>CM057458.1:1137300000-1138500000 GCA_016271365.2 Neoceratodus forsteri | reverse complement strand
TGATGATTACACTGGGAAGTACCACAGACAGAGGTTTGAAAACCGAGCTCGAGCTCAATGTCCTATGCTTCTGCATAGAGTTAACTCTTTCCTCTCTGGGGCAGTTCAAGTGCTGGGGCTAACTGCATTATGTCTGAATACAGCAAGACTTCATGTTGTTTGAATGCAAAGAGCCCGCCCTGGTAGATGAAATAAAGTAAGCATTTCTCATCCAGAGGGTAGGGGAACTAACTAGGGAAGGGGCACACTGGATCTGGTCCTGACAAACCAGGACAGTGTGGGGGAGGTTAAAGTATAGGAACCACCAGGATCAAGTGATCATAGGACCATGTGGGTTAACATCAAGATGAAGGCTGAAAGGGTGCACTCCAAAAAGGAAAATTACATACCTACCGAAATTACTGATCTTTCTGTGTATCTTCACCATTCATCACTACTGGGTACTGCGCCGGAACTAGGACCCTGTGGGAGACTTTTTTTTTCTTTCTATGAGCAGAGTCGACACAGGGCCGGCACCACCTTCGAGGCTGACGTTCTATGTGGCGCTCATGGGTTGGCCGTTATCTGTCATCGACTCTGCCCTAGCCTCAGTTCTGAGACTCCGGAGAGTGTAAGAAAAGGGAGGAGGGGTGGGGAAAGGGAGCCCAAGGATAGGTAAAAGTAAAGGATATAAAAACCAGAAGGAGAACTAAACAATAGAGGAGACAGGAAGGAGAATCTAGGTTCGGGAAATTGGAAAAAAGGGGAAGGGGCCCCAATCTCTGGAAAGGAGGAGAAAAAGAGGAGGAGAGATAG
The DNA here is from genome assembly GCA_016271365.2 of Neoceratodus forsteri. Lineage (NCBI taxonomy): Eukaryota > Metazoa > Chordata > Ceratodontiformes > Ceratodontidae > Neoceratodus > Neoceratodus forsteri. The sequence goes on along the minus strand of CM057458.1, from coordinate 1,138,499,205 downwards.
AGGGATGAGGAAGAGGAGGGGAAGAGGAGAGGACTGTATCCCTAGAGAAGGTCCTAGACCCCAGGGCTTTAGCAATTGATGACAGACCAGAACATCTGGACTATCTAGTTAGGTGAAGAGCTGCCAGGAGGGTAAAGCCTGGGTCTGAATGAGCAGCATTAGCCCGAGAAGGGCCAAACCTTAAGAGAGGGGGTCAGGAATAGGGGTGTCTCTCTTTCCTCTTCCTCCCCCCAAAATGAAGGGAAAACCTAAAAATGTTAGGGAGGATAGCCAAGGGATATCCAAACTAGAGCAAGTAAACCAAAAGGTTTTCAGGTCAAGGGAAAAAAAGGGGGATCCCTCACCTCACCCCAGAACGGAAGTGAGGTGAAGACAAGGCTAATGAAGGGGGAGAGGACCCCCCCCCACCCAAAATAATAACCCCTTACAGGAACAAACTCCTCCCTGTGTGTCTCCAGGATCCCCTTCCTCCTGGCAGCAAGGGAGAGGAGAGTGAGGAGAAAAACAGGGAGACACACAGGAGGGAGGAGGGACCCCAGAGACTAAGGCCCCAGAGGAAGGTGGGCGGGATTTAATGATGAATGGTGAAGATACACAGAAAGATCAATAATTATGGTAGATACATAATTTTCATATCTTATCTATGTCAATCATCACCATTCATCACTACTGGGTGAGTACCGAGCCCCCCCCCCCGAAGGGGGCCCTAAACTTCCCTAAGGAACTAAGTCCCTTAGCCTCCAGTGGGTGAGACATTGGAGAAGAGAACTCTCACAGGCCTGGGGAGGCCTGAGACTGGTCCAGGTGAGATGTAAGATGCCTTTTCTTGGTGCCTTGCTAGCTCCAGGCCCTGAGCAGAGAGGGCAATGGCTTGCCTGGTTTCCTCCGTATCAGGCATTGAGGCTAGGAGTTTTCCTAGTCTGGACCACAAGAACCTATCGTAGGAAGCAAAGTGGGCCTGATGAGAAGCAATGGAAAGAAGGATCTGTGCCGAACAGAAAATCCTTCTCCCAAAAAATTGAAGTCTGCAGAGTCCGAGTCTGGGGGTCGGTCAAGGTGGGGGCGCGAGTCCCAGAGGGGGTGTCCAGGTAAGTCAAACCTGAAGAGGGATGAGGCAAGGTACCTGGAGATCCGGGGGGGGCGCAATACCATTAGCGCAGGTCCCTCGGGGCTGGAACAGTGGAAAAGGGACACAGCCAAAGCTGATGTGAAGCTTCCTGGAAGGGAACAGGCCAGGTGGGAACCACCAGGTTGGATGCACTGTAGTCACCTAAGAAGGCACGCATCACATGCTTGGGATTGCTGACAGGGACCGGGGTAAGATGGAGCTCGTCCAGCATCCTTAAGAGGAAGCGCTGTTACAAAGAAAGATCAGATGCTCGGGAGATGTGGACAGACAATTCCTCTCCCTCTGAGGAGGAGGAAGAAGATGCAGGTGAGCTCCGAGATTCAGGGTCTGGCTGAACGGGAGCATGGTGGAACACCTGCTGGTCCAGGGCATAGAGGTAAGGAGGGAAATGTACAGCTGAACCTCTGAACTGTTCCCAGGTGAGAGGTCCCCTAGGACCAGGAATGCCTGGGATAGCTGGGGACGGAGGCAGAGGCACGGGGGACAAGCTCCTAGCAGCAGGAGAACGGCCTCTGTCAGGGCAGGGGGACCTAGAGGAAACTCCCCGCAAGGAGGGAGACCTGAAGGTCCCAGCAGCTAACAGACGTTCAATCAGATTGGAACAGTCAGAGTTGTGCCCATGGGAAGAAATCCCCCCGTGAGGTGACCGGGACCGTGCGAGTCCAGACAGATGGCCCTTGACCTCTGAAGTTGAAGTCCTTCTCGAGGAATGTTCCAGGGAACAGCGAGGGTCTACACTGTGGCTCCTCCCAGAGCCTGGTCGGGCTCCGGTGAGGGCACGCTGTGCCACACCCCGACTCCTCAACCCTTCAGAGTCCAAGAGGGACCTCGTCCTCATAGCCACCAGCCTAGGCAACTGGCAACTCTGGGTAGACTCTGAAGAATCCACCCAGGGAACAGTACCCTCCCCTTCCTGTGGTGCCCAGGGCTGTCTCAAACTTGGACTGTCCAAACACACCAGAGAAGGGGGTGCCCCAGCCGAAGGAGCAGACGTGCCAGTGGCCCCAGGTTGCATGTCAGCGGCCATGAGGACCACTGCTGGCTGGTCAGTACCATTGACCCCAGAGTCTACCGGCAATGACTGACTCCCAGAGGGAGGCCGAGTGGGGGCAGAGGTACTGGACACAGAGGGATCAGAGGATTCCAAAGAATCCAGGACCTAATCTGGATCACACCCAGAGTCCCCCTTCGAGGAGGTAGACACCAAGGCCCAATGCCAGATCACCCCTCGATTCCTACCAGTTCCCGGACCATGAGCCAGACCTCCTTCAGCCCTGGCACCGCAGGCGGCACCGCACCCGATGCTGCGACCCTTCTTGGCACAGTGAACAGCACCCAAATCGGTTGCAACACCGAGTGTGGCATCACGCTCCACCCCAGCAGCATGAACGGCACCAGAGCCAAGGTCAGCACCAACCACGGTGCCGCACCCATCCCCAGCACCGTGAACAGCACCGGAGTCGGAAGCAGCACCGACTCCAGTCCCGGCGCCACATACGGTGCCAGAATCAGAAACAGATCCAGAAACCAAAACAGCAATTCCCCCGACGTCGCTGACATCCCTGGTGCCGCAAATGGCACCAGGACTGACAGCAACACAGAGAGATGGCCTGGCGCCGCCAGTCAACACCAAGGACAGTGCTGGCCTGGGACCGGAGGGCCCAGAACACAACACTAAGGGAGCCTTCACCTCTGAAGCGGCGACTGCCATAGCAGTGCCTCCTGCCTGCCCCCCAAAAGGGGCAGACTGGGCCTCCTGCACCATGGAATGAGCCCCCACCACGGCAAGGCTGAGAGAGGCAGAGGTGCCCTCCTCCATGGGCCATATAGGACTGGGAGGGGACCCGGAGAAAGGGTCGAGAATCCTGGCCTTGGCCCACTGACTGCGAACCCGCCCCCGAAAGTTGGCGGCACACGTCCGACTTTAAATGCGCGGATCTCAAGAACTCGATGGTCCATAGAGAAGCAGGCATCGCAGTTGTCCATGTCATGGTACGGGCCGAGGCAGGAGAGACAATAGTCATGCTGGTCCGTCTTGGAATTAAGGCAGCCACAGGGACACCAACGCATTGGTGGTCGCCCCGCCTTCGACAGTTTTTGGCCCCCCGGGACGAGACATGACTGCATGGTAAACAATCAACAAGAACAGTACTTGACATCGCTAGAGATAATGAAACAGTCTTACCGACCAGAAACAACGTCAAGCAGGGTGAAACAGAACCGAGAACTTTCGTACACTAGGCCACGAACAATAACTAGGCCACAATACGCACTTGCTTGCTGGAGTCTCCTCACGGGGTCTGCACTCGATGGTGGGAGAAGAAGAACTGAGGCTAGGGTGGAGTCGATGACAGATAATCGCCATCCAGCGAGTGCCATGTAGAACGTTGGCCTCGAGGGCGTCACCGGCCCTGTGTCGACTCCGCCCACAGAAAAAAAAGAAAGTCTCCCACGGGGTCCTAGCTCTGGCGCAGTACCCAGTACTGATGAATGGTGAATACTGACACAGATAAGATCTAAGGGCACTGACTTCAGGAGGGCAGTATTGCTCATTTAGTAGATGAAGGAAGTATTAGGATAAAAGGTTGTGAAAGCTGTGGCAGGAATGACCAGGAAATGAAACTTGATAAATGAGTGCTGGAGGTGACAGGTCTCTGCACAAAGAGGGCAGCAAAGGGCATGAGAGGAAGGAAACCACTGCGATCTTCCAAGGGTGTGACACAGGTAGTGAAGGAAGAAAAGGGCTTTCATAAGGCACAAAAGAAAAAATTACTCACCTTAGTAATGTTGTTTCTTCTAATGGAGTCTTGCTATATTATGACTATTGCAGTTTGCCCCAGCCTTAGAACTGCTCCGGAGGTGAAAGAGTTAACTTCCATGCAGAGCATGGAGCTTAGAGCGCGAGCTCGGTTCAGAAGCTCTGTTTGGCTGGTTTCAAACCGAAACCGTCAGATCTTTACGAGCAAAAACTCACTAAGGTTCTGTGTGGAAGCTGTAACCTACACTAGCCAACTGGCTACTAATATATTAACACATTTTTACTGGTCCCAACACAAAGACTCAAGTCAGTGGACCAGAAAAATTAAGATAAAATAACTAAATGAACACAACACCCAAACATGAAAGAGGGCATCAATAAATGCCAACAGAGGACTACCCACCCCATACCCCAAAGTAGGAGTTCTGAGAGGGGCAGGCTGGGGGGGGGAGGTCATAATATAGCAAGACTCCATTAGAAGAAACAACATTACTAAGGTGAGTAATTTTTTCTTCAAACAACATGAAGTCTTGCTATATTATGACTATTGAAGACTACACAACAGTACCTCCATGGAGGAGGGACAGAACCCACTAGGAATAGGCTCTGAAGCACGACTGTGTTAAACCGAGCATCCCTCCTGGCCTGAATATCCAGGGAGTAATGCTTGGTGAAAGTGTGTACTGTCTTCCAAGTAGCTGCCTGACATATCTCCAAGATAGGGATGTCTCTAGCAGCAGCTAGAGATGCAGCTGTACCTCTGGTAGAGTGAGCCCTCAGGCCTGAGGGGGGAACCTTACCCAGCTTTTGATAGCAAAATTGTATACAAGAAACGATCCACCTGGCAATGGATCTTTTAGTGGCAGGTCTCCCTTTCCCAACCTCACCATAAGTGAGAAATAGTTGAGGAGTCAAACCTGTGACCCTTGGTACTCTATGTAGTAACTTAGGGCCTCTTAACATCTAGCTGTGCAGCCTCCTCTCACCAGAGGAGGAATGGTCAGTGAAGAACACTGGAAGTGAAATAGATTGGTTAAGGTGGAAATCTGAAACTACCTTTAGGCAAAAACTTCCTGTTAGTCCTGAGGACCACTTTATCCCTGTGAAAGGAAATAAAGTCAGTTTCTACTGATAAAGCCTGTAACTCACTTATACGCCTGGCAGAAGTGATGGCTACCAGAAATACAGTTCCAAGTCAATACTTAAGCTCTGCCGAAGACAGAGGCTCAAAGGGTTGCATTAGCTGAGCAATGCATACATTAAGATCCCAAGCCGGGCAGGGTCCCTGAATGGGGATTGGTGTGAAGCAATCCTTTAAAAAACTTGAAAATACAGGATGAGCAGAGAGAGAAGAGTGCTCCCTGTGAAATGAAGGCAGAGACAGCAGCCAAGTGCACTTTCAGGGTGGCTGGTCTCAGTCCCAAAGAATTAAGATGGACCATGTAGTCCAATACAGTGGTAGATCAGCAGATTCTGGGAAACATGCTTCCCAGAACACCACATGGAAAACCTTTTCCACTTGGAGTTATAGGTAGCCCTGGTGGAAGGCTTCCTAGCAGCCTTCAGGATTTCGAGAACACTTTGAGAAAGTTGCAAATCAGCAACTCTAACTGCTCAAGAGCCAAGCCTTGAGGTTGAGGGATTTGAGATTCGGATACCAAACTCTCCCCTGAGCACAGGTTAACAGATTGTGGTTCCTGGGGAGACACAGGGGAAGATGGACTGCTAAGGACAGAAGGAGTGGGTACCAGGGCTGCCTGGCCCAGTCTGGAGCAATCAGGATCATTTTGCAGGGCTGAGACCTGATTTTGACTAGTACTTTGAACAGGAGAGGAAGGGGAGAGGCATAAAGAAACTTCCTTCCCAATCGAGGAGAAAGGCATCCAGGGGAACTGAGCCCAACACTGGGGCCTGCAACAAAACAGTGGAAGTTGATAATTGTCTGGGGCTGCGAAAAGATCTATCTGAGGAGTGCCCCATCTGGCAAACACTATCCCCAGTACTAGGGGATCCGGTGACCATTCGTGATGGCCCTGGGAAATCCTGCTGAGGGCATCTGCCAAGACATTGTCCTTGCCTGGGAGGTGAACTGCTATGAGGGAAGTGTTCAGGGAGTAAGCCAGAGACCACAACTTACTAACATACTAACATACTAAAATGCCAGCAGAATAGGCCTAACGGTCTTTCATGTCTGCTCGTTTGGTCAGCCCCCACCCTGGGGGCTGACCTTGCTGTCCCCCTCGCCTTCTCTGGCTTCTCCCTTCCCAGTTCCGGATATTCTTGCTGCATTGGATTTTGCTTCCAGAACCCTTCCCCTGTACCTGTCCCACCCCCTCTTGAACCCCTCCACTGTCTCTGCCTCCACCAGCCCCTAGGCAGTGCATTCCATGGCTCCACCACCCTCTCAGTGAAGTAGCACCTCCTCCTTTCTCCCCTGAATCTTCCCCCTTCCAGCTTCCACCCATGTCCTCTAGTGGCCCCTTCCTCCTTCCTTCGAAGCACCCTGACTGTTCCTCCCCTATTTACCCTCTTCATGTACCTGAAGACCTCTATCATGTCCCCCCCGGTCCCTTCTCTCTTCCAATGTGTACATATTTAGCTCTTGAGCCTCCTCATAGGTCCTGTCCCCAAGCCCCAAATCATTTTGGTTGCCCTCCTCTGACCCTCTCCAGGAGGTTAATGTCCTCTTAAGTGTGGCCTCCAAAACTGCACGCAGTACTAAGCAGCGGCCTCACCAAGCAGTTATACAGAGGAGTATCCTTCCCTCCTTCTGGAGGTGATCCCCTAGCGATGCATCCCAGCATCCTGTTGGCCTTGGCTGCTGCCTCCTACAAGTCTCAGAGTTGTTCATCTTGACATCCACCACCACCCCAGGTCCCTCTGAGCCATCGAGACTTGTAGCATTTCCCCCAGGGTGTACACTTGGCCTGGGTTTCTGCCCCAGGTGGAGTACCTTGTCCTGCATTGAACCTCAGCTTCCACTTTCTAGACCATCTTTCCAGAGCCTCCAGGTCCCCTGTAGGGCCACCCTCCCTCCTCCCCATCCACCACCACCCCAGTTTCGAGTCATCTGCAAGAGACTCATCTCACCCTGATTCCTGTCCTTATGTCAGATCGTGGCGTTGAACAGAAGGGGCCAAGGACTGATCCTGTGGGACCCCACTAATGACCCTCCTTGGGGATGAGACTATCCCTCAACCACGACCTCTGGGTCTGGTCCTGGAGCCAATTGCCTATCCATCTGATCATCTGGTTCCCCACCCCATTTCTCCCAGCTTATCCAACAGGCCCATGTGGAGGAACAGGCCAAATGCCTTGCTGAAGTTCTAGAAAGAGGACATCCACTGGTCTACCCAGGTCCAAGGCACTTGTCACCCAGTCATAGAACTCCACCAGGTTTGTCTGACACGATTTCCCGGGATGAATCCATGCTGTCTCATCGTCCAGGCACCCTGACTTATCCAGGTCCCCCTAGCCTCTCCTTGACAATGCCCTCCATCACCTTGCCCACCACCGATGTCAGGCTGACAGGCCTGTAGTTCCCTGCCACCTCCCTTGATCCCCCTTGTGGATAGGCACTATTGCCACCTTCCAGTCTTGGGGCACCCACTCCTGTCCTCAGAGAGATGGTGAAAAGCTCTGCCAGGGTTTCGCCAGGACATCTGCAAGTTCTTCAGCACTCTGGGATGTAACTTATCCGCCCCGGTGCTTTCTCCATCTTAAGGGAGCTGAGGGCTTCCCTCACTCTCTCTGCTGTGATTTCCACTTCCGGTACTCTCTCCCTGCTTAGCCCTCCCCCACCTGCCAGTGATGCCTCCTCTCCCCAGACCTGCCGACTGTAAGGGTCCCCCTCCTCAGTATCTCTGTCTCCTCCCATGTATGATGCAGCATCCCATTTTCCTGGTGAAAACTGAGTGAGTACTCATTTAGTACCTCAGCCTGCTCCCCGGTCTTGTGCCCATCTCTCCTGATTTAATCCTGCTAATCTGCCCCTTCACCCTTCGTCTTTCCCCAATGTATCTAAAGAACCCCTGTTCCTCTCCCATTTCCCTGGCCAGATTCTGCTCCTTCCTGCCTTAGCCGCCCTCACCACCCTAGTGGCCCTTCTAGCCATCAGCTCATACTCCCTCAATCCCTTTCACTCCTTGAGCACTTGAATTGCTTATAGGCTGCTTTCTTTCCCACTTACCTCCTGGACCTCCCTGGTCCACCAACAGGGTTTTTGGGCCCTACCGCATTTTCGTCTTACTCTTACAACAGGTGCTGGTAGCATCCTGCACCCCTCCCTGATGATTTCCACCTACTATCAGCGCCCATGTCTGACCCAATCCCATCCAAATGCTCTTAAGAATCCTTCCCATTTCCTTAAAACTCCTGAAGTCGGTTACTTCCATCTTGTGCAGCCTTCTACCCTCCTAGTTCCAGGCAGAACCAGACCGTGGCATGGTCACTCCCGCCAATGGGTCCCTTACCTCCAGGCCCCAATCTGGTCACTGTCTGCCAGGACCACATCCAGTACCGTGCCTCCCTGGTCGGTTCCCTCACCTGCTGAGTTAGGAACGCGTCTTGAAAGACATCCAACAACCTCTGTTCCCTGGTCACAGAGGATGTCATAGTCTCCCAGTCTGTTCCTGGCATGTTTAAGTCCCCAACACCACCACTGTTCCTCTGCCCAGTCTGCAGTGTCTCCTAACATCTGCCACCAGACTGTCCTCCAGCTCCTCCGCCAGGGCAGGGGGTCTATACACCACTCCTATTTTTACTCTCTTGCCCCCCCCTTGTTATCAAGGTGACCCAAATCGCCTCCACGGTTCCCTCCGCCTCCTCTACTCCCAATATGCCAATGCAGTTTTTGACTATCATTGCTACCCTCCTCCCTCTTCCTCCCTGTCCTTCCTGAACATAGTGTAACCCTCCAGGTTCAGGTCCCAGTCATGTCTTGCAGTGGCCCAAGTCTCAGTGACCGTGCCCACATCCACTGCCCCTCAGTTAGCATCGCCTGGAGCTCAGGCATTTTATTGCCCAGCTCCTGGCATTTAGCAGGACTACCTTCCACCCTTTCCCATAGTTCTATTTCCTGCCGTGTTCCCATGGGGATTCTGTTTTCCCTGGTCTGCACTTTGCCAGTTGGCCTTTTCCTGCAATCCTCCTGGTCCCCAGGGGTGGAGACAGAGTCCCTCCTTTATCGGCACCCCTGACAGCCTTTTCTCCCATCCCACCCCTTCACAAGTTTAAACCCACTTTTACCAATGAACCCTCTATTTTCAACTTAAGGATTCCCTCCTCCAAATTGAGATGTAGTCTATCTCTAGCATACAGCTCCTTATCCTCCCAGGTCTCCCCAATCCCCCATCAGCCCATACCCTCTGGCCTCACACCACCCCTGAGCCACTGGTTTATCTCCTAATTTTCCTTTGTGTTCCACTAGCCCTTGGCACTGGCAGGATTTCTGAGAAGGAAACTGTGCATCCTATGTCATGACAGACCCTGGCGTAGCCCCTGAATCTTGCCTGTATCTCTAGCTCGCTATTTCCTCAATGTCATTTGTACCCAGGTGGACCAGTATGTCTGGGAACCCCACAACCTTTGCCAGCTGATATACCTGTGCTTAGCTCTGTGCAACTGTTAGTCCAGGGAAGCATCTTGTTCTAACTGGCCAGGCTTCTCCCTCCCTATCCCATTTGATACCCCTGATCATAGAATCCCCCAGCAGGAGCACTCTGACCACTCCTTTTCCTCCATTCCCCCCCTTCCATGTCCCTCATCCTTTCTACAGGCCCCTCCACCCAGCTGGCTCCTTGTTCCTCCCCCTATCTGGGTGCCACATGCCACCCTCTCCATATTTACCATGGCCACCCCTTCCCCTCCAGTCCTATGCCTCTCCTCCTCCTGAGTATCCTTCTGTACCTTGCTAATTCCCCCCTCACTGCTCGCAACTTCATTGCCTTGGTGCACAAGGCTCAAGACCGAGTGCCCCTTGTTTGTTGATGTACCACATTGTAGTGGTGTTGTCTGTTCTGACCTGTACCACCTTGTTCTGAACAGATGCAGAGAAACCTGAAGTGCTAGAAAAACAGCTCTGAGTTCCAACAGATTGATGTGGAGCAGAGATTCCTGAGGGGACCATAATCCCTGGGTGGAGAGTCGCCCATGTGAGCTCCCCATCCCAGAGGATGCATCTGTAGTAAGGGTCAAGGAATGGGACAGAGGGATGAAAAGCACCCCTGTCTCAGATTGCTCTGATCCTGCCACCACTGAAGGGCCTGGATCAGGGTTCAAGTCACTGGGATTAACTTGGATAGAGGATTCTCTTTGAGACCAGAAAGCTCTCAAATGGAACTGAATGTCCCTCATCTGAAATCTTGCTCCTTGCACCACGGCTGTGGAGGCAGCCATGTGCCCTAGGAGCTGAAGGAAATGCCTTGCTGGTCGAGAAACCTGCAGAGTGAAGGAGGCCAGGGCCACTAAGGTCCTTACCCTTTCCAAGGGAAGGAAGGCTCTGGCCTGCTTTGTATCCAGTTCTGTGCCTATAAAGGTGAGTACCTGGACAGGTTCCAAACTGACTTTGGAAGATTGAGAAGAAATTCCAGAGAGGTAAGCAGCTGCTGTGGTAACTAGCAGGTGTGATTTGACCTGGTCTGGAGACTGACCCAAAATGAGCCAGTCGTCCAGGTAGGGAAAAATGGCAATCTTTTGCCTTCTTAGGTGAGCAACTGCTACTGCCAGACACTTTGTGAACACCCTTGGGGCAGAGAGTGAGGCCGAGGGCATTGCTCTAACTGATAATGGCCTAAGGGCAGTTCGAATCTGAGGTACTTCGATGGGAGCTTCTGATAAGAACATGAAGTAGGCTTCTTTGAGGTCCAGGAGGCTAGCCAGTCCCCTGGCTCACGGAGGGTAAAATCATTCCCAGTGTCACCATTTTGAACTTTGGCTTTAAAGGTGCTTGTTTAGATATCTTAGATCCAGGATAGGCCGCCACTCCTGTCTTTTTTGGGGTAAGAAAGTACCTGGAGTACAGACCCTTGCCCTGGTGAAGGGAGAAACCTTTTCTACAGCTGTAGAGCTAGGAGGTTGAGACTTTGCTTCCAAAGCAAGAGTCTCTAAAGGGTTTGTAGGTGAAAAGATCTGGCCTCATCTTTGGAAATTTCTTGAAGCTGAGAACCAGACCCTGACTCACTACTTCCAGGACCCACCTGTCTGAAGTTAAAGACTGCCAGTCCTGGACGAAGTGAGCCAACCTGCCCCCTACAGGTAGTGGAGAGCCGACCCTGGGCATCCCATCAGGGTGCCTGTTTGGCAGGGGCTTTAGGCTGAGGGGTGGGAGCAGGCCTGCTCGAACCCCGTCTGCTTCTCCCTCTGAAGAACCCCCTCTGTACATAGGCTGAAGAGGAGGGGGGCCTGAGTCTGGTAAAAAGGCCTGTGAAAAGGCCTACCCCTACCCCTGGGGGGCTGCCTCTGAGGAGTGGCTTGCCGTTCCTTGGCTTGTGCACTCCTGTAAGTGGTTCTATATTCATCCATTTTCTTCATATAATTCTCTGTCTGCTCCGCAAACAGAGAATTTCCCACCACAGGAAAATCCATAGCCTTAGACTGGGTATCCTGTGACAAAGTAGTACACCTGAGCCAGGCCAATCTGCGAAAACCCACAGATGTAGCCATGACTCTAGAGGATACATCATTAGAATCCACTGCAGCATGGAATTGCACCTTAGATGCCTCAATACCATCAAGAGCCACCTGCTCCAGCTCCTTTGCGAGCTGGCCAGGGACCTGTTTGGCTAAGGCCATGACTGTATCCCATCTAGATTTCTGGTATCTTGCAACATAAGCCATATAGTTAGCTTGTCTGAGTCCCAAGGATGCTGCCATGTATTGTTTTTTGGCCATGGCATCAATCTTCCTGGAATCCTTTGTCAGGAGGATGTGAAGCCAGTGGAATATTAGCTTTATCACAGGCTGCAGCCTGAACTACCCAACATGACTGCATTGCTGTGAAAGAAAATCTGTATCAGGACCTGACAAAGTGTACCTCCTGTCCATCTTTTATCCACAGGAGGCACAGAATTAGAGCTTTTAAAATTTTTACTGTTTGTTTTCTAAAGGATTTATGTAAAGGGATGGACAACCTCCTGGACTCTGGGATATCCATCATCTCCACATAGTCAGGCTCCTTTTGCTCATCCAAAGCCTCCTCTAAGGGAAGCTGGAGGGTCTCAGCAACTTTTTATAAAGCAAAAATGAGAAGGGACTCAGAAAGCCTAGGGGAGACTCACCTGAAGGTCTGTCTGGGAGATGTCCGTTCAATGGGCACATCCAGACTTTCAAAGTCACATTCACACTGATCATAATCCTCATCCCTCCTCTGGTTCATAGAACTCTTCTATATCATAATCCTGAACCATTGGAACCGACCAACCAACCTTTGCCAGACAGTGGCGGTTCGGAGGAACGGACAGGGACTGGACAATCTGTATTGCCCTGGCTATCTCAGCAGCAGTTGGAGAAGGAATTTTGGACTCCAAACCTGCTGATTTTTTAGATTTCTTTGCTGGAACTGGCTCCTCAGAGCCAGCTTTTCGTTTGCCTGAGGAAGTCTCGCCCTGGTCAGAGGGCACTCCCTCCGGTTCGGTTGGCACCGAACCGGACTGGCCATCCGGGTCAGCGGACTTTTTGGCCTCTCGTTCCCTGAGCCTGCCCACTCTCTTGTCCAGGGTGGCTGCAGGAAAATTTTTACAAATCTGGCAGTCTGAATTGAGGTGGTCAAACCTCAGACAATAGACACATGTAGTGTGTGGGTCAGCCTTGGCAAAGGCTTCCCCACAGACACTACAGTGTTGAAACCCAGTGGGCCCGGTTTTTCTTTTGGGTTTCTCAGACATGATGCCAGCCTAACCAACCAACTTGCCTTTGATGGCAGTGCCAGGTAAGACACTCTTATCGGTTCCAAACCGTGTCACGGGTCGTGAAAAAACGTAATGAAATCCGTTTTTAGAACCGATAAGAACCGAACCGCACTCTAAAAAGCCTTAAAAGGCTTTAAACTTAAATTTAAATACAACTCGATCGGTTCAACCGAACCGATAATACTTTTACAAGTTCCACACAGAAAAAAACCCATCTGTTACTTATGATTACCATAGACAGAGCCTGAACCGATCGGTTTTGCGGTTAAAATTATGAAATCGTGGTTAAATTAAACCGAGAAATAGCGCTTTAAACCGAAGAAATGAACCGAGCAACAGGAGGAATCTCCGGAGCGACTGTTCAGTGAGGCGGAGTAAAGAATCTGACAGTTTCGGTTTGAAACCAGCCAAACAGAGCTTCTGAACCGAGTTCAAGGCTAAGCTCCATGTTTGCATGGAAGTTAACCTTTTCTCCGGAGTTCTATACTGGGGCAACTGCATAGTTCATAATATAAGACTTCATGTTGTTTGAAGGAAAAAATTACTCACCTTAGTAATTGTGTTTCTTCTAATGGAGTCTTGCTGTATTCTGACATTATGCAGTTAGCCCCATCACTTGAACTGCTCCGGAGAGGAAAGAGTTAACTCTATGCCAGATTATACAATGGCAAGAAAGAATCCTGGTTTCTGATTGGTCAGTTGTCTATCACAGCAGGGATGTTATCCTGGCATAACATCCCTGCTGATTGTTTGGATGATTTGGATCCCCACCACCTCCATGATGATCTCCTCTTTCTCTTAAGAAACAAAAATATGTTTACACACTAACAAAAACATTCTTTAAAATTATTTTTTTTATTATAAAACAACAAGCCATTGTATAATAGGAATAATGCCCTCCAGGGTGGGAGTTATGCTGGGATAACATCCCTTCTCGGGTGTTGAGGCGCCCTCGGCCGGTGGCCTCGGGCCCAACCACCCGAGGTGGGATGTTATCCCAGCATAACTCCCACCCTGTCAGGCATTATTCCTTTAGCATAGAACGTTGAGCTCGAGCTTGGTTCAAACCTCTGTCTGCTGCACTTTGAAATGTAACCGTCAGATTCTTACAAGCTAATACTAACTACACCTGCTAAGTGGAAATTGTAAAACTACTAGCCAAAAGGCAACCAAATATTTTGGATCCCACAAGACTCAAGTCGTGAAATCCCAAACAAAAACTAGGTAGCGAACAACAATAACTATAAAAAAGTAATATAACATAACCCACTCCATCTCTCTATAAAGGGGAGAGTGCCAAGTGCACCTTTGAGGTGCAACACTGCGCCTGCCAGCCCACTTCCCGAAAACCAGGTTCTGAGAGGGGAGGAAGGAAGGAGGAGGAGGAAGAATACAGCAAGACTTCATTAGAAGAGACACAATTACTAAGGTGAGTAATTTTTTCTTCAAACAACATGAAGTCTTGCTGTATTCTGACATTATGCAGACTACCAAGCAGTACCTCCATGGAGGAGGGTACCAAACTTATTTTGGGATTAGGCTTTGCAGTACTGCTGTACCAAACCTAGCATCACTCCTAGCCTGGATATCCAAAGAGTAATGCTTGGTGAATGTATGGACTGTTTTCCAGGTGGCTGCTTTGCATATTTCTAATAATGGTATATCTCTGGCAGCAGCCAAGAAGCAGCTGTACCTCTAGTCAAATGAGCCCTCAGGCCTGAGGGGGTATTTTCCTAGTTTTTCATAGCAGAATTGTATACAAGAGACAATCCATCTGGCAATAGTTCTCTTAGTAGCAGGTTTACCCTTTCCCACTTCACCATAAGTGAGAAACAGCTGGAGAGAGTCAAACCTAAGTGCCTTAGTACGCTCAGTGTAGTAGCTAAGTGCCCTCTTAACATCCAAACTGTGTAATCTTCTCTGTCCTGAAGAAGAATGATCAGTGAAGAACCCAGGAAGAGACATGGACTGGTTCAGATGAAAATCCGAAACCACTTTGGGTAAGAACCTCCTGTTGGTTCTAAGGACCACCTTATCTCTATGGAATGAGATAAAATCAGGCTCCACTGACAGAGCTTGTAATTCACTGATACGCCTGGCAGAGGTAATAGCTACCAGGAACACAGCTTTCCAGGTCAAGTACTTAAGTTCTGCTGAAGCCAAAGGCTTAAAAGGTGGCTGCATAAGCTAAGCAATGCAAACATTAAGATCCCAAGCAGGAGTAGGATCTTTAAAAGGAGGATTGGTATGAAGCAATCCTTTAAAGAATTTACAGAAAACAGGATGAGATGCCAGTGAGGAAGCCTTCCCCACTGACAGAAAATAAAAATTACGTACCTACCGTAATTATGATCTTTCTGTGTATCTTCACCATTCATCACAGATGGGGTACTGGCCGGAGATCAGGACCCCGGGAGCTTTTTTTTTTTTTTTTTAAAAAGGATAGGCGGAGCCGACGCAGCATCGACGCGCCGCCGAGGCTGAACGCATATACGTGGTGCCGAGGATTAGCCGTTAGGCTGCATCGACTCCACCTGCCTACCAGTTCTGAGTCGCCGGAGAGGTAAGAGGAAGGGATTGAGGGTGGGACAAGAGAGTCCAAAGGACAGAAAAAGGAAGAGAAAAACTGAACTAAAAGGAGAAATAACGACTGAGAGGACAGCATAGAAGAAGTAAGACTGAGGGGATTGGGTAGGGGCCCCAATCTCTGGAAACGAAAGAAGGAAGGGGAGAAAATTTAGGAGAGAGTGAGAGGTAACAAGGATCCGAGACCCTTGTCCGTCACCAGACTGTATAGGAACTGCAAGGAGTAGCAAAGCTCTCTGCCAGAATTCAAGGCACAGAATAACTGGCAATACCCCAAAAGCAGAGTCGGCTATTCTGGAGAAGGACAGGGTACAGGGACTTAGTACTCTCTCTGGAAAGATATTTGGTGAAAAAAGGGGAAATTTGTTTTTTTTTATTTAAACAGTTAGAAGGATAACAGAAGGAGGGCAACCACCAGCTCCCACCCCATAGGGGTGGAGATATGTAGTAGAGAAGGAGTGCCACTCGAGCTGTACACCTTAGGGGAGAAAATACCCCCCCTGTGTGTCCCAACTTTCCCCACTCAAGAAGAGGGTAGGCACAGAGGAGGAGGACCCAGAGACTGAGGCCCCAGGGAATGGCGGATTGTGATGAATGGTGAAGATACACAGAAAGATCATAATACGGTAGGTACGTAATTTTTTATATCTTATCTGTGTCAATCTTCACCATTCATCACAGAAGGGTGAGTACCAAGCCTCCTCAAGGGTTTGATTCTATTGTACCCTAGGGACAGAGTCCCTAGACCTCAGTGAGTGACACACTAAGGGGGGGAACCTTCTGGGCCTGATGAGGCCCAAGAGTGGGGAGAGAGAGACGGGCTCTCCCCGGAGGGGGAAGGAAGTTGCCTCAACAAACGTCGTCTCGCCCTACGGGAGAAGAGATAGGTTCCCTGGTGAGCGGAGCAAATCACCCTACGCCGGGCCAAGGGTGACAACCGGGAAAGACGAAGCCACACCGATCTCCTGGTGCAGATCGCTGTCCCTACGACCCTGGTAGCTACCTCATTGGCGTCGTAAGATGCCCTTGCTTGGTGCCTTGCTAGCTCCAGGCCACGTGCAGACAGCGCGATGGCTTGCCTGATTTGCTCCGAGTCAGGCAAAGCAGCTAGGATCTGACCTAGCGCGGACCACAAGAACCTGTTGTAGGCTGCATAGTGGGCCTCATGAGCAGAGATGGAGAGAAGCAACCGTGCCAAGTAGAAGGTCCTCCTCCCCCAGAAGTCAAAATCCAAGGAGTCTTGATCTGGGGGCCGGTCACGGTGGAGGGCGGGAAGCCCGTCAGGGTGTCCAGGTGCGTCAATCCGGACTGCGGATGAGGCATAGAACCTGAGACTCCGGGAGCGTAATACCTCTGGCTGAGGTCCCTAGGGGCAGGAACTCGGAGAAGGGCCTCTGCCAGAAATGCATGGACGCCTCCCGAGAGAGGCAGGCGCGGCACCACAAGGGTGGCCGCACTCAAAATCGCCTAGAAAGGCGTGGCGCCCAGATGCTCAGGATTGCTCACAGACAGGGGAGAAAGGTGAAGGTCTCCATCATCCTCACGAGGAAACGCTGGTACTAGAGAGACCAGCGGCCGGAGAGATATGGACAGAGGGTTCTCTCCTGCAGAAGAGGGGATGAGGAGCTGGAGGTCACCAAATGTTCCGAGGGTGGCTGCATGGGGGGAGGTTGGAAAACCTGGCTGTCCATAGCCCTAACGTAGGCCGGGAACTGAGCAGCCACCGCTCTGAACTGCTCCCAGGTGAGAGGGCCGCTAGGACCAAGAATGCCTGGGAGCGCTGGACAATGTGGCAGAGGGATAGGGGCAGAGCCAAGAGAAGACATCGTCTGACCTCTGCCAGGGCTAGGGAGCGGACCATGGACACCCGAGGAGGGTGTCCTGGAAGACTCCACAGCCGACAGCTGTACAACCACGTTGGTACTGCCAAGGCTGCGCCCAGAAGAATCCCCCCAGTGAGGCTACTCAGGGCAGAGAGGTCCAGAAGGACGGTCCCCTGCCTCCAAAGAATGGGACCCCTCAAGGAACCGGAAGGGAAGGGCGGAAGTCCAGCATCTGGGTTCATCCAGGGCCCGGTGACCCCAGAGAAAGGCCGACGCCGACCCCACACCCTCGACCCCTCAGAGTCCAAGAGGGTCCTGGTCTCGAGGAGGCCAGCCTAGGTAGCTGGCAGCTCTGGGCTGCCCCCAAGGGGAGACCCAGGAGCAGCACCTCCCTCCTGCAGGCTTCCGATGGGCCCCAAAGTTGGGCGATCGAGACACACTCACCGGAGGGGGTACCACCGCCAGGGGCGCAGGAACCCCCAAGGCCAGGTTGCATGGCAATGGTGGCACGCACCATAGCCTGCTGGTCAGTACCACTGACCCTAACCTCGGGAACTACCTGACGCTCCTCAGAAGGGGGCTGGCTATGACTCGTCGTCGAGACCACTGGCTCGCTCTCCTCCGCAGACAACCCCGAAGGGTATGACTACCCGTCCGACTCCGAGCCCAACTCCAACTCTGAAGAGGTAGAGTCTGAGGCCCTAAGCCAAACGGTAGGAGGGCGGGGGAAGGCAACCTTACCGAAGGGCCCGGTAGTCAGAGCAGTGGCCGAGGTGGCACCCGTGCCCTCCACAGCCCCGCTTAAGGTGCCAGGGCAGCTCGGGCCAAAGGTCCAGAGCCAGGGCCAGCCGTGGCGCCGTCAAGTCCACTGGCACCGGGGGCGGTACCAGGGACAGAGACGGTGCCGATGGCAGCCCCAGCTACGACCTCGGCGCCGACGACACCGCCAGGCCCCTCGGCACCGCAGGCGGCACTGAGGACCGAAGCGGCGCCGACAGCTCGAAGGTGGACTTGGTAGCTGAACACGACACTGCTAGGCCCCTTGGGCGCGCGGCGCACTGAGACACCAACGGCGCCGAGGACGGCACAGACTGACGACGCCGAAGGCCCCACAGTGCCATGCTCAACCTCGGCACTGAGGCGAGACATGACAAAAGGCGACACCGAATCCAGGATCACGGCGCCGCGAACGGCACCGACAGGGCCCACGGCACCACAAACGGCGCCGAAGGCCCCGACGGCACCGACCGACGGCATCGAGGATGGCATCAACCCGGGCCTTCCGGACCACGGGAGCGACACCGGGGGAGCCTTCACCCTGAAGGGGCGATTGCCGTAGCGGCGCCTCCCGCCCGCTCCCGGGAGGAAGCGGGACGGGCCTCCTGCGCCGTGGGAGGAGCCTCGATCAAGGCCAGGCTACTAGTAGCCGAGGCTCCCTCCTCCTCGGTCCATATAGAACCGGGAGGGGACCTGGAGGAAAGGCCGAGAGAGCGTGGCTTGGCCCGACGAGTGCGAACCCTACCCCTGAAAGTCGGCGGAGCTCGCCCCACTTTCCACGCGCGCTGTTCGAGGACACGGCAGTCCATGGAGAAGCAGGCGTTACACGAATCCATGTCGTGAAGTGGGCCAAGACACGTGAGACACCGGTCATGTTGGTCGGTAACGGAATACTTGCGGCCGCACGGGCACCGACGCATAAGGGGCCGACCCACCTTAGAAAACTTCTTGCCCTCTGACCGAGACATGACCTACGGAAAAAACCACCAAAACAGACTCGACGTCGCAAACTTTTAAATAAAAAGGAAAGATTTTACCGGCGACGTCGAGTAGAGGCAAACCCAGAACTAGTAAGACCGACGGACTTAAACATTGCAATAAAGGCTGACAGGCCTAGTTTTTCTTCTAACAGCTTCCCACGAGGCGACCTCGACGGCGGGAGACGAAGAACTGGTAGGCAGGCGGAGTCGATGCAGCCTAACGGCTAATCCTCGAGCCACTGAGCACGCCGCCTCGAGGCAGCGCTGATGCTGCGTCGGCTCCGCCTATCCTTTTTAAAAAAAAAAAAGCTCCTGTGGGGTCCTGATCTCCGGCCAGTACCCCATCTGTGATGAATGGTGAAGATTGACACAGATAAGATTGCAGAAACAGCTGACAAGTGTACTTTCAGGGTAGCTGGTCTGACGCCCAAGCCATTAAGATGAATCATATAATCCAGACCTGCAGACAAGTCAGCAGTTTCTGAGGATATGTGCTTACTGGAACACCAAATGCTGAATCTTTTCCATTTGGAGATATAAGTTTTTCTGGTGGCAGGTTTTCAAAAGACTTTGAGAATATCCAGAACTCCGAGACAGATGCAAGCTTACGTATTCTAGCTCTTCAAGAGCCTTGCCTTGAGGTTGAGGGACCGAAGGTTGGGATGTCAAATCCTCCCAAGAGGAGGTTAACAGATTGTAATTCTTGGGAAGAGATAGGGGAAGATGGACTGCTAAGGACAGCAATAGAGGATACCAAGGCTGCCTGGCCCAGTCTGGAGCAATCAGGATCACTTTGCAAGACTGTGATCGTATCTTGACCAGAACTTTGAATAACAGAGGAAAGGGGGAAGGCATACAGAAATTTCCCCCTCCCAATCCAGAAATAGACCATCAAGGGGGACTGAGCCCAAGACTGGGGGTCTACAACAGAAGAGAGGAAGTTGGTGTTTGTCTGGGGCTGCAAAAAGATCTATTTCTGAAGTGCCCCACCTTGAAAAATCACTTTTAACACTAGGGAATCCAGAAACCATTCGTGGTGGCCCTGAGAATCCTGCTCAGGGCATCTGCTAGCATATTGTCCTTCCCTGGAAGGTGGACTGCTACCAGAGATGTCTGTAGTGAATAAGCCAGGGACCATAATTTCATGGCTTCCGTGCACAAGGCTGTAGACCAAGTGCCTCCCTGCTTGTTGATGTATCACATGGTGGTGGTGTTGTCTGTCCTGACCTGAACTACCTTGTTCTGTACTGAGTCCAAGAAAACCTGTAGAGCCAGGTACACTGCCCTAAGTTCTAGAAAACTGATATGAAGTAGAGACTCCTGAGGTGACCATACTCCCTGTGCTGTAAGGTCTCCCAAGTGAGCTCCCCACCCCAGGAGAGAAGCATCTGTGGTTAGTACCACAGAATGAGACTGGGTGATGAACGGGACTCCTTGTCTGAGGTTGCCCTAATCCAACCACCATTGGAGAGCCTGGATCAGAGTCTGAGTCACTGGAATTAGTTTGGTCAGAGGGTCTTTTTTCTGAGACCAAAAGGCCCTCAAGTGGAACTGGATATCCCTCATCTGAAATCTGGCCCGTTGTACCACTGCAGTGGAAGCTGCCATGTGGCCCAGGAGTTGAAGATAATGCCTTGCTGGTCAAGACACCAGAAGGCGAAAGGAAGAAGCCAGGTCTATAAGGGACATTGCCCTTGCCAGAGGAAGAAACGCTCTTGCTTTGACAGTTTCCAGCTCCACCCCTATGAAGGTCAAGAGTTGCACTGGTTCGAGAACTGACTTTGGAAGATTGAGGAGGAATCCTAGAGAAGTGAGCAATTGCTGGGTCACTTGAAGGTTTGACTTGACTTGGTCTGGAGACTGACCCACAATGAGCTAGTCGTCCATATATGGGAATATGGAAATGTTTTGTCTCCTTAGAAAGGCCACTACTACTGCTAGGCATTTTGTGAACACCCTTGGTGCTTGATGTTAGGCCGAAGGGCATTGCTCTGCTCTGGTAATAGCCTGAAGGCAGTTCGAACCTGAGGTACTTTCTGTGGGAGCACCTGATGGGAATGTGAAAATAGGCATCCTTGAGGTCCAGAGAGGCTAGCCAATCCCCTGGCCTTAGAGAGGAAGAATTATTCCCAGAGTCACCATTTTTAATTTTGGCTTGAGTAGGTGCTTGTTTAAGTATCTTAGATCTTGGATGGGTCGCCACTCCCCTGTCTTTTTTGGGGTAAGGAAGTATCTGGAATACAGACCTTGGCCCCTGTGTGTAGTAGGAACTCTCTCTATAGCTCTGAGAGCCAGCAGAGAGGAAACCTCTGCCTCTAGGGCAATGGTTTTGGAGATGTTTGCAGGTGGAAAAGACGTGGCCCTCAGCTTTGGGAATTTTTTGAAGCTGAGGGCCAGTCCCTGACTTACTACCTCCAGGACCCACTTGTCTGAGGTAACAGACTTCCAGGCCTGGAAGTAGTAAGTCGGCCTGCCTCCTACTGGAAAGGGGGAGTTGACCCGGGCTGACACATCAGGGTGTCTGCTTGGCAGGAGCCTTGGACTGAGAGGAGGATGCAGCCCTGCTCATCCTCCTTCTGCCTCTCCCTCTGAAGAACCCCCTTTGAGGAAAAGGAGAGGAGGCATGTGCCTGGTAGAAAGGCCTGTGAAAAGGCCTGCCCCTGCCCCTAGATTGCTGCTTTTGAGGAGTTGCCTGCCTTTCCTTGGCCTGTGCACTCCTGTAGGTGGTCCTGTACTCGTCCATTTTCTTCATATAATTCTCTGTCTGCTCCCCAAACAGAGAATTATCCACCACAGGGAAATCCATGGCCTTAGCCTGGGTGTGCTGTGAAAGGCTAGTACATCTGAGCCAAGCCAATCTCCGAAGAGACAAAGATGTAGCCATGACTCATAATGATCCATCATTAGAGTCTACAGCAGCATGAAACTGGATCTTAGATGCCTCTATCCCATCAGCAGCCACCTCCTCCAGCTCCTTGGCCAGCTGGGGGGAAGCCTGTTTAGCCAGTTCCAGAAAAGTATCTCATCTGGACTTCTGGTATCTGGCTGTGTAGGCCATGTAGTGAGCCTGCCTGAGTCCTAAGGAGGAAGCCATGTACTGTTTTTTTTAGCCATGGCATCCAGCTTCCTAGAGTCTTTATCTGGGGATGTGAAGCCAAGGGTATGTTAGCCTTATCACAGGCTGCAGCCTGCACAACCCCAACATGGCTGCATTGCTGGTACAAGAATTCCGTACCTGAGCCTGACAGCATGTACCTCTTGTCCATTTGTCTGGCCACAGGAGGTAAAGAATTTGGTGTTTTAAGCAGTGTTTGTGTCTGTTTCCCCATGGATTTATGGAGGGGAACAGACAATCTTTTTGACTCTGGGATGTCCATCATCTCCACAAAGTCAGGCTCCTCTTGTTCCTCAGCAGCTTCGACCAGAGGGAGCTGGAGGGTTTCTGCCACCTTTTTGTAAAACAAAAAGTGGGAAGGGGATTCAGAAAGTCTAGGAGGGGAAACACTAGAAGGCCTGTCTGGGGAGATGTCCGGTTCTATGGGCTCATCCAGACCTTCTAAACCATCATCATCATCATCGTCATCATCATAGTCTTCATCGCCCTCCAGATGTGTTTCATAATACCCTTCTGGGGAATAATCCGGAACCGGAGGAACCGACCAAACCGAGCACCTACTGAGAGGTGCCAGATCTGTCGGAACCGGACGGAGCGATTCAACAATACTAATCGCCCTGGCAATTTCTCCAGCAGTTGGATGATGCGGTTCTGGATCTGAACCGGCCAATTTCTCCTTTCTCTTTTTCTTAGCCAGAACCGATACCTCAGGATTGGCTCTCCTTTTGCCTGAGGGAGTCTTGCCCAGGTCAGTGGGCACTCCCTCAGGTTCGGTTGGAACTGAACCGGGCTGGCCATCTGGGTCAGCGGACTTCTCAGCCTCCTTTTCTCTAAGCCTGCCCGATCTTTTATCTAAGGTGGCCTTAGGAAATTTTTACAAATTTGGCAGTCTGAATCAAGGTGGTCAAAACTCGGGCAGTAAACACAGGTGGTATGGGGATCAGCCTTAGCAAAGGCCTCCCCACACTCACTGCAGTGTTGAAACCCAGTGGGTCCAGTTTTTCTTTTGGGTTTCTCAGACGTAGCCATCCTAACACTTACCCTTTATTCGCCAAAAGCCAGCCAAGACCCCTTTATCAGTTCTTAACTGTGTTACGGATGTTGGAAAAAAATGTCTGAAATACGGTTTTGTTAGAACCGATAAGGACCGGTACCTCACACTACAATAAAATTAGATAGAAGTAAACCAGACAATCGGTTCAGCCGAACCGATTGAAAAACCTTTTTTTACAAT
Source organism: Neoceratodus forsteri (assembly GCA_016271365.2). Taxonomy (NCBI): domain Eukaryota; kingdom Metazoa; phylum Chordata; order Ceratodontiformes; family Ceratodontidae; genus Neoceratodus; species Neoceratodus forsteri. The sequence continues at coordinate 1,138,475,897 of CM057458.1, read as the reverse complement.
TTCCACACAAAAATCACACTCAGTCCACTACCTAAGCACTTACTGTACAACAGACAGGGATCTGAACTGAAGTAAAATAAGAAAATAGCGGTTTAAAACCGACCGACGTTTTACTGTACTGAACCAAAAGCGATGGAGAGATCTCCAGAGCAACTGTTCAGTTAGGCGGAGCAAAGAATCTGATGGTTACACTTCAAAGTGCAGCAGAGAGAGGTCTGAACCGAGCTCGAGCTCAACGTTCTGTGCGCTGGCATAGAGTTAACTCTTTCCTCTCTGGAGCAGTTCAAGTGCTGGGGCTAACTGCATAATGTCAGAATACTTCATGTTATTTGAAAAAGCCATACAAAAGAGAACAGGATGAATTATCAAGTAGGGTTGTGAGTGGCCACTAGAACTTTGAAACAGGTGAAAGTGGATGTGGAGCTGAGGTTAATGGAGGGGATAAAAAAAAGTGACAGAGCATTCTTTCGATACATACTGTGGTTTTACAAGGGCATGACAGAGGCAGTGAGGGGAAAAAGGGCTTTCATCAGGTACAAAACAAGCCATACAAAAGAGAACAGGAGGGATTATCAAGTATGGTTGACAGCAGCCAATAGAACAGTGAAACGGGAGCATGACAGAGCATTCTTTCAATAAATGTGTGATCACTGCAAAACCAGAGAACATCTGGGATTGGATTCACTAAAAATGCAAGGTGTCACACAAAAGACTGCACAGCACCTCATCATTGTGCTCAAGGGCAATTGTGCTATTCATAGACGGATAGTGCGGTGTGTGACAGGGTGGAATAGGACCCTGTCCCAGTTGTTATGGAAAGAGTCTGAATGCAGGGATATGTTTTATTCTCTCCTTTTCTGTCTCTTGTCTGTCTGGTTGCGCAACCAAATTTTCCTGTGAGACCTTGGACTTGATCACCCCGACAGTTTCACAATTCTTTGCCTCTTACTGTCTCTCAACCTTCCCTTGCTGTCTTTTTCTCCCTTGCATATCAGCTGATATAAAAATATATGCAAATCATTGTATGGAAATGTAATTGATATTGGGATCCCTTTGTTTAGAAAACATATAATGTTACTGTTAAAATGTATATAATTATATTTTGAGATGATTGCAAAAAGCTATTGAGAACTCAAGAGGTTACCTGAGGGAAAATTTTCAAGCCTTCTGCTGAAGAGCTGTGGAAAAGGGGTCTCAGCTGAGGGACACTGTGTTCTAGCTGCACATGCCTGATACTTACAAGAACAGGATCCTTGTTAAGAACGGGGGTTGGAAGGACTTATAAGAGAGCTGAGCTGCAACTGCTTAAAAAGGAAAAAAGGACTCAGAGATTGAAGGAAAACTCTGATGGATGTTCTCTATTTTATTTTGCCTTTGTAAATAGTTATACTGAACAAGTTTATTTTTTTATGTTACTGCTAGTGTAAATAAATATTTTTGGTGAATTCTACAACTGCTCCTGGTTTTCCTACGCTTCCTGACCTGTGCCTCAACGACACAGTGCACTATCCGACTGTGAATAGGGGTCAGCAGGGGCAGTGCTAACTCAGGAAAAGCAGTGGGATTCCCAGTAGCGCTGCCCCCACAGGCAGCAAGGAAAATGGCACCACTGACAATAGCGCTGATGCGCTAAAGAGCTATTTACTAAAGTGGCTTTGCAAATGAGCCCATTGGGCATGCAAGGCGCTAGGGGCCATTAGCATGCCCAATATGGGCTCATTTGCATGACATTAGAGTGTGATTGCGGCCCACCCTCAGCAGCCCAAGCCCCATGTAGCCGCTCTCCCTGGGAGTCTAGTGGTGCCCTTCCCTTCCCTGTTCACTGTCCCTGTTAGGCAACCAAACCCCTTCTGTAGTGTTGCGGTCAATCCCCCCCTCCCCAGTTACTGATCACCCATGTAAAAACAAGTTTTCTACAGTGTAGTGGTCCCACTTGGTCCTCGATTGCCCAATTACCCACCCATTATGACAAGTATTTAATTTCCATAGTGTAGTGGTCCCACCCGGACCCTGATCACCCACCCAACATTAACAAGATAAGTTTTTATAGTGTAGGGTCCCACTGTGGTCCCCGACTGTCCACCCGGTAATGCAAACCCCATTTTCCATAGTGTAGTGGCCCTCCCCAATCACTGATTCTCATGTAAATGTAATGTTTCCATAGTGTAGTGGTCCAACCCCTCAGCCCGACTGCTGCACTGTATAATGAAACACCCCTTTTCCATAGCATAGTGTCCTTCCCCCTACTCCAGTCCCCATATTTCTTCCCCTTTTCCATAGTGTGGTGTGCCATCCCCCTGTTCCCCGATCCCTGACCCCATGTAGCTGTGGAAACACCTTGGCAGTCTAGTGGACCCCCCACCCGGTAACTGAGATTCCAACTGTCCTACTCCCTTTCCCAGGCTGACCCGCAGCCAGTGACCAGCACAGCCCACCACTCACCACCGTGGCTGGCCACCAGCTGAGCTCTCAATGACTGCACAGTACTGTATAGAGTATGGTCCATTGATAGTGACTGTAGCTGTACTCTATACAGTACTGTGCCATCACTGAGAGCTCAGTTGGCAGCCAGCCATGGTTGTGAGTGGTGAACTGTGCTGGCGGCCGGCTGTGGGTTGGCCTGGGGGGATAGTAGGGTGGTCAGACTCTCGGTTACTGGGTGGGGGGGTCCACTAGACTGCCAGGGTGTTTCCACATCTACTTGGGGTTGGGGATTGGGGAACCAGGTCGGAGGTGGGACACCACACTATGGAAAAGGTGAGGAAATATGGTGATTGGGGACTGGGGTGGGGGGAGGGACACTATGCTATGGAAAAGAGGTGTTTCATTATACAGTGCGGAGATTGGTGATCGGGGTGGGGGTTGGGATCATTACATTATGGAAACATTATATTTACATGGGAGAGCGATGATCAGGGAGGGCCACTACACTATGGAAAATGGTGTTTGCATTACTGGGTGGGTGATCAGGGACTGATTGGGACCACTACACTATGGAAATTAAATACTTTTCATAACGGGTGGTAACTGGGCGATCAGGAACTGGGTGGGCCCACTACACTATGGAAATTAAGTACTTTTCATAACAGGTGGGTAATCGGGCGATCATGGACTGGGAAGGGGGTTCAGTACCTCCACCATCCACTAGGGTTGCGCAGATTACCGCCATGTTTTTTTCAGTGATAAATTGCTTCATGCAAGGACCTTCCAAAGGTCCTTGTGTGAGCAAATCCTTTGTGAATGGGATTGCAGGATATGCAGGTCCCCTCCCTCATTTTCTATTAATGCCCCTCACTACTTTGCTATATAAGAAAACCCAGTTTGCGGGGCAAACTGGGCTTTGTGAATACCAGCTATTCACAAAGCTCAGTTTTCCCCATTCAAATTGGGTTTATACCCGGGCAAAGCTTTGTGAATCTGGTCCCTGGTCAGGTGCTGGAAGGGGGAGGGGTGGGAGGAGGATGAGAAGGCAAAGGCAAACTTACTGAACAAATATTTCCATTTAGTGTGCATGGTGGAAGACAGGGGCACACTAACAGACTGCAGAATTAAAGCTAGTAGGAGGTCATTAGCAAATGGCAATGTTGATCCCATCATGGAAGACAAGATGATAAAGGGCTTAAAGGCACTGAAAGTGCATAAATCAGTGGGCCCAGATGGGATGCATCTGAGGGTGTTGAAAGAGATGAGGGACTGGGGCAGGTCCTAGCAGGACCACTGGTAGATCTCTTTAGCTACTCTTTAGAAACCGGGAAGGTGCTCGGAGACTGGAGGCCCACTGATGTGGTCCCCCTGCACAAAACTGGGAGAAGAGATGAGCCCAGGAATTTTAGACTGGTCAGTCTAATGTCTATAACTGGGAAACTAAGATATGTGAAAACAGTGAAGACGAGGTAAGGGCCATGAGGGAGGATATAGAAAGATTGGAGAGGTAGTCAAGGGTGTGGCAACTAAAATTTAACCCCAAGAAGTGCAAAGTATTGCACATAGGGGCCAGAAACCAGAGAACAGAATACAAGATGGGTGGGGTGGTGGTAGAGAGAACAAGAAGAAAGGAACCCAGGGGGTGTTTATAATGGAGAACTTGAAAACAGTGGCACAGTGTATGAGAGCTATGGGCAAGGAAATTAGGATGTGGAGATGCATAAGGAAAGGCATCAGTAGCATAAAACGTGTTGATGCTGCCATTGTACATAACCCTGGTTCAATGGCACTTGGAGTACTGTGTACAGTTTTGCAGCACACATCTGAAGAAGAACTGAGATAGGCTGGAGTCATTGCAGAAGAGGACAACCCAGACTATGCAGAGGCAGCAGGGGAAGTCATATGGGGAGCAGTTGGAGGACCTCAGTACATATACACTGTTAGATACAAGAGAAAGGGGAGACGTGATAGAGACATTTAAGTACCTCCATAGGATAAATAGGGTAGGATAAGATAGGATTTTTTTAATATAGCACCATTCCAGGGCTCAAAGCACTTCACAAATTTAAACACACAAAACATCATATCAAACAGTCGTATGAATACAGGATATAAACCCAACACAGATTATGACCACGAAAACTATCAGAGCTGTCGATCCTCTGAAACAAACTGTTTGAATAGCCAGATCCTCAACTTTGATTTAAAACTTTCAACCGAAAAGGCAGAACAGATGGATTTCATGACAATATTCCAGAGTCTTGGAGCAGACACAGAAAAGGCTCAGTCCACAGCAGATTTTTGTCTCACTGCTGAGACTGTCAAAAGTCCCTGGGTGCCCAAGTGGAGAACTCTGTTGCCCTAATGGGTTGCCAGTAGCTCACGAATGTAGAGGGAACAAAGTACATTTATGGCCTTATATGCCAGCAAAAGGATTTTTAATTTAGAATGCCATCTTATCAGCAGGCAGTGCAACTCTCACAATGTGGGAGTGATAAGATCAAATCTACATGTACCAGTTAACAACGTTGCTGCTGAGTTCTGATGCGACAAAAGATGGTGGATCTGAATAGGTGGCAACCATTGTAGAATGCATTTCAGTAATCAATTCATGAGGTACTGAAAGCTTGCACTAGTGTACACAGATCACATTGGTCTAGGAAGGGACACAACATGGCTACATTTTTAAGTGGTAAAAAAAACACTTCTAATGACACTAAAAATTTGGGATGTCAAGGCCAATTGGCTGTCAAAGATCACCCCCGATTGTGAACTTCCTCCCTTATCTGCAGCATTGCCCAATCAATAACAGGGAGAGCTGGGTTTTCTTTTGCTGCAGAGACCAAGCAATCTGACCCCACCGGAAACAACTCAGTTTTGCTGAGGTGAAGTCTCAGCCAGGTTGCACTCATCCAGTTCCTGATCTCCATGATAGCCTTCTCAACCACACGCATCGGAAGTTTGAATTTGAGTACCTTCCATTTTTATTGCTTAAGAAAGTTTCATTAGAACTTGAACTTTTCCCTCTAGACTCTATCTGTTCACACTGGTTTGGCCTGCCATGAAGTGATAATCCTCTGCATATCACATCATAACCTGTTGCCACCAAAATTATTCTGTCACAAGCAGAGGATTATGACTTCAAGGCAGGACAAGCAGCAGCACATATTAAATCTAAGGGGCAAACAGCCTGTTTTGATGACAAATGTCTATAGTAATAAAGAGCGGCATGTCCTGACATTAATTTTTTGGGGGAATGTTATGAGATTTGATCCTTGTTGATAACAGCTGCAATTGATTTGTGGGAAACTGCAAGATCATGTTAATGCCTGTCATGCTGATGCCAGCTGGTAGAGCACTGTTTCACAATATGAGAGACCTGGGATCTATCCTCTCCCCTGACCCCCTTGCCCTGGCAGTTGGTGCAGAGGCACTGACCCCAGAAGGAGGGTACTAAGCGTTCCTCTCTCTGAGCAAGACCTGAAAGTGGGAAGTGGGACTGTCTTGTTGCAGTGGGTGGCCATACAGTGTTGCCAGTTCCCTGCCTTCTGGTTGATGTCACAGGTGCTCAGTAGCTGCGTGTCAGGAAGGGGGGAGGTCCTAAAACAGAAACATCCTCATAACCAGCATTATATGGCACATCCGGGCTCCACTACCAGCAGGAGGATGTAATCTAATGACATGGGGGGTTGATACCAGCCCATTCACAGAAGAAAGGGTCCTGAAAGAACTCCTAAAACTCAAGATGAACAAAGCAATGGGGCCTGATAGGATTCATCCCAGAAATCTAAAAGAACTAAGGATAGGACTAGTGACACCACTGATTGCCCTTTTTAACAAATCATGGGAGGATGGTGTGGTACCTGAGGACTAGAGAAAGGTGGATGTTATTCCCCTGCACAAAAGTAGAAACAAGGCAGAGGCAGGAAACTATAGACCTGTTAGTTTGACCTCAGTGGTAGGGAAAATTATGGAATCACTTCTGAAAGAAAGAATTGTTGAGTACCTAGAGGTCAGCGGGCACAGGATCCATGGTAGCATGGATTCACAGTGGGAAGGTTATGTCAGACGAATCCAATAGATTTCTTTGACTGGATGACCAAAGCAGTAGACCAGGGAGGTGCTATGGATGTGGCCTACCTAGACTTTAGCAAGGCATTTGACACAGTCCCACACAAAAGATTAATAAACAAGTTAGCCAGCCTGGGAGAGGGTCCCAGGGTGGTAACCTAAGCAAAAAATTGGCTGGACAACAGGACACAGAGGGTAATAGTAAACGGAGTCCACTCCGAGGAAAGGAGGGTTACTAGCGGGGTACCGCAGGGCTCAGTATTGGGACTGGTTCTCTTTAATGTCTTTATAGGTGACATTGCAGAGGGGCTGGAAAGAAAAGTATGCCTCTTTGCAGATGACACATAGATCTACAACAGGGCTGATACACAAGGGGGGTGTGGAAAGGATGAGAAGGGACTTGATAAGTTTGGAGGAATGGTCAAAAGTATGGCAGCTAGGATTCAGTGCAAAGTAATGCACCAGGGAAACAAAAACCCAGGGGAAGAGTGCACAATGGAGGGGTACTAACAACAACAAACATGTAACGAGACCTGGGTGTAGTCATATCAGATGACCTAAAGGTAGCCAAGCAATGTGAGATGGCAGTAAGGAGGGCTGGGGGGATACTGGGATGCATAGGGAGAGGCATCACCAGTAGAAAACAGGAAACTGTCATCCCTCTGTACAGACAGTTGGTGAGACCCCATCTGGAGTACTGCTTACAGTTCTGGAGATCCCATCTCCGCAAGGACATAGACAGGATGGAGGCAGTCCAGAGGAGGGTAACTAAAATGGTGCAGGGTCTGCACCAGAAGCCATATGAAGAGAGACTAAAGGAGCTTAATATGTATACCCATGAGGAAAGGAGGGAGAGGAGGGACTTGATAGAAACATTCTAGTACCTCAAGGGAATCAACAAAGTCTGAGAGGGCAGCACTTTCAGAAAAAGAGTGGTACAAGAACAAGGGGGACACAATTTGAAGATAGAGGGAGGACAGCTAAGGGGTAACGTGAGGAAGTATTTTTTCATAGAGAGGGTGGTGGACCCTTGGAACGGCCTTCCAGAGAAGGTAGTGGGATCAAAAACAGTGGGGGAATTCAAGAATGTGTGGGACAGACATAAGGCAATTCTAGTGGAGTGTAGGAGGAAGTAGGCTGTTGGTTAACTAGGATCTGCAGCTTATCCAAAGGGTAGAGAAATGAGCAGACTGTGTGGGCCAAGCGGTCCTTATCTGCCATCAAAGTCTATGTTTCTATGTAAATGCTCCAGTTTGTTATGCAGGAAAGCACCACAACTTATCACAGAGTTATTCAACTGGGTGGGTGGCACTATGGCTGTCAGGAGCACCTTCGGGGAGGCTATTTTTAATCTGGACGCCATCAAAGACAGCAGGCAGTCCAAAACCCAGGCAACCAAGCAAGAGACAAGGGAATTGGTAATCTTATGGCATCAAACAGAAAATCTTTTTACAAGAAGGCTTAGGCTCATCTGGCAACTGGTTTTCTAGTAGTAGTAGTAAAATTTTAATTCATATCAAGTAATATGAACAGGGATATAACCGGCCCGGTGGCGAGGAGAGTTGAGGCACTGGACACCACACCTCGCGCCATGTCATTGACCCGGGTTCAGGAATGAGCTTGGGACACTGGGGTCGGCAAGGAAGGGAAAGGATTGAGTATCTGGAGGACTGCTCTCCCTTTCCGGAGAGGGTTCCAGGGGAAGCACCACTCCTGAGCTGCCCCTGCGGGTGATCAGGGGATGGCCAGGAATAGGCAGCGCTACAGATGCAGAGGCGGAGCTGTGGTGGATGTCGGAAGGATGCCCTGGGCTGCAGAGCAGAAACAGAATTAAAAAAATGTATATATGAACAGGGATAAAGCTTAATTGAACCAAAGGTTCATTTTGAATAAGGTCCCATAAGCATCTCAAGTTACAAAAGACACACTTCCAACAGGGAATGCATAGTTTCATAACATAATATTTGCTCAAAAGTATACAGTACAATAAATACAATAAAGTAATTAATTGCGCATTATCCATGCAACAGTTTCCAAACACCATGATTCTGTTGTAGATTTTACCCAAAAGGGAAACTAGTTTTACTAAGGAGGGCCAATTAAAGAGAGCTCAGAATACATAAGAGCTTATAAATAGATGCATTAAGAAGCCCATATTATCATAGGGCCCCATAGAAGCTTGGATATCATCAATAACCCTTGTAAACATATTTATACACTCATTATTAGCCTATGCCCTGTATATGGCAGCAGGGTAAGGAAAGTGTTGCCTGATTCACAAACCACTTACTGAGGGAAGTCAGACTAATTTTCCTGTAAGCCAGTCTCAAGGTAGAAGGAATAGAATTCCATAACACAGTACCCAAGTAATATAATGAAGTTCTCCCTTCCTCCAGGCCACAAGATGTAACCTTATATTCAAGGCCTGAAGCTGATCTTAACCTCTCCTTAACTGGTCTCCTATGTATTTTATCCAGGATATACAGTGGATATTTGCCTTTGTAGCAACTACACGTATCAGAGCAAGCAAGTGCAAATTTCTTCATTATGTCCCAGTCTGTCCAATTTGATATAGAAAATGCAATGATGCATCCCTCGGGGGACGTTGAGGATGAAGTGGGCCAGCCTGTTATAAACAACATCCTGTCTCACCAGCTCCCTCCCCAACGCCCAAGCATAGAGGATATCACCACAGTGTAACAATGGAATCAGCATGGTATTTACAACATGCCTGCGAGTCTTGCCTGCCATGCAGGATCTGGTGTGATACAGCATACCCAGATGCTTGTCAATATTACTCAGGGTTTTGTCCACAGATGTTCCATTTTAGTTTCTTATCCAACTGCATCCCCAAATACTAATAGGGTGTGGTCTGCTGTATAGCTGTAACATCCAGGGTCTGCATCACCAAGGGAGGATCAACACTGGTTGTTTTATTCCTGCTAAAGAGAACTATTTGGGTTTTTTTAGCACTGAAAACTAGTTTATAGTCATTAAAAAATGACTGCAGTGAATTGAAAGCACACTGTAGTTTCTCCTGGATATACTCAACTGTGTGTCCTTCAATATAAATGACGGTATTATCTGCGTATAAATGGTACTTAGTACTAGAATCTGTAAAGCAAACACCATTCATATAGACGGTAAATAGAAGTCCTAAAATTTATCCTTTTGGAACTCCGGTTTTGATTATTGCAGGACTAGATGACAATTTGCCTACTTAAATCAGCTGTCTCCGACTCTTTAGATAGGATTCAAACCATGTAAGACTATTCATGTTCAATCCTATTGCTGTTGACCTGGACAGGAGGATATCATGATACAGAGTGTCAAGGCCTTAGACAAATCAACAAATAAGGTACCAATGGATAGCCTTTTCTGAAGAGTACCAAAACATTAAGGACCTCGTCAAGATATCCCAGATCATGAAGTCTTTCCTTTCAACAACCAGGCCTTCTGGTGTAACAACTGAATGTCTGGAAGGACTATTGTCCCTTTGGATCTGGTGAGAAGGTCCTGTCTAAGGGGAATGGTGATAGAATTCTATCAGCAGGAATGTGATTGATGATGTGACACTAGTTGCATCAAGTCTGTGCCTGCATGATTCCTCTGAATCTTAGGTGTTTTAAAAGGATGCCCTTCACACTGTGGTACTCACAAATTTCCCAGCCTTCTAACAGCTAGGCCATGCAAGGGCCGAATATTATTTTCCAAATACCACGAATAGTAGGGCTCCTGACTGTTCGGAAACCTTTCCTGAATAGGGGACTATTCATATTGAGGAAAGAATATTCGGCTAGCTACAAAATTAAAAAATAAACAAATTCATAATTACATAAAAATAAAAGGCCCCTTCTTCCCAACTCAAAACCCAGTAAAGTAAATGTAACCCCCATCTTCCCACCCCCTGGTTTTACCATACAGAGACAGCAAGTGTACAAGCCCTTAATCTATCCTAAACGTTTATAACATTTTGTAACATATTTGAATTTAATTGTGCACATTTACTATCTTGACTCTAAAAGAAACGGTCTCGGGTCGCATATGAAAGAGGGCCTCAGGCCCACATGTTTACCTGAGAAACAAAAGTTAAAATAAAAAAATAAAAATAGTTCCTGAGAAGCTGGCTGGCCATGGAGGAGGGCAGGTCTGTGCTGGTTGCCTTCTCTATATTAAGAATTGGGTGCTTGTGCTGAGGTGCTGCCAGGGCAGGGACTGGGGTACATAACTCTGATAGTTTTATGCACAAACGAGCCCTAAGAAAGATGGTGGCCATCTGTAGAGGTGGGTGGGTTGTGTCAGTCATCCATTGGGGGATTTATTTACAAAGTTCAAATTAAATAAATAAAATGTGGACACAGTGCTACAGCAGAGACACCACCTCCCTCCTCCTGCTGGAGATAGTTCTCCCAATGCACTCCAGCATCACACAGGCCCTACCCACTGCTTTGTTACACTGCCCTGACACTTTGAGGTTATCAGATGTGATAATCCCAAGGTCCCTTTACTCCTTAGTGACTAACGGTACTTCCCTCCAGCCTATACTAAGTTCCTGGGTCCGTATGCCCTAGGTGCATGATTTTGCACTTCTTGGCATTTAACCCTAACTGATATGTTCTTGATCAGTTCTCGAGCTTCCCAAGAGCCATACACATTCTTTCCACTCCCTGATTGTCCACGCTATTACAGATTTTATCATCTGCAAAAGGCACACTTTCCCTTCCAGTATATCTGCATTGTAACATATGGCTTCACTGAAGAGGACCAGTCCTAGTACTCAACTCTGTGGTGACTTGCAGGTCACTCCTCTATCAATAGAGTCAGTGCCATTAACCACCACCCTCTGTCGCCTATCCGGTAACCAGTTTCTAATTCAGTTCCCCACTTTGGATCCCACCCCTAGGCTGCTTAATGTCTTGAACAGTCTCCTGTGTGGCACAGTGCTGACGGTCTTGCAAAAGTCCAGATAGGCTACGTCAACTGCCCCTTCCTCAAACTATTTTCCTGGTCACCCAGTCAAAGAAATCAATCAGATTCATTTGGCATGACCTGCCCCCCATGAATCCATGCTGCCTTTGGTCTTGCAGCTCACTGGATTCAAGATACTCTAAAATCTTTTCCTTCATTAGGGTTTCCATTAATTTTCCCACCACTGAGGTGAAGATCACTGACCTATAGTTGCCAGCCTCTTCCCTTCTGCTGTTCTTATGTAGTAACCACCATGTCTGCTCTCCTCCAGTCCCCCGTAAACATGCACAGTTCCAGTGAGCTTTTAAATAAGACTATCAAGGGGCAGCCAGCATGTTTTTGAGTTCTTTTAGTATCCTTGGTTGTATCCTGTCCAGTCCCATAACCTTGTCCAGTTTCAGAGCTGAAAGTCCCTTCAGGACTCTTTCCTCTGAAAGACTTGAGTCTACTGCCCCACTTTGTTCCTGCTGCTCTCGGGTTGTCCATACCCCCTCCACCCACCATGTGAAGACTAAGCAGAAGTACCTGTTCAGGATGTCTGCTTTTTCTTGGTCCCCTTCTGAGCAATCTCTCTCTGCTGCCCTCTGTATCCTCACTATCCCTCCCCTTCCTTTCCTCTTCTCACCTATTTACCTGAAGAAAGTCTTAGCCCCATTTGCTGCATATTTGGCTATCCTTTCCTCTGTCTGTGCCTTTGCCCCGCCCCCCACTGTCTTACGTGCTTCCCTTATTTTTACCTGGTACACCTCCCCTGTCTTCCTCCCTATGCTCCTTACACCTTCTGAATGCCACCCTTTTTTTCTTCATCACCATGGCCACTTCCCTAGAGTACCTAACAATCTCTTTTTCCTTTTACTCACTTCCTTCACGCAGAGACTGGTTGCCTTAATTATGCCCTCCCTTATTTTCCCCCACTGTTCCTCTACCCCTCCTTGGCAATCCTTGCTACTAGGCAGTTTCCAGGGCAGTCTACCATTTATTTAAAATCCAGCCTCCTGAAGTCCAGGACCCTCCTCATGTGGTTTGCTTCTCCTCCTATCTAAATCTTAATCCTCCCGTCTCCCATCATACGTTAGTTACCATCCACAGCAACTGCTATACTGTAGATTAGAAAATATAAAAGAGGTACACTGGAGTCCACCAGGATACAATGTAGTGTCACAAATTCCTGCATGACAAAAGGGAGTAACTTCCATTGAAACTGTCTTGTTTTCTACAGAAACTCTGCTGCAGAACTGCACTGCATCATGACAGGCTCCATGTTGCATGGTTACTAGACAGGGATCAGAGTACTTATATGTATACCCTCATACAGAGAGAATACCAGGGTCCATCAGTGGGTGAGGGAGCGTGGGATAATTCCCAGGGCCCGGCACCAAAGAGGTGCTCAGGCTGCTCGGCATGCTACTGTACGCAGCCTTCCTCCTCCTCCTCCCCACTCCTCCCTCTCTCACCTCCTCTCTGGGCTGCCTCTGTCCTTTTGTTTCAGTTTGTGACCCACCCACAGGTTTAGCCCTGACCATTCCTCTTGGTTCTGTTTTAAGTTAATCTTTTTTTCTTTCCCTCTCTCCAGATCCTCGGGCCCTGAATGGGTGCACTCCAACTCCTCTGTGGTGGCGGCTAGCTCTTTTCAGCCACCAACCGCTCGACTGATGCCACCAGACCAACACTGCAAGGTATGCTGCCTGCTACCGCCTGAACTCCTCACAAGCTCCCGGCACTGTAAGCCGCTACAGCCATTGGCTGGACATCCTCTGTTAGTGGCTCCTATTGGCTGCCCTGTTTTCCTTGCTCCTCTCCACTGGCTGAAGCATTTTTGCTCCTAAAATTCATATTTCCACTCTTTCCTTGCTGCGCTTTCACTTTTAAATCAATCTACTGTTGTCTCTGAATTTTCTCCTGCCCACCCTCCCCACCCCTGGCACTCTTTAAATGGGCTTTCTGCCTGATAGTTTCTGCCCCATTAGCTGGCTAGCCAATCACTGAACTCTCTACTACTCCCCTGACGGATACCCCCTAAATGCTCCACACATTTATTATTACCAATCTGAACTGCTCCCTTCTCTCCACCTTAGTCTCCACGACTAGATCCATTACTACCTACTTCATCTGGCTCCTCTCCCTACCAGTGCTAACCCACCACTCCTCTCTCTAATCTATCACTAAACTCCTGGCACATGATTATTTCTGCTACTTTGTTCACTGTTTTAGATTATTTTGCCCCCCCCCCCACTGCTCTGCCTTGCTGGAACTAGGTTCAGTAAGTACTTCACCCCAGTAGAATTTAACCTCTATCAAGCATGAAGAGCCAACTCCTGGTTTAGTTACTTGTGGGGCTCACGCTGCCTCTTCTTACATGGCTCTCACAACTTTCTTGCTCCTAGTTCTCTAATCACACACCACCAAATGACAGGGACTTCTCTATCTCCAATCAGCTCCCTAGACAGGCAAAATATTGTGACTCTACTCCCAAGGCATTTCTCCTTCCTTGCCTCCTATAACTTCAGAAGGAGTCTACACCCCTCTGCTCTCATCCATTCCCCCTTCGTCCATCGCAAGCTATGGTACATCCTCCTCCCTAGCCCTCTTGCTATCAGGTGATGTGGAACCAAACCCTGGCCCTCAGGCCCACGACACACACTCAGATGCTGACTGGGCCAACCTAAAGGGTCTACGTGTAGCCCACCTAGACATTAGAAGCTTAGTACACAACTTTGCTGAACTGGAGGACTGGGTAGCTCAATATAGTCCAGACATTCTTTAGCTGAGACATGGCTTAAGCAATATATCCCGGACTTTGTCTGTATCCTACCTACCTATGCTCTCCTCAGGTGTGATAGGCGCTCACCCAAAAGAGACGGTGGGGTTGCCATATTTCACAAGTCCCACCTGAATATTGCTGTCTCTTCTACACCTAATCTTACTTTGTGTGAATCCCTTCATACCATCCTATTACTCAGTGTAAAGAAGCTGCACATAGTTTGTGCCACAACCCACCTCGCAGTGGTCTTTTGGGCCTTGAGAAACTTCTAGACCAGACTGCTTATGCCTCCGGACAACATGAAGTCCTTCTCCTTGGTTACAGGAATCTCAATTGGTCAGGCAAAATGCATAATAATCTCCTATCCCTAATTCAAAGTCACAACCGTCACCAATTTAATACAGACTATGAGAGTCACACCCTCCTCTACTTCTGACACTGTGATAGACTGGATATTGACCAACCGTATTGATAGAATTACGGCTGCTGGCATCCTTGCGCATGCTGTTAGCGACCACTCCCCCATCTTCTGCTGTTGGAATCCCTCCTCGGTACCCCCGCCACCACCAAAATACATCTCCTGCAGAAACTTTGCCTCCCTTGATTGAGAGGGCTTCCTTCTTGATATCACCTCAGTTGATTGGTCATATGTATACCATACCCAGGATGTACAATCTGCCCTTGACTATTTTCTCTCTCAGTTTGTGGTGCTGCAGGACAAATACACCCCTCTTACTGCACATCGTGTTCATGAAAAACAAACTTGATGGCTCCATAAAGAGCTCCTTTCCCTAATCCGCATGAAAGACAAATGCTGGAAGCGTTTCAAATATTCTGGTCTACCAGCTGATTACAACGAGTATAGCAAACTGCGGAACATGTGCAAAAGGCAAATCAGATGGCGAAATGTTCCTATTGTAAAGGGCTCCTAATGGATGCTGCAGGGGATTCTAGGAAGTTTTGGACACATGTTAAAACCTTCCTTGGCTCTTAACTCCATACAGCTAACGACATGGTCCTAAATGGGGTATACTGCAATGACACTAACCATTGCAAACTCTTTTAACCTTCATTTTTTGGACCTGTCAAAGTAAACCTCTCTGTTCCCTACAACCTTGCCAGTGCTAGGTCCCTCACCCGGTAACGGCAGGCCTCCTAACCCACCATTTCATTTTAAGTCCATTTACGGGATTGATGTCTCAAAGCTACTAAATGCCATATCTGATACTACCGCTGTGGGATCAGACAGTCTGGAGCCTAGACTTCTAAAACTCGCTGTCCCCTTTATCGCCGCGCCCCTGGCTAGGATATTTACACTATCCCTCTGTCACAGCAAAGTCCCCGACATATGGAAAATTGCCAGAATCACTCCTGTTTTCAAAAGGGGAATAAGAAGGACATCTCCAATTACAGACCCATAGCTATCCTCTCTGTTTTGAGCAAAATTCTCAAAAAACTGGTTGCCTCTCAAACCATCGATTATCTCGCTAAATATGTCCTCTTTTCACATGATTAACACAGCTTCCGCAAAGGGCACAGCACCGTCACTGCCTTGCGTAAGTTCACAAATGACACTATCTGTGCCATGGATGCTGGTCTTCTGACAGGTGCTGTCTTCACTGATCTTACCAAAGCATTTGACCTTGTGGATCACCCTCTTCTTCTTGACAATCTTCTCTCCCTGGGTTTCTCATTGTAGGTCATGGGATGGTTTGAAAACTACCTATCTAACAGAACCCAGGTTGTCAAATTCAATTCAGCCATATCCAATCACACCTCTGTCAACACAGGTGTCCCCCAGGGCTCAGTCCTGGGCCCCTTGCTCTTCTCTGTTTTCATAAACCAGATTGCAAATGACACCCCTTTATGTTTATTCCTTCTCTGCGTGGATGATCTGGTCCTTTATTAGAGCTTGAATAATGTTTCCAAGATTAATCTCAATCTCTCAGCTTCTTTTCACGCCATTCAAACCTGGCTTCAAACTAAGAAGCTTGTCCTCAACATAGGCAAAACGAAAGCCATGTTATTCAGCTTAGCAGCCAAACTCAAAACTAGGCAAAACTCTCTGAAAATCTCCTGTCTTAATGGCTCCATACTGAAGACGGTACGCTCCTTTAACTATCTGGGGATTCTACTGGATGGGTCCCTTGACTTTGATCAACATATTCTAACCACCTGCAAATCTATCAACTCCAAAATTGGAGTGGTTTTATAAAACGAGCTACCCCCGACCCCCTCAGAGAGACTGGCTATTGCTAGCGGCATCTTACTCCCATCCCTCACTTATGGTGCTGCAACCTATGCTAATGCATCCAAGGCTTCTCTCCACAAGTGGGATATTATGTACAATAATATTTGCCGATATGCTTCAGCAGCCCCTCTGCTCAAGCACCACTATCAACTCTACCTTAACTGGCCTCCTCCTTCTTCCTTGGCTCCATTATGGACAGCATTATGAGATCTAACACTCCTGCCTCGCTTGCCTCCTTGCTACTCCCCAGTCCTCCTCCTATGGCCTTAGGTCAGCTGACCTTGCCCTACTTCAAATACCTAGATGTAAAACTTCCAAGGGTACCAATGCTTTCACTCATGCTGCCCCAATATACTGGAATGCACTCCCTCTTGATCTATGGGTCTCACCCACTCATACCTTCTTTAAAAAGAATCATCGTTCTCTTCTCATCACTAATGCACAGTGCAAATGTTTCAATCCCCCTTGAACATACTGTCAGGGTTGTTGGTGGTCAAGCTAACCTGGACACAGCCCTCCGGGACACTGTAACCCCCCCTCTTTCCCTTCTAGTGGCCTGAACAATAAACAATAATTACTTTCACAATGACCCTTATTCACCAGGCAATTACCCACACTGTTTGCACTTACCACCAGGGCTGGTTCCTCTAGCTTGACCTTGGGGACCCCTGTAAAACAAGGTTAAGCACAGCAAATAAAGTACAATACTTTTGGCACAAACTGGAACCACAGTCAAGTTAAATGCAAACAAAGTTAAATCTGATTTATTCAGGGGAATTGAACAAGGAAGGGGCGTAATCAGGTTGATTTGCTTAAAAGCTATATTAATCAGACAGTTATGCATGCAGTTCAGAGTCCCTACACAGTCACACACTCTAGGTACCCAGGTAGGAAAACGGTGGGCTAGCCAGGAACGTTGCAGCTGGTTGGGGCCCTGTGATGGAAGAAAGCAACATGCAGAACACACACTATTTGTAATCCAGAGCCAGAGGGCTCAGTTCGTGAAAGAAAAGGCAACAAGACAATCAGATGACAACACTTTTAGAGTTAGCTGTTGTTGCAGGGAGCTAGCCTGATGTTTACTCACAATACCCAATACTGGACACAGGCAGAATGAAATCGAGACTGCAGACTGTTGAGCTGGAGCGCCCGGAGAAGCAGGGCCCTCACAAATCACCGCGGCGTCATTCCTGTTCAAGGCATTGAGCAGGGGGCTGATTCCCAGGCTGGTCTCTCGTCAATGACTTTCTCTGCGTAGCAGGTATTCTGGCTGGGCCAGTGTAGCAGGGCCCAGGCAAACAGAAATGGATACGGATTCAGTCTGTGGAGCTGGATACAGCCTCCAGCAAGCAAAACACAGTTCAGATACACGGTGGGGAACCAAATCACGACCCACTATAAGCACACAGCACATTCACATGTAAAAAAATTCCACTGTACCAGGCAAATGGCTCTCCGGTCGCAATTACAGAGTCTCTGCACAATCCGGGAGTTCAGAGGTAGCTGGAAGTCCTGACAGGCCGATCGCATTCAGCAACTCTTCGGTCTTCTTCAGGTTAAAGCCTGGCCACAATTCAGTGGCTTAATTTCGCTCTCCAAATTCGGATTCAGTCCGAAAAAAACACAAGTTCCCTCTCAGGGACAGCAGGCAGACATGCAGGCCAAACTCAGGCCTTTCCCCAGTTCTCTCGTGTGAATCCACTATGGATCGCTGCTGGAACTATCTCGAGCTGTTACTTCTTCACTTCCCAACTCAGATCTAACTGAAACTGCAAGCAGTGTGGGACTTTCCCCAAGATCCAAAAGGTTCGGTTGGCCGATCTGTCTGTCATTCACAACAAGGGCTCCCCCTCCAGGTTGTTTTAGGTACCAAAAGCCCCAAACTACAATTCCTACAAGTTTTTGACCCACCAAGCCCCTGTAGGCAGGCTCCATTTTAGAGTCCCAAATGTACTGATTGGTCCATTCTGACAGTCCCGGGCCAAGATGATGGAAACAAACAGAACTGTCCATGCTGCAAAGAAGGCAGGTTAGAACAAACTGCAATATTATTGCTACTCTAACAAATGATCAGCAAACAAGTACATCTTCTAACAGATCTCCCGCTCAGATTAATTATGACTGCAATCCAGGCAGCTCTTAAAGAGACAGTACACAGAGGCTATACAGGCACTCTCTGTCAATACATTTAAACTGCTAAAATACAGTACACCAGCCTGGCAGTGAGCATTTAGGCAAGCTCAAGGAAGGCTTTTCGGGAACCCCCATTTGTAGGGGGTTTACAGTATTATTTGGTCTCTCATCTACTTTATCTAGTGTATTAAGACTTACTCAGATCTTACTTCGAGACACAGCTCTTGCAGCAGGTTACACCATTAGGACTGAAGCCGCCAGGCGCCAGGACCCCACGGAAAAATTCTAGCTAGCTAACTACAGCGGGGACCGCCACCGACGTCGGTCCCGCCTCCGACGTCAGGCGTGGTACAAAAGGGGGCGGTCCCGCCAGATTCCTCAGTTCTTTCCGCCGTCGACTTAGCTACCTGACCCTTCGATTTACCAGTCTAGCGCGCGACGCGTGAATAGTTCTTTTTTCGATAAAATTTTAAAATCTTCAGGATCCTCTTCAAGCAAGATCTTGATGTCATCACCAACTTCGGGCCATCCTTCGAAGTGCGCTTGTGGAAAGCAGATCCCGTTCAAGGACCCCCACACGGCCTGCGTCCGGTGCCTAGGCCCAGACCACGATACCCGGGCCTGTCCTTCTTGCCAAGGGTTCAATAGCCGTACCCGGATCCGGCGTCAGAGGGCTTTGCAGGCGTTTCTTCTGGAGGAACAACTGAAGACCATGTCCTCCAAGGGGGAAAGCTCCAGGGTCCACAAGCACGCGGGAGAAGAGGAGAAGGCCCTTCCAGGTCCCTTCTAGAGGTTCGGAGTCCGTAGCTCGGTTCGAAATCTCCCCCGGCTGCAATCAAGAAACCTTCATCTCAGGAGAAATCCGCCAGGCCTTCCTCCCCTTCCAGGGCCTTGGCGAAGTCCGGGGAACGACACCATCACCACCGCAAGTCGGGTTCCCGCTCCTCGGTACCCGACGTCAGGTCTTCGTCGGTGCCTCCACGCAAGACGTTGGAGCTCACGCCTTTAAAAAGGCCTGTAGCCCAGACGCCGGCTCGACAACCGTCAGCCGTGCGCCCTTCTTCCCTGGAGCCGCCGTCGGCCCGACGACCGACGCCGGCCATTACATCCCAGCGGACGCCGGTAGGGGGACCGACGCCCGCCCCTCCTGAAAAGAAGAAGGCCCTGTTGCCTCCGACCGACATCGGTCAGGAGCCTCTATCGGAGGAGGACCTAGAGCAGCCCGAGGACCAGACGGGCGACCCCGGTCCCGTAGGTACTCCCAGGGATCCCTCGCCATTACCAGAGCCCCCTGTGGAGCCGACGCCGGGACCCGACGACCGCCCACCGGCACCCGGGCCGTCGTCGGGCCTCTCTCTAGTGGAGGTGAAAGATCTGTTCACCTACTGGTGGGATACCATTAAAAAAGACATGGTTCCCCCTCCTCCTCCTACTCCTCCTCCTCCTCCTCCTACTCCGGTTCCTGCCCCCCCCTCGCCATCGGGGTCGGCAGGCCGTGTTCCTCCTCCCCGGGAGCCTAGAACCCCTCCCAGGGGGAGACCTGATAAACGGAGACCTCCGTCGAAATCCTCTGCTGGATCACCCAGCCCCAAGAGATCCAGGAGACGCCGACGTTCGCCTTCAACGGAGGACACGGGATCAGACTACTCCACCTCTAGATCCCCATCTCCACTCTCCATCCCTTCTCCGGACCCATGGAGATGCCTAGATCTCCTCCGGATGATCCTCGTTCCTTGATATTATGAGACATATACAAGAGAACATGGGATGGATGCTGAAGACTTAGACCCGAAAAGTGCGACTCGCCAAATATCTTGGCAAAGGACCCCAAGCCTGTGGTGGTACCACCCTTGGTTGACACTTTCGTGGGCGTCACCAAGGCTGCGTGGAGCGTCCACACTCGCTCCGGCGAGACCGAAGAAAGCTGATCGCTTGTACAAGGCTCCTAAGGACGACCAGTACTTGGCGCTAGCATCCTCAGGCCGATTCTCTGGTCATCACAGCCTCCACATGACCGGTCACAGAGGCCACAACATTTGAGCACCCTGCCACGGACCCAGAGTCCAAGCAACTGGACGCATTGGTAGGCGCCACGTATGCTTCCGCTACCTGCGCCATCAGATCCCTGAACTATTTAACCCACATGGTTCAGTTCCAGAGCAGCTTTGTGGGAACAGGGTCTGGAAGCGGCTGAAAAGATGCCCGAAGGTGAGCAGAAGGAGGAGATGCTTCAGCTCCTCCGTGCGGAGTTCAGATGTGGGGACCCAAGTGCTAGAGCAGCGTGTGACTCCAGGGACTCATCGGCCGAGCAGCAGCTTCTGGCGTTTGCCTCGGAGACACTCTTGGTTGCGCGTCTCGGTTTTACCAGACGTCCAAAACATCTTGGGCGCTCTTTTGAGGAAGTATTGTTTGGTAATCCTACAGAAAAGATCCTTACCAAACTCCAAGAGGCCGGGAAGGCGGTAAGGTCGGTTCAGGCCATGTACCGACCTAAGCTTGTTCCTTCAGAGGAACCAAAGCCGCTCATGCTGCTGACGCAGAGGCAACAGACCCACTCCGCTGCACCTCAGAGGGGCTCTGGTTTCGTGAGAACCCAGGGCAAACACCCGCCAGCCGAGGCCAGCGTTCTCCCTGAGCAGGCCCAGCCAGCGGGTCCATCTGCCGCCACAGACTGACTCTTGCTGACCCCGCCTCTCAGGATCAGCAGGAGTTTATAGTCGGGGTGCATTCTAACTTCCTGCCGGGATGGCAGGCCATTACCACCGACAGGTGGGTTCTTCAGCTGGTCAGTCTAGGCCACTTTATGAATTCGCAGGAAAGCCACCCTCGAGGCCTCCTTTGCTCTCCGGTATCAGGGTCAGCACAAAGCCTTGACTGGCAAAAGTACTCGCGCTACTGCGAAGGGAGCGATAGAGTACGTCCCAGAGAACCAGAAGGACTAGGATACTATTCCCACTTCTTCCTGGTTCCCAAGAAAACAGGGACCTCCGTCCAATCTTGGACCTCAGCGACCTCAATGTGTCGGTCACTAGAGATTCATGGTGACCCTTCCAGGTCTTATCCCCATGCTCAAACAGGATGCCTTTTAGCGTCTCTAGACATGCAGGATGCCTACCTGCACATCCCTATGGCTCAGGCGCACAGGAGGTTCCTGCGCCTGAGTTTCGACCACCACCTTCAGTTCCGAGCCCTTCCTTTCGGACTGTCTTCCGCACCGAGGTCTTTACCAAGTGCATGGCAGTCATGGCAGCGCCTCTGAGGAGACAGGGCCACTACGTGTTCCGTACCTGGACGACTGGCTTCTCATGGCCGCCTCCAGAGTGCTTCTTGCAATCAAGAGCACCCAGGATCTGTTCCGATCCCTGGGCATCCTCATAAATTCAGAAGTCTCTCCTGGTACCGTCGCAGAAACTGCAGTTCATAGGAGCAGTTCTGGACACTGTTCAGGGAAGAGCCTTTCTTCCGGTCGACAGGCGGGCGCGATCAGATCCCTCATAAGGGACCTATCACTAAGCAAGGTTGTACCTGCCAGGTCGGTCCTTTGCTTGCTCGGACACATGGCTGCGCCATTCCTACTGTCCCTTTCGCAAGACTCCATGCGCATTACTCAGTGGATGCTCAAAGTGCAATGGGACCAAAGGCAAGACCACTTGCAGCATCCGGTCAGACTCACGAATTCAGTGATTCAAGACTGGCAGTGGTGGCTTAGCCCCAGGGTCGCTCTCATCAGGCGTCCGTTCATTGCGCCATCCCGGAGGTCACCCTCACGACAGACGCTTCCGGTCTTGGGTGGGGGGCACACCTGGACGGGGTAAAGTCCCAGGGTACGTGGACCCAGATGGAAGCTCACCTTCACATCAACGTGCTGGAAATGAGAGCGGTCCTCTATGCCCTGCAGGCCTTTCAGTCAGTTATCCCACCGTGTACTCTTCTACTTCAGACAGACAACACGGCGGTGATGTATTACCTCAACAAACAAGGAGGCGCACACTCTTACCCCCTTTGCAGGGAGGCCATGAGAGTGTGGGATTTGGTAATCAGACACGGCGCGAATCTGATCACTGTGCACGTTCCGGAGTGGACAACACGGTTGCAGACGGCCTGAGTCGTTCTCAGGCCAGAGTCCACGAATGGGAACTCCTTCAAGAGGTAGCAGAGGATCTGTTTCTTCGATGGGGAACTCCAGATCTAGACTTGTTCGCCTCCCCATCCAACATAAAACTGCCCAATTTTTGCTCGCTAGATCCAGGGCCTGGTGTTTTCTGGCGAGCCAGCGTTATCCCTCTCCTGGGCCAACAGATTCTCTCGCTTTCCCTCCTTTCCCGTTGATCCAGAGTTCTTCTCAAACTGCGTAGGGACACGCATATTGATCCTAGTGGCCCCATTTTGGCCCAGACAGATTTGGTTCCCTTTGTTGATTCAACTATCTCGGAACCCCGCTCCCGTTGCCGCTCAGCTCCCACTTACTGTCTCAGGAGAAGGGTTCACTTGTCCACCCGGACCTACGTTCCTTGAACCTGCATGCTTGGCTCCTAGAGACATAGCCATTTTGCGTCACGGGGTCTCGCAAGAGGTTGCAGAAGTCCTTTCTGCAGCCAGAAAGCCGGCAACGCATGCGACGTACGCCATGAAATGGCGCCGTTTTTGTGTATGGTCGCGAGCACGCGACCTTTCCCCTTTAGGTTGTCCTGTGGGAGTAATATTAGAATATTTGCTCTCCCTCTTTCATTCGGGTCTAGCCTACTCCTCTATTAAAGTGCACCTCTGTGCCATTTCAGCTTACCACCTCCCGGTGGGAAATCGTACAGTGGCTCAGGTGGACGCCTCTCGGGAATTTCTTAGGGGAGTGTTGCACCTTAGGCCTCCTATTAGAGACCCTGTGCCTCCATGGGATTTGCTTTTTGTCCTTGAACAGCTCCTTCCCCTTTGAACCTGCACGGATTGCGAAGCTCACGTTTTCTGTCGTGGAAAACTTTGTTTTAGTTGCTGTTACCTCGGCAAGAAGAATTTCTGAACTTCACGCCTCATGTGCAAAGAGCCTTATTTAGTTTTCCACCGGGACAGAGTATCCCTGAGGGCGAACCCTAAATTCTTGCCTAAGGTGGTTTCTTCACTCACTCTGAACCAGGATATCGACCTCCGGTCTACTTCCGAACTACTCTAATAGAGGAGAGGCTCTGCTCCATACCCTGGATGTTCACCGCAGCCTGAGGTTTTACCTCAACAGAACTCAGTCCTTTCGTAGTTCTGAGCAGCTTTTCATTTCCTTCTCTGAGAGAATGATGGGCCAATCAGTATCCAAACAGTCCCTTCTCGCTGGCTTGTCCAGTGTATTTCTCACTGTTATGGTATCAAACAAAAGCCCCTCCGGTTCAGTCCGGGGTCATTCCACTAGAGGGTGGCTACCTCCTTTGCAGCGCTCAAAAATGTTTCCACTTCTGCTATATGCGCTGCAATACTTGGAGTTCTGTGCATACCTTTATCAGGCATTATAGCCTGGACATACGCCTCGTGAAGGGCTGGTTTTGGTTTGGCCGTGCTTCAGGGTCTCCTGTCCTAGGTTCAGGACCTGGTTTTTATCTTTTAATTTCCTCCTCCGGATTTTCTGACAGCGTTACTGCTTAGGAATCAGTCCTAATGGTGTAACCTGCTGCAAGAGCTGTGTCTCGAAGTAAGATAGTACAGTTACGTAAGAACTTACCGTAACAGTAGATCTTCGAGAACAGCTCTTGCAGCAGGTATCTTCCCGCCCACCTTCCCCCTTGGAGGAAGCATGGCTCAGTCTTTCTGAGCAGGAATTGTTATCTTTCTGTCTTCTGACGGCGAATCCTAGGTCTCCCATTTTGATGTCAGCCTGCGGCAAGAAGTCTCCGGCGGGAGAACTGGGGAATCTGGCAGGACCGCCCCCTTTTGTACCACGCCTGACGTCGGAGGTGGGACCGACGTCGGGGGCGGTCCCCGCTGTAGTTAGCTAGCTAGAATTTTTCCGTGGGGTCCTGGCGCCTGGCGGCTTCAGTCCTAATGGTGTAACCTGCTGCAAGAGCTGTTCTCGAAGATCTACTGTTACGGTAAGTTCTTACGTAACTGTACTTTCTACTGTACTAAGAATTGCTCAATCTGCTCTGCAATTATCTCTGTTATGGTTTGTTTCGACTCCTGCCATGTTTGTTTGTACCAATTCTTTATCTTGTTATGTATCCTGTAACACTCACTTGCTTTGAATATGTTCATATACTTTGTTCCACTACTTTGTAACCTCCTGGATCATGTCTGAAAATAGTCATTCTTATGGCTAGCACACCTTACTAAGTTAACAAAAATGAAAATTACATACCTACTGTAATTCTTGATCTCCCCTTGTATCTTCACCGTTCATTACTGCTGGGCGTAAGCCGGAGGTGCGCACCTGCTCGGGAGCTTTTTGTTGTGTGTGTGTGGGAGGAGTCAGTGCTGACGGCGCTGCCCACAAGGCTGAAGCACTACGTGGTACTTGCAGGTTGGCCGTTAGGCATTGCTGACTCCTTCCCCACCCCAGTTCTGTTTTGCCGGAGACAAGAAAAAAAAGAGGGACAGTGAAAATTAGGATGAGGCAAGAGAGCCGGGGATAGGAAAAGGAAAGGACATAAACAGGAAAAGGAATAAGCCAGCCAGAGGACAGAATGGAAGTAGGATTCACTATCTGGACATTAGGACCCCAGCCCCTGGGCAGCAGCACAGGAGAGTCAGAGAAAGAGAGGGAAAAGAATAAGTAAGAGAGAAAAGATAGAAGATAGGGGGAGGAGGTGAGAGCCGCTACCATGCTCAGCCAGAAGACTGTTGGCTTCTCCTTATTCGCAAAACCTGGGAGGTATGAAGACACAGGTGCAAGGATCCCATCAGGCTGCAGAAACCACTGGACATAGATCCAGAACAGAAGAGTTTAAAATGGTCTTGGAGAATATAAAGCATGGTGATGTCTGCTCCCTCCTGCCCCTAAATCCGCATTCGAGATGACGGCCCAGGAGCATGGCCCTCTCAAGCCTGCCACTTGAGGGTTTAGCCAAGGGGGGGAAGCCTCTAATCAGGAGAGGACCCTGTCCAAAAACGACCCCTATACATCGAGGGGACAGAGAGAAATGGGGGGGTCCCCATGGGCTCTTCCGTAGGATGCTCTGATGAAGTCCCTACCCTTTTTGTTTTGTATTGAGTCAGCAACGAACTAGCTAGGTCCATGCGAAATTGTAGAAGGGACCCCATAGTACACCTGACTATGAACCCCAGGGAGTTCCCTCTAAGGCCAGGGCAAAGACCCTACTCGCCGCCCTCCTCAAGTTGGGCACTCTGTGACTCAGAGAAGGAAACAGAGGGCCCTGAGGTACCAGGGGGACTCTACCCCCGACTGACCTCATAGAGGGGGAGGGCGAGCAGGGTGGAGATGGCGCCCAGGAGCTGAGGCCCAAGAGGGGAAGGTGGGTGGGAATCAGTAATGAATGGTGACGATACAAGGGAAGATCAAGAATTATGGTAGGTATGTAATTTTCATATTTTCCCCTTGTCAGTCTTCAATATTCATTACTGCTGGGTGAGTACCAAGCCCCCTGGAGGGGACCTGGCACTGCCCTAAGGGAACAGATTCCCTCACCCTTCTGTGGGGGAGATGCAGGATGGTGAGACTCTTTTAGCCATCTTCAGCCATACACGGTCTAAGGCTGTTCAGGGCGAGGCGGTATCCCTCGTGACCAGGGGGACAGAAGCTGCCACTGCAAATTCCTCCTTGCCCTGCGGGAGAAGAGATGGGTCCCCCAGAAGGTGGAGGAAACCACCCTACACCGGGCCACAGGTGACAATCTTGATAGGTGAAGCCATGCCATCCGCCTAATGCAGATCGTTGTCCCTACCAGTCTGGAAGCCACCTCACTGGTGTCATACGATGCCCTTGCCTGATGCCTTTGCAAGCTCCAGACCCTGTGTAGAGAGGGCAATGGCCTGCCCAGATTCCTCCATATCAGGCAACAATGCTAATACCTGTGCCAGCATTGACCACAAATGCCTGTTGTAGGCAGCGTGGTGGGCCTGATGTAATGTGATACAGAGCAGCACATGAGATGAAGAGAATACTCTTCTTCCCCACTGGTCGAACTCTGCGGAGTCCGGATCCGGTGGTTGGTAGTGCACCAGGCGCTGTAGCCCAGAAGGAGTGTCTAGGGCCATCAGCCCTGAAGGAGGGTGAGACAGAGAACCTAGAGACTCCTGGGGTGCATAATACCTCCTCCTGCAGTCCGCTGGGGCTGGAGATGAGGCGGCTGGTGACTGCCAGGTGTGGATCGATGCTTCCTGGAAAGGAATAGGCCAGGAAGGAACCACAAGGTGGTTCGCACTGTACTCAGGAAGGAACGTGTCTCCTGCTCAGTATTGCACCTGACCACATGGAAGATACGGAGCTCCTGAACCACCCTCAAAGGAATCACTGATATTCTGTGAAATCAGCATCAGAGGACAGGTGGCTGGGGCATTCCTCTTCCTCAGAGGAGGAAGTTGAGGAAGTAGAGGAGCTTGGATGTTCAGAGTCCTCCTGTGGCGGTGGGGACAGGCAGAAGACCTGCTCATCCATAGCCCTGACGTACCTGGGGAAGGCCGCTGCAGTAGCTCTGTACGTCTCCCAGGTCAAAGGTTTCATGGAACCCACATGGCCAGGGAGAGGAGGTGGTGTCTGCAGAGGGACTGGGGAAGGGCACCTGACAGAAAGTGCCCGGCCTCTGCCAGGGCTCTGAGACCTCTCAGGAGATCCCCCGTACGGGGACGAGGGGGATCCGGTGGTTGACCCAGTCAGCGAACGCTGCAAATTGGAGAACAAATCCTGTCTGAGCCCTAAGGAGGATTCTCCCCTGTGGTGCAACTGGTGTTGCATGGTTCCAGAAGGGCAAGCCCCAGCACCACTCTCTAAGAGAACCTCTGCAGTCTCAGAGGAGGAGAAGTGGGGTTCGGCACTGGGACTCCTCCCCGCACCCTGATGGGAAGTGGAAAAGGGCCCCTGCGCTTCACTCCGAGGCCACCCTCTTCCTTGTGCCCAGTGCTAAGGGGGCACCCAATCCTGCTGGCCCCCTGAGGGAGGCCGCAGAAGAGGGGGCCCCAATCCTGCCAGCCCCCTGAGGGAGGCCACAGAAGAGGAGGTCCCCGTCCTGGCCACAGTAGCCAGGGCTGCACCAGGAATGGCAGCTGCCCTGGCCCCTGAGGCCTGGACCATTGACCTGGCAACCCCAGAACTGCTATCCACTGTTGGGCTCCTAACGCCGGTGTCGGCATGGGCGCCCACATAGACCACGGCCTCCTGGGCCACCGAGGGACAAGCACCAAAGTGCCTGGTGTCATGTCTGGGGGGCTCCCCGGCTCCGAGGAACCGGGTCACCAATCCGGGTCAGCCAGCAGGTCATCCTCCTCTGAAGAGCAGGAGACCATGCACACCACCAAACAGGTGACCCTGGGAGCTCCCCTGCCAATGACTGTGGGACATAACACCACCCATGGTGCCGCCTTGATCACCAGCACTGCAAACGGCTACAGGATCCGAGATAACGCCAGCAGGTGACGCTGAGGGTCCACTGGTGCTGGGCTCTGGTTTGCAACAGTGGGAGAACCTGCATCTCCAAGGAAGTGACTGCCGGAGCGGTGCTCCCAACCCGGCTCCAGAGGGAACCGAGCCGTTCCTCCAGCACCGCAGAAGAAACCTCCTCACACAGCAAGGCTCGAATCAAAAGAGGAGATTTTCTCCTCACTGGGCCACATAGACCTGGGAGGGGACCTGGAGGCAGGGTCAAGCATTCTCACCATGGCATCACTAGAACGGCGACATCCTCCAAAATTTGGCAGGGCCCTGCCAACTTTAAAAGCGTGGATTTCAAGTACACGATGGCCCATGGAGAAGCAGGCATCGCAGTTGTCCATGTCATGGTTGGGACCCAGGCAGCGAAGGCAGACGTCATGCCGGTCTGAAACAGAGTAATGCCGGCCACAGGGGCACTGATGCATTGGGGCGCGGCCCGTTTGGATTTCTTCCTAGCCCCCAAACCAGACGTGACATCGAAATAAACTCACAAAACTACAGCAAATGGACCTGGCACCATCGGTAAGAATTTTTAGGAAAAATAAAAGGAACAAGCTTACTGGGTGAAAATGGCGCTGGGTGAGCAACTTCAGAACCGGGATGGAGGAACCGTTGAACGGGGTCGAGGGAAATGGCATTGAAATGAAGCAGGCTGCTGATGCAGGTTTTTTCTGTTCTACTCGTGCAAGCAGGTGCTTCCTCGATGGTGGAAGAAACAGAACTGGGGTGGGGGAGGAGTCGGTGGTGCCTAATGGCCAACCCGCAGGCACCATGTAGTGCATCGGCCTCATGGGCGGAGCCATCGGCGTCAACTCCTCTCACACACAAAAAAAAACTCTTGAGCAGGAGTAGGCAGTTTAATGTCAAACCCCAAATTTTGCACATTAATAACTTTGCAACTGTTCAACGGATTCACACAAAATTTGGTATGCACTGTCCCATGTAGTAGATCTCTTGACATGCCAAGTTTTGTTTCAATCACATGTGCGGATTTTGCACAGCGCATAGGGAAGAAAGTGTGTTTTTTGCTTTTTTTTGTCAATTTTTCCTGAATTTGCCTCATTGCCCTGCGTCCACACCGCTTGGGATTTTAGTCTGAAATTTTCAGGGTATAAAGACCTTACCCTAAGAAACAAGCTATCATTGGTTTGGTGAAAAAAAATATTAATATGATCCGAAGTTATTCAATTTTGAAAATTCGGGTTCTGAGCATGCTCAGTTCAGTCTTTTGGATAGATACACAGCTGCGAACAAGGATTTCACCTTATGAATGGGAATTTTGACAGCTCATGAATAGGGATTCATTAAATCCCCGTTCATGAGAAAAAAATGCCTGTTCGTGAGCCGTCATCTTGTTTTCACATTTAGCCCAAAACAAAATGTTGTTACTTGCCCCACAGATGTATTTTATGTAAACAAATGTACAGGTTTCATTTAGGGTGACACCCTCTACAAAATCATGTGTTTGGTTTCCATCAGTTTATTAAAAAAAGGCAGTTTTTTTATTTGAAAATACCAGTTCATGACTTCCTTCCAATACCCATTTGTGAGATGTCCAAATCCCCGTTCGTGAGTCAATCCCCATTCGTGAGCTGTCAAAATCCCTGTTTGCAAGATAAGGACCAGATGGCCATATCCCATGAACTGGGATCAGCTATGAAGCGAGGATTTTGATACCTCATGAATGGGGATTTGCTTCAACATGGGATTTGACATTCTCACCTAACAAGGATCAAAAAATCCTTGTTCGTGACTGTCAAAATCCCTGTTCGTGAGGTGTCAAAAATCCCTGACTGTGAAGAAATCTCTTATTTGTGAGATCAGGACCAGATGGCCAAATCTCACGTATAAGGATTTCTCACGAAAAGGGAAATTGACACCTCACGAACAGGGATACGGCTCGTGAACAAGTATTTTGACAGTTCATGAACAAGAATTATACCAAAAAAAAAAATCCTTGTTCATGAGCTGTCAGAATCTCTGTTTGTGAGCCTAATCCCCATTCGTGAGGTATCAAAACCCCGCTCGTGAGATGAGGACCAGATAGTCCTATCTCTCGAACAGGGAATTCTCGTTCATGAGCTGTCAAATTCCCTGTTCATGAGCCAAATCCCCATTCATGAGGTATCAAAATCCCCACTCGTGAGATGAGGACCAGATAGCCCTATCTCATGAACAGGGAATCCCCGTTCGTAAGCCGATCCCCATTCGTGAGCTATCAAAATCCCCATTCGTGAGATGAAGACCAGATGGCCCTATCTCACGAACATGGATAGCCTCCCGAACGGGAATTTTGTTATCTCACGAACGGGGATTCAACTCGCAACTGGGGATTTTGACAGCTCACAAACAAAGATTTGTAAACCTTTGCCAGTTCACTGCTAAGGAACGATAAGGACTTTTGGTTTAAAATTTGCAGGATGCAAAGGGGGTATCCCACATATGTGACATATGCTGGTTTGGTGTAAAAACATTGCATCAGTTACATAGTTATGATATTCCAAAGTTGAGAAATTTCCCATAGGATAACACTGCAGTGCCCGTATCTCGGAAACGGTTTGAGATACAGATATTTTGCTCTGGACAGCTTAGTCCACCTTTAGGTGAATTAAGCCTGTGTGGAGGCATCAAAGTCATGAATACAACTACAGTGAAATGTTTTCCACAGCTGCTACAATTACTGAAATATTGGCAAATCAGTGTTACAAGGGTTCCTTTTTAGCCCTATAGGGCTGCTGTACGGCTCCATAGTTATGTGTAAGTGTGAGCGCAGGGGCCCAGAGCTTCAGCTTGGGCAGCTTGAAGGGAATATGGAGCCCAGTTACCAGTTACATTACACTTTCTCAAAAAGTAAGGAAATTCATTGCAAAAAAACTTTGTTAATGCATCAGTTAGAGTTAAAATGACAAAAGTATGGAAATGAGGGTGTGCCATTGGTTCATTAGGCCTATCTCTCACCCCATTCTCCTATACTGTACCATGTCAGCCTGTTTACACATGGAATGGGGTGAGAGTTGGGCCTAATGACTCCATGGCACACCCCAATACTTGTTGGTGTGTGGAGGATGGGGGTGGGGTGGTAGAGGGGGGGGGTTAGGGGCTGAACCCCAATGTCTCATTGCCATACTTTTGTCGCTTAACCCTGACACATTAACAAAGTTTTTTGCAACAAAACCTGAAGGGTAGACAATTCTGCTTACCCTTGGTCAGACCAGACGCAGCTGCAGTGGAGAACACTGGGGCCATGCCACATCCCTTGTCTTTGCCCCAGTTGTCAGGGTAAGGCTTTGCATAAGGATCTGTAGGCCTCTGGGTACAGGAGTAGGCAGGAAAAGGAGTCAATTCCATGCCTGACCTGATGATGTGCATAGAGCTCCTATACAGAAGACTTGGGTTTTTACCATGGACTAGACGTCCCCATCTCATAGAAACATAGAAGTTGATGGCAGAAGGAGACCACCAGGTCCATCTACTCTGCCCACTGTCTTTTAGCCTAGCCTTCTAACTGCCCCTAGGTTTGAGGGCTCCCTTGTATCTGTCCCAAGCATTCTTGAAACCTACCACTGTGCTTATCCCCACCACCTCTGCAGGCAGGCTGTTCCAGGCATCTACCACTCTTTCTGTGAAGAAAAACTTCCTGGTGTTGGTGGAGAACTGCCCTCCTTGCAACCTTAGATCATGTCCCCTGGTTCTACTGCCCTTCTTAAATTGGAACAGAACATCTATCTGCACCTAGTTTATGCCTTTTATGTACTTGAATGTTTCGATCATGTCACCCCTCTCTCTTCTCTGTTCCAGGGAATACATGTTCAGTTCTTTCATTCTATCCCTGTAGGACATCTCGTGCAGTCCCTGAATCATTTTTGTTGCCCTTCTCTGCACCGTCTCCACTCAGTCAATGTTCTTTTTGAGGTGGGGCCTCCAGAACTGGATGTTGTACTCCAGGTGAGGCTTAACCAGTGATCTGTACAGCGGCAGGATCACTTCCCTCTTCATGCTTGTGATTCCCCTCCCAATGCATCCCAGCATACCGCTGGCCTTTAATGCTGCCTTCTCACATTGTTTACCTACATTCAAGTTGTCTGAGATAATGATTCCCAAATCGCGCTCTTGGGTGGAGGCAGCTTGTCTTTTCCTTCCTAAGTAATAAGCCTTATTTGGATTTCTTTTTCCTATGTGCCTGACTTTGCACTTTTTGGCGTTGAATCTCAACTGTCATGCTCCAGACCATTCTTCCAGTTTCTTGAGGTCATCTTCCATCTTGTCCACTTCCTGCTGGGTGTCAACCCTGTTGCAAATTTTGGTGTCATCTGCGAACAGACTCACATTTCCTTGTAGTCCTTTAGATATGTCCGATATGAAAATGTTGAACAGCAGGGGCAGCAGTACTGAACCCTGGGGTGCACCACTGGTTACCCTACCTTCTGATGACAGTGCTCCATTTACTTGCACTTTCTGAGTTCTGCTCTGTAACCAGTTTTTAACCCATCTAACTACTTCTGATCCAGCTCCTGTGTGGTCTAGCTTCTTTACCAGCCTTCTGTGGCTGGAGGAGCCAGCGGTTCATATTCAGACTCCAGGAGAAGACAGAGACCAGTAACTGCTGCTCGTGTGCCTCATGTGCCCTGAGAGGAGCCTATACGTCATAGGTTATCACAAGTCATTGTCTTTACTGTACAGGCCGGTGTGAGATGTGCTTCATCACATTGGGGAGGTGGATGGAGCAAAAGCCAAGGGGCAAACTAAGGGCTCAGAACAGTGAATTAAATCCAGTCCTCATGCTTATAGCATAGGCCACCCTCCACAGAGGACCCTCGTCCCCGTCTTCCAACTGGATCTTGGATGGAAGTAGGCCTACTGTAGGGGTAAGGCACAGGAATATATTGTACGGGACCCAGCAGTGGCATCTGAGGGGTCATCTGATGATTTGGGGCTAATATTTGAGTGGGATCTGAAAAGAGGTTGAGTGTCAGTCAAGCTCCAGGGCAGGATAAAAATCTGTGAATTAAAAAAATAAATAAATAAAAGGAGCCCATCCCCTTCCAGCAGGGAAGGTGGATCTCTTACAAGAGTCGGTCAGTGACATAATAGTTGCCATGTTTACTTTTGCCTTCTGCAAAACAATGTGTTTTATATTGACTCTGTTTACTAATGTATAACTATGTACCACGTGAATGTTCCAGGACCCTTCAGTAAAAGAGTACTCCTTGAATATGTTAGCAATCCTGGTAAAACTTTTAAATAAAGAAAGAAAAATAACTATGGTCTGAACAAGGAGGAGCCATCAAATGAAAGGTGTCACCTTCTGATTTAGCTATTGAGACAGCTTAGTATATTTCAACTATATCTGTCTTTTCACTAGCCATGCCCCTGGCAACTGAGTTGTTGGTGTCTACAGCATTACAAAGTTATATTTTGGTGGCATCCATACCATAATGAATAGTATGTAGAAAGCTTTCCCTTTCCTCTTTAGGTAACTTGTCCTCAAGATGCAATAAAGATGACCAGATGATTTGCTGGTATTTTGTAGATTACCCTAAAGAGGTAGCCTACTGAAATGCTAGGGAGGCATTTGTGTACAACCCCCGTGGGGCTGCCCCATGATCCAGCAGTAGTACATCAAGTATAATCAAGCTGTCATGCAGGCGACCTGCTTTTGTGGGCCTGGGTGCCTGCAAGAAGGGGGTGACCTTATCAGGGAATGCAGCCATTGGCAGCACTTCCCTGATCAGAGAGGATTGGTGCTGTGCCTGTAGCACTAGCAACCATTATGATGTACCACAGAGGCCTGTCTCTGTCCTCAGCAGACACTGTGTGAGGGTGAGGCCTAGACTGGCGCTGCATGGTGCCTTAGGAGAAGGGAGGACAAGAGTAGAAACTCATCGGGTGGGGGGAGATCCTGGAGAACTGTCTCTAGATGCTCCACCTCCTGGTACTCTCGAGCCTCGAGTCAGTTGATGATGGGGCTGTGGGGGGGGGGAGTCACCTTGGAGATGAGGGGATACTATCCTGCTCTATGCCATAAGGCAGGAAGGCATGGCCAAGTTAGGAGGAAAAAGAATATTCAAAATAAAATTATGCACCCTCATCCCCAAAGAATTCACCTTGCGCTTCTCCTTGTCTAGAGGGATGGCTGTGGTTGTGGAATGGTATTTCTCAGATGCAAGAATCAGGCCCTTAGCTCCAGGCTAGGTCTGGAGGTACTTATGCCCTTGCTTTGGAGCTGCACAATGCTTCTTTGCCATCTTACCGATGACTAGATAATGCAAGGGTTTCTTCCAGACCTTTTGGCCAAGGAAAGAAAAGTCTGTGTGACTAGCAAAATAGATCTTCCTGGTTGAGGTTTTACCCAAAATGTCTAGAAAATGAAAGTTCACTTCAGACTCAAGGTCCTAAATGGTGAAGTTCAACTCCTTGGCTGTCCTCCTCATAAGGGCCTGGTATAAGGAAATGCCCTTCTGCAAAAATAGTCAGGATGCACCTACAATATCATCTGCCTTAGAAACAGCAGAGGTGGTAATCAAAGACTCCAAATCTTCGGGTTCCACAGCTACTTTCAGAGCTAAGTCAAATCCACTAGAGTAGACAGGGGCTTGACCATGCAGTCATCCTACAGATTTGGGGACCTTACAGCTGCATCCAGCTGATGTCCCTTTCTTCCCCCTAGGGGCCCTGAAGAAAAAAGGCAGCAGTAAGTACTGCATTTTGCTGTACCCCCATAGCTGGCCACATTACTAGTGGTAGGTTAACACCGGAAAAGATTTGAGCAGCCAGAGTTGTTAGTGAACTGGGAACTATCAACTCCATACCAGAAATGGTGACAGCGCTGACTCCAGTGCTAGCACCAGCACCAGATACCAGTGGAGGACTTGAGAATATAGCCAGGAACTCTGGAGGGGAAAGGAAGTCTTCTTTTCTTTTGGGCTCATGTGAACTGCAAGGCTTTTCCTGGACTGGGTCACCTACACCATGATGGGACTAATGAGACCATGGGGAAATGAAAGTCTGACAGTGGTGCTGGGCCACTGACATCTGACTTGTACTCTGAGGACTGTTCAGTGTTGTCTA
This sequence comes from Neoceratodus forsteri, assembly GCA_016271365.2. Lineage (NCBI taxonomy): Eukaryota > Metazoa > Chordata > Ceratodontiformes > Ceratodontidae > Neoceratodus > Neoceratodus forsteri. The sequence continues at coordinate 1,138,440,641 of CM057458.1, read as the reverse complement.
CTAGTGAAGACCCAAAACTGAAACTGCTTTTGTGACTCTCCCTGGATCCAGAGTTGCTGTGCTTTCTGCCCAACCAGGAATCTGAGTAAGGTCAATCATTCTTAGAGAACACGTGTTAGTGTTTAGCTGACTGATTCAGAAAACTGGATTGTCCCTCCACAGCTTCTGAACCACAGGACCAGACATCAGAACTGAGGAGGGAAGAATTACTTGAAGACAACTTAATCTTCAGTTTCTTGTTAGGAATGAATGTCTTTCTTGTTGCCTTGCAATGACAGAAGTCATTCAGGAGAAAATGTTTATTTCCAAGGTACGCGGCAGTAGTCTGCCATGGGTATGGGCTTCTGACATTTCTGATAGTCCTTGATGTCCCCTGTTATGTTCACCCTGGGGGTAGGTCATGGCGGAATCCAAGGAGACTTAGAAAAAACAATCAAAAAGGGAACACCTTGGACAAAATAAATGGGAGTGGTTCTGGAATCAGACTAGAACTAATGACCAATGCATATCGAGAGGCCATAATTTTAGAATTAGGGTAAACCAAAGAAACAGATCCAGGTGTGAACAATCTCTGTGGTGGAAAAGAAAGATTTGACAGTGGGAGGGAAGCAGGCATGAGGCATGGAGGTGGTGCACCCAGTATGGTTTAAATCTGATTGAATCTGACAGCTCCAGTAACAGTGATACTGCAAGTGTATAGCTATAGGCAAATCCATGTTGTTAAACGATTCAAGGCTGGATTTTCAGAGCCCCTGAAATTTGCGCTGCTGTAGGAAATAAAAATGGTGCAAGTGGGTCGCCACTTGCGGAGCTGCAGTTTTTTCTGCAGCCACAGTATTTTCAAAGGTGAAGCTGGTTTATGGCTGGGTCCATGATATACGGCAGCTTGCAGCTGTTTGTTTTTATTGCCACAGCTGTGCTGAAATGGTATACATACTAGAAATGAAAATTACGTACCTACCGTAATTCTTGATCTTCTTGGACGAGTCTCCACCACTCATTCACACTAGTGGGATCAGCGCCGGAGGCACTAGGACCATCGAGACAAACTTTTGCTGGAGGGTGGTGACGCGAGAAGATGGCGCCACAGCAGCAGCTCGGCAGCAATGACCATCCGGGCGACGACCTCCAAACCGCCTCAGTACCTTTTACCAAGGAGGTGCAGCGCAACTAACGAAGAGTAAATCTAACCTAAAAACGGACATAAGATAGTCCCAGACCCGTGTAAGAAGGGTCAGCAAAGAAGTCCTCACGGCCTAAAGATTTGAGGGAGTGAAGACCAACACAGCAGTGAGCTCGGGGGATGGAGGGTGGGCGTGTGAATGAGTGGTGGAGACTCGTCCAAGAAGATCAAGAATTACGGTAGGTACGTAATTTTCATATCTTCCTGGACATAAGTCTCCACCACTCATTCACACTAGTGGGAGAGTACCAAGCTGATAATCCCCCAAAAGGGCGGCAGGAGAGCCAGAGCTCACGCGTCTAAGATAGAAGACCATTAAGGATAGTTCTGCCGAATGCGGAATGTCGCCTGGCATGAACATCCAGTGCATAATGCTTAACGAAGGTATGCACTGAGCTCCAGGTGGCGGCGCTGCAGATATCCGCAATTGGAACATTGCGAATCTCCGCTAAAGATGCCGCTACCGCCCTAGTAGAGTGAGCGTACACTCTACCCTCCAATTTAACTTGAGCCATGGAGTAGCAATGTCGAAGGCATGCCACTAACCATGATGAGATGCATCTAATAGCGACGGTTGACCCAGCCAGGTGTCGCTGAAAAACAAACAGTTGCTGAGTCTTGCGAAAATTCTTGGTTCTATCTAAATAGAACATGAGCTCTCTTAACATCCAAGGAATGAAGATCGTTCCCCTTCATTTTGGAAATTAGCAGTAAGGGAAGTACCAGAGGTTGGTTTAGATGGAATTCTGACACAACCTTGGGAAGAAATTTAGGATGAGTACGGAGAACTACCTTGTCTTTATGGAATACAGTATACGGAGGGTCCGTCACCAAGGCATGAATCTCCGAGACCCTGCGGGCTGAGGTAATGGCCACCAGGAAGGCAGTCTTCCAGGTAAGAAATTTTAGCTCACAGGTAGCTAAGGGCTCGAAAGGCTTCCGAGTGAGCATGTCCAGCACCAGGTTAATGTCCCAGGTTGCAACTGGATGCCTAACAGGGGTCTGGTATGAAGAATCCTTAAGAAATCTCTTCACCATAGGAAGCTGAGCCAGAGTCAGGAAGAAACCGGCTCATGGAATGCTGAGATGGCACTAAGGTGAACTTTAACTGTGGAGTACTGGAGACCTGAGTTTGATAGGTCCAAAGATACTCCAGAACCTTGTCAGGAGGACAGGAAAAGGGATTCCAAGAGGACTTTGCACACCAGGAGAAAGCGTTTCCATTTGAGGCGTCGTTTTTCGGGTGGCTGGCTTCGCGCAGCCAGAAGGATGTCCGAGACTCTCTGAGGCGTTGAATCGATTCACTTCTACCTCTTCAGGGCCAAGCATGAAGGTGAAGTGAAGTGATTTCAGGTTGGGATGGACCAACGAACCCTGAGTCAAGGTTGATTTGCAAGGGAAGTGGTCTCGGAGAGGCTGCCAACATACTGTTGAGCAGAGGAAACCATAGTTGCCGAGGCCAGGAGGGAGCAATGAGAATCATTTTGGTCCCTGAGACTCGAACTTGAGGAGAACTCTCTGGATTAGAGGGATCGGTGGAAAGGCGTAAGAAAGCGTTTTGTCCACCGCAGCCTGAGCACATCCTGACAGAAAATGCCAGGCCCTGGTTTCTGGAGCAGAAGAGGCAGTTTTGCATTGAGTGGGGATGCAAAAGGTCAGGACTGGAGTCCCCACTCTTTGAATAGTGACCGAGCTACGGCTGGATCGAGACCACTCGTGAGGTCTGCCTCCGTTCTGCTGAGGTGATCTTCTAGATCGTTTTGTATACCTGGCAGATAAACCGCCTGAATCAGAGACTTGTGCTCCAAGCACCACTCCCACCCTCATTGCTTCCCTGCAAAGGGTAGAATGAGCACCGCCTTGCTTGTTGATGTAATACATCACAGCTTTGTTGTCCGTTTGAAGGAGAATGTTCTTGTGACAAAGGATATCCTTCAGAGCTCGGATCGCGTAGAGGACCGCTCTCATCTCCAGGACATTTATGTGGAGAAGAGTTTCGAACTGAGTCCATACACCTTGAGTGTGGAGGGAGCAACAGTGAGCTCCCATCCCGTGCGATCGTCTGTGGTGATGGAGATCTGATGATCCGGGGAGCAAGGGAACCCTTCAGGAGATTGCTCTCTTGAGTCCACCAGGTGAGAGACCTTCGAAGGGGCTCCGTCACCTTAATGGGATAAGACTGGGGGTGAGAGGTCGGAGACCACTGAGTGGAGAGCATCCATTGGGTGGTTCTCATGTGCAACCGGGCCAGGGGTACAGTGAACACCGAGGACGCCATGAGACCCAACATGCGTTGCATCGAGAGAGCTGTAACCAATTGGTTCCCCCCGATGTAACGGGCCATCCGAAGGATGTCGAGTCTTCTGTCCTCTGGAAGGAAAGCCTTCGCGGAAGAGGTGTCTAGAAGCGTCCCTATGAAAAGGAGCCTCTGGGAGGGCTGCAGTTGTGATTTTTTCAAATTCAGCAGAATTCCCATGGACGTAAGAAGACGAGAAGTCGTTTGCACGGCTTCCAAAGTCCCTTGGCTGGAAGGGCTTGCTAGAAGCCAATCGTCCAGGTAGGGAAACACTCGGAGTCCGATCTTCCTGAGATGCGCAGCGAGAACTGCACAACACTTTGTAAAGACTCACGGCGCCGAGGATAGCCCAAAGGGCAGGACTCTGAACTGATAATGCTGACCCAGAGCTACAAACCTGAGGAACTTGCGGTGGGTCGGGTGGATGGGGATATGCTGGTAAGCGTCCTGCATATCCAGGAGGCCAACCAGTCGTGCTGATGCAGCAAGGGTAACAGGGTACCTAGGAAATCATTTTGAATTTCTCCTGGGAGAAATTTGTTTAACTTTCTGAGGTCTAGAATGGGGCGCATTCCCCCAGACTTCTTTGGAACCAGGAAGTAATGGGAGTAGAACCCTGTGCTCCGCAGATGCGGGGGCACCAGTTCTATTGCCCTGTTGCTTAGAAGGCCCTGGATCTCGGCGGTGAGGAGGTCTGACTGAGAGGCCAACAACCTGGGTTGTCGTCTGGGAGGACAATTCGGGGGGGTTTCCAAAAAATTGAGAGAATAACCCTCGTGAATTATCCGAAGGACCCATTTGTCCGAAGTTATGGACTTCCACTGGTTGTAGAAGTACATCAGACGACCTCCAACCGGAGGAGAAAGTTCCACCTCGGGCAATGTGGATGGAACTTGGGCCAGCAATTCATAAGGTGGCGCTGGGGGCTTTAGGCTCCTGCGCTTTCTGCTGCGCTTTCTTTTGAGGTTGGGCAGGTTGGCTTTTATGGAAGCTTCCTGCCTCTGCCTCGAAAGGACTGACGACTATGAAACTGCGTCTGTTCACATGCCCCGAGAGGAGCAGGCGGAGGTCTGGCCAACAATGGCCGACCTAGTCTTCTGAGTGGCCTCTAAGGCTTGTTCCACCTGAGGGCCGAAAAAAGAGCCATCAAAGGCAGCGCCATTACCTGCTGCTGAGCATCACTCGTGAAGCCAGAAGTACGCAGCCAGGAATGGCACGAGTACAAATACCTGCGGCTGCTGAGCGAGAAGCAGTGTCGAAAGCGTCCATAGCGGCTTTGACCTGTTGGTTATTGGACTCAATACCCCTAGTAACGGTCAGAAGAAGCTCTGACTTGAGTCCGAATCGGAAGAGCTTCAACCATTCTTTTCAAAAGAGTGCCACAGGATATACTCATACTGAGAAAAATAGCCTTGATAACTGTGTCGCATACTTAGAGTGGAGGCAGCAAAGACTCTCTTACCTAATGTATCAATCTTACGAGACTCTTTGTTAATAGGTCGAGCTGTAGTAGTTGAGGAAAACGACCTTATCATTCTCTGCCAGGACTACAATAGGATCCATAAAGGCTTGGGATGCCAAAATGGGGCGATCCTTGGGAGCTGAATACTTCTTATCAATGGATTTAGCCACTGAGGGAATAAGAGCAGGATTATTCCATACCATTTGAGACAGCGTCTCGAAGGAAGGCTGGATCGGAGGAGTCAAATCCGTAGGGATCTCCGAAGCATGAAGGTACTGGAGTCTTAATATCTTCCCAGGATCGATGTCTGTAGTCTGGAGAGAAAGAGTGGATCTCAGGTTCTTCAACAGAGACTTAAAGGACAGGTCCTCGACCACAGGCTCTGTAGCAAAGAAAGATCCTGTTTCCTCCACTTCATCACCCAACCGAAGGTCTGGGTCAGGCTCAACATCATCTCCTGATGGTCCAGAAAGGACTGATTGGACAGGAAAGGTGAAAATTAGGAGGAGGAAATAGCAGAAACAAGGAGAGTCCCGGGGGCCCCGGCACCGAGAAGGCAAAGCAGGTTAGCAGCACTGCAGAGGGACGCAGGCGCCCGAAGGGTACTGCGCACCATAGCGGCGCCGCGGACCAAGCGGCACCTGTGGCGCCCGCCAGAACAAATGGCGCCGCCCGGCAAGCGCTACCAGACCAACAGCGCCGCGAACGCGCCGCCAGTTCTGTGACGCTGCGGGGCCGGCGCCCATGAAGGCCGAGCGGCACCGGCAGCACCGACAAGCCAACAGACCCAGCGGAAGGCTGGAGCGCCAGGAACCTGGAAAGCTAGAAGGAAAAAACCAGGAGATAAGGGCATCGGTGTGGCCCCCTGCGCCGCAGCCATGTGAGGGGGGGAAACACCTAAGCGCGGAGTCACCGGCACCGAAGAAGGCGCCGCGCGACTAGGAAGGTCCAACCGCCCTACCCGATCACTGGAGGAGCCCGGGGGCTCCGTGGCAACCGAGCCAGGCAGGAGAACCAACCTCCGAGCCCATCGCTCCATAAGAGCGGCCCACTGATGAAACTGCTCATCCGGAGCCCTACCTACAGGCGGGGAGGGGCTCCGATGTTGAGAATGATGGTCACCAGCAGTTGGCGACTCCGAAGAAGGAGAACGGCAACTAGCTACGATAACCGACCGTCGACGCGCAGACATACCAGAGGGCGACCTCGAGTGATGCTTTCTCTTTTTTGACCTGTGGGCGAAGAAGAGCTCGAGGCGAGCGGTGCCGAGAATCGACCGTTTATTTTATGCCGGACAGGGGACCGCCCATCCCCGGCATCGGACTGACGTTGTCGAACCCGCTGAGGAGAAGGAGGCTGACGGACCCAGCCCGGCTGACTGAACAGCTTTCATACGAAGTCTCCCTACCGTCACCTGACCTGCTCATGGTGACTCCGTCCAGTAGGCCGAGACTTCTTCAAGTAAGTTAAATTTAAAATATTAGAAAATAGAATAAAATTAAGCGATACTACTATCGAGATAATGTTACAAAAATAAACAGAAAACTATCGCTAGTTTGAGTTTGACTTCGACAGGCGCGACATCGTCATTGAAGCGCACTCGACGGGCGGAAAAAGGAACTGAGGCAGTTGAGGGTCGTCACGAGATGGTCATTGCCGCCGAGTTGCTGCTCGCGCACCATGCCTCGCTGGCGCCTATCTCACGACCTCCAGCAAAAAGTTTGCTCCCGATGGGTCCTAGTGCCTCCGGCGCTGATCCCACTAGTGTGAATGAGTGGTGGAGACTTATGTCCAGGAAGATCCAGGCTTACCATTTCCCGCATTGGCACAGGTTAAAAATATGTGTAACCCCTAGGTGGTGCTATCCCAAGGGCTACTACCCCTGCCTGATTTGCCACTAACAGGTTGAGGGGGCCTGGATCCGATGGCGGGTGCCTCCACCCAGAGGTCGGGGTTAAGACAGTCTGATATGACTTGGTCACAGCCCACTGGGTCACTGCAACCCCCCTTTCTTCCCACTAGTGGCCCACACAAATCAATCACTTTACCCTTGCAATATACACTTACCCCCAGGATTGGTTCAATCAGCTTGACTCTGGGGACCCCCTGTAAAGTAAGATGCAGTTATACAATAACCACTGTACAGTAATTCAACATAGACACACAGTTCAAGCAGTGTGACTTTGCTAAACAACCAAATCTGATTTATTTAGTGGATAGTAACAAGGACAGGGGGGAAACCAGGTTAATTGATTCAGTCACATTAATAATCACAGTACTGTGCACATATTTCAGAGTCCCAAATGTCACTCTTACTGGGTACCCAGGCAATAAGAGGCTAGCCTGTTTGGTGCAGCTGGTTGGGGCCCTGAGGATGGAAAATGCATGCACAATACCCACTTTGTAATCTGGAGCCGGTAGGCTCAGTTCGTGAAGAAAGAAAGGAAAAGTAATCAGATGGAACACTTGCAATTAGATGATGGCAGGGAGCTACCCTGATTTGTACTCACAAATTCAGTGCTGAAACTGAATGGAAGGCAGATTGTCCTGGATTGCCAGGAGGAGCAGACCATGTGGACAAGGTCCTTGTGACTGGACCCCTGCAGTTTAGAGCAAATGGATGTAGTCTGGATTAAGCTGGGGTTTACTTCCAGCTTCATGCACGCTATTCACTGTACAGGGGATTTGAAACGCGATTCCCCACAAGCACTACACACATTTATATGTAAAAGGAAAGTACTATACCAGGCAGGCTGCTTCTCTATCCTGATCGCAATTACTGCACAATACCTGGGAGAACACACAGCAGATTCAGTTCCTGACAGACCGAGCGCGATTTAGCAATTTCTCCAGTCTTCTACAGGGTGAGCCTGGTTTCCTCACTTCTGGTGCTTCTTTCTCCTTACAACTCTGATTCAGCCCACACTGGCACTCACAAACAGTTGTAGGCCGAACTTCAGGGCTCCACATGAGCTTCCCGTGCGAAAACTCAACAGCGCAGGAGCCTGGAGCTCCTTCCCTCTTCACAGTCACAACTCATCTGATCTTTCCAGTAGACAGAGCCGGGCATTTCCTTTGACTTCCTCCCAGTCAGTTGGCTGGTTTTGCTGTCACTCACAGTAAACTCCCCCTGTTGGTGGAAAAAAGGCGCCGAAGTCTAAACTACAATTCCCAGAAGCATTGGCCATACAGTACATAGGTGGCTGGCTCCACAATGAGAGTCCAAGTTCTGATTTGCCAGCAGCAGGCTCCATTTCAAAGGTCCCCCCACACTGATTGGTCCAGTTCAGCAGTTCAAAACTAGAATGGGGGACTAGCCAAACACAGTTCTGATTGCAGAGAAAAGCAGGTTAGACAAACTGTATTTTTGTTATTACTCTAAATGATGTCTGGCAAACAGTTATATCTTTGAAAAGTGCTCACTCTGCCCACTTAGTGATGGCAGAAATGGAGCGATTGGCAGCAGCTCGAGTGGGACTCAAGCAGGAAACACACAGACCCCCATCCAAATTAATTATGTCTGCAGGCAGACAGCTCTTAAAGAGACAGTACCACAGGCTCTAAAAGCACTCACAGACAAACGGCTTAGACGCCGAACACCATTCAGGCTTGGAGCATTCAAGCAAGCTCCTGGAAGACTTTTGGGAACCAACATTTGCAGGGGGGTTACATATGGAATCCACAGGTGCAAAGATTTCAGTCCTTACAGGCCACCTCAGAGCAGGACTAAGTCCTGGTAGGGCTGAATATCCAGCCCCCAGTTTTCATGTAAATGTCCTTAATACATTAAAGAATGGATTAAAGTTCAAACATTTTTAGAATGTTTTGTAATTGGCATCCAGTGATGTCACCTGTAATTTATTTGCTCGTGATTGGAGCCATTCTTTTTTTTTTTGTAAACTTTATTTAAATAAAACCAGCAAATCGAAACAAACCAGTTATATACACAGCTAAATTCACCATAGCATTCTGTACTTAACATATTTTACATAGATATCTATGGACTGAAATCATCATTTGAATAAACCAGGTAAACAGAGAGGGATCCCAAATTTTGGTTTTATTTTGGTCTTTAAAAAAATAAATAAATACAAAATTCTCGAGCCTAAAAGGTCCTCACTGGAAACAGTGCGCTTTCCATAAACAATAAACCAATCTAATCCAGGAGTGACAAAGGCCCAAAGACAAGTGGACATCAAATTACAGGGAACCAATCACGTTTTAAGGCTTTTTCCAGGGAAACCCAAATATTGTGATATTCATCCGGTTGGCCTCTTACTGTGTATTGTATATGTTCCAATTTCATGCACTGGAGCAAGGATTGAGCCCATTGGGCAGTTGTAGGGACAGAATCCAACCTCCAGTGTAGGGCAAGACCCCTTTTTCCCCACTATGTACCCTAACTTCATGAGGGGATGCATAATGTTTCTCCTACATCCGTATCCTCTGGGGAGTCCAAGCAAGACTTTGGGTGGGTCCATACTTACTGGGGTGTATAAAGTCAGTTTTGAGATCCTAGAGATCTCGCTCCAAAAGGCCGCAACCTTAGGACATAACCAAATTAAGTGGTAAAAGGTACCTCTGTGCACCTTACATTTCGGACAAACGTCTGGGACGGACGGGTCTAGTTTATGGGCTGAGGTGGGGGTAAAGTAAGATATGTGTAAAACAGTAAATAACTCAGGTGAATGGCCCACAGGCTGTTATTAACTGAGCATGTCATACCCTGTTTCAGAATCCTTTCCTAATCTCCCCCTGTAAGTCGCCCAGAGCCCAGGTCTTCTCCCCATTTGCATTTTAGTTTTAACAGTGGATCTGGTAATGCCCCCAGCAATAATTTATAACATCTACTCAATGGTCTAGTTCTCATTCTCAGTGATACCATCATGAATATTTCTATGAGCAGTGATTGGGTGGGTTGGGCAGCTTGGTCTCCCTCCAGACAAAAGTCTAGTCCTGATTTTACAGTATACGAAGAAATGGGAGGCTTTCAGGCCGTACTTCCTGAGAAACTGAGGAAAGTCCAACAAGGCACCGCCCTCATATAGGTGAGAAAGGAAAGACAGTCCTTTCTTGGACCACTCCGCCAGAACTTTCACCTCCATGGCATGCAAGTCTCTCTCAGACTTTAAAGTGGCTTCTATTGAAGCCTCTGGGGGGAAAAGGCGTTTACCTGACTTAGGAGTTTATGAGCTTTCACCCAGACCATGACAGGGTTTCTAGTGAGTGGGTTCTTTATTTAAGTTAGTTCTTAACTGGCCAAACTGGGGGTAAGGAGTGAGTGGTATAAGGGGAATCCCCCTTCCCCGGCCTCCAGGTCTGTCCAAGCTCGCTTGCAGGCACCCCCTGGGATCAAATCCTCAATAAATGCCAGTTGGGTGGCCAGACAGTATTAGTGTAGATTGGGCAAACTCAACCCGCCCATCTTCACTGGAGACCACAGAGCCTCTTTTTGTATTCCAGGGCATCTTCCCTGCCATAATAAGGAGGTTATTGCCTCCTCTAGTACCCTTTACATATTTCATGGGGACTTGAGTGGAAATTGATTGAAATAAATTTAGACATTGGGGCAAGATACACATTTTAACCAAACTGGCCCTTCCTACTAAGATTAAAGGAAGAGACTGCGACCTAGTACAATCACTCCTCACTTTGTGAATTAGAGGTTTATAATCAACTTCAACTAGCTTTGACAGTTTACCAGTGAGCCTAATCTCCAAGTACTTAAACTCAGATGGATGAGGAATCTGGGCTCCCGATACCAATACTGATTCCTTTTGTTTTCCCAGGGCCAGCCATTCGCACTTGCTCCAGCTGATTTTATGCCCCAAAACTGGGCCATATATTGAAAACAAATGAGTAAGTGCTTGGAGAGCCCTTTCCGGTCTGGCCAAGAACAGTAGAACGTCATCGGCAATGCACAAAACTACACGGTTCTCTCCCCGCCAACAAAAACCCTCTAAATCCCCATGGTTCTGGATGGCGACATCCAGGGCCTTTATAGTGAGAACATATAAAAGAGAGGATGGGGGCATTCCTGTCTAGTGGCTCATGTGAGGGAGAAGGGGGTAGGCAAGGTGTCATTAGGTAATATTTGTCCCATGGGGGAAGTGTAAAAAGAGCCAATCCATGATCTAATATTGGGGCCAAAGCAAATTTTTTGGAGGACTGCAAACATAAAGGGTCACTCAACGCAGTCAAAGGTTTTCTCCGCATTGATGGCAAGGAGACCTTGGGAACCACCTTCCTCCTCCCCGACCAGTGATGAATAATATTAATGGCGAGTCTCAGGTTATGTTTGACCTGCCTCCTTCCCCCGACGAAGCCCCCCTCGATCAGGGTGAACCAGCACTGGGAGGACCCCCCTCCAGACATTTTGCCAGTATCTTGACCATGCTTTTGTAATCCGCGTTGACTAGGGAGACTGACCTATAGCAGCCACATCTGTGGGGGTCCTTCCCAGGCTTGGGCAACACCATAATGGTAGCCATAAGTAAGGACTGGGGAAGAGCACTGTCCCCCAGAGCCACACTCACCATTCTGTGCATCAGAAGACCCAGTGATTCCACAAAAACTTTATAAAATTCAGAAGGAATTCCATTTGGCCCAGGGGCTTTGCCACGTTTAGTGGACCACACCTCCCGGCGAAGCTCTGACAGCATAATAGGAGAGTTTGAAAGCTCCACCTGCCCAGGGAACAACGTCGGGAGATCTATCTTATCCAGAAATACCTCCGGGCAGAGATGTTTCAGGGTTTGGGTGGTGTAAAGCTCCTGATAAAATGTGTGGAATACTTTACTGATTTCATGCTGACTAGTTGTGATGGTCCCATCATCTTTTTCTATTTCTAATATGATCCTTTCTGCTCTTTTCTTCTTAAGTTGCCATGCTAAATATTTCCCCGACTTGTCTCCCTCAAAGTATGAATGACACTGGGAGATTAGGAGGTCTCTTTCTAACCTTCGGGAAGTCATCTGGTTGAGCGTCCCCTTCAGGTGCACTAAAGTTTTAATGCTGCCTGGATTACATTGAGCCATGGCCTGCTTTTCTAATAATTTCTCTAATTTCTTTTTCTAGTGGCTCCTCTTCCTGAATCTGTTTTTTTCTACCATGGGACGCATATGAGATGGCCTATCCTCTCACAAAAGCCTTCACTGCATCCCAGACAATGGAAGTGGAGACCTCTCCAGTATCATTAAGGGTAATGAATTTCGAGAGCTTTGATGCGATAGATGACAGAAATTGTGCATCATTCAGCATAGTGGGATCCATTCTCCACTGCTGAGCCAGGGGACCTTCTGGGTTTACCTGCATGACCACCGTGAGGGGGGCATGGTCTGAGATCAGTATAGGACTGTAGCTCGCATCCACAACACCACCCAGGAGGCCCAAAGGGCAAAAAATGTAGTCCAGTCTAGCATAAACTTTATGGGAGTGAGAGTAGAAGGAATACTCCTGGTCCAGTGGATGTTTATACCTCCATACCTTAATTAAGCCCCTCTCCCACATCATGCTGCCCAGGGCTGCTACATTTTTAGGGGATGGTCTGCTACGCACTGCCGAATGGTCCAGAATAAGGTCCCAATATGTGTTAAAATCCCCACCTATTATTAAAACACCCGAGTAGGGAGCAAGGGTCACTGAAAGATGATGGAAGAATTCAATGTTAGGTCCGTACAGGGACACTAAGGTATAATGGCATTGCTCCATTGTGGCATCAACAATTACTTCACTGGCCTACGCAGCCAGTATAGTGTTATGCTTGTGCAACTGTGTTTGTTTGGTTTTGGCCGTTTGCACTCTCCATTCCAGAGGAATTACCACTCTGTAGGGGTACGAAGGCAAGGAACCCTGGGAGAGGGTTCCACCCCTAGAGGTGCAACGGGATGGTTCCCACGGCTAAAGATACCTTAGGAATCCCTCTAAGGAGAGAGTGCTGCCACTGGAGGAGGAGGAGGGGAGGATGGTGGGGCAAAGAAAACATGCTTCACAGTGAGGCTTAGAGGAACTGCTTATATAGCTCAGGACAAGGGAGTGGCTGGCTGCCTGGCCACCGAACTACAGGCAAGCCTTTCATTTCACTGGTCTACACAGCCAGTATAGTGTTATGCTTGTGCAACTGTGTTAGTTTGTTTCTGGCCATTTGAACTCTCTATTCCAGAGGAATTACCACCCTGTAGGGGTACAAAGGCAAGGAACCCTCGGAGAGAGTTCCACCCCTAGAGGTGCAATGGGACTGTTCCCGTGGCTAAAGGTACCTTAGGAATCCCCCCAAAAATGTAGTATCATCCCCAAAAAGGAGGCAACATGAAGCATATGAGCAAGCAGTAACTGAGACATAGGAGTAGTAACTGTAACGTAGTAGTAGAGAAGTATAGGCAGTTTGGTAATGCAATGAGATGCTCAGTTGTTGTATGACTGCCCAGGTCTGCGTAGCATACCACCGATGGTTTGCTTTGAGAGTAGGGGATCCCTTAAGGAGAGAGGGAACGGTAGGACATCCTCCCCCTATCCAACAACGGAACCTACCTAAAGAAACTAGGGGAAACAACTAAGCTAACTAAGTGTTATGACCGGAGGCAATGGAGGAGAGGAAAAAAAAACCCTATGAGGATGAAATCTCTGGGGATCCAAGGCCTAGGTCACCTTCCCTCCAGGCTTGGGATAGTTTATTTAGTGACGGCTCTGCAGCTGCAATTTGGAAAACCCAATTAGAGAGAGGTGGAAAATATTCCAATTTGGAGGAAGGCTCTCACTCAAACCCTCTAGCAGGAACGCCGTGGAAGGTTGCGAGAAAACGCTGCAACAATACGTGCATCCAAGGCGTAGGAGGAAAGCAACAACTGCTGAGACACTCACCTGGCCTACCCGCCCTAAATCAAAACAGGTGAACCAGAGGCAGTCGTAGGGAGGATACGGTGAAGGTGCCTTGCTAGGGAAACACTATATAGTGGAACACTAGAGCCAAAGGAGATCGTGGTAACCACCCTTCACCGCTAGTCTTAAATTCTACACCAGGAGCTGCTGTCACATAGAGGCAGCTAAAGCCAAGTCCGGGGCGAGGACATTCCCAGCTATGGGCCAGGTGAGAAGGATCCGGCCCCAAGTTGGACATGCTCGAGATGTGGACTCAAAGCAGAGCGAGACCATCGACTGCAGGAAACCTGCGCCAAAATAGAATGGCTGGCATGCCCCAGAAATTGATTGAGAGCTGAAAAGCTGGTGAGCTGAATGAGCACGGTGTGCTGAGATCATAATGAGCATTGAAACCTTGCAAGGTCAAATGCAGATTGAGTGCATTAGAATCCCAGGCTGAAGCCGAGGGGATGGCAGTAGGCATGAAACAATGGTTTGCGTAAGCAAGGAGCAATGGTTGCGTAAGCAAGTGTGGACCTGATAGGTCAGTAAGCAGTAGCAGTTATAGGAGGACCTGCATAACATTCTGTATAGCAATAAACAGTACTGAATTGGAGCAAGCCAGACAGACAGTTCAAAGCCAAATCAAGGTGACAAACTCTGAGGATTTTCGGCAGTGAAGATAGGATTTAGAACAGAATTAATTAGTCACAGAGGCCACAACCCCCCAAACACCTCCCGGTCCCCGCCATAGGACAAACAAGGAAGTGATGGATGGAAGGGCTGAGAACCACATGTAGATATAAAGCTAATTTAATAGCCTCAGCAGGAGCGTCAGCTAACCTCAGAGTAACACAATGTACAATAGCAATGGGAGTAAACAAGCAGTAGCAGGAAGCAATTAGGACTGTGCAGCAGTAGTGAAAACAAATGAGTACACTGAGTTGTAACTGCAATAAATAAAAGGAGGCATAATGCTCTTAAAGCACTGTCACCAGGCAGTGCAAAAGACTGCTTCAATGAGATAATTAGAACAAGCATGAGTGAGCTGTAGAGCTAGGTTGTAAAACTGAGTCAGGTGAAAGTAACAAGAGTATGCCATGGAACAGCTAGTTGAGCTGAAACACACAAATTAGGTTTGCAGTTGCAATGCAAGTAATTTGAGAGTTGTGAGTAACTGAAGCAAGCAGTATGAGCTCTGAACAGCAGCAAGCTAGGAGCTGAGAAGAAAAAATTACTCACCTTAGTAATTATGTTTCTTCTATTGGAGTCTTGCTGTATTCTGACAAGTGCAGTTAGCCCCAGCCTTTAAACTGCCCCGGAGAACAAAAGGTTAATCTTTCTATGCAGAGCATAGAATGCTGAGCTCGAGATCGGTTGATGTCTCTGTCTGTTTCCCTTTGAAAGCTAACCGTCAGATTCTTACGAGCAACACTCTAATAGCTATTCTATGTGGAAATTGTAAAAAAAACTTTTAATAGCCAACTGGCAACAAAAAGATTTGGATTACCAAAAGAAGACTCAAGTCAGGAAACCCAAAACTCAAAACCCAAACCAAACAGGAATATAATAAAACACCCAAACAAAAGAAGAGGGTGTAAAAGGGGCACCTCTGAGGTGCAACACTGCACCTGCCCACCCACTTCCCAAAACAGGTTCTAAGAGGGGAGGAAGGGAGGTCAGAATACAGCAAGACTCCAATAGAAGAAACATAATTACTAGGGTGAGTAATTTTTTCTTCAAACAACTTGAAGTCTTGCTGTATTCTGACAAGTGCAGACTACCAAGCAGTACCTCCATGGAGTAGGGACAGAACCTAATTTGGGAATAGGCTCTGAAGTACTGCTGTGCCAAACCGAGCATCACTCCTAGCCTGGATATCCAGAGAGTAATGCTTGGTAAAGGTATGGACTGTTTTCCAAGTGGCTGCTTCACAAATTTCTAAGAGAGGGATATCCCTGGCAGCAGCCAGGGAAGCAGCTGTACCTCTTGTAGAGTGAGCCCTCAGGCCTGAGGGTGGAATCTTTCCCAGTTTTTCATAGCAGAATTGTATACAAGACACAATCCACCTGGCAATAGTTCTTTTGGCGGCAGGTTTGCCCTTTCCCACTTCTCCATAAGTGAGGAACAACTGGAGGAAGTCAAACCTGTGACCCTTGATACGCTCTATGTAGTAACTAAGGGCTCTTTTAACATCTAAACTGTGTAGCCTCCTCTCTCCTGAGGAAGAATGATCAGTGAAGAAAACAGGAAGAGACATAGACTGGTTTAAATAGAAGTCTGAAACCACTTTGGGCAAGAACTTTCTATTGGTTCTAAGGACCACTTTATCCCTGTGAATGGAGATAAAATCAGGTTCCACTGACAGGGCTTGCAATTCACTGATACGCCTGGCAGAGGTAATGGCTACCAAGAACACAGTTTTCCAAGTCAAGTACTTAAACTCTGCTGAGGAAATAGGCTCAAAAGGAGGTTGCATAAGTTGGGCAATGCAAACATCCAAATCCCAGGCAGGGGCAGGGTCTCTAAAATGAGGATTGGTGTGAAGCAATCCTTTAAAAAATTTACAGAACATAGGATGAGAAG
The DNA here is from genome assembly GCA_016271365.2 of Neoceratodus forsteri. Lineage (NCBI taxonomy): Eukaryota > Metazoa > Chordata > Ceratodontiformes > Ceratodontidae > Neoceratodus > Neoceratodus forsteri. The sequence continues at coordinate 1,138,424,258 of CM057458.1, read as the reverse complement.
ATAGTGAGGAAGACTTCCCCACAGACAAAAATGCAGAAACAGCTGACAAGTGTACCTTGAGAGTAACTGGTCTGAGGCCTAGGCCATTAAGATGGACCATATAATCCAGAACCATAGGCAGTTCAGCGGTATCTGGGGAAATATGCTTTTTAGAACACTAAATGTTGAATCTCTTCCATTTGGAGTTATAAGTCTTTCTGGTGGAGGCCTTTTGAGAAGCTTTGAGAATATCCAGAACACCCTGAGAAAGATGCAGATCTACAAACTCTAACTCTTCAAGAGCCATGCCTTGAGATTGAGAGACTGAAGATTGGGGTACCAAATCCTCCCCTGAGAGGATGTTAACAGGTTGTAATTCCTGGGAAGAGACAGGGGAAGATGGACTGCTAGGGACAACAACAGGGGGTACCAAGGCTGTCTGGCCCAATCTGGAGCAATCAGAATCACTTTGCAAGGCTGAGACCTTATTTTGACTAAAACTTTGAACAGAAGTTGGAAGGGAGGGAAGGCATACATAAATTTCCCTTCCCAATTCAGAATCAGAGCATCCAAGGGGACTGAGCCCAAGACTGGGGGTCTGCAGCAAAAGAGAGGAAGTTGGTGATTATCTGGGGCTGCAAAGAGATCTATCTCTGGAGTGCCCCACCTTGAAAAAATCACTTTCAACACCTGAAGGTCCAGGGACCATTCGTGATGGCCCTGAGAGATCCTGCTCAGTGCATCTGCTAGCACATTGTTCTTCCCTGGAAGGTGCACTGCTGCTAGAGATGTTTGCAGGGAATAAGCCAGGGACCATAATTTCATGGCTTCCGTGCACAAGGCCGTGGATTGAGTGCCTCCCTGCTTGTTGATGTACCACATGGTGGTGGTGGTGGTGGTGTCCGTTCTGACCTGAACCACCTTGTTCTGCACTGACTGAGAGAAAGCTTTCAGGGCCAGAAAAACTGCCCTGAGTTCTAGGAGATTGATATGGAGAAGGGATTCTTGGGGGGACCACAGTCCCTGGGCAGTGAGGGTCCCCAGATGGGCTCCCCAGCCCAGAAGAGAAGCGTCTGTAGAAAAGACCACTGAATAAGGCTGCGTGGCAAAAGGAACCCCTTGTCTTAAATTGTCCTGATCCTGCCACCATTGAAGGGCTTGGATCAAGGTCAGAGTCACTGGGATCAGTTTGGTAAGGGAATCCTTCCTCTGAGACCAAAAAGCTCCCAGGTGGAACTGAATATCCTTCATCTGGAATCTTGCCCCTTGGACCACTGCTGTTGAAGTTACCATATGGCCCAAGAGCTGGAGGAAATGCCTTGCTGGTCGAGATACCCGAAGGCTGAAGGAAGAGGCTAGTTCTATAAAAGCCCTTGCTCTGACTGTGTCCAGTTCTGCCCCTATAAAGGTAAGAAGCTGGACTGGTTCGAGAACTGACTTGGGAAGGTTGAGAAGAAATCCTAAAGAAGTGAGCACTTGCTGGGTCACTTGCAGGTGAGACTTGACTTGGTCTGGAGACTGGCCGACTATTAGCCAATCATCCAAATATGGAAAAATGGAGATCTTTTGCCTTCTTAGAAAGGCAAATACTACTGCCAGGCACTTTGTGAAAACCCTTGGGGCTGAGGTTAGGCCAAAGGGCATTGCTCTGAACTGATAGTGGCCTGAGGGCAACTCAAACGTGAGGTGCTTTCTTTGGGAGCACATGATGGGAATGTGAAAGTAGACATCTTTGAGGTCCAGGGAGGCTAGCCAGTCCCCTGGCCTTAGAGAGGGAAGGATTATTCCCAGAGTTACCATCTTGAACTTTGGTTTTAAAAGATGTTTGTTTAGATATCTTAGGTCTAGGATGGGTCGCCACTCCCGTCTTTTTTGGGGTCAGGAAGTACCTTGAGTACAGCCCTTTACCCCAGTGTAGGGTAGGTACTCTCTCTATGGCTCTTAAGGCCAGAAGAGATGAAACCTCTGCCTCTAGGGCAAGGGTTTCTGAGAGATTTACAGGTGGAAAAGATCTGGCTCTCATCTTTGGAAATTTTCTGAAGCAGAGAACCAGTCCCTGGCTTACTACTTCTAGGACCCACTTGTCTGATGTAATAGACATCCAGTCCCGGACAAAGTAAGCTAGCCTACCCCCTACTGGAATAGGAGAGTCGACCTGGGCAGGCCCATCAGGGTGTCTGCTTGGCAGGGACCTTAGGCTGAGGAGTGGATGCAGCCCTGCTCATCCCCCTTCTGCCTCTCCCTCTGAAGAACCCTGTCTGTGAAAAGGAAGAAGAGGCCTGTGCTTGGTAGAAAGGCCTTTGAAAAGGCCTGCCCCTGCCCTAGACTGCTGCCTTTGAGGAGTTGCCTGCCTCTCCTTGGCCTGAGCACTCCTGTAGGTGGTCCTGTACTCATCCATCTTCTTTATGTAATTCTCTGTCTGCTCCCCAAACAGAAAATTACCCACTACAGGAAAATCCATGGCCTTAGCCTGGGTATCCTGCGAGAGGCTAGTACATCTGGGCCCAACCATTCTCTGAAGAGCCACAGATGTAGCCATGACTCTTGATGACACATCATTAGAGTCCACAGAAGCATGAAACTGAACTTTAGATGCCTCAATCCCATCTGCAGCCACCGCCTCCAGCTCCTTGGCTAGCTGGGGGGAGGCCTGTTTGGCCAGTGCCAGTACAGTGTCCCACCTGGACTTCTGGTACCTAGCTGTATAGGCCATAAAATTCGCCTGTCTGAGTCCCAAGGAAGATGCCATGTACAGCTTTTTTGCCATGGCATCAATCTTCGTAGAGTCTTTGTCTGGGGGGTGTGAAGCCAAGGGAATGCTTGCCTTATCACAGGCAGCAGCCTGCTCAACCCCAACATGGCTGCATTGCTGATATAAAAACTCAGTTTCTGAGCCTGAGAGGGTATACCTCTTGTCCATTCCTCTGTCCATAGGAGGTATAGAATTGGGAGACTTCAGAATTTTTTGTGTCTGTTTCCCAAAAGATTTGTGGAGGGGAATAGACAGTCTCCTGGACTCTGGGATGTCCATCATTTCTACAAAATCAGACTCCTCCTGATCCTCCATTGCCTCTTCCATAGGAAGATGGAGGGTCTTAGCCACCTTTCTGAAGAACATAAAGTGGGAAGGGGACTCAGAAAGCCTAGGAGGAGATACACCTGAAGGTCTGTCTGGGGAGATGTCCAGTTCCACAGGCACATCTAGACTTTCACCATTACCATCATCATCTTCAAACTCCCCTTCCTCCTCAAACTCCAGTTCATAAAATTCTTCCAAAGTATAGTCATGAACCGGGGGAACCAACCGAGCCGAGCCCCTGCCAATAGGTGCCGGATACGTTGGAACTGGGCGAAGCGATTCCACAATCCGAATTGCTCTGGCTATTTCTTCAGTGGTCGGAACTTGGACTTCTGGATCCGAACTGAACGATTTTTCTTTGCGCTTTCTTTTAGTTGGAACTGACCCCTCAGGATCGGCTCTCCTTTTGCCCGAAGAAGTATAACCCTGGTCAGAGGGCACTCCTTCTGGTTCGGTTGGAACCGAACCGGGCTGGCCATCTGGGTCAGCGGACTTCTCGGCTTCCTTTTCCCTCAGTCTACCTAATCTCTTTTCAAGGGTAGATTTGTGAACATTTTTGCAAATTTGGCAGTCTGAATCGAGGTGTTCAAACCCCAGACAATAAACACAGGTGGTGTGGGGATCGGCCTTAGCAAAGACCTCCCCACACTCACTGCACTGTTGAAACCAAGTGGGCCCAGTGTTTTTTCTTGGATTTCTCAGACATGGCCAACCTAACCAAACTTACCCTTTTTGTGGCACCCGGCAGGCAAGACTCCCTTATCGGTTCCTATCCGTGTCACGGGTCTTGGAAAAAAAAACGTTTCAAAACACATTTTTTTAGAACCGATAAGGACTGGTAACCACACACTAAAGTTAACACAAGAATTAAGCAAAAATGATCGGTTCAGCCGAACCAATCCACACTTTTTACAAGTTCCACACAGAAAACACAGTACAAAACCTATCTAGTACTCACGGTACCACAGACAGAGACTGAACCGACTAAGCGGGAAACTTTTTTTTTTAGAAACCGAAGAAAAAAACAACACGTCAACCGACTTTCGAACCAAGCTGCAGGAGAAATCTCCGGAATGACTGTTCAGTGAGGCGGAGTAAAGAATCTGACGGTTAGGTTTCAAAGGGAAACAGACAGAGACATCAACCGACCTCGAGCTCTGCATTCTATGCTCTGCATAGAAAGATTAACCCTTTATTCTCCGGGGCAGTTTAAGGCTGGGGCTAACTGCACTTCTCAGAATACAGCAAAAAGACTTCAAGTTGTTTGAAAGCCCCAAAAGAAAGCACACACAGCCGAGAGGCAAAATACAATCAAAAGCAGGAAAATAAACACAGAAGACCTGGGGAGACAAGTGGGGAGGCTCCAGCCAGGAGGCACAACCAGCTCAGAGGAGAAACCGGCAGATCCTTTGGCTGCAAAGAAAAAGTGCTTCACAGTGAAGCTTACAGGAACTGCTTATATAGCTCAGGAAGTGGGAGTGGCTAGCTGCTTGGCCATCGAACTACAGGCAAGCCTTTCATTTATCTACCCTGGGGGTTAGCTGTTACTGAGTGAATCAATACCCGGAGTGAGGGCCTAAACCAAATAGCCACCCCCCTGGCTCTGGAGGTAAAAGGGGCCACTAAAAAGGTGCATACCCAATAAGAGGCAAGTCTAGCTGCTTCCTGTTGTCTCGTGCAATTCCTGAAGAAAATTAACATCATCCTTTGATTTCCTAATGTGGGACCAAACCCTCTTCCTTTTCATCACTGTTTTGAGTCCGTTCACATTCCAGGTCAAAAAAGTTATCCGTCCCATTTAACTGTATTTCTCTTATATAAATAATTTGACGACCCCTTGAGATAAATAACAGTACAGGTATTAACAATCCCAATTTCACTGGTTTGCTTTTTTTTTCAACTGAAACTATCCCCCCCCCACTTCCCACCCTAACCCCAATAAATGAAAATTACGTACCTACCGTAATTCTTGATCTTCTCTTGTATCTTCACCATTCATTACTGTTGCATATGTGCTGGGCGCGCCTGCTACAGGAGGTTTTGGAGGAAGGTCGGCACAGATGGCGCTGCCCTCAAGAGCGACGCACTATGTGGTGTCTGAGGCGGCCGTTTAGGCGCCGCAGACTCCTCTTCCATCCCAGTTATGTTTGCCGGAGAGGCGAAAAAAAAGGATTAAGAAAGTAAAAGAGTGAGGCAAGAGAGCCGAGGGATAGGTAAAGGAAAGGAAAGAAAACAAACAGAAAAGGAATAAGCCGATAGAGGACAGGAAAGAGGAGAACCCTACCTACAGGGGCCGCAGGGCCTCACTCCTGGGGCAGCTCCGAGGGAGGAACAGATAAGATAGAGGAAGGGAGAAGGAAGGAGAAGAAGAAGAAGAAATGGGGATCTTGGGAGGAGGGGAAAATGCTGCCACGTTGTGAGTTAAATTGGCTTAAGGGCTTATCTGCTCAGAACCAAAGGTAAGGAGTAAGGATCCCATCAACAACATCTGTCCTGAGAAGGTTCAGCTGAACCTTCTGCATGACATGATACACAAAACAGATTTCTACACCTCCTGCAATCCCCAACCCCTTGCTCTAGCTGAGAGTTCTCAGATTGCTAAGGCACATAATCTGTTCCAAAAGGAGAGCGCCCAACTAGCACAGGGGAAAGATACTCCAGTAACACATTATTAAGTGCTAATACTGGTGTGGTGGGGGGGGGGAAGAAGCCCTATAGAGGGCACCCCTTTAGAAAGGCGGGCAAGACAGAGCAGGAAAACTCATTTTGACTCCTCGGGAGGCATAGGAAAAAGTCAGATCACCAGTTCTAAAAGACAATTTGAAGAAAAATGCCATAGTAGAGCTTGACTAGCCTGTACCAGCGTAACAGGACAAAGTCCAGAGCTGTTAGCGTAATCCTGGACCAAGGAACAGAACCAAAGAGAAGTAGTCTTGTAAACTGGTGATCGAAACAACATGGTCTAAGAAAGGACCATGAGGCACTCTCAAGGCAATCAGAAAGAGTTCCTGCAGGAGAAAGATAAAATCTTACTCGTTCCCCTCCCTATGTAGCCTTAAGTTATCTGTTCTGAGAGAAGAACAGAAGGCCCAAAAGGGATAGGCTCTAAGAACAAGAGGAGAAAGAATGAGCAGGGTGGAGGGGAATGCCCTAGAAGGAGGCCCATGAGGGGAAGGTGGCCGGGATTCAGTAATGAATGGTGAAGATAGAAGAGAAGATCAAGAATTACAGTAGGTACGTAATTTTCATATCTTCCCTTGTCCATCTTCACCATTCATTACTGTTGGGTGAGTACCAAGCACCCCCGGAGGGGGACTAGTATAACCCTGAGGGAACAAGACCCTCAGCCTCCTGTTGGTGAGAAACAGGAAGAAGAGACCCTGGCCATACTAGACTGAAAGCCTAAGGCCGTGGAGAGCTAGGAGGTTTCCCTTCGAGACAGGGGGACGGAGGAAGCCCCTGTAGAAGCCTCCTAGCCCTGGAAGAAAATAGGCATGTCCCTCGGAAGGCGGATTGAATCACCCTACGATGGGCCAGGGGTGACAACCTTGACAGACGAAGCCATGCCGTCCGCCTGATGCAGATCGCTGTCCCCGCAAGCCTGGAAGCCACCTCATTGGCATCGTAGGATGCCCTTGCTTGGTGCCTTGCCAGTTCCAGACCTACAGCGGAGAGGGCAAGGCCTGTCTAGATTGCTCAATATCAGGCATTGATGCTAGAAGCTGGGATGGCATCTACCATAAATGCCTGTTGTAGGCAGCATGGTGAGCCTGATGTGATGCAATGCACAGCATCGCACGAGAAGAAGAGAACACTCTTTGCCCCCACTGGTCAAATTGTAGGGAATTTGAGTCTGGTGGTCGGTCGTGCGCCAGGCGGCGGCACCCGGAATGAGTCTCTAAGAACACCAGACCCGAGGCAGGGCTGGGGAGAGAACCTAGGGACTCAGATGGGGCACAATACCTCCTCCTGCAGTCTGCTGGGGCTGAGATGGGGTTGGCTGGAGACTGCCAGGTGCGGATAGACGCCTCCTGGAAGGGAACAGGCCAGGATGGCACCGCCAAATGCTGGGCACTGAATTCACTGAGGAATTCACGTCTCCTGCACAGTATTGTGTGTGACATAGGAGATATGGAGATCCCTAACCATCAGCGACAGGAACTGCTGATACTCAGTGAAATCAGCGTTGGACGAAAAGTGTGCAGAAGGTTCCTCTCCCTCCGAGGAGGTAGCCAAGGAGGATGGGGAGCTCGAATGTCCAGAAGACTCCTGCGGCGGTGGGGAGAGGTGAAAAACCCACTCATGCATATATCTAACGTGGGGAAGGCGCGCAGTGCTTCTAAACGTCTCCCAGGATAACGGCCCCGTAGGACCGACAAGGCCGGGGGGGGGGTGGCTGCAGAGGAATGGGAGAGGGGCACCTACAAGGAGGCAACAGTCCTCTGCCAGGGCTCTGAAATCCAGGGAATGGAACCCGAGCTGGCGGGGTCCCCGAAATCAAACCAGGTCGCAAGACGGAACCCTGGGGATGCGAACTCTGGAAGAGCCCAGAAGGGGAAACTCTCCATTGACGCACCTGGGGCTGCATAAGTCCAGAAGGGCAACCCACAGCGACGTCACTGGAAGGGTCCCTCAAGACTAAGAGGGAGAGATGGGGCTCAGTGCTACAGCTCCTCCCCGCACCCTGAAGGCTGGCAGGTGGGTGCCAACGCCCCTCACCCCGACCCCTCAACCCCTCAGACTCTGAGGATGCTCACCCTCCTCGACCCCAGTGACGAGGTCCGTCGATCTCGAAGCCTCCCGAGGGGGGCCCCTAGAGACTGGACCCCAAATCCCCCCGAAGAAGGCGCAGCAGCACCAGGATCAGCAGCTGCCACAGCCCCCTGTGAGCGAACAGTCCCTTCCCCGACCACCAAGTCACCCTCCACCCTAGACTCCAGGCCACCCCCAGCCTGGGAGTCCTTGAAGGAAGACTGCTGTGGAGACTCAGGAATGGGAACGCTGGGCTGCCAGACATCACGGCCCACAGGGAACTCGGACTCTGAAGGATGGGGTTGCCAAGACCGTCCATCGTCGAATTGTCTGCCTCCCAAGAGTCGACCAGAAGGACCTTGATGCTGCGACCCCAAGAATCCCCTGAGGAACGGCGCCGCGAACGGTGCCAGCCGCTCCCAGCGCCCCACCCGCAGCTCCAACACCCGGCCCCATCCACCAATGGCCCCGGTGGAACCCTCAGCGCTGCAAACGGCACCAGGATCCAACACAGAGAATCAAACTGACACCACAAGTGGTGCCGCCCCGATCACCGGCGCCGCAAATGGCACCGGGATCTGAGATGGTGCCAGAGAGCAGCATCGAGGGTCCTCCAGTGCCAGACCCAGCAACCGTGGGCTGCGACACTGGGGTAGCCTGCACCTCTGAAAAGGTGACTGCCGAGGCGGTGTCCCCGATGCAACCCCGGGAGGGGCCACAGCATCCCTCTGACACCGCAAAAGAGGCCTCCAACTCAGCAAGGCTAGAAGCAGAGGAGGTCTCCTCCTCACCGGACTGTATAGGCCTGGGAGGGGACCCAGAGGAAGAGTCTAGAAACCTGGCCTGGGAAGCCCGAGAACGACACCGGCCTCTGAAATTCGGCGGAGCCTTGCCAACTTTAAACGCGCGGACTTCGAGAACATGGTGGTCCATCGAGAAACAGGCATTGCATCTATCCATGTCATGGTTAGGTCCCAGGCACCAAAGGCAGACATCATGCCGGTCCATCACGGAAAAACGCCGGCCACAAGAGCACCGACGCATGGGGGCGCGGCCCGCTTTAGACTTTTGCTTGGCTCCCGAACTGGACATGATGCAAAATAAACCTAAAACAGAGAAAAGCTCCTGGAGTCATCAAGAAAATAATAAAGTGGAGCGGTCTTACCAGTTAGACGACGTCGGGAAACAAACCGCGATGCAGGAGATAGCAAAGGTGTCAAACTTGACAAAATGGCCTAGTGGTGCAGTAAACAATTTCTGACTCCGCGCAGCAGGTGCAGCCTCGACGGCGGGAGAAACAGAATTAGGATGGAGGAAGAGTCTGTGGCACCTAACGGCCACCCTTCGAGCACCACGTAATGCGTCGCTCTTGAGGACGGTGCCATCGGTGCCGACTTCTCCCTCAAAAAAAAAAAAAACCTCCTGTAGCAGGTGCGCATCTCCGGCACATACCCAACAGTAATGAATGGTGACGACTGACAAGGGAAGATAATTACCCTCTAAGAAACATGAAGTGCCCAATATAGTGATACTTAACAAATATCTCCTCCTCCCCAACAAACCCCCTTAAACTTAACAACACCCAAAACCCCTAAAACTCCCTTCTTAAACATTACCCAGATTTTGAACTCTTCCCCCAACTAAACCCCTTCCCCTAAAGTCCCTTTGAAGAATAAGCCATTTCAGAACACAGAAAATTAAACATAACCACCAAGGCTAAAATCCTTCCCCCACCCTCCCTCCCTTAACTGTAACCCAAACATACCAACCCACTACTCTTCATGGGTGGGCTGGGCCATCCATCCAAGTGTAACTTTATAAGGTGTCAAAATCAATAAGCGCATCCCTGCCTCTAGGCGTGGGTGGGTGGGGTTTAAACCCCCAAAAGAGAGGGCAACTAGATCCCAGATAAGGGACCATGTACATGTACCCCACCTTGGGGGTCAGTCAACCCATCCTTCATGCTCCCCTTCCCTTGATCTGCATACTTGGCAGAGGGGCCTTTAGGTGATATACTCGGGGGACAACCGCGAGAACAGGCCAGGAGCCTAAGATCACAGAGGGGTGCTGGGGGGGGGCCCCGACATCGAGAGAGACATCAGGCCAACCCCAGCCAGTCCTCACTAGACATGTTCCTGATTGACTGTAACTGCGCAACCAAGCAAAGGTTAGTATATCCAGCCCACGCCAAACCTCCACCCCAACCCCCCAATTAACAATATTGAAAGCTGGGCACCAACAACTAGACCTTTAAGGTCTATGGGAAAAGGCTGTAAAGAGTACATTCCCAAGCTGTAGTACAACATATTATTCAACATTTCCCCTTCACACCAGTATAGAGTCACCAAAACAAGCATTTTGCACAATGGCAATAACAAGTACTAATTTAATAAAATGAAAGTCCAAATCTTAAGTTCAAAAGGGGTCTGAGACAGACCCAGAGAAGGAGAGGCTCCCAGAGGTTTCCAATATTTTACATACTGTACAGTAATTCTGAATACTGCAGATGCTTGGATGGCAGTCAACGAACGATGGACCCTTGTTTTTTTTATCCAGCATTTCCTATGTTCCTACATAAAAGTAAAATTGTTATGTTAAACCAGCATGTCTGTGTCTTTCAAATGCATCTTATTTTGCTATTTAATGACTCATTTATGGGCCGGTGACTGATACTTGGTTTTATAACTACAAATGACTGGAAGATACCTAGTGGAAGTTCGGTTGTTGTTTTCCTGTCTTTCATCGTTGTCAGGATAGTTTCCAACTCTTCTGTTTTGTTTCTCTGAGGTGGAAGGTCTGGTAACTTTCTGACCTATGGCAGCAAAAGTGTGTAAAGAACAGCAAGTTAACTCCAGAACTGCTAGAATGTGGGACGTCCAACGGCTTAAGGCAAACTGGTTGTATTTCAAAAAGCACACATTTACTTTACCTTCATAAATTAAATTTGCCAAAAATACTGAGAGATTAGCTTTTGGTGGTGTTACAGTAGCATACAGCTCATTGGATCTGTCATTGTTTTATATAATAGTTCATTGCTAATATTACTAACAAGACACTGCTGGTGTTTCTAATAAGAAATGCATATACTACAGCTTATGTTAATGGCTTATGTTAGGGGGACTTAGTAATGGAAATGTACCAGGCTTGGTCGGCCTGGTGGTGCTGAGGTTGATCGCTGGATGCCACACTAGCACCATGCTGGCGACAGGTTAAATGAGCGAACCTGGGTCATTGGGAGTTGGCTTGGGGGGAGTGTGGGAGCTGGATTGAGTGACCACGAGGCAGTTCTCCTCTCCTGGGGAGGGACGTTGTTGCTCCTGCCGTGTGACTGCCACCAGGTGGAGGCCTGGGGGCAGTGTCAGACAGAGGGTGGCATGAAGGGAGGGTGTTGTGGGGAATGCAGCATGCATGTGCCTTCATGCGCGTATGTGTGTCTGCAATGGGGAGGGGAGAAAAATAGAGCTGGCAGGCTCCATAATTGTCCCGACTACGATTCCAGTGATTGGGATGCAGGCCAGGGACAGATGCAAGACCCCCAAGCGGGGGCAGAGTCTTTCCTTTCAGGTCTGAAAAAGTAGGGATAAAAACTTAAAATTAATAAAAGACATGTACCAGGCTTGCAAAACAGCTGACCATGAGAAAGTTTTTTTTCACAGATGTTGCATGTCAGGTTTATCTATATCCTGAGACGAAACAGAAAGAATCACAGAATCATAGAAATCTGTCGGCAGAAAAGGACCCCACAGCGCATCCAGTGTGCCCATAACCCCACCTTCTAGGAAGACCCCCTCCATCCATTACCGGCCTGCCCTCTGAATGTTCCACCCATGTGTGTATCCCAGGCTCTTTTAAAAGTTGTCTACTGTATTCAACCCACCATCCATTCTGGTAGTCTGTTCCACGGCCATACCACCCTCTCTGTAAAGAACCTACCCCTGATTTCCCCACTGAATCTTCCCCCCTCTAGTTTGTAGGTATGCCCTCTAGTGGAATTATTCTTACTCATTTTGAAGATGCTGTTGACCCTCACCCTTTTTATGCCCTTCAAGTACTTGAATGTCTCCACCATATCCCCCCCCCTCTCCTTCAGTGTGTACAGGCCCAGCTCTCCCAGTCTCTACTCACATGACTTCACCTGCAGCCCCCACACCATTTTGGTTGCTCTTCTCTGGGCCCTTTCCAGCCTGTCCCTGTCCCCTAACAGGTATGGCCTCCAGAACTGGACCCCATAGTCTATGTGTGGTCTGACCATGGTTTTGTATAGTGGCAGAAATGGAAATTACGTACCTACTGTAATTCTTGATCTTCTTGGATGAAGTCTCCACCACTCATTCACACTAATGGGAGTTCGCCGGAGGTGCTAGGACTCAGTGGGAGCAAGCTTTTTCAAATGGGCTGGCACCAGAGATGGAACCACGAGCCTCGGTTCGTGCGGTAAAGACTATCTCGGCGTCGACCCTCCAACCGCCTCAGTACCTTTTTTCTGAGGAGGTGCAGCGTAACTAACCTAGAAGGACCAACCTAAAAACTGGACATAAGATAATCTGAATGATCCGTGTAAGAAGGGTCAACGATAAAGTCTTCACAGCCAAGCCATTGAGGGAGTGAAGACCAAAAACAGAGAAGTGAGCTCAGGGCATGGTGGGTGGGCGTGTGAATTAGTGGTGGAGACTTCGTCCAAGAAGATCAAGAATTATTGAAGGTACATAATTTCCATATCTTCCTGGACATAAAGTCTCCACCACTCGTTCACACTAATGGGAGAGTACCAAGCTAAATAATACCCCCCCCCCCGAGACGGGCGGCAGGAGATAAGGAGCTCACATACTTAGACAGAAGTCCATTTAGAATGGTCCTGCCAAATGACATGGACATCCAAGGTGTAGTGCTTAATTAAAGTATGCACGGAGCTCCAAGTGGCCGCATTGCAAATATCTGCAATGGGCACGTTGTGGATTTCCGCCAGAGATGCCACGACTACTCTGGTAGAGTGAGCGTACACTCTGCCTTCCAGCTTGACCTGTGCCATAGAATACCAGTGGCGAAGGCAAGCCACCAGCCATGCTAAAATACATCTGATAGTGACAGGTTGACCCAGCCAGGTCTCGCTGAAAGAAACAAATAGTTGTTGGGCTTTGCGAAATTCTCTTGTTCTATCTAGATAGAACCGCAATGCTCTCTTAACATCCAGTGAATGAAGGGTACGCTCCCCTTCATTCTGGAAGTTTGCAAAGTAGGTAGGTAGGAAGGACTGAAGGTTGGTTTAAATGGAATTCTGAGACAACCTTAGGGAGAAACTTAGGATGAGTCCTAAGAACTACTTTGTCCTTGTGAAATACAGTGTACAGGGAGTCAGTGACCAATGCATGTATTTCAGAAACCCTACTGGCTGAGGTGATGGCCACCAGGAAGGCGGTTTTCCAAGTTAGGAACTTCAATTCGCAAATAGCTAGAGGCTCGAAAGGTTTACGAGTGAGCATGTCTAGCACAAGATTAATGCCCCAGGTTGCGACTGGACATCTGATAGGAGGTTTAGTATGCAGGATACCCCTAAGAAACCTTTTAACCACAGATAACTGAGCCAGTGACATGGAAAATACCGGCTCATGATACGCTAAATGGCACAAAGATGGACTTTGACTAGAGTATTGCAGACTTGTATTTGAGAGGTCTAAAAGGTACTCCAAGACTTTATTTGGTGGGAAGGAAAAAGGATTCCAAGAGGATTTTGCACACCAGATAGAGAAACGCTTTCATTTTACTGTGTAGGTTGTTCTAGTGGCTGGCATACGCACAACCAAAAGGATATCTGAAACTCTTCGAGAGACATTGAACCTATTTACTCTATCTCTTCAGGAGCCAAGCGGGAAGGTGAAGCGACCTCAGGTTGGGATGGACCATGGGACCCTGGGTCAGAAGGTTCATCTGGAGGGGAAGCTTCTTTGGGGGTGTTTCCGATAGACTGTTGAGTAGTGGAAAGAACAAGTTACTCACCTGTAACAGTAATTCTAGGAATGGTATATGTTATTCATCCACACTTCTTGGCATGTCCCCTTCCACTTTAAATCTTGCCGGAAGTCTTCAAGTTGGCTCCTCCCACCAATCCGGGTGGTATATACCTCGGCTCCACCCCATGACGCCAGATATTAGCCTGGTGGAAGCAAGATTGTGCGCCCGAAGCTGGGGAGGTCAGGTGGGTGTGTGTGGATGAACAACATATACCACACCTAGAACTACTGCTACAGGTGAGTAACCTGTTCTTCTAGGAGCGTGGATATGTTATTCATCCACACTTCTTGGCAGACTCTAAGCAGTTCTCTGGGAGGAGGGAGGCAAGGCGCACACCCCCTACTTAGGAAATAAAGATTGGAGAACCGAGGCCCCAAAACCAGCATCCCACCGTGACTCAAGGTCGATGTGGTAGTGAGTAATGAAGGTGTTTGCTGACTTCCAGGTAGCAGCCCGACAGATTTCCTGGATAGGGATGTCCCAGGAAGCAGCAACCAATGCAGCAGTATGGTGGGTAGAATGAGCTCTTATCCCTCTGGGAGGCTCCTTGCCCGCCAACTTATAGCACAGGCCTATGCATGATGTAATTCATCTTGCTATGGTCCATTTGGCTACAGGTCTGCCAGATGCGGCTTCAGTGTAGGTGACAAACAGCTGGCGAACCTCTCCATGAATTTCCACTGTCCTCTCCTTGTAATAGGAGAGAGCACGTCTCAGGTCCAAGGTATGGAGCCTGTACTCGGCGTCCGAGGCGTAATTAGGGTAGTAAACTGGAAGTGTCAACATCTGGTTAAGGTGAAACTCTGACACCACCTTTGAAAGGAATTTCAGGTGGGGGCCCAGGACAACTTTGTCCCTGTGAAAGACCAGATAAGGGGAGTCCACCGAGAGCGCCTGGAGTTCCCCTGTCCTTCTGGCAGATGTGATAGCTACCAGGATGGCCGTCTTCCACAACAAGTGTGAAAGTTCAGATTTGTGCATGGGTTCGAATGGCTTGCCCATGAGCTTTGCCAAAACCAGCAACAGATCCCACGGAGGTGGAGATGCACGAACCGGAGGGGATATGTGATCCAGGTCTTTGAAAAAGCGCCCGACCACTGTCTCCTGTGCCAATGTTGGCTGACCGGCCCATGTCCAGTAAGCAGAAATGGCTGCCAGGTGCACCCTAAGGGTCGATGATCGTAGACCCCCTTTGGAGAGAGACCAAAGGTAGTAGAGAATGTTAGCCACAGAACAGGATAAGGGGTCCAGTCCCTTACCAACACCAAATGGAAAATCGTTTCCATTTGAAGGCATAACATTTCCTGGTCGATTCCTTTCTAGATGCCTCCACCATGGTGTAGACAATTTCAGAAAGACCCAAAGCCTGGAGCTCTAGCCACTCAAGTTGTGAGGTGCAGGGATTGACGGTCTGGATGGAATACCTTCCCTTGGTTCAGAGATATCGGGTCCGGGCGTGTACAAAGCCGCTCTGGGGGCCTGCAGATGAGGCTGAGGAGATCTGGGTACCAGAACTGCTGCAGCCAATCTGGGGATACCAGGATTACCTTTGCCTTGTCCCTCCTCACCTTGAGTAACACCTTGTGGATCAAGGAAAATGGAGGGAAGGCATAGAGGAGGCCTGGGGTCCACAGCCTCGAAAAGGCATCCCCCTGCAGCAAGCCTTGCTGGGGGGGGGGCGGGCATGAAACAGCCTCAGCTTGGTGTTCTCCCTGGAGGCAAACAGGTCCACCATCCATTTTCCCCAACAGGAGAACAGGCTGTAAGCTACCTCTGGATGGAGAGACCACTCATGGGATGTCTGGCCTATGTGGCTAAGAGCATCCGTCAGCTGGTTCGAGGCTCCTGCCACATGGATGGCTAGCAGATCCGCCTCCAACCAGCTTACGAGGGTCCAGATGTGGAGCACCTCCTTGCACAGCAGATGGGAGTGCATGCCGCCCTGTTTGTTGAGGTAGTATTTGGTCGTGGCACTGTCCATCTGGACTTGAACCACTTGACCCCAGAGCTGAGGAGCAAAAGCTGACAGCACCAGTTTGACTGCTCTGAGCTCCAACAGGTTGATGTGGCAGACCAGATAGAGTCCAGAACCCATGGGCCCTGTTGTCCCCATATGGGCTCCCCAGCCCATGAGAGAGGCATCGGTCGTAAGGACGACCGTCGGCTCAGGGCAGACAAATGGGATCCCTTCCTGCAACCGGTCTGGGATGGTCCACCGTTGGAGAGCGTCCCACATCTTCTGGGTTACAGTGATCAGCTGGTCGAAGTGGCCAACTCGCTGAGTCCACTGGGCAGCCAGCTCCCACTGGAGGGGGTGCATGGGCCACTAGGCCCAATGGACCACTGAGGTGCATGCTGCCATGTAACCCAGAAGGTGCAGAAAGTCCCGGGCAGGGCACAAGTTCCCAACCAGAAATGATTGGGCAAAGGAGGAGAGAACCTCCGCCCTGCCTGCCGGGAGCCGAGCTCTGGCTTGACAAGAGTCGAGCTCTGCCCAGATGAAGCCCATCACCTGAGAGGGCATGAGTTCTGACTTGGCCTCGTTGATCAGGAGGCCGAGTTGGGAGCAGGTTTGGAAGGCCAGATCCCTGGAACTCTCCACATCTAGAAGGGAGGAACCTGCCAAGAGCCAGTCGTCGAGATAAGGGTAGATTCTAACTCCTCAACACCGAAGGTGGGCCGCCACCACTGCAGTGCATTTGGTGAAGACCTGAGGGGCCGATGACAGGCCGAACGGCATGGCTCGGAACTTGTACAGGGTCCCTTTGACCCTGAAGTGGAGGAACCGCTGATGGGATGAACGGATTGGGATGTGAAAGAACGCGTCCAGTAGATCCAGTGAACGAAACCACATGTTTTGCTCCAGAGATGGTATGATCTGGTTTAGAGTGACCATCTGAAAGGTGTGGGATCTGAGATATTGATTCAGGTCATGGAGATCTATGATGGGGCACTAACTCCCCCATCCACTTGGGCACCAGAAAGTACCTGGAAACAAAGCCTGGGTCTGTCGGAGGATCCAGCACTGGAGCTACTGCCTCCTTGCACAGGAGCTGAGCCATGTCATCTTGAAGAGCCGACTGGGTGCGTGCGGAGATCCGTTCCTCCCGAGGGGCGCGGGCCCGGCTGGGAGGGTACTACTTGAATTCCAGAGGCAGTCCCTGACTGACCACTTCGAGAACCTACCTGTCTGAAGTGATAGCGGACCAGGCGGAAAGGAAGTGGCACAGCTAACCCCCCATGGGAGGACCCAGAGCTGGCATGACTGGTATAGGGGTGGTAACCCCCAACCCATCACTGAGCAGGCTTAGATGAGGAGGAGGAAGAGGCTCCAGGACCTGCACCTCGGCCTCCTTTACGGGGCTGTTGAGGACCCTGCTTGGGCCGCGGGCACCAAGCTTGAGCCTGCTGTTGCTGTTGCTGCTGACCTCCTTGATAGGAGGGCTGCCTGACCGCAGGAGAAGAATGCCGAAATGCCTTCTTCTTTCTCTTCTGCTGGTTCTTGCCCGAAGAACCCTTGGCAGAAGTAGCATCCAAGATGGCATTGGACTGCTCTATATGCTGAAGGTGACTGGACTGAACAAGTCGGTACCCAGGAAGGGCACGTCAGTAAGCTTATGTTGAGTATCTGCTGGGAAGGAGGGAAGCCTCAGCCAAGCCCTGCGGCGAGAGGTCACTGCAGCTGCCAGTGAGTGGGCACAAGAATCTCCTATATCCAAGGCTGTCTGGAGCTGCTGTTTTGCAACAGCATGGCTTTGGTCACGGAACTGCTTGACCGTCATCTACATATCCGGTGGGAGATGAGGGAGGACCTCGTCCAGTGACCCGAGAAGGGCATGAGAGAAGTGTGCCATAATAACAGCCGAGCTGGCCTGATGAAGGCCCAGAGAAGAGGCCACATAGACCTTGCGGGCAGAGTTGTCCATATTTTTGGCCTCCTTGTCCGGGGGTCAGTCAGTGTCAGCCATCTCAGCCAAAGGGTGCTCTGTGAACCCCACAAGGAACCCCATGGGCACCGCGTACTTGCAGGCCATGTGGGCAGATGGTGCTGGGCAGGAGGCAGGACGCTGCCAAAGTTCAAGGGCTGGGCCCACAATGGCCACGGCCACTACAAAGGCCTCTGTCGGGGTATCCCCTCTCTTGAGTAGGTCAGTGAGAGGGTACTCCACCTTTTTCTGGATGGGCTCCAGGGGCATTCCGGTGGAATCAGAGATGAGGCGGAGGATGCCCTGGAAGGAGGAAGGGCCTTCCTCCATCTTTGCGCCGACCGACGACTCATCATCCCCAGGATGTGAGTGCAAGCTGGTGATGTCCGAGTCCGAGGAGTCGTGATAGAGTGACCTACTGCCTAAGTCACCCTAGATATGCCGAGGGCAGTACGGGGTGACTGTTATTGACAGATTTGTGTGAAGCAAATAAACAAAACTAAACAATGTAAGAAACCACTATGGTTCTCAAAGGAAGTGGCAGTGAAGGTTCAAGAGAAAAAGAAAGCTTTCAGGAAGTACAAGGAATCACAGAAGGAGCAGGACAGAGAACTGTATCAGTTAAAGCAAAAGGAAGCTGGGAAGGCAGTCAGAACAGCAAAGGCCCAAACCGAGGAAAAGATAGCCAACTCAGTTAAGAAGGGGGATAAAACCTTTATAGGTACATCAGGAGTGAAGGAATACCAAGGGAGGGATAGTGAGGCTTAATAAAGGGGAGGGGCAGAGGAGACTGTGAAAAAGGCAGAGATACTAAACAAATATTTTTGCTCAGTATTTGCAAAGGAAGGTACCTAGAACAAACAGTAGAAACACACTGGATACAGAAGTTGATACCAGCCCATTTACAGAAGAAAGGGTTCTGAAAGAACTCTTAAAACTGAAGGTGGACAAAGCAATGGGGCCTGATGGGATTCATCCCAGAATTCTAAAAGAACTAAAGGTAGAATTAGTGACACCACTGACTACCCTGTTTAACAAATCATGGGAGGATGGGGTGGTACCCAAGGACTGGAGGAGGGCAGATGTGATTCCCCTTCACAAAAGTGGGAGCAAGGCAGAAGCAGGAAACTACAGACCTGTTAGTTTACCTCAGTGGTAGGGAAAATGATGGAATCACTTCTGAAGGAAAGAACTGTCGAGTATCTAGAGGCCAGAGGGCAAGGACCCAAGGCAGCATGGATTTACAGCAGGAAGGTCATGCCAGACAAATCTGATAGATTTCTTTGACTGGGTGACCAAAGTAGTAGATCAGGGAGGGGCTGTGGACATGGCCTACCTAGACTTTTAGCAAGGCATTTGACAGATCCTCACAAAAGATTAATATACAAGTTAGCTAGCCTGGGAGTGGGTCCCAAGATGACAGCCTGGGTAAAAATTGGCTGGAAAATAGGACACAGAGAGTAATAGTAAACGGAGTCACTCTGATGAAAGGGGGTTACTAGTGGGTACATGAGGTTCAGTATTAGGACCAGTCCTCTTCAATGTCTTTATAAGCGACATTGCAGAGGGACTGGAAGGAAAAGTATGTCTCTTTGCAGATGACACAAAGATCTGCAACAGAGTTGATGCACAAGGTGGGTGGAAAGGATGAAAAGGGACTTGGCAAGGTTAGAGGAATGGTCAAATGTATGGCAGCTTAGATTCAATGCTAAGAAGTGAAGTAATGCACCTGGAAACAAAACCCAGGGAAGAGTACACAATGGGGGTGAGATACTAACAACGACAAAAATGGAAAGGGACCTGGGTAGTCATATCAGATGACCTAAAGGGGGCAAGCAATGTGAGAGGGCAGCAGTGAGGGCTGGGGGATATTGGGATGCATAGGAGAGGCATCACCAGTAGAAAACAGGAAGTTATTATCCCTCTGTACAGACAGCTGGTCAGACCCCATCTGGAGTACTGCAGTGCAGTTCTGGAGACCCAGTCTTCGCAAAGACATAGACAGGATGGAAACTGTCCAGAGGAGGGCAACTAAAATGGTGCAGGGTCTGCACGAAAGACATATGAAGAGAGACTAAAGGAGCTTAATATGTATAGCCTCGAGGAAAGGAGGGAGAGGGGGGACATGATAGAAACTTTCAAGTACCTCAAGGGAATCAACAAAGTCCAAGAGGGTAGCATCTTTCAAAAAAGGTGTGCAAGAACAAGGGCACAATTTGAAGATAGAGGGGAGGCTCAGAGGTGAATTGAGAGTATTTTTTCTCGAGAGGGTTGTGGATGCATGGAACGGCCTTCCGGAGAGGTCGTGAGTCAAAAACAGTGGTGGAATTCAAGCATGCATGGGACAGTCATAAGGCAATTCTAGGGGATGGGGGTAGGAAGAAGTAGGCTGCTGGTTAACTAGATCTGCAGCTTATCCAGTAGGCAGGTAAATGGGCAGACTCGGTGGGCCAAGCGTTCCTTATCTGCCATCAAATTCTATGTTTCTATGTTTCTATCGTCAGGGAATCCCGGTATCTTGTCGGTCCTCTTTCGAGGATGCCCCTCCCTCAGGCTGTTTAGGCAGTGGTTCCACCTGAATCGGTGGAGAGACCGGGACAGGCTGAGCCAGGAAACGGGCTAGCCCCATGTGTGGAGGAACCAGTGGCTTCGGTTCCGGAGGGGTAGGCGTCAGCCAAGGAGGCGGAAGCCAAGTTATGGCCAGGGTAGGCGGGGGAGCCGGCTTCTGCCCAGTCAGGATCAGCTGCTGCCACATGAGGTCTTTGACAGCAGGAGCTCGCTGGACCTCTTCTCATCCAAGGAGAATGAGGGAATGAGGACCTGTGGCGTCGCCTCTTTTTACAGCGCTTGTGGCTCTTTCTCGGTCGTTCGGCCGAGGGGGTTCTGGGCCTCGACCGAGATTGGGGAGGCTGACTCGGTCGATCAGGAGACACTGGGGTCTGTGAAAACAGAGGTTCCGGAACTGGGTCCTTGTTGAGGACACCAGCAGGCTGGGTCTCCTCATCAGGAAAAACAAGGACCGGAGTTCTTTCCAAGGAGTTGTCGGGGTTAGCCGGTGACAAGGGGTCGATTGGGTTGAGGATAATTTCGACCTCGTCGGCCACTTCCTCAGTCACCTGGCCAGACGGAAGATTTGTGAAGCCGGCGGCCGAGGATGCGATCTCGACCGAAGTTGAGACCGTGTGTTCCTGGGACTCGGACCTCTCTCAGTCCCAAGAATGTCTTCACCGAGATGAAGACACAGGGTCCTTGTCTCTCTTTTGAGAGCTGGAGGAGTGCGAGCCCAAGGGCACCTCACCCCGAGTGGGGAGAGACTGGCACAACTCCTTGAAGGAGCTCGTAAAGGTGGAGCCAAGGTTCAGTGGAACAAAAAAGCTTCGACTGGCCGAAGAGCGAACTGCTTCCTCCTCGAATGCCTTCATCTGTTCCAGCTGTTCAGTGGATCCCACAGCCGTGGAAACTGCCCACATCGCCTCCTTTGATTTCACTGGTGGGTTCCTTTTCTCCGGTCTCCCCAGCTTCAAGCGTGCCTTGCAGTCGTCCAGGATGTTGGGATGGAAAACCAGAAAAAAATGCAAAACAAGGTGTCATGGCCAACACCTAGGCAGTAAACGCATGTGAGGTGAGGGCCGGTGCGCAACATCTTCTGGCCGCAGGGGCACCTGTGAAATCTGGGGGAAGATTTTTCCTCCATGGTAGATGCGATGAAAGCACGATCACTCACTTGAATGAGTTTAATTTTCGGTAAAAACCGACGGTTAGAATCCAGGGCCTACGATATGCTAAGAGCATGAGGAAACCTGTATCTTCCAGCAGAAAGGAAGATCTGGTGTTATGGGGCGGAGCCAAGGTATATACCACCCAGGTGGGTGGGAGGAGCCAGCTTGAAGACTTCCGGCAAGATTTAAAGTGGAAGGGGACATGCCAAGAAGTGTGGATGAACAACACATCCACGCTCCTAGAAACAATTGGCCGAGGCCAGAACGGGGCAATGAGAATCATTCTGCCCCCCTGAGACTCCAAATTGAGAAGTACTCTCTGAATTAGGGGAAGGGGCAGAAAGACGTATAGAAAGTGTCTTGTCCACTGCAGCCTGAATGCATCCTGACAAAATATGCCAGGTTTTGGATTTCTGGAGCAGAAGAGGGCAGTTTTGTGTTGAGTGGGGACACAAAAAGGTCCATGTCTGGAGTACCCCATTCTTTGAAGAGGGACTGAATGATGGTTGAGTCGAGAGACCACTCGTGAGGATCCGTCTCTGTTCTGCTGAGACAGTCTGCCAGCTCGTTTTGCACTCCTGGCAGTTAAACAGCCTGAATCAAGACCTTGTGTTCCAGGCACCATTCCCACACTCTCACTGCTTCCCTGCATAAAGGGTAAGAGTGTGTGCCGCCCTGTTTGTTGATGCAGTACATCACTGCTTTGTTGTCCGTTTTGAAGGAGAATGTTCTTGTGACAGAGTATGTCCTTCAAGGCTCGGACTGCATACAGGATGGCTCTCATTTCCAGGATGTTTATGTGCAGTTGGGACTCGTCCTGAGTCCACGTACCCTGAGTGTGGAGATCCTGGCAGTGGGCTCCCCAACCCATCAGGGATGCGTCCATGGTAATTGAGATCTGATGATCCAAAGGGGCAAAGGGATATCCTTCCAGAAGATTGTCCTCCTGAGACCACCAGGTGAAGCGACCTCTTCAGGGGTTCCATCACCTTGATGAGAAAGGACTGAAGATGAGTGGTTGGGGACCACTGAGTACTGAACATCCACTGGGACGTTCTCATGTGGAGACAAGCTAAGGGTACAGCGAACACTGAGGATGCTATGAGGCCCAGCATCCATTGCATCAAGATAGCTCAAACCGAGCTGCGTTCTCTGATGTATCGGGCCATCTGTAAGATATTGTTTGTTCTGTCCTCTGGAAGAAAAGCCTTCGCACAGGAGGTGTCCAGAAGAGTTCCAATGAAAGAGGAGCTTCTGGGAGGGCTGCAACTGTGACTTGTTGAGATTCAGCAGGATTCCCATGGATGTGAGGATGTCTGAGGCCACGTCCACGGCCTCCAGAGTCTCTTGCCTGGAGGGACTTGCTTGGAGCCAATCATCCAGATATGGAAACACTCATATTCCGATTTTCCTGAGGTGCACCACGAGAACTGCACAACACTTTGTAAAAACATGAGGTGCCGAGGAAAGCCCAAAGGGCAGGACTCTGAGCTGATGGTGTTGACCCAATGCCATGAACCTTAGGTATTTGTGGTGTTTTGGGTGTATGAGAATATGTTGGTAGGCATCCTGCATGTCCAGGGAGGCTAGCCAATCATGCTGATGAAGCAAAGGTAGCAGGGTACCAAGTGATATTATCTTGAACTTTTCCTTGTGAAGGAACTTGTTTAGTTTTCTGAGATCCAGAATGGGGCGCATGCCGCCAGTCTTCTTTGGAACCAGAAAGCAATGGGAGTAGAAACCTGTGTTTCATTGATCCAGTGGAACTATTTCTACTGCCCTGTTTTTCAGAAGGCCTTGTACCCTGGAAGCAAGAAGGTCTGACTGTACCACCGACAGCCTGGGCTGTCGTTTAGGAGGATGATCCGGAGGTGTTTCTGAAAGATTGAGAGAGTACCCCTCGTGGATTATCCGGAGGACCCATTTGTCTGATGTTATAGATTTCCATTGATTGTAGAACTGAGTCAAACATCCTCCCACCACTGAGGAGGGGTCCCCCTCGGACAGCTGAGGTGGGACTTGCGCCAGAAACTCAGAAGACGGCACTGGGCACTTTGGGGCCTTGTGCCTTCTGCTGCGTTTTCTTTTGTGGCTGAGGGTTGTGGTTTTTGTTAAAACCTTGCTTGACTCTGCCCCAAAAGGACTGACGGTTGTGAAACTGACGCTTCTTCACACCTCCTCTGGAGGGAGTGGGTGCAGGTCTAGCCATCTTAATGGCAGACCTAGTCTTCTGCGTGGCCTCCAGAGCTTGCTCCACCTGAGGCCTGAACAGATACATACCATCAAAGGGTAAGGCCATAACTTGCTGCTGGGCGTCATTCGTGAAGCCCAAAGTACGTAGCCAAGAGTGGTGGCGGGTGCAGATGCTAGCTGCCGCCACCCGGGAGGCGATATCGAAGGCATCTATTGCAGCTTTGATCTGTTGGTTATTGGATTCGATACCCCTAGTTATGGTGTGAAGCAACTCTGAGCTAGCTTCCAATTCGGGTAGAGCTTCCACCATTTCTTTGAAGGAATGCCAAAGTACATACTCATATTGAGAAAAATAGCCCTGGTAGCTGGCATTACGCATCCCCAAGGTTGAGGCAGCAAAGACTCTCTTACCTAAGCTGTCTATCTTACGAGATTCTTTGTTTATTTGTCGGGCCGTAGATCCTTAAGGAAGGACGGCCTTATCATTCTCTGCCAAGATCAAAATGGCATCAGCAAAGGCTTGTGAGGCCAAAATAGGACGATCCTTGGGAGGAGCATACTTCCTATTGATGGAATGAGAGCCGGATTCTTCCACGCCATCTGAGAGAGGGTCTAGAAAGATGGCTTTACCGGATTGGTTAAATCCATAGGGATCTCCGGGACATGAAGATATTGGAGTCATAAAAGCTTCCCAGGATCAATCTCTGAAGCTTGGAGAGAAAGGGTAGAGTTTAAGTTTTTTAGCAGAGACTTAAAGGATAGGTCTTCCACCACAGGCTCTGCAGCAGGATTGATTGCTGCTCTGAGGGCAGTATCAACATCATCACCCAGACGAAGATCTGGGTCAGGCTCAAAATCATCTCCTGACAGCCCAGAGGGGACTGCATAGACAGGAAAGGAGTGAAAATTAGGAGGAAAACAGAAGAGAAAAGAATCGGAATCAAAGACCCCTGAAGACCGGTCGGCACCACGCTAGCCCCTGGCATCGAGAAAAGGGAGGGAGGTGCCTGCCGAAGCAGTGCCCCACATGGCACTGACAGCTCACACAGCGCCAAGGACAGCGTCGGCAATGCGGATGGTGCCGAGGACAGCGCCAACAGTCCACATGGTGCTGAGGACAGTGCTGACAAAGCGCACGGTGCGGAAGACGGTGCCAACAAAGTGCATGGCGCCGAACAAGAGAGCCCCCAGTGCCGCGCATGGCGCTGAACGAGCCCACGATGCCGACGGTGCAGAGCGCATGCCAGAGGTCAAAAACTGTGATTTCCGCACACAAAAAGGGAACAATGGTAGGAGATAGAGGCATCAGTGTGGACCTCATGCGACAGCTACTATGAGGGGAATAAATCGAGCACGGAGCGACAACACCGAAGAAGGCACCGCACGACTAGGAAGGCCCAACTGCCCTACCCATCCCCCCTGAGCCGAATGGGCCAAAGGCCCTGGCATCAGAGTGACTGGCTCAGGCAACTGGACCAACCTGCAAGACCATTGCTCCATAAGAGTAGCCCACTGGTGAAACTGCTCATTGGAAGCTCCCCGGAAGGGCGGAGAGGGGCTCCGATGTCGAAGAGGTTGGTCATCAGAAACAGAGACTGGTGACTCCGACAGAAGTGGAGACCGGTGCCTGGCCCAACAACTGACCGTCTTCGTGCAGACATACCAGAGGGTGACCTCAAGTGATGCCTTTTTCTCTTTGACCTATGTGTTGAAGAGGAACTCGAGGCCGAACGGCGCCAATAATGGAACTGTTTCCTTTTATGCTTTCAGGGAGACCACCCATCCCTCAGAGCACTGGACCGCCCGTTGTCGGACCCTCCCTCCGGGCAGGGCGGCGGACCGGACCTGGCCTGGCTGACTGAACAGCTTTCATACGAAGTCACCCTACCGTCACCTGACCTGCTTATGGTCGACTCGGTCAATGGAGGGCTGAAGACTTCTTGATGTACAATTGAAATATTAAAAAAATAATCGGTACTTTGAAATAAAACTACAAAACAATAAACTGAACTATTGCTGCTAGTGAAGTTTAACTCCCGGCAGGCGAGCGACATAGTCACTTAAGCGCACTTGACGGTGGGAAAAAAGGAACTGAGGCGGTTGGAGGAGTGACACCGAGATGGTCTTTACTGCACGAGCCAAGGCTCGTGGTGTCGCTTCCTCGCGGCTCCATCTCTAGCGCCGGCCCTCTTGAAAAAGTTTGCTCCTGTTGGGTCATAGCGCTTCCAGCGAACTCCCATTAGTGTGAATGAGTGGTGGAAACTTTATGTCCAGGAAGATCAATCACCTCCTTCCTCCTGCTTGTGAATCCCTTCCCTATGCATGCCAGCATTCTGGGTGCCTTTCCTGCTGCTCTGTCGCACTAACTCCAGACTTTCGGATTGTCCGAAATGGTGATCCCCAGTTCTCTTTCCTGTTCTGTTACTTTCAGCTCCTCCCCCCAAGCCGGTATTTTGCCTTCAGGTTATGTTGCCCTATATGCATAATTCTGCACTTTTTTGTATTGAACTGCAACTGCCCCCTTTCAGACCACTCCTCAAACCTGGCCAAATCCTCCCTCATATCCTCCACCCCCCTTCCGTCGTATCGACCCTATTACTACATATCTTCATGTCATCTGCAAACAGACACACCTTCCCCTGTAGACCCTCTGTAATGTCCCCAGTGTATATGTTGAAAAGTATGGGTCCTAACACAGACCCCTGGGGAACACCACTCATCACCTTCTCTTCCTCTGAGTGCACTCCATTCACTACAACCCTCTGAATCCTCCCCTCCAACCAATGTTCTACCCGGTTTGTGAGCTTGCTCCCCACTCCAAAGCTGTCTACCTTGCCTATCAGTCTCCTGTGGGGGACGGTGTAAAATGCCTTCCTGAAATCCAGGTAGGCCATGTCCACTGCCCCCCCAGTCCCATATCTCTGTCACGCTATCAAAGAATTCAATCAGGTAGGTCCTGCATGACCTATCACCTGTGGATCCATGTTGATTGTCATTTAGTAGGATCTCCCCCTCTAAATATTTTATCAGCCTTTTCTTAAGAAGTGCCTCCGTTACTTTACCAACCACAAAGGTAAGGCTAACTGGGCAGTAATTTCACGGCTCCTCCCTACCGCCCCCTTTATGTGGGGGTACTACCTCAGCCCTTTTCCAGTCGCCAGGAACCCTTCCCTTGTGCAGTGACTGGTTAAATAACGTTGTGAGTGGTGATGCCAATTCCTGTTTTAATTCTTTGAGTACCCTTGGGTGAATCCTGTCCAGACCCGTCGCCTTATCTGTCCGCAGCTTTCCTAATTCTTCCAATACCCTAGCCTCCGTGAAGGGACTTGAGTCCATCTCACTACCCATCCTTCCCCTATTTTCCAACTTTGGCCATTTCCCCTCCTCCACCGTGAAGACCGATGTGTAATATTTATTCAGGACATTGGCTTTTTCTATATCTCCCTCCACCAGTGCTCCCCTTTCCCCTTGAGTTTCATAATCCCGAGCTTCCCTTATTTCTGTCGCTCACATATCTGAAAAACTTCTTGTCTCCCCTTTTTGCTTCCCTTGCTATATACTCTTCCATTTCAGCCTTCTCCCATCTGATCACCTTTCCCGCTTCCCTCAGTTTTTCCTTATACACCTCCCTGTCTGTCTCCCCCTGCAATGCTTTATATATCTTGAATGCCCTCCTTTTCTCCTTAACTGCATTCCTCATTTCTGGTATGAACCAAAGTGGCTTCCTTCCCCTCTTTTTTTTGCTCACCATCCTAACGCATAGTTCTGTTGCCTTCAATATTCCTCTTTTAATTCCGCCCCATAACTCCTTCACATCTTCAAAGTCTTCCTTCCCCTCTAGTTCCACCTGGACCAATGCCCTCATTCTCCTAAAATCTGCCTTTCTAAAGTCTAGCACCCTAGTGTTGGAACTACTCTTAACCTGACCCTTTCTGATTCTAAATTTTACTGTCCTGTGGTCACTGTCACTCAAATTCTCCCCAATCTCTAGTCGCTCAACACTGTCCGCATTTGTCATGACCAGGTCAAGTATGGCACTCCTTAGTAGGTTCCATTACCAGTTGGATGATGAATGTTCCTGCAAGCTTCCGGCAACTCCCTACTCCTATCTGTGGATGCTGCCGAGATGTCCCAATCTAAGTACAGTAGATTTAGATCTCCCACCACCACAACTTCCCCTTTGCTGGCCATCTCCTGTATCTCCCTACCCATCTGTCCATCTACTTCCCCCCCCCCTTGATTTGGTGGTCTTTAGACCACTCCTACCTCACTGCCTCCCCAGCTTTGCTTAAAATCACCCATAGGGTCTCTGCGATCCATCCCTCCCCCCGCGACGCCATCATCCTAATCCCTCTTTTATAGAGGTAACCCCCCTTTTTCCTGTCCTGTCTCTCCTGCCTCCTGTACAGTCACATACCCAGATATTTCCACCTCCCAACTGTGGGTTTCAGTCCCCAGGTCCCCTTAACTGCAACTACTGTAGGTCCAGGACATCCTCTGCCACCACTACCTATAGTTCTCCCATCTGTTACCTAGACTCCTGGCATTTATTGTAACCCCTCCCCAGTTCCTCCCTCTCCCTTCCTCCCTTTTGGATTTTTGCCCCCAGCTGTAGAGGGACAGCATGATAGAGTCAGTTCTTCGCCATTGCACTGGGCTACACCTAGCTTCGTCCTTCCCCTCTCCTAGTTTAAAGCACTCCCTAGTATTCTGTCTATGTATCCCTGCAGTTTCCCCTTAAAAATCCTAGCCCCCTCATCATTTATATGCAACCTGTCCCTCGTATACAGCTACTCTTCCACCCACGTGTCCCCCAATCACCTATATATTCATAACCCTCCCTCCTGCACCACTGCCTTAGCCAGTGGTTAAAGTCTTTGATTCTCAGTTGTCTAGCTGTACTGGTGCAGTGTATTGGCAGAACTTCTGAAAAAGCTATGGAATCCACCATCCCCTTGCACCCTCTTGCTAGTTCCATAAATCTCTTCTGCACCTCTTTCACCTCCTCCCTGGCCAGGTCATTTGTACCAAGGTGTAAAACCTGGTGAGGTTCCTCCCAATCAGCATAATGCTCTCCTTAATTTTTGGGAGTGCCCTGCTTGCCTCCATCCCTGACCTTCCCTTGAAAGCTACTCCTCTTCTTAACCAGTGGATCCCTTTAATAATAGAGTCCCCATACACTATCACCGATTTTTCCTGCACTTGCCCCAAGGGTGCCTCTGCTGCACATACCTGGCCTTTTCTCACATTCCTCTTGGCCCCCCCCCCAGTCACCTCCCACCTCCACCCCTACCAACACTGTCCCTTTGTCCCCTTGCCTTGCTAGATGATCCCTGGCCTCATTCCTCCCCCATGCCTCCTTGAGCCCTCGCCTGTTATGTTTCTGTTACTCTCTTTCCTCTTCCCAGCAACCAATCCTCTCCCTGGATGCCTGTACGCAGTGCCAGTCTCTGGTCTCCCCTCAGGATGCTCCCTCCTGCTCCCTTCCCCCTCCCATTTTCACCCCTGACTGTTACATCTTGTTCCCCCCATGCTATCTCTCCCTTCTTTCTTGGTGTCATCTTTTCCCTTCTCATCTCGGACCACCATAGCCTGATCAGCCCCTGCTTCTGACTTTTTATGCCTCTCCTGGCATGGCTCCTTATTCCCCACAGCCTCTATCCCATTTACTTCCTCTTACTCCATCATCTCCATTAAGGGCCAGTATCTGTTTCAGCCTGCTGTGTATCTATGCTCATAAATGCCAGTACTGCTGCCCGTTGTGCCCATGTCTCCTGACCTGGGCCTTCCCTCCCTGACCCCATGTGGGACATGCCCCTCCACCTCCTGTCACCCCTGACAGCCTTCCTCCTGTTCCATGCCTGATTGCCTTCTGTAGTTCTTCTGACGATTTTTCTTTTTGTTCAGGACTGCATCAGGGAGCTGATCACATTGGTGGCAGGAAAGGAGCATCGGATCACCACATTGTTGGCAAGGAGAGGGACCGCTGCATTGGTGGCAGGCAGAGGTTAGCAGCATTGGTGGTGGGAGAGAGGCGGACTTCAGCCGCATCAACGGCAAAAGGCAGGGACAGGAGGCATCAGGAACTGTGCAGCTGGTCTTTAGCAGCAGTGTCCAGCTGCAGGACAGGCGATTCTGCAAAGGAGCTGCATTGCCTGGCTGAAAAAAGCACTACATCCACCCCTTCCCCCGACCTTCATTAAATACTCAGAAGGCACGGGAACTGTGCTTGAAGACTGGGGGAAGGGCTTCAGCTACTAACTGATTGAGCATAAGGTTTGTGGGTGAGGAGCTTGGGGAGCAAACTGCTCGTATCAAGGGTTTTAAAGTCATATGTTTAAAGTTAATAGTTACATTGTTAAAGTGTCAGTGTCAGATTGTTTTGGGATGGAAGCTGGCAAGCTGGATCAAGCTCAAGGCTCAGCCAACAGGTCTGAGTTAAGGTTTAATTTGTTAAATTGTGTTTGGAGGCTAGCAGGATCAGGTAAAGGAGGGGTGACTGTTCACTGGTAGCATGGTGCCAGGAGGGCGAATGGCCTTGGGGGAAGGAGGGTGGGGGCTGGAGGATGGAGCAATATGGAAGGGCAAGCCTGGGGGAGGGTCGGTACCAGCATCAAGGAATGGAGCAGTATGCAGGGGCACAACAGGATGTGGGCCAGTGGTGCCATAAGGGGAAGGACGGCCAGTGGAAGGAGGGGAAAAGGGGGCATGGGGGAGGAAGGGTCGTGCAATGCAATAGCAGTAGTGTAGCAGTGTTCATGAGCACTCTGTGGAGACTGGGGACTTGCCCAGTTTGTCTAAGGTTGGAGAGACTGGAGGCTGAGCTAGCATGGCTAAAAAGGGAATTGTCCTGTACAAAAAGGGAAATCGTTAGAAGAATTACTGAAGGCAATCAGGCAGGGCCAGAAGAATAGGGCCTGCTGTGTCTGTCAACTATTTCTGATAATGCCCAAGGATAAGCAAGAAAGAGAAACATCTCAGCTGCAAATAACAGAAAACCTTACAGTAGTCCTGCTGAGACAGCACAAGGATGCACGATGTATTATGCCATATATGTATAGCTCTTTGTTTGCTGAGTGAGATAAGGAAAATGAGTAGTGGTCTGAGAGGGGGATAAATAAAGGACTTGTTTCAGAGTCCCAGTGAGCCAGAACCCATGTGCAGAAGGTAGGCTGCTAAAAAAATGGAGAAAACTAGAAGCATTTTCGGTGGCCCATTCTTCCTCTTAGCCTACCCATATCAGAAATGGTACCTAAATTTTGTTTTCTTTTTCAGGACACCTATTAACTAGTCTTGGTCATTAACGGTATAAGCATATACTTTACTGAGATGAGCTCTTTCCACACTATGTACTGTATGGCACTTAAGCACTTTGAATTGTCTCCAGGAGAAGGAAGGGGGCAGGGAGGGATGGGAGGTATTGTGTACTGTGTATTGTGTTGTATTGTACTGTGCATGTTTATTTGCACCTGTCTATACCCAATCAAGCTGTATACTGGTGTTTTATTTTTTATTGTAGTGTGTGGCTGTAAGTTTTGTCTTGTATAAAGGTTAAAATTAATAAAGTGCATTAAATTTAAAACAGAAGAAAAAATTACTCACCTTAGTAATGTTGTTTCTTCTAATGGAGTCTTGCTGTATTCTGACTATTGCAGTGATCACCAACCTTTGAACTGCCCCGGAGAACAAAAAGTTAACTTTCCATGCAGGGCATGGAACACTGAGCTCGAGCTCAGTTGAAGCCTCTGTCTGCTGTTGATTAAACTCCAACCGTCAGATCTTTATGAGCTATACTCACTAGGCGTTCTGTGTGGAAACTGTAGAACTCACACTAGCCAACTGGCAACTAAATTTGTTAAAAAAAAGGTTTTTTGGGTTTCAAAGCAAAGACTCAAGTCAGGAAACCCAAAAAACAAAACACAACACACACCCAAAATAAAGGAGGGTGAGAAAGGGCACCTCTAGGTGCCAACACTGCTCCTGCCCACCCACATCCCAAAACCAGGTTCTGAGAGGGAGGCGGGGGAGGTCAGAATACAGCAAGACTCCATTAGAAGAAACAACATTACTAAGGTGAGTAATTTTTTCTTCAAACAACATGAAGTCTTGCTGTATTCTGACTATTGTAGACTATCAAGCAGTACCTCCATGGAGAGGACAGAACCTACTTTGGGAAAAGGCTCTGAAGTACTGCTGTGCCAAACCGAGCATCACTCCTAGCCTGGATATCCAGAGAGTAATGCTTGGTGAATGTATGGACTGTTTTCCAGGTGGCTGCTTGACAGATTTCTAAGATAGGAATATCCCCTGGCAGCAGCCAGGGAAGCAGCTGTACCTCTAGTAGAGTGAGCCCTCAGGCCTGAGGGTGGGGTTCTACCTAATTTTTCATAGCAGAATTGTATACAAGAGACAATCCACCTGGCAATAGATCTTTTAGTGGCAGGTTTGCCCTTACCGACCTCTCCATAAGTGAGGAACAACTGGAGGGACTCAAACCTGTGACCCTTGGTACGCTCTATGTAGTAGCTAAGGGCCCTTTTTATGTCCAGGCTGTGCAACCTCCTCTTTCCAGAGGAGGAATGGTCAGTGAAGAAAACAGGGAGAGGCATAGACTGATTAAGGTGGAAATCTGAAACCACCTTAGGCAAAAACTTTCTGTTAGTTCTTAGGACCACTTTATCTCTATGGAAAGAGATGAAATCAGGCTCCACTGACAGGGCTTGCAATTCACTGATGCGCCTGGCAGAGGTAATGGCTACCAAAAACACAGTTTTCCAAGTCAAGTACTTAAGCTCTGCAGAGGACAAAGGCTCAAAGGGTGGTTGCATAAGCTGAGCAATGCAAACATTAAGGTCCCAAGCAGGAGCAGGGTCCCTGAAGGGAGGATTGGTGTGCAGCAATCCCTTGAAGAATTTACAAAATACAGGATGGGCTGATAGAGGAGAGGGCTTGCCTACTGACAAGAAGGCAGAAACAGCTGCCAGATGCACTTTAAGTGTAGCTGGTCTAAGTCCCAAGCCATTAAGATGAACCATATAGTCCAGGACTGTAGGCAACCCAGCAGATTCTGGAGAAATATGCTTATTAGAGCACCAAATAGTGAACCTTTTCCATTTGGAGTTGTAAGTCTTTCTGGTGGAAGGATTTCGAGAAGCCTTAAGAATATCCAGAACACCTTGAGAGAGGTGCAGATCAGCAAACTCTAACTCTTCAAGAGCCAGGCCTTGAGATTGAGAGATTTGAGATTCGGAGATTGGGACAGTCATAAGGCAATTCTAGGGGGTGAGGATAGGAAGAAGTAGGCTGCTGGTTAACTAGGATCTGCAGCTTATCCATTAGGTAGGGAAATGGGCAGACTGGGTGGGCCAAGCGGTCCTTATCTGCCGTCAAAATCTATGTTTCTATGGATACCAAATCCTTCCCTGAGAAGATGTCAACAGGTTGTAATTCCTGGGAAGAGATAGGGGGAAGGTGGACTGCTAAGGACAGCAACAGTGGATACCAGGGCTGTCTGGCCCAGTCTGGAGAGATCAGAATCACTTTGCATGGTTGAGACCTGATCTTGACTAGCACCTTGAACAGGAGAGGGAAGAGGGGAAAAGCATACATGAACTTCCCTTCCCAATTCAGAACCAGAGCATCCAGGGGGACTGAGCCCAAGACTGGGGGTCTGCAACAGAAGAGATGAAGTTGGTGATTGTCTGGGGTTGCAAAAAGATCTATCTGTGGAGTGCCCCATCTGGAGAAAATCACTTTCAAAATTAGGGGATCTAGGGATCATTCGTGGTGGCCCTGAGATATCCTGCTGAGAGCATCTGCTAGGATATTGTCCTTCCCTGGGAGGTGAACTGCTATCAGAGAGGTTTGCAGGGAATAGGCCAGAGACCACAACTTCATTGCTTCTGTGCACAAGGCCGTAAACCGAGTGCCTCCTTGCTTGCTGATGTACCACATTGTGGTGGTATTGTCTGTTCTGATCTGGACCACCTTGTTCTGTACAGATTTGGAAAAAGCTTGCAGTGCCAGAAACACTGCTCTGAGTTCCAAGAGATTGATGTGAAGCAGAGATTCTTGAGGTGACCACAGCCCTTGGGTGGTAAGATCCCTAAGTGGGCTCCCCAGCCCAAGAGGGAGGCGTCTGTGGTGGGTATTAGTGAATGAGACTGAGTGACAAAAGGAACTCCCTGTCTTAAATTGTCCTGATCCTGCCACCATTGCAAAGCCTGGATCAGGGTTCGAGTTACTGGGACTAGTTTGGTAAGGGAATCCTTTCTTTGGGACCAGAAGGCTCTTAAGTGGAACTGAATGTCCCTCATCTGGAATCTTGCCCCCCTGGACCACTGCTGTAGAGGCTGCCATGTGGCCCAGGAGCTGCAAGAAGTGCCTTGCTGGTCGAGACACCTGAAGGGTGAAAGAAGAGGCCAGTTCTATAAGGGTCCTTGCCCTGTCCAGGGGAAGGAAGGCTTTTGCTCTTATTGTATCCAGCTCTGCCCCTATAAAGGTGAGGAGCTGTACTGGCTCGAGAACTGACTTTGGAAGGTTTAGGAGGAACCCTAAGTAAGTGAGCAGTTGCTGAGTTATCTGAAGATGTGACTTGACTTGGTCTGGAGACTGACCCACTATGAGCCAGTTGTCCAAGCATGGAAAGATGGAGATCTTTTTTCTCCTTAGGAAAGCAACCACTACTGCCAGGCACTTTGTGAACACCCTTGGGGCTGATGTTAGGCCAAAGGGCATTGCTCTGAATTGATAGTGGCCTGAGGGCAACTCGAACCTGAGGTACTTTCTGTGGGAGCACCTGATGGGAATGTGAAAATAGGCATCTTTGAGGTCCAGGGAGGCTAGCCAGTCTCCTGGCCTTAGAGAGGGCAGAATTATTCCCAGAGTCACCATTTTGAATTTTGGCTTTAAAAGGTGCTTGTTTAGATATCTCAGATCCAGGATGGGCTGCCATTCTCCTGTCTTTTTGGGGGTTAGGAAGTACCTGGAGTACAATCCCTTTGCCCCTGTGTAGGGCAGGAGCCCTTTCTATGGCTCTGAGAGCCAAGAGGGAAGAGACCTCTGCCTCTAGGGCAAGGGTCTCTGATAGATTTGCAGGTGGAAAGGATCTGGTTCTCATCTTGGGAAATTTTTTGAAGCTGAGAACCAGTCCCTGGCTTACTACTTCTAGTACCCGCTTGTCTGATGTTAAAGACTTCCAGTCCTGGATAAAGTAAGCCAGCCTGCCCCCTACAGGTATTGGAGAATCGGCCTGGGCAGACCCATCAGGGTGTCTGCTTGGCAGGGGCTTTAGGCTGAGAGGTGGAAGCAGGCCTGCTCATATCCCGTCTGCCTCTCCCTCTAAAGAACCCCCTCTGAGCATAAGCAGAAGAGGAGGCCTGGGTTTGGTAGAAAGGCCTTTGAAAGGGCCTGCCCCTGCCCCTGGAATGCTGCCTCTGAGGAGTGGCTTGCCTTTCCTTGGCCTGAGCACTCCTGTAGGTTGTCCTGTACTCATCCATCTTCTTCATGTAGTTCTCTGTCTGCTCCCCAAACAGAGAATTACCAATGACAGGAAAATCCATGGCCTTAGCCTGGGTATCCTGTGATAGGCTAGTACATCTGAGCCAAGCCATCCTCCAAAGGGCCACAGATGTAGCCATGACTCTAGATGAAACATCATTAGAGTCCACAGCAGCATGAAACTGCACCTTGGATGCCTCAATCCCATCCACAGCCACCTGCTCCAGCTCCTTGGCAAGCTGGTTGGGGCCTGTTTAACTAGAGCCAGCACAGTGTCCCACCTGGTCTTCTGATATCTAGCTGTGTAGACCATATAGTTAGCCTGCCTGAGTCCCAAAGATGCTGCCATGTACTGTTTCTTTGCCATGGCATCAATCCTCCTGGAGTCCTTATCTGGGGGGGGTGTGAAGCCAAGGGAATATTTGCCTTATCACAGGCAGCAGCCTGCACTACCCCAACATGGCTGCATTGCTGGGAAAGGAACTCTGTGTCCGAGCCTGAAAGAGTATACCTCTTGTCCATTCTTCTTTCCACAGGAAGTATAGAATTAGGAGTTTTTTAGAATTTTAAATGTCTGTTTCCCAAAAGATTTATGGAGGGGAATAGACAATCTCCTGGACTCTGGAATGTCCATCATCTCAACAAAATCAGGCTCCTCCTGATCCTCCACTGCTTCTTCCATAGGAAGCTGGAGGGTTTCAGCCACTTTCTTGTAAAACATAAAGTGGGAAGGGGACTCAGAAAGCCTAGGAGGAGAAACACCTGAAGGTCTGTCTGGGGAGATGTCCGGGTCAATAGGTACATCCAAACTTTCATAATCACCATCATCATCATTATCCTCATACTCTCCCTCCTCCTCCTCTGGTTCATAAAATTCTTCTAAAGTATAATCCGGAACCAGGGGAACCGACCGAACCGAGCCCCTGACAGATGGTGCCGGTTCGGCCAGAACCGAAGTTAGCGATTGAACTATCCTTATCGCTTTGGCTATTTCATCAGCAGTCGGAGAAAGATCTTGTGGATCTGAACCGGATGATTTTTCCCTTTTCTTTCTTTTAACTGGAACTGACTCCTCAGAATCGGTTCTCCTTTTGCCTGAAGAAGTTTCACCCTGGTCAGAGGGCACTCCTTCGGTCGGAACTGAACCGGGCTGGCCATCCAGGTCAGCGGACTTCTCGGCCTCCCTTTCCCACAGTCTACCTACTCTCTTATCCAGGGTAGCTTTGGGGAAACTTTTACAAATTTGGCAGTCTGAATTGAGGTGGTCAAACCCCAGACAATAAACAAAGGTGGTGTGGGGATCAGCCTTAGCAAAGGCTTCCCCACACACACTACAGTGTTGAAACCCAGTGGGCCCGGTTTTTTTCTTGGGTTTCTCAGACATGGCCAATCCTAAACACAACTTACCCTTTTTTCAGCAATCCGCCAGGCAAGACATCCCTATCGGTTCCTGACCGTGTTACGGGTCTTGGAAAAAACTGTAATCAAATCCATTTTTTTTAGAACCGATACAGACCGGTTACCACACTCTAATAAAGACAGAAGTTTTTTAACACAAACCTGATCGGTTCAAACCGAACCGATCCAATGTTTACAAGTTCCACACAGAAACTAATACAAAACCTATCTAGTACTCACGGTACCACAGACAAAGACTTAAACCGACAGGTTCAGTAGCAGAAATTCGGTAGAAACCGAGTGAAAAAACGACACTTTAACTGACTTTTTTGAACTGAGCGAAGGAGAAATCTCCGGAGCGACTGTTCAGTGAGGCGGAGTAAAGAATCTGAAGGTTGGAGTTTAAACAACAGCAGACAGAGGCTTCAACTGAGCTCGAGCTCAGCGTTCCATGCCCTGCATGGAAAGTTAACTCTTTGTTCTCCGGGGCAGTTCAAAGGTTGGTGATCACTGCAATAGTCAGAATACAGCAAGACTTCTTGTTGTTTGAAGGTAGGCTGCTGCCTCTGTCTCCCAGGATTACGTAATGTATGTACTTTGTCCTGTATATTGCTGTGGCTGATAATAAATATGCAATACACCAATTATGTTTCTGTCATGATATCATAACCCACCGAAACTCTAGGGCTATACCAACATACTAAGAGTTTCTCACTGATTACATCATTGTTTACAGTGTCATTGTTGCAGTTGTCAATGATGCTGCATGAAGAAAAAAGTTACTCACATTCCGTAACTGTATTTCTTCTTAGGGATGGGATGTAGAGTCACACCAATTGCATCAAGTCTGCCCCTCAGTGATGCCCATGAGAATGTTGAGGGTTTCAAAGAATGCATTGGACACTGTTGAGAATTCTAAAGAATGCTATCAGCTCTGTGCTGGTGTCATGCCCCCCTAACTTGCCAACAGTAATCTTTAACAAAAGAAACCGGGAGAAGAGACAATGCAGTAACATACCACAAATAATCATAACATAGAGGATAATGTATGGTCCTCTATCGGTAACCGATCTGTTAACCATCGAGAGGTTGCCAGGGCGACCGTGTAAACCTCGAGAGCGAAGCTCGAGAGCTTTACGTCGCCATGGCAACCTCGAGACATTTAACAGTAACCGGTTGCCAATAGAAGAATCATACATTGTTTTTTATAGTGTATGGTCCCAAGAAAAAGGGAAAATGGCTCCTTATTTTTCAAAACGGAGTCACCGCCGCGGCCGTTCAATCCTTCCCTTACCGCTGCGTGCATCCATCGGTCCCGAGTGTAAAAAAAGGCGCACACATGTGCAGACCGATCCCCGTTGTTAACCTACTGATGTGACATAGCATCGATAGGTTAACAACATTACTACGTCACATCGATGGTATAACAACTTTAGGGAAATGATGATTTCCTAAAGTTAACAGCGTTCTACCATACATTATATTAAAAATTCAGGTCACAATAGCAACATCCAAAACTTCAAAAAGAAAAAATATACTAATAATGTAACTCTTTTAACCTTAAATGATCATTTAGAGGAGATTTCAAATGCTCAAGCATTCAAATCCAATCCTATTACTACTATACTGAAAACCCTACACTAATCCTAGAAGGGGAGGTAGGGAAGGATCAGCAGGGGAAAAAAAGGACTTCAGAGAGAGCGAGAAAGAAAAACTGTTCTCAGCTCTAGGAGATGTATATGCTCTGACCTAGCTGTTGGAGACCATGCTCCATTCACTGATCTTCCCTCTAGGCAAGACCCTTGGTGCTCTACGGTGCTTCAGCCAGGCATTCTGTGGCAGAACTCCTAACCTTAAAGGAAAATGCACACAAAATAGGGAATGCTGTGGTACCACTAAATTTCTGGGAAGGATTTCAGTTTGGTACCCAGCGCTGCAGTCCCAGAACCACAGAATTCCAAGTGTCTTTCCTCTAGGTGCTCCCTCAATCCCAGAAGAAAAAATTACTCACCATGGTAATATTGTTTCTTCTAATGGAGTCTTGCTGTATTCTGACTATATGCAGTTAGTCCCAGCACTTGAACTGCTCCAGAGAGTAAAGGGTTAACTCTATGCCAAGGCATAGAACATTGAGCTCGAGCTCGGTTTTCAAACCTCTGTCTGTGGTACTCTGAAGTCTAACCGTAAGATTCTTACGAGCACTAAATTAACTTACTAGTTAGAAATTGTTTCTAGTAGCCATTACCTCTGCCAGGAGAATCGGTGAATTACAGGCTTTATCAGTGGAACCTGACTTCATTTCACAGGGATAAGGTGGTCCTTCGAACGAACAGAAAGTTTCTTCACGGACTTCGGTTCCGCCCCAGTAATGGCAGCCTAGAAAGAGAACTGTGTCTACCCCAAGCTAAAAAAACTACACTTCAGCTGTAATTCTGCATATTTCTTAAATAGATTTTGCATTACAAAATCAGACGAAAGTGTAGAGAATTGGAGAGATTGAATTTAGTAACGAAACACAGCACGATGGAGGAGATAGCTGATGGAACCGAATCGGAGGCCTCAGTCGCATCAGATAACCTTGACTCTGCAGATCTTAAAAGGGGCCTAGTTAAATCTCAGCGAAAACAACCAAAAGCCAAAGCGAAGAAGGCAAAACTTGACCTAATTTACCAAGAGACAGTTACTTTTCGTGCAGAAATCAAAGAAATGTACAGTGAGTTACGAAGAGATGTGATACAATTAGAGCAGAGAGTAGACGAACAAGAGAGAACAGCGATGGCAACTGAGAATAGAATGAACGATCTGGAACAAACGGTACAGCAGATGAGAGATGCAAGAACAAATAATTGATTGCCAAGAAGATTTTGAGAACAGAGCATGCCGCAAAGACATTAGAATTTATTGTCTACCTGAGGACTCTGAGGGAACTAACATTAAGGAATTTGTTGAAGCTTTGCTACATACAGCCTTAGAACTGCCAAAAGATTTCAACCTCCAACTAGAGAGAGTGCATAGGGCATTGGCACCTAAACCTACCTCTGCAAATATCCCGCCAAGGTCAGTAATTCTTCGTTTCAACAGCTATTCAACCAAAGAACATATTCTGCTTACAGCATGGTGGCACCAGAAAGTTTACTATGGCCCAACTCGCATATATCTTTTTTTTTTTTAAATTCAAGTTTATTAATAACCAACAGGTACAATTGATACAGGCAGGTCAGACAGTTTCTACTTTAGTACATAAGGTTAATATAGTTCAACTTAAATAAACAATGTTTTCCCTCTTTTCAATATTTCTGTTTAATTAATCAATTTATTGATAGAAGATGAGAGGAGGTATGCAGATCAAACCGGCTATCCCCATCCAGTATCTTTAGGGGCACTCATATCTCCGCCACATCCCCTCCTCAAAAATGGCCCTCTACGGGCCGGCAGCCACATATAAGCCATATTTCATTTCAGGTACAAATTAATAAGTAGGGGGATGAACCTTCGCTTCCCACTCGTCTTCCCACACTAATGGGGAGAAGGGCCTCAGCAGTGGCTGGAGTGTTGTCCTGCTACATTCACTTCCTTCCACAGCTCTCATTTGGTCCATCTCCAGATATAAACCGGGGTTCTATCATTTATTTTGTATGTCAGCTCCTCCATGCCTGCAATTCCTTGGACTATTAGTGTCCAGTTAACCACAGTGGGGGTATCGGGTCTTAGCCACAGTTTGGTGATGACTTTATGAGCTGCCACCAGCAGAAGGGACCACAGATATAATGAGTCTGCTCCAACCAGGCCCTGGGGTGGTTCACCTAAAATAAGACATGGCCAATCTAGAGGGGCTTCCAGTCCGAACAATGTGGTGAGCGCTTTGGTTACCCCTCCCCAATAAGTACCCAGTCGTGGGCAGGCCCACATAATGTATAGATAATCTGCCTTCACCTCCCCGCATCCCCTCCAACATGATGCATCCCTGTCAGAACTTCTTCAGCTCAGTGAGAGGGGGGAGAGGAAATATCGTATCCTCACCTTCCAGCTGAATTCCTGCCAGAAAGGGGAACTAGTCGTTTAAGATGCCCATTTAAAAACCAGGTCCCAATTAATCTCTCTTGAGATCGGCTCCCCCTTCCTCTTTCCATCTGTTCTTGACCCTTTCCAGGTAGTCCTTTTTTAGCTCTGCTAGAGCTCTATATATGGTGGAAATAAGGCCCAGGGTTTTCCTCGAGGAGAGTATCATAGAGAGGGTCTCCACGAAGGGGGAGGCATCCCTCGAGCGGAGAGCTGCTCTGTGACAGTGGTGTATGTAGTCCCTGATTTGGAGATACCGGAAAAAATCCTCTCTCCATAGATCGTATTTAGTCACCAAAGTCTGAAAATCTATTACCTCACCACCAGACATATATTGTTTAATATGAACTAGGCCCAGTCTCTCCCAAGTTTTAAAGGTATGGTCTAATCGAGCTGGTGCAAAGTTAACATCACAGGAGGGCCTATAAAGAGGCCAGAGGGAGTGCTTTATTTTATATTTCTGCCAGGCTCTATGTGCCGCCCTCAGAGTGTCCTGTACTGATCCCAAGAGCGGAGGGGAGTAAGCCCTAGAGGTCTCAATCTGAATAGCGCAGACCCCCAGTGGAGGTCTACGCCCCTCTTCCTCCGCTTTCTCCATGTCTTTCCAGTTAGCAGAGTATGTGGGGGTAGCCCATTGGAGGGCCCTCTTAATCTGTGTAGCCAAGTAGTAATCTTCTAGGTCTGGAAGCATCCTGCCCCCACTTGCCTTGTTCATCTGAAGTACTCTAATCCCTATTCTAGGTTTCCTATTATTCCAAATAAACTTTAGTATTATTCTGTGCCATTCCTGGAATTGAGTTTTAGAGATATAAGTTGGGAGGCATTGAAAGAGGCATAAATATTTAGGGAGGATATTCAATGTTACTGTCTGCAATCTGGAGTATAGTGGGAGATTCATGAGTGACCACCTATTTATATCCCTCTCCATTTGTTTTAGAAGTGGAGTGTAATTAGCCTTAAAGAGTTGGGAGCTGTGTCTGGTCAGCCAGACACCTAGGTATGCCATCTTGGATGTGGACCACTCCAGAGGGAGGAATTCTCTCACCTCCTGAGAAGGGGTATAATTAAATGTTAGAACTTCCATTTTAGTTTTGTTCAGGGTGTAACCTGAATGTCTGCCAAACTCTACCAGAATTGACCACACTCCAGGTATTGACATCTCAGGGTGGGACAAACAAAGCAGTACATCATCTGCGTATAGCAAGATCCTCCGCTGTTGTCCCCCAACCTCTATGCCATGAACCATCTGGGAGGTATGAACTGCCTCAGCCAATGGCTCTATATAAAGAGCAAATAAAAGGCGATAAAGGACAGCCCTGTCGGGTACTCCTCCCCAAGTTAAATCTTCTAGTAAGTCCTCCATTTACCCTAATGTAAGCCTGTGGCCCGGCATATATCATTTTGATGCAGTCTATAAAGGGACGTGGGAAACCCATTCGCTCCAAAACTAAGAGCAGGAATGACCATGAGACTTTATCAAAAGCCTTTTCGGCGTCTAAGCTCATGAGGCAAGCAGGAAGGTGGGTGCGTTGCATGGCATCAGCTATGATGATAGCTGAACGGACACTATCAGGAGCCTGTCTGCCCAACACAAAGCCCGATTGGTCCGGGTTAATTAGTTCTGGCAGGATGGGGTTCAGTCTGGATGCTAGGATAGATGTAAAAATCTTATAATCCGAGTTTAAAAGGGAAATTGGGCGATAGGATTCACATTTTGCAGGGTCTTTGTTCTCTTTCGGTATGAGCGAGATCGTAGCATATTGCCATGAGGGGGGGACAGGGTTCATCTCCTCCCAAACCTCTGAGAAAACTCCTTCCAGCAGTGGAGTCAACTCTGTGGCAAATGTCTTATAGAATTCGGCACCGAATCCATCTGGGCCAGGGCACTGCCCTCCTTTCAAGTTCTTAATAGTCTTAAGAATTTCAAATTGTGAGATTGGTCTAATTAATATTTGGGCTTTTTCTTGGGAGAGCATAGTGAGGGGCAGGGTCTCTAAGTAATTTAAAGTTTCTTGCACTGGCATTTGCTCTTGAGGCGTGTATAGCTTACGGTAGTAGGATACAAAGGCCTCTGCTATCTGTTCGGGTTCGCATGTTATGTGGCCAGAAGTTGGGGAGACAATTTTGGTTATTGCAGCTCTGGCTTTGAATTGTCTTAAGCGGGCTGCTAGCATTTTGGTACCTCTTGGGCCCCCCTCATAAAATTTTTGCTTGAGATAATAAAAGTTCTTCTCTATCTCCTCCTGTTGGAGCTTTTGGATCTCTGCCTTCAACAGTCTAAGTTCACCATCTCTTTGCCTATCCCATTTTAATTTCTGTGAGGTTTCCATTTCTACCAGTTTTTTCATGTAGGTTTTGTTGTTTTAATAAGCGATCCTTTTTTTTCCGGGAGGCTATAGATATTAGTTGTCCCCAGATTGTTGTTTTAAGTGTGTCCCATATAATCTGTGGGGTTGTCCCCGGTGTGGAGTTCTCTGTCATAAACTCTACAATATGTTGTTTAATTTTGTCTACTATTTCCTTATCCTGGAGCAATGACGTATTCAGTCTCCAGTGAGTCACTTTCCTAGGGAGTGTAATGGCTACCTCACGGAAAATTGGGCTATGATCTGATATGGTGGAGACTCCCACCCACATTGAAGGGAATGCAGAGATGTTATCCTTAAATGTAAAGAATGTGTCTAATCGAGAGTTTACTTTAAACCTAGGCGAATAACACGTGTATTCTTTTGACCTGGGGTATTTTTCTCTCCAAATATCTATCAATCCCATTTGGTTCAGGGCTCGGGCCACTACTCTCGTCCTATGGTGGTCCGGACCCTGAATACCTGAAGTAGTATCCATCTTTCTGTCCCAAATTAAGTTCCAGTCCCCACCCATGATTAGGAGACCTTTGGATCTTTCCATGACCAACTGGGCAAGAGAGGTATAAAATTGCACAGGGGAGCCCGGGGGGGCGTAGACATTGACTAGGGTGACTAGGGTGTCTTGGACCTTCCCTATCAGCATAAGATATCT
This sequence comes from Neoceratodus forsteri, assembly GCA_016271365.2. Taxonomy (NCBI): domain Eukaryota; kingdom Metazoa; phylum Chordata; order Ceratodontiformes; family Ceratodontidae; genus Neoceratodus; species Neoceratodus forsteri. The sequence goes on along the minus strand of CM057458.1, from coordinate 1,138,380,627 downwards.
AGCCCCGGTGTCTGCCATGGTATCCTCCAGCTCGAATGGAAAGGACGCAGACAGCAGGATAGCTACCCCTCTTTTGTGCCCCGTCTCCAGTGAGGAGGAAAACAGCTGTGGGTGGGACTTAGTTTTCAGCTTTAAGGCCTCTGTAGGGGAGAGGTGGGTTTCTTGTAGGAAGTTCACCTCACAACCCTGTCTAGCGATGTATTTCTGAATTTGTTTTCTCTTCACCGGGCTGGAGCAGCCATTAATATTATAGGATAAGATCTTTATGTTATGTCGTGCCATTGATATACCACATACCGGTTTTGTCCATTAATGTGAGGGGTAAACAAAAGTCTGATCATGCCTGAAGGTAGTAACATCTTAACAAACCAGAAGTACCCAAATAACTGAATTAGCAACATGAACTCGGAACTTTTAAACAGAACAACATGAGCCTGATCGAAGATCAGGGGTGTGGGCTCGGGACTAGCCTCTATTGAGGGCCTGAGCCATAAGAGGTTAGGGGTTAGTGAGCATTCTTGTGCCCATTCTACCCCGTTTAAATTGAATATAAGTTGGCTTCCTAGGGAGGGCTGGTGATGGCGTTCCAGCCATAAGGCAAGTGAACGTGCACAAATTAGAAGGGAGCTCCGCTTTAGCGGAGAATCTGTCTTCTCTCCCATGGGGGGAGCCCCAGTCAGGGTTGCCTTATTGTCAGGAAGGGACATGCAGAAGCCAAGAACCCTCCCCTGAAATCTGCACTTCAATACAGTTGCTTCACCCGTAGTAGGTCCATCAAAATAGACCAAACCAAACAGGCTGCAAAAGAGTCAAAACAGATACCATTCTCCGTACAGGCATATTGGCTTATGAGATAATATTTTAACATTGCAAAGTAGTTAGCTGAACATTTTAAACAAGTTTCAACTTGCAGTCTGCTCCTCATCAGATCAGACTCGCCGTGCCAGCATCACTTCCTCCCGACTAGTAAAAGCAGTTCTGATGGCCCTTGGCAGGATTTCTGATTGTTCCCCTAGATCCAGAGATTAGAGTGTCCAAAAAAGTTCTGCGCACTGTAACAGTAGGGAGTTTCCTCCGCTAGAGCCAAGATCTCATCCGGCAAAACGTTTATTCGAGAAGTCCTGCGTAGACTGGTAAGGAAGCGTCTTCAAAGTGCCAAGGAGCCAGGTACAGAGTGTTTCACTGGGGAGCGAGGGTGTCAAACAGCCGCCCCATCTTGTCGGTGGATAGGGGAGTCGGGTGCAAGTCAGAGTGGGAGATCAAACTCTAGGGCGTCTGGAGAGACATCGGAGAAGATAGCCCTTTCCCCTTCCCGTCTCAGATCAGGTTGTGTCTCTTGGCTCAGTGCTCTCAGGAGATTCCGGGTCTCCGTCTTCCACCTGAAGGTGCGTAGCTTTTTTGTTGAGATTCGCGGAGTCCCCTAGCTGGATTATCAAGGTGGAAATGTCTGTTCGAAGGTTCAGCTTCTGGGCTCCCTGGATCGCCCTCTGGCATGGAGGACCCCTCTGGGTTACCGACCAGGCCGAAGCGATGAGGTCTTTCTCCAGTCTTTCCTTTAGGAGAGGGGGACCAATAAGCCGAGGGTCTCCAAAAATGGTGCAGCAGACAACAGATCTGGGTAAACTTTTGGACCTTTATCCGTGGCTATTTTCAGTCTTGCTGGATACAAGATTTGTGCTTTTATATTTCGAGATCGTAGTTGCCTCATGATTGGCCAAAGTGATTTTCTAGCCTCTTGAACCATAGTCGTATAATCGTTATCTATGTATATAAGATGGTCATTGTACATTAGTGAGCCTTGTTTCCAGGCCTGCTTCAGTAGTTCCTCCTTTGCTTGGTAGTTTGTAAGTCTGGCTACAATAGACCTGGGTCTGGCATCCGGATTTTTTGGGCGAGGTATTAAAGATCTATGCGCCCAGTCCATTGAAAGATCTAAGTCCTGAGGCAGGGAGAGGATTTGTTTCAGTATGTCTTGCAGGAACAGGATTGTATTCTGATGTTTACTTTCCGATCCCTCTGGAATCCCGTACAGTCTTATATTGTGTCTCCTATTTCTACTTTCGAGATCATCGCTCTTCCATGTCAGTTCGCGGTCTCTGGCCAAAAGATAAAGCATTAGTCTATCTTGTCGATCTGATTGTTCCACAAGTTGGTTAGCACACAGTTCAAGTTGATCTGTTTTGTGGTCCACTTTAGCTAGGTCCGATTTGAACTCGCTCAATGTTTTGTCAATTTTAGTAACTGTGCGAGCGGTTTGCATTATTATTTCTTTCAGGCTGGTTGGGATCTCCTCCGTCGAGGGATCCGAATGCAATAGGCCCTCCGCTATCTCCCTCTCTTGCGTGTCCGATTGTCCTTCCCCTTGCATCATATCTCTTAATTTTTGTACTGGAGTCGACGGTAGCTTTCCTGCTTTGTTCCTTTTACCTTTTGCAGGTGAAGACATTTCTCTAGTCGGGTGATTTAAGTTGATTGTATTCAGGGGGGAGACTGAGCTATAGGGCTATGCTGCCATTAGCTCTCTGACGTCACTGGAAGTCAACTCGCATATATCTTGATCATGGCTATGCACCAAAAACTACTCGCTTGCAACATGCCTATTTACCGTTACTTCCAGTACTGAAAGCAGCAGGACACAAATTTACAACCCCATATCCAGCGCGGCTAATTATCCATCTGCCTACTGGAAAGAGGGAGTTCTCCACGGCTCAGGAAGCAAAAGAAGAACTTACAAAAATGGGCCTGCACTTTCCCAAATGAAGTTTGGGTGGCAACAATCCAGAAAAACGCAAAGTTGGCTGGCAGTCTAATTCTAATAGAAGACAGGGAAAACAACAAGAACTGGGAACAATCAAATCTACCCTAGCAGTTTACAGGAGGGAAGCAAAAAGTGACAATACTTGAAACTTACGGAGAAGCTTGTTTGGCTGAGTGAGCAGGAGAGAGAGTTTGAAAAGTATATGTGCTGTGCCATCTGTTTTTCGGGCCTGAAGCATGCTTTCTATATTAATGAGCTGCTCTGAGCCTGGAATAGGCGACTGCACGATGAACAGGCACTACCTTACACAATCTGCTAGATAAGTAACAGCCAGTAACTAAATAACCTAAGTGCCTTCTAATGGTGGACTAGAAGTTATAGATATAATTATTTGTTTATGCTATTGCAGGCTCTTTCTTCTTCCATCGATAATCGAAGTAACATAAGGGGGAAAACTATTTCAGAAGCAGTACCGTAGGAAGGGTGGGGCAGATGGTGCACCTGTCCCGGGCGCATGCCTCTGAGGGGCGCAGTTTTGGTAAAGTTTTGGTAACTTTAAAACATTTTTTTACTGTAGTTACAGTGGCTTCAAGCAGGTGCATCCGCGGAAGGACCAGCAAGTGTTGGGGTCACATGGTCACACTGTCTGAAGGCAGAAAAATCATGTGGACCGATGGTAACTGGGAAGAGCCAGCCGCCAGTGGCGCCAGTATAAAAGGTAGGGGCAAAGCTGAGCGTGTGGTTGTTGTTAGGCAGTTAGAGACTAGAGTAGTGTAGAGAGATAAACTTACTTGATAGCGAGAGCAATCCAGAAATTAAAAACTTAGTTTTAATGTAAGCATTGGTTTGGCAAGCAAGCACTGCACTCTTCCTCTGTCTTCCTTGTTGAGTTGCTTTCTTTTTTATTTATTTATCATCTGTCCTAGTAGTGACTGTCCTGTGTATGTCCTCTGATGGAGTGGGACTGGAGTTGAGGAGAGAGAGAGACTTGCTAAGGCTGAGCCGCCGGTCCGCCGCCACACCGCCTCAGATTAGATAAAATGACATTTCCTGGCTTAATTCTGTAAAGTTCAGTTGATTCATGTCAACATTCTTTGTTGTGTGAATGTGTGCGCCTGGATGTTTTTTTTGGTGTTTGTCGTTGTCGTTCTAGACTCTGTGACTGACAACATGATGGAGGAGGGCCTCGGGTGTCCGATTGAAAAAAATTAAATCAGTCAGGAGTGATGATAAATTTTAATCTTGTCACACTGGGGTGTTGTGTATGTGACTGTTGCTGCTGACACCAGGGGACCTCCAGTCTGCGCCATGGGCCGGGACTCCCGCCCTCCTCCCTCTGTTCTCCACGGACACCGAGGACAGGAGATTACTAGACTCAGTCAATACTAGTTACTACTACTAGTAACTACTGAGACTGAGTCAGTCTGTGATGACTTAGACTTGCTGTCAGCTGTCGTCCTACTGAGACTGAGAAATAAAATAAACTTTGTGACATTTATTTCCTTGTGTGAGTGCCCCCTGGCCTGTGCCTGTCTGAGAGCCTGGATCATTTTTTCTGTGAATTGATCGTTGCCGGTCCTCCGGGTAGGAAAGGCTTACCCTTAGATGGTCATATTTTTTGTTGTTTTTTGAAAAGATTTTAAATTAAGATTCAGGCAGGACGCAATGTCCATTAGTCTTCCGAGGGCATACTTGTATTGATCAGAGGCAGGCTGGGAGCATCTCTCTTGCAGCAATGGGCACCACTAGGGGAAGGCCCAGGGGGCAGTGATGCATCTGGCAATTAAAAATGGACAATAGTTAGGCTCGGAGGAGGAGCAGAAGGGGGTAGTAGAGTAGGCATGGCAGAAAGTAACAAGATATGGAGGGAGGATTCTTGGAGCCAGTCAGTATCCGATCAGAAATTGGGGGGGGAATGGAAGAGAGACAAGGGCTGACAGAAATGGACTAAGGGTGAAGAGGAAAGAATTGAGAGACAAACTGGGGGGGGGGATTAACTTAGGAAATAGGCATATATTTTAAAAGAAACAGTGTCAGAGCTGGCTAAACAATCAATGAAAGTCATACATTTTATAAACAAACCATCAGTGTCCGAACGGGCTAAACATTAAATGAAAGTCACCAAATAATGCAACAATAAATTCATTAGCCTGAGTGTAAAAATACCAAGGTGCAAGTTCCATGTCACGTTCTACACCAGATTAAATTGACTCGGATGAATTTCTAGGGAAGGTCAGATAGCCAAATTTATTTTACTCTGAAATTGCAAGGGGAGCTCCGAAGCGAGTCTTAGACTTGGCTTAACTAAAGCTGCTCCAGACTTTCCCCTAGTTACTGCGGAGCAGTAGAAGCTTCAGCTCTGGCTGAGATAGCTGCACTGAGAACCTGAAGTTTCTAGTCAGGAAGTTGAATTTTGCAATTGTATTTATCTCTCTGTGCTGTGTGCTGTTCTATCATGATTCCAGGCTGAAGGAGACAGTAGTGACACAGACCTGGCTGGCTGCTACTCTGTTTCATATTTCTGACAGAAAAGAAACAAACACTGTTCAGTGATTATAATAAAAAAGAGTGCTGCAGTTTTTTAATTAAGTATTTTAGACGGTCTTTTAGTGAAGCATATTGTTGCTATTTTGTGTTATTATTTGTAATTTTGTTATAGATTTTCTTACTTTGTTCTGTATTTGTTTCTGTTTGCCCTATTTAAATTCACTGCTTACTAGTCTCTACCTAATTTTTGTAGTGTGTAATTTGTTTCACTAGTGTGTATAACAGTAAGCGAGGATGTGGAATGACAGGATGTGGGCGACTGGTGGTGGTGGTGGTGGTGGATGAGGGAAAATGTTGCTTGGCCATGGATTGATGTGGTATGGGGTCACTGGCACTGAGAACAGCACTGGCAGCTTTATGCTGTCACCCACTCTTTGTGGGCAGAATGGGCAGTATGGCTAATATGAAACTCAGTTTCATGTTAGCCATTCTGCCCACAACGAGTATGTAATAGCATAAAAACTTGTCCACAACAATTGTGGCTGCATACTCTGATGCCAGCCAGCCAGAGTCTCCCACATCTCATATTCCATGGGAGCAAAATATTCCCTGAAATCAGGGGTAGGGAACATGTAACATAAGTATGTTTCTTTTTCAAGAAAAGCCCCAAAACTCATCACAGAGCATATAAGCCCTCAGAGCTACAGGGCCTTTTAGCTCCCAGACCCCCAGCTCTATTTGGGGCACAAAATGAGTCTCTTGCCCAGGGCACCAAAATGACTTCCTATGGCACTGTTCAGAAGGCTCGGGGAGCAGGGAATGGGGAAGGGAGCAGTTTTTGAGCTCTATGCTGCTTTTGGGGGACATCCCTAAAGATTTTCTTTGGAGTTATCTACTCCTTTCATATGTTGTTTTTGTCTTATTTAAAGGGGAACAGTTTACTGGCTCCTTGAAGGCCCCCCAACAACAATGTTAAGGGATTCCCTCACTTTTAGGGAGAGTTCAAATGCTCCAGGAGCAGTTTCTACTAGAAATTTGGAGTTTTTTTATTTCTCTCCCCACATTTGGAAGTCCTAAAGCTTATACAGCATAGAATAATACTAAAAGCAATACTTATATGTATAGATGTTTTTGATTTATTGTCAATCATTATTGGACAGCTATCCTTCCAGATTACTGGATACGCCACTTACATTAGCAGTTTACAGTGGCTAGTTATAGTTATATATGTGATAATAAGTTATTTTTGGTTGATAAGGGACAGTAAGAAAACTTTAGTTACATTATGTGGCACTGGACAGATGACAGGATATCTACTGTAAGACAAGATAGGATATTTTTTGCTGGAACTGTTGTTAGGACATCCCGGAGACTTTGTGGATCCTTGTGGAGATTGGAGGGGGAGTGGAGGAAGGGAGAAATTGCAATAATCAGTAATGCTTTATCAAATGAAAACATAATATGGTATTAGAAACAACTAAGATATTGTCATTAAATATTAATTGCATTAATCATCCCATAAAAAGAGCTAGACTACAACAGTATCTGCGGTAGCAGAACGCAGAGTGCATTTATTTACAGGAGACACATTTGTCGCAAGGGGAACATGCTAAGCTTGCTGCAGGTGGCAGATGCACTGTTTTTTCTTCATCTAGTAAGTCGAGGAAAAGGTGTGGAGTGGCTATTTTGGTTCCAACTACTACTCCATTCACTAAAGGGGAGGACTATTCAGATAATAATGGGCATTTTGTCATAGTACAAGAGTGGGTGTATGAGACTGACGTGACAATGGTGAGTGTTTATGTGCCACCAGGAGCATCTCCCTCACTACTGAGACAATTCTTTAATAGACTGCTCAAAAAGCAAAAGGGGGTAATGCTGATAGGAGGCGACTCCAACTTAATAATGTCTTCACAGAAAGACTCCACTTTTCCTAAACAACATAGGTTTACTCCCACTCAAAAACTTTTAAAAACCCAGATACCTAAGATGGGTCTTACAGATATATGGTGCCATTTCTACCCCTCTGTGGAGGGACACACTTTTGTCTCCCCTAGATTTCACACATCAGCTAGAATATTTTTTTTACTTCTACAGAGCTCTTAGATATGATCCAACATACATCCCTTGAAGCTCGCCTCCTCTCAGACCATATACCTCTCTTAATTAAGGTGGGATTAAACAGGACAGAGAACTGTATCAGTTAAAGCAAAAGGAAGCAGGGAAGGCAGTCAGAACAGCAAAGGCCCAAACCGAGGAAAAGACAGCCAACTCAGTTAAGAAGGGGGATAAAACCTTTTATAGGTACATCAGGGTGAAAGGAAGACCAAGGGAGGGATAGTGAGAGCTTAATAAGGGAGGGAGGGTGGGCAGAGGTGACTGTGAAAAGGCAGAGATACTAAACAAATATTTTTACTCAGTATTTACAAATGAAGAGGAGATACCTAAAACAAACAGTAGAAACACTCTGGATACAGAAGTTGATACCAGCCCATTTACAGAAGAAAGGGTTCTAAAAGAACTCTTAAAACTGAAGGTGGACAAAGCAATGGGGCCTGATGGGATTCATCCCAGAATTCTAAAAGAACTAAGGGTAGAACTAGTGACACCACTGACTAACCTGTTTAACAAATCATGGGAGGATGGGGTGGTACCCGAGGACTGGAGGAGGGCAGATGTGATTCCTCTTCACAAAAGTGGGAGCAAGGCAGAAGCAGGAAACTACAGACCTGTTAGTTTAACCTCAGTGATAGGGAAAATGATGGAATCACTTCTGAAGGAAAGAATAGAAACATAGAAACATAGACTTTGACTGCAGATAAGGACCACTTGGCCCACCCAGTCTGCCCATTTCCCTACCTACTGGATAAGCTGCAGATTCTAGTTAACCAACAGCCTACTTCCTGCAACACCCCACTATAATTGCCTTGTGTCTGTCCCATGCATGTTTGAATTCCCCACTGTTTTAGACCATCGACCTCCTCAGGAAGGCTGTTCCATGTATCCACCACTCTCCATGAAAAAATTTCCTCACATTACCCCTAGGCACGTCCCCTCTATCTTTAAATTGTGCCCTTGTTCTTACATCTCTTTTCTGAAAAATGCTATCCTCCTGGACTTTGTTGATTCTCTTGAGGTACTTGAACGTTTCTATCATGTCCCCCATCCCTCCTTTCATCAAAGTATACATATTAATCTCTCTCAGTCTCTCTTCATATGGTTTCTGCTGCAGACCCTGCACCATTTTAGTTGCCCTCCTCTGGGCTGCTTCCATCCTGTCTATGTCCTTGCGTAGATGAGGTCTCAAAACTGCACACAGTACTCCAGATGAGGTCTCACCAACTGTCTGTACAGAGGATAACCACTTCCCTTTTCTACTTGTGATGCCTCTTCCTCTGCATCCCAGTATCCCCTAGCTCTCCTTACTGACTTTTCACATTGCTTACCACCTTTAGGTCATTTGATTATTACCCCAGGTCCCTTTCCATTTTGTTGTTGTTAGTACCTCCCTGCTGTACTCTTCCCTGGATTTTTGTTTCCCAGGTGCATTACTTTGCACTTCTTTGTATTGAATCTAAGTTGCCATATGTCTGACCATTCCTCCAACCTTGCCAAGTCCTTCTCATCTTTTCTACCCCCTCTTGTGTATCAACTCTGTTACAGATCTTTGTTGTCATCTGCAAAGAGGCATACCTTTCCTCCAGACCCTCTGCAATGTCACCTATAAAGATGTTAAAGGGACTGGACCCAGTACTGAGCCTAGAGGTACTTCACTAAGCCCTTTTCTTTGGAATGTGTTCCATTTCACTATTACCTTCTGTGTCTGTTGTGCAGCCAGTTTGCTACCAGGCTACCACCCTGGGACCCACTCCCAGGCTGGCTAACTTGATTATTAATCTTTTGTGGGACTGTGTCAAGCGCCTTGCTAAAGTCTGGTAGGCTATATCCACAGCCTTTCCCTGGTCTATTACTTTGGTCACCCAGTCAAAGAAATCAATTAGATTCGTCTGACATGACCTTCCTGCTGTAAATCCATGCTGCTTTGGGTCCTGTGCCCCGCTGGCCTCTAGGCACTCAACAATTCTTTCTTTCAGAAGTGATTCCATCATTTTCCCTACCACTGAGGTCAAACTTACAGGTCCATAGTTTCCTGCTTCTGCCTTGCTCCCACTTTTGTGAAGTGGAATCACATCTGCCCTCCTCCAGTCCTCAGGTACCGCCCCATCCTGCCGTGATCTGTTAAAAAGCGTGGTCAGTGGTGTCACTAGGTCCTCCTTAGTTCTTTTAAGATTCTGGGGTGAATCCATCAAGCCCCATTCTTTGTCCACCTTGAGTTTCAGGAGTTCTTTCAGGACTCTTTCTTCTGTGAATGGATTGGTGTCAACCCCCTACCCAGAGTGATTCTATTGTCTGGTTTGAGGTATCCTCCTCATCTTCTTTTGTGAATACTGAGCAAAAGTATTCATTCAGTATCTCTGCCTTTTCCTGTCTCCCTCTGCCCATCTTTCTCCTTTATTAATCTTCACTATCCCTCCCTTAACCTTTCTCACTCCTAATGTACCTATAAAGGTTTTATCCCCCTTCTTAACTAGAGTTGGCTATTTTTCCTCGGTTTGGGCCTTTGCTAGTCTGACTGCCTTCCCACTTCTTGCTTTAATTGATACAGTTCCCTGTCATACTCCTTCTGTGATTCCTTATACTGTTTGAATGCAGCCTTTTCTCCCTTAACCTTCCCTGCCACCTCTTTTGAGAACCATAGTGGTTTTTTACTCTGCTTTGTTTTCTCTATTTGTTTCACACAAAGGCTTGTTGCCTCTATGATGGCAGTTTTGATTTTTCTCCATTGTTCTTCCACCCCTCCTTTTTGGTCATTTGCTAGTGCATTTTTCAGGTATTCACCCATTTTGCTAAAGTCAGCTCTTCTAAAGTACAGTATCCTTGTTTTTGTATGGCTTATCTCCATGGTTGTGCTCATTGTGAAGCACACTGTGCAGTGGTGGCTTGTTCCCAGATGTCTACTGACTTCTACATTTGTGATCCTCTCTCCATTTGAGAGTATCAGGTCTAGCATTGCTCCCTCCTGAGTGGGTTCCAACACTAGCTGTCTAAGGCCTGCCCCCTGCAGGGCATCGAGAATGACCCTGCTCTTGGATGTGGCTGCAGTACATGTTATCCAGTTAACATCTGGCATATTCAGGTCCCCCATCAATAGTATCTCCCCTTTTTCAGCCATTTTGAGAATGTCCTCTTTCATTTTGTTGTCCATTTCTTCCCCTTGAGACGGGGGTCTGTATACAACCCCTGTGCGGATTGTGATGCCATTCCCTGTCTTAAAGGTGACCCAGACTACTTCTTGTCCTCCCCCTTTACTTTTTAGTTCTGTAGCTTTGATCCCTTCCCTTATGTATAGAGCTACTCCACCTCCTCTTTTACCTTCCCTGTCCCTTCTGTAGATTGTGTACCCTGGTATGTTGACATCCCAGCCATGGTTCTCGGTGTTCCATGTTTCCGTGACTGTCGAGTATCTAGAGGCCAGAGGGGCACAGGACCCAAGGCAGCATGGATTCACAGCAGGAAGGTCATGCCAGATGAATCTGATAGATTTCTTTGACTGGGTGACCAAAGTAGTAGATCAGGGAGGGCTGTGGACATGGCCTACCTAGACTTTAGCAAGGCATTTGACACAGTCCACACAGAAGATTAATAACAAGTTAGCCAGCCTGGGTAAGGGTGGCTGAAGAATAGGACACAGAGGTAATAGAAAATGGAGTCCCTCTGAAGAAAGGGGTTACTAGTGGGGTACCGAAGGGTTCAGTATTAGGACCGATCCTCTTCAATGTCTTTATAAACGACATTGCAGAGGGACTGGAAGGAAAAGTATGTCTCTTTGCAGATGACACAAAGATCTGCAACAGAGTTGATGCACAAGGGGGGGTGGAAAGGATGAGAAGGGACTTGGCAAGGTTAGAGAAATGGTCAAATGTATGGCAGCTTAGAGTCAATACTAAGAAGTGCAAGGTAATGCACCTGGGAAACAAAAACCCAGGGGAAGAGTACACAAGGAGGAGTGAGATACTAACAACAACAAAAATGGAAAGGGACCTGGGGGTAGTCATATCAGATGACCTAAAGGTGGGCAAGCAATGTGAGAGGGCAGCAAGGAGGGCTGGGGGGATACTGGGATGCATAGGGAGAGGCATCACCAGTAGAAAACAGGAAGTTATTATCCTCTGTACAGACAGCTGGTGAGACCCCATCTGGAGTACTGCGTGCAGTTCTGGAGACCCAATCTCTGCAAAGACATAGACAAGATGGAAGCTGTCCAGAGGAGGGCAACTAAAATGGTGCAGGGTCTGCACCAGAAGACATATGAAAGAGAGACTTAAGGAGCTTAATATGTATAGCCTCGGGAAAAGCGGGGGCATGATAGAAACTTTCAAGTACCTCAAGAGGAATCAACAAAGTCTAAGAGGGTAGCATCTTTCAAAAAAAGATGTGTGCAAGAACAAGGGGGCACAATTTGAAGATGGGGGGGTGGCTCAGAGGTAATTTAAGGAAGTATTTTTCACAGAGAGGGTTGTGGATGCATGGAACGGCCTTCCGGAGGAGGTTGTGGAGTCAAAAACAGTGGTGGAATTCAAGTATGCATGGAACAGTCATAAGGCAATTCTAGGAAGTGGGGGTAGGAAGAAGTAGGCTGCTGGTTAACTAGGATCTACAGCTTATCCATTAGGTAGGGAAATGGGCAGACTGGGTGGGCCAAGCGGTCCTTATCTGCCGTCAAATTCTATGTTTCTATGTTTCTAATTGTAGATAGCATCACACAAATCTCAGAGGAGAACGCAGACCCTTCTATTTCAGCTACTATCCTCTGGGATACTCTGAAGGTTGTGATTAGAGGACAGATTATCTCTTATTCCTCCAGATTAAATAAACAGAGAGAATCCAGATATAAAATATTACAAGATAAGCTACAAGAATTACAGAATAAGAGAGACAGAGGGGAGCGAGTTTCACAATTTGAAGCTTAGACAAATTCAATCGGAATTACAATCCATTTTAGATTATAAAACGCAAATGTCTTTATTATATCTTAAAAGATACTATTATGAGGGAGGTCCTAAAGGTGCCAGAAATATAGCTAGGCATACTAGAGGATTTAAGCAGACTGCCACTATTACAAAGATTAGAGACCCCTTAACAGGAGATATTCTTAATAAAACCCCTGCAGTTCTGAAAGCATTCCAACAATATTATGCAGATTTGTACTCTGATCCTACACCCCCTCCTCGGAGGATATAAAAAATTTCTTGTCCCCCCTTGACTTCCCACACTTGTCTGAATCCCGCTTCACTTCTACGCCCTATCTCCACTATAGAGATCCAGAAAGCAGTTAACAATTCTAAAACATTAAAAAGCCCAGGCTCAGACGGCTTTGGAGCCGAATGGTATAAGACATTTCTTTCAAAATTGATCCAGCTGATGCAAAAAAGTTTTTTAGAGGTGCAGGATGAAGGCACCCCCCATGGTCATATGCAGCCATCTCAGCTATACTGAAACCAGGTAAAAATCAATTAAATTTAGAGTCATATAGACCCATTTCAGTTTTAAATAATGATTATAAGATATACATGGCAATATGGGCCCATAGGTTAGAGACTATACCGCCTACCCTGATACATCCAGATCAGGCAGGATTTCTGCGCATGCGTCAGACTGAAGATAATGTACAAAGAACAATCCACTTGATGGATTATATGGCTAACTCAGCTTCCCCCTCGGCTTTAGTCAGTTTAGATGCCTGTAAGGCTTTCGACAGGGTGTCCTGAAGATTTTTATGGGAAACACTAATGTCATTTGTGTTTCTGAAGGAATTTGTGAATTGGCTGGAGCAAATATATTCTGAACCAAGGGCTTATATAAAACTTAATGGCGGCACCACACCTCATATCAAGTTACAGCGAGGCACTAGATAAGGATGCCCCCTATCGCCTTTGTTATTCACCATCTATATTGAACCCTTGGCTATGATGCTTAGAAAATCAGAAAAAAATTGAGGGCATTCAGCTGGGCAATCAATCGTGGAAGTTGGCTTTATATGCGGATAACATTTTACTGTCAGTATCGAATCCAGAGTCCTCTATTGCAACAATATGGGAGGTACTAGAGCAATTTGCTCAATTCTCTGGATATAAAATAAATTCTTCTAAAACGGAAGTTCTCCCCTTTCATTTCTCCCCCTTGCAGACACTGAAGGGTAGTTTGCCTCTGCGCTGGAACAGCATCAAGAGAAAATATCCAGGCATACAGTTACCAAACCAGTTAATGCATCTCACTATGGTAAACTATGAACCTATAACAAAAAAAATAGAGTCTGATCTACATCAGTGGTCCCAACTTCATTTATCATTATATTCTAAGGTGGATCTTGTTAAGATGAATATTCTTCCAAGGCTGCTATATCTTTTTCAGACCATACCGATGATGCCAGATGGAATGTACTTTCCCTCCTGGAATAAGTCTTTGGCAAAATTTTTCTGGGCTGGGAAAAAACCTCGAATCAAGTGGTCCACATTAATGTTACCAAAAAATAAGGGAGGCTTAAATTTGCCTGATCTTCAGATGTATGCATATACCACTGTGATAGCTCGAGTTTTCAGTTGGAATAATCCAATGTATGACATTCCCTGGAAGAATTTGGAATTCACCCTTAATGGGGTGAGGAAGGGGAGTGAACATTTACAATTGCTATATGCCCCAGTAAATAAAAGACCTAGACTTATTTTTGGTACAAATTCTATTATGGAGACTTGGAGGAGATTCATCCATTTAAGAGAGCTAGAACCAGTAGGTCCCTATCTTAATCTATTAAATTTTGGAACCCAGTCTCTTACTCTGGAACGGGGGGTACTTTGGCTCAATGGAGACAAAAAGGTTTTAAATTTATGTTCCACTTGGTGGACAACAGGGGGGTCCTCTCATTTACTAAACTTCAAGAAACTTACAATCTTCCACAACAAGACTTTCCAATTTATGCTTACTATGTGGAACACACTAAGGCCCATACAAATGATCATTTAGAGGAGATTTCAAATGCTCAAGCATTCAAATCCAATCCTATTACTACTATACTGAAAACCCTAAACTAATCGTAGAAGGGGAGGTAGGGAAGGATCAGCAGGGAAGAAAAGGACTTCAGAGAGAGAGAAAGAGAGAAAGAAAAACTGCTCTCAGCTCTAGGAGATGTATATGCTCTGACCTAGCTGTTGGAGACCATGCTCCATTCACTGATCTTCCCTCTAGGCAAGATCCTTGGTGTTCTGCGGTGCTTCAGCCAGGCATTCTGTGGCAGAACTCCTAACCTTAAAGGAAAATGCACACAAAATAGGGAATGCTGTGGTACCACTAAATTTCTGTGAAGGATTTCAGTTTTGTATCCAGCGCTGCAGTCCCAGAACCACAGAATTCCAAGTGTCTTTCCTCTAGGTGCTCCCCCAATCCCAGAAGAAAAAAATTACTCACCATGGTAATACTGTTTCTTCTAATGGAGTCTTGCTGTATTCTGACTATATGCAGTTAGTCCCAGCACTTGAACTGCTCCAGAGAGTAAAGGGTTAACTCTATGCCAAGGCATAGAACATTGAGCTCGAGCTCGGTTTTCAAAGCTCTGCCTGTGGTACTCTGAAGTCTAATCATAAGATTCTTACGAGCACTAAACTAACTAACTTACTAGTTAGAAATTGTTTCCACAATTTTTAATGCCAACAGGCACCAAACACACGTTTAGGGTCAAAAGACTCAAGTCGTGAACCCCAAAAAGAATATAAGCAGGTAGTGAAAACAATCAAAACATTTATAATAAAACCCCTAGTAAGATAGGGCATGCCACATACACCTCTGGGGTGCAGCACTGTGCCTGCCAGACCACATCCCAAAATGACTAGGTTCCAGGAGGGGAGGCAGGGAGGGAGGTCAGAATACAGCAAGACTCCATTAGAAGAAACAACATTACTATGGTAATTTTTTTCTTCAAACAACATGAAGTCTTCCTGTATTCTAACTATATGCAGACTACCAAACAGCACCCCCTTGGAGAAGGGAGTCACAGAACCTATTTTGGGAATGGGCTCTGCAGCACAGCTGTGTCAAACCTAGCATCACTTCTTGACTGAATGTCCAGAGAGTAATGCTTGGTGAATGTGTGAACGGTTTTCCAGGTGGCTGCTTTACAGATTTCCACTAGTGGTACAGTATGTCTCTAGCTGCTGCGACCGGAGCAGCTGTACCTCTAGTGGAGTGAGCCCTCAGGCCTGAGGGAGGCTCTTTCCCCAGCTCAGAATAGCAGAACTAGATACAGAAGGCAATCCACCTGGCAGTAGTCCTCTTGGTGGCAGCTTTGCTCTTTCCCACTTCCCCATAAGTGAGAAACAACTGAGAGCAGCCATTTCTATGGGCCTTAGTGTGTTCCACATAGTAACTAAGAGCCCTCTTTACATCAAGACTATGTAATCTTCTCTCCCCAGGGGAAGAATGGTCAGTGAAAAATACAGGCAATGACACAGACTAATTCAAATGAAAGTCTGACACCACCTTGGGAAGAAACTTTCTGTTGGTTCGAAGGACGGCCTTATCCCTGTGAAATGAAGTCAGATTCCACTGATAAAGCCTGTAATTCACTGATTCTCCTGGCAGAGGTAATGGCTACCAGGAATACAGTTTTCCAAGTCAAGTACTTTAGCTCAGCTGAACATAGAGGCTCAAAAGGTCCTCTTACCATGGTGTTTAATGCCTCTCTAAAATCAGGAGCATTTCCAAATACATGGAAGTCAGCTAACTGTCTTTAAAACAGGGGATAAAACCCAAACATCCAACTACAAACCTATATCCATCCTTCCTTCCTTTTCAAAAGTATTTGAAAGAATGGTCTCGGAGCAGCTTACTAAATACCTTGATAACCACAACCTATTCTGCCAGCAACAGCACGGCTTCTGTAAAAAGCACTCCATGCTCACCGCTCTAGTTGATTATTCATCCCAACTATACAACACCTTGGACAGTTGTCAGGCAGTTGGATCAGTCTTCATCGACCTCATGAAGGCTTTTGACTCTGTTAATCACAACCTCCTCATAAGCTGCCTTCTGTCTACAGGTCTATCTCCCGATACAGTACTATGATTTGGCAGCTACAGTACCTCTCTAACCGATCACAATGAATCAAAATTGGTGATACCCTATCCACTGCTAAGGAGGTGCACCTTGGGGTTCCGTAGGGGTCAATCCTCGGTCCTCTACTCTTTAGCCTCTTCATCAACTCCGCCCCAATGGCTTGCTCAGCAAGCCCAGTTCTGTAAGCTGATGATGCAGTGATCTCAGTCGCTGTAAAGACCAACAGTCCATTACAACTGAACTCCAAAGCAGCTTCCATAAACTTGAATCTTGGTTTACGGAAAACAAACTACTACCAAATGTCAAAAAAACAGAGTATGCTTTTCACCACCTCCCAAAGCAAAAATAAATACCTGCCCCTGCATATTCATAACCAAAAGGGTGAAATCCTAGACCAAGTATCTAACTTCAAATATCTTAGCATTACCTTTGATGACATGCTCACCTTTTCAAACCACACCGAGACTGTTATCAAGACTGCAAATATAAAACTTGGTATACTTTATCATCACAGCCATTCAGTGACACGGGATGCACTCAAACCTGCCACCAGTAGCTCAATACTGTCTACCATTGACTATGGGTTGCCTATATATGGGGCGGGCACAAAAACTGCTCTTAGCAGGATCAACACACTCCTCAATAAGGCCTGTTGTCTTACTTTGGAGGCTACTCTCGACACTCACACCTGCTCGCTGTACACTGAAACTCCTCACACTGGGTGGACACTTAAGCTGGCCGTCCCAACAAAATCTACCCATAGTACAGTCGCTGACAAGATGGTGATTCCCTTCAAAAGGACGAAACGTGCCCAGAAATCCATCCTGTACCAAGGTCCAAAATGGTACAATGAACTACCTGCTGTCCTCACTAATACTACCAAGATTAGTACCTTCAAAGCTGGGCTCAAATCTCTCCTTGGCTCTAAAATGAATTGTACCTGCCTGTGCTAATTAGATAGTACCTCGCACACAGATTTCCATTTACCTACCTCCCTCTACATCTTTCAGCTATATTCTACTTTTTTTCTCAACCCACTCCCCTACCCCCAATTACCTGATGGTGGCCTCACTTGGTTGAAAGCTCCACCTCTCTCCCACTTCAGACGATGCCACCTGCCTGCACTAATATGATAGTACCTCACCCCAATTACCTATCCCCTCCACATCTTTCTGCTATATACCACTTTTTTCTTAACCCACTCCCCTACGCCAATTACCTGACGATGGCCTCACTTGGTTGAAAGCTTCACCTCTCTCCCACCTCAGATGATGCCACCTTCGTCTGATCTCCCCCCACCCCCTCTTATCTAATCTACCTGTTAATATTTACTAATCTGATGTGTATAAGTTCACATTTTTCTATTACTGCCTGTGTATATGCTTCAATGTTTTTTTTTTTGTTGTTTTCTCTGTAAACCTTGTATTTTTGTAATGTTTGTTCAACACTGATGTGGAACCTTTGAAAATGAGTCCTTGACTCAAAGGTATTAATCCCAAACTGAAATAAATCAATAAATCAAAAAGGGGGCTGCATAAGCTGTGCAATACAGATATTCAGGTCCCAAGAAGGGGTAGGCTTCTGAAAGGGAGGATTAACATGTACCAGGCCCTTGAAAAATTTCTTGAAAACTGGATGAGATGCCAGGAAAGAGCCCTCACCAGCAGAAAGGAAGGTAGACACAGCTGCCAAATGTACCTTGAGAGTAGTAGGCCGGGGGCCTAAACTGTTAAGATGCACCAAATAGTCCAAAACAGTAGCAATATCAGCCAGCTCTGGCAATACATGCTTCTGGGAACACCAAAACCCAAATCTTTTCCATTTGGAGTTGAAAGTCTTTCTAGTAACAGATTTCTTGCTAACCTTTAAAATATCCAAGACTGATTGCGAAAGATCCAGGCTTGCATATTCTAGCTCTTCAAGAGCCAGGCTTTGAGTCTGACAGTCTGAAGGTTGGGGTAAAGAGTCCTCCCCTGAGAGGAGGTAAGGAGGTTGAACTGTCTGGGAAGACACAGAGGCATTGTCACTGACAGTGATGAAAGAAAGGGTACCAAGGCTATCTGGCCCAATCTGGAGCCACTATAATTACCTTGCAGGGCTGAGACCTGATCTTGATCAGGACCTTGAACATCAGAGGAAAAGGAGGAAATGCATAGAGAAACCTGCTTGTCCAATCCAACAAAAGAGGGACAGGACCCAGAAGAGGTGATCTGCAGCAAAAAAGAGGAAGTTGGTGATTGTCTGGGGCTGCAAATAGATCTATCTCTGGAGTGCTCCACCTCTTGAAAATGATCTGAAGAATTAGAGGATTCAGGGTCCATTCATGGTGACCCTGGGAAATCCTGCTGAGAGCATTTACTAGAATGTTGTCCTTTCCTGGGAGGTGCACAACCATCAGGGAAGCCTGAATGGAATAAGCTAGAGACCATATTTTCATGGCCTCTAAGCACAAGGCTGAGGATTGAGTGCCTCCCCTGCTTGTTGATGTACCACATGGTTGTGGTACTGTCTGTCCTGACCTGCACCACTTTTCCCTGGACAGCAGTTGAGAATGTCTGAAGTGCTATAAAGAGAGTTGTCAGTTCGTGAAGGTTTATGTGTAGAAGAGACTCCTGGTGAGACCAGGTTCCCTGGGCTGTAAGCTGATCTAGGTGAGCCACCCACCCCAGTAAAGAGGAATCAGTGGTGAGAATCACTGAAGGAGCCTGACTGATAAAAGGAACACCTTGTCGAAGATTGTACTCCTCCAGCCACCACTGGAGGGCCTGAACTAGGGATCGAGACACAGGAGCCAATTTGGAGAGAGGGTCTTTTTTCTGAGACCAATAAGATCTGAGATGAAACTGAATATCCCTCATCTGAAACCTTGCTCCCTGGACCACAGCTGTGGATGCTGCCATGTGACCCAGCAGCTGTAGAACGTGGCTGGACGAGAGACTAGAGGATGAAAAGAGGAAGCCAGAGTGACAAGGGACTGAACCCTTGAGAGAGGGAGAAATGCTCTTGCCTGAATAGTATCTAGTTCCACCCCTATGAAGGTGAGGATCTGGGCTGGTTCCAGGACAGACTTTTCTAGATTCAGAATGAAATCCGAGGAGTCTAGAAGTTTTTTGAGTGACCTCCAGGGCTGACTTGACTTGGTCTGAGGACTGACCTACAATTAGCCAGTCATCCAGGTATGGGAACAGAAGGATACCCTGTCTCCTGAGGAATGCTACCACTACTGCGAGACACTTGGCGAACACCCTTGGAGCAGATGTTAGGCCAAAAGGCATAGCTCTGAACTGGTAATGGCCTGAGGGCAACTCAAACCTGAGGTACTTTCTGTGGGAATGTCTGATTGGTATGTGGAAGTAGGCATCCTTGAGATCCAGAGAGGCTAGCCAGTCTCCTGGTCTCAGAGAGGGAAGTATTACTCCTAGTGTCACCATTTTGAATTTTGGTTTTGTTAAGTGTTTGTTCAGGTACCTTAAATCTGGGATGGGCTGCCACTCCCCTGTCTTTTTTGGGGGTAAGGAAGTATCTGGAGTACAGTCCTTTTCCCCTGTGACAATTAGGTATCTTCTCTACTGCTCACAGAAGAGATGAGACTTCTGCCTCTAAGGCCTTTGTCTCCAAGGGAGAGGGAGGACTGAAGGAACTTGCTCTCATTTTTGGGAACCTTTTGAAACTGAGAGCAAGTCCCTGGCTCACTACTTCCAGGACACATTTGTCTGAAGTAACAGACTCCCAGGCCTGGGAGTAGTAAGCCAACCTGACCCCTACTGGAACTGGGGAGAAGACCCTGACCGACACCTCAGGGTGTCTGTTTGGCAGGGGGCTTAGACTGCATGGATGATGGGGTCCTGGCCATCCCACGCCTGCCTCTTCCCCTAAAGAACCCCTTCTGCTAGAAAGAAGAGGAGGGGGGCCTGAGCTTGGTAGAAAGGCCTGTGAAAAGGCCTGCCCCTGCCAGACCTGAGCTGCTGCTTCTGAGGAGTGGCCTGCTTTTCCTTAGCTGCAGCACTCCTATAGGTGGTCCTATATTCATCCATCTTCTTCAAGTAGTTCTCTGTTTACTCCCCAAACAAAGAATTACCAGTTACAGGAAAATCCATGGCCTTAGTCTGGGTATCCTGTGAAAGGCTGGTACATCTAAGCCAAGCAAACCTCCTCATGGAGATAAATGTAGTCATGACTCGAGAATGCACATCATTCGAGTCCACAGCAGCATGAAACTACACTTTGGATGCCTCTATACCATTTATAGCCACCAGTTCCAGCTCCTTGGCTAGCTGGGAAGGGGCATTCTTAGCCAGCTCCAGAACCGTATCCCACATAGACTTCTGGTACCTGGCTGTACATGCCATGTAATTTGATTGCCTGAGCCCCAAAGAGAACGCCAAGTACTGCTTCTTAGCCATGGCATCCACTTTCCTGGAATCCTTATCTGGGGGGTGAGATGCCAGGGGATTATTAGCCTTGTCACAGGCTGCAGCTTGCACTACCCCAACATGGCTGCAATGTGCTGAAAGGAGTTCCATGCCAGGGCCTGATAAAGCATATCTCCTGTCCATTCTTTTATCCACAGGAGGAATGGATGTGGGAAACTGCATACTTCTCTGTGTCTGTTTCTCCAGGGATTTGTACAAAAGGATAGACACTCTCTTTGACTCTGGAACATCCATAATTTCCACATAATCAGGCTCCTCCTGATCAGCCTCTTCCATAGGAAGCTGAAGAGTTTCAGCCACCTTCTTGTAGAACAAGAAGTGGAAGGGGGACTCAGAAAGCCTGGGAGGGGAAACATTGGAAGGCCTGTCTGGAGAGATGTCAGGCTCTACTGTCTGATCTAGGCCTTCAAACTCTCCTACTTCATCCTCTTTCTCCTCCTCCTCCTCCCAATCGCCCTCATAGTATGCCTCCAGATCAATATCTGAGGCAAAAACTTCCAACCGAACCGATCGCCTTTGAACGGATGTCGGTTCGGTCGGAACCAGGCAAAGCAACTGCACTATAGAGATCACTTTCGCTATTTTCTCAGTGGTCGGAACATGAGTTGTTGGATCCGAACTCGCTGATTTTCTCTTTCTCTTTGATGGAACCGACTCCGTAGAGTCGGCTCTCCTTTTGCCTGAAGAAGTATCGCCCAGGTCAGTAGGCACCTCTTCAGGTTCAGTAGCAACTGAACCGGGCTGGCCATCTGGATCAACAGACTTCTCGGCCTCCCTTTCCTTCAGCCTACTCAAACATTTTTCCAAGAGTGGCCTTAGGAAAGTTCTTACAAATTTGGCAGTCTACCTTGAGGCGGTCAAACCCCAGACAATAAACACATATGAGATGGGGATCAGCCTTAGCAAAGGCCTCCCCACACTCGGTACAGTGCTGAAACCCAGTGGGACCGGTTTTCTTTTTGGGTTTCTCAGACATGCTGAAAATCAGAAAAAGTCACCCTTCTCAGCTTTCAAGCCAGGTAACTAAAACCGGTCAGTTCCAACCGTGTCATGGGTCGGTTAAAAAAAATCCTACAAAATCCGGACTTTTTTAGAAACCGATAAGTACCGGAAAACCACAAATATTTTACAATACAACAGAAAAATGAACAGGTTTCGGTTCTGAACTGGACCAACCGGAAAAGAACAGAAGACAAATCAATTTATAACAATTTCACAAAATACCACTACCTACTACTACCACTTACTGTTACCAAGACAGAGGTAAGAATACCAAAGAAATTATGAACTGCGGTTGAAAAACAACCGATTCAAACTTTTACCGAAGCGCAGGAGGGATCTTCGGAGCGACTTCACAGTTAGGCGGAGTAAGAAATCTGATGGTTAGACTTCAGAGTACCACAGACAAAGGTTTGAAAACCGAGCTCGAGCTCAATGTTCTATGCCTTGGCATAGAGTTAACCCTTTACTCTCCGGAGCATTTCAAGTGCTGGGGTTAACTGCATATAGTCAGAATACATCAAGACTTCAGGTTGTTTGAAGGGATGCATCTGTTGTAAGCACTACTGAGAATTGTGGCTGAAGGAAGGCAGTACCTTCCTTTAAGAATTCTGTGTCCTGCTTCCAAGAGTTAAAGTTAGTGCTAGTCTAGCACTGCCTGTGCCTATCCTGGACAGACTGGGTGGGCCAAGCGGTCCTTAGCTGCTGACAATTTCTATATTCTGCAACTCTCACAGTAAGTGGAGCACTTGTCTGGCACCAGTACT
Organism: Neoceratodus forsteri; assembly: GCA_016271365.2. Classification (NCBI taxonomy): domain Eukaryota; kingdom Metazoa; phylum Chordata; order Ceratodontiformes; family Ceratodontidae; genus Neoceratodus; species Neoceratodus forsteri. The sequence goes on along the minus strand of CM057458.1, from coordinate 1,138,358,017 downwards.
TACTGAGATACCACTGTAACTCTCTTGCCTGGAGCCTGGTCCAGGATACCACCACTGTGGTTAAGACTCAACAACTTTAGAAAACCATGAGCTGCACTATTAGAACTTTTGTAGAAAGGAGCAGCATTGTCCTCCAAAGCTTGCACTGCTTGGAAGGGTAGGAAAGCTTTTCCTCTTACAGAATTCTATTCTGCTCCTATGAACCCCAGTGTTTACAGGAGAATGGCAGTGAACCTGTAAGTAGTTTTCCCTGCAGAAGCTGATTTTTAAAAAGGCAATGCAACAAAAAACGTTTTTGCAAACAAGCTAGTTTCAGCTACAATTAATAAAAATATTAGCATGCCTGTTATATGCATTTGTCTAGGCACCTCCTATACTACAGTATTTTTTATCTTCTCTCTCCTGTTATGAGGCTGACAATAGTATTTCTTAGCAAAATGTGGCAGCAATATTTTTTTCTTGAGAAAAAATAAGTTAGAACATTTATAAGATACTCAAATTTTGGTGGAAGTACAACATTTTGTCACCAAATAAAACTGCAAGATGCTAGAACCTTTTACAGTGAACAAAATGTAGGGTCAAATTTTTTGCCCAATGCTGTTGCACCGATGCCTTAAATACTGGTTCCAATGTTCTTACTGTTCCACCTCTACAGTCTGTTTGGTTATTCTAGTGGGTGTTTCTGATTTATACACAAGTAGTTCTTATATTTTAGAATTGTGCGATTTAGTCTATGTCCTTGCTTTGCTTTTCCATTGATGGCACAATGCATCCCTGTTCTACTATAGAACACTGTGGTTGAAAGGGACATAAACTACATCACACAGTTCTAAAATGGCACTGAACACAGAGTGTAAATTAAAAACACTTACTAAAGCTACTAATAGACCCAAATAGATAGAACAATAATAGAATTGGAATCAGTATATAAAGCAGCAGTGCAATGAAATTGGGCAAAATATTTCACCCTATCATTTTTTCACTATAAAAGATTCCAGGCATCTTGCAGATTTATCTGGTGGTAATTTTTTCTAGTTCCACCAACATTTGAGTATTTTATAAATGTTTTACTACATTTTTTTCTCAAGAAAAAATGTCGGCTGCCACATTTGCTTTAGAAATACCATTATAAACCTGGTAAGGGTTACGACTGAGAGAAAAAATAAAAACTTAATGGTGCACAACATAGGAAGTATCTAGATAAGTAGCTTTGACAGATATGCTAATTTTTTTTATTAACTGCAGTCAAAACCAGCTTTTTTTGGAAAAACATTTTTTGTTGCATTCCTACTTTAAAAAAATGACTTTCAGGTACACAGAAAGAGTTTGCAGAACAAAAAAATCCAGCACCAGTCACTGATAGAAATGCTTATTCAGTTTATTCAAATGCTCAATGAGCAAATGTGGAAAAGTACAAATTCTTCCTTTTTTTGAAGAAGCTTTCAGCGAAGCCAGTTGGGCTGTAACCCATGATATGAGCTACTGAAACTGAGCGACTCAATATGAGCGAATGTAGGGACAGCGGGTAGGAATAAATAGCAAGAGGAATTACAGCAAATGTAAACAAGCAGTTGTCAATGCCGAATGTTTGCTTGCTGGCATTGGCATTGGTAGTGTAGGAGTTACAGAGCTGTATAATAGGAATGGCAGTGAAGTATTGAACTGAAGCCAACCCCACCACCACCTGGCTTGCAGAGACTGACAGGCATTGGGGTGTGCCTTTGGGTCGCCAGGCATAACAGCCACGCCGTTTCACCACACCCTACCCTGCAGACACCGACAAGTGTCACGGTGTGCCTTGGGGTCTTTGGCCCTTATGCGCACCCCATTCCATCAGGAAATACGGTGAGATGGGTGCGGTATAAGAGAATGGGGTGAACTTTCGGGCCGAAGAGTCCAAGGCACACCTCGATCTCTCTCACTGGCTGCAGGGTGTGGGAATGGTATGAGCATTACAGGCGGGAATCCCAAGTCACACCCCTGATGCCTGTCATTCTCTACAGGGTGGGGCGTTATGGTCGGAAACCCTAACGCCTCAGGCATTCATTGGTATTTTCACTCCAAATTTTCAACATGTTTTTTTTTGTGACCCCCACCTCATGAACAGTGGCAATATCAGTTTGTTAGCTGAAAGTTGCTTTTGCACAATGACTATGGCATTTAGCACCACAGGTGCACAAACACATTCTGAACAGGATGTGAAAAATGACAGCTGCACTGTTCGTGGGGAGGTGTAAAAAATGTCAATGTTGAAAATCTGCAGTGAAAATACTAAAAAACCGGTGAAGTCACGAGCGTGCGTAGAAACTGTGCAATGCACACCCGTAAGGTAATTAGTTTGGGGATTTTTTTTTACAGCAGATTGTCAACACAGGTGTTTTGGGACCTCCAATCATGAACAGTGTCACTGTGATTTTCTTTATCTGTCCCGAACAATGATTTCCCACAGCGACCATGCATTTCGGCGCTGAAAGTGTGAAAACACATTTTGGCCATGCTGTGAAAAATGACAACTGTACTGTTCATAAGGAAGTGTGGAAAAATGCCTCTGGTGAAAATCTGGACTGAAAATATTACAAATTCATGAACTTATGAGGATGCGTGGAAACTGCGCCATGTTTACTCATAACAGTCATTTTATGGACTTTTGTCACCAAATTTTCAACATAGCCATTTTAAGACCTCTGCCCATGAACAGTGTCACTGTGATTTTCTTAATCTGTCCCAAACATTGCTTTCTCAAACCGACTGCACCATTGTGTGCCACATGTGTGGAAACACATTTTGGGCGAGCTGTGAAAAATGACAGCTGTACTGCTCATAAGGAGGTGTGGTAAAATGGCAATGTTGAAAATCTGGAGAGCAAATATTAAAAATTCACGAACTTACGAGCGTGCATAGGAACTGTGCAACGCACGCTTGTAAAACAGTCATTTTTAGAAATTTTTTCACCAAATTTTCAACATAGCCATTTTAAGACCTCTGCTCATGAACAGTGTCACTGAGATTTTCTTAATGTGTCCCATACATTGATTTTGCACACTGACTGTGCCATTGTGCGCTACATGCGCAGAAACACATTTTGGGCAAGATGTGAAAAATGACAGCTATACTGCTCATAATGAGGTGTGGTAAATGGCAATGATGAAAATCCAGAGTGCAAATATTAAACATTCGCTAACGTTTGAGCGTGTGTATGAACTGTGCAATGCACACTCGTAAAACAGTCATTTTTAGGAATTTTTTCACCAAATTTGCAATATAGGCTTTTTGAGAGCCCACCTTATGAACACTGGCACTGTCGTTTCGTTACTCGGTCCCAAAAGGTGATTTCGCACAGTGACTGCGAAATCACCCTTCGGGCCCGATTAACGTCGTGACAGTTCAAGAATTCATGAGGAGGGGTCCCAAAAACCCCATGTTAAAAATTTGGTGCCAAAATTCCAAAAAATGCCCAAGACATGCATTAAAGTTGAAAAAAACCCTATTTAATGCATTATACAGCTTACCGGCATTTCCTCAGTTCGCGGTCGGCTTTGAAGAGTGCAGACGTGTTCCCGGTCCACTGAAGATCATCGCGCCAAGCTCCGAAGGTAAGTATGGGGTGAGGTGGGGGTGTGGGAAGGCAGAGTGTGCAGAGGGTGGGCAGGGAGACCGCGGAGACCACCGAGGGAACTTTTTTTTGTTTACAGGTTTTGTTTTTTTTCTTGGACGACGCGGGACGTTTCCCACGCTGGGGTGGGCTCCCAGCATGGCAGCTGGAAGGCTGACGACGCGGGACATTTTGCCACACTGGGGTGGGCTCCCAGTGTGGCAGCTGAAAAAGCTTTTGGGGGGCCGTGGAGCCGACTGGGGATTGGGCACCCCGTCGGCCATACGATCTATTGCCACACTGGGGTGTGCTCCCAGCGTGATAGCAGCTGAAAACTGTTTAGGGGCTGGAGCCAATGGGGATTGGGCACCCCCGTCGGACCTACAGTGTGTGCGTGGGGGCAGAATGCATGAGCACGTAATGTGCGTGCATGCGTTTGGAGGGGGGAGCTCTGCTCACCGAAGCGGAGCTCTCCCTTTCAACTGTATGGCACTGCATTTTCAACTGCTGTCATAGACAGCTGCTGCGTTCATTGGAGAACTGGGGCCGCGCCTGCAAACACACTGACTGCATTGGAAGATGGCTGCCACACCTCCAAAAACTCAGATGATGGCACTATGTTTCTTGCACATGCGTGCAAGCAAACATAAAAACTACTACATTTTGAATAGCTAGGCAGAGGACATGTGTGAAAGTTATAGGGTTTGTTTGGGAGGGCTGCTTTCAGCTGGCCATCTGGCATGGTGGGTTAGGTGATGGTCTGCGATGCTGGTGGACCAGGGTTTGGGACTGGAGTGGTGTTTCTGTTATTTTGATTTCGGTGTCTTGTAGTTTACATTTTTTTTTTTTTACGTATTTTTTTCCAGATGTCCTGTTCCTCCTGACTGTGTCCCCCCCAACATTCTCCTCTTGTACAAAGGTAGACCCCCACTGTGTAGTGCCCCTCCCATAAATTCCTCCATCCCCCAGTGTCACACCCCCCTGGAGTAGATTACAATAGTAATGGAGTTGCGGGGGGGGGTCAAATCCCCCCACAAAATGGGGGCATACATAGAATGATCTTTATATTGTTCCAATCACTGATATTGTATGGTGCTGAGGTGTCCATTGCTGTTATTGCCATCAGCAATATGTAGTCGCTGTTAACTGCTGCGCTGTTTTTGGTGGTGCTGTTATCACATGGTACTGGTTGGGCTGTTCTGCATTTTGACTTTGCTGACCATGGTTCCGCTGCTCTATTGTGAGTTTTTCTGCACATTTGCACATTGAGCTTTTAAATACATTCCATGAACATTTCTATCCGTGACTGGTACCAGATGTTTGTCCTGTATGCCAGTTGTCTTTAGCTGGGCACAGTCTTGTTGTGGAATGGCTGTTGTTTTGATGCGCACTGAAAGAACTGTAGATGCCTGGTACAGATTGCCAGCAGAAGTGGTGGAGAAGAACAGCAGGGGGCTTCAAGCATGCATGAGATAGACACAGGCAAATATTAGTAAATAGAGAGGAGGGAGGGTTGCTGGGACCATCTAGGTAGACTGGGTGGGCCAAACAGTCCTTTTCTGCCAACAAATTATATGTTTCTAGTGCAGTTCTTCTTTAATGGCATCCCAACTTTGACTTCTCCAATGTAAAAAAGGAACCACTCCTTTGTCATCACAGACATGGTTACTGTATGTCCTGTTTATTTCTATTACCCCATGGTAGCCAGTCATCCAGTAGTGAGAAACTGTTACAACCAGCCTCTGTAGTACTGCTTCCACCAAATTTGATGGCAGAGGTAGCCCTTTGTGCTGAGCAGGCAGATGGCACAGGGCCTAAGCATTCTGAGGTACCAGCCTGCCAGGCTGGGAGACATTTTCTCCCATTTCTTCCCCTCTGGAGATGTCGGCTGAGAAGAAAAAATTACTCACCTTAGTAATGTTGTTTTTTCTAATGGAGTCTTGCTGTATTCTGACTATTGCAGTGATATCCAACCTTTGAACTGCCCCGGAGAGGAAAGAGTTAACTTTCCATGCAAGGCATGGAACACTGAGCTCGAGCTCGGTTGAGACTCTGTCTGTTGTTGTTTAAACCCAAACCGCCAGATCTTTACGAGCTATACTCACTGGGTGTCCTGTGTGGAAACTGTAAAGTCACACTAGCCAATTGGCTACTAAATATAATAAAAAGATTTTTTGGTTCCAAGGCAAAGACTCAAGTCAGGAAACCCAAAAAACAAAACGAAACACAACACACACACCCAAAGAGGGTGAGAAAAAGGGGGCACCTCTAGGGTGCCAACACTGTTGCTGCCCACCCACATCCCAAAACCCAGGTTCTGAGAGGGGAGGCAGGGGGGGAGGTCAGAATACAGCAAGACTCCATTAGAAGAAACAACATTACTAAGGTGAGTGATTTTTTCTTCAAACAACATGAAGTCTTGCTGTATTCTGACTATTGCAAACTACCAAGCAGTACCTCCATGGAGGATTGCTGTGCCAAACCGAGCATCACTCCTAGCCTGGATATCCAGAGAGTAATGCTTGGTGAAAGTATGTACTGTTTTCCAGGTGGCTGCTTGACAAATCTGTAAGATAGGAATATCCCTGGCAGCAGCCAGTGAAGCAGCTGTACCTCTGGTACAGTGAGCCCTCAGGCCTGAGGGTGGGATCCTACCTAATTTTCATAGCAAAATTGTATACAAGAGACAATCCACCTGGCAATAGATCTCTTAGTGGCAGGTTTTCCTACCAACCTCACCATAAGTGAGGAACAGTTGGAGGAGTCAAACTTGTGACCCTTGGTGCGCTCTATGTAGTAGCTAAGGGCCCTTTTCACATCCAAGCTGTGCAGCCTCCTCTCCCCAGAGGAGGAATGGTCAGTGAAGAAAACAGGAAGAGACATAGACTGGTTAAGGTGGAAATCTGAAACCACCTTAGGCAAAAACTTCCTATTAGTCCTGAGGACCACCTTATCTATATGGAAAGAGATAAAATCAGGCTCCACTGACAGGGCCTGTAACTCACTTATGCGTCTGGCAGAAGTAATGGCTACCAAGAACACAGTTTTCCAAGTCAAGTACTTAAGCTCTGCTGAGGACAAAGGCTCAAAAGGGGGTTGCATAAGCTGAGCAATGCAAACATTAAGGTCCCAAGCAGGGCAGGGTCCCTGAAGGGAGGATTGGTATGCAGCAATCCCTTGAAGAATTTACAGAATACAGGATGAGCTGAAAGGGAAGAGTGCTTGCCTGCTGACAAGAAGGCAGAGACAGCTGCCAGATGCACTCTAAGTGTAGCTGGTCTGAATCTCAAGCTATTGAGAGGAACCATATAGTCAAGGACTGTAGGCAACCCAGCAGACTCTGGAGAAATATGCTTCCCAGAGCACCAAATAGTAAACCTTTTCCATTTTGAGTTGTAAGTCTTTCTGGTGGAAGACTTTCGAGAAGCCTTTAAAATATCCAGAACACCTTGAGAGAGATTCAAATCAGCAAACTCTAACTCTTCAAGAGCCAGGCCTTGAGATTGAGAGATTTGAGATTCAGATACCAGACCTTCCCCTGAGAACATGTTAATAGGTTTTAATTCCTGGGAAGAGACAGGGGAAGGTGGACTGCTAAGGACAGCAAGAGAGGGTACCAGGGCTCTCTGGCCCAGTCTGGAGCAATCAGAATCACTTTGCAGGGTTGAGACCTAATTTTGACTAGTACCTTGAACAGGAGAGGGAAGGGGGGGAAAGCATACAGTAACTTCCCTTCCCAATTGAGAACTAGGGCATCCAGGGGGACTGAGCCCAACACCGGGGCCTGCAGCAAAAAAGAGGAAGTTGGTGATTGTCTGGGGCTGCAAAAAGATCTATCTGTGGGGTGCCCCATCTGGAGAAGATCACCTTCAAAATCAGGGGATCTAGGGACCATTCGTGATGGCCCTGAGATATCCTGCTGAGAGCATCTGCCAGGACATTGTCCTTCCCTGGGAGGTGCACTGCTATCAGAGAGGTATTCAGGGAATAGGCCAGAGACCACAACTTCATTGCCTCTGTGCACAAGGCCGTAGACCGAGTGCCCCCTTGCTTGTTGATGTACCACATTGTGGTGGTATTGTCTGTCCTGATCTGAACTACTTTGTTCTGAACAGACTTGGAAAAAGCTTGAAGTGCTAGAAACACTGCTCTGAGTTCTAAGAGGTTGATGTCAAGCAGAGATTCTTGAGGTGACCACAACCCTTGGGTGGTCAGATCCCCCAAGTGGGCTCCCCAGCCCAAGGGGGAGGCATCTGTGGTAAGGATTAGAGAATGAGATTGAGTGACAAAGGGAACTCCTTGCCTTAGGTTGTTCTGATCCTGCCACCATTGCAAAGCCTGGATCAGGGTTCGAGTCACTGGGATTAGTTTCGTCAGAGAATCCTTTCTCTGGGACCAGAAGGCTCTTAAGTGGAACTGAATGTCCCTCATCTGAAATCTTGCTCTTTGGACCACTGCTGTAGAGGCAGCCATGTAGCCCAGGAGCTGCAGAAAATGCCTTGCTGGTTGAGACACCTGGAGGGTGAATGAAGAGGCCAGTGTAACAAGGGTCCTTGCCCTGTCCAGGGGAAGGAAGGCTCTTGCCTTGATTGTATCCAGCTCTGCCCCTATGAAGGTGAGGAGCTGCACTGGCTCTAGAACTGACTTTGAAAGATTCAGAAGGAATCCTAGAGGAGTGAGCAGTTGCTGAGTTATCTGTAGGTGTGACTTGACTTGGTCTGGAGACTGACCTACTATGAGCCAGTCGTCCAGGTATGGAAAGATGGAGATCTTTTTTCTCCTTAGGAAAGCAACCACTACTGCCAGGCATTTTGTGAACACCCTTGGAGCTGAAGTTAGGCCAAAGGGCATTGCTCTGAATTGATAGTGGCCTGAGGGCAACTCGAACCTGAGGTACTTTAAGTGGGAGCTTCTGATGAGAATGTGGAAATAGGCATCCTTGAGGTCCAGGGAAACTAGCCAGTCTCCTGGCCTTAGAGAGGGTAGGATTATTCCCAGAGTCACCATTTTGAACTTTGGCTTTAAAAGGTGCTTGTTTAAGTATCTGAGATCCAGGATGAGCCGCCATTCTCCTGTCTTTTTGGGAGTTAGGTAGTACCTGGAGTACAATCCTTTTCCCTTGTGTAGGGATGGAACCCTTTTTATGGCCCTCAGAGCCAAGAGGGAAGAGACCTCTGCCTCTAGGGCAAGTGCCTCTGAAGGATTTGCAGGTGGAAAGGATCTGGTTCTCATCCTGGGAAATTTTTTGAAGCTGAGAACCAGTCCCTGGCTTACTACTTCCAGGACCCATTTGTCTGATGTTAAAGACATCCAGTCCTGGACAAAGTAAGCCAGCCTGCCTGGTGGTGGTGGAGAATCGGCCGAGCATACCCATCAGGGTGCCTGTTTGGCAGGGGCTTTAGGCTGAGGGGTGGTAGCAGGCCTGCTTGTACCCCGTCTGCCTCTCCCTCTGAAGAACCCCCTCTGGGCAAAGGCGGAAGAGGAGGCCTGGGCTTGGTAGAAAGGCCTGCCCCTGCCCCTGGAATGCTGCCTCTGGGGAGTGGCTTGCCTTTCCTTGGCCTGAGCACTCCTATAGGTGGTCCTGTATTCATCCATTTTCTTCATGTAGTTCTCTGTTTGTTTCCCAAACAGAGAATTACCAACAACAGGAAAATCCATGGCCTTAGTCTGGGTATCCTGAGACAGGCTAGTACATCTGAGCCAAGCCATCCTACGAAGGGCCACGGATGTAGCCATGACTCTAGATGAAACATCATTGGAGTCTACTGCAGCATGAAATTGCACCTTGGATGCCTCAATACCCATCTGCAGCCACCTGCTCCAGCTCCTTGGCAAGCTGGCCAGGGACTTGTTTAGCTAGAGCCATTACAGTGTCCCATCTAGACTTCTGGTATCTAGCTGTATAGGCCATATAATTAGCCTGCCTGAGTCCCAAAGATGCTGCCATGTGCTGTTTCTTTGCCATGGCATCAATCCTCCTGGAGTCCTTATCTGGGGGGTGTGAAGCCAAGGGTATATTTGCCTTATCACAGGCAGCAGCCTGCACTACTCCAACATGGCTGCATTGCTGGGAAAGGAACTCCGTATCTGAGCCTGAAAGAGTATACCTCTTGTCCATTCTCTTCTCCACAGGAGGTATAGAAGAAAAAATTACTCACCTTAGTAATGTTGTTTCTTCTAATGGAGTCTTGCTATATTATAGACATTAGCAGTTTGATCCAGCTCTAGAACTGCCCCGGAGTGAAATGGTTAAAACCATTCCAAAATAGAATTTTGGCACGAGAGCAGCTCTATCTGTGTCATTGCAAACTTGAACTGTCAGATCTTTACGAGCCAAACTCACTAAGGTCTGTGTGGAAGCTGTAACCTACACTAGCCAAATGGCTACCTAAATAATAACAACCATTGATGGTCCCAACACCCAAGACTCAAGTCAGGGGACCAGAAATACTAACACCATTCTAATAATATGAAAATGGAACATAAGTATAATAAAACACACACACGCGTACACATACACACCCCCAAAGTCCCAAATGGGACAAAATGCTAACAGGACATAAGCAGTGCCACACTAAGTTGCCGCACCCCCACCAAGTAGAGGTTCTGAGAGGGGCAAGTTGGGGAGGTATAATATGCAAGACTCCATTAGAAGAAACAACATTACTAAGATGAGTAATTTTTCTTCAAACAACATGAAGTCTTGCTATATTATAGACATTAACAGAATACAAGCAGTACCTCCATGGAGGAGGGCAGAACCTACTTAGGAAATAGGCTCTGAAGAACAGCTGTGCCAAAGCGAGCATCTCTCCTGGCCTGGGCGTCCAGGGAGTAATGCTTGGTAAAAGTGTGTACCGTTTCCAAGTAGCAGCCTGGCAAATCTCTGATAAGGGATATCTCTGGCAGCAGCTAGAGGCAGCAGCTGTCCCCTGGTAGAATGAGCCCTCAAACCGGGGGCTCTGCCCACTTCTGATAACAAATTGGATACAAGAGACAATCCACCTGGCTATTGATCTCTTAGTGGCAGGTTTGCCTTTCCCAACTTCACCAAAGGTAAGGAAAAGTTGGAGGGATTCGAACCTGAGACCTTTGGTACGCTCTATATAATAACTAAGAGCTCTCTTAACATCCAGGCTGTGCAACCTTCTCTCACCCGAAGAGGAGTGATCAGTTAAAAATACTGGAAGGGAGATAGATTGATTAAGATGGAAATCTGAAACCACCTTAGGCAAAAACTTCCTATTAGTCCTAAGGACTACCTTATCCATGTGGAAAGAAATAAAGTCAGTCTCCACTGACAAAGGCTTGCAATTCACTTATGCGTCTGGCAGAAGTGATAGCCACTAGAAAAACAGTTTTCCAAGTTAGGTACTTAAGCTCTGCAGAAGACAGAGGTTCAAGGGGTTGCATTAACTGGGCAATGCAAACATTAAGGTCCCAAGCAGGGGCCGGTTCCGAAAGGAGGATTAGTATGGAGTAATCCTTAAAAAACTTGGAAAACACAGGATGAGTGGAAAGAAGAGGATGACTTTCCTGCTGACACAAAAGCAGACACAGCTGCCAAATGAACTCTCAGGGTAGCTGGTCTGAGACCCAAGGAATTAAGATGTACCATGTAATCTAACAAAATGGGCAATTCAGCAGATTCTGGAAATATTTTTCCCAGGACACCAAATGGAAAACCTTTTCCATTTAGAACTATAAGTAGCCCTAGTGGAAGGCTTTCTGAAGCCTTTAGGATCTCAAGAACACCCTGAGAGGTGTAAATCAGAAACTCTAACTCCTCAAGAGCCAGGCCTTGAGGTTGAGAGATTGAGGTCGGATACCAAACCCTTCCTGGGCACAAGTCAACAGATTGTGATTCCTGGGAGGCACAGGGGAAGATGGACTGTCAGAGACAGAAGGTGGGTACCAGGGCTGCCTGGCCCAATCCGGGCAATCAGAATCACCCTGCAAGGCTGAGATCTGATTTTGACTAGTACTTTGAATAGGAGAGGAAGGGGAAAGCATAGAAGAACTTCCTCCCAATCCAGAAGAAGGGCATCCAGGGAACTGAGCCCAGCACTGGAGGCCTGCAACAGAACAGAGGAAGTTTGTGATTGTCTGGGGCTGCAAAAGATCTATCTGAGGATGCCCCACCTGGCAAAACTATCCCCAGCACTTGAGGATCCAGGACTATTCGTGATGGCCCTAGGAAATCCTGCTGAGGGCATCCGCTAGGACAGTGTCCTTCCTGGAAGATGAACTGCTATGAGGGAAGTGTTCAGGGAATAGGCCAGAGACCACAACTTCATTGCCTCGGTGCACAAGGCCGAAGACCGAGTGCCCCCTGTTTGTTGATGTACCACATTGTTGTGGTGTTGTCTGTTCTGACTTGTATCACCTTGTCGTGGACAGATGCAGAAAAAGCTGAAGAGCTAAAAGACAGCTCTGAGTTCCAGCAAATTGATGTGGAGCAGAGATTCCTGGGGACCAAACTCCCTGAGTGGAAAGGTCGCCCATGTGGGCTCCCCAACCCAGAAGGGAAGCATCTGTAGTGAGAGTCAGAGTCGTGAGAAGGGGAAATGAAGGACCCCGCTCTTAAGTTGCTCTGATCCTGCCACCACTGGAGAGCTAGGATCAAGGTTCGAAGTCACTGGGACCAACTTGGAAGGGGTCTCGTCTCTGAGACCAAAAGGTTCTCAAGTGAAACTGAATGTCTCTCATCTGAAATCTGGCTCCCTGCACAACAGCTGTGGATGCAGCCATGTGCCCCAGGAGCTGCAGAAAGTGTCTTGCTGGTCGAGACCTGCAGAGTGAAGGAAGAGGCCAGAACCACTAAATTCCTTACCCTTCTGGGGAAGAAGGCTCTAGCTAGCTTTGTGTCCAATTCTGCCCTATAAAGGTGAGTACCTGGACTGGTTCCAGAACCAACTTTGGTAGGTTTAGCAGAAAACCCAGGAGGTGAGAAGCTGCTGGGTGACCTGCAGGTGAGATTTTACCTGTTCTGGGGACTGGCCTACAATGAGCCAGTCGTCTAGATAGGAAAACAGCAATCCTCTGCCTCCTTAAGTGGGCCACTGCTAGACACTTTGTGAATACCCTTGGAGCAGAGGTAAGCCGAGGGCATTGCTCTGAACTGGTAATGACCTGAGGGCAGTTCGAATCTGAGGTACTTTCGATGGGATCTTCTGATTAGGACATGGAAATAGGCATCCTTGAGGTCCAGGAGGCTAGCCAGTCCCCTGGCCTTAGGGAAGGTAAAATCATTGCCAGAGTTACCATTTTGAACTTTGGTTTCAAATGATGCTTGTTCAGATATCTGAGATCTAAAATGGGCGCCATTCTCCTGTCTTTTTGGGGTAAAGTATCTGGAACAGACCCTGCCCTAATGCAGGGAGAACCTTTCTACTGCTCTGAGAGCTAACAGGGATGAGACCTCTGTTTCAGAGCGAGGGTCTCTGAAGCACTTGCAGGTAGAAAAAGTCTGCTTCTCAACTTGGGAAACTTTTGAAGCTGAGAACCAGACCCTGGCTTACTACTTCCAGAACCCACTTGTCTGAGGTTAAAGAAGCCCAATTCTGACTGAAGTAAGCCAGCCTGCCCCCCACTGGTACAGGAGAATCGGCCCTGGGCACCCCATCAGGGTGCCTGTTTCGCAGGAGCTTTAGGCTGGGGGGTGGGAGCAGGTCTGCCCACCCCTCGTCTGCCCCTGCCTCTGAAGAAGCCCCTCTGAGCATAGGCAGAGGAGGCCTGAGTCTGGTAGAAAGGCCTGTGAAAAGGCCTACCCCTACCCCTGGGGGCATGCCTTTGAGGAGTGGCTTGCCGCTCCTTAGCCTGGGCACTCTTGTAAGTAGTCCTATATTCATCCATCTTCTTCATGTAATTCTCTGTCTGCTCTCCAAACAGAGAATTTCCCTACATAGGAAAATCCATAGCCTTAGTCTGGGTATCCTGTGACAAACTAGTACACCTGAGCCAGGCCAACCTCTGAAAGCTACAGATGTGGCCATGACCCTAGAGGAAACATCATTAACATCCACAGCAGCATGAAACTGAACCTTAGAGGCTTCAATGCCATCAGCAGCCACCTGTTCTAGTTCACTAGCCAGCTGGCCATGGGCCTGCTTGGCCAATTGCATAACAGTATCCCATCTAGATTTCTGATACCTAGCTACATAAGCCATATAATTTGCTTGCCTGAGTCCCAGAGAGGCTGCCTATACTGTTTTTTGCCATGGCATCAATCTTCCTGGAATCCTTGTCAGGAGGATGTGAAGCCAAGGAATATAGCTTTATCACAGGCAGCAGCCTGAACTACTAACATGACTGCATTGCTGAGAAAGGAATTCTGTATCAGGGCCTGACAATATATACCTTCTGTCCATCTTTTTATCTACAGGAGGCACAGAATTAGGAGCTTTTAAAATTTTAATTGTTTGTTTCCTAAAAGACTTATGTAAAGGAATAGACAATCTCCTAGACTCTGGAATATCATCTGTAACCCCCTGCAAATGGGGTTCCAAAAGACTTCCAGGAGCTTGCTTGAATGCTCCAAGCCTGAATGGTGTTTGGCATTTAAGCCATTTATCAGAGTGTTTTTAGAGCCTCTGGTACTGTCTCTTTAAGAGCTGTCTGCTTGCAGACATAATTAGTTTGTATGGGGGGACTGTGTGCTTCTCTGTTTGAGTACCACTCGAGCTGCTGCCAATTCACTCCATTTTTGCAGTCACTAGGAGTGCAAAGGGAACCTATCTGAAATATGTAACTGTTTGCCAGACATCATTTAGAGTAATGAAATTACAGTTTGTCTAACCTGCTTTCTTTACAGTCAGAACTGTGTCTGCCTAGTTCCCCATTCTGGTTTTGAACTGCTGAACTGGACCAATCAGTGTGGGGTAAGCTAGCTCTAAAATGGTGCCTTGGACGAATCAGAAGTTGGACTCATAATCTGGGCCAGCCACAAGAGGATTGTATGGGCAGTGACTCTGGGAGATGTAGTTTGACACTAGCCTTTTTTGGACCAACAGGAGCAGTCTGTGTGGTGACAGCCAATCCAGTCAAGAACTGGGAGGAACTCAAAGGAAGTGCCCGGTTTGTCTGTTGGAGTTTCAGTTGAGCTCTGGCAGTGAGAGGAAGGAGCCCTGTGCTTTTCAGTGTGCAGTTTTAGTCGGAAGCGTGTGTAAGGCCCAGAGTTCCGGTCTGCAGCTTGTGTAACTGCTTGTTAGGACTGAATCTGTCCTGTGAAGAGAATCAAAGGATATCTGAAGAGCAGAAACCAGGCTCACCCTGTAGAAGACTGGAGAAATTGCTGAATTGCACTCGGTCTGTCGGGAACTGAGATCTGCTGTGTGTTCTCCGGGTATTGTGCAGTAATTGCGATCGGGATAGAGAAGCAGCCTGCCTGTTTGCCATATAAATGTGTGAGGAGTCTCGTGGAGCTCAAGAGTAGCCCTGCTGACATTGAAGGACCCTATCTTGTTTGGAGGTCGTGAGTACTAATTCAGGGTCGCTCCCTGTTGAATGCCACATTAAATCCAAATGGAAACACTGTACTGCTGACTGTTTAAAACTAATTTTTCTTTTCTCTGTGGGAAAGGGCCCCTACCAGCTGCCACGGTTTGGACTAGCCACTAGGGCTTGGGTACCCAGGGACAGTAACTGGTAGGGATAGGCCTGTGCACAGAGCCACAGGTAGATGAGTAAAGTGATAAGCTAATTAACCTGATTTCCCCCTGTCCTTGTTATATTCCCCCTAAATAAATCAGAGCTGCTTGTTTCAGCAAAGTTATACTGCCTGAGGTATTTGTCTATGTTAGTATTGTACTGTGATTGTTGCACTGTATCTTATTTTACAGGAGGTCCCAGTGCCTGAACCAGCCCTGGGGGTAAGTGTATACTGTGAAGGTAATTCTGATATATTGTGTGGGCCACTAGTGGGAAGAAAGGGGGGTTGCAGTGTCCCAGAGGGCTGTGACCAAGTAAGTTTAACTATTGCAAACCCTGACCTCTGGGTGGAGGCACCCGCCATTGGATCCAGGCCCCTCAACCTGTTAGTGGCAAATCAGGCAGGGGTAGTAGCCCCTGGGATAGCGCCATCTAGGGTTACATCTTGGAGGCTCACCGCTGGGATTGTGTGTCCTCTAGTGGCCATATTCTGAACCACTGTTAAGAAAAAAAATGGGTACCCGACAGAAGTGGCTGTGCACCGGCTGGTGGAGTGGTGTACTGGGGGAGATCGACCCCAAAATGCTATGCTTATCCTGGACATCCCCTGGGTATCATCGGACACTGTGCAGGGGTACTTTCCAAGGTGGAAGGTTTACAAAACCCTGTGGTGGTGGGTGACATGCTAATCTGCTCACCCACCTTTCTGGCCCTAGTAGAGTTTAAGGATCCCATAGATAGCTCCAAAGTGCCACAGACCATTACCCCAGAGGAGCCCTCACTGCTTGGAGTGATAACTAAGGACAGTAAAGACCCGGGGAATGAGCCCCACCACTGTCTGAAACTTTGAGGAGAAATTTGCTAAATGGTTGCTGGGGAAGGGAAAACTGTGGAGGACTTGAAGAAACTATTCTTGCCACCTGGGGTGTTCCTCCCAGCACCCTCTCCCGCTCCAGTACCCGTAATGGTGGCTGAACCAATGCAGACTCCTATTTCTGCACCTGCCATTAGTCACGACTCTTACGAAGGTTGAGGATCTTCTCTGGCACCCTCCCACCCCCAAGGGAGGATGACTGGGAGACCTGGATGAACTATGTTGCCCCAAGTGCTAGAATGGCAATGCTCGGAGGCGAAAAGTGAAGAGGGTTAGTGAGGCTCTCGAGGTCCTGCCCTGGCTACCATCCGTGCTAAATGGGCAGTAACCCTGAAGTGACTGCACAGGCCTATCTTGAGGCCTTGGAGAATGTGTATGGGAGCTCAGATTCTGATGAAGACCTATGGAGAGTAAGAGATGCACAACAGTACCAAGGGAGTTTTTGTCTGTGTATGTATCTCGGCTGGGAAAATTGTTGCAAGAATGCCTCAGAGAAGGTAGTTTGCCAGCGATTGAACTGGACCGAACCAGGCTGGACAGGATCCTTAAGTCTGCCCCTTCTCAGAACTGCTGTTGCTTCAGTTCGCCTGGCAAATCAACTGGAATCCCACCACCCTCCTATGATGAGTTAATGAGAGAAATTCGAGGAGTTGAGAAAAGGCGACCTCGGGAGGGACCTGCACCAACAGCTGCGACTCACGACCCGAGTGACTGAGGTGACCCATCAAGTGAAGTTCAGGGGCAGAGGTTGGCAGTAAATGAGTGCTCTGACAAGGAAAAGATATGCCACAATGGGGCGAACTGTTGAGAGAGATCCAGGAATTCAAAAACAGTCCCTTTATGAAGGCCACGCCCTGCAAATGCAGACCCTGACCTATATCCGACTGCATCTGCTATGGGGTGGGGGTACCCACCATGTATCTCCTGCTGATAACAGCTCGAACTCGATTCCTCGACCATGGAAGTGGAGAAACTGACGAGATGTCTCCAAATGCTTATCACGCCAGAGACAGAGATGGCACCAGGTTTCCAGTTAGTAATACCCCGCCCTGGCTCCCAGTGTGGCGCCTCAGCCAGCTCAAACTCCAGAAAGTATGTTTTGCTATAATTGTGGGAAAGATGGGCACATGAAAAGAGAGATGCGGTCCCAAAGACACTGACAAAGTTGCATATAGGCTACAAGGAGAGCTCGGAGAACAAATCAGTGGTTAAGAGGTGCACGAAATGATCCAGTGAGGGCACCAAAAATGCTAACTCACGTCCTTTTGTGGCAAGGTCAGTTGCCCAGGCCCCCTACCGCCTCTCCAGACTGGTCCAGAATAGTGGGTCCCTCCACATGGAGACCACTGTAAAGGTGAATGGAGTGTCTACAAGAGCTGTATAGACAGTGGCTCCCAAGTGACAATTATGTTCCAGGATTGGTATCAGAAGCATTTGTCAGACGTACCCTTACAACCATTAGAAGGACTGCATGTATGGGGGTTAAGTGAAGGCCTACCCCTATTCGGGTATATCCGAATTTGGCTGTCTTTCCCCACCTCCGTGGCTGGAGTGGCAGAACAAGTAGAGACCCTAGCCTTAGTGTGTCCCCCACTGGACTGTATGATGGTGTCCCTTTGTTGATTGGAACAAATGCTCATATGTTCGAAGGCTGGCACAGTTGTGTTATGAAAAACAGGGGTCAAAGACTAGTAGAGCTTTAAGAGTTCCGGCTTTAATTAAGAAGGCCTATGAGGCACAGAGAGATGCTGAAAAATAGAACCAGAGGAACCGGTCGGAATTGTATGGAAGAAGGATCCTGAGTCTCTGATCCTGGCGCCAAATGCCCAGTGTACCTTACAGGGAGAGGTCCGTATCAGAAAGGATGTTAAGAATAAAATATTAATGTTGGATGCACCAGGCGATGGAAAATTGCCAGAGGGACTGCTGGTCAAGCCTAGTATTTTGCCCGCTAGAGGCCATGCTTATGCCAGAAGGGTAATGGTCCAAGTTCATAATGTGTCTGAAAGAGACATTCGAGTAAATAGAGGTTGCATCCTGGCTAATGTGCATTGTGCAGACACTGCAGTGCTACAGCACAAGAGTTCAAGGAAGAATGACAGAGTAACGCCGACTTGTTTGATTTCGGCGACTCCCGCTGCCAGCTGAATGGAAAGTGAGGATCAGTGAGAAGCTTGCCCAGAGAGACCAGGTGTTTTCTTTAAAGGAATGGGATGTAGGATGCGTGCAAGGAGCTGAGCACAATATCCGGCTGCATGAGCGAAAGACCATTTCGTGAGAGGTCTGGCGCCTGGCACCTGCTGACATAGATGATGTGAGGCGGCATCTGCAAGAGATGTTAGCTGCTGGTGTAATACAAGAATCAGAACCCTTATGCTTCCCCATTGTGGTAGTGAGGAAAAAGAATGGAACAGTAAGGATGTGTGTGGATTATCGCACCTTAAACGGCGGACTATCCTGATCAGTACACAATGCCCGCATTCAGGATGCTGGACTGCCTAAGCGGGAGCAAGTGGTTCTCTGTGCTGGATCTCCGCAGTGGCAGGTAATACCAGACCCCGATGGCCCCAGAGGACCGTGAGAAGACAGCCTTGTCTGTCCGCTATTTATGAATTCATGAGGATGCCTCAAGGATTTCAGGTGCCCCAGCCACTTTTCAACGATTGATGGGCGTGCAGTGGGGACATGAACTTACTAGAGTGCCTGGTATACCTAGATGATGTTATTGTGTTTGGCAGCTCACTGGAGGAACATGAGGCAGATTATTTAAGGTATTGGACTGACTGGAGGACTTTGGCCTTAAACTGTCCATTGATAAGTGTCAATTCTTTCAAACATCAGTAAAGTATGTGGGACACATAGTATCCACCGAGGAATGAGAGACCGACCCAAGTAAAGTTGAGGCCTGACCACCTGGCCTCAGCCCAAAATCTAAAAGAACTGCAAGATTCCTGGGATTCTGTGAGTTATTATGCTTCATCAAGGACTATTCAAGAGTGATCCGCCTTACTTAACCTTACTCAAGGGTATCCCCAACCCACAAAAATACTACAAAGTCAGCGTCCCTCAAGACTGAAAGAGTGTATTTTCATCCGAGTGAAGTATTTGGGGCCCGCTGGACTGCTTTTCATGAGATCATATATCAACTTACCCATGCTCCAGTGCTGGCCTATGCCGATCCAAGAAAACCTACGTCCTGCACACTGATGCTAGCTTGCAAGGGTTGGGGGCTGTGTTGTACCAAGAGCACGAGAATGGCCTGAGATCAGTGGCCTTTGCCAGTAGAAGTCTGACCCCATCCGAAAAGAACTATCCTGTACATAAGTTAGAGTTCCTAGCTTTGAAGTGGGCTATTGTTGACCAATTCCATGAGTACTTGTATGGGGCTAAAATACTAGTAAAACTGACAATAATCCTTTGACCTATGTGCAGACCTCAGCTGTTGGATGCCACTGGTCATAGGTAGCTTTCTGCGTATCTACATATGACTATGCTCTCGAATACCGAGCAGGTCTGAACCACATAGATGCTGATGCTCTCCTGGAGGCCTGTTTCCCAGAATGATTGGGTCCGATTGGCAGAACCTGACATTCGGGAACTCTGCCGGAAGTTTGACAGGAGGAAAACAATGTCCACGGGACGCAGTGGACTGCATGATGGATTGCTTGGGACCCTCTGAGAATTGAACCTGCTGCTTATTGCCCACTTTTCTGCAATAGACATTGGTGCACTGCCTCAGCTGGACAATGACAGTATTCGCGGGCTCAATCCTGCAATCCCATGATCAAAGCAGCTTTTAGGAGCCCTCTATGCAGGAAAAGATGTCCAATTTACGCCCACGGATTTGAGAACTGCACTATTATACAAAGAAGGTCCTAAGTTGAAACAGATCAATAAACTGTTATACAGAGAACAGTAGACAGAGGGGACAAGTAGACAAACAACAACTAGTGCTGCCCACTGCCTTTCGAGACTCAGTACTGATGTCCTTCACAACCATGGGGCACCTTGGTATAGACAGAACACTTGACTTGGTGAGATCCAGATTCTATTGGCCTAAGATGGGGGCTGATGTGAGCAACACATTCAAACTTGTAGTCGCTGCTTACAGAGGAAAGCTTTTGCCCCAGAGGGCTGCCCCTTGTTAACATCACCACCAGTGCACCCATGGAGCTGGTCTGTATTGATTTTCTGAGTTTGGAGTCAGATCAAAGAAATATCAGTAATGTGCTGGTGGTCACTGACCATTTCACTGAGATATGCCCAAGCTTTCTCACCAAAGACCAGAAAGCATCCACTGTGGCCAAAGTACTTGTAGAAAACTTTTTGTTCACTATGGGCTCCACAAAGAATCCATTCTGATCAAGGGAGACTTTGAGAGTCGTCTGATCAAAGAGATGCTTTCTCTGTGGGAGTGCGAAAGTCCAGAACCACCTCACTACCCCCAGGGGACCCTCAGCCTGAACGCTTCAACCGTGACTTTGCTAGATATGCTAGGCACCTGCACCCAAAGGACAAGTCTAGATGGAGCCAACAAATTAGCACCCTGGTACATGCTTATAACTGCACCAAAAGTGATGCCACTGGGTTCTCCCCTACCGCCTGATGTTTGGAAGAGAAGCTCGACTACCGTAGATGTGTGTTTTGGGGTCTCTCCTGATGGGGTTCAAGCTGACAACTATTTACAGTATGTGCAAAAGTTAAAGGCCCATCTAACTCATGCTACCAACTGGCTCAAACCATGGCTGCAAAAGAAATCTGACCAACAAAGAAAGGTATGATAAAAGGTGAAAGCACAGGAACTCAGGAGGGAGATCGGGTATTGCTAAGAAATCTGGGACTGCATGGCAACACAAGATTGCTGACAGATGGCACCATCTCCTCACATTGTAGTGGGCAAACTAGATGATCTGCCAGTGTACAAAGTAAGGCCTGAGAATAATTCAAAAGATGTAAAACAATGCATAGAAATCATTTACTGCCCATTGGACAAATCTTGATTGAGTCTGAGCCCCCAGAAGATGCCCCCTCTAGACCAGTGACTAGAGCTGCTGCTAAGAAAAGATCAAGAAAGTCTGCACTCCACAGAAGCAAAGTTAAAGTGTTCCCTCCACAAGTCCCAGTTGAGCATGACTGTCAGTCCATATCGGAAGAAAGTGAGAGTGACTTGAATACTATCCTTCTTACGAACTGAGTCAATTGTTTCGGGCAATCCCTAGTCAATATTGGAGATGAAGCTGGGCTTCTGGACTGTCTAAGCCCCCAGTTTCGTCCCTGGAGCCAATGCTCCCAGAAAGTGAAGTGCAAAGCATCAGATCAGATGAAATGGAATCATTGTGCATGGTTGAACTGTTTGAGCGTTCAGGGGAGGAAAATGATGGATTGGGTCAGACTGGTGATACACCAGAACAAGAAGAGCATTTTGAGTGCCCTGACAGTCCACTGCCAGTGTCCGAAAGCTCTCCATGAGCCAAATGTTGTGGACTCAGAAACTGTAACTCCTGGAGCTGAAAGTGCCCCAAGTTCTAGCCTCTCTACCCCATGGAGACTCCCTGACAAGTGAGGACAATGCTGAAAATGAGGCTCAGAGTGCAGAGACTGTAACAGTTCCCCTAGAAAGACTGGTTGAGCTGTAAAGCCTGTGGTGCACCTCAGTTATGATTCCCTGGGCCGCCAGTGGAACTGCCTCTCAATGTTGTCCATAAAGGAGTGTATGTGTCCCCAGGCTCATTGCCCAAACTGAGCGTCAGTGCTAACTCCAAGTTACTTGTGTTGCTCCTCTAAGTATGGTGCCTTGCCCGTCCAGCCCCAAGGTAACTGATAGGAAGGGCCCCTCTCTCAGGTTTCATGTACAAGAGGTAATAACTTGAGTTATGGTACAATGTGTATGTAACACTGTGTAAAGTGATGTACTGCAATGTTTCAGAAATGTGTTCTTGGTAAAATGATATATTGACTGATGATTACATGTGCGAGCCTAATGCAAATGTATATGGTTGCAGTTGAAACTCTGGGTACTTGCTTGACGCGGACGCCAAGCTTTCCCAGGCCAGGGAAGGGTGTAACCTCCTGCAAATGGGGGTTCCCAAAAGACTTCCAGGAGCTTGCTTGGAATGCTCCAAGCCTGAATGGTGTTTGGCATTTAAGCCATTTATCAGTTTTAGAGCCTCTGGTACTGTCTCTTTAAGAGCTGTCTGCTTGCAGACATAATTAGTTTGTATGGGGGGACTGTGTGCTTCTCTATTTGAGTACCACTCGAGCTGCTGCCATTTCACTCCATTTTTGCAGTCACTAGGAGTGCAAAGGGAACCTATCTGAAAGATGTAACTGTTTGCCAGAAATCATTTAGAGTAATGAAATTACAGTTTGTCTAACCTGCTTTCTTTGCAGTCAGAACTGTGTCTGCCTAGTTCCCCATTCTGATTTTGAACTGCTGAACTGGACCAATCAGTGTGGGGTAAGCTAGCTCTAAAATGGTGCCTTGGATGAATCAGAACTTGGACTCATAATCTGAGCCAGCCACAAGAGGATTGTATGGGCAGTGACTCTGGGAGATGTAGTTTAGACTTCGGCGCCTTTTTGGACCAACAGGAGCAGTCTATTGTGAGTGACAGCCAATCCAGTCAAGAACTGGGAGGAACTCAAAGGAAGTGCCCGGTTTTGTCTGTTGGAGTTTCAGTTGAGCTCTGGCAGTGAAGAGGAAGGAGCCCTGTGCTTTTTCAGTGTGCAGTTTTAGTCGGGAAACGTGTGTAAGGCCCAGAGTTCCGGTCTGCAGCTTGTATAACTGCTTGTTAGGACTGAATCTGTCCTGTGAAGAGAGTCAAAGGATATCTGAAGAGTAGAAACCAGGCTCACCCTGTAGAAGACTGGAGAACTTGCTGAATTGCACTCGGTCTGTCAGGAACTGAATCTGCTGTGTGTTCTCCCGGGTATTGTGCAGTAATTGCGATCGGGATAGAGAAGCAGCCTGCCTGTTTGCCATATAAATGTGTGAGGAGTCTCGTGGAGCTCAAGAGTAGCCCTGCTGACATTGAAGGACCCTATCTTGTTTGGAGGTCGTGAGTACTAATTCAGGGTTGCTCCTCGTTGAATTGCCACATTAAATCCAAATGGAATCACTGTACTGCTGACTGTTTAAAACTAATTTTTCTTTTTCTGTGGGAAAGGGCCTCACCAGCTGCCACGGTTTGGATTAGCCACTAGGGCTTGGGTACCCAGGGACAGTAACTGGTAGGGATAGGCCTGTGCACAGAGCCATAGAGATGAGTAAAGTGATAAGCTAATTAACCTGATTTCCCCGGTCCTTGTTATATTCCCCTAAATAAATCAGAGCTGCTTGTTTCAGCAAAGTTATACTGCCTGAGGTATTTGTCTATGTTAAAGTATTGTACTGTGATTGTTGCACTGTATCTTATTTTACAGGAGGTCCCAGTGCCTGAACCAGCCCTGGGGTAAGTGTATACTGTGAAGGTAATTTGATATATTGTGTGGGCCACTAGTGGGAAGAAAGGGGTTGCAGTGTCCCAGAGGGCTGTGACCAAGTTAGTTTAACTATTGCAAACCCTGACCTCTGGGTGGAGGCACCCGCCATTGGATCCAGGCCCTCAACCTGTTAGTGGCAAATCAGGCAGGGGTAGTAGCCCCTGGGATAGCACCATCTAGGGGTTACACATCATTTCTACAAAATCAGGCTCCTCTTGCTCATCCACAGCCTCTTCTAAAGGAAGCTGGAGGGTTTCAGCAACTTTTTTATAAAACATAAAATGAGATGGGGACTCAGACAGCATGGGGGAGAGTCTAAAGATCTGTCTGGGGAGATGTCCGTTCAATGGGCACACCCAGACCTTCCCAGCCACATTCATACTGTTCATAATCCTCCTCCTCCTCTGGTTCATAAAATTCCTCAATATCATAATCCTGAACCACTGGGACGGACAAACCGACCTTTTACCAGATAGTGGTGGTTCGGACGGACCCTGAGACAGTGACTGGACAATTTGTATGGCTTTTGCTATCTCTGCAGCAGTTGGAGAAGGAATTTTGGACTCCAGACCTGCTGATTTTCTTGTTTTCTTTACTGGAATTGGTTCCTCAGAACCAGCTTTTCTTTGCCGAGGAAGTCGGCCCTGGTCAGAGGGCACTCCTCTGTTCGGTTGGCACCGAACTGGGCTGGCCATCCGGTCAGCGGATTCTTTGCCTCTCGCCCCCTGAGCCTGCCTAATCTTTTTCCAGGGTGGCTGCAGGAAATTTACATACCTGGCAGTTTGACTGGAGGTGGTCAAACCCCAGACAATAAACACATGTGGTGTGTGGGTCAGCCTTGGCAAAGACTTCCCCACAAACATCACAGTGTTGAAACCCAGTGGGCCGGTTTTTCTTTGGGTTTCTCAGACATAATGCCAGCCTAACCAAAAATGCTGTCTTTAACGGCAGTGCTAGGCGTAGACACCTTATCGGTTCCTAACCGTGTCACGGGTATTGGAAAAACGAATAAACCGCTTTTTAGAACCGATAAGAACCAGGAACCGACTCTAAAATAGTAACTTTTAGTTTTAAATGAGTTTTAACCCACTGATCGGTTCAAAACCGAACCGATAACTTACAAGTTCCACACAGACAAAACCTTCATTTACTTACGGTTACCACAGATAGAACTTGAACCGAACGGTTTTGCGGTTAAAATAAAACTATTCTTGGTTAAATCCAACCGAGAAAATACTTTTAAACCGAGAAATGAACCGAAGAAAGAAGGAGAAATCTCCGAGTTAATTGTTCACTGAGGCGGAGTAAAGAATCTGACAGTTCAAGTTTGAAATGACACAGATAGAGCTGCTCTCGTGCCAAAATTCT
The DNA here is from genome assembly GCA_016271365.2 of Neoceratodus forsteri. Lineage (NCBI taxonomy): Eukaryota > Metazoa > Chordata > Ceratodontiformes > Ceratodontidae > Neoceratodus > Neoceratodus forsteri. Next base: position 1,138,333,052 of record CM057458.1, on the reverse strand, counting down.
ATTTTGGAATGGTTTTAACCATTTCACTCCAGGGCAGTTCTAGAGCTGGATCAAACTGCTAATGTCTATAATATAGCAAGACTTCATGTTGTTTGAATTAGGAGTCTTTTAAGTTTTTATTGTCTGTTTCCCAAAAGACTTATGGAGGGGAATAGACAGCCTCCTGGACTCTGGGATGTCCATCATCTCAACATAATCAGGCTCCTCCTGATCCTCTACTGCTTCCTCCATAGGAAGCTGAAGAGTTTCAGCCACTTTTTTGTAGAACATAAAATGGGAAGGGGACTCAGAAAACCTAGGAGGAGAAACCCCTGAAGGTCTGTCTGGGGAGATGTCCGGGTCAATGGGCACATCCAGACTTTCATAATCACCATCACTATCCTCATACTCTCCGTCCTCCTCCTCCGGTTCATAAAAATCCTCTAAATTATAATCCAGAACCGGGGGAACTGACCGAACCGAGCCCCTAACCGATGGTGCCGGTTCGGTCGGAACTGGGGTTAGCGACTGAACAATCCTTATCACTTTGGCTATTTCATCAGCGGTCGGAGAAAGAACTTGTGGATCCAAATCCCTTCATTTTTTTTTTAACCGAACCGACTCTCAGAGTTGGTTCTCCTTTGCCAAGAAATTTACCCTGGTCAGAGGGACTCCTTCTGGTTCGTTGAACCGAACCAGGCTGGCCATCCCGGTCAGCGGACTTTTGGCCTCCTTTCCTCAACCTACCTACTCTCTTTTCCAGGGTAGCTGAGGGAAAATTTTTGCAAATCTGGCAGTCTGAATCGAGGTGGTCAAACCCCAGACGATAAACACAGGTGGTGTGGGGGTCAGCCTTAGCAAAGGCTTCCCCACACACACTACAGTGTTGAAACCCAGTGGGCCTAGTTTTTCTCTTGGGTTTCTCAGACATGGCCAGTCCTAACCAAACTTACCCTTTTTTCGGCAATCTGCCAGGCAAGACACCCTTATCGGTTCCTGACCGTGTTATGGGTCGTGGAAAAAAACGTAATGAAATCCGTTTTTTTAGAACCAATAAGGACCGGTTACCACACTCTAAAAGTAGAACAAACTTTTTTAAAACAAACCTGATCGGTTCAACCGAACCGATCCAACATTTACAAGTTCCACACAGAAGCAAACAATAATAGCCTATCTAGTACTCACGGTACCACAGACAGAGACTGAACCAACAGGTTAGATGGAATAAATTCGGTTGAAACCGAGGAAAAAACGACACCTTAACCGACTAAATTGAACCGAGCAAAGGAGGAACCTCCGGAGCGACTCTTCAGTGAGGCGGAGTAAAGAATCTGTCGGTTTGGGTTTAAACAACAACAGACAGAGTCTCAACCGAGCTCGAGCTCAGCGTTCCATGCCTTGCATGGAAAGTTAACTCTTTCCTCTCTGGGGCAGTTCAAAGGTTGGATATCACTGCAATAGTCAAAATACAGCAAGACTTCATGTTGTTTGAATGTGCAAGCAGCAAGCATGCAATAGGCATGTATAGCGTACTTGAAGTCTCTGATTCTTCCCACCCCATGCTATCCCTTCTGGTGTGGCTCCAACTGTGGGCCCCCAGGTGGTGCTCCTTAAATAGGGATCATCCAACCTCCAAGCCTAGGGAGGCAAGTATCCTGTGGAATGCTGAAACTTTCTTCCCCATCCCTCCCTCCTGAATTCCATTCTCATTTTCAAACCATGGTCATCTGCATCACAAGCAGCAGCCCTGCCCCTCCACTAATGATCCGATGTGTTGTACACTACAGTCTTATCCTAAAAAATGGTTACCTCCCATGGGGAAATCTACAGCAGCCTGCTAAAGATCAGATGAGAAGCCAGTACTTCTGAGCATGGCATATCTCCTGGCTGAGGTTGCATTACTCATGGACCTTGTGGCAGTGTCATTTTTGTTCACTGCCATCTGAAGTGGATACTTGGCTGCTTCCAAACTAGATTTTACTGTATGCATGAAGAAGATCTTTCACTCCAGTAGAAGCAACTCATACATAGGCTTGACTGCAGACAAGAGATATTTCGGTATTCGGCTGTACAGCTCAAAAATGCAGCTTTCCTTACAGTCAGTGGAGCTGACACATACAGGGGGCCTGCTTCCCTAGTTAGTCAGTGTTCTCTGAGACTTTATCAGTAGGGACTGTGGAAAGGGTAGTTCTGGCCTTTTCACGGGCAGCTGCCTGTATCAGTCCCTTTGGTGATGGTTGAATCACATATCTCCTCTAATTTATTTTGTCATTGACCTGAGCAGAGGCTGGCAACTCTAAAATACATTCCCAAGATCAAACAATTTAAAAATAATAAATTAAGACCAAAATGGTTAAAAAGCAAACAAACAAAAAAAAAATTGTTAACCAAAATGAAAAAAAATTATACAATAAATGTAAATCGTCCAAAACTACATTGAGGTGGGAGTCCATCAAAAAGGTTCAAACACAGTGCAAACGGGAAACTAAGACATCCGAAATAAATGAGCTAATCAAGCAACTAAACACAATAGTACTTTTTTATAGTTACTGTACATAAATTCATTAAAAAAACTCAATATAAGGTGGGCCCCTTATTCATAGACAATGAAAGCATCAATATGCCAGAAGACACGGCTAACATCTTAAACAAACGTTTTTGTGATGTTTTTGCAAAGAAAAATAAATCGCTGGTATAGTACATGCTGATATTTGCTCAGATCAGGCAATTGAATTCTCTCTTGAGGATATTAACAATAAACTTAACAATATCAAGGTTAATTCATTCCCGTGTCCAACTGGAAATATGATACAAATTATGTGTAAACATCTGGCATACCCCCTTAAACTGCTTTACGAAAGTAGCATAAACAGTGGGTGTATCCCTAAAGACCAGAAGACAGCTAATGTGGTTCCCTTGTTTAAAAATGGCAGAAAACAAGATGTGAATAATTATAGGCCCATAAGTCTCACTCCCATCCTATGCAAACTTATGGAGAGTATAATTAAAGACAAGGTGTTGTCTGTACTAGGAGAGCTCGATCTAAGTCAACATGGGTTCACAAAGGGAAGATCATGTATTACAAATGTCCTCTGTTTCTATGAAAAAAATAGTTTTCAACTGGATAAGAAGATTCCATGTGATGTGTTCTTTCTAGACTTTAGCAAGGCCTTTGATCTGGTTCCACTTTGGACATTAATTAAAAAATGAGGCACCTTAAAAACAAATCCTAAATATATAAATTGGATCCTGTGGAGGACAGGACACAGCGAGTGATGATTGATGGTCACTTTTCTAAATGAGGGCCAGTGTCTAGTGGCGTCCATCAAGGATCAGCGTTTGGCCCTCTTGTTTACCAAATATTTATTTCTGATCTATCATTACGTCTTGAGAGCTGGGTGACCAAATAGGTGGACAACTGTAAGCTAGGGGGTACTTGCAGAAACACCAAAGAAACCTCTAGCATTCAGGAAGATTTGGTTCAATGTTTGGTGCACAGCATGGTGTATGTGTATACTTATGAACTTAAAGTTTATGAACTTAGAGTTTGGCCTTTCTCTATTACCACCCTTGGTAGAAATGCTAGATAGGCGTAGGAAATAGAAGGCCCAGTGTCAAGAGTAAGAAGGGTGCTGGAGGAGGAAGGGGAGGATGCTGGGTGATTTAAAAATGCTCCAATGGCTGGCTTAAGCGGGGGTTGTGGAAGGAGCTATTTCCCCCACACTGAACCACGGGCTTTTATCCCTTCCATTCGATGTTTGGTGCATAGCATGGTGCTTGTGTATACTTATGAACTTGAAGTTTATGAACTTAAGAGTTTGGCCTTTCTCTATTCCCACCCATGGTAGGCATGCTTGGTAGGTGTAGGGAATTGATGGTCCAAAAAGACTGTTAACGGTTTAAGATTACCTCCTCCAATTCATGGAGCGTGTGACCAGTAGCACGCAAGAGAGGAAAAACCCCACTTCTAAGGAAGCCTCTGAGCACCCATGGCTACTGACCTGCCCATCCTCCAGGCAATCTACGAAGAGATAATCCTAAATGATTTGGACTGAGTTTTGGTTCTGGTTAAGTCAAAGAGTTGTATCCTCCAAATCTTTGCTGGCAAGGGTAGGAAGGTTGATTCTGGAAATTTAAGTATAATCCAAGTCAGTTGATGTCCAGGGGAAGGAAGATAGATGGTTTTAATGATGTTCAGAATTTCGTTGAGATAGTCAGTATTAAGGTCTTGAAGGCATATGTGTGATGAGATAGATTCGAACTGTGGAGGACCATGAGCCTTATAGCTGGAATGCAGTACTGGATTATGGGTGATGATACAAAGGAATTCCTTAGTGGCTCTTCGGGGAAGGAAGGAAGGAAGGAAGGAAGGAAGGAAGGAAGGAAGGAAGGAATAATGAGGATCTTTAAGCGGATTGAGGAATTTGTAAAGTTGGTAAGGTTTTCTGAGATTTGGTTTAAGGATGATAATGGTGGATATTCAGGATACGTAAATTGGAGAAGCTGGACGAAGTGATGGAATTCTAGATATATAAGTATAGTCAATGGGTTCATGTTCAATAAATAAAAATTACGTACCTACTGTAATTAAGATCTTTCTGTGTTTCTTCACCATTCATCACAGATGGGTACTGGCCGGAGATCAGGACCCCGCGGGAGCCTTTTTTTTTTTTTTAAAGGATAGGCGGAGCCGACGCAGCATCGGCGCCGCCCTCGAGGCTGACGTACTACGTGGCGCTCGAGGATTCGCCGTTAGGCTGCATCGACTCCGCCTGCCTACCAGTTCTGAGTCGCCGGAGAGGTAAGAGGAAGGGATGGAGGGTGGGACAAGAGAGTCCAAGGGACAGAAAAAGGAAGAGAAAAACTGAACTAAAAGGAGAAATAACGACTGAGAGGACAGCATAGAAGAAGTAAGACTAAGGGGATTGGGTAGGGGCCCCAATCTCTTGAAACGGAAGAAGGAAGGGGGGGGGAGAAAATTTAGGAGAGATTGAGAGGTAACAAGGATCCAAGACCCTTGTCCGTCACCAGACTATATAGGAACTGCAAAGAGTAGCAAAGCTTTCTTGCCAGAATTCAAGGCACAGAATAACTGGCAATACCCCAAAAGCAGAGTTGGCTATTCTGGAGAAGGACAGGGTACAGGGACTTAGTACTCTCTCTGTAAAGATATTTGGTGAAAAAAAGGGAACTTTTTTTTTTTAAACAGTTAGATGGATAACAGAAGGAGGGCAACCACTCAGCTCCCACCCCTGTGAGGCAGAGATATGTAGTAGAGAAGGAGTGCCACTCGAGCTGTAACCCTTAGGGAAGAAACTACCCCCTGTGTGTCCCAACTTTACCCCGCTCAAGAAGAGGGGTAGGCACAGAGGGAGGAGGACCCAGAGACTGAGGCCCCAGGGGGATGGCGGGTGGGATTGTGATGAATGGTGAAGATACACAGAAAGATCATATTACAGTAGGTATGTAATTTATATCTTATCTGTGTCAATCTTCACCATTCATCACAGATGGTAGTACCAAGCCCGCCGAAGGTTGATTCATTGCACCCTAAGGGACAGAGTCCCTTAGCCCTCAGTGGGTGACACTACTGGTGGGAACTCTGGGCCTGATGAGGCCCAGAGTGGGAAAGTGAGACGGGTCCTCCTGGAGGGGAAGGAAGTTGCCCGACAAACATCGTCCCCGCCTCCTACGGAAAAGAGATAGGTTCCTGGTGAGCGGAGAAATCACCCTATGCCGGGCCAAGGTGACAACCGGAAAGGCGAAGCCACGCCGATCTCCTGGTGCAGATCGCTGTCCCTACGACCCTGGTAGCTACCTCATTGGCGTCGTAAGATGCCCTTGCTTGGTGCCTTGCTAGCTCCAGGCCGCGTGCAGAGAGCGCGATGGCTTGCCTGGTTTGCTCCGAGTCAGGTAAAGCAGCTAGGATCTGACCTAGCGCGGACCACAAGAACCTGTTGTAGGCTGCACAGTGGGCCTGATGAGCAGAGATGGAGAGAAGCAACTGTGCCGAGTAGAAGGTCCTCCTCCCCCAGAAGTCAAAATCCAAGGAGTCTTGATCTGGGGGCCGGTCACGGTGGAGGGCACGGAGCCCGTCAGGGGTGTCCAGGTGCGCCAATCCGACTGCATGGATGAGGTATAGAACCTGGAGACTCTGGGGAGCGCAATACCTCTGGCTGAGGTCCCTAGGGGCAGGAACTCCAGAGAAGGGCCTCTGCCAGAAACGCATGGACGCCTCCCAAAAGGGAGCAGGCCAGGGCGGCACCACAAGGGTGGCCGCTCTGAAATTGCCTAGAAAGGTGTGCGCTGCATGCTCAGGATTGCTCACAGACAGGGGAGAAAGGTGAAGGTCCTCCATCATCCTCACGAGGAAACGCTGATACTCGGAGAGATCAGCGGCAGGAGAGATATGGACAGATGGTTCCTCCCCAGAAGAGGGGATGAGGAGCTGGAGGTCACCATGCGTTCCGAGGGTGGCTGCACGGGGGGAGGTTGAAAAACCTGGCTGTCCATGGCCCTAACATAGGCAGGGAACCGAGCAGCCACCGCTCTGAACTGCTCCCAGGTGAGAGGGCCACTAGGACCAAGAATGCCTGGGAGCGCTGGAGAATGTGGCAGAGGGATAAGGGCAGAGCCGAGAGAAGAAGTCGGCTGACCTCTGCCAGGGCTAGGGGAGCGGATCATGGACACCCGAGGAGGGTGTCCCGGAAGACTCCACAGCCGACAGCTGTACAACCACGTTGGTACTGCTGAGGCTGCGCCCAGAAGAATCCCCCCAGTGAGGCGACCGGGGCCGTATAGAACCAGAAGGACAGTCCCCTGCCTCCAAAGAATGGGACCCCCTCAAGGAACCGGAAGGGGAAGGGCGGAAGTCCACACTTCGGCTTCGTCCAGGGCCGGGTTGGACCCCAGAGAAAGACCGACACGCCGACCCCGCACCCCTCGACCCCTCAGAGTCCGAGAGGGTCCTAGTCCTCGAGAGGGCCAGCCTAGGTAGCTGGCAGCTCTGGGCTGCCCCCCGAAGGGGAGACCCAGGGAGCAGCACCCTCCCCTCCCCTCCTGTAGGCTTCCCGATGGGCCCCAAAGTTGGGCGATCGAGACACACTACCGGAGGGGGTGCCACCGCGGAGGGGTCGAGGAACCCCCCCAAGGCCAGGTTGCAGGGCAATAGTGGCATGCACCATAGCCTGCTGGTCAGTACCACTGACCTTAACCTCGGGAAGAACCTGACGCTCCTCAGAAGGGGGCTGGCTGTGACTCATCGTCGAGACCACAGGCTCGCCCTCCTCTGCAGACAACCCCGAAGGGTGTGACTGCCCGTCCGACTCCGAGCCCGACTCCGACTCGGAAGAGGTAGAGTCTGAGGCCCTAAGCCAAATGGTAGGAGGGCAAGGGAAGGCGACCTTACCAAAGGGCCCGGCAGTCAGAGCAGTGGCCGAGGCAGCACCCGTGCCCTCCACAGCACCGCAAGCGGGGCTGACAGAAGGTGCCAGGGCAGCTCGGGCCAAAGGTCCAGAGCCAGGGCCAGCCGCGGTGCCGCCAAGTCCACTGGCACCGGGGGCAGTACCAGGGACAGAGATGGCACCGACGGCAGCCCCAGCAACAGCCTCAGTGCCGACGACACCGCCAGGCCCCTCGGCGCCGCAAGCGGCACCGAGGACCGGAGCAGCACCGATGGCTCGGAAGGCGGACTCGGCGCCAACGCCGACACTCGCTAGGCTCCCCGGCGCCGCAGGCAGCACCGAGAGCACCAACAGCACCAAGGACGCACTGACTGACGACGCCAAGGCTCTCACGCGCCGCGGTCAACCTCGTGCTGAGGAGAGACATGGCGAAAGGCGATGCCGAATCCAGGGTCACGGCGCTATGAGCAGCATCGCCGCGAATGGTGCCGACAGGGCCCACGGGCGCCGAGAGACGAGTCGGCGCGGTCAGGCCTATGGCAGCGCCGAATGGCGCCAAGGCCCCGACGGCACCGAGGACGGCATCAACCCGGCCTTCCGGACCGCGAGCGACACCAGGGAGCCTCACCCCGAGGCGATTGCCATAGCGCCGCCGCCGGAGGAAGCGGGACGGGCCTCCTGCGCCGCGGAGGAGCCTCGGCCAAGGCTAGGCTACAAGGTAGCCGAGGCTTCCTCCTCCTCGGTCCGTATAGAACCGGAGGGACCCGGAGGAAAGGCCGAGAGAGCACGGCTTGGCCCGGACGAAGGCGAACCCTTCCCCCAAAAGTCGGGCGGAATCTCGCCCCACTTTAAACGCGGCGCTGTTCGAGGACGCTAGTAACCATGGAGAAGCAGGTGTCGTGACGAATCCATGTCATGAAGCGGGCCAAGACACGCGAGACACCGGTCATGCTGGTTGGTAATGGAATACTTGTGGCTGCACGGGCACCGACACATAGGGGGCCGACCCGCCTTGGAAAACTTCTTGCCCTCCGACCGAGACATGACCTACAGAAAAAAACACCAAAAACAGACTCGATGTCGCAAACTTTAAATAAAAGGAAAGATCTTACTGGCGACGTCGAGTGGAAGCAGAACCCAGAACTAGCAGATAACCGACGGACTGTCGAACGAATGAAAGGAGAAGGCCTTAAAATTTCTTCAAGAGTTTTTCTTCAGTTGGCTTCCCACGAGGCGACCTCGACGGCGGGAGACGAAGAACTGGTAGGCAGGCGGAGTCGACGCAGCCTAACGGCTAATCCTCGAGTGCCACGTAGTACGTCGGCCTCGAGGGCGGCGCCAATGCTGCGTCGGCTCCGACTACCCTTTAAAAAAAAAAAAAAGACTCCCACGGGGTCCTGATCTCCGGCCAGTACCCATCTGTGATGAATGGTGAAGACTGACACAGACAAGATCTGCACTACATATCACTATGAGGAATCTTATAATCTTCTGATCAATGAAGCAGTAATTATCTGCTGTCAAAAAGGTATAACTGAATGGACTGGATGATGTGGACTTGACTTCTGAGTCTTTGATGATGTAGGAGAGTCAATTCTTGACTGTGATGGACAATTCCTAGTTACAGGAATATCCAGGTGATGGAAGATAGGTTGGAGTTGAATGATGATCATATGTGAATAAAAGCTGGATGCTGGAATCACAATCCAGCAGATGAGTTAAGCTCTGAGTAGAGGAGACATAGTAGGATGGATGGATGGATGCCGGAAGCAAGGTTGGACGTAGTTAGGTAATCAAAGGAGTGGGACAGCTCTAGACGGTGATGCACTTGGAAAGCCCCAAAAAGAACACAGAACAAAGAAGCCATGGTCCAAATAGCCAATGGGAAACAGCACCAGAGTACAATGGACAGTCCCAGATGCAAGGTAGATGGTGGGAAGGCAGGAACTAAAGGTGAGGGATGGGCTCCCATCAGGGGTGAGTGGGGAAAGCCCACCGTCACTCGAGGCCTCTCAGGCTGAGCTAGAGACAGAGACTGTAGAATGATGGAATTATGGTAGGAACAGAAATGAGGAACAGGATCCCATCCCTGGAGACAGGGCAAGTCCACCTTCAATCAATATCCTGGAGGCAGAGCTAGGGACAGAGGCTGGTCCAGCACTGGAAGGAGGCTGAAGAGAATGCAGTTGGAAGACAATATTCCCATCCCTGGCAGAGAGGGCAATCCCACCTTCACTCAATACCTCAGAGGCAGAGCTAGGGATGGAGACTGTTGGCAAGATGGAGGACAAATGGAATAAATGGAAAGGAAGAACAGCTCCCATCCCGGCAGGCAAGCTAGCCTGCCTTCACTCAAGACCTCAATAGGCAGAGCTAGGGACGGAGACCATGGAATGATGGAATGGCAACCAGCAGGCCATGAGTGCAAGCAGTCCATGCCACAAACAACTCTCAGCATGGTAATGTCCCACATCATACAGCAAGTAATACATGGGAGAAAATGAAACCCATCCGTATCCAGAGGGCAGGCAGAGATAGCACCAAATTCAGGAATGAGAGCCAAAACATTTGGGATGGAGAGCAGGAGATCAGCAACAGTAAGCAGAATACAAGCCTACAAATTTCAGATGTACTGGAGAGGGAAACTGAATATTCAGTTGCACAGAATATCTAGTTCTGAAGTACCAGTGCTGAGGCAGGGAAAAACACAAAATCACCAGAATCAATGTCGGCTAGAAGAGGAAGCATCACCACGTGCCCTCTACCAGTGCAACAAGACCGTGGAAACAGAAAAATCACTCAGCATTTGGTCAACAGTTCTCAACACAATATCAATGTGATCACCAGAGGAAAGAACAAGATCCACTGTGAGAGACATGAATTAGTAGACCAGTTCTAGTTGGACAATGTCACTGCCTATGACAAATGGAGGGCTACGTTGGCTGTGAAGAAGTCTTCCTAGAACTGGTGGTACTGATAGAAAGTACTGACATCTTGAGGAGGACCAGTGGGTATAGTTGAGGAGAATGGAACAGTGACGTCACCTCCAGAAAGATAAGCCACCTGCACAGGAATGTCCCCTGGAGCCCAAGGCAGATTACCCAGGTCTGCAGTGTGCTGATGCAGAGCTGGAAGCTGGGAGATGTCACACCCTGGAAGTGCCGGCAGGAAGCCAAAACGCCAAAAAGAAATTAAAAGAGACAGGAGGAATGGAGATGGGGAACAGCTACAACCATGCAGCAGGAATGGCATGGAAGTAAGTCCTCCCAGAGGTTGAACAGCAGGCTGAGGTGGAACCAGCGAGCAGCTGGAGAGCGGGAGACAAAGGGCAAGCATAAATCCACCAATGAGACATCCCAGGAGGAGCGGCAGGTTAAGGGCAGCAGCAGCAAACACCGCAAGATCCCACAGCGGAAAAGGTCCAAACCCAGCAGCCAATACACTACACGCCACAGCACCAGCGAGAGCCCAGCCAGAGCAGCCCAGATGATTTTGAAATACTCCAAGCAGAGCTACAGGAAGTGGTTGGCTTAAGAAGGGGATGTGGGAGGAGCTATTTTCCCCACATTGAACCACGGCCTTTTTGCCCTTCCAATAAAATAAGGCACTGGACAAGTAAATGGGAAATGTGGTTCAACCATGACAAATGCAGTCATGCATTTAGGTTCAAATAACTATGTGGTAAAGTGAATGGAACACATTCTGAAGAAAGGGGGGTTACTAGTGGAGTACCTCAGGGCTCAGTACTGGGCCCAGTCCTCTTTAACATGTTTATAGGTGACATTGCGGAGGGTCTGGAAGGAAAGGTATGCCTCTTTGTGGATGACACAAAGATCTGTAACAGAGTTGATACACGGGGGGGGTAGAAAGGATGAGACGGGACTTGGCAAGGTTGGAGGAATGGTCAGACATATGGCAACTACATTCAATGCAAAGAAGTGCAAAGTAATGCACCTGGGAAATAAAAATCCAGGAGAAGAGTACACAATAGCAGGGAGGTACTAATGACAACAATAATGGAAAGGGATCTGGGTGTAGTCATATCAGATGACCTAAAGGTGGTAAGCAATGTGAGAAGTCAGTAAGGAGAGCCAGGGGATACTGGGATACATAGGAGGCATCACAAGTAGAAAAAGGGAAGTGGTTATCCCTCTGTACAGACAGTTGGTGAGACCCCATCTGGAGTACTGCGTGCAGTTTTGGAGACCTCATCTACGCAAGGACATAGACAGGATGGAAGCAGTCCAGAGGAGGGCAACTAAAATGGTGCAGGGTCTACATCAGAAACCATATGAAGAGAGACAGAGAGAGCTTAATGTATACCCTTGATGAAAGGGAGGGACAGGGGGACATGATAGAAACTTTTAAGTACCTCAAGGGAATCAACAAAGTCCAGGAGGGTAGCATCTTCAGAAAAAGAGATGTGTAAGAACAAGGGGCACAATTTAAAGTTAGAGGGGATGGCGCGGGGTAATGTGAGTAACCCCTGCAAATGGGGGTTCCTAAAAGACTTCCAGGAGCTTGCTTGAATGCTCCAAGCCTGAATGGTGTTTCATGCTTAAGCCATTTATCAGTGAGTGTTTTAGAACCTCTGGTACTGTCTCTTAAGAGCTGTCTGCTTGCAGACATAATTAGTTTGTATGGGGACTGTGTGTTTCTTTGATTGAGTACCACTCGAGCTGCTGCCAATTCACTCCATTTTGCAGTCACTAGGAGTGCAAAGGAACCTATCTGAAAGATGTAACTGTTTGCCAGAAACCATTTAGAGTAATAATGAAATTACAGTTTGTCTAACCTGCTTTCTTTGCAGTCAGAACTGTGTCTGCCTAGTTCCCCATTCTGGTTTTGAACTGCTGAACTGGACCAATCAGTGTGGGAGTAAGCTAGCTCTAAAATGGTGCCTTGGACGAATCAGAACTTGGACTCATAATCTGAGCCAGCCACAAGAGGATTATGGGCAGTGACTCTGGGAGATGTAGTTTGACTTGGGCCTTTTGGACCAACAGGAGCAGTCTATTGTGAGTGACAGCCAATCCAGTCAAGGACTGGGAGGAACTCAAAGGAAGTGCCCGGTTTTGTCTGTTGGAGTTTCAGTTTTTTTTTAGCTCTGGCAGTGAAGGGGAAAGGAACCCTGTGCTCCTTCAGTGCACAGTTTTAGTCGGGAAACGTGTGTAAGGCCCAGAGTTCCGGTCTGCAGCTTGTGTAACTGCTTGTTAGGACTGAATCCGTCCTGTGAAGAGAATCAAAGGATATCTGAAGAGTAGAAACCAGGCTCTCCTGTAGAAGACTGGAGAAATTGTTGAGTTGCACCGGTCTGTCAGGAACTGAATCTGCTGTGTGTTCTCCGGTATTGTGCAGTAATTGCGATCGGGATAGAGAAGCAGCCTGCCTGTTTGCCATATAAATGTGTGAGGAGTCTTGTGGAGCTCAAGAGTAGCCCTGCTGACATTGAAGGACCCTATCTTGTTTGGAGGTCGTGAGTACTAATTCAGGGTCGCTCCTGTTGAATTGCCACATTAAATCCAAATGGAATCACTGTACTGCTGACTGTTTAAACTAATTTTTCTTTCTCTGTGGAAAGGGCCCCTACCAGCTGCCACGGTTTGGACTAGCCACTAGGGCTTGGGTACCCAGGGACAGTAACTGGTAGGGATAGGCCTTGCACAGAGCCATAGATAGATGAGTAAAGTGATAAGCTAATTAACCTGATTTCCCTGTCCTTGTTATATTCCCCCTAAATAACTCAGAGCTGCTTGTTTCAGCAAAGTTATACTGCCTGAGGTATTTGTCTCATGTTAAAGTAGTGTACTGTGATTGTTGCACTGTATCTTATTTTACAGGAGGTCCCAGTGCCTGAACCAGCCCTGGGGGTAAGTGTATACTGTGAAGGTAATTCTGATATATTGTGTGGGCCACTAGTGGGAAGAAAGGGGGGTTGCAGTGTCCCAGAGGGCTGTGACCAAGTAAGTTTAACTATTGCAAACCCTGACCTCTGGGTGGAGGCACCCGCCATTGGATCCAGGCCCCTCAACCTGTTAGTGGCAAATCAGGCAGGGGTAGTAGCCCCATGGGATAGCGCCATCTAGGGGTTACATGAGGAAATTCTTTTTCACAGAGAGAGTGGTGGACGCATGGAACCGCCTTCCTGGAGAGGTTGTGGGGTCTAAAACAGTGGGGGAATTCAAACATGCATGGGACAGACATAAGGCAATTATAGTGGGGGGTTGCAGGAAGTAGGCTGTTGGTTAACTAGAATCTGCAGCTTATCCAATAGGTAGGGAAAGGGGCAGACTGGGTGGGCCAAGTGGTCCTTATCTGCCGTCAAAGTCTATGTTTCTATGTTTCTATGTTAAATTGTTAAATGAAACACAACATGAAAAGGATTTGGTGTTATTATCTCCAGTGATCTATACTGCTCACAACAAACAAATGAAACCATAAGCAAATCAAATAAAATATGGTGGCCCATGAACAGAAATATCAGATCTAGAGATCAATCGGTAATTGCTCCATTATACAGATCGTACATCCGCCCTTACTTGGATTTTTCATCCCAGTTCTGATTCCCTTTGGAAAAACATAAATCAGTGGTTGAGAAAGTTCAGAGAAAAATAACTGAACAAACAAATGGTCTGAGGGATCTGGAATATGACGAGAGGCTGAGCATACTTTGTCTTAGATCATTTGAAACAGGGGAGATCTATTGCTGATGTGGGACATGTTACAGGACCCATATTTAATGAAGGAAATGGGACTGGAGTTTAATTATATATCGATGGGGACTAGGAGACACCCACTGCAGTTACAGTGTCAAAAATGTTACTCCTTGAAGCGGAAGTATTTCTTTCACAGAGAGTTGTGAATCCTTGGAATTCTTTTCCCTTAGAGATTATTATCAGTGAAACCAAGAATAGTTTTAAAAATAAACTGGATACACAAACACTGACAAGAACAAATGTATACTATTACGGGAGCTCAAATGGGCAACTGCCTTATGCTTCTGTTTTGTGCCTCAATATAAAATCCTTTTTTTTTCATACTTTTTATTTAATTGTATAAAATCTTTTGTGCTTGGTAAGGCAGGGGTACACATGGCCCACCAGGAAAGTGGATAAAGAGGCCCATCTGAAAAATCAGTAGGGGAGGGCCCAGGGAGAGAAACTATTGTTAGTATTCCACTTAAATTTGATACACTAGCTTTCTGTCTGCATCTTCCATTTAGTTGCAGCACCCAAAGTATCCCATTTAAGTGTAACCCCCCCTTACAAATGGGGGTTCCCGAAAAGTCTTCCATGAGCTTGCCTAAATGCTCACTGCCAAGCTGGTGTCCTGCGTTTAGCAGTTAATCGTCATTGCCAAAGAGTGCCTTGTAGCCTCTATGTACTGTCGCTTTAAGTGCTGCCTAGATTGCAGTACAAATTAATCTGGGAGGCCTAGTGTGTCATGCTCGAAATCCGCCTCACACAGGTAATCGCCTGCTTCTGCCATCGCTAATTGCGCAGAGGGAGCCCTGTTAATAGATGTAACTGTTTGCTGATCATTCATTACAGTAGTAATAATAATGTAGTTTGTCTAACCTGCTTTCTTTACAGCATGGACTGTTTTGTTTATCCCCACCGTTTTGGCCCGGAACTGCCGAATTGGACCAATCAGTTTGGTGGGACCTAAAATGGAGCCGGACTACAGGAGCTGTCTGGAGTCAAAATCTGTAGGAATTGTAGTTTTGGGCTTTTGACGCCTTTTTGCACCTGAAGTGGGAGCCTTTGTCGTGACTGACAGACAGATCAGCCAACCGAATCTTTTGGATCCGAGTGAAATCCCCAAGCTGCCTGCTGTTTCAGTCAGTTCTGAGCTGTGAAGTGAAATGAGAACAGCTCAAATGATTTGGGCAGTAGTTTTGTATGGGAGAACTGTGAAAAAGTTGAGTTTTGGCCTGCATGTCTGCCTGCTGCCCCTGAGAGGGAGAGAAGAGAATTATTTTGGACTAAATTCAAGTTTGTGAGAACGAACTAAGTCACTGATTTTTTTTTTACCAGGTTCATACCTGAAGAAGACCGAAGATTTTGCTGAATGCGATTGGCCTGTCAGGATTTCCAGCTGCTTTTCAATCCCTGGTTTGTGCAGAGACTTTGCGATCGTGACCGGAGTGCAGT
This sequence comes from Neoceratodus forsteri, assembly GCA_016271365.2. NCBI lineage: Eukaryota > Metazoa > Chordata > Ceratodontiformes > Ceratodontidae > Neoceratodus > Neoceratodus forsteri. The sequence continues at coordinate 1,138,317,517 of CM057458.1, read as the reverse complement.
TTGCCTGGTACAGTAGAATTTCCTTACATGTAAATGTGCTGTGTATTGAAAGTGGGCCGTGATTTGGTCTCCCACTGTGAGAACTGTGTTCTGCTTGCTGGAAGCTGTATTCAGCCCAAAACGGACTGTATCTGAATTTGTCTCCATTTGGCCTGGGCCTTGCCACACTGGCCCAGCCAGACTACCCACTGTACAGGAAAGCCATCAACGAGAGACATGCCTGGGGATCAGCCCCATGCTCCACGCCTGAACAGGAACGACACCTTGGTGATTCATGTGGGCCCTGCTTCTCCTGGCACTCCAGATTAACCACCTGCTGTCTAAATTTTCATCCAGCCTGTGTCCAGTCTTGGGTATAGTGAGTAATCATCAGGGTAACTCCCTGCAACAACAGCCTAATCTAAAAGTGTGTCATTTGATTGTCTTGTTGTTTTCTTTTCTCAAACTGAGCCCTCCGGCTCCAGATTACAAATAGTGTGTGCTGTGCATGTTTTCTTCCATCACAGGGCCCCAACCAGCTGCAACGTTCCTGGCTAGCCCACCATTCTCCATCTGGGTACCCAGAGTGTGTGACTGTTTATGGACCCTGAAGTGCATGCATAACTGTTTGATTGATACTGCCTTTAAGCAAATTAACCTGATTACGCCCTTCCCTTGTTCAAGTCCCTTAAATAAATCAGATCTAACTCTTTTTTGCATTTACCCTGACTGTGGTTCCAGTTTGTGCAAGAGTACTGTACTGCTATTTGCTGTGTATAACCTTGTTTTACAGGGGGTCCCCAGGGTCAAGCGAAAGCCCTGGTGGTGAGTGCAAACAGTATGGGTACTTGTATGGTTTATCAGGGGTATTGTGAAAGTGATTATTGTGTATTGTTCCAGCCACTAGTAAGGAAAGAGGGGGGGTTACAGTGTCCTAGAGGGCTGTGCCCAGGTTAGCTTAACCACTACCAACCCTGACCTACGGGTGCAGGCACCCGTTTCAGAACTCAGGCCCCTTAACCTGCTATTAGCCAAGCAGGTGGGGTAGTAGCCCTTGGGATAGCGCCACCTAGGGGTCACATAAAGAAAATAAATGCAAAGATTTAGAGAGTTTAAAAGGTGGCCTGTTACCCAACAGAGGGGGCCCACCTGGAAATTTCTAGGTATTCTTGTGGGCCAGTCCTCATCTGCTTTTGTGCGACTATTTTTTAGTCTTGCTGTAGGATGCATGCTATTTTTGTTGAACATAATCCCAGCCTGGCTAGAAATTCACATTCAGATGAATTAACATAAGACAAAAATAGTCTAAATGCCCAGACTTTCTGCAATTCCCCTGACAAAGGAGGAGTATGAGGAATAATCCTCCATTAGCCTCGGGGAGAGCCAATATCCTTGTGTCCAGTTCCCTCAGTTCTAATTGCTTCCTCCACCTTGCCATAATACTCTTCCTCATCCCCAAAAACCTTGCAGGGGAACTAACCAAAGCAGGCTTCTCTTCCTCACACTTTTTCTTGGTGAGCAACATGTGTTAAGATTCTTCCAAACAAGTTACGTCCCTGCTTTGTGGCCTGGGTGCTCTTCTGGGGCAGTTACAAAAGGTACAGACTTGATCACAGCATGTTTTTCTTTGTGAATCTTTTTTGCCTGCTGAGCTTTGGGATTATCCTTAGCAGAACTTATCTGTCTGTGCTTCTTCTAAGAAGATCCAGACTCAGAGCCCGAGTAGGCCAGCCGTGTGCCTCGTAGGCACGGTCTATTGGTGCCCTGGAATCTCCACGCCATCCCGGACGCCTCCTGCAGCCGCTTTTTGACCACGGAAAGCCGGACTCAGAGCCCGAGTGGGCCACCTGTGTGCCTCAAAGGCACGGTCTATTGGTGCCCTGGAATCTTCACGCCACCCCAACGCCTCCTGCAGCCGCTTTTTGACCACAGAAAGCCGGACTCAGAGCCCGAGTGGGCCAGCCGTGTGCCTCGTAGGCACGGTCTATTGGTGCCCTGGAATCTCCACGCCACCCCCGATGCCTCCTGCAGCCGCTTTTTGACCACCGAAAGCCGGACTCAGAGCCCGAGTGGGCCAGCCATGTGCCTCGTAGGCACGGTCTTTTGTGCCCTGGAATCTCCACGCAACCCCCGACGCCTCCTGCAGTTGCTTTTGACCACTGAAAGCCAGACTCAGAGCCCGAGTGGGCCAGCCGTGTGCCTCATAGGCATGGTCTATTGGTGCCCTGGAATCCCCACGCCACCCCCGACGCCTCCTGCAGACACTTTTGACCACAGCCGGACTCAGAGCCGTAGCGCCAGTCTATTGGTGCCCTGGAATCTCCACGCCACCCCCAACGCCTTCTGCAGCTGCTTTTTGACCACCGAAAGCCGGGTAAGGATAGCCTCTGGCTGGGGAAGCTCTGATCGGCTGCTATTGGCCGACCACGCTTTGAGCAGAATCACTGATTGGCCTCCGGTTCAGACCCTGCCTCCTGATTGGTGTGTCTGATTTTGGTGCTTTGCTGGGCTCGGAGCCCACTGACTTGCACTGCTCTGTGCCGAAATTTTATTTTCCTGGACATTGCAGCCTGAATCTTTACTGTTTAAACCTATGCTCTGATTGTTGCTTCTGCCTGAAACTCAGAAAATACCTCCCATATTTCTGCATTATTCTCGAGCAAGCTGCAAACTGATATAATTTGCATTGGTATTCTCCAATTTAATAGTTGTCATTTGCTGTTATTATAAGTGTACTGCTTACAAATAACTTTGCCGCTGAGTAAGATATTTTTCTGTTTCTAGTATTTACTAAGAGCCTTTGCTGTTGTATGTAATTGTCTCAGCTTTAGTTCTTAGCAAGCCGTGTAAACTGATTTTGCTGCTTTGCCCTGTTTAAGCCTGTTGTCCCCCCCCCACCCTGATCTGCTAACTGACAACCTGCTCTGTATCCCTCCTTTTGTATTGTTTTCAGCTTAAGCCTGTTACCACTGCCTTCTCCTCCTGTAACTGTTGCCTGGCTTTCCCTGCTCTACAATCTCTGGGCAGTTGACTCCTGCTACAGTCTCAATATTGCATTCTCATCCCTGCCTTTTATCCTCTCAGTCTCCTGCTCGCTCTCATTGCTCTGCTTTCTGCTTGGCCTATCCTCCACCCCCTAAAATCTACCTTCGCTAACATCTATTGTCGTCGTTCTTCATCAGCTCTCCTCATAGCTTCCCCTGCTCATCTTCTCTGCTCAAATTTCCTTTTATTCTTTATTTCCCCACCTTACTGTCCCTCTAACTGGCGCCAGTGCAATTGTTGAAGCTGATCGCTTCTGGCTGTCACACCCACCCCCCTCTTTCATAATCTCTCACCCTTTTGACTTAATATCGTCTCTACATCCCCTCTCCAGCTGCAGTCTCCAACTCTCTTCCCCCGCCCATTGAATACCGACTCCACGTCACTGCCTTTGTTTTCCCTTGTAAATTTTTGATTACTCGCCCTTTTCTCTCTCTCCTTACTCCAGACTCAGAGCCCGAGTGGGCCAGCCGTGTGCCTCGTAGGCACGGTCTATTGGTGCCCTGGAATCTCCACGCCACCCCTGACGCCTCCTGCAGCCGCTTTTTGACCACCGAAAGCCGGGTAAGGATAGCCTCTGGCTGGGGAAGCTCTGATCAGCTGCTATTGGCCGACCACGCTTTGAGCAGAATCACTGATTGGCCTCCGGTTCAGACCCTGCCTCCTGATTGGTGTGTCTGATTTTGGTGCTTTGCTGGGCTCGGAGCCCACTGACTTGCACTGCTCTGTGCTGAAATGTTACACCGGCCCCCCCCACCTTTATTAAATAGTCTCTACGTCTCCGCCCCCTGCTCCTAATACCGCCCTTGTTTCTTGCCTCCTATCCTGTCCCCTAGCTAAACCACTCCCCCTCCTCCAGCTTTTTTCTCCTGCCAGTTTCTCGGGTTGTAATTGCTGGCTTCACAGATCCCTGTACTCCAGTATTCTCTGATTTTCTTTTATCTTTCTTATCTCATCTTTTCTGCACTCCTCCACTTCTTTTCAGTCTCACATCCTTGTTCCTCTCCTCTCTCTAATGCCTCTCCACAGCCACCTTCTTCTGTCTCTTTTAACCCTCTCCCTCTTTCCTACTCTAGGCTATCTTCCAAACTCCTCCTATCCCTCTCCACCCTTTACTCTGGACATCCACGCCAGCTATCTCTTATCTGGTACGATAGCAATCTCCCTCTACCCTCACCAAGGGTACTTTTTGGCAAACGACTGGGTGCAATTAACGAGTCACGACGAGGAAAAATGGGCATATCGTCCTCTGTTTCTAACCACTGCCATGCTCTGGGACCCTAGACGCCTGCACTGGTCTAAGTCGCACAAGCTGCAGAGGTGCAATCATTGACTACGGCACGGCAATTGTCTCTTAAACTCCTGCTCCTCCTCCTCTTGATATCAGGAAGTGTTCACCCAAATCCTGGCCCTGTCTCCTACAGTACAACAAAGCCTGCTAAAACGGAGGGGGGTCTCAAAATTGCCACCCTAAATATCTGCAGTCTCCTCCCAAAACTGGCCTCCCTTCAAATCTTTGCCAGCCAACACAACCCCGATATCCTTGCCATCGTTGAAACTTGGCTGACACCTAAGACTCCCGATCATGCCATCTCTATACAAGGTTACAAGATATTCAGGCTGGATAGGACATTGAAAAGGGGTGGTGGGTGTGCAATCTACATAAAGGACTACCTCACCTGTCTCCCTGGTACGTACACCACCACAGAAACCTCAGTGCAACTCCTTCCTATCAAGGTACTCCTTGGTGCCCAAAACAAAGTCCTCACGATTGCTGCTGTCTATATCCCACCTAAAGATCCTGAGTCCGGCCTCCAGACTGTCCTCGAGTTCGTAAGTTCACAACCTTCTGACATCGAGCTCCTTCTCCTTGGGGACTTTAATATCAATTGGCTTGCACCTGATGCAGGGTCAAACAAAGATGCTATCCTAGCAGCAAATTTAACGCAGGTGGTTAACTCCCCTACCAGGAAAAACTACAAATCAGGGACTAGCACCCTCATAGACCAGATCCTTACCAGCCACCCTGCCCGTATAAACAATGTAGTTGTTCTCCCTGACTCTCTCTCAGTGATCACTCTCCTATAATATGTGCCTGGACAGATAAGTTTGGAAAGCCACCTCCAAAAACCATCTCTAGCAGAGTTCTACCTTATGGCAACCTTACTCATCTCAAGACCTGTCTCAGGCAGAAAGACTGGTCCATGATTTACAATACTCAAGATGTTGACCTAGCCCTTGATTACTTTATTACTACTTTCAGCGCTGCCTGTGACACCTATGCACCAGAAAAAGTGCAAAATCAAAGCACTCTCAAATCCCTGAGCTCAGGCGAAGCTTTGGCACAACTCAAAGAGTAGGGACCACCTCCGGCTACTGCAAGAGCTACTGGCTCTCTGATGGACATTCAAAAATATAAACAGGCTGCCAACCACTGTACAAAACAGATCCATTTGATGAAGAGCTCCTACTTCAAGAATGCCCTCTCCAACTCCTGGGGTGAAGGAAATCCTTCTGGGACAATATAGAAATATCACGGGTAAGCAGTCAAGTCCTCTCCTACAATAATGAATGTGAATGGAACCACTACATTAGACCCCGTGGTCATTGCAAACACCCTAAATGAAACCTTCACAGACCTTAGTGGTGTCCTCTCATCTGATTTCTTCACTGATGCTGACTCTCCAATTTCTACATCTACTACTGCCTCTCCAACCAAACCACCCTTCCATTTCAAAATAGTTAAGGCACATGAAGTCTATAAATATGTAAAGAAGGCCATTTCTAAGTCCCGAGAAAGCAGCGACACTATTGACCTTAAACATCTGTCCCTCTCTCTGGAGGAAGTGCTGCTCCCCCTCACCAAAATTTTCAATCTCTCCCTCTGCTACAGCCAATTCCCTAGTAAATGGAAAGCTGCAATTGTCACTCCTGTGCACAAAAGTGGTGATAAGTCACTGCCTGGTAACTATCGACCTATATCAATTCTACCACCTCTCTCAAAGGCCCTTGAACGCATGGTGGCGGACCAACTTTCAGACTATCTGGAAAAGCATGACATCCTCTGCACTCAGCAACATGGATTCAGGAAAGGACACAGCACATCGACTGCCCTACTTGAATTCTCAGGTGCAATCCACAATGCCATGGACAAAGGAAACCTAACTGGAGCTGTCTACATTGATCTAACCAAAGGCGTTTGATGATGGTACATGGCCTACTCATCAAACAACTACTGTCTCTTGGGCTCTCACAGGGTCCTGGTGACTGGGTAAAAAATTACCTTGCTCAGCGCTCTCAATCTGTAAAAATAGCTGGCGTTCTCTCAGACTCAAAACCGGTTCTCTCAGGAGTTCCTCAGGGATCCATCTTGGGCCCTCTCCTTTTCAGCCTTTTCCTAAACTCCCTCCCCAAATCCTGCCCTGAACAAATAATCCTCTATGCCGATGATGCCGTGATTCTTTCCACTCATAAAGATCTGAACCCCTTACGTCTCAGCCTTCAGCATGCTTTTTCCAAGGTCGAGATGTGGCTCCTTGAACATAAGCTGGTTCTAAACCACAAAAAAACTAAATCCATGCTCTTCTCTAGTCCGCAAAACAAGAAACGGCAAGTCCCACTCACCATTAATACGTACCTGGGAAATACCCTTGAACAAGTGCCAATTTTCAAATATCTTTGAATCATCTTTGATCAAGGCTTAACCTTTGCAACTCATATTGATAGTACAGCAAAAACTATTAATCAGCGAATTGGGATCCTGTGATCGGAACCGACAGCTCCTTAATCTGCACTGAATTGCCATTCAATCCTCTATCATCTCAATCGTTGACTATAAGCCTTAATTATCTGCGGATCTGCCACTACTACGCAATTAGTCGACTACAACATCCCTAAACAAGGCCTGTCGTCTGCTCACTGGTGCACATCGACGTACTCACACATGTGAACTCTACACTGACACAGGTTGGTTGCAACTCTTAAACCGGCTAAAGTACCTTACCTGCCTGATGGCGAAAAAATCCACCTTGGGCCTCACTCCTCCCTGTATCCAAGACCTGTTATGCCTGAGCGCTAGTATCCGTTTTACCAGAAGATCAGAACATCAGCCTCTCCAAGTCCCCCGATGCCAGACTTCTCAGGGTCAAAGATCATTTGCCTATCGTGCCCCCAGCTGGCTAAATGCCCTCAGTACTCCTATTACTGCCTCCACCTCAGTAGGTGCTTTCAAATCTAGGCTGTACTCTCACCTCGCCGCCTCCAGCTCCTGTGACTGCCCTGATTAAATCTCTTATCTATCACTACCCACCCTGGTCCAAAACTTGACAAAGACATGTTAGAGAAATCTTTTCTCCTGCTATTGTCTGCTCCCCTCACCTTTCTCTTACCCTCTCTGTCTGGACTTTTTCCCTAATCTGGCTTGATTTCTTTTTTGTTATGATAATGTGATTATTGGTATCTCATGTCCTTTGCACAAATGATTGATATGTATTGTCTATGTTTTCTTGTTTTTGACACAACACAATTTGTTGTGTTATCTATGTAACCTTTTTGTTCTGTACTTAATTGACGTGGAACCTTCGTAAAAGAGCCATTGGCTCAAAGGTAGTAATTCCTAGAACAATAAACTTAAGATCCACCCAACTAGTTATACATATTTTAATAAAGCTGCTTGCTACTGAGATATAGTACTACTAATCAATTCCTTCTCTATTGTTTTGATTATTATGGCTGGTCTGTGTAGCAGACCAGTTCCTATTGTGATTTAAATAAGGACATTTTTTTTACCTCTGCCACTGACGAACAATAGGGGGTGGGACATATGAGGGCGAACAAGTAAGAGAAATGGCTTGCCATTAGTTGTTAGTGCTGTTTTTCACTGAGTGTAAGGATACCATTGGTTGTGGGTCTGAGTGTACATGAACGTTTTATGAGCGAGTTGCAAACCTCTCAAAAATGTAGCACCAAAAGTCTCGAGGACGCAACCGTCATGCATACTCAACCTCACAAGCAATAATGCCTTTACTGTTTTTGAATGACAGCACTAATATCTGACACAGAAAAACACACCAGATGCTGCCACCAATTCCACCCATCACCCAACTCCTGCCCAAGACATTGCACACACACACACACACACACACAAAACCCACCCACTGCTGCCAGTTCCAAACCCCCGATTCCTCCTTTGCTGTCCACCCATCAAGTAACACACCCCTGTCCCCCACCCTTGTATCGCCTCAACACCTTCCCCCATGCCAGTGAGCTACTGTATAATCTTTCCTGATAACTTTCCTTCCCCCACCCATTTTCCCTAGAACCCACCTCTTCCCCCTGCCTTAAACAGTCAAAAAAGAATACCCACTGCCCCAATACCCTCTATCTCCCACCACTCTCCTCTGATCCCCACTCACCCACCAATAACAGAATTCTGTGTATAACAAAAAAAATAATAATCTGTCAATCCCATGGCGGGCCATAGGCAAAGCCCTCCCTCCACCTTGACTGGATGCTGTCTAATGACTGGAACTGGGTGTGCACTCTATAGCAATCAGGAACAAAGAGAAGAAGCCAGCACTTGGGAGCAGCTGGGGTGCCACAGCTCAGAAACTTCAACTGGAACAATGCAAAAGTCCATGCACTCACTATATACCCATTCATAGCTTGTAAAAAAAATACAGCAGTCCCACTGCTTCAGGATTATTAAGTAGACTTCTTTTTAATGAAAACAAACAATTAAAAATCCAGGTCAGAGACACGAGTGATAAGAAAGACAGACAGACAGACATGATTACTACAGGCACACATGCTCGGTCCCATTCATTATGTCTGTGGCGCCATCCGTATGGAACTCTCTACTTCATCAGATTACAGAGTGCAGGACCGTGGAGAGCTTTAAGACTGACTTAAAAACATATTTATTCAGACTAGCTTTTAATATCTCATGTCTTTTAGAATTTTAAATCAATCTGGATGTATTTATATGAAGCAATGTATTTATGAGTATTTTTAATTGGAAGTTTGATTTATTTATGTGATTTGTTTAATATGTTTTTATATAAAGGGCTTTGATATTTTGAATTGCACAATATAAATAAAAAACTGTTATTATTATGAATGGAACTGGATATATGCTCCTACAGTTATCCCCTAATTGGCTTCAGCCAATCACAATCTTCACTATCAGCTTCAGAGGAAGCCAGTCAGGTGATAACTACAGGAGTGCATGCCCGATTCCATTTATTAGATGGTGAACAGCTGAAATGGAGGAAGGGCTGTACCGGATACCAGCTGTGGGACAGACAGATTTTTCTGGCAGTATACTTTTTTGCTTGTGGGTGAGTGAAGGTGGGTGCCAGAGGGTGGCAAGGTAGGACATACTTCTTTTTTGACTGGGTGGGGGAGGGCCGGAAATATGGGCTTTAAGGACAGTGAGTAGTGGATTGGAAGTGACTGGAAATGATAATACAGTACTTCGCCAGTGCTGGGGTTGCTATGAGGGTAGGGGATGGGAGGTATTACTTGGTGCATGAGGTGGGGGGAAGGGAAAGAAACATTGCTACATGGTTGGGTGGGTTACAACTTTAAAAAATATTTAAAAAAACTACACTTAGTGGCACTTCACCATCAAATTCATTACAATTTGCACAGGGTTAAACTTTGCAAATAATTTTACGTAGTGAAACTTCCTGATCTCACCCATGTCTGATTCTGATTGCAGATGTTAAATAATTATTATCCAGTCCAATCAAATTACCCAATTTTAAGTCAGATCAGAAGCAGATAATAGCAGATAATCTTAGTACGGTTGCAGTCAAAGACGTGATCAATAGTTTCCAGATATTTCGCAATATTCTTCTTCTTTTTTTTTTTTGTAATATCTGTTTATTATGCACACCCCCTTACCAGCCCAGCCACCTGCTCCTTCCGGTGGCCAGGCCTCACCACAACAGTACTTCCATTTACCATCTGCAGCTCCCTCAAATGCTGTCCCCGACTGACCCACCGTATCCCTTCACTGGGGAGCCCCGCTACCTGTGGCAGGGACTGAGAGGGGAAGATTGCCATGTGCACATAGGCACACCTTCAATCCTCGCCAGGCAGCTCGAGAGCTTCCCGGCTTCATGATGATGAAGGGTGGGCCGCCATCATCCAGTGGCTTGGGTGGCCATTTTCCTTTGTTCCTGGTGTCTCACTCCACTGGAGTGCATGCCGCGGTGTCCTGATGTTCACGCATGCGATGTGTGGTTACCCATGCCGCAGTGCGTGATGCTGAAACTGGACACCAGGAGCTGCCAAAGGGTATTGCACTCTTGGCCCCGGGAGGATAGCATCCATGAGACACTCTTGGGCCTTCCCTGTCGGCCTCCGCTCCTGTCATCCCAGGCTCGGGCGTGAACCCGGGTCGCCAGTGTGCCAGGCGGTCCCCTATCGCACGGTGCCACGGGGCCGGCTGCTTTGCAATATTTCTAAAGAGAGTTTCTCTAGTGGCCCTACTGTGGAACTGCAGACAGGCAGGGAATTTCTCTACAGATATTACAGAAATTTCAGGCTATATCTGACCATGTCTTTGGCAGCAACTGAATCTGTTGGATTTCCATCAAATCAGATACTGCAGTATCCGAGCATCTCTACAACACAGGCTTGCCTTTTAGCTGGTCTCTTTTTCTGTGTCTCAGGACAAAACACTTTGCACAGTTGACAGTTAAGCTAATCGTGATCTATGCCCAAACACTTTTACCACTTTGAACACCTATCTGTCTTAGGCAGACAGGTGCCATACTTTTAGCACTTTATAAAACTTGTGTGCCAAGTATGTTTTTTAGGTTTTTGTTTGTGTTCTAAGACATGACTCCAGAATAAGGTACCAAAATAATGGTTCCAACCTCAGCATTAAGAGCCAGTAAATTTACATTGACCTCTGTCGTTACAAGCCAGCCAATATTATTTTATTCAACCACAGTCACTGTGAGGCAAAAACTGATGGAAAGTGCTACAAAAATCTTTGCAGAAGCAGTTTGTTGTCAACCACCATTGTTGTGAGCTGACAGAAATAACACTCGACTACAGTCATTGTGAGCTGAGAAAACAACCTCAAGTGCCTGGGGAACAAAACAGTAAAAAGCACTTTAAAAGTTTTTTTTTTTTTTTGTACAAAGCAGAACGGTTAAAATGGATCTGCGAGGATGGAAAACTTAACTGCAAACTCTACCACAATCCTTAAAGAGCTCCTGACAATACCCGTCTGTGTCTGCTGATTCTGATGCTTTGAGACTTGTTTTACTAGGTTAACTTTTATCTGTGGGCTTTTCTGGTAGTTTCTTTACCTCTAATGGCAAGCCACAGAGCGGCTCTGCATAGAACATCCTACACATGATGTCACTTGGGATTTAGGCTGGTATCAGTGGGTAAACCACAGGGAAACTGCACTGGTATTGAGATGCATGATTATTGCCGTTAGAGATAAACAAACAACCAGAAAGGCCCACAGATAAGTTACCCTAGTAAAACAAGGCTCTAAGCATCAAAATCAGCAGACACAGACGGGTATCATCAGGAGCTCTTTAAGTAGAGCACTAATGTGGCCTTTGCCACAGTTACTGGAACCATTGGGAACCACATAAAATGGAGGAAAAAGACTTGTAATAAAACACAGATTGTAAGAGAGAGCAAATATGTAAAATAATAACTTTTAAACTTTTTAAAATAAAATCAGATCAGAGAGCAAGAGGAGTTTGTGGAGTTGGGGAGGGGCCTTAGACAAGTAGCATGTATGGTAACCTTCTCGGAGGTGCTGCCTGTCTATGGCAAGGATGATGCTAGGGTATTCCGCACCATGGGATTCAATGAATGGTTGAAAAACTGGTGTGGAGCTCAGGGTTTTAGCTTCACTGGGGACTGGGGAGCCACCTGGAGGGATGCAGGCTTATACTGGCGCAATGGTCTGCATCTGTCCGGGGGGGACCAGGATCCTAGATGACAGGTTTAAATGCTTCATTGGCAAGCATTTAAACTAGCCAAGGGGGAGGCACTGAAAAGGAGCAGGGAAATCCCAGCCTCCCCCCCACAAAAACACAGTAATTAGAGAGGTAAACACCAAGGTAGAGAAGTCAGTAGGGAGCAGGACATGGATAAATGCAGAAAAAGGCAGTAAGGACAGGGATGGGGCTAAAAGGGGGTAAAACCATACAAAAATAAATGGAAGGTGATGAGTACCAATGCCAGCAGTCTGTGCAACAAACTCCCTGAACTAGTGGCCGTGATGGAAGAGGGATGCCTGGATATTGTGGCAGTCACTGAAACATGGTACACATAGATCCATGACTGGGATGTCAACATAACAGGATACACAGTCTACAAGAGGGACAGGGTGGGTAAAAAAGGAGGAGGAGTAGCTATCTGTATGAGGGAAGGGATTAAAGCAACAGAACTAAAGAGTAAACAAGAAGTTGATGAGTCACTATGGGTCACCCTGGAGACAGGAAATGGCACCACAATCCACATGGGGGTTGTGTACAGACCCCCATCTCAGGGGAGGAAATGGACAAGGAAATGATGAAGGCATCCTTAAAATGGCAGAAAAAGGGAGATATTGTTGATGGGGACATGAATATGCCAGATGTTAACTGAGTACCTTTGCTGCAGGCACATACAAGAACAGGGTCATTCTTGATGCCCTACAGGGGGCATGCCTCAGACAGCTAGTGTTGGAACCCACTCAGGAGGGAGCAATCTTAGACCTGGTACTCTCAAATGGGGAAGGAGAAAGGATCTCAGATTTAGAAGTGGGTAGCCATTTGGGAACAAGTGACCACCAAACAGTATGGTTCACAATAAACACAGCTATAGAGTCAAGCCACACAAAAAATGAAAATTACGTACCTACCTTAATTCTTGATCTTCTCTTGTATCTTCATCATTTATTACTGCTGGTTGTAAGCCAGAGGCACGCATCCGCCACGGGCCTTTTTTTTTTTCCAGAGGAGTCAGTGCCTACAGCGCCACCCCTGAGAGTGACGCATCGCATGATGCGCGAGGGGCAGCTGTTAGGCGCCACAGACTCCTCCTCCATCCCAGTTCTGTTAGCCTGAGAGGCGAAATAAGCATAAGAAAAAAGAAGAGCAAGGCAAGAGAGCCGAGGGATAGAAAAAAGAAGGATATAAACTGAAAAAGGCATAAACTGGAAGAAGATAGAAAAGAAAATACCCTAAAGAGACACATGAGACCTCACTTCTGGGGTGGCTCCATGGGAGAAACAGATAAAGAAAAGGAGAAAAGGGAAGAGAACAAGCGATGTTGGGAGGAGAGATCACTGCCCACTGACGTCGGTTTAAGGCTTATAAGCTCGGAACCAAAAAAAGGGAGAAAGAATCCCACTTGATAGGACTGAAAGAAGGTTCCACTGAACTGCTTTCACAGATTGGACACAAAGGGTGGATTCCCTAACCTCCCATCATCCCAACCTGTAAAACTCTAGCTGAGAGCTCACAGACTGCAGAGACAGAAATTCTGTTCCGGAAAGAGAGCGCCCAACTAGGAAGAGGTCCTTTAGCACCTTTTTAATACTAACACAGATGAGTCTGTGGAGGGGGTGAGCTCTACAGAGGGCACCCCTTTACAAAAGGATAGAGTGGAAACTCAATCGGACTCCCTGAAGGCCAGGCAATAGTATCAGCTCAAGGTAACTGAAGTGCCAGGAAGCAGCAACCAGAAGAAACTGATACAAGAAGATTAATACCTGCCAGAGGGACTAGGGCAAAAAGGAACCAGGCCACAGGAGGACGTTCCTTTAACAGTGAACTGAACAATATGGTTAAGAAAACCAAGAGGTACGCCTAAGGGCAATCAGAAAAAGTTCCCTCAGGATAGAATAAATTCCACTCGTTCCCCCTTTATCTTGAGAAAATTAGATCCATTCAAAAAGAACAGAAAAATCAAGATAAGGTCTTTTTTTTTGGGGGTGTAGAAATAAGCGAAGGAGGAGGAATGAGCAGGGAGGGAGGCGCCAAGAAGGAGGCCCGTGAGGGAAGGTGGGCGGAATCAGTAATGAATGGTGAAGATACAAGAGAAGATCAAGAATTACGGTAGGTATGTCATTTTCATATCTTCCTTGTCAATCTTCACCATTCATTACTACTAGTGATACCGAGCCCCCTGAGGGGTGTGGACAGACCCTGAGGAACAGATCCCTCAGCCTCCTACTGGTGAGAAGTAGAAGAGACCTAACCAATAGACTAGGAAGTCTAAGGTGGGAGAGGAGAAGGAGGTGTCCCCCGTGGGCTGGGGGAGGGAGGTTGCCCCTGAAGAAGCCTCCTCTCCCTGCGGGGGAAAAAAGGCGGGTCCCCCTGGAAGGCAGAGTTAGCTACCCTAAGCCAGGCAATGGGTGATAGTCTGGAGAGATGAAGCCATGCCGTCCGTCTAATGCAGATCACTGTACCTACTAGTCTGACGCCACTGCTATACAGTAGGATGCCTCAAGCTATGCTGCTTGCAAACCCAGACCCTGCGCAGAGAGGACAATGGCTTGTCTAGACTGCTCTGAGTCAGGCAAAGAGGCTAAGACCTGAGCCAGCATTGACCACAAATGCCTGTTGTAAGCAGCATGGTGAGCCAGATGAGAAGAGATGCATAACAATGCACGACCAGAAGAGAAAACTCTTCGTCCCCACCGGTCAAATTCAGCAGAATCAGAATCCGGAGGCCTGTCGTGTACCAGGTGCCAAGGCCCAGAAGGAATGTCTAGGGACATCAAACCCGAAGGCAGGTGAGGCAGAGAACCTAGAGACTCGTGTGGGACACAATACCATCTCCTGCAGTCTCCCGGGGTTGGAGAAGGAGTGGCTGGAGACTGTCAGGTGCGGATAGACGCATCCTGGAAGGGGATCGGCCAGGAAGGCACCACCAGATGGTGAGCACTGAATTCACTAAGGAAAGCACATGTCTGCCGCTCAGTATTGTCCCTATGGATGTAGGAGATATGAAGCTCTGAAACCATCCTCGAAAGGAAACGGTGATAGTCAGTGAAATCAGCATCAGAGGAAAGGTGGACAGAAAGTTCCTCTTCCTCAGAGGAGGAAGAGGAGGAGGAAGTGGAGCTCGAATGCTCAGAAGACTCCTGTGGCAGGGGGGACAGGCAGAAAACCTGTTCATCCATGACCCTGACATAGGACAGGAAGGCCATCGCAGTAGCTCTGAACGTCTCCCAAGTTAATGGCCCAGTGGGCCCTACATGGCCTGGGAGAGAGGGAGGTGGTTGCAGAGGGATGGGCGATGGGCACCTAATGGCATGTGTCTGGCCTCTGCCAGGGCTCTGGGATCCAGGTAGCAATGCCGCCAAGACTGGGGATCCTGAGACCATGCCGGGTTGCGTAGCAGAGAGGGAAAGAGGCAACTCTGAGAAGAGCCTTGAAGGGGAATCTCCCCTGTGACATGCCTGGGATTGCATGAGTCCAGAAGGACAACCCTCAGAACCACCACCAGAAGGTGCTGTAGAGACCTTAAGAGAAAGGCAAGGATCAGTGCTGCGACTCCTCCCCACACCCGGCAGGGCGGTGGGGGATCGCTGACCTCTACCCCTCAATCCTTCGGACTCTGAAGCAGCCCTCTTCCTCATAACCAGTGGTGGAGGTCCCTGCTGAGTGAGACCCCAAAGGGAACTTGCCGATGCAGAGTCCTCTTTCCTCTGCCGAAGGACCCCAGCAGCACCGTGAACGGAAGCTGCTTGGGACCCCCGAGAAGAGGGCATCCTCTCCGAAACTCCTGAAGGGTCCACCGCAGGAGACTCCAAGCCACCCCTAGCCATGGAATCGTCCAGGTTAACCAACTCCGGGGACTCGGGGAGAGGAACATTGGAACGTCTAGCCCTGCGACCTACAGGAGGCTCTGAGTCAGAAGACTCCAGTCGCTGGTCTGGGCCTTCCCCTGAATCGTCCTCCGAGGAGGAGGGAATGACAAGGGAAAGCTCCATTGCAACAACCGCAGGAACCTCCTCAGAGGCGGCACCAGGACTGGTACTGCTGAAGGCTGCGACGCCAATGACACCAGCGGAGTCAGCCGCACCTCCGTCGGTGCCAGGAACCCAGGCCGCACCGCGAACGGCGCCGTCCGAGTCCCCAGTACCGCGGATGGCACCGAGACCCAGAACAGCACTGCCGGCAGTGCCGCTCGAATCTCCGGCGCTGCGAACAGCGCCGAGACCCAGCACGGCACCCCCGACTGTATTGCCCAAGTCCCCGGTGCCGAGAACCAGAGCAGCACCACCAGTGGCAATGCCTGAGTCCCCAGCACTGAGACCCAGAACAGCACCGCCAATGGCCTCGCCCAACTCACCGGCACCGCGGGCTGCAGCAGACTCCAAGGTGACAAGGGCAGGCGAGAAATGAAAATGCATTACCTACCGTAATTCTTGATCTTCTCTTGTATCTTCACCATTCGATTACTGCTTGGGTTAGTGCGGGCCTTCCCTACGGAAGTTTTTGGAGTCGGTTTCACGGGCGCCTCGAGCACACGCACTGCATCAGTGCCCGAGGCGTTAGTGCCGCAGACTCCTCCTCTATCTCAGTTCTGTAGCCGGAGGCGAAAATAAGGGTAAGGAAAAAGGAAAGCGAGGCAAAGAGAGCCGAGGGACAAAAAAGGAAAGGATATAAACTGAAAAGGCATAAGCGGTAGAGGATGACAGAGAGAGAATTCCTACCTAAGGGACCGCAGGGCCTCCTTTCAGGGGCGGCTCTAGGGGAGGAACAGAGAGGGAAAGAGAAAGAAGAAGAAAAGGAGGCATGTTGAGAGGGAGAACAGTGCCCATCGAGCATTGATTGAGAGGCTTATAAGCTCGAGACTAACAAAGGAGCAAGAATCCCTGTTGATAGGACTGAGAGGAGGTTCAACCGAACCACCTGAACAGATCTGATACAAGGGCAGATTCTCTGAACTCTCAACATGCCAAGTCCCTACATCCTAGCTGAGGGCTCATAGACTGCCCGGGCAGAACCTGCTCCGGGGAGAGCACCCACTCAGGAAGGGGACTATGTCCTTTAGCACCCTGTTAAGTGCTAACACAGCAGTGTATGGGGAAAGATTATGCCTTACTGAAGGCAGCTTTGTATGAAAGGATAGAGTGGGAACTCAATCAGACCCCTAAGGCAAGGCAATAGCAGTCACTCAAGGCTGACAAGTGCAAAGCAGCAGCTAGAATGAGCTTAAAGATAATACCTGCCAGGGGGATTTTAAATTTTTGTTGAGGCCGAGTCAGGGCACGGTCTCTTAAGCTGTGAAACTGCATAACATGCTCAAGGTACTTAGAAGTCGCACCCTAAGGGCAGTCAGAAAGAGTTCCCTCAGAATAAGTGAAAAATACAGACCGTGCTCGTTCCTCTTTACCTTGAGGAAAAAAGGAACCATTCACTAAGAATGGAAAACAGAAAGAAAAAATGACTCACCTCAGTAATTATGTTTCTTCTAATGGAGTCTTGCTGTATTCTAACAATAGCAGTGAGTCCCAACCTTCGAACTGCCCCGGAGATGAAAGAGTTAACTTTCCATGCCAGGCATGGAACGCTGAGCTCGAGCTCGGTTGAGACTCTGTCTGTTGCTGTTTAAACTCAAACCATCAGATCTTTACGAGCTAAACTCACTAAGGTCCTGTGTGGAAGCTGTAAACCTACCCTAGCCAACTGGCTACTAAACATAAAAACAGATTTTTTGGTCCCAAAACAAAGACTCAAGTCAGGAGACCCAGAAAATGAAAAAACACAACACCCACTCACCCAAAGAAAAAAGGGGTGAAAACAACAAGGTGGGGCACCTCCTGAGTGCCAACACTGCCACTGCCCACCCACATCCCAAAAACAAAGGTTCTGAGAGGGGAAGGCGGGAGAGGTCAGAATACAGCAAGACTCCATTAGAAGAAACATAATTACTAAGGTGAGTAATTTTTCTTCAAACAACATGAATCTTCGCTGTATTCTGACAATAACAGACTACCAAACAGTACCTCCATGGAGGAGGGACAGAACCTACTAGGAAATAGGCTCTAAAGCCTGACTGCCCAAACCAAGCATCACTCCTAGCCTGGATATCCAGGGAGTAATACTTGGTAAAAGTGTGAACTGTTTCCAGGTAGCTGCTTGACATATCTCTAGAATAGGAATATCCTGGCAGCAGCCAGGAAGCAGCTATACCTCTGGTAGAGTGAGCCCTCAGGCCTGAGGGTGGAACCTTACCCAGTTTTTCATAACAAAATTGAATACAAGAGACAATCCACCTGGCAATGGATCTTTTAGTGGCAGGTTTCCTTTACCAACCTCACTATAAGTGAGGAACAGTTGGAGGAGTCAAACCTGTGACCCTTGTACGTTCTATGTAGTCGCTAAGGGCTCTTTCACATCTAACTGTGCAGCCTCCTCTCACCAGAGGAGGAATGGTCAGTGAAGTACACAGGAAGAGACATAGATTGGTTAAGGTGGAAATCTGAAACCACCTTAGGCAAAAACTTCCTGTTAGTCCTGAGGACCACCTTATCTCTATGGAAGGAGATAAAATCAGGCTCCACTGACAGGGCTTGTAACTCACTTATGCGTCTGGCAGAAGTGATGGCTACCAGGAACACAGTTTTCCAAGTCAAGTACTTAAGCTCTGCTGAAGACAAAGGCTCAAAGGGGGGTTGCATAAGCTGAGCAATGCAAACGTTAAGGTCCCAAGCAGGGGCAGGGTCCCTGAATGGAGGGTTGGTATGAAGCAATCCCTTGAAAAACTTAGAGAATACAGGGTGAGCTGAAAGAGAAGAGGACTTACCTGCTGAAATGAAAGCAGAAACAGCTGCCAGATGCACCTTTAGTGTAGCTGGTCTAAGGCCCAAGCTATTCAAATGGACCATATAATCAAGGACTGTGGGCAGATCAGCAGACTCTGGGGAAATATGCTTTCCAGAGCACCATATGGAAAATCTTTTCCACTTGGAATTATAAGTAGTCCTGGTGGAAGGTTTCCTAGAAGCCTTCAGAATATCCATTACACCTTGGGAGGTGTAAATCAGCAAACTCTAACTCTTCAAGAGCCAGGACTTGAGATTGAGAGATTTGAGATTCGGGTACCAGACCCTCCCCTGAGCACAGGTTAACAGGTTGTACTTCCTGGGAAGAGGCAGGGGAAGATGGACTGCTAAGGACAACAGGAGAGGATACCAGGGCTGTCTGGCCCAGTCTGGAGCAATCAAGATCACCTTGCAGGGTTGAGACCTGATTTTAACTAGCACTTTGAACAGGAGAGGGAAGGGGAAGCATACAGGAACTTCCCTTCCCAACTGAGAACTAAGGCATCCAGGGGGACTGAGCCCAACACTGGGGGCCTGCAGCAAAAAAGGGGAAGTTGATGATTGTCTGGGGCTGCAAAAAGATCTATCTGTGGGGTGCCCCATCTGGAGAATATCACCTCCAAGACCAGGGGATCCAGTGACCATTCGTGATGGCCCTGAGATATCCTGCTGAGAGCATCTGCCAGGACATTGTCCTTGCCTGGGAGGTGTACTGCTGTGAGGGAAGTGTTCAGGGAATAAGCCAGAGACCACAACTACATTGCTTCTGTGCACAAGGCCGTAGACCGAGTGCCTCCTTGCTTGTTGATATACCACATTGTGGTGGTATTGTCTGTTCTGACCTGAACAACTTTGTTCTGAACAGATTTGGAAAAAGCTTGAAGTGCTAGAAATACTGCTTTGAGTTCCAACAGATTGATGTGAAGCAGAGATTCCTGAGGGGACCACATCCCCTGAGTAGTCAGGTCGCCCAAGTGAGCCCCCCACCCCAAGAGGGAGGCATCTGTAGTAAGGATTAAAGAGTGGGACTGAGTGACAAAGGGAACTCCCTGTCTTAGATTGTTCTGATCCTGCCACCACTGTAAGGTCTGGATCAGGGTTCGAGTCACTGGGATCAATTTGGTCAGAGGGTCCTTCTTTTGAGACCAAAAGGCTCTCAAATGGAATTGAATGTCCCTCATCTGAAATCTTGCTCCCTGCACCACTGCTGTGGAAGCAGCCAATGAGGAGGAAAGTGTGATAAGGGTCCTTGCCCTGTCCAGAGGAAGGAAAGCTCTGGCCTTTTCTGTATCCAGCTCTGCGCCTATGAAGGTGAGGAGCTGAACAGGCTCTAGAACTGACTTTGAAAGATTCAGAAGGAAACCCAAAGAGGTGAGCAGTTGCTGAGTTATCTGTAGGTGTAACTTGACTTGGTCTGGGGACTGGCCTACTATGAGCCAGTCGTCCAGGTATGGGAAGATGGCAATCCTTTGTTTTCTTAGAGAAGCAACTACTACTGCCAGGCATTTTGTTAACACCCTTGGAGCAGAGGTTAGACCGAAGGGCATTGCTCTGAACTGGTAATGGCCTGAGGGCAGCTCAAACCTGAGGTACTTTCGATGGGAGCTTCTGATGAGAATATGGAAGTAGGCATCCTTGAGGTCCAGGGACACTAGCCAGTCCCCTGGCCTTAGAGAGGGTAGAATAATTCCCAGAGTCACCATTTTGAATTTTGGTTTTAAAAGGTGCTTGTTTAAGTATCTGAGATCCAGGATGGGCCGCCATTCTCCTGTCTTTTTGGGAAAGGAAGTACCTGGAGTACAATCCTTTGCCCTGGTGTAGGGGTGGAACCCTTTCCACAGCTCTGAGGGCCAGGAGGGAAGAGACCTCTGCCTCTAGGGCAAGTGCCTCTGAGGGATTTGTAGGTGGAAAGGATCTGGTTCTCAGCTTTGGAAACTTTTTGAAGCTGAGAACCAGTCCCTGGCTTACTACTTCCAGGCGCCACTTGTCTGATGTTAGAGACTCCCAGTCCTGGACAAAGTAAGCCAGCCTGCCCCCTACAGGTAGTGGAGAATCGACCCTGGCAAACCCATCAGGGTGCCTGTTTGGCAGGGGGTTTTGGCTGAGGGGTGGAAGCAGGTCTGCTTGTACCCTTCTGCCTCTCTCTCTCTAAAGAACCCTCTGAGCATAGGCAGAAGAGGAGGCCTGGGCTTGGTAGAAAGGCCTATGAAAAGGCCTGCCCGTGCCCCTGCCCTTGGGGTGCTGCCTCTGAGGAGTGGCCTGCCTTTCCTTGGCCTGTGCACTCCTATAGGTGGTCCTATATTCGTCCATTTTCTTCATGTAATTCTCTGTTTGCTCCCCAAACAGAGAATTAGCCAGAACCAGAAAATCCATGGCCTTAGTCTGGGTATCCTGTGATAGGCTAGTACATCTGAGCCAAGCCATTCTACGAAGTGCCACAGATGTAGCCATAACTCTAGATGACACATCATTTGAGTCCACTGCAGCATGGAATTGCACCTTGGATGCCTCAATACCATCAGCAGCCACCTGCTCCAGCTCCTTGGCAAACTGGCCAGGGACCTGTTTTGCTAAAGCCATGACAGTGTCCCATCTGGATTTTTGACACCTAGCAGTATAGGCCATATAGTTGGCCTGTCTGAGTCCCAAGGACGCTGCCATGTACTGTTTCTTTGCCATGGCATCAATCCTCCTGGAGTCCTTGTCTGGGGAGTGTGAAGCAGGGATCGACAAATTTCAAATTTACATGCTAGTCCAGGACAACTGGCCTAGCCAAAAATGGTAGTCCCAGTGTTAGGGTGGTAGTCCATGGTCAGAAGGCTATATTTTAAGGAAAATGTAAAAAAAATACATAACAAGAAAGTAAATGGTGTGGGGGTTGCATTATTAATACTATGTAGAGTAGAAGTATGCTATTGAAAACAGTAAACATTATGTATTTGTAAATGTTACTGTTAATTCAATATAGGTTAACTGCCAGTCCCAGAGCAAAGCAGGGAATAATGAGAAGGGCAATGAGAATGACAACTTGGAAAATTGTCATCAACATCCAATGTAGGGCAGGGATGTCAGTCAAGGCAAGGTACAAGGCAGTCTGAGTGGCTTATATTTTTTGGTAAATATTTATTGTGGTACAGAGGGACACTGGGACTACACTTCAGTTTGTACTGTACAATAGAGATTTTTTTAGTCTGTACAGTAAACCCTGACCTGACAATTAGTTCCTCTTCCTGCCCCCGGCCCACACCCTTTTGCTGTGTGTATGTGTTTACAAAAGAACAAAATAAAAAAACAATCCACAGCACAACAGTTCATACACGTGGTCACCTGCCTCCCCCCCCCAGTCAGCCAGAATAGAGTATTTTTTGAACTAGCTTTTTGTTATATTACACTTTTGTTTAAGTATACACAACAAGAATTTTCTTTTTTTTTTCTTTAATCTTCTTTCTCTGACTTAAATTAACACAACACACCTCAGTCCTCTCCCCAACTGCCCAAGATAAGAGTCCCACACTAGATCACACAAGACTCCCACACAAGTCCAGTTAGTTACTGTGTGCTGTTTCTATCCTCTAAGATTAGATACAGTACTCCTGTGTCCCCCCGGGCCCAAACTGCCCAGCTCAGCTCCCCTCACACTACAAAACCCAGTCCCACTTCCTACTGAACTGTCACTGTCCCCCCTACCCCCACTTTTTTTTTGCTAAATTACAAGCAATCACTTAGAATCTTTTGTTCCCTGCCTGGTTGTTGACTCAGGGTCCTCAGTCAGTGACTGTGTGTATTCTTTTATTTCTTTTTTTTCTCTCACAAGCACTCCTTTTAAACTATATGCCAAAAGAACATATTATTTCCTGACTCGCTGATCCTGTGTGCCCAACCGACTCACTACTTAGACAGTCGTCATCCATCACCCAACTGGCCTACCCTTCCCCACCTCTCCGCCTCCATTTCAGTCTCCAATTTTTCACAAATTGCTTCTTACAGTGTGCACCCCCCAAACGCCGCACAGTACAGTAGTACACAGCTCAGGAGTAACTGCACTGAAGACTTCCCGAGGTGGCCCCAACTAAATTAATTTGCACTCCGTCATGGACACAAACTGCATCTGCACCTCTCGATCTAGTAGCTGAAATTGTGCCTCTCAGTGAACGTCCTCCTCGGCCCACCTAAACACCCCCCACCAATATCATGCCAGGACTTACACAGGCACAGATCAACAAGCCTACTGGTGGTGTTACCTGTCAGTCCTGTGGGTGGCACACTGGCAGTGGGTGCTGATGTTCCATAGGCTGGGCGGGTTGCAAGGAGGTCCTGATTGCTGCAGGCGCGCTCGCACATAACAGGGCACAGCAAACGTGTGCAAGCAGGACAGACGGTCATGTGACTGGCACTCCGTTGCCTCTCCAAGCGAGAGACAGAACGAGCCGCGGGACATCTAGTGGCAGAAATAATGAAGAGCTGCCAAAAAAAAGGCAGCAATGATGTGGTTGTCCGTGGACAACTGAGTGCTGTGAAATTGATTGTCCGATGGCTGAAAGTTGTAGCCCGGGACGTCGGGCTATGGGATTTGTCGATCCCTGGTGTGAAGCCAAGGGAATATTTGCCTTATCACAGGCTGCAGCCTGCACTACTCCAACATGGCTGCATTGTTGTGTAAGGAACTCCGTATCTGAGCCTGACAATGTATACCTCTTGTCCATTCTTTTATCCACAGGAGGTATAGTATTAGAGTCTTTAAAATCTTAAATGTCTGTTTCCAAAAGATTTGTTAAGTGAATAGACAGCCTCCTAGACTCTGGGATATCCATCATTTCCACATAGTCAGGCTCCTCCTGGTCATCCACAGCTTCTTCCATAGGAAGCTGGAGGGTTTCAGCCACTTTTTTATAAAACATGAAATGGGAGGGGGACTCAGAATGCCTAGGAGGAGACACTCCTGAAGGTCTGTCTGGGGAGATGTCCGGGTCAATGAGCACATCCAGACTTTCAAAACCACATTCACTTTCCTCATACTCCTCTTCCACCTCCTCCGGTTCATAATATTCCTCTAAATCATAATCTTGAACCGGTGGAACCGGCCGAACCAAGAGCCTCACTGATGGTGCCGGTTCGATCGGAACCGGGGAAAGCGACTGCACAATTTTTATCGCTTTGGCTATTTCTTCAGCGGTTGGAGAAGAAAGTTTTGGATCCACACCAGCTGATTTTTCCTTTCTTGTTCTCAGCCGGAACCGACTCCTTAGAATTGGCTCTTCTTTGGCCCGAAGAAGTCTCGCCCTGGTCAGAGGGCACTCCTTCTGGTTCGGTATGAACCGAACCGGGCTGGCCATCCGGTTCAGCGGACTTTTTGGCCTCCCTTTCCCTGAGCCTACCAACTCTTTTTTCTAGGGTAGCTGCAGGAAAATTTTTACAAATCTGGCAGTCTGCATTGAGGTGGTCAAACCCCAGACAATAAACACAGGTGGTGTGGGGGTCAGCCTTAGCAAAGACTTCCCCACACACACTGCAGTGTTGAAACCCAGTGGGCCCGGTTTTTCTTTTGGGTTTCTCAGACATTGTGCCAGTCCTAACCAAACTTACCCTTTTAATGGCAATCCGCCAGGCAAGACCCTCTTATCGGTTCCTGACCGTATTCTGGTCGTGGAAAAACGTAATAAAATCCGTTTTTTTTAGAACCGATAAGAACCGGTAACCACACACTAGAAGTTCAAATAAAGATTTTTTAACAGCTTGGTCGGTTCAAACCGAACCGATGAACCGTTTAGAAGTTCCACACAGAATAGAAAAATAATATAAACCTATCTAGTACTCACAAATACCACAGACAGAGACTGAACCGACAGGTTACGGTTTCAATTCAGTCGAAAACCGAGAAAAGCGGTACTTTAACCGACAAATTGAACCGAGCAGAAGGAGAAATCTCTGGAGCGACTGTTCAGTGAGGCGGAGTAAAGAATCTGACAGTTTGAGTTTAAACAGCAACAGACAGAGTCTCAACCGAGCTCGAGCTCAGCGTTCCATGCCTAGCATGGAAAGTTAACTCTTTCATCTCCGGGGCAGTTCGAAGGTTGGGACTCACTGCTATTGTCAGAATACAGCAAGACTTCATGTTGTTTGAAGTTTTTTTGGGTTTTTTGGCATAAAGGCCAAAGGAAGGAAGAGGAACGAGATGGGAGGGGGAGACGCCACAGTGGAGGCCACTGGGGGAAGGTGGGTGGGTATCAGTAATGAATGGTGAAGATACAGGAGAAGATCAAGAATTACGGTGGTACATAATTTTCATATCTTCCTTGTCAATCTTCACCATTCATTACTACAGGTGATACCAAACTCCCCAAAAGGAGAGTGTAGAAACCCTGAGGAACAAGACCCCAGCCTCCTGTTGGTGGGAAACAGAAGGGAAGACCCTGGGCTAATCAAGAGAGAAGCCTATGGGGGAGAAGAGCTAGGAGGTGCCCCCCGAGGACGGGGAGACGGAGGAAGCCCCTGCAGAAGTCTCCTAGCTCTGGAGGAAAAGAGACAGGTCCCCCAGAAAGCAGAGCAAATGCCCTACGCCAAGCCAGGGGTGACAACCTTGATAGACGAAGCCATGCCGTCCGTCTAATGCAGATCGCTGTCCCAGCAAGCCTGGAAGCCACCTCATTGGCATCATAAGATGCCCTTGCTTGGTGTCTTGCCAGCTCTGGGCCTATAGCAGAGAGGACAATAGCTTGTCTGGTTTGCTCCATATCAGGCATTGATGCTAAGATCTGAGAAAGCATCGACCACAAATGCCTACTGTAGGCAGCGTGATGAGCCTGATGAGATGCAATGCAAGACATCGCATGAGAGGAAGAGAACACTCTTCGCCCCCACTGGTCGAATTGAAGGGAATCTGCGTCCGGTGGACAGTCGTGCGCCAGGCGGTGGTGCCCGGAGGGAGTCTCTAGGTATGCCAAACCCAACGGCGGGTTGGGGAGAGTACCCAGGGATTCCGAAGGGGCACAATACCTACGTTGGCAGTCTGCCGGGGCTGGAGAAAGAGCGGCTGGTGACTGCCAGGAACGGATAGATGCCTCCTGGAAGGGAATAGGCCAGGAAAGTATCACCAGGTGCTGGGCACTGAATTCACCAAGGAATTCACGCGTCTCCCGTTTGGTATTGTCTCGCCTAATGTAGGAGATTCGAATATCCCTCGCCATCCTCGAAAGGAACTGCTGATATTCAGTGAAATCAGCATCGGAGGAGAGATGAGCAGAGGGTTCCTCTCCCTCAGAGGAGGGAGACGAGGATGATGGAGAGCTCGAGTGTCCAGAGGATTCTTGTGGTGGTGTGGATAGGCGAAAGACCCGCTCATTCATGCACCTGACATATCAGGGGAAGGCCGCTGCTGAACCTCTAAACTGCTCCCAGGATAACGGGCCTATAGGACTGACATGGCCTGGGAGAGCGGGGGGTGGCTGCAGAGGAATGGGAGATGGGCACCTACGAAGAGGCAACTGTCCTCTGCTAGGGCTCTGAAATCCGGGGAACGGAGCCCGAGCTGGCGGGATCCCAGACAACAGACCAGGTCGCAAAACGGAACCCTGGGGATGCGAAGCTTGGAAGAGCCCAGAAGGGGATCCTCCCCTGTGACAAACCTGGGACTGAATGGATCCAGAATGGCAGCCCACAGCAACACCACCGGAGGGGACCCCGGGGTCCAAGAGGGAAAGGTGGGGCCCGGCACTATGGCTCCTAGCCACACCGCGAGGGGTGGACGACAGAGACCGAGATGCCTGAACCCTGCCCCTCGACCCCTCGGAGTCCGAGAACACCCTCCTCCTCGACCCCAGCGATCTCCCACCCCAAGGGGCTGCAGCAGCACCAGGGTGGGTAGCTGCAATGAGCCCCCCAGGAGGGAGAGCCCTTCCCTCCACCCCCTCTCCATCGCCCCCCTGGGACCCTGGACCACCCCTAGCCTGGGGGACCTCAGGGGAGGACAGCAGCGGGGACAGAGGAAGAGGCCCGCTGGGCCGCCTAGCACCTCGTGCCACCGGGGACCCTGACTCTGAAGAATCAGGTTGCCAGGACGGGTCCACGTCAGAATCATCAGCCTCCGAAGAGGAAGAGATCAGCTGGACCACAATACTAGCAACCCCGGGGTCCCCAGTGAAACGGTGCCGTGAACAGTGCCGGTGCCGGAGGCGGCGATGGGCGACCTCAGACCCCCGCACCAGCTAAAGCCCGGCCCCAGCTCCCCACGGCGCCCGGCTAGACCGGCACCGCCCAGCGCCGGCAACCTGGCGCCTCAGGAGAAAGCGGGCGGGCCCCGCGGTGCCATGAGCAGTGCGAAGGCCAGAGCAGCGCCGTCTCGATCACCAGCGCCGGGATCCGAAACAGCACCAGAAGGTGGCGTCGAAGTCCACGGTGCGGGCCCAGCAGGCGTGAGCCTCGACACTGGGGGAGCCTGCACATCCGAGGAGGTGACTGCCGAGGCGGTGTCTCCGCCGCAGCCCCGGGAGGGACCTCGACGTTCCTCCGACACCACAAAAGAAGCTTCCTCTTTGGCAAAAGAAGATGAGGAAGTCTCCTCCTCTACGGACCGTATAGGCCCGAGAGGGAACCCGGAGGAGGGCCTAGAGACCTTACCTGGGAATCCCTGGAGCGACGCCGTCCCTGAAAGTCGGCGGGGCCTTGCCGATCTTGAACGCGCAGACTTCAAGGACACGACGGTCCATGGAGAAACAGGCATCGCACGCATCCATATCATGGTTGGGTCCCAGGCAACGAAGACAAACATCATGCCGATCCATGACGGAGAAATGCCGGCCACAGGAGCACCGACGCGTAGGAGCACAGCCCGCCTTCGACTTACATTTTGCCCCCGAACCTGACATGATGCGAACTAAACAAGAGTAAAATTAGCAACAAAGCACTCGGCGCCGTCGACAGAAATAAAAGAAACGGTCTTACCGGAAGACGGCGTTGTGCGAATATGAGAATATGAAAATACGAGGAGTCTGGCTTGAGTGATGCAGAAGGCCTAGTTCAACTACCGCGCAGCAGGTGCAGCCTTGACAGCAGGAGAAACAGAACTGAGATAGAGGAGGTCACGGCACCTGTGGCACGCCCCTGGCGCGGCGCGATGCGTCGCACTGTTGGCGCCCGTTGAGAGCTGACTCAAAAAAAAAAAACTCCTCAGAGCAGGTGCGCGCCTCTGGCACTAACCCAAGCAGTAATGAATGGTGACGATTGACAAGGAAAGATGGAGGGTCCACCAGAGCCGGGCCCCGAAACCGGGGGCCATGACACCAGGGGAGCCTGCACCTCCGAGGAGGTGACTGCCGGGACGGTGCCATGGCATGACCCTGGGAGGGATCACAACTTTCCTCCTCCTGCACCGAAGAAGAAACCTCCTCCTCAGCAAGGCTGGAAGTTGAGGAGGTACCCTCCTCGCAGGGCCATATAGACCCAGGAGGGGACCCAGAGGAAGACTCAAGAGATCTGGCCTGGGAGACCCTCGGGCGACGTCGTCCTCCGAAAGTCGGCGCAGCTCTGCCGACATTAAATGCACAGACTTCTAACACACGGCGATCCATGGAGAAGAAAGCGTTGCAATGATCCATATCATGGTAGGGTCCCAGGCACCGAAGACAAACATCATGATGGTCCGTGACGGAAAACTGCCGGCCACAAGGGCACTGACGCATAGGGGCACGGGCCCGCCTTAGACTTGCATTTTGCCCCCGAACCTGACATGATGCGAAACAATCAAGATAAAAAACAGTACAGTTCTCAGCGTCGTCGAAATATAATAGAAACAGAATGGTCTAACCAGTTGACAACGTCGAGAAAAACCAGGATGAAGGAGCTTGGCGACTTTGAGAAAAATGCGACCTATGATGCAGTACTATGAACAACTCCGCGCAGCAGGTGCAGCCTCAACAGTGGGAGAAACAGAACTGGGATGGAGGAGGAGTCTGCGGCGCCTAACGACCGCCCCTTGCACATCACGCAGTGCGTCACTCGCAGGGGTGGTGCCATCAGCGCCGACCCCTCTAAAAAAAAAAATTTTTTTAAATCCTGTGGCGGGTGCATGCCTATGGCTTACACTCAGCAGTAATGAATGGTGAAGATTGACAAGGGAAGATCACCTGAATTCCAAGCTTTCTGAGATACTCTGCGAGAACTGCAAAGCACTTTGTAAAGACTCGAGGTGCCGAGGATACCCAAAGGGCAGGACTCTGAACTGGTAGTGTTGACCCAGTGTCACAAATCTGAGGTATCTGTGGTGGATTGGGTGTATAAGAACATGCTGGTAGGCATCCTGCATGTCCAGGGAGGCCAGCCAATCGTTTTGATGAATCAGAGATAAAAGTGTACTGTGTGATATCATCTTGAACTTTTCCTTGTAAAGGAATTTGTTTAACTTCCTCAGATCAAGAACTGTGCGCATGCTGCCAGTTTTCTTTGGAACTAGGAAGTAATGGGAGTAGAAACCTGTGTTCCACTGATCCAGCGGGACTTCTACTGCCCTGTTGTTTAGAAGGCCTTGGATCTCAGAAGCAAGAAGGTCTGACTGAGAGACAGACAGCTTGGGCTGTTGTTTGGGTGGGTGATCCGGAAGGGTTTCTGAAAGGTTCAGACAGTACCCCTCGCGGATTATCTTGAGTACCCACTTCTCTGATGTGACTGACTTCCACTGGTTGTAAACTGAGTCAGATGCCCTCCTACTGCTGAGGAGGAGTCCCCCTCAGACAGCTGAGGTGGGACTTGGGCTGAAATCTCAGAGGATGGCACTAGGCGCTTTGGGACACTGTGCCTTCTGCTGCATTTTCTTTTGCGGTTGAGGGGCTTGGTATCTATTGAAGCCTTCTCTGCCTTTACCATGAAAGGACTGATGGTTATGAAACTGACACTGGTTACCACCCCTTTGAGGGACTGCAGATGGCAGTCTGGCCGCTTTGATAGCCGCTGTAGTTTTCTGTGTGGCCTCTAGCGCCTGCTTGACCTGAGGACCAAACAGGTATGTGCCATCAAAAGGCAAAGCCATTACTCTCTGCTGGGCATCATTTCTGAATCCCAACATGCGCAACCAAGAGTGGTGTCAGGTGCATATACCAGCCGCTGCTGCTCTGGAGGCAGTGTCAGAGGCATCCATGGCAGCTTTAAGCTGCTGGTTATTGGATTCAATGCCTCTAGTAATGGTTTGAAGAAGCTCTGTGTTGACTTTCAAATCTGGGAGAGCTTCTACTGTGGTCTTGAGCGAATGTCAGAGTGTATACTCATACTCCGAGAAATAACCCTGGAAGTTAGCAATGCACATGCTCCGAGTGGAAGCAGCAAAAACTTGCTTTCCCAAAGTGTAGATTTTGCAAAATTCCTTATTTATCAGATGCGCCATAGATTCTGGAGGAAGAACGGCCTTGTCATTCTCTGCCAGGACAACTATGGCATCAGCAAAGGCCAGAATGGGCCGATCCTTGGGAGGGGCATATTTCCTATCTGTGGACTTAGCCACAGAGGGAATAAGCACTGGATTATCCCACACCATTTGTGAGAGCGTCTCAAAAGAGGGTTGCATGGGGGGAGTCAATTCCACAGGAATGTCCAGAACGTACAAGTACTGCAGATGCAGCAATTTCCCAGGATCGATCTCAGAAGTCTGGAGAGAGAGAGAGAGAGAGAGAGTGGTATTCATATTTCTAAGCAAAGACTTAAAGGAAAGGTCCTTGACCAGAAGCTCTGCTGCAAGAGAAAGTTTATTCACCACCCCTAGGGAGAAGTCATTGTCAAAGTTGTCCTCTAATCGAAGATCAGGATCAGGCTCAGTATCATCTCTTACTAGTCCTGAAGGGACAGTATAGCTAGGAAAGATAGGAGGAGGAGCAGCGCGAATCGGAGTTGAAAGCCCAGGTGTCGCGTGCGGCACTGCAGATGCTCCCAGTGCCATGACAGAAGGCGGTGCAGAGAACACAGGCAGCGCCGAAGCTCCAACCGCCCTTCTCACAGGTCTGAAACTCAAAGGCCCAAAAGCCCCAGCGATGGACTCACCGGCTCGGGCAGACGGGACAACCACTGAACCCACTGCTCCATTGGAGAGAGGCCCAATGGTGAAACTGCTCACCGGAGGACCCTCCAGGGGGTGCGGAGGGACTCCGGAGTCGAGGATGCCGGTCACCAGAAACAGAAGCCGGAGGAGACCCTGGAGGAGACAGA
This sequence comes from Neoceratodus forsteri, assembly GCA_016271365.2. Taxonomy (NCBI): domain Eukaryota; kingdom Metazoa; phylum Chordata; order Ceratodontiformes; family Ceratodontidae; genus Neoceratodus; species Neoceratodus forsteri. The sequence goes on along the minus strand of CM057458.1, from coordinate 1,138,286,505 downwards.
GTCAGACCCTGCCGCCGGTAACCGACGATCGACGTGCAGACATACCAGAGGGCAACCTCGAGCGGTATCGTTTCTTTTCTGACCGGGAGGTTGAAAAAGAACTTGATGCCGAGTCCTCGATGAGGATCAAGAATGGGACTGCTTTTTTTTGTGCTTTTGGGAAGACCACCCATCCCCCTGAGCACTGGACTGCCTGTAGTCCGACCCCCCCCCCATAGAGGGTGGCGGACCAGACCCAGCCCTGCTGACCACACAGCTTTCATGCGAAGTCTCCCTACCATCACCTGCTCCACTCATGATCGACTTCGTCGAAGAAGGGTTGAAGACTTCTCTGAAGAAAATTGACTTATTACTTATTTACTAATTTTTAACTGAAAACAAAAATAATAAAAACTAATTAATACTGAAACTTTATAGCTGCTGTTGTATAGACATGTAGTTTTGACTCCCGGCGGGCGAGCAACGTAGTCACTGAAGTGCACTCGACGGCGGGAAAAAAGGAACTGAGGCAGCTGGAGGGTTGATGCCAAGGTAGCCTATATGGCATGAGCCAAGCTCGCGGTGCCACTTCCTCGCGACCCTACCTAGGCGCCGGCCCTCCTGAAGATTTTTGGCTCCCGCTGGGTTCTAGTGCCTCCGGCGTAGTTCCATTAGTGTGAATGAGTGGTGGAGACTTTATGTCCAGGAAGATCCCCTGTTATGACAGTTGGGTTACACTCATCCATGCCAAGGAATGCTGATGTCCACGTCAGATATGCACCCTCGTAAAGACTTGTAAACAGTAAACATTGTAACACCATTACACATTAGTAATCAAGGAAAGCTCATTCCTGAAATTGAAGTTCTACAGTATATTATGACCAAGGTCAACAGCAGAAACATTACCACATTTTTTAAGTTAATGACTCAACAGAAATATATTGTAGTCCCTATACTCTTAACTGAGAACCTGATTATCCATGGGGCTACATTAGCCCTGAAATACAGTGATTTTATTACTTTGGGCTCTGCAGAACCCAGCACTCAAGTAAGGATTAACCCATAACAGAGCATGGGTCTACTGGAGTTAATGTATGCCTTTGGGGGGCAGGGGGTTGGAGGCTGAGTGGCTCCAACCACCCAGCCACTCTATAATCCCAGCAGACCCATGCTCTGGAGTTGGTTCACTTGTAACATGGGGAAGAGAAAGGGTTTGGCACTCTTTTTATATGTTTCTCTTCCCCATGTTACACTTGTGTAAAAGTAATTTTAAAGTGCAAAATTACAAAGGATATTAAGGTTCCTACCATGGGGAAGAGAAATGGGGTTGCACCTGACTGGAGAAACTACATGCTGAATTTTTTTGTACTGTGACTGCAGTGGTGAACAATTACTGAGTCCATGCAGATGTGATCAACTGTCAGAATATGTACTCATTTTGGCTGACTTAGTTTTGTAAACTGTGGAATCATCTCTGTTTTTCTGCTATGTTTGATATTTGGCTGCTGTGCATTATGGGAAATGCACATATTTAAGTGCAGAGGAGATCTGAGATCTGGTAGTTCCTGCAATTCCCCTTGGCCAGTCAACATATGGTAGTACACTGAGGCTTATATCCTTTTTAATCTGTGTATTTTACAGCCAGTATTCCACATTAATAACTTTGCCCTGTTTCAACTGATTTACATTACATTTAGAAAGCACAGCCTCTATGTCAGGAACTCTGGATTCTGTAAATTCTATGTAGATCGATTCAGGGGAGGCAAAGTTACAGAGGTGCAAAAAATGCAAAAGTCTCAGTTTTTGAAAATATTAAGCCTTTTTTTGCCACCAACTGATAACTAAAAAAATAGAAGACTTTGAAACCTGAAACTTTCAGGCTTGATAGAGATTGGTCCAAGGTGTGCAGTTTTGTGTTTTTTAGATTCAACTGTTAAAGTAGTTTTTTAAAATATTTAATAAAAGACATGGAGGCAATCTAGAAAGTTAGGCAATCTGGAAAATTATATGTGGCGTATATTACTCTGTAGTCACTGAAAGAGTATGTGTTTCTGATTTACATGAAATTTAGAAAGCACAGCCTCTGTGTCATGAACTCTTGATCCTGTAAATTCTATGTAGATCGGCTTAGGGGAGGCAAAGTTACAGAGGTGCAAAAAAATGCAAAAGTCTCAGTTTTTGAAAATGTTAAGCCTTTTTTTGCCGCCCGATAACTAAAAAAATAGGAGACTTTGAAACCTGAAACTTTTAGGTTTGATAGAGATTGGCCCACGGTGTGCACTTTTGTGTTTTTTAGGTTCCACTGTTAAAAGTATTTTTTTTAAATATTTAATAAAAGACATGGAGGCAATCTGGAAAATCATATACGGCATATGTTACTGTGTAGTTACTGAAATGGTATGTGTTTCTGAGCCAATAGTCCAATTGAAAAAAAACACACATTATATAGTCATATAGATGTTTTCAAGCTGCTTATGGCGAAACTACCAGAAATTTCACTTAAGCATATCTATTCTTGTTTGACAGCCATCTGTTGGCCGGCCATGAATTGCAGGCTAAGACTGTTTTGGGACAGGAAACCAACATGGGGAACAGAATGTGGGTGCACTTTACATAAGCAATAAGACACGACAGTGTGTGTGTGTTAGACACTTTAACACAGCTAGGAGGCGTAGTGAGACACAAGGTCACCGGCCAAGTGCGTCCAGCCTCCTAGCCGTGTGTTAAAGTATCTAATGCACACCCTGGAGTGGCTTATTGCACTTATGAAATGGCTATCAAAAATACAGATGTACAGTATGTGATAGCTAATTTGTATAGTATTTAATAGTGAAAAAGTTAAATGTTTGTCTTAATTTTTAATAAAATAGTTCCTCTGCCTGTTTTTTGTTTACTTGAGGACTTTTGAGCTGCTAAGGCTTCCTTACTTGTATTTCTGTAGTTGTCATGGCACCCCCCCCCCAACTAGCAGTTGCTTTACTTTATTTAATTTGAATAAGAAATTATGCCATCTTTTTTATAATTATTGTACATTAGGGAGAACAAGCTGCTTTTGTTTGCAGGACACAGGAGAGGAGAAAGCCATTATGCAGTGCGGAACCGAAGAAAGTGAAAGACTTCTGTAATTGCTGGATTCAGCTGTCGTCTGAGGTACAGGTTCTATTGTTTTTTTTTTAGAACTACATGGGAAATACTGTTATGATACCAGTACAGCATTTTGTTGAACAGTGTGGTGCTAAGGGAGTGAAGCACGGAGTGCCCGCTTGCTTGATTTTAAGTTAGAGAGAGAGAGACAGCAAGCGGGCAGGTTGCAAGAAAGCAGGTCGGTTGTTCAGCCATACAGCGAGTGGACGGGCTGGGATTATTATCCTGGTAGATTGTTTTTTTTAATTATGCAAGTCGTGCATTTAATTTACATATGTTAAGCCAGGGAGAAATGAGCCGTGTGATGCCACTAAAGAAAAAAGAAGATGGCTGCCATTGTGTTTGCCAATGTTCTGATGTGGGCACCCTCACCAGTATTAATGCCCAGCTTATTGCCTGCACTTTTTTGTGTGTGTTAGACATATTAACACATGTATATTAGCCAATCAGCTTTCTTAAAATATCCTAGCCATTTCATAACATTGATTAATTCTCAGGTAACTGTGGATTACTTGAGAATTAATCAATGGTCACCTGATGCTGTTGGACCAATCCTACGCAACCCTTTCTCTTCCCCATGTTACAAACAGGAACATATGACAGGTTTAGACAAGAAAAATACATTTGCTGTAAATGATAACTGACTCCTACAGCCACACTGAAAATACTCCTGTTATAAACAGTCTATGCAAGCTCACCTGCAAGAGAAAAGTTATCATCATACAATTCCAGATTTTAGAATCCAGTACACTCCAGTTCGGCCTGCAGATATTGCACTGCTGCTCCCTTGGTGGGCCGATGGTCCCTGGAGCTAGGGATGTCAGGTCACTACTGTAGCCAAGGTGAAGGTCCATCAGGGACAACAAATTCTGATAAGAAAGGTCAACGATAACTTCTTGGGACATCCTTGGTGCTCCAGTGATAACAAACAGGTCAGTGCATAACACGGCAGAAAACTATTGTAGGGATAGATCCATAATCATGAAGTAAGCTGGAAGAGCTCCTGTCTAGCCCTCTAAAGAGTTTCCTAAAAAGGTACAAATATTCTGGCTAGGAAGCAAGTCCCCAGGTGGTTGAATACACATTTGGGAGTGATCAAGACAGTGGGATTCCGTTTATGCTGTCCCTGTAGCAGGTCTAAAACATCCCAGCCAAATGAAAACTACTTCCTTATCGAGCAACAGGTGCAATGCAAGGTTGTAATTCTCAGTTCTATAAGTCTGGAGAAGGGGCACCACTGCAGCAGTTGCAGACAAGTACACAGGATGGATTCTACTATGCAGGTTCATTTTAAACGTGTTAATTTCTTCAAAAACCCTGAAGAAATGCTAATTTTACCACCAAATAAAACTGTAAGATGCCTGAAATCTTTTCTAATAAAAAAGATAGGGTCACATTTTTTGCCAAGTTTCATTACACTGCTGCTTTAATTAGAATTGGTTTGAAGATTGCACTGGACTGAAAATGTTTTCATGCTTCTGGTAGCTCTTTAGTATGATCAGATCCAAAGCCACGTACTTATCCTTAAATAACAGAATTATAGGTAAATACAATAGGAAAAGTCTTACCTTTTTCTGTTTGGGTACATATGGTTTCTGCAAACTTTCTAGTTTGGCTTTCGGAGCACGATAGATAAGCAAGTGTTTCAGTGCATAGTCAAGAGCCTGCACATTCTGTTGTATTCCTGGAGAAAGGAATGGCAGTCTGTAAGTCCTAGTAATTCAGGGTTTTAAAAAAACATTATTTTCATCTTGTGTTTTAGACAACTCTTTATCAGAAAATGAAATGGCAGTTTCAGTAAATGGTATTTAATTTATAGGGGAATAAAAAAAGGTTCTTACCTTGTTACTATGTTGCCTTATTCTAATGGGTATATTATCTGGTCACACGTTTGCACAAAGCCCACATCGACATGGTGCTTTGGAATATTATGATTCAAACAATCTCATGCACAGAGTTGTGGCCCTGTGCCCTCTGACTCTCCGACTGACAAATCTTTCATAGAGGACATTTCTAGCCTGCTACCTGTTAAAAACATACTAGTGTAATATATGTACTGCATTGTTAATGGAATCTCTCTGTCTGTATTTATGACTGTACTGTGAAGAAACAGAAAACAGCAGGCAAGTACCAGGATATAGTCGTGGTGCTAAAGAAAAGTTGAAAATAAGTGCACACAAAAATCAAAGCACCCACAGCAAGGATTACGCAAGTCATGGTAGAAGATAAAAACCTTACTCTTTATTTTGAAACATCTGATGAAGCTTGGAAGTGTCCAAGCGAAACGTTAGTTTGTTTGCAAAACTATGATGTGGGTAGTCGTTGCTGGCGCAGTTAATTTGCCTGCAACATGGTGGTGGCTATTCTTCCTTCTTGTTACTGATGATATTGAAGGCACTGTTTCAAAATAAATGGTAAGCTTGTTATTTTTTCCTGTGAGTTGTGCAGTCCTTGATGTGGGTGCTTTGATTTTTGTGTGTACTTATGACTGTACAGTGAAACAATTCCTGTATGCATTGACGTTTTACCTGACTCTGAACCCCTTGTAAATAGGCACCTGTCTAAAGGATTCTTTGTGAAATTAAAAAACTAAGAACATCAAAACTAAACTAGAGAGAAAATACAACTAGAAAAGGGTGTTTGTTCTTTGAATAACCACCAGTATATTCCACTCACTGTAAGTTCTCATATTTTGTTATGTTAAACTTGATCCGTTCTACAACAACTTCAAATTGCTTTTCATATGTAATTTATTTGTTCTAAAGTGGGGATTTTTTTTGCCACTGGAGTGAATTGGAGTCAGTGATGCACGTTAAGACATCCTATAGAGCACAGAGGTCTTTATGCGCATTAGACTCTGTCTGTGCATAAATTGCATTCCGCTTCTGAATTCATACCATTTTTTGTATTTTGCTCCTCAGTCCTGAATTACACATAGAAGAAGAAAGAGCAGTTCCCGCTACTGTACTCATGTCTGTTTGGGCCGTGATCATCGTATTACCACATCATAGTGTACTGCCACAAAAGTTGGCAAGGGTTCGGTTCTGATGGCTTGCTCTATGTTCTTCCCTTAGCAACAGCTGCTGTCACCCGATTGGCTGCAGATGCTCCCAGCCCAAGCTGCTGTTTTCACTATTGCTGACAGCCAGCTTATTGTTTACATTTTTTTCATGTTCATTTATTTTTGCCCTATCAATCGCCATTCTTGTACACACAGCAGAACAGCATGAGTAGCAAACTCAGCGTGACCTGAAACTAAATAAAACCAGACCCACTAATACTTTTGCCAGTCTCATTGGTGTTGTAATAATAACTGAACAGCTTCATCTGGAAGTGTATTAACGAATCTGATGCCGGACAGCAACTGGCAAAGTATTAATGCTGTACACAAAAGTAATAAAAAAAGAAACATACAGAATCCCTATTTCTTTTTTCACTGTACTAGGAGTGTTTCAGGTATCCTATGAATAAATATTTCCTGGAACTGTTACTCTCTCCGGTGAAAAAATGCATTACCATGAGAAAGCTTTCCCCAACGATCCCTATGATTGAGGAGTGGGTAACATTGGTCAATGCCACATATCAGCTGGCAAGGCTGACTTTTGCCCTGAGAAACCAGATAGATAAAGGACAGAACAGGTGGAATAGATGGCTTCTGTACATTATGGCCCATGACTCATCTTTTGTGCCTTCACTTGCACAGGGAGGGGGGGCAAGGGAGATTGAGGGAGAGGGGACATGAAGAAAAAATTACTCACCATAGTAATGTAGTTTCTTCTAATGCAGTCTTGCTGTATTCTGACAATATGCAGTTAGCCTCAGCACTTGAACTGCCCCGGAGAGGAAAGAGTTAACTCTATGCAGCAGCATAGAACATTGAGCTTGAGCTCGGTTTTCAGACCTCTGTCTCTGGTACTTACCAGTGTAACCATCAGATTCTTATGAGCAACTAACTAACTAAGCACTATTATGTGGAAATTGTTACTAAATATATATCTATATAGCCAAAAGGCAACAATTTGTGCCCAAAAGTCTCAAGTCGAGAACCCAATAAAAACAGATAGTGACGATGCTTAATACTAATAGAACATAATGGTAGTAACAACAAACACAGCTACCCCATCAGCCCACCCACTTCCCAAAAACTAGGTTCATAGAGGGGAGGCAGGAAGGGAGGTCAGAATACAGCAAGACTCCATTAGAAGAAACAACATTACTATGGTGAGTAATTTTTTCTTCAAACAACATGAAGTCTTTCTGTATTCTGACAATATGCAGACTACCAAGCAGTTCCCCCCAGGAGAAGTGGACACGGAACCTACTTTGGGAACAAGCTCTGTAATACTGCTGTACCAAACCTAGCATCACTCCTAGCCTGGATATCCTGGGAGTAATGTTTGGTGAATGTATGGACTGTTTTCCAGGTGGCTGCTTTACAGATTTCTAGCAAGGGTATATCTCTAGCCGCAGCCAGAGTAGCAGCTGTACCCCTAGTCGAGTGAGCCCTCAGGCCTGGAGGGGGTGTTTTGCCCAGTTTAGCATAGCAAAACTGTATACAAGAGACAATCCACCCAGCAACAGTCCTTTTAGTAGCAGGCTTACCTTTTCCCACTGCCCCGTAAGAAAAAATTACTTACCATAGTAATCTTCTTTCTTCCCAGTGATGCTCAGATATTCATAACTTTGTGCAGGCAGCCTGGTGGGTTGGACTGCCCAGAGAGATGGAACACATGCAAATGATGGAATTCTTTGCACGTGAGCATCTTTCAAATACTGCCTCTACCATCTGTAGTGTTCTAACCCCTTTAGATTTGTAAAAAGCCTGGAAGTCAGACATTATGAAAAAATCCAACAGCTAATTTTTAATAAAATAATTTTTAGGGTTACCTTAATAAAGAGAATTTACCCAAAAAACCTCTGAAGGAGGAACTACATCAAATAAACAATGGTGTTCTCCAAACAGCATGAGAAAACTATTAAGAGAGAAAAAACTCTGTTTAAATCTATTCGGTATAGAGAAGTGTACCCAGAAGGGTATGGCTATGTGGCACTAGCATGCGAAGTGCAGAGGCTGAAGTTCTGGAAGGGGAGGATGGCAGGGAGTTATGAATATCTGAGCATCACTGGGAAGAAAAGATTACTATGGTAAGTAATTTCTTCTAACCCCAGTAATGCTCAGGATATTCATAACTTTGTGCAGACTACCAAGCATTATCCCTGGAGGTGGGCACAGAACTTATTTTGGAAGCAGATTTTGCAGGACTGCTGTGCCAAACCTAGCATCACTTCTGGACAAAACATCCAAGTTGTAATGCTTTGTAAAGGTGTGTACTGATTTCCAGGTAGCTGCTTTACAAATTTCCAGTAATCGAACCTCCCTAGCAGCTGCAAGACTGCCAGCTGTTCCTCTAGTCGAGTGTGCCCTCAGCCCAGCTGGGGGCTCCCTACCTGCTCTAGTGTAGCAGAATTGAATACACTGGACAATCCTTCGAGAAATGAATCTTTTTGAGGCTGGTTTGCCCATTACGACATCCCCATATGTAAGGAAAAGTTGTTTTTTGTCTTGCCTATGGTCCTTAGTAGCTATCATGTATAGCTGAGAGCTCTTTTGACATCCAGACTGTGGAGTCTTCTTTCACCAGAGCTTGTATGGTCTATGAAAAAGAGGTAGAGTGATTGATTGGTTCAGATGAAAGTCTGAAACGACCTTGGGAAGGAATTGTCTGTTTGTCCTGAGGACTACCTTATCTCTGTGAAAGGAGATGTAGTCCTGGCCAACACAGAGAGCCTGAAGCTCACTGATTCTTCTTGCTGAGGTAATTGCTACCAGAAAAACTGTTTTCCAGGTAACATACTTTAAATGGACTGTAGCCATGGGCTCAAAAGGAGCCCTCATTAATCTGGCTATACATATATTAAGATCCCAAGCGGGCACTGGTGCCCTGTGAGAAGGATGCAAATGTATCAGGCCTTTAAAAAACCTTTTGAAAATGGGATCTGATGCTACTGACACCTTTCTCCTAGCAGAAAGATATGCAGACACTGCTGCAAGATGAACCCATAGAGAACTGGGTTGTAGACCTTGTGAATGTAAGTGAGTCAGATAATCCAACACCACTGAAACTCCTGCATCATTTGGGGCAAAATACCTACCAGAGCACCCAAAAGAAAATCTCTTCTACTTAGCAGAATACGTTTTCTTAGTGGAGGGCTTCCTATAACTTTTCAAGATAGTTGATACAGCTTCAGAAAAGTTTAAGTCTGCATACTCTAATTCCTCAAGAGCCATGCCTTGAGGTGGAAGGACTTGAGATTTGGGTACAACAATGTTCCCTGATTGGAGGTCAGGAGATTGTGCCCGAGAAGCAAACTTATTGGTTTGCTCACTGACATGGAGAGCAGATGCAGAAGAGAGTACCATGGCTGCCTGGGCCAATCTGGAGCTGTCAAGATCAGAGAAGCTGAGAGAGATTTGAGCTTCAGTAGTACTCTGGAAACCAGAGGAAAAGGGCGGAAGGCATAAAGAAACTTGCCTGACCGGTCCAGCACCAGGGCATCCAGAGGGATTGTGCCCTGGGCCGGTGGTCTGCAGAAATACTGAGGCAACTGGTGGTTCTGGTGGGATGCGAACAAGTCTATCTCTGGAATGCCCCACCTCCTGAAAATTACCTGCACCACCTGCTTGTTCAGTGTCCATTTGTGATGGGACTGATTGATTCGACTCAGTGTGTCTGCTAAGGTATTGTCCTTTCCTGGCAGATGGATTGCTTGCAAGGACACCTTTAGGGAATATGCCAGAGTCCAAATTGTCATGGCTTCTGTGCATAGGGGACTTGATCTGGTGCCTCCCTGCTTGTTTATGTAGTACATAGTGGAGGTATTGTCTGTTCTGACCTGTACCACCTTGCCTATCACTAGCGTAGAGAAAACTTTTAGTGACAGTTACACTGCTCTGAGTTCCAGCAAGTTTACATGCTGAAGGGACTCTGCTTCTGTCCAGGTACCCTGAGTTGTTTGCTCCCCCATATGGGCTCCCCAGCCCAGGAGGGGTGCATCTGTCTTGAGGACTAGTGAAGGATCCTCCTTCTGAAAAGGGACTCCTTCCTTAGGTTGGATTCCTTTTTCCACCACAAAAGGGCTTGTAACAGTGCCCTTGTCGCTGGAATGAGTTTTGAAAAGGGATCTTTTTTCTGACTCCAATGATTCCTGAGATGAAACTGGATGTCTCTCATGTGAAACCTGGAATCCTGCACTGTGCCTGTGGATGCAGCCATATGACCCAAGAGCTGCAGTAATTGCCTGGCTGTTTTTTGCCTGTGCAACTTGAAGGAATTTGCTATGGCCTGAAGGCTTTGCACCCTGTCCAGTGGCAAAATGGCCCTGGCCTGTAGAGTACTGATCTCTGCCCCTATGAACTGTAAAGTCTGTGTAGGGGTTGAGACAGATTTTTTCTGGTTTATTACGACACCCAAGGACTCCAAAAGATCCTGTGTGAGCTTTAGAGAGGTTCTGACTTGTTCTGGTGATTTGCCCACCACCAGCCAGTCATCCAGTTATGGGAAAACAGTCACTCCCTGTCTTCGAAGAAATGCCACCACCGCTGCTAGGCATTTTATAAAGACCCTTGGTGCCAAGGAAAGGCCGAAGAGCAGGGTTGCAAACTGATAATGACCTGATGGGAGTCTGAATCTGAGATATTTCCTGAAAGATTCTTTTATGGGGATGTGAAAATAGGCATCTTATAAGTCCAGAGATGCCAGCCAGTCCCCTTTTTGGATTGTTGGCAGAATCCGAGCCAAAGTTACCATTTTGAACTTTGGCTTTTTCAGGTGCTTGTTTAAAGCTCTGAGATCCAAAATTGGCCGCCACTCCCCATTTTTCTTTGTTGTTAGGAAGTATCTGGAGTAAAAACCTCTTCATCTCAGCATTGTAGGAACTGGTTCCACTGCTCTGAGCTGTAGCAGCTTTTAAACCTCTGCCTCTAGCAATGAAGTTTGTGCCAGGGGAGGAGAGATGAAAACCCTGGAATTTTTTAGAGGAAGAAATTTGAAGTCCAGAGACAAACCTTTGCCCACTACCTCCAACACCCACTTGTCTGTGGTGATGGTTGACCAAAGGTGGAGCAAATGGTACAGTCTGCCTCCGACAGGTAGGAAGGAGGCAGCCTGCATCTCAGGGCTTCTATTTAGGCTGGGGCTGAGGTTGTGACTGAGACCCTCGCCTTGAGCCCCTTCTACCCCTACCCCTAGAGTAGCCCTGTTGGGGGTACTGCTGGTATTGGAGCATGGCTACTGGCTTGAAAAAAGGTCTTGTCATGAAAGAGCGACCTCTGCCCCCCCCCCCATAGGGCCTGGTGGATGAAGAAGCTCTCTCTCTGGCAGAGTTGCTTCTATACATAGCCTTATATTCATCCACCTTCTTCATATAGGCCACCGTGGATTCCCCAGAAAGAGAACTTCCTTCTAATGGAAAATCCAGGACCTTCGATTGGGTATCCTGAGTGAGGTTTGTAGCCCTAAGCCAAGCAAACCTCCTCTGAGCCACTGTGTTAGCCATCCATCTGGCTATAGTGTCATTTGAATCAGCAGCCATCTGGAACTGGTACTTAGCTGCCTCTAGCCCGAACCTGGCAGTTTCCAGGTCATCTGACAAGTGAGAGGTGGCTTTCATGGACATTGCCAGTACCGACTGCCACAGGGATTTCTGATACTGGGCAGCATAAGCTTGGAAAGTAGCCTGTCTCATGGCCAGTGAGGCTGACAAATAGCCTTTTTTGGCCATACTGTCCAATTTTCTGGAGTCCTTGTCCGGTGGATGTGAGGACAGGGGGACCTTAGCTTTATCACAAGCTGCCTGTTGTATTACCCCTTGATGGTCAGGATGGGAGAAGAGGAAGTCAGCTCACTCCCCATCCAACTGTCTATTCTCCTGTCTATTGGAGAAATAGAATTAGGGGTCTACAGGAGCTTCATAGCATCCTTCTTAAAAAATTTATATACTGGGAGGAGGAGGGCCTTTGTGGGTGTTAAACCCATCATACTAAGGTACTCAATTTCCTCCTCATCCTCCACTTGCTCTGTTGTGGCGATATCTAAGGCATCTGCCATTTTCCTTATGAAGGAAAAATGGGAAGAAAAATCCTCAGACACCCTGGGAAGCAAGCCAAAATCCTGCTCAGGGGACACCTCTGGAGGGATAGGTTCGTCCTCCTCATAAGGCTCATCATCCTCTTCAAAAAACAGTAGCTCCGGTGCAGAGGGCAACACAGTACTAGCAACCTGGGGACCCTGTGAGGGGGCAGGAGGCTGAGGGATGATGCTCTACAGGGCCTGAATAATTCTGAATGCCTGAGCTATCTCTTGAGCTGAAGGCATTGCAGACACCTGCGCAGAAGTCCCTGGGTTAACAGGAGAGGGTTCTGCATGTTTAAGTTTCTTTGTTTTCTTGAGGGAACCGGAGAGTCAGCCGGTTCTTTTCCTCTTTTTGCCCCTTTTTCGCCCATATCAGGGGAGGGGTAGTAGCACTTGTGGGTTCAGCCACAACAGACTGGGGTGTCAGCTGGTCAGAGACTGAGGGACCCCTAGGAAACTTTTTATTGAGCTGTTCAAGGCGCTTTTCCACAGTTTTATCAGAAAAAGTTTTACATATCTCACATTCCTGGTCCAGATATTCTAAACCCAGACAAGCTACACGTAAGGTGTGTTTGTCTGCCTTGGCAAACATATTTCCACACTTTAAACAGTTTTTAAACCCAAGTTCCCCGGTTCTCTTCTTAGGTTTCTCTGCCATGGTGAGAAGCAAAGAGGAAAAACACCAACCGCTAAGTAATAGATACTGTTGCGATTATTTAAACAGCTTTTAAAATTTTTTTTTTTTTTGCGTTCGGTTCCGGAACCGATAAGGAACCGGAGGAACCAAGCAGGGAGATGAAATATGAACCGGTTCAGTGGTTCTGTAACCGATAAAAGACGGTTACAAATACAGTTTGTAAGGACCAAAACTTAGCGAAAATAATATAGGTTCTTTAGTCAGAGAACCCAATTTAAACTAACTCAGATCCCTCATGGTTATGCTGAACCGTGAGGAACCGAGAAAAAACAACTACTTTAATAATAAACTAGATCTAAACTGACAATCAGTAGAGGCAGTAAAAGAACTTCAGTATACTTATGGTTTTGATGATTTTTTTTTATCTTTCTTCATGCGAAAGAGGGCGACAGAGACTCCAAGCGACCAGACTTTCAGGCGGAGAGAAAAATCTAAAGGGGTTAGAACATTACAGTTGGTAGAGGCAGTATTTGAAAGATGCTCATGTGCAAAGAATTCCATCATTTGCATGTGTCCCATCTCTCCGGGCAGTCCAACCCACCAGGCTGACTGCACAAAGTTATGAATATCCTGAGCATTACTGGGGTTAGAAGTGAGAAACAGCTGAAGACAGTCCTGTCTGTGTGCCTTAGTATGCTCCAGGTAGTAGCTAAGAGCCCTTTTAACATCGAAACTGTGTAATCTTCTTTCCCTTGAAGAAGAATGGTCAGTGAAAAACACAGGAAGAGAGATAGACTGGTTTAGATGAAAATCTGATACCACTTTGGTAAGAACCTCCTACTGGTTCTTAGGACCACCTTATCCCTATGGAAGGAGATAAAGTCAGGTTCGACTGACAGAGCCTGTAATTCACTAATCCATCTGGCAGAAGTAATAGCTACAGTACCATGAACACAGTTTTCCAGGTCAAGTACTTCAGCTCTGCCAAGGCCAGAGGTTCAAAGGGTGGCTGCATAAGCTGGGTAATGCAGACATTAAGATCCCAAGCTGGAGTAAGCTCACGAAAGGGAGGGTTAATATGAACCAGACCTTTGAAAAACTTACTGAAAACAGGATGAGATGCCAGGGAAGAGCCCTTCCCTGCTGAGAGGAATGCAGAGACAACTACTAGGTGAACCTTCAAAGTTGCAGGCCTAAGGCCTAAACCATTAAGATGAACGAGGTAGTCTAGGGCTGTGGCAATGCCTGCAGAATCAGGCACAATGCCCTTCCTAGAACACCAAATGCTAAATCTCTTCCATTTGGAATCATAAGTTTTTCTAGTGGAAGGTTTCCTAGAGACCTTTAAGATATCCAGAACTCCCTGAGAAAGATGCAGGTCTGTGTATTCTTAACTCTTCAAGAGTCAGGCCTTGAGGTTGAGAAACTGGAGATTGGGGTACCAGATCCTCCCCCGGGAGGAGATTAGGAGATTGTATCTCTTGGGAAGAGACAGGGGAAGTGACACCACCAGAGAGAACAGTAGGGGATGCCAAGGCTGTCTGGCCCAGTTCGGAGCCACCAATATCACAGTGCAGGGCTGGGACTTGATTTTTATTTGGACTCTGAACAAGAGAGGGAAGGGAGGGAAGGTATAGAGAAACCTGTCCTTCCAATCTAGAATGAGAGCATGCAGAGGAACAGTCCCAAAGACTGGGTGTCTGCAACTAGAGAGGAAGTTGGTGATTGTCCGGGGCTGCAAAGAGGTCTATCTCTGGAGTGCCCCATCTGGAGAAAATGACTTGAAGAATGTGAGAGTTCAGGGACCACTCGTGATAGCCCTGGGAGATCCTGCTCAGAGCATCTGCTAGTACATTGTCCTTTCCTGGAAGGTGAACTGCTATAAGGGGAGTCTGAAGAGAATAGGCCAGGGACCACAATTTCATGGCCTCCATGCACAAGACCATTGACCGAGTGCCTCCCTGTTTGTTGATGTACCATACTGTGGTGGTGTTGTCTGTTCTAACCTGCACCACCTTACCCCTGACTGACTCCAAGAAGGCCTGCAGGGCCAGAAACACTGCTCTGTGTTCCAGAAGATTGATATGCAGGAGAGACTCCTGTGGAGACCAGACCTCCTGAGCCATGAGGGCTCCCAAGTGGGCTCCCAGCCTAGGAGAGAAGCATCTGTAGTTACGACTACTGAGGGGGCTTGAAAGAGAAATGGAACTCCTTGTCTGAGGTTGTCCAAGTTGAGCCACCACTGGAGAGCTTGGACCAGAGTCTGAGTCACTGGAATGAGTTTGGTGAGAGAGAAGAGAGAGAGAGAGAGTCCCTTTTCTGAGACTAGAAGGATTTTGGTGGAACTGAATGTTCCTCATATGAAATTTGGTGCCCTGCACCACTGCAGTGGATGCTGCCATGTGGTCCAGGAGTTGGAGGAAATGTCTTGCTGGATGAGAGACCATAGGTCGAAAAGAAGAAGCAAGATCTGTTAAGGCCTTTGCCCTTGCCAGGGAGAGGAAAGCCTTTGCTTTGATAGTATCTAGTTCTATTCCTATGAAAGTAAGAAGTTGCACTGATTCGAGGACAGACTTTGGGAGATTGAGGAGAAACTCCAGAGAACTAAGCAAGTCTTGAGTGGTTTGCAGAAATGACTTGACCTGGTCCGAGGACTGACCTACAATGAGCCAGTTGTCCACATATGGAAAAATGGCAATACCTTGTCTTCTGAGGTAAGCCACTACTACTGCAAGGCACTTTGTGAACACCCTTGGAGCTGATGTTAGGCCGAATGGCATGGCTTTGAACTGATGGTGGCCTAACGGTAACTCGAACCTGAGGTACTTTCTGTGGGAGCACCTGATAGGAATGTGGAAGTAGGCATCCTTGAGGTCCAGGGATGCTAGCCAATCCCCTTGCCTTAGAGAGGGAAGAATTACTCCCAGAGTCACCATTTTAAATTTTGGTTTTGAGATGTGTTTGTTCAAATTCTTTAGGTCTAGGATGGGTTGCCACCCCCCTGTCTTTTTTGGGGTGAGGAAGTACCTGGAGTACAGGCCTCTGCCCCTGTGCTGAGTAGGAACCTTCTCTATGGCTCTGAGAGCCAGCAGAGAGGAAACCTCTGCCTCTAGGGCAATGGTTTCGGAGATGTTTGCAGATGGAAAGACCTGACCCTCAGCTTTGGAAATTTTTTGAAGCTGAGGGCCAGTCCCTGGCTTACTACCTCCAGGACCCACTTGTCTGAGGTAACAGACTTCCAGGCCTGGAAGTAGTAAGCCAGCCTGCCTCCTACTGAAAAAGGGGAGTCGACCCGGGCTGACACATCAGGGTGTCTGCTTGGCAGGAGCCTTGGACTGAGAGGAGGATGCAGCCCTGCTCATCCCCCTTCTACCTCTCCCTCCGAAGAACCCCCTCTGAGGAAAAGGAGAGGAGGCCTGTGCCTGGAAGAAAGGCCTGTGAAAAGGCCTGCCCCTGCCCCTAGATTGCTGCTTTTGAGGTGTCACCTGCCTTTCCTTGGCCTGTGTGCTCCTGTAAGTGGTCCTGTACTCATCCATTTTCTTCATATAATTCTCTGTCTGCTCCCCAAACAGAGAATTATCCACCACAGGGAAATCCATGGCCTTAGCCTGGGTGTCCTGTGAGAGGTTAGTACATCTGAGCCAAGCCAATCTCCGAAGAGACACAAATGTAGCCATGACTCGTGATGATACATCATTAGAGTCTACAGCAGCATGCAACTGGATCTTGGATGCCTCAATACCATCAGCAGCCACCTCCTCCAGCTCCTTGGCCAGCTGGGAGGAAGCCTGTTAAGCCAGTTCCAGTATCCCATCTGGCCGTCTGGCATCTGGCTGTGTAGGCCATGTAGTTAGCCTGCCTGAGTTCCAAGGAGGATGCCATGTACTGTTTTTAGCCATGGCATCCAGCTTTCTAGTCTTTATTTGGGGTGTGTGAAGCCATGGGTATGTTAGCCTTATCACAGGCTGCAGCCTGCACCACCCCAACATGGCTGCTTTTCTGGTACAAGAACTCCATACCTGAGCCTGACAGCATGTATCTCTTGTCCATTCGTCTGTCCACAGGAGGTAGAAAATTTGGTATTTTAAGAAGTCTTTGTGTCAGTTTCCCCAGGGATTTATGGAGGGGAATAGACAATTTTTTTGACTCTCGGGTGTCCATCATTTCCAGGAAGTCAGACTCCTCTTGTTTCTCAGATGCTTCAACCAGAGGGAGCTGGAGGGTTTCTGCCACCTTTTTGTAAAACAAAAAGTGTGAAGGGGACTCAGAAAGCCTAGGAGGGGAAACACTAGAAGGCCTGTCTGGGGAGATGTCCGGTTCTATAGGCTCATCTATACCTTCAGTGCCATCATCATTATCATCGTCATCTTAGTCTCCATCCCCCCCCCCAGATCCAGTTCATAATACTCTTCTGGGGAATAATCCAGTACTGGAGGAACCGACTGAACCAAGTGCCTACCGAGAGGCGCAGGATCGGTCAGGACCGGACGGAGCGATTCGACAATACTAATCGCCCTGGCAATTTCTTCAGCAGTTGGATGATGCGGTTCTGGATCTGAACTGGCCGATTTCTCCTTTCTGTTTTTCTTAGCCGGAACTGACCCCTCAGAATCGGCTCTCGTTTTGCCCGGGGGAGTCTCGCCCAGGTCAGTGGGCACTCCCTCAGGTTTGGTTGGAACCGGACCTGGCTGGCCATCCGGGTCAGTGGACTTCTCGGCCTCCTTTTCCCTAAGCCTGCCCAATCTTTTATCTAAGGTGGCCTCAGAAAAATGTTTACAAATTTGGAGTTTGACTCAAGGTGGTCAAAACCCAGACAGTAAACACAGGTGGTGTGGGGATAAGCCTTAGCAAAGGCCTCCCCACACTCACAACTGTGTTGAAACCCAGTGAGCCAGGTTTTTCTTTTGGGTTTCTCAGACACAGCCATCCTAACACTTACCTTTTACTTGGCAAAAGCCAGGCAAGACCCCATTATGGGTTCCTAACTGTGTCACGGGTATTGGAAAAAAATTTCTGAAATACGTTTTTTTTAGAACCGATAAGGACCGGTACCTCACACTAAACAGTGAAAGAATAAACTTAGATAGAAGTAAACCAGACAATCGGTTCAGCCTAACCGATTGAAAAACCTTTTTACAATTTCCACACACAAGAACACTCAGTCCGCTACCTAAGCACTTTGTGTATTGCAGACAGGGATCTGAACCAAAGTAAAATAAGAAAACAGCGGTTTAAAACTGACGTTTTTACGTACCAAACCAAAAGCGATGGAGAGATCTCCGGAGCGACCGTTCAGTTAGGCGGAGTAAAGAATCTGACGGTTACACTTCAGAATGCAGCAGACAGAGGTTTGATCCGAGCTTGAGCTCAACATTCTATGCTCTGGCATAATTAACTCTTTCCTCTCTGGAGCAGTTCAAGTGCTGGGGCCAACTGCATAATGTCAGAATACAGCAAGACTTCATGTTGTTTGAAAGATAAAATATAAAAAAAATGTTTTTTAAATTAAGGAATCTATAGTTATACACATAGCATCAACTACTAGCAGTACCACTGAGAGGAGGGATATGCTGGAGCTATCTGGAGTAAGTTCTTCATCACAGCAGAACTAAAGTCTGCATCCCTACAGAAATGGAGAGTGACTCTAGTGAGAAGTGAATGTGTGGGTGACTGTTCAGTTGGCTACCTGCATTGCAGATTTTGGCAAACAGAACCAATCTAGAGGCTGTCACAGAAATTAATACACCCAGAGGTGTAGAGTGCATGCATAGTCCCTCTGGTACAAAGCGTGAGGCAAGCATGTAACACTGGTAAATACAGGACACTGTCCAGCAAGATAGGGTCTTTTTAGCTACAGGGAGACCTGACGAGACACATCCACAGGGTGACAAAACGTTATTTGACTGAGCCCCTGGGGCTCTGTCCTACTCAAGTAGAAACTTAAGTCCATTTTGACATCCAGATGGTGAAGGCTCGCCTCACCTCTGCTGGCATGTGGCAAAGGAAAGAAAAATAAGAGTGAAATAGACAAGTTAACGTGGAACTTTGAGACAACCTGACGCAAAAACCTCTCCAGTCATGATGCACTGCTACTAGGCCAGCGGGCCAACTAAGTTATCGCTAAAGATGATTTCTTTGAAAAGGACATTTGGTATATACAAATAAGAATGGCATAGTTTTCCTGTGATTCACATCTTTCTAAAGTGGTACAACTGCATCACACAAAATCCATTTCCCCTCAACCCGCTCCCATAGTCTTCCTATGTTTTTACAGCCTTTGCTTGAATGTGAAAGCATAAGATAGTAAATAGTTAGTGTCAATGCAGACAGCTTCTAGCTCACTTACTTCCTTGGCTGAGGTCATAATTAAGTTAAGGTCCTAGCAGGAACAGGGTCCTGATGAAGGGCATACAAATGAGTTAACCCATACAAGAATCTCTTCAAAGTAAGCATCAAGGCCACGGTAAGAGTCTTTTCTCAGGTCTTGTGTGCCAATATTGCGGAGAGGTGCATCTTCAAGTGACAAGAGAAATGTCACCATTTGAAGATATAGGCTTTTTGGGTGGTGGGTTTCCTGGAAAAGTACAGTTACGTAAGAGCTTACCATAACAGTAGATCTTCGAGAGAGGCTCTTGAGGTAGAAAATAACCTTGAGGACTGTGCCCCCTGGCATCAGGACCACACAGAAACTTTAGCAAGCAGTGTCTGGCGGGGGACCACCTACCCAATGTCATGTGACCATCATCAGCATGACATTATATAGTGGGTGGTCCCCATGCCCGCCTTCCAATTCTTCCACTGCAGACCTCCGAATGGAGCGACAGGAGAATGGGAAAGAGGCTTCTGGAGCCAAAATAAGTTCACAGAAGAAGAGCAGCAGAAGTTAGGGTAAGGAGGATGGGAAAAGGGTTACCAAGTGCAAGAGCCTTTCTCGAAGATCTACTGTTATAGTAAGTTCTTACATAACTGTACTATCTTACTTCAAGAGGGCTCTTTCAGTAGGTAATAACCTTGAGGACTGAGTCCCAAGCAGTGTGGATCAGAAGGAACTGAAACACGGGAGGCAAGAAAGGGCTGCAGAGAGGCAGAGAAATTAGGACAGAAGGCCTTGGAGAACAGCTAGTCCAAAGCCAACCCTGCACCTAGAGGCAATGTCCAGACTTTAATGCTTGGTGAAAGTCTGGACACAACTCCAAGTGGCCGCAGCACAGATGTCAGCGGAGGACATATTCCTGAAACAAGAAGTAGAAGTAGCAACGCCTCTAGAAGAATGTGCCTTAACCTTCCCTGGGAGAGTTTTATCATACTTCTGGTAACATAACACAATACAGTTTGCCAACCACTTGGATAAACACTGTTTGGAAACTGCCACACCCTCCCTTTTGGATGCAAAAGAAACCAAACGCTGATCTGATTTTTGGACAGACTTGGTACGGTTAGTGTAGTAATGCAAAACTCTGAACATCCAAAGTATGCAAAATTGCCTCCCCCTGACTGGAAAACTCAGGATAATACACAGGCAGTCGAATAGACTGATTCAACATGCACTAAGAAACCACTTTTGGTAAAAACTGAGGATTGGTACGAAGAGTCACCCAGTCTCTGTGAAAAATCAAATAAGGCTCCTTATACATCAGGGCCTGAAGCTCTGAAATCCTTCGAGTGGAAGTAACTGCAACTAAAAAGAGCACTTTACAAGACAAATAACACATACTGCAACTACCAGCCAGTTCAAAAGGAGGCAGGGTAAGTTTCTCCAAAATAAAATTAAGATCCCAAAGTGGCACGGGACTGTGCACCGAGGGTTTCAGGTGTAGGATCCCTTTCAGAAAAGTTTTGGAGACCTCCAGCTGAGCCACAGCTTTGCCCTCCATCAAGGTGTGGAAGACAGAGATAGCAGAAAGGTGAACCTTCAGCGAAGAGTAACCTAGGCCCAGGTCAGAGAGATGCAGCAAGTACTCCGTGACCTGAGGAACAGGGCACAAGAAAGGGCCCCAGCCCTTTGAAGTGGCCCAAATGGAGAAACGCTTCCATTTCATAGCATAGGTTGTCCTCGTGGAAGGCTTTCCAGCCTCCACAAGGACTTTAGCCACTCTGCAGGAGACTCCATAGCATGAAGCAGCTGTGTCAGAAGGTGCCACGTGTGAAGGTGAAGAGACGTAAGCCCTGGATGGACCAGTGTGCCTCTCTCCTGAGTCAGGAGATTGTGGCAGAGGGGCAGGGGAACCAGAGGTTCCACTGCAAGCTGCTGGAGAAGCGGAAACCATATCTGGTGAGGCCAATACAGGGCAATCAGAATCATGTGAGTCCCCTCTGCTTGAAGTTCAGCAGCACCCTCTGCAGAACTGGAAAGGGAGGGAAGGAATACAAAAACCTCCCTGTCCACCAAAGAGATAGTGCGTCTCGCCAGAAAGCACCATGACCGGAAGCGAGTGAGCAAAAATGAAAATTACGTATCTATTGTAATTCTTGATCTTCTCTTGTATCTTTACCATTCATTACTGTTAGGTGTAAGCCAGAGGTGTGCACCCACTATGGGAGTTTTTTTTTTGAGGGAGAAGTCGGAGCCAATGGCGCTACCCTTGTGGCCAATGCAATGTGCGGCGCACACGGGTTGGCCATTAGGCACCATAGACTCCTCCTCCATCCCAGTTTTGTTAAGTCAGAAAGGAGAAACAGTTTTCAGAGAAAGAGAGTGAGGCAAGAGAGCCAAGGGATAGACAAAGGAAAGGATATAAACTGAAAAAGGTATAAGCCGATTAGAAGACAGAAAGGAGAGAACCCTACCTTAAGTGGCCATGGGGCCTCAATCCTTGGGCAATCTCGGGAGAAGTAGAAGGTAAAGGATAGAAGGAAGAAAGATAGAAGAGGTGGAAGTAAAGGATAAAGGGGGGAGGGAAGAGGGCTTTCAGCAGCACTAAAATGGCTTGAGAGTTTGAAACCTCTGCAGGAATGAAGACAAGGGAGCAAGGATCCCGCTAGTCACAGAGGTTATAGAACCAAGGTCTGAAGGGGGATTAAAGGTCTTATCAACCTTGGCGGAGGCAGATCTCTCCTCCCACCCTTTATCCATAATTGTTATGAAAATCCTAGAGCCTAGGTCTCACAGACTGACCCTTGGAGGGTTATCAGTCCTGCTCAGAAGAGAAGTGAGTCCTGACTTAGGTGTAGGGAAAGAAATCTGGTAGAAGTTTTCTCATGGGAGTACTGGTGTAGTCCCCATTTCAGGAGAAGAGAACCATGGAACATCCATGCCATTAGAAAAAAGAGAGGGAGGAAAATCCCACAGACTCTCCTAGGACTACACTGATGTAATGACAACCAGAGAGTGACATAAGCCAAAGGACTGTCCAAGCCCCAAGAGAGGGACTCCCCAGTGCATCGTGAGGAGAATCTGAGGGAGTTCCCTCAGAGGTTAGGGTGAAGACCCTACTCGCCATCTTCCAGGTTGAAGGCTCTGTGACTTTTTACAGAAGGAAACAGAGAGCCCTGAGGTAGCATGGGGGACTCGGCTGCCAACTGGCTGCTAGGAGGGGGAAGGCGAGCAGGGAGGAGGCGACGCTCAAGAACTGAGCCCCATGAGGGGATGGAGGGTGGGATTCAGTAATGAATGGTGAAGATACAAGAGAAGATCAAGAATTACGGTAGGTACATAATTTTCATATCTTCTCTAGTCAATCTTCACCATTCATTATTGATGGGCGAGTACCAAGCCCCCAGTAGGGGACCTGGCAAAGCCCTGAGGGAGCACATCCATCAGCCACCTGCGGGTGAGGTATAAGAGGGGGAGACCCTAAAGCCCTATTAGACCAACAGGATCTACAGCTGTTCAGGACAAGGAGGTGTCATCCATGACCATGCCCCTGTAAGGTCCTCCTTGCCCTGTGGGAAAAAAGTCAGGTCCCCCAGAAAGCCAGGCAATGGGTGACAACCTTGATAGATGAAGCCATGCCATCTGCTTAATAGAGACTGCTGTCCCTGCAAGTCTGGACACCACCTCACTGGGGTCATAAGATGCCCTTGCTTGGTGCCTTGCGAGCTCCAGACCCTGAGCAGAGAGGGCAATGGCCTGTCTAGATTGCTCTGTATCAGGCAAAGATGCCAGGACTTGCACCAGCATCGACCACAGGGGTCTATTATAGGCAGCATGGTGAGCCTGATGAGAACCTATACATAGTAATGCACAAGCCAAAGAGAAAACTCTTCACCCCCACCAGTTGAATTTAGCGGAATCCGGATCCGGGGGTCAGTTTTGCACCAGGCGCTGAAGTCTGGAAGGAGCATCTAGGGATGTCAGCCCTGAAGTTGGGTGAGGTAGAGAACCTAGAGACACTTGGGGGCCACAATACTGTCTCCTGCAGTCTGCTGGAGCTGGGGAAGGGGTGGCCAGTGACTGCCAGGTGCAGATAGATGCTTCCTGGAAAGGGATGGGCCAGGAGGGCACCACCAGGTGGTAGGCACTGAATTCACTCAGGAATGAGTGCATCTCCCACTCAGTATTGCTTCTTAGCATGTGAGAGATGAAAAACTCCTGGACCAGCATCGATAGGAACTGCTGATACTCAGTGAAATCAGGTCGGAGGACAGGTGGATGGAGGGTTCCTTTCCCTCAGAAGAGGGAGACGAGGAGGAAGAGAAGCTTGAATGTTCAGAGTCCTCCTGCAGCAGGGGAGACAGGGGAAAAACCTGTTCATCCATGGTCCTGACATAAGTGGGAAAGGCTGCCATGGTGGCTCTGAACATCTCAGGTTAAGGGCTCCGTAGGACCCACATGGCCTGGGAGAGGGCGAGGTGTCTGCAGAGGGATGGGAGATGGGCACCCAACTGAAAGTGCCTGGCCTCTGCCAGGGATCAGAGATCCAGAGACTGGTCACTAAAGATGGGGGGACCCTGGGGCCAAACCGGGCTGTGAAGTCTGTGTCCAAGATGGTAAACTCCAGAAGAACCCTGAGGGAGAATCTCCCCTGTGTCGCGACTGGGGTTGCATGGGTCCAGAAGGGCAACCATCCATGCTGCCAACTAAGGATGTCTCCGAGACCTTTAGGGAAAGGTGGTGTTCAGTGCTTCGACTCCTCCCCGCTCCCTGCAGGGCAGTGGAGGGGGTACCCACCCTTCGCCATGGCCTCTCAACCCCTTGGACTCAGAGGCTGCCCTCTTCCTCAACCCCAGTGTAGTAGGGCCACCCAATCCCGCAGGCCCCCCAAGGGAGACTGCAGAAGAGGGGGTCCCAGTCCCCACCTGGGGGGCCAGGGCAGCACCAGGAGTGGCAGATGCCCTGGCGGCCCCAGGAAAGGAAACCTCACCCTGAGCCCCAGTCCACTGTCCCCAGTGGATCCACACCAGCCGGCCTCAGCCATAGGATCCATCGTAACTCTGGACTCCGGGGACTCTGGGATAGGGCCGCTGAGCCACCTAGTACCATGTCCCAAGGGGCTGTCTGACTCTGAGGAGTCTGGGTGCCAGTCCGGATTGGCCTGCAAGTCATCTTCCTCCGAAGAGGAAGTGACCAGGCAGACCTCCAGGCTAGTGACCCCGGGAGGGCCCCTGGCGATGGCGCCGCATGACACAGCACTACCCGTGGTGCCACTCCGATCACTGGCGCTGGGATCTGGTATGGCGCAGGGAGGCAGCACCAAGGGTCCAACAGTGCCAGGCCCAGCAGCCATGGGTCACGAGACTGGGGAAACCTGCATCTCCATGGAGGTGACTGCCACGGTGGTATCAGTAATTGGATGCTGCAGGGAATAGCGTTGCTCCTCCAACACCACAAGAGAGGTCTCCTTCTTGGCAAGGCTAGAATTGGAGGAGGCTTCCTCCTCGTCAGGACGTATAGACCCGGAAGGGGACCCAGAGGAAGAATCAAGTGCCCTAGCCTTGGCGACCCTCGAGCGATGCTGTCCTCTGAAAGTTGGCGAAGCCCCGACATCTTTAAATGCACAAACTTTGAGAACATGGCGGTCCATGGAGAAGCAGGCATCGCACTGAGCCATATCGTGATCGGGTCCCAGGCATCGCAAACAAACATCATGCCGGTCTGAAATGGAAAAATACCGGCCACAGGGGCACTGATGCACGGGGGCATGGCCTGCTTTGGATTTTCTCTTTGCTCCCGAACCAGATATGATGCGAAAACAATAACCAAACTTTAGCAAAAGAGCCTGGCACCATCATAAGAAATAAAAAGAACAGGCTTATCAAATTACCAACTGGAGAGGCAGCGTCGAACAGTGAAGGACTATGATGCAGACTAAATTTGGCTTACTCACATAGCAGGTACGATCTCGACAGCAGGAGAAACAGAACTGGGATGGAGGAGGAGTCTATGGTGCCTAACTGCCAACCCACGTGCTCCGCACAGTGCTTCAACCACATGGGTGGTGCTGTTGGCACCAACTCCTCCCACCAAACAACTCCCATGGTGGGCGCGCACCTCCAGCTTACACCCAACAGTAATGAATGGTGAAGATTGACAAGGGAAGATCCTGGGTAGTTTTGCGTTGTATGGGGAGGTGAACAGATCCAGATCTGCAGAGTAGCTGCTGTTTTGTCTGGTTCTGAGAGGAGCTCTGTGCAACTTGTTTCAAGGGAGCAGTCCACAAGGGATCATTTCTGCTGCATTCACACTTTACCTGTCACCCCCCCCACCAGGTACTGTTTGGGATGCTTTGCTGATTATTGGGGTTGTGAGTTGGGAAGTGACTGCACTTGTTGCTGTTTACTGGGAGGTGGGCTCTCCTGCCTTTTAAAAGCTAGCGCTGCTATTATCGCCACAGTAGCTGCTGTTTTGTCTGGTTGTGAGAGGAGCTCTGTGCAACTTGTTTCAAGGGAGCAGTCCACAAGGGATAGTTTCTGCTGCATTCGCACTTTACCTGTCATCCCCCCCCCAGGTACTGTTTGGGATGCTTTGCTGATTACTGGGGTTGTGAGTTGGGGAAGTGACTGCACCTGTTGCTGTTTACTGGGAGGTGGGCTCTCCTGCCTTTTAAAAGCTTGCGCTGCTATTATCTCCACAGTAGCTGCTGTTTTGTCTGGTTCTGAGAGGAGCTCTGTGCAACTTGTTTCAAGGGAGCAGTCTACAAGGGATCATTTCTGCTGCAATCGCACTTTACCTGTCACTCCCCCAGTAGTGTTTGGGACGCTTTGCTGATTACTGGGGTTGTGAGTTGGGGAAGTGACTGCACCTGTTGCTGTTTACTGGGAGGTGGGCTCTCCTGCCTTTTAAAAGCTTGCGTTGCTAGCAAGCGCGAGCAATTTCGATAGAAGAAAATCTGTTAGCAACTAATCTTGCTCTCTCTCTCTCAGAAGGCAAATTTTATCTTGATTTGTTAAGTATTTTAAAGCCTTGTTTGAATTTGTTACGCTCTTTTTGTTTTGTAATTTTATTTCTTTCGTTTTTAGTTTAAATTTTGTTTTTTCCTTATTTTCTTTTTTATCATGTTTTTTATTTACACAATGTTGATGTTATTAACGTTTTGCTCATTTTCAATTAATGTTTCACGTGTTGAAAAAGTAGAGTGTTTATTGCACTATTCTTGTCCATTTAGTACAGATCAGGGCAATGGGTTTACAGGGATGTATTTGTCAGAATCTCATGTTTTACTTCTGTCTTTTCCTTATGAAGTTCATATATTTCATAATTTTCAATATAGTGAGTGCACATGTAGATTGGTCACTACCTCATCCACTAAAAATGATAGACAGAGAAAAGGAATAATTTAAAAAGAATAATTATGTTATTGTTACTTATGTCTGGATCAGTGCATCCACATCCTGGGCCTAACTTTTCTTCTGAGATAGACTGTGAGTCAGCCACTGTTAGTATTAACAAGGGTTCTGTCTCTCCTACTCTTAAAATTGTTCATTTGAACATACAGAGTTTGTTATCTAAATGGTCTCAATTTGTGGCCTGGTCCCAATATCATTCTTTTGATATTATTACTTTATCTGAGAGATGGTTGCATAATAGTATTGAGGACTTTGAGATTTATCTCCCTAATTATAATCTTGTTAGACAAGACAGAGAAGGAAAAAGAGGAGGTGGAGTTGTAATGTATATTCTTTGTAAATTTGATTACACTATTTCTGACTTTTCTGTGACACATTATGGATGTAATATGATTTCTATTGATTTGATTTTTGGACAAAGTGAACATTTGACTCTTAGTACTGTTTATTTTCCCCTGGTAAAATTTTAAATGGTTTAGATTTATTGACACTTTTTCATGAAGTTTTTCCCCCTAATAAAGAATGGATTACTCTTGGTGACTTTAATTGCAGTTGGGATAAATGTTTGAAGGGTGGAATCAGAGAGACTTTGGTTAATCTGGGTGTAACACAATTAATTAAGGAAACTACCAGACTCAATTATAAAACAGGTGCAGGGACCATCCTTGATTGGATCACTGTCACTCATGTTGATAGAATTTTTAAATCTGAGGTTATGGCCGACACCATGACCATTGTCCTGTCAAATGTGAGTGGTCCATAAAATTATTAAAAAGTCCTCCCAGATGTGTTGAATGTTGAAATTTGGCTAAGTTTACCCCACAGGGAATCCAAGATTTATATAATAAAATTGACTGGTCCCCTTTGGTAATTAGCACTAACATTGATGAAATGTGGGAATTTTTTCGTATAGCTTATCATGCAATTGCAAATATAATCTCCTCCTTAAAGAAAATAAGAATTAGATCATCCAAACAAGAATGGGTTACAAGGGACCTCATTCACTTAATGAGAAAATGTGACAAGTGCTGGAAATCCTATAATCTTTCTAGAACCCTGATTGCTCTTCGAGAGTATAAGACACTTAGAACTAAGTGTAAATCTGAAATTAGGAAAGCTAGGGTCACCTATTGTTTAAATGAACAAAGAAATTCCAGGGCCAATCCAAAAAAGACTTGGAGTTCCTTAAATAAAATTTTGGGACAGGGTAAAGTAGATTCCGTTCCTGTTCTTCATCATAATGGACAATGTATAACTGATCATCTTAGGGTATCTAACATTTTCAATAGTCATTTTGGGAACTTAGGCCGCTATAGAACTCCTATAGATTTAGATGATGTATCTGATAATAATGATATTCATAATGACACTAATCCAAAGTTTTATTTTAAGTCTCTTTCCCCTTCCTCAGTAAAAAAAGACTTTGTGAAAAATAATCCAAAACCTTTTCTGGGCCAGGATGGTGTTAATGTTAGGATACTTAGAATGGGTATTGATTGTTTTGTTTATCCATTAGTTCATATCTTTAACTTTTCCTTATATCATAATGTTTTTCCGAGTAGCTGGAAACGAGCAGTTATAAAATCCATCCTAAAGAATGGAAATCCTTCTTTAGTTACTAATTATCGTCCTATTTCCCTTTTATCGCCTATTTCAAAAATTCTGGAAAGGACCGTCATGCACCAAACCTTGGATTTTCTTGGAAGGTATTCTTTGTTATCAGAGAACCAACATGGCTTTAAGTCAGGATATAACACTGAAACAGCCTTGGTGGGGTTCACGAGCAGTGTGCATGGAGCACTTGATAGTGGGCTTTCATGTGCGGCACTGTTCGTGGACCTCACCAAGGCTTTTAATTTGGTTGAATTTGATCTTCTTCCCGGTGTGCTTCAGGGTCTTCATTTTTCTGATGAAGAAAATATGTGGTATCAAAACTTTTTGTCTGAAAGATCATTTAGAACTATTATTGATTCATCTTTATCCCATTCTCTTCCCTTAGTTTGTGGTGTGCCCCAGGGTTCAATTGTGGAACCACTTATTTTTTCCTTATTTATGAATTCCGTATGTGATATATGTACAAAAACTAAAATGATTCTTTACGCAGATGACTGTAACAGGGTCCTGTTATGAAGAGAAATATCAAGAATTTACAAGATCCCCCCCCCCCCATACTTTTCAATTTTCACTCTATCCTGTCTGCTTCTATATTCGTATCTATCCTAATTTTCTTGTCAGGGTGGCCAACCTGGCAATCTTTAAACCTTTCTTTACTGTCCCTGATTATCTTTAAAACAATCTGGCATCCAAATCTTGATAAGCTGAAAAGCAGTCAGCTGAAATTCTAGCTGTGAGGAATTTCATAAAACAAGCATTATGCAGCACATATAAAGAAAATATGTTAGAGGAGACTACTGTAAAAAGATTTACTAAATTGTTGTCTTAAATAAATGCATGTTTACTTTCTGGCATTTACATTTAAAAGTAAATAGAATCCTGAAGCCTTGCAAGGAAGACAGATAGGGGGCGCCCTCATCTGTTTTTCCTTACCAAGGCTAATTTAATTCAATCTTTAACAAGTGTTTCTTTTCTTTCTGTATTAAAACAAAATGAATGTGTACCTGAATGTCTTGCTTCTCCTGCTGAGGTCCTGCTATAGGATGGCAGCCTACAAAATGGCTGCTTTATAGTATTCAGGTAATGTGATGTCACAATAGGGGAGGGCTCAGTTCAAGACACACCCTTCTGGAAAGTATATAAACCCTCTACTAGGAGACCTGTGTAGATGGATAGAGAGGAGAGTCAGTATTCGACTGACCACAGAGCAAGAAGGTTGTGTGTGTGTTCCACACAAAGTGCTGTACAGACAAAAGGAAAGGAAAAGGCAATTCAGGAGTCTGTGGAAAGAAGTATTTCCTGTTTTTGGGTGTGAAGACTAACACTGATTGTTTTCCTTTCTATGAACTTTAAGTTAAGAATATTTTTTTGTTTTGTTTTGTTTTGTTTTTGGAAATAAATTGACAAACGCATACCTTTGCGTTTTTTATGCATCTTAAACCTTTGGTCTGGACATCTGTTATTTCACGCTTCTACACTGGTGTCAGAAGTGGGATATAACTACGACGCTCGAGACTGCCTGGGAGGCGTTGCCAGGGGCTACTGAAGTTAAGTACCCTAACAGATGGAGGAAGAGGACCTGACAAAGAAAGATGTATATCATGTCACTAGAGCAGTGACTGAAAAAACTGGTATTCAGTTATTGCCTGGCCTAGAACCTGGAGCAAGGCCTAAAATGAGAAGAACAGAGGAGAGAATATGGATCTGGAACCCTGAAGCAGGAGGCAGCCCAGGTGACCCCAGTACCAGATGACCCCAGAGAATTATTAAAGTGGCTGTGTATTCACCAGATCAAAATGGATCGTCAGAGGAAGAGGATCGTCGCCAGAGAGTGAGGATCATCGCCAGAGGAAGAGGACAGGCGTGTCCAGGCTGAGAGAACGTCGGTGACAGGATGAGAAATGGACGGATACCCTGAAGGCTATTCAGGCACTTGCACAAGGTCAGTCTGATCGAACTATACCCAGAGACATTAAATTAACAAAGCTGTCAGACAGTGATGATATAGAGCATACCTCACCACTTGAGCGGATTGCCCAAACTTGCGCTGGCCCCAAGATCAATGGGTCATAAGACTGGTCCCATATTTAACTGGTAGAGCTCAAATGGTGTATAGCCAGTTAAGTGGGGTGGACTCAAATAATTATGATCGAGTAAAAGAAGAGACATTGCTGACGCTATGATATTAGCGTGGAAACCTATAGACAGCGTTTATTACCAGAGAATGACTATTCATGATACACGAGAGAAATCTATGCAAAATTAAACTATGGTGGGAAATGGCTACAACCTTTTGTAAAAACTAAAGAGCAGATGATGGATATGATTGTCATTGAACAGTTTATTCAGGTGTTACCTCATGATGTCCAGCTATGGGTGAAAGAACATCAGCCTGAATCTGCAGAGGATACAGTGAAGCTGGCAGAGGATTATATAGCTGCTCGACCCACTAGACCCAGAGGGCAACAAAATACCCACCTCAGACATCAGAAATGGTAAGGCCTTTTATTCTAATGCCGTCAGAATAATTACAGCAGAGCGAGACAGAGGGAAGAATACCATATTCTGAACTGATTTGCCATGGGTGTCTTGGCAAAGGCCACATAATGAGAAACTGTCCAAATAAAAAAGAACTGACATGACTCACCTAGCATTGGCTAATATTGGGTATGTTGCAAATGTGGGATTGAGACCAACAGACATTGGGTTTATTAGATACAGGAGTAAGCAGACCCTGCTGAGAGCAGATCTGGCCCCGGACAGTAAAGTTACCTCAAATGATACAACAGTAATGTGCATACAGGGGATATTCATCAGTATTACACTACAGTGGTTGAAATGACTGTCAATAATGAGCACCACTGTATGACTGTTGGGCCTGGTACCTCGATTGCCAGTTCCAGTGATTATAGGCCAAGACTTTCCCCACTTTAACTCACTGGTGCAAGAACAACAAGACTATGTAAAATCAGTAAATGTGGTAACCCGTGCCCAAGCAAAAAACAACAGTCAGAGCCAGTGTTTTTTTGAAGAGGATTTCTTTGAAGGAGCTGAAGGTTCAGGAAACCCAGAAAATCAAAAATCAGAAGAAAAAGAGCAGAGAAAGTGGGCAGAACAACAAAGAACAGTATTGCTGGCATTTTGCCAGAAGTACCCTGCAAGACATTATTAAGGAACAACAAGCTGATGTTTCCTTAAAACCTTTTTTTCACAGGCTCAACAAGTAAAACACCCTGGACAATCTCATTTTATTGTGAAAATAATATCTTGTATAGAGTCACTGTTGATACTACCATAAATGAACCTGTAGAACAGCTAATGGTACCAAAATGTATAGAAAAGGTCATGCAGTTAGCGCACAATATTCCAATGGCAGGCCATGAGGAGGATCGAACCTTGCAAAGATTACTTGCACGGTTTAGCTGGCCAGGTATACATCAGGATGTGGCTGAATATTGTACGTGCCTGTAAAGAATGCCAATTGGTTGCACAAGGGAAAAGAGATCAGGTGCCTTCAGCCAATACCTTATGTCACTACCCCATTTGAGCAATTGCAATGGATGTTGTAGGCCCTCTTACCAAAAGTTCTAAGGGTAACGGTTCATATTAGTGGTATGTGATTATGCCACACGGTACCCTGAAGCTGTTCCTATGCTGAACAGTTACTGCACCTCGCATAGCTGAAGAGTTAGCCAAAATATTCAGCAGAATGGGAATACCCCAGGAGATTCTCACAGACAGAGGTAGTAATTTTACTTCTGTTATGTTGAGGGAGTTATATCACCTCCTAGGGGTATCTGCTGTGCGTACTTCACCTTACCACCCCCAAACAGATGGTCTTGTGGAGATTTAACAAAACCTTAAAAAATGCTACAGAAGTATGTTCAGGAAGAAGGTAGAGATTGGGACAAATATCTCCTTACCTCCTGTTTGCCTACAGAGAGGTACCACAGGCTACAACTGGGTTTTCACCTTTTCCTTACTTTATGGTAGAAATCCCAGGGGACCCTTAGATGTGAAAAGAACACTGGGAGGATGGTAAAATGTTGGCTATAGTAACATCATAGATTACATGACTGCATTAAGAAAGATTGGTCAAATATGTAAATATGGCTCATTTAAATGTGACCCAGAAACAAATGGGACAAAAGAAGCATATGACATGGGGTTAAAGTGTACAAGTTTTATACCTGGAGAAAAAGTGTTGTTATTATTACCCTCAACAGAGAACAAACTGTTGATGCACTGGCAGGGTCCCTTTGATGTAATCAGACAAACAGGAAGTGTCAACTTTGAAATTGAAATGCCTGGTCATCGACCAACTAAGAGGGTATACCATGCAAATCTTTTGAGGAAATGGATAGAAAAACCCCAGGTCCAAGCACTCTACATTCACCCTGAGCCCCAGCAGACAGAATTGGAGATTGCTTATGAGAGGCTTGACTGGCCCATGAATGATAAAAGTATACAAATAAATCCTAATCTAAGCCCTGAACAAAAGGTGGAGATAGATCAATTGTTACACTATTTTCAGGACACTTTCACATCCACCCCAGGACGAGCTAAGGGAGTAGAACATGACATTAAGGTCAACCAGCAGAAGCCCATACACCAAAAAGCCTATACATTACCGGAAAAGATTAGGCAAGAGGTAATTGATGAGATAAAAAAAATGGAACATTTGGGGGTGATTGTCTCTTCCAAGAGTGCATGGTCTTCCCCAATGGTGGTATTGAACAAAAAGGAAGGAGGAATAAGAGTATGTTTAGACTTCTGAAAAATAAATTCTATTTCAGATTTTGATGGGTACCCCATGCCCAGAATAGATGATCTGTTAGATAGAATAGGAAATGCCCACTACATCAACACGTTAGATTTAACCAAGGGGTACTGGCAAATTCCCTGGCCCACTGCCAAGCAATAACAGCTTTTCCTACACCAATTGGATTGTACCAATTTACCACTATGCCATTTGGACTCCATGGGGCACCTGCCACATTCCAACGGTACATGGACCACATCCTAAGAGCACATGCCCAGTACAGTTCAGTGTACTTGGATGATGTAGTCATTTTCAGTCATGACTGGCATTCACATTTGGTGCATTTAAGTGCAATTATTCAGACCATTAAGGATGGGGATTAACAATAAACCCTGCTAAGTGTGCCATAGCAAGGACAGAGACCAGATATTTGAGTTTCATAATTGGAAAGGATCCTTGAAACCAGAGATTGATGAAGTGGAGGCAGTAGCCAACAGCCCCACCCCATTACAAAGAAACATGTTCGATCTTTTTGAGTTTAGCAAATTATTACCGTCGATTTATCCCAGATTTTGCTACTCTGAGCAACTCCCTTAACAGAGCTGACCAAAACAAATATCCTAATAAAGTTAAATGGGACGCAAGCATGTGAGAGGCCTTCAGGAACATAAAAGCGGTCCTTTGCTCAGCCCTGTGCTAACTAGCCCAGATTTTACAAGACCGTTTGAAATTCAAACAGATGCCTCAGAGACAGGTTTGGGGTCTGTGTTAACCAATATGATGAAAAGGGAACATCAGTATTGTATATTAGCAGGAAACTTCATGAGCGTGAAAGGAAGTACTCGATAGAGAAGGAATGTTTGGCACTGAAGTGGGACATAGAGTCCCTTAAGTATTACTTGTGGGGAAATGATTTTTGTAGTGATGACAGATCATAATCCGTTGTGTTGGATAAACCAGATGAAAGATAAAGCACAGGATTATGAGATGGTATTGTCTCTACAACCATATAAGTTTACCGTAAAACACAGGTCAGGAACGAAGCATTTAAATGCTGATTTTCTATCTCGATATGGTGCTGCAAGAATACCAAAGTAAAATGAATATTGGTGCTAAGTAAGCACTAGACACCTCAGGGAATTGTTTTGTACAGTAGTTCTGATAAGACAGTAAATATTGTTTCTGTACAGAACTAATTATAAGGGTCCCTGAGGTGGAACTTCTGAGAGTGGGTGGGCGGAAGTTCCAACCCTTTCAAGGGTGAAGGGTCTCAGCCAACAAATAAAAACTTATTATGTTGCCTTCTTGTGGTGGGAGGTGTGTAACAGGGTCCTGTTATGAAGAGAAATATCAAGAATTTACAAGATGCCCCCATACTTTTCAATTTTCACTCTATCCTGTCTGCTTCTATATTCGTATCTATCCTAATTTTCTTGTCAGGGTGGCCAACCTGGCAATCTTTAAACCTTTCTTTACTGTCCCTGATTATCTTTAAAACAATCTGGCATCCAAATCTTGATAAGCTGAAAAGCAGTCAGCTGAAATTCTAGCTGTGAGGAATTTCATAAAAACAAGCATTATGCAGCACATATAAAGAAAATATGTTAGAGGAGACTACTGTGTAAAAGATTTACTAAATTGTTGTCTTAAATAAATGCATGTTTACTTTCTGGCATTTACATTTAAAAGTAAATAGAATCCTGAAGCCTTGCAAGGAAGACAGATGAGGGCCGCGCCCCTCATCTGTTTTCCTTGCCAAGGCTACAATTTAATTCAATCTTTAACAAGTGTTTCTTTTCTTTCTGTATTAAAACAAAATGAATGTGTACCTGAATGTCTTGCTTCTCCTGCTGAGGTCCTGCTATAGGGATGGCAGCCTACAAAATGGCTGCTTTTATAGTATTCAGGTAATGTGATGTCACAATAGGGAGGGCTCAGTTCAAGACACACCTTCTGGAATATATAAACCCTCCACTAGGAGACCTGTGTAGATGGATAGAGAGGAGAGTCAGTATTCGACTGACCACAGAGCAAGAAGGTTGTGTGTGTGTTTCCACACAAAGTGCTGTACAGACAAAAGGAAAGGAAAAGGCAATTCAGGAGTCTGTGGAAAGAAGTATTTCCTGTTTTGGGTGTGAAGACTAACACCGATTGTTTTCCTTTCTATGAACTTTAAGTTAAGAATATTTTTTTGTTTTGTTTTGTTTTTGGAAATAAATTGACAAACGCATACCTTTGCGTTTTTTATGCATCTTAAACCTTTGGTCTGGACATCTGTTATTTCCCACGCTTCTACAATGACACTGTTCTTTTTTGTTCAGATCCCAGACCCAATGTCGCCCTTTCCTATCTTCAAACTGATTTTAATTTCCTGCAGGATTGGTTATCCTTAAGTCACCTGATTTTAAATTCCCAGAAAACCAAAGTAATGGTGTTTTCTAAGAAGAAAAATGTACCAATTGATTTGCTTCCAATTTCTGATAGGACAGGAAACATAACTGAAAATGTATCTGTTTTTAAATACTTAGGTATTACGTTGGATACAAATTTTTCTTTTGAACCTCACATTCAGAATCTTAGGAAAATCCTTCATCAGAGGTTGGGTATGCTTTATCAAGTTAAATCTTTTTTGACTTTGGAATCCAGAAAGCTCTTAGTTCATAGCTTTCTGTTCTCCATACTCAGTTATGGCATACTGATTTATCCATCCTCATCTACTAATGTTTTGAGCCCTCTTAAAGTAATTTACCATTCAGCTCTGAGGTTTTGGCTAAATTTACCCTTTCAAACCCATTGCTCTGATCTGCACAATCAGTCATCTTCCTTATCTTTTGAAAATCGAGTACTTTATAAGATGGGCATTTTCTGTTTTAAAGTTAAATGTAATTTTTTTCCTTATTCTATTTCTTTAATGTTTCCTAGATTAGTTAATGTGTTGTTTACTAGGTCCCAGCACAATTATAAATTTAAAATACCATTTTTAAGACTACTTTTGGGCAAAGATCCTTTTTATTTAGAGCACCTAGTTTTTTAATAGAATTCCATTAGAAATTGTTCAGAATAGTTCTTTTCAGGTTCATATGAAATCTTCAGAAGTTGTTAATAATAACTCCTGACAGGGTTTTAAGACACGGTTAAAACAGTGGCTATCTTTGGAAACATGATGTATTTTTATGTACTGTATTTTATTGATTGAATGTTTTGTTTGTATTATGTTTGTTTGTTAATATTTTGTGTGCTTTTTAGTTTTAAACTTGTCTCCAATGAAAAGGGGCAGTTTGCTCATTTGGATTTACAAGTATAAAAAATAAAAATGGAAAAAAAAAACAACTCATAGGTCGAAAATGTCTTTGACCACTGCTTGCTTGAGCTCCCATTCGTGGGCTCTTACTCTGGTGCAATGAGATTGTCCACTAGGACATTTTGCACGCCCGGAACGTGAAGTGCCATGAGGTGTATTCAATGCAGAATTGTCCAATTCCAAACCCACATCACCTCCCTGCAGAGGGGATATGAGCGACTGCCCCCTTGCTTGTTCAGGTACCAGACTACACACATATTGTCTGACTGGACTAATAGTGGGCCCTGGCACAGCAAGTGCTGGAAGGCTTGAAGAACATACTGCACTGCCCTCATCTCCAACACATTTATGTGTAGGGAGAGTTCTGACTGAGACCACAGCCCTTGAGTCCTGCTGGTCTCCAGATGAGTCCCCCAACCCATCCCTGAAGCATCCATAGTCATGGTCTGGATGGGGGAAGGGGACTGGAACCCGGTAAGGTTTCTGAGATCCTGTCACCACAGGGGATCCCATTGCATCGAGTTGGAGACCATGACCATGTAGTCTAGGTCATCTGATCTCTGATCCCACTGCACCCTGAGCACCCCACTGCAAAATACACATGTGGAGCCTGGCCAGAGGGACAGTGGGGATGGCAGCTGCCATAAGATTAAGAAGCCGGAGAACTGACCTGGTTGAAACCCACCTGATGGAGGCTATCAGACGAGCCTGCTTCTGTAAGGTTTCCGCACTATCCTGAAGGAGGAAAGCCATACCTGCGCTGTATCCAGCACTGCTCCAATAAACTGGAGATGCTCGGAGGGGACAAGATGGGGCTTGGGGTAGCTGACCGTAATCCCCACTTGCAGAAAAAAGGCCAGGGTAGCTGAAAGGGAAAATTCCAGCTGTTCCCTCGACAGGGCTGACAGAAGCCAGTCATCGAGGTAGGGGAGCACATAGTGGCCCTGATGTTTCAGGGCCGCAATCACTACTGCAAGACACATGGTAAAAACCCGGGGTGCTGAGGACAGGCCAAAGGGAAGGGCCTTGAACTGATAATGTTCCCCTGAAAGGAGAACCTGAGGTAGTGGCAGTGGGCTGGAAAAACTAGGATATGCAGGTAGGCATCCTGAATGTCCAGGGCACAGAGCCACTGTCCCTTGTGCCTGAGGGGCAGCAGACCTGGCAGAGTCAGCATATGAAACTGTCTGCACTCTATGCACAGGTTTAGAGTGCTGAGGTCCAGAACTGGACACAAATCTCCCATCTTCTTTGGAACCAGGAAGAAGTGGGAGTAGAACCCCTTTCCTACCTGGTTTACCGGGATGGGCTCTATGGTTTCCTTTCGCAGAACAGCCTCGATTTCCTCCCTTATGAGAGGGATGCATGCCTTTTGCTAGTGAGACACCCTGGGGGCTTGTCTGGGGGTCTCTGCAGAAGTTCCAATGTGTGGCCTTGAGTCACCAGCTGAAGGACCCGCGAATTCATGGTGACTGCCTCCCACCCCAAAAGGTGACTGACAAATCTTCTGCCCACCAGCTCCCCCAACGGAAGAGAAGAGGGGGAGGTCACAAGTCAGGAGGCAGAGGGAGGGTGGGGAAGGGCTGCCCCTGAGGCTCTCTGAGCTTTGGCTGGAGGGGTGGCTGAAGGGGCCAGATGTTTGGGTTGACGTCTGGCTGTCTGATGCTGTTTCATCTGCCGCTTGGTCTGGCGAAAAAATGGCTGCGTGGCCTTAAATCTGGGGTGGTACATTGTATGGACCGACTGTAAAGTCTTGCCCTTATCCTGAAGGCTTGTGACTATGTCCTGAGCGTCCCCACCAAAGAGGACAGAACCCTGGAAGGGGGCATCCTGAATGGCTGCCTGGACATCAGGCGCCAAGCACGACATGCTTAACCAGGGATACTTTTGGAGGCAAACACCATCTTTTTTTTTAGTAAGTGGGCATTGAGGGCTTGCTGGCGGTGCTTCTGTGTGACCTGGTTGAAGCTCAAGCAGGCCTCACAATCCTCAGCCTTGTGCTCTGGACCTAGGCAGAAGAGGCCCCGGATGTGAGTCCTTATGCGGGAGCTGCATACCACAGGAATCACACATGTTTTTATGCGACTCGATGGAAGATGGAGAAGACATACACAAAGATTAAGTTTTTGCAAAATAAAGAAAAGAAAAAAGTGGATACTCATCTGAGAAATGGCAGTTGAACTAAAGCAAGGAATCTGCGAGGTCGGACATGCACAAGTCAGTGTTGGGAAAGAAATGGAAGGCAGGCATGGGGACTGCCCACTATATAGTGTCATGCTGATGTCGGTCACATGACGTCAGGTCGGTGGTCCCCTGCCAGACACTGCTAGCTAAAGTTTCTGTGTGGTCCTGACGCCAGGGGGCACAGTCCTCAAGGTTATTATCTACTGCAAGAGCCTTCTCGAAGTAAGATCTAGTAGTACAGTCAGCACTTCTGACAGTTCGAGGTCCTGAAATACTACCCTTTATGGAGCCATACCTTCAGGTGCCAGGCCCACTATGGAGCTATCAGAATCATCCAGTGTTGCTCATTGCAAACCTTGCAGATGACCCTCTGAAGTAAAGAGAAGGCATAAATGAACGTTTCTTCTCAGTTGGGTGGCGGGAGGGCTCTTCTGCCCATATGGTTCCTTTTTTTTGCAACCTAGCATGGAACAGGGAAAGCTTTCTGTTTTCCAAGGAGTGAATTTATCTATCCAAGCCAGGAGTTCCTTAATCCCCGAAGATTCTGTCTAGGACCCATAGGTTCGGAGACCACTCATGGGTGATGGTCTCCATGTAGTTGAGACTGTCTGGCAGGCTGTTCAACTCACCTATCATATGAACTTCAGGTAAGTGAATGCAAGTGGAAAGGCTAGTTTCCACAGGCTCAGGGATTTTTAACATACTCTGGATTACCGGGCATATCATTTATTCAGATACAACATTGCAGTAGTGTCATCTGCATTTATCAGAACTGTTTGATCCACTACCAGTGGACTAAATGTCTGAAGGGTCAACCAAATCACGCATAGGTCCAGGAGACTGATGTGCAGGACAGACTCCATTTTTGATCACAT
Source organism: Neoceratodus forsteri (assembly GCA_016271365.2). Classification (NCBI taxonomy): domain Eukaryota; kingdom Metazoa; phylum Chordata; order Ceratodontiformes; family Ceratodontidae; genus Neoceratodus; species Neoceratodus forsteri. The sequence goes on along the minus strand of CM057458.1, from coordinate 1,138,247,153 downwards.
CCCATGCACCACCTTCAGACCTAGTTAGGCTCACCATTCTGTGACGGAGACATTTGTGGTCAGCTGGACTGCAGGACGAGGGAAAGGGGGTTGAAATTGCATCATACTCTAAGATACTCTACTCTATCCATTCCACCTGCTACAATAGACAAGGTCACCACTGACAAAGGCTACAGACAAGACATGCCACCAAGGTATGACTTACATCAAATTTGGGATTACCTCTATCTTATGATCCATGTGATCCCTCCTCTGAGACCACCACTCCATGATGTACCACTGAACTGCCCACAAATGAAGCCGTGCCTAAGGGATTACCAAAGTGGCTTATGGGCCGGTCCACTGGTGCAGCAGCAGTGCTACTGCTTGCGGCTTCGATGACCCAAAGTTGGGAGTGACCTCGGGAGCTGGAGAGTCAGCCAGAGGGAGGAGGATCGAGCGTCCCATGGACTGCTCTCCTCTTCCGGGGAGAGAGGGATTTAGTGGCTGGTGTTAGCCTGGCTCCTAGTGGTGGCTGGGGGTTGGCACACTGACGCTACACTTTGGGAGTGGAGGTGGTGAAGATGCCCGGCATGCTGTGTACAGCAGCATGCATGGCACTGCCACTGGCATCACTGCATGCCCCTCCTCAGTGCTGGGGAGAAAATGTCCAGGTGTAGCCCCAATGAAGCTGATTGGCTTGTGGGCTCCACACTGTGCTCGAGGTCCCCCCCCCCACCAGATCTGTTCATTTGGCAGGTGGTGCCCACCGTTGGGCCCCCACCATGGGTGGGGGGCACTAGGCCGTGGGGGGAAGCTTGGACTGAGGACTCACTCTGGATCCATTCTTGCCAGTGGTGTGATGCCCCTGACGAACCCTGCCATGGGAGGCAAGCCATGGGGGAAGCTTGGGGGAGGTCAAGTACCTGGATGATGGTGTAAGGTTTGTGACGTTGACTGAAGGCTGGGCTGCACCACAGCAGGGCAAAAAAGAAAAAAAAAACTTGGCTGTGCTGTCAGGCTGGGAGGTGAAAGAACTCCCTGGCTGTGTGTTGCTGACCTACGTAGAAGGGCCCGGTGAAGGACATTTGGTCTGAGGCTTAATCTAGGGACAAGAGATCCTTGGCTGGGATTGAATCTAATTCTGCAGTAGTGAACATAATATTCTGAGCTGGGGTCAGTATGGACTTTTCTATATTCAGGAGGAATCCCGTTTCTGAAATGTATCCAGTTTGAGGTTTCAGGCCTATACTGCTGTCTCTGGGGGTCTGGCTTTGATCAGCCACGTGTCCATGTATGGAAACACTGTCACCTCATGCCTGCAGAATTAGGCTTCTACAATCAACAGACCTTTGATGAAAACCCTGGGAGTACAGAGGAATCCAAATGGCAAAACTCTGTACTGGTATGTTCTTTTTCTCACTCAGATCCTTAGCAATCTCTGTCGGGAAGATCTGATTCAGATGAATGCGGGAAATGTAAATTACATAGTTAATGTAATTGTTGATCTTTACAAATGCCGTCACCATTCAGTCACACTAACAGGTTTAAGTTGGAGGCCCTAGGACCCTCCAGGAGCAGTCTTTTGCAGCTTAGAGAGGGGACTGACATCGGTGCTGCCCACCAGGCCAAAGTAGTGATGTTGCACACGTGAGCCAGCCAGTAGCTGACACTGCCCCCTCCCATCAGTTCCGTTTGCCAGGAGAAAGAAAACAAGTGGGAGAAACAACAGAGAGAGAGGGCTATAGATTCCAAGCCCAAAGGGATAGGAAAAGGATAAAGGATATAAAAACAGTAAAAAAATAAAATCCAACTTGCAACTTAGGAGAAAACTAAGAGTTGAGCCTAAGGGTGGCACACAGATAACAGGTATAGAAGCCAGAGCCTGACTCAGCCACCTGGACAGGGAGGTGGTGAGGAATGGACAGTAACCCTGGCATATAGCTCTGGCTAGTACATTGAGGCCTGGGGGGACCTCCATGTAATTAAGATGGTAGAATGCCATCCAACAAGGCTTTCCACTCCACAGTGGACAAGAAAAGTAGGGTATGAATCCCAAAAATGCTCCAAGAAGCAGATAGGTGTGATCAGACAAAGTCCAGGAGCATAATACGATCTTCTTGCCACTCCAAAGAGTGAAGAGAGGAAAGAAGAAGAGAAAACATGAGTTCCCACAACTAACTGTAAGGAACAACATTAGGCCAACAGGCTAGAAAGTAGTACAAAAAATTCCTGCAGGCTCTCCCTGCAATATAGTAAGATTAACACTGCATCATGTCCAAGAGGCAGTCACTGCTGCATAGCAGAAGTTTAGAGGTTTGGACAGGATGAAAATTGCAAGGCAACAACAGGAATATATCTACGAGCTATCCCTAACAGGGAGAGGAGAAGAGCTTTAGGGGAGCAATAAAGAAAAAACTGCTAAGATTTCTCCCCCTTATTTTTATTTCTTTTAGTTGGGAAGAGGACAAGGGGGCCCAGTTTCCAAATGTATGTTTTTGAAAGGAGAAGAAGCTGAACCTCCAAAAGAGAGGAAGGGCTTCTCAAGGGAGTGGCAAGGGCGCCAGTGTGAGAAGCATAACAGGGTGAGCTTCCTAGAGACCATGGCTTTTACCTGAGCGGAGGAAGGTGGGCGGGTGTGTGACTGAATGGTGAAGATATTCTGAAAGATCACCAAATAAGGTGAGTATGTAATTGTCATATCGTCCAGGAATCGACCTTCAATATTCAGTCACACTAATGAGTCAGAGTACCAAGCTATCTTCCCCCCCCCCAAAAAAAAAGAGAGGAGCTGGCTCACCCTGAGGGAAAAGATCCCTCAGCCCTCTGTGAGGGAGAGTCACTGGAGGGCAGGGACTCCTCACAGATCTGGCGGGATCCCAGGCTGCTCAGGGACAGGCGGAGGCTCCCATGGCCTGGAAGCAAGAAGCTGCTCTAAGAACTCATGCCTGACCCTACTGGAGAAAAAGTGGGTCCCCTGAAAATGTGAGTTACACACCCTACTCCAGGCCAAGGGTGCCAGTCAGGAAAGGTGAAGCCATGCCTTCTGTCAAATGCAGACTGATGTTCCTAACAACTGGGATGCCCTGCTTGGTGCCTCACCTGCTCCAAGCCCTGAGCAGGAAGGTCAAATGGCGTGCCTGGTTAACTCGTGGTCTGGCATGGAAGCTATAACATGGCCTAGCTTTGCCTACATGCACTTGTTGTAAGCTGTCTGATGTGCGGCAATACACATCATAGTGGGTGCCACGGAAAAAAAAACTTTTCCCCAAGCATCCAGCTCAGCAGAGTCAGAGTCAATGAGGCAGTCTTACCCAGGGCATTTAGGCCCATAGGGTTCTTCAGTGCCAAAATCCTGGATGTGGAGTGAGGTATAGCTCCTGCAGACCCCACAGGAGCACAATATCTGCGCTGGATATCCTTAGGGGCTAGAGAAGGGGTGAAAGACTTGCAGCACCTGCATCCATTACACCTAGGAGTGGCACAGCTAGTTCGTCTCCTGCAGTTTGCCCTATGGGACCAGTGAAGCTACCAACATTGAGAGAATCTTGGCTACAGCTAAACAAACTGTACCACACCACCTGCTTGCAGTCTGTGTCCTGGTCTCCACATAACCCTTTAATCCAAAGGGGAGCTAGTGGTGCCAAGGGGGCCAGTGACATCACTGGGGGGGTGGGTTCAGCCTGCGTCAAAAGGGTGGCTGCATGAGCATTTGCTGACTTACAGAACCTGCATCTGTTACACCTGGGAGCAGCACAGCCAGACCGTGTTGTGCAGTTTGCCCTATGGGACCAGCCAAGCTACCATCATTGAGAGACTCTTGGCTTCAGCCGAACAGACTATACTGTACCACCTGCTTGCCATCTGTGTCCTGCTCTGCATGTAACCCAGTAAGCCAAGGGAAGCTACAGTACCAGTACCGTGGGGGCCAGTGACATCACTGGGGGCAGGTCCAGCCTGCATTAAAAGGGCAATCACATGAGAATTTGTTGACTTGTAGCACCTGCATCTATTACACCTGGGAGCTGCATAGCCAGACTGTCTCCTGCAGTTCAGTGCAGTTTGGCCTATAGGACCAGCCAAGCTACCATCACTGAGAGACTCCTGGCTATGGCTGAACACACTGCACTGCACTACCTACTTGCCATCTGTGTCCTGGTCTCCAAGTAACCCGGTAAGCTGAGGAGGGGGCTACCGGTACTGAGGGGGCTAGTGACATCACTGGGGGTGGGTTCAGCCTGCATCAAAAGGGCAGCCACATGAGCATTAGCTGACTTGCAGCACCTGCATCTGTTACTCCTTGGGAGAAGCAGAGCTAGACATCTTCTGCAGTTTGGTACAGTTTGCTCTATGGGACTAGCCAAGCTACCATCACTGACAGACTCTCGGTTACAGCCGAATAGACTTTACTGCTCCACCTGCTTGCCATCTGTGTCCTGGTCTCCACATAACTCGATAAACCAAAGGGGGGGCTACTGGTACCAAAGAGGCCAGTGACATCACTGGGGACAGGTCCAGTCTGCATCAAAATGGTGGCCACATGAGTGGCTACCTGCGGAGTGGCTGCACTCGTGAGTGGCTCATGCAGGAGTCACCCTGTTTAAGTCCACCTGTGGGAGTCCACTGGAAGGCCATAAAAAAATTAGTTTTTTAATTTTAGTTTGTTTACTTTGGAATTTTAAATAAGTTTTAAAATATATAGAAGTAAAATTAATGGGTATAGGGTTAAAGACAGGATTTGTTGGATGAATGTGTTAAAATTGATAGCTAGTACATTTTAGAGGCAAAATACTTTTATTATAAAGAAATTCAGTAGACTATGTTTTTGTTGTATTTGGAAACATGCAACAAAAAATGCAAATTTGATTATTATCATGGGTAACTGTGGGCTCTTTAATAACACCCTATCTGTCACAAGTGTTAGTAATTAAAAAAATCATCAGTGACAGCTTTACAAATTAAGATCAAACAAAATTCAAACCAAAATAGGGAAGTCTCAAATAAGTTAACAAAAAGAAGAAAATCTTTCTCGGCCACCAAAGTGGAGATAATTTGGCAACAAAAAAACTAAAATCAGATTACTACTGCAAATTAACGAATGTCCCCTAATGACAGCCCTCATTTTAAGTGAAGAAATTGAACTGAATCCTGGACAAAAATACTCAGATACTGAAAATCATTTATGACAATGCAAGAAATTTAAAAACCAAAGTGGATTTATTTAAAACATGGGTTCAGTTAGAATCCTCAGATATCGCTGCCTTAACAGAAACCTGGCTAAATCAAATAATAACTAATAACGAGATTGAAAAGGGTATAATATTTATCGATTTGATAGAAAATTCCAACGGTGGGGGCTTCTGTACACAAAATGGGAACTTGGACCAATAAACATAGTATTTTCAGGAGCAGTGGAAAACACTGAATGTTTACTAATATCAGTGCAAAAATCAAATTTGATTGTTGGGACAATTTACTCACCACCAAAAACTAAAATTATGAAATTTGAGAAATTGTTTCGGCTAGTACTGGATCGTTCAGTTTTGGTAAGAAACCGGTGTTAATAGGTGATTTCAGCGCAGCCTGGGGGCATCTGAGGGGTCGCGCATTATAAACTCGCTTCAAACACTCAGATATAGTACAGGTTACAACAAACACAATGAGGAAAAGTACACCAAAACGTTTAGGTAATATGCTTGATTTCTTATTTGTGTCCCAAAACATAGAAGCAAAATATGCCCTGGTCAAACAGCCTATACTGGGAGACACAACACTTTGAGATGTGGCCTTAAACTGGATGTTACAAACAGAGTCAATTTAAAAGAATAAAAAAATTGGAGAATGTGCTTGAAATCGTAAGTTCAGAAATTTTACAATACAAACTAGGCAAATAAATTGGTGAAGATTATTTTTGATTCCATCCCTTGATTTGGTAATATAGGAATTCAATAATCTTTTTTGAAGGTATGTAAGGAAACAGCCCCATTTGTGAAAATAATTAAAAAAAAATCACATGTCCCATGGATAACTGAAAAAAAAATCAGAGAAAAAAATAGATTGTGGAAAACAGTGAACAAAACATTACATCGAACAGATTGGTATTGATACAACTATGTAAGAAATATGCTAAAAAACAAAATAAAGCAGGCATAAATGCAGTATTATAACAACAAAAACTAGTGAGACATCAGATACAGGGAAATACTGGGCTTTATTAAAATATTTGGAGAAACCAGTAAATAAACCCTTCCCCCTCCATTCAAATGCAAAATGATGGTTACTGCAAAACAGCAAATAATCTTAATGCATATTTTATAAATCTTCCTGATGTGCCAAGATTAGAGAAAAGTAATGAACAAGAAAAATTAGAGCATGAAAACAGTAGAAAAGATCTCAAAATCCCAAAATTTAGATTTTAAATGTTTCACATGCAGAGAAGTGAAGGCTGTAATAAGAAAATTAAGCAAAAATAAATCTCATGGTATTGACGGTCCAGAGACCCAGTTTGTAAAGGATACTATTAACATTTTTGCACCAGTATTAACTAATATCTTTAACTGGAGCTTAAAGGATGGGCTGTTTCCAACTTTGTGGAAGAAGGCAACAGTAGTGCCAATATTTAAAGGGGGTGAATCTACAAACCCATCAAACTACCGACCCAAAGCTTTGTTGCCTGTATTCTCAAAGATCCTTGAAAGACTGGTGCATGGGCAAATGTATAGTTCTTTGGAGAAGTACTCCCTGTTGTCCAGGTATCAGTCAGGATTTAGAAAAGAACATTCCACGGAAACTGCGCTCATTGACCTAAAAGACATAGTAGTGTCCTCCCTAGATAAGGGAATGTTGGTGGGCACAGTGTTCCTGGACCTGTCAAAAGCTTTTGACATAGCAGAATCATCAGATCCTATTAAGTAGATTGTTACACGCAGGTATACGAGATGAAGCATGCTGCTGGCTTAAATCATGTTCAGTAGGAAGAACACAACAGAATATAGTGGGAAATGATCTCTTAAGGAAAACTACAGTTCAAAGAGGAGTCCCCCAAGGATACATTTTAGGCCCCCTACTGTTTCCAGTATATACAAACCTAGTGAAGAAACCAGACTATATGCTGATGATGCAGCACTATTGACTACAGGAACAAATATCACCCAAGTACAGCAATATTTACAAAGAGATTTCAAAAAATTCAAACTTGGTTTGAAAAATTTAATTTGGTGTTAAATAGTAAAAATTAAAAAGTTATAGGGCTGGACTTTATAAGCCTGAGAATGCTGCAGACTCCGCTGGGCTTGCAGCATTGTCCTGGCGCAGATCGGGATTTTCACTCCTGTGCACTATATATTGCAAATTACACCAGCTCCCCACAGTCTAACTTGTGGCATACTGCAGACCTTTTTTGCAGGGCTTACAGGGCTGGCGCCAAATATTTAACGCAAGCCGCCGTAAAGTGTGGAAAGTGTCACGACTGCGCCCTTGATGCAGGGCTTACAGGGCTGGCACCAAATATTTAGCGCAAGCCACCGTAAAGTGTGGAAAGTGTCACGACTGCACCCTTAATGCAGGGCTTACAGGGCTGGCACCAAATATTTAGCGCAAGCCACCGTAAAGTGTGGAAAGTGTCACGACTGCACCCTTAATGCAGGGCTTACAGGGCTGGCACCAAATATTTAGTGCAAGCCACCGTAAAGTGTGGAAAGTGTCACAACTGTGCCCTTGATGCAGGGCTTACAGGGCTGGCACCAAATATTTAGCACAAGCTGCCGTAAAGTGTGGAAAGTGTCACAACTGCACCCTTGATGCAGGGCTTACAGGGCTGGCACCAAATATTTAGCGCAAGCCACCGTAAAGCGTGGAAAGTGTCACAGCTGCACCCTTGATGCAGGGCTTACAGGTCTGGCACCAAATATTTAGCACAAGCCGCCGTAAAGTGTGGAAAGTGTCATGACTGCACCCTTGATGCAGGGCTTGACCCAAGTCCTGCGTCAACCTTAGAAAATCATAGAATTACAGAAATCTGATGGCAGAAAAGGACCCTCTGGCCCATCGAGTCGGCCCCTCCCCCCACACTCATCCCCCATGTCCCTGGCTATTTGGTGTAAACAATAATAGCACTAAGGAAAAAATTACAATGATAAAAATAAAAACAAACAGTAATAAATGTTTGACCCAGGTTTCAGAATGCAAATAGTTTGGATTTGAGGTGGACCAAGAACTAAAATCTGATTACAACTTTGAAGAAATGGTTAAAAAAAATAAATAGATTGGGAGCCTTAAGACGCACTGGACACTTTAAATGAAAAAATGAGAATGTCAATTGTAAATAAACTATTAGTACCAACTGTCAGCTATGGAATTCTCATATTTGGATTTGCTGATTTTAAAAGGTTGAAGTTATTTATAACTGTCTACCAAGATTTGCACTTAGGACAAATAGATAGACCCAGCACTGTAAATTATATGAAAATCTGAGATGGCTAACATTAGAAAATAAACAGAAATTGGTCTGGTCAAGTTAACAAAAGATTAGTCTCAATGAAACCTTGTTATGTATACGATAAGTTAAAAAGGATTGAAAACGACTATAGTTTGAGAAAAAGTAAAAAAAAAAAATCAAGGGAACGCCAACTTGCAGTGCCTAAAAATAAAGGATCCGGCCAGGAATGTTGCGGAAAAAATATTGTGGCATACAACAAAGCAGGCAAAACATCACTGCCTGTAATGTCGGCATGTAAAGACATCATGGACCAAAACCTCGTGGGCAGTGCAATATAAGAATAGACCTGATGACCACTGAGTCCCCCATCCCACCCACTGAATGATGGCCCCAGGAACAGTAACAGCAGCTAGCCCCAGTGTGATGGCCTGTTCCCCCCAAACCCACTGCCACCTCTGATCACTTATCTGTGTCCCATGACACAGTGTATTTTACTATATCCCTGGTGTCTAGCGGTTCCCCCCCCCCACTCTGGTAGGCATATCCCTACTACCATGTACCCCCCAACACACCCCGACAACAGGCTGGCAAGCCCTCCACTCAACACCACGGCTGGCCACCTGACTGAACTGAATGAATGAGCGTGTATGTCGGCGGCACTACTTTTCTGTTTCTTCTGCCCCTTAGAACACAGCATACCAATGTCAAAAAATAAAAAATGAGAAGAAGAGAATTAGGTGATGAACTGTAATAAAAAAAAGCAGAACTGAGAAAAAAATGGTGCTGGAAACTAAAAAGAGTGCTCAGCGTCACAGAATTATTAAAGTGACTCAAACCGAGCAGAAACAATGTGATGATGCAGTTAGATGACTCAGGCAGCTTCCATAGTGCACACTTGATGGTGATAAAAACAGAACTGAGGAGGGGGAGGAGGCCAGCGCAAGTTACTGGCTGGCTCACATGCGAGACATCACTAGGTCAGCCTCGTAGGAGTCAGCACTAATGTCAGTCTCCTCCCTAAGGTGCAGAAGACTTTGCTCCCCTGAGGTCTTAGCACTTCTGGCTTAAACCCATTAGTGTGATTGAACGGTCAAGATTGATTCCTGGAAGATTAAACTCCCTCTTGGAGAGAAGAAATATCTCCCATACAGAAACTATACTGAACCTTGCATATCTCATAGATTTGTTCAGGCTTCTGATATCCAAACAGGGCTGCCACCCACGACACTTTTGGGAACCAGGAAATACTGGGAAAATATTTCCTGTTCCCTCTTTGTCTTTGAACCCTCCTCTATTGCCTTTGTGAGTAGAAGACTCTGAATTTTTTTGCATTAAGCAATTGGGCTCCAGGTCAGAAAATACCCTGCTCTTTGCTGTACACCTTTGTGGAGTAGATGATATAAATAAGTCAGAATTTCCTGACAATCTCCAGCATCCATGACTGTGGTGATGGATAACCAGTTTGGGTAGAAGTGGGGGATCCTGCCTTCCACTGGAAGGTCAAAAGGGACCAAGAGGGTGGCAAGAAAGGAGTTAGGTCTGCTGTCTGATGGAACCAGAAGTAAAGGCAGCTGGCAGCTTGCCATGGTTTCCAGGGTAGGTTCTTACCTGATGTCAGTTGAAGCCTCGTGGGTGGGGACAGAATGAATGTCCAAATGAATGGCTTTTCCCAGACTTAAAGGTGGACAGCTATTTTATATGTACTTTCTCTCTGCTGCAGTCTTTGGGCCAAAGTACATTTCAGCCAGGCATGTGACCAGCCTTTGGCCCCAGCAACTATGCCTCTGGCTGCATTCACATCCGCTGCCATTTGGAGCATCTGCTTAGATGCAATGCATTCATGAGATATTGTAAAGTAAGTAAAAAATGCAGAAAATTCTCCCTTATTTCTTTTGGATTTTTTCCACTAAGTTCCAAAGCACAGACTACAGCTTATGCTTGTATGTCGCCACATATCCCAGTACAAGATGTACCCTGTCAGGGAAGCACTAGAGTAAAACCTTTCCACCGCCCATCAATTCTATGGCTGTTCTTGTCTAGAGGAAAGGCTGCTTCTGCTGTTGCTACTGCTATTGCTAGTACCAGGCCGTTAAGTGCAGGCTGTGTCTGGAGGATGTCATGGCCCTCTTTACAGACAGCATATCGACTGTCTACTTTTTGAGCTACAGAAGATATCCATACTTAAGATTTTCTTTGCCAAGGACTAGAAAGTAGTGGTGACAGGTAAATGAAGTCCAGTGGTAGGCTTGCCAAGGAGATCTAAATGTTTGTACTCACAAATACTGGGCAGCAATTTCAAACCTGTTTGCCATGTGCCCTAAAAAGATCTGGTAAAAAAAAAAAAAAAAAGTAATTTGTGACAAACAGGAGCTGTTTGATGACCCCCTCCATCTGACCTACCCCGTAGAAATGTCAGGGGTAATATCCAACTCAGCATCTGAGTTAGTCAAAGACCCAGAATCCCAGTCTGCAGGGTCGATTAGAAATAGGAGAAAGGACCATTGAGGGCTCCCCAGTAGGCACTACAAGAGTGTAGGGGGCCTGGTGAGGTAACAGTTACTGGGCATGGAGTCTGTGCATCCCCCCACATGGTGCTGCACGCTAGCCATTAATCATTGCTGGCTCCCTCACCAACTTCAGTTCTGTTCGCCAGGACAGAGTAACAGAGTGGGAAATAAAGACAGGGGTTGAGAGATTCCCTAGCTCAAAGGGATAGGAAAAGTACATTAGAAAATAAAGAAACCACAAAACGAAACCTGACTACCAACCAGTAGACAGAGAGAAAAAAGACATACTAAGTGGCACAGAGAGGTAGTTGGGTCCACTAGGATCACTGTGCAAGGTTGAGTTCTGATCGTGATCAGGACTCTGAACAGCAGAGGGAATGGAGGGAATGCATAGAGGAACCTGCCCTTCCAATCCAAAATCAGGGCATCCTGGGGCACAGTCCCCAGGAGTGGAGGTCTGCAACAGAACAGAGGGAGTTGGTGATTGTCCAGGACTGCAATGAGATCTATCTCTGGAGTGCCCCATCTGGAGAAGATGATCTGCGGGATGAGAGGATTCAGGGACCATTCGTGATGTCCCTGGGATATTCTGCTCAGAGCATCTGCCAGTACGTTGTCCTTCCCTGGAAGGTGAACTGCTGCTAGGGAAGTCTGTAGAGAATAGGCCAGAGACCACAGTTTCATGGCTTCCATGCACAAGGCCGAGGACCAAATGCCCCCCTGTTTGTTGATATACCACATTGTGGTCGTGTTGTCTGTTCTGACTTGGACCACCTTGCCCTTGACCGAATCTGAGAAGCACTGAAAGGCCAGGAATACTGCCCTGAGTTCCTCTAGGTTGATGTGAAGGAGAGACTCCTGTGGAGACCAGACGTCTTGGACTGTCAGGGCCCCCAGGTGGGATCCCCAACCTAGGAGAGAAGCATCTGTAGTCAGAACTACTGAAGGAGTTTGCAGGAGAAATGGGACTCCCCGTCTGAGGTTGTCCTGATCCAGCCACCACTGGAGAGCTTGGACCAGAGTCTGAGTCACTGGAATCAGTTTGGTAAGAGAATCCATTTTCTGAGATCAGAAGGACCTTAGGTGAAACTGAATGTCCCTCATCTGGAATCTTGCTCCCTGTACTACTGCAGTGGAAGCTGCCATGTGACCCAGCAGCTGGAGGAACTGCCTTGCTGGGCGAGAGACCTGAGGTCAAAAAAATGAAGCAAGATCCACTAGGGCCTTCACCCTTGCCAGGGGAAGAAAAGCTTTTGCTTGTACAGTGTCCAAATCTATTCCTGTAAAGGTGAGAAGTTGAACTGGTTTGAGGATAGACTTTGGAAGATTGAGATGAAAATCCAGGGAACTGTGTAGGTCCTGGGTAGTTTGCAGAGCTGACTTGACCTGTAGAGATGACTGACCCACAATGAGCCAGTCGTCCAGATATGGGAAGATGGTGATACCCTGTCTTCTGAGGCAAGTCACCACTACTGCAAGGCACTTTGTGAAAAACCCTTGGAGCTGATGTTAGACCGAATGTCCTGGCTCTGAATTGGTAATGACCTGAAGGCAACTTGAACCTGAAGTATTTTCTGTGGGAGCATCTGATAAGGGTATGGAAGTAGGCATCCTTGAGGTCCAGAGATGCTAACCAATCTCCTGGTCTTAGAGAGGGAAGGATTATTCCCAGAGTTACCATTTTGAATTTGGGCTTTGAAATGTGTTTGTTCAAATACCTAAGGTTTAGGATGGGTCACCACTCCCCTGTTTTCTTTGGGGTAAGGAAGTACCTGGAGTACAGTCCTTTTCTCTTGTGCTGAGTAGGAACGTTCTCTAAAGCTCTGAGATCTAGAAGAGAGGAAACCTCTGCCTCTAGGGCAAGGGTTTCTGAGATCGATGCAGGTGGAAAAGACTTGGCCCTCCTTTTCGGAAACTTTTTGAAGCTGAGGGCCAGTCCCTGGCTTACTACTTCTAGGACTCACTTGTCTGAGGTCACAGACTTCCAGGCCTAGAAGTAGTAAGCCAGCCTGCCTCCTACTGGAATTGGGGAGTCGACCCGGGCTGACTCCTCAGGGTGTCTGCTTGGCAGAAGCCTTAGACTGGGAGGAGGAGGAGGAAGCAGCCCTGCTCATCCCCCTTCTGCCCCTCCCTCTGAAGAACCCCCTCTGTGGGAAGGGAGAGGAGGCCTGGGCTTGGTAAAAAGGCCTACCCCTGCCCCTAGACTGCTGCCTTTGTGCAGTGGCTTGCCTTACTTTGGCCTGCGCACTCCTGTACGTGGTCCTGTATTTATCCATTTTCTTCATGTAAGCCTCTGTTTGCTCCCCAAACAGAGAGTTACCCACTACAGGAAAATCCATAGCCTTAGTCTGGGTATCCTGTGAAAGGCTAGTACATCTGAGCCAAGCATGTCTTCTGAGAGACACAGATGTAGCCATGACTCTAGATGCCACATCGTTTGAGTCCACAACAGCATGAAATCGCATTTTTGATGCCTCAGTTCCATCAGCAGCCACCCCTTCCAGCTCTTTGGCTAGCTGGGGAGGGCTGTTTAGCAAGTTCCAGAACCGTATCCCATCTGGATTTCTGGTACCTGGTTGTGCAGGCCATATAATTAACCTGTCTGAGTCCCAAAGAGGATACCAAATACTGTTTTTTGGCCATGGCATCCACTTTCCTGGAGTTCTTATCCGGGGTGTGTGAAGCCAAAGGAATGTTAGCCCTGTCACAGGCTGCAGCCTGCACTACCCCAACATGGCTGCTATGATTATAAAGGAACTCCGTAGCTGAGCCTGATAACATATACCTCCTGTCCATTCTCTTGTCCACAGGAGGTACTGAATTAGGAGTTTGTAAAATTTTGTGTGTCTGTTTCCCCAAGGACTTATGACGAGGGATAGACAGCATTTGGATTCTGCGATGTCCATCATTTCCACAAAATCAGACTCTTCCTCCTCCTCTGCAGCTTCAACCAAGGGAAGCTGAAGGATTTCAGCCACCTTTTTATAAAACAAAAAGTGTGAAGGGGACTTAGAGAGCCTGGGAGGAGAGACACTCGAGGGCCTGTCTGGGGAGATGTCCTGTTCAATGGGCACATCCAGACCCCCCTGGTCATCATCATCATCAGGATAGTCTTTGTCTCCCTCCCACTCCTCATAATAAGCATCTGGATCATAATCTGAAGGAGATGGATCTGACCGAATCGACTGCCTAAACAGTGGTACTGGTTCGGACCGAACCAGTCTAAGCGACTGAACAATGCTAATCGCTTTGGCTATTTCGGCCACGGTTGGAGAGTGCGGTACAGGACCCGAACCGTGGACTTATGTTTTTTTTTTGACGGAACCGGCCCCTCAGGGTTGGCTCTCCTTTTGCCTGAGGAGGTATCGCCTAGGTCAGTAGGCACTTCCTCAGGTTCGGCCGCAACTGAACCGGGCTGGCCATCCGGATCTACAGACTTCTCGGCCTCCCTTTCCTTCAGCCTACTCAGTCTCTTATCTAGAGTGGATTTAGGAAAGTGTTTACAAATTTGGCAGTCCGATTTGAGGTGGTCAAACCTCAGACAATAAACACAGATAAGGTGGGGGTCGGCCTTGGCAAAGGCCTCCCCACACTCAGTGCAGTGCTGAAACCCAGTGGGACTGGTTTTCTTTTTGGGTTTGTCAGACATGGCCAACCTACTAAATTACCTTATAGCAGCTTTCAAGCCAGGTAATAAAATAACCGATCGGTTACAAACCGTGTCACGGGTTTTGAAAAAGAACCAGAAAAGGCCTGGTTCTTTTGAGACCAATCGATACCAGAACACCATTCTAATCCCCAGAAAATTTTCTCAGAAAAACAGAAGAAATACAAGGTCGGTTCCTAACCGGACCGACCGAAAAGAAACCGAGGAAGAAAGTAATTTCCACACACTTTTACAAAATAAACACAGTCACTACCTATCTACAACACTACCTGTACTGTAGACAGAGGCTGGAAATCCGAAAAAAATAACAAACAGATTGGTTTGAAACCGAATGCTTTACTTTTTACCAAACTGAGGACAGGAATCTCCAGAGCGACTTCATTGTTAGGCGGAGTAAAGAATCTGACGGTTACAATGGGAAGTACCACAGACAGAGGTTTGAAAACCGAGCTAGAGTTCAACGTTCTATGCTCCTGCATAGAGATTAACTCCTTACTCTCCGGGGCAGTTCAAGAGCTGGGGCTAACTGCATTAAGTCAGAATACAGCAAGACTTCATGTTGTTTGAATTCATTATAGCTTGCTACCATAGAGCAGTGTATACAACAGACCAGGTTTTCAATTGGAACTCCATTGCCTGGCATGATCCTGCTGCTGGAAACTCCACACACATACATACATATGGGAATGGCCCAGTACACCAAGTATGCACAGTGGCACTAAACTGCTGCTGACGCCTCAAAGAAAACTTTAAAAAACATAACAGTTAAGTACAATTCTGCCTGCATTCCATTTATATCTTAATATATTTCTCCTCCCCACTATTTATTACTAAGGAAATCTGCATGAATATGTATGATTTTTATCCCTTAGCGTTCTTTTAGAGTTCATCTGCCTCTATAGCTTGCTCCCTGCTTCAAGTCATAATCTTCTGTTGTGACATCACAATGTGTTGCCATGGGAGTAACTGTGATATCACAAGCAGTGCTCTGTGACTTCAGGTAGGGTGAAAGCAGTTGGAACAGAAAAACTCTTCAGGAGCAAAGATCCTGTTTTCATATAAAAGACCTCAGTAGTAAATACTGGGGAGCAGGAATACAGCACTAATGGGGAATACAAGCAGAACTGTGTCTAAATATTAGGTTTTGTTAAAGTTCTCTTGAATGTGTCACCAGCTCTTTAAAAGATGGAGTTTCAGGAGATGGTAATGTGCAGCTCATGCGTATGGCAGCCTCCGTCATGACTAGGCCTTAGCAGGAACTTTCTATGTAGACATTACGATACAGTAATATCACTTCCTGTGTCAGCTGCCAGTCACACCTTTTTTAGCTTTTAATACCTCATTTCTCAAGTATCTGTGGCTAAGGTCTATAGGGCTTTAGTGGTTGTCATAGAACAGCTGCAAAAAGTTATATTAAAAGACATACATTACATACTGTAGTTACATATGGAATGGACAACTATTTTCCCAGTCTTAAAACTTCTGGTCCCCCTTCCTTGTCTCACACCCTCACTCATATTATTAAATCTCCAATAACAGTGCCTGTAGAAAAATGCCCACAGCTAATGATGGGTTATGACTACTACTACTACTTCCCTCATTACTAACAACTCCTCCATCTGTAGGCATTAGCTTCTAAAAGGTTGATGAGAACCTTCATTTGTGTTCCTCTTGCCAAACGCAGCTACTATGATGAATGACCCCTTACCTAGTAGACCTGTCTTTTAACAAGGAGCAGTGGTATGAATGCTAATCCAGAGAAGTAAAATCTTCATTCCTTATATATAAATTGTTTCAAAATAAAGATCCAATTTACTTACCAACTGGCTCAATGAAATCGGGATCTGGCTTTGCATCAAGTAACTCTTCATATCCTTTGTACTTATCTGGAATTGTGTCTTTTTTCACTTCTTCCTGCTTTTTCTTTGTCTCTTCCATATTAATATTGTCTTCTGGCTTCCACACCAAATCTGGCAGATCATCCACCTTTGGGTGTAATAGTACAGCACAACTGTTAGTCTTCACTGATCTTGGCTCACATTTTCACTCACAAACATACAGGAAGGTACTTAACTCCTGATCTTCCAGAATATTTTCCATAGATCCACACTCACTGGTATTAGGCCTGAGACACTGGAGCCTATGGGAGCTTTATACTTGGTCACGTGATGTCCCAGTGATACTGTGTGCATGTGTGATGCTATCTAACAGTTGCGGCTGGAGTCCAGCCCTTGCTTCTGTGGAAATGATGAAGACAGCATGGTGGCTACCACCCAGGATTGTGGACATCACAGATGAAAAGAAAAAACTTTTACTTAACAGAACTAGTAAAAAGGG
The DNA here is from genome assembly GCA_016271365.2 of Neoceratodus forsteri. Taxonomy (NCBI): domain Eukaryota; kingdom Metazoa; phylum Chordata; order Ceratodontiformes; family Ceratodontidae; genus Neoceratodus; species Neoceratodus forsteri. The sequence continues at coordinate 1,138,230,226 of CM057458.1, read as the reverse complement.
GTGTAAGACTGCCCTAGTAACACTTGTCTAATATGATAACAGCACCTTCACAGTCCGCATAGTCTATGACTTAAAAAACCTATGGGGAAGCACGCAGTACCATCAGCTACCAGCTGTTTGTATCAGATGAATGGTGGGTGGGTGAGTAGTTTTATGGAGGATATATTTCTATCTTGCAGAAGGTTAGCTTCTCCATGGAGCTACTTTCTTTGGTCAAATGTACAGCAGTCAAACCTCATGATCTAGCCAGGGTAGTTAGAAAGAAAAAATTGCTTACCATAGTAATCTTGTTTCTTCCCAGTGATGCTCAGATATTCATAACTTTATGCAGTAAACCTGGAAGGTTGGACTGCCTGGTGAGATGGAACACATGCAGATGAGCAGAATTCTTTGTACGTGAGAATCTTTCAAATACTGCCTCTACTAACTGTAGTGTTCTAACCTCTTCAGATTTGTATGAAGCCTGGAAGTCAGGAATTAGGAAATGATCCTAGTAACAATTATAAAATTGGGGTTACCCCTAATTAAAGAATATAATTTATATAAACCTCCAAAGGGAGGAACAATAATAATATTTATCAAAACATCAGAGAAAACTCTAAAGAGAAAACATGAAAAACTCTGTTCTAAAAATGATTGAGCACACGGAATATGCACTAAAATCAAAATATGGCTAGGTGGCACCAGCATGCGGAGTGCAGAGGCTGAAGTTCTGGAAGGGAGGTAAGTTATGAATATCTGAGCATCACTGGGAAGAAACAAGATTACTATGGTAAGTAATTTTTACTTCTAACCCCAGTAATGCTCAGGATATTCATAACTTTATGCAGACTACCAAGCAGTACTACCGGAGGTGGGCACAGAACTTGTTTTGGAAACAGACTTTGCAGGACTGTAGTGCCAAACCTAGCATCACCTCTGGACAAAATATCCAGGTTGTAATGCTTTGTAAAGGTGTGTACTGTTTTCCAGGTAGCTGTTTGCAAATATCCACTAAGGGAACCTCCCTGGCAGTTGCAAAGGTAGCAGCTGTTCCTCTAGTCGAGTGTGCCGTCAGCCCAGCTGGGGACTCCCTACCTGCTCTAGTGTAGCAGAATTGAATACACTGGATTATCCACCGAGAGATGGATCTTTTTGAGGCTGGATTGCCTTTTCCTACATCCCCATATATAAGGAATAGTTATTTTTTTTATCCTGCCCATGGCCTTTAGTTTCTGTCATGTAATAGCTGTGAGTCCTTTTTAAATCCAGACTATGGAGTCTTCTTTCACCAGAACTGACATGGTCTGTGAAAAAGACAGGCAGAGTGATTGATTTGGTTCAGATGAAAGTCTGAAACCACTTTAGGAACAAACCGTCTGTTTGTTCTGAGGACTATCTTATCTCTGTGAAATGAGGTATAGTCCTGGTCGATGCAGAGAGCCTGGAGCTCACTGATTCTTCTTGCAGAAGCAACTGCTACTAGAAAAACTGTTTACCAAGTAACATATTTCAGATGGGCAGTAGCCATGGGCTCAGAGGGAGGGCCCATGAGCTTGGCTATGCACACATTGAGATCCCAGGCTGGCACTGGTGTCCTGTGAGGGGGATGCAAATGCATCAGACCCGTAAAAAATTATTGAAAATTGGATCTGAAGCCACTGACACCTTTGCCCCAGCAGAAAGGTAGGCAGACACTGCTGCAAGATGAACTTTTAAAGAACTGTGTTGTAAACCCTGTGAATGCAAATGAGTGAGATAGTCTAAGACAACTGAGACTCCTGCATTATTTGGCATAAAATTCTTATTTGAACATCAAAGAGAAAATCTCTTCCATTTGGAAGAATAGTTTTTTTTAGTGGAAGGTTTTCTATAGCCTTTTAAGATATTTAATACAGCTTCAGAAAGGTTTAAATCTGCACACTCTAACTCCTCAAGAGCCATGCCTTGAGATGGGGGGACTCGAGATTTGGATACAACAGGGTTCCCTGATTGGAGGTCAGGAGATTGTGCCTGAGAGGCAAATGTATTGGTCTGCTGACAGACATGGAGAGCACAAAAGAGTACCATGGCTGCCTGGGCCAATCTGGAGCTATCAAGATCAGAGAAGCTGAGTGGGATCTGAGATTCAGTAACACTCTGAAAACCAGAGGGAATTGAGGGGGGGGGGAGAGGCATACAGGTACCATCCTGACCAATCTAGAGTCACAGCATCCAGGGGGATTGTGCCCTGGAATGGTGGTCTGCAGCAATACTGAGGCAACTGATGGTTCTGGTGGGATGTGAACAAGTCTATCTCTGGAGTGCCCCACCTCCTGAAAATAACTTGTACCACCTGTTTGTTTAGTGTCCATTTGTGATGGGCCTGGTTGATTTGACTCAGTGCATCTGCCAAGGTATTGTCCTTTCCTGACAGATGGATTGCCTGCAAGGATACTCTCAAGGAGTACGCCAGAGTCCAAATTTTCATGGCTTCTGTGCAGAGGAGGCCTGATCTGGTGCCTCCCTGCTTGTTTATTGAATACATGGTGGTGGTATTGTCTGTTCTGATCTGTACCACCTTGCCCAACACCAGAGAAGACAAAAAAGCCTTTATAAAAGGCTAGCAACACTGCTCTGAGTTCCAGCAAGTTTATGTGCTGAAGGGACTCTGCTGCCGACCAGATTCCCTGGGTTGTGTGCTCCCCTAAGTGGGTGCCTCAGCCCAAGAGGGAAGCATCTGTTGTGAGAACCAGTGAGGGATTCGCTTACTGAAAGGGAATTCCCTGCCTTAGGTTGGATTCCTTTTTCCACTACAAGAGGGCCCGTAACAGTGCCCTTGTTACCGGAATAAGCTTTGAAAAGCTTTTGACTCCAGTGAGCCCTGAGATGAAACTGGATGTCTCTCATACAAAACCTGGATCCCTGCATTGTGCTTGTGGATGCAGCCATATGGCCCAGTAGCTGCAGAAACTGCCTGGCAGTTCTTGGATCATGCAGAATGAAGGAACTTGCTATTGACTGAAGACTTTGTACCCTGTCTAAAGGAAAGAAAGGTCTGCCCTGTAGAGTGTTGATCTCTACCCTTATGAACTGCAGTATCTGTGCAGGGACTAGGACAGATTCTTTCAGGTTTATTTGGAAACCCAGTGACTCCAAGAGCTCCTGAGTAATGTTTAGAGAATCTCTGACTTGGTCTGGTGACTTGCCCACCACCAGCCAATCATCCAGATATGGAAAAACAGTCACTCCCTGCCTTCGAAGATGTGCCACCACAGCTGCTAGGCATTTTGTAAATACCCTTGGTGCTGAGCAAAGGCCGAAGGGCAGGGTTGAAAATTGGTAATGACCTGATGGGAGCCTGAATCTTAGATATTTTCTGTAAGATTCCTTTATGGGGACGTGGAAATGAGCGTCTTTTAAGTCCAGTGACGCCAGCCAGTCCCCCTTTTGGATTGTTGGCAATATCCGAGCCAAAGTTACCATTTTGGACTTTGGTTTTTTTCAGGTGCTTGTTTAAAGCTCTGGGGTCCAATATTGGCTGCCACTCCCCACTTTTCTTTGTCGTTAGGAAATATCTGGAGTAAAAACTTCTTCCTCTCAGGGTGATAGGAACTGGTTCCACTGCTCTGAGCTGCAACAGTTTTTGAACTTCTGCCTCTAGCAGTGCCCTTTCTGCCAGAGGAGGTGAGCAGAAAACCCTGGTCTTTTGTGGAGGAAAAGATTTGAAATCCAAAGACAGACCCTGGCCTACTACATCCAGAACCCACTTGTCTGTGGTGATGTTTAGCCAAACCTGGAGGAAATGGGAGAGTCTGCCTCTGACTGGGAGGGAGGATGCAGCCTGAGCCTCAGGGGTTTTGCTTTGATTGGGGCTGAGGTTGGGCCTGAGACCCCCGCCTGGAGCCCCTTCTACCCTACCCCTAGAGTATCCGTGCTGTGGGTACTGCTGGTATTGGGGGCACAGCTACTGGCTGAAAGAAAGGTCTGGTCATAAAAGACCTACCTCTGCCCCAACCCCCCATAGGGCCTGGTGGATGAAGAAGCTATTTCCTTTGCAGAGTTACTTCTATAAGTGATCTTAAATTCATCCACCTTCTTCATATAGGCTACAGTGGATTCCCCAAAAAGAGAATTTCCCTCCAGGGGAAAATCCAATGCTTTGGACTGTGTATGCTGAGTTAGGTTTGTGGCCCTGAGCCAAGCACACCTCCTCCATGCTACTGTATTAGCTATCCACCTGGCTGCATTGTCGTTAGAGTCAGCAGCCATTTGGAATTGGTACTTAGCCGCCTCTAGCCCAAACCTGGCAGTTTCAGCCAGGTCTTCTGACAAGGGTGAGGGGGCTTTGAAAGACATATCCAGTACTGACTGCCCCAGAGATTTTTGATACTGGGCAGCATAAGGTTGGAAGGTAGCTTGCCTCATGAATAGGGAGGTTGACAAGTAGCCCTTTTTAGCCATACTGTCCAGTTTTCTGGAGTCCTTGTCCAGAGGACAGGAAAACGGGGGACTCTAGCCTTATCACAGGTTGCTTGTTGTATTACCCCTTGATGGTCTGGATGGGAGAAGAGAAAATAAGCTCCCTCCCTATCCAACTGGTATTTCTTATCTATCCTCCTGTCAATAGAGGGACAGAGTTTGGGGTCTGCAGGAGTTTTAGGGCATCTTATCTGAAAAATTTGTATACTGGCAGGAGGAGGGTTTTTGTGTGTGTTAATCCCATCATATTCAAATATTCTGTTTCCTCCTCATCCTCCACTTGCTCTGTCGTAGCAATATCCAGAGTATTTGCAATTTTCACAAATGTGAAATGTGAAGAGTAATCCTCAGACATCCTAGGAGGCGAACCAAAGTCCTGCTCAGGGGACACTTCTGGAGGAATATATCCATCCTCCTCATATGGCTCATCATCCTCTTCAAGAAACTGCTCTTCTGGTAGGGACGGCAAAACATTACTGCCAGCCTGGGGACCCTGGGGAGGAGCAGGAGGCTGAGGGATGATGCTTTGCAGGGCTTGTATAATTTTAAAAGCCTGGGTTATCTCCTGGACAGAGGGCACTGCAGGCACCTGCGCAGAAGTTCCTGGTTTAGCAGGAGAGGATTCTGCATGTTTGAGCTTTTTAGCCTTCTTTGAGAGAAACGGGGAGTCAGCTGGTTCTTTTCCTCTTTTTGCCCCTTTTTCACCCATATCAGGGGCAGAGGTAAGCAGACCTGTGGGTTCATCCAGAACAGACTGGGATGTCGGCTGGTCAGAGCCTGAGGGACCCCTTGGAAATCTTTTATTAAGCCTTTCAAGGCATTTTTCCACGGTTTTATCTGGGAAAGTTTACATATTTCACACTCTTGATCAAGGTGTTCAAATCCCAGACAAGCCACACATAAAGTGTGCTTGTCTGCTTTAGCAAATACATCTCCACACTTAACACAATTTTTAGAACCGGGTTCTCCAGTTTTCTTTTTAGGTTTCTCTGACATAGTAATGACAAAGGAGAAAAACACTAACTGTTAAACAAAAAAGGCTGTTATAGTCTTCATTCTTTTTTTTTTTTTTTTTTGCGGTTGTTTCCGGAACCAACAGGAACCGGAGGAACCGAACCGAACCGAGGAGATGTGAAGAGAACCAGTTCAGCGGTTCTGTAACCAAGAGTAATCAGTTACAAAAAACAGTAAATACAACAATTTAAACTTCAATATTAGAAAAAACAAGGTTCTTTAATCAGAGAACCCTGATTCAAACTAAAACTAACCCGGTTCCTCCACGGTTATCCTGAACCGTCAGGAGCCGAGAAATTAATTAAATTTTAACCATAAACAAGGAATTTAACTGACAACTAATAGAAGCAGTATAAGAAATAAAAAATACTTATGTTTTTGAAGTTTTGAAGCTTTCTTCACATGAAAGAGGACGGCGAAAACTCAGAGTGACCAGACTTTCAGGCGGAGAGAAAAATCTGAAGAGGTCAGAACACTACAGTTGGTAGAGGCAGTATTTGAAAGATGCTCATGTGCAAAGAATTCTCATTTGCATGTGTGCCATCTCTCCCGGCAGTCTAACCCTCCAGGCTTACTGAATAAAGTGATGAATATCCTGAGCATTACTGGGGTTAGAACAATTATTATCTCAGGGTGAAAATGGCCCCAGAAGAACTGTCTAAGGGATAATGTCATTTCTAGTAATTACAGTTGTGTGTGGGCTCCATCCACGGGCAGGCAGTGAAATGGTATGGGCCAGCTTCCCCTCTCAGCTGGAACAGATAGAAAAGTTTGAGAGTCTGAGGACCCCCCATTCTATAACCATCAGTCCAGTCACTCCTCTGTCCAGGACTATTGACTACCCCGGTTGACGACCCATTATATATTATAGTAATAAAACGCACCCATTGGCAAGAAGTCTACAGCTTAACTTATCCCAGAACTAAGGGAACTATATCTAAAGAGGACAGAAGGATAACAGTCATAAGGTATACAGCAATGACACTGGGGGTACCTGCCTGCTCTTGAACTGATCCTACAAATAACCATAATTACTGGTAAGGACGTAAGCAATAATACCCAACAGGGTGAGTGGTATTGGACAACACTGGACTGCCTAGGGGTATAATGAGGCCTGATGCTGCAGGCAGAAGGCTTTATAGCCCCTGGAAGGTCTGGTTTTGCCCAATACCACCCACCCTAGAGGTTATTATTGTACTTAGAAAATGGGCTACATGTCAGTTCATTTGTGGTCATCAAGCAATGAGGAAACATTGTCGATGGGTGAGCAAGGGAGCTGTGGTGGATCAGGGAGTTTTCTTTTCTTTTTTTTTTTAAGACATCAAATTTTGTGGTTTCTCTGCTGCTGGTTTGGTATTGGTAGTGTGCAGATTTTCAGCATGGTCAGGGAAGAAAGGAGCAGGACTTTTGTGAAATCAGTCCTGGATATAGAGTTGTGATGCCAGCTAGTGCCACTTTTGACAGCATGCAGGGGATCGGAGATGAGGAATGATGGCAGCATCAGAGTCAGGCCCAGCTTAGTAAAAAAAAAAAAAAATGTAAAAAAAGTAGCGTTTATGTTGCTTTGTTATGTTTCCTTATGCTTGCGCAAGAAAATGAAAACTACGTACCTACCGTAATTCTTGATCTTCATGTATATCTTCACCATTCATTACTGGTGGGTTATACGCCAGTGGCGCTATGACCCTGTGGGAGCTTACTTAGCTTAGAAATGTTTTTACTAGGGGGAGGAGCCATTGCCACCCTCAAGGCCAATGCACAGCGTGCTGCTCGAGGGCTGGCCAATAACTGACGCTGACTCCTCCCTTACCTCAGTTCTGTCTGCCAGAGAGAATGGAAAACAGATACAGAGACGAATGAGGGTGGGGCAAGGTAGCTCGAGTGATAGTAAAAGGAAAAGATAGAAAACAGAAGAAGGGAATAAAGCTGACACAAGAGGGAGGGAAGCTACCCAAGAGTGTGGTATGGGGAGCCCCAACCACTGGGCAGACCCAAGGGGGATAGAGAAGTGGAGGGCGGAGAAAGAGAAAGGTAGAGAAAGAGGAGAGAAAGAGAGAGAGAGAGACAATAAGAGACCATATGGTACCCTGTCCCCTCAGAGGTGCTAAGGAACATCCTGGGACTAGAAGGCCTACGCTCATCATAATTCTCAGCAATCATCCCAGCAGTAGGGGTGAGGGAGCTTTCACAGCAGTCTGCCATCTGGACAGAAAAGCAAGACTCAATGTACATGCTGAAATACTCTGCAGAGCAGCTTGAAGGCAGAGCTTAAGTTAGAGGTTGTACTCTTCTGATCCATAAAGGATGGTGCCAAGGTCTCTCAAGTCTGTCCCAAAGGATATGGAGGTGGGGACAGGACCCACCCTGGGGCAGGATTCCCACTTCCTCAACCCAAACCTTTTCACAGAAGGGGCCTAAGTTTTTTTTTTGTTTTGTTTTAAACCACCTATTCCAAGCCAGCAGGCAAGAGGAAAATGGGTTGTCCAAAATGGAGTCCTTCTCAATGAGAAGGAGGGGGACCTGCCCCAAGTTAACCCAACCAGGTTAACCTGAATGAGGGAGCCAAGGTTCCAGTAGTAGATGGGGAAGGAGGTCCCCGGAGCCCCACAACTCCTCCATGATCTGAATAAGGATCCCAAGACCAAGGAACCCAGGCCTTAACCCCGAACTTCTCAGAAAGAAGGGTGGGAGACTCGAAGGGGGTCCACATCTGGATCACGAGGAAGGGGCCCCAAAGAGCCCATAACAGAAGAGGGCAAGGACTCCTGCTTGCCCTCCCCTCAAGGAGGCTCATTAATGGCTAGCCAAAGGATCAGTGGATGTAGAGGAGCCAGTAGGACTCTGTCCACAATTGGCCTCAACCAGGGGGAAGCAAGCAGGGAAGAGGCACTACTCAGAGGTTGAGGCCCAAGAGGGGATGGTGGGTGGCAAGCAGTGATGAATAGTGAAGATATACAGAAAGATCAAGAATTACAGTAGGTACATAATTTTCAAATCTTCCCTGCATGTATCTTCACCATTCATCACTGGTGGGTGAGTACCAAGCCCCCTGAAGGGGACCTGGCACCTCCCTGAGGGATGAAGTTCCCTCAGCCTCCTGTGGGGGAGAACACAGGGTTAAAAAGCCCTCTACGGGCCCAGAGAGGCCCACAACTGGTCAGGATGAGACAGGGACTCCAATTGCCTGGGGGGAAAGAAGGCACCCTGCTAATTTCCATCTCACCCTGTGGGAGAAAAAAATGAGCTCCCTGGAAGGGGGAGGCAATCACCGTATGCTGGGCTAAGGGTGACAACCTGGAGAGGCAAAGCCATGCCATCCACCTTATGCAAATTGCGGTTCCTGCCAACCTAGAAGCTACCTCATTAGTGTACGACGCACCTGACTGGTGCCTTGCTAGCTCCAGGCCACTCGCAGAAAGGCAGATGGCTTGCCTGGTTGCCTCAGAGTCAGGTAGGGTGACTAGGAGCTGTCCTAGCACCATCCATAAGTGTCTAGTATAGACAGCCATATGGGCCTGATGGGCTAAAACACAGAGGAGGAGATGCACCATGGAGAAAATCCTCCTCTCCCAGTGGCCAAACTTGGCTGAGTCAGACTCCAGGAGCAGTCGTGTCTTGGGCGAAGATGCCCAGAGGAGGTATCCAGAAGCTCTATCCCAGAAGTGGGGTGAGGCATGGAACCTGGAGACCCCTGAGGTGCACAGTACCTGCGCTGACAATCCCTCGGGGCCGGAGAAGGGGCAGAGGTTCTGCCACACCAGATATGATGCCTCCGAAAATGGAACAGGCCACGGAGGAATAATAATATTCTCCAAGTACTCCCCACGGAGTCTACGCATCACATGAGCAGGATCGCGACTTGCAAAGTGAGATATATGGAGTTCTTACAACAACCTCAACAAGAATCACTGATAGATGGTGATATCAGCATCTGAGAACAGAGGGGGCCAACACATCTTCTTCTTCTGGGGAGGAAGATGAGGAAGCAGAAGAGCTCAATTCAGACTTGCTGCAGGGGCTTCTGGTCCGAAGATGATCTGGTCAAGAGCTCTTAAGTAGCGAGGAAAAGCTGCAGCCAAAGCTCTAAATTGGCCCCAGGTCAATGGCCCCGCAGAGCCCAAAGTGCCCCGGAGAGCAGGAGGGTGAGGCATTGGATCTGAGGAAGGAGAAGAAGTCTGGCGAGACTGAGGAGGATCCCTGCTAGGACTTCGAGAACACGCAGGCGACCCCTCCCGAGGGGGGGGGGGGCTGTGCAACATGCCCACTGTAGATTGCCCAATCGTACAGGAGTGACCCAAGTGGTGCACTAAGGGAAAGGCCCCATGGTGAGGTAACTGGGGTCCGTCTGGCCCTTGCGGGCAGCCCCTAGTCTCACCTGATGCAGATCCCCCCCATAAAATGCAAAGGGTCGGCACTGCGGCTCCTTCCTGAACCACCAGCAGCCCTGGAAGTGTGCCTCTTGCCACTCCAGGCCTTCTTAAACACTCCCCTTCAGAAAGGGACCTGCCCCTCAGCCATCCCTGAGACATCGACAGAGGGAGCTCTGGGACAGTCCCAGTCCCTGGTGAACCGGGGCAGAATCATCCCTGAACCACCCCTGTAGCAGAGTCTATACCGGTACCACTCCCAGTGCCAATGCCAGATCTGGCACAGAAGGTGGTGCCAGTGCCTAACTTGGCTATGGGCAGGAGCTGTCCCCAGACCCAGTGTCACGCTAGGCGCCGTCCACCACCTCTGCGCAGGGGGCAGCACCGCTAGAGTCCCCGGCACTGCCAACAGTGCCGGAAGTCTCAGAGGAGTCAGCCCCAAGTGCAGGCCCAGCTAGGGAGGCAGTAGAAGAAGAAGATACTCTGGAATCCCACAACTAGGCCTAGGTAGGTGACATGACTCCTTGGAGACAGGGAACTCCTCAGAGTCGGGTAACCACTCTGGGTCATCCCCGTCAGTCTCCTCCGAATAGGAGACTAGGATGACCGGAAGAGAGGCCACCCCTTTTAGTCTACCGACTCTGGCGCTGCTGGTGGCATCGGAGGCAGGCCCAGCGAGAACCAAGACCCCGCCCTGCTCACCCACACCAGGGACAGGGCTAGGAGCCCTGGTGGAATCTGCAGGTAGTGCCAAGTACCCCACCAGTTTAGATCCAGTGTATAGCTGTGACCATGACATCAGGGGTGGTCGTGCCTCGGATGAGGTGGATGACTGAGAAGGGTGCTCAACCACCCCCGTTGGAGTTTGCCAATTTTCTACCCGACCCCTCTGGCAAGCTGGAGGTTCCAGCGGGGCCAGAACTGAATGCAGCCCGCTCCCCACCAGTATGTGTAGTATTGGGGGGGGGAGACCCAGTGGAAGGGTCCAATGTTCTTGCCTTAGGATCCCTGGACTGACACCGTCCTCCGAAGGTGGGAGGTTTCCGACCCACTTTCATCGCATGCATTTTGAGTACCCGGCAGTCCATGGAGAAGCACGCATCACAGTTGTCCATGTCGTGTTGAGGGCCCAGGCAAGAGAGGAATTGTTTATGGTGATTATGGTGATCCATTATGGAGATGGACTTGCTGCAGAGGCACCGATGCATGGGGGCATGTCCCACCTTTGACTTTGATTTAGGCCCCGGACCAGACATGATCGACCACACACAAAATAAAACAAAACAACAGTGAAAGACTCAACACCATAGAAAATAAGAAATAGAATAAGAAAAGGAATGGTCTCACTCATCTGAAGATCTACGGCATCGAATAACGATGAACAGAACTTCAGCGATGACTTGAAACTATTACCTGCATAATAATGGCTGTTTATTTCCCATGAGGTGCACTCTCAATGGTGGAAAAGAGAGAACTGAGGCAAGGGAGGAGTCAGCATCGGTTACTGGCTAACTCTCGAGCAGGACACCGTATCGGCTTTGAGGGTGGTGCTGTCCCGGCACTGGCTCTTCCTCCTAGAAAAAAATTTCTAAGTTAAGTAAGCTCCCATGGGGTTGTAGCACCTCCAGCGTATAACCCACCAGTGATGAATGGTGAAGATACATACAGGGAAGATCATTCTGTTTCAGAGAACAGCATTTCAGAGGTATGTCATGGACTAGCCCAATGCTGAGCAATCTACATTCAACTCGTCCCTGACAGACCAATGACCACGCAAGCTGAGTATGACGGTGGTCACACATTCAAGGGAGAAAACTTTGTGTACTTGAAAGGACTGATGCGCTCCAATGAGAGAGTGCTTTAGTACTTTCATTTGCATAAAGCCATCTGGCAAACAGCTGAGTGGCTTTATTACTTTGTGGATATGAATGTGCTGGTATGGAGGAAGAGTGCGACCCCAGCACAGCAAAGTAATAGCTACTCAGAGGTACGGGTGCCAGTGACAAATTGAAACCATCTGAGTCATAAGTCACAGCACTCACAACCCACCATCCTTCTTGCAAACAATTTGCAGAAAGGAGTCTTGAAACCAAAGTATCTTTTACCTTAGTTTTATTCACAGTCCAACATTCAAACAGACAGATGCCCAGCATAGTGGAGAGCAGCAATTCATAACATTTCACCGATAGGCTTCACTCTCGAGGTTTACATGGCTGTCATGACAACCTCTCGAAGTGAACCACATTGTTGTTGTTCATTGTTGCCCATCCATTATCCTTTATGTTGCGTATGCTTTTCCATACACTGTCCTATATAGTCTCACTCTAGGTTGTTATTCTCGCTCTAAGTTCCAATATCCTCACTGTAGCTTTTGAATATTGTCATTTAGAATGTTCGGCCTCAGTAGCAGTACTAAACGTATTTAAACACAAATAACTTTAAAACAAAAAAGTATAGCATGGTACTGTGAGCACAAACTTTGTTCAGCACAAAAATATCTAAAAAATGAGTGGTGCTTCATTAATAACTACCTTTTTTTTATAAATATAAAAAAAACCCAGAAAATTCAATTTGTTTCACTTTTTTTGACAAACAAATGCAAATAACTTTAAAATGAAAAAAATTATAGCATGGTACTATGAGCACAAAATCTGTTCAGCACAAAAATATCTACAAAATGAGTAGTGTTTCATTTATAGATACCTTTTAGTATTTTTTAATTAGCAAAAAGCTGCAGAAAATTCAATTTTCTTTTCACTTTTTCGACAAACAAATGCAAAAATATCTACACAATGAGTGGTGTTTCATTTATAGATACCTTTTACATTTTTTTTTAAATATAATTTTTTATTAATTTTGAACAAACAAAAGACATATTGTATTCTTCACAAAAGAGTGCTAATGCCCCTTCGCATTACTTCTTTGGTCATTAGACAATACAGATCTGATCTCCGTTTGGTACATTCTCTAAGTACTCATAGTGACATTTTATAAACATCTTCACATATCATTCATTTATCTAATATCAGATTATAATCATTATTACAAGTATTATCAAATGGGTCCCTCCCTTTCCAATGAGATCAGTGCCCCCCTTCATTTCAATTTGAATCCTGGGGAACAAAATATGCATTGTTTTGCAGCCTGTATAGCACCCATTTCTGCCATGTATCATTAAATTTAATAGTTTTGTCCTGTAGAACTGCTGTATATTTTTTTTTTTTTTTTTTTTAGTTTGTTAACCGAGTTGGGACACTGGACAAGTATCTTTTCAGGTCCGACTCGGGACACACAACAACATCAGTAACAAATAATTAATACAAATAATTAATTCATTAACAATCACACTTAAACTGCTGCAGTAAAACTGCCAAAAGACAAAGTTTGATGAAGATTAACTGGCAACATATTTCAAAGGGATGGGACTGCGACAGAAAAAGACCGCAACCCATTCTGCTTCTTACAACCCGGTAAATCCAATAGAATACCATTTGCAGATCTCAAATTAGGAAGAGATAACTGAACTACTACCATATCAGCCAAAGGAAAATCAGGAAAGAAAAGAAGCTTATAAAGCATACAGCCTGAAAAATAAGCAATTCTAGCCTTAGGTGATAACCAGCCCAGCTGTGAATACAAAGAACAGTGGTGAGTTGTATGTGGAACAAAAGGAATAAATCTACAGATATTATAGGCTACAGTTGAGACATTATATTCCCTGACATTTAAATTTTGAAACAAATAACAAACATAATCGAAATGAGAAAGAAGTGTCCCAACAGCGATAGATTTCCTAGTTTCTAAACAAAAATAAGATTGAAATTTATACAGAACGCCCAGTTTTTGGTTTATTGCTTGACTAACATGCTTTATATGTAATGAATAAGTTAAACCACAATCCAACCACACCCCCAAATATTTAAATTGGGTAACTTGTTCTATCGCAGCACCATACCTATCAAAAAGTTGTAAACAAGGTTATCTTTCAACATAAATGGGGTCCCAAAAATCATTGACTTTGTTTTTTAAGAATTTAAGATCATGAAATTATTTGTAAACCATATACACACATTCCTAAAACTGGCATCAAGGACATTTGTTACATCTTCCATTGACTTAGCCTGACAATAAAGAATTAGATCATCCACATACATTATTGAGTTGCAGGATCCACACTGGGCTGGCAAATGGTTGATGAATAGTGAAACCAACAGGGGGCCCAAAATGGACCCCAAGGTACTCCACACTGAGTCACATCCATCTGTGAATCCTGCAACCCAACACATACAAATTGTTTACGATTAACCAAATAATCATTCACCCACAACACTACACTTGCAGATAGACCAACAGATTTCAACTTACATGACAATAAACCATGATCAATTAAGTCAAATGCCTTGGTCAGGTCCACAAACACCACCTCAGTTATTTGACCATTTTCAAAGCCTCTGAGGATGGTGTCTGTGAACCTGATCAAGGCAGTACCATTTCCATATCCCCAATGGAACCCATGCTGCCGTGAACTTAAGATGTCAGAATTATCCAAATAATCATTCAATTGGTTAGAAACCACTCTCTCCAACAATTTACTCAAAGGGTTTAAAATGGAGATTGGCTTAAAACCATCCAGGGTCGCAGCATGCATTTTTTTAGGGATTGGAACAACCCTAGCACATTTCCAATCAAGTGGGAATTTACCTGAAGACAAAAATGAGTTAAAAATATAATACAGCAGATCAACAATATAATCTATAGCTAACTTCAAAAACCTAGCATCCAGACCTCTGCCTCAGTTAGAACCACTATCAGGCAGGGAACAAAGTAAATCATACATTTCTTGCAACTCAATTGCCCTAAAATAAAACTGTGGTCTCGCCACTTGTCCAATTTCTTCGATCACTGCTGTATCAAGTAAACCTGATCTGTAACTCGAATAATCTGAGAATTTAGAATTGAATACGTCAGCAATTGCTGCTTGATCGATGATTATATCATCATTCACCTATAATCTATCCACCTCACTATTAGGCCTAGGGGACAAAATCGAATTTACATTCTGCCATCATTTTTTAGAATCCGATAGATTGGTTGTAAACTGTTCTCTATAAAATTCCTTTTTTGCACCCTTCACCACTTCAGACACCCTATTTCTCAAATTCTGGTAGTTAGCCAAAGAGACAAGAGAAGGGTTGCCTTTATAATGTACCCAAGCATGGTTCCTCTGTTTGATGTAAGATTTAATTTAATTCGAGAACCAATTATTTAACTTGCCTCAAAGTCTGACAGTGTGTAATGGGAAAAAGGCATTCTGGACACAACACAGTTAATTAAGAAAATAATCTAAGGCACAATCCACATTGAGAATTAAGTAAAGAAAAGCACAATCAACAACTGTCAACAAAGCAATAACTGCTTCAATATTAACCTTTTTTTTCCCAATCTAGTTTTTCTTGTTCTCTGAATTGCTAAATGTACTCTGTCTAATGTCCTTACCTGCTCCAGTCCATCCCTGCGAGGATGGCTATCACTAAATGTAAGTTTTTTCCTGACTATCCCTGCGTGGATATCAAACTGCTATGCATTATATGCTGCTTTGTACTTCACCATTGTCCTGTTATATTGTACTGTCTTGGGTCGTGCTTGAAAATAGGCAGGGTTTTGCCTAATGCACCTACCCGATCAACAAAAGCTAACTAAATAAATAAATAAATAATACAGGGGAGGAACCTTGACGGTTCTAAAGCTCAAAAGACAGAAAATGGCCTGATGATCACTTACTGAATCTGGCATAAGGCCAGAGGCACTTACAATATCTTATAATTGATAATTACCCAATCAAGAATTGAGTGATTAGTTGACTGTGAATTTAAACGAATAGGATTGGAAATTTTCTGTGCTAAGCCATACGATTGTAACTGTGATTCCAGCCCAAGTCCATCCCTATATTCCCAATTCAGGTTAACATCTCCTACTAAAACTACATCATTACACAAACAATAAGGAGAAATAATATCCAGAAATACTTTTAGATATACAGTATATTCCATTTGATGTATATTCATTACTATTTTCCTCCACTCTTCTAATGACAGAATGATTTTGGTCATCCACCATCTGGTGATGGCCTTTTTAGCAGTCAATAGGAATATCGGTAGCAGGGTACGTCTCCGGGGGGGGGGGGTTATGAAGTGGCAGGACCCTCAGGACACTATTTCTGCCGTCAATTCAATTCCTTCTCCTAAACATTCCTGTAGAGTAAGTTATGTTGTGCACCAATATACTATTAACAAGGGGCATTCCCCCTAAAACATGATCCAGGTCTGCTATCCTACAGTTGCAGCCTCTCCAGCACTGGCTGTAGCTCTGAGGCAAATATTTAATTAAGACAGCTGGTACCCTAAAGAATCTATATCGGCACTTCCAGGCATACTCTCTCCATATCTGTGAAAGGGTGACTTTAACTGCTGAGAGAGCACTGACCTGCCAGTCCTCAGGGATTACTGATAGTTACAGCTCAGTATTCCATTTTTGGAGCACTGAATGAATATTATCCCCCACTGTCTCTCTTAACTCTTCATATATACGACCTATAACATGCCCCCCTAAATTACCCCTAAGGTTATCAATTAAAAAGCTCATTAAAGGCGGTCTGGGATTGGGGAGTTGAGTTCTGGTCATAGTTTGATCCTGCACATATGCCCTCAGTTGTAGGAAACGGAAGTGGTCATCTAATGGGAGCTCGTAGAGGGTATGCAATTCTTAAAAAAACAGGATGCCTGTCTCATTTAGTATTTGAGATATATATAATGAATCCCTAGCTGTCTCCGTTTATGAAATGTTGGGTCAAGAGAAGATGGGAGTAAAATCCTCATTTTTTGATATTAAACAGAGGTAGTAAAAAGTTTCTGCAAACTCTGCGTAGTATTTTATTGAATTCCAAACATGAAGAAGTTCTCCCATCAGTTTTGAAAAGGATTGTAGGGGTATGGTTTTGCCCCTGGAAGCAAACAGTATTGGTGCTATATCATACAAATCATTGAGTGTGAATTCTGTTTCTTTCCAGGGAGCTGAATATGCGGGGAAGATCCACTGAAAATGATCTTAAAAAGCCTGCCTTTTTATGCATCACTCACTGTTTGGCAATTTACACCACCCAGATTCGTGGGCAATTGCAAACCAAGAATCTAACCTCAGACAGGTCATTCCATATGAAATTGAGATAAGTTTGTTCCAAGAAATAAAGTAGAAACGGGGGTGTTCTGATTAGTCAATTTTGGAGTGCATAGAACACACAGGGTAGTACATTCACTCTAATAATTTCTACACATTGTAAAAAAATTAAATGTAGTCTTCCTCAGGTTTCGAGGTCTGGTTGTATCGGGAGAGTAAGGGGCTCATAATTCATTAAGTCTTGATTATCAATATTTTGTGTTATGGTAAAGCCTAGATATTTTATTTTAGTTTTCCACCAGCCCAGAGACAATTTAGTTTTTAAAAATGTTGAAGGGGAGAAATTAAATGTTAAGACTCCTGTCTTGTTGACATTGAATTTAAACCCTGCATTGTGTTCAAAAAATTCCAAAATTTCCCACAGCCTGGGGACTGATTGTTCCAGAGATAAAAGAAGGTGGAGCACGTCATCTGCAAACAACGCAACCTTGCACTGCGTTTGTCCAATGGGTATCCCTTCTATCCCCTCCTCCCTTTGAATTGCAGTTGCCAAAGGCTCCATATATACAGCAAATAGAATTGGGAAAAATGGGCAACCCTGTCTAATGCCTCTCTGTAAATGAATTGGGGAAGTCAGGGATCCGGTGACTCTAATGTAGGCCTTTGGTTGCACATAAAGATTTTTCAGCCAGGTCTGGAAGGTTTCTGGAAAATTAAAGGCCAACAGGGTGTCCCAGAGAAACTCATAGGACACCCTGTCGAATGCCTTTTCAGCATCAAGTTTTATTAGGCCCACTGGGCTCTTCCTGGTGTGGATGTATTCCAGTAATAATAACATAAAACAGATATTATCCGTCGTACTTCTAGCTTTGATAAAAAACAGACTGGTCTGGGTGTATGATTGTAGTCATAATATGTTCTAATCGGGTAGCCCAAATGGCCATATATATTTTATAGTCAGTATTAAGTATCGAAATAGGACAGTACGAAGATGGGAGAGTTTTACCTTTGTCCAGCTTCGGAACAGCCGCTAGGATCACATAATCCCATGACAGAGGATGTACTTCTCCTCTGCCACTTCCCAGTAGAGGCATGTTAAAGTAGGAAGTATCTGTTTAGCAAATTTCTTATACGATAGGGCCATAAACCCATCAGGTCCAGGGCATTTATAGGGCTTTGTAGACTGAATCTGGAGGATGATTTCTTCTGGAGTTATTGGAGCCTTTAAACTCTGACACTGCACCTCTGATATACAGGGGAGCATTAAGGACTTCAAGAACTGCTGTCTTGAATCCCGATTACTATCTGAGGACTCAGTGTAGAGAGATTGATAGTAATTGACCAATATTGTTTGGATGCCCTCTGCTGTATGGGTAACCTGATGAGTTATTGGATCCCGCAGTTTCAGAGTGGGTGCAACTTTTTGCCGAGTGTGACTTTTTCAGGCCAAATTCCTTGTACCCTGAGATCCACCCTCATAATTAGCTTGTTTGAGGTACAACAGTGTCTGTTGGATCTTATGATCTATTAATTTCTGTATTTCTTGTTTCGTTTCTCTTATTTTAATCTGAAGTTCCCTGTCTCCTTCTGTATATAACTGCTGGTATACCTGAAGGTTCTCCGTTAATTGGCGATACTTAGCTTCATTCTGCTTCCGACTGGTGACCGAGTAGGGTATTATTTCCCCCAGCAAAACTGCTTTTAGTGTCCCACAAAACTGAAACTGACACTTGTTGAGTGTCATTGTCTTGGATTATTTGTGGGATCCTGCCCTGTATTTGGAATATGAATTGAGGGTCTCGAAGCAGGGATTCATTAAGTTGCCAGAGAGTTTGTCTTTTCTTTTTCCCTAAATCTATCTTTAAAAGAAGAGGGTGTCGATCAGAGTGAAGGTATGGGCCGAATGATACATCCTGAAGCAAATGGAAGTCCTCACAAGAAAAAAAAAAATCTAATCTTGAATAACTGCAGAATCTGCCCAAGTAATATGTGTAAGCCATTTGTGTGGGGTACATTTTCCTCCATGCGTCTACTGTTCCCAGCTGTTCAAAAGACACCGAGAAAGCGCAGAGGTTTGGTCACCCTGTGGGAGTGTGGGTTTGTTGACTCCATATCTATGTTCCAGGTCATGTTAAAGTCCCCCCCCCCCATAATCAATCTGCCCTTAAACAGATCAAAAAGCTTATTCAAAAAAAGTCCGAACTACTGGGGTTGAGGATTGTGACCGGAGATAAACATTAACCAGAGTTATCTCTTATGCATAGCGTATGCCCTGCAGGATCACATATCTGCCATGTTTATCTATATAGCTTTGTTTGACTTCAAGAGGGGTTGACCTTGGGACTAAGACTGCCATCCCTCTTCATTTGCCACTTGGGTGGGAGGAAGCGTATACCCTGTATCTCTCCCCCATTTCAGTTTAGAATGTTCTATATCTGACAAATGAGTTTCTTGTATAAAATATAGGTTGGAAGGATTTTTCTGTAAATATTGTAAAAATCTTGTTCCTTTAATTGGGTTTTTTAGTCCATTAATATTCTGTGAAAGAACAGGTTACTCACCTGTAACAGTAGTTCTAGGAGTGGTATATGTTGTTCATCCACACTCATTGGCATTGTCCCTTTCCTCCTTAAATCTTCAGGAAGTCTTCAAGCTGGCTCCTCCCACCCACCCGGGTGGTATGTACCTCGGCTGTGCCCCATGACGCCAGATTTTAGTCCGCTGGAAGCCAGGTTGTGTGCGTCTGCAGCCAGGGAGGTCGGGTGGGTCCGTGTGGATGAACAACATATACCACTCCTAGAACTACTGTTACAGGTGAGTAACCTGTTCTTCTAGGAGCATGGATATGTTGTTCATCCACACTCATTGGCAGACTCCTAGCAGTTCTCCGGGAGAAGGGAGGCAAGGCGCACACCCCCTACTTAGGGAACAGAGATTGGAGAACTGAGGTCCCAAAACCAGCATCCCGGCGTGACTCAAGGTCGATGTGGAAGTGAGAAATGAAAGTGTTTGCTGACTTCCAGGTAGCAGCCCAACAGACTTCCTGGATAGGGATGTCCCTGGAAGCAGCATCTGGGAGGTTCCTTGCCTGCCAACACATAGCACAGACCTATGCATGATGTAATCTATCTTGCAATGGTCTGTTTGGCTGCAGGTCTGCGAGAAGCGGCTTCAGCGTAGGTGACAAACAGCTGGCGAACCTCTCCATGAATGTTCGCCATCCTCTCCTTATAATAGGAGAGATCACGTCTCAGGTCCAAAGTATGGAGCCTGTACTCGGCGTCTGAGGTGTAATTAGGGTAGTATACTGGCAGAGTCAACACCTGGTTAAGATGAAACTCTGACACCACCTTCGGAAGGAATTTTGGGTGGGGGAGCAGAACAACTTTGTCCCTGTGAAAGACAAGATAAGTGGAGTCCACCAAAAGCGCCTGGAGCTCCCCTGTCCTTCTGGCTGATGTGATAGCCACCAGGAAGGCCATCTTCCATGACAAGTGCAACAGCTCACACTTGTGCATGGGTTCGAGTGGCTTGCCCATGAGCTTTACCAAAACCAGCAGCAGATCCCATGAAGGTGGAGGTTCACGCACAGAAGGGGATATGTGATCCAGACCTTTGAAAAAACGCCCGACCACTGTCTCCTGCACCAATGTTGGCTGACTGGCCAGCATCCGGTAAGCAGAAATGGCAACCAGGTTCACCCTAAGGGTCGATGACCGCAGACCCCCTTTGGAGAGAGACCAAAGGTAGTCGAGAATGTCAGCCACAGGGCAGGATAAGGGGTCCAGACCCTTACCCTGGCACCAAATGGTAAATCTTTTCCATTTGAAGGCATAACATTTCCTGATCGATTCCTTTCTAGATGCCTCCACCACAGTGAAGACCTCTTCGTAAAGACCCAAAGCCTGGAACTTTAGCCGCTCAGGTACCAGACTGTGAGGTGCAGGGACTGAAGGTCCGGATGGAAAACCTTCCCCTGGTTGAGAAATATCAGGTCCGAGTGTGTGCAAAGCTGCTCCAGGGGCCTGCAGCTAAGGCTGAGGAGATCTGGATACCAGAACTGGTGCGGCCAGTCTGGGGCTAACGAAATCACCTTCACCTTGTCCCTCCTCACCTTGAGTAACGCCTTGTGGATCAAGGGAAAAGGAGGGAAGGCATAGAGGAGACCTGGGGTCCACGGCCTCGAGAAGGAATCCCCCTCCATTGAGCCCTGCTGAGGGGGGCGGGCATGATACAGCCTCAGCTTGGTGTTTTCCTTGGAGACAAACAGGTCCACCATCAGTTTGCCCCAACGTGAGAACAGGCTGTAAGCTACCTCTGGATGGAGAGACCACTCATGGGATGTCTGGCCTATGTGGCCGAGAGCATCTGCCAGCTGGTTCGAGGCTCCTGCCACATGGATAGCTAGGAGATCCGCCTCCAACCGGCTTATGAGGGTCCAGATGTGGAGCGCCTCCTTGCACAGCAGACAGAAGTGCATACCGCCCTGTTTGTTGAGGTAGTACATGGTCTTGGTATTGTCCATCTGGACTTCAACCACTTGACCCCGGAGCTGAGGAGCGAAAGCTGACAGTGCCAGTCTGACTGCTCTGAGCTTTAACAGGTTGATGTGGCATCGGGACTCCTCGGGGGTCCAGAACCCGTGGGCCCTGTTGTCCCCAATGTGGGCTCCCCAGCCCATGAGAGAGGCACTGGTCATAAGGATGACTGTCGGCTCAGGGCGGACTAATGGGATCCCTCCCTGCAACTGATCTGGGGTGGTCCCCCATTGGAGAGCAGCCCAATTCTTCTGGGTTATGGTGATCAGCTGGTCGAAATGACCATGATGCTGAGTCCAGTGGGCGGCCAGCTCCCATTGGAGAGGGCGCATGTGCAACCGGGCCCAACAGACCACTGAGGTGCACGCCGTCATGTAATCCATAAGGTGCAGAAAGTCCCAGGCAGGGTGCAAGTGCCCAACCAGAAATGATTGGGCAAAGGAGAAGAGAACCTCCACCCTGTCCGCTGGGAGCCGAGCTCTGACTTGACAAGAGTCAAGCTCTGCCCCGATGAAGCCCATCACCTGGGAAGGCGCGAGTTCCGACTTGGCCTCGTTGATCAAGAGGCCAAGTTGGGAGCAGGTCTGGAGGGCCAGATCCCTTGACCTCTCCACCTCCTGTTGGGTGGAACCTGCCAGGAGCCAATCATCGAGGTAGGGGTAGATTCTGACCCTCCCGATGCTGGAGGTGGGCCGCCACCACTGCAATGCATTTGTTGAAGACCCATGGGGCCAATGACAGGCCGAACGGCATGGCTCAGAACTCGTACAGGGTCCCCTCAACCCTGAAGCGGAGGAACCGCTGATGGGATGGACGGATTTGGACATGAAAGAACACGTCCTGCAATTCCAGAGAACAGAACCACATGTGTTGCTACAAGGACGGTATGATCTGGGACAGAGTAACCATCCAAAAGGTGCGAGACCTGAGAAACTGATTCAAGTCGTGGAGATCTAGAATGGGACGCCAACCCCCCATCCGCTTGGGCACCAGGAAATACCTGGAGACAAAGCCTGGGTCTGCTGGAGGATCTGCCACAGGAGCTACTGCCTCCTTGCAGAGGAGCTGAGCTATGTCGTCTCGAAGAGCCGACTAGGTGCATGTGGATATCCGTTCCTCCTGAGGTGTGCAGGCTCAGTTGGGAGGGTACTGCTCAAACTCTAGAGGCAGTCCCCAACCGACCACTTCGAGAACTCACCTGTCTGAAGTGATAGCGGACCAGGCAGAAAGAAAGTGGCAGAGCTGACCCCCCCACGGGAGGGCCCAGAGCTGGCATGACAGAGATAGGGATGGCAACCCCCATCCGGTCACTGGGCAGGCTTAGAGGAGGAGAAGGAGGAGGCTCCAGGACCTGAGCCTCGGCCCTCTTTTTGGGCCTGTTAGGGTCCAGGCTTAGGCCGGGGGCACCAAGCTTGAGCCTGCTGCTGATGTTGATGTCCTCCTTGATAGCAGGGCTGCTGGGCCGCAGGGGGAAAAGTGCTGAATAGGCTTCTTCTTCTTCTTCTTCTTCTGGTTCTTGCCCATAGAACCCTTGGCAGAAGGTAGCAAGGTAGCAATGGACTTGCTCTATGCACTGTAGGTGACTGGCCACTCCTGGACCAAACAAGTCGGTCCCAAGGAAAGGCATGTCAGCAAGCTTATGCTGAGTATCCGCCGGGAAGGAGGAAAGCCTCAGCCAAGCCCTGTGGCGAGAGGCCACTGCAGCAGCAATTGAGCAAGCACAAGAATCTCTGATGTCCAGGGCCGTCTGGAGCTGCTGTTTGGCAACAGCATGACCCTGGTCATGGACCTGTTTGACTGTGGTCTGCATCTCCACAGGGAGATGAGGAAGGACTTTGTCTTATGAA
The DNA here is from genome assembly GCA_016271365.2 of Neoceratodus forsteri. Lineage (NCBI taxonomy): Eukaryota > Metazoa > Chordata > Ceratodontiformes > Ceratodontidae > Neoceratodus > Neoceratodus forsteri. The sequence goes on along the minus strand of CM057458.1, from coordinate 1,138,206,847 downwards.
CCGAGAAGGGCATGAGAGAAGTGCACCATGATGACAGCCGATCTGGCCTGATGAAGGCCCAAGGAGGAAGCCGCATAGACCTTCCGGGTAGAGTGGTCCATATTTTTGGACTCTTTGTCCAGAGGCCGGTCAGTGTTGGCTGAACTGCCAGTACACCTGAACACAGAGGCAGTCACCAGGCTCTTGGCCGAAGGGTGCTCTGTGAACCCCACAAGGGACCCCATGGGCACCGCGTACTTGCGGGCCATGCAGGCAGATGGTGCTGGGCATGAGGCAGGGCGCTGCCAAAGTTCGAGGGCCGAGCCAACGATGGCTTCTGCCACAGGAAAGGCCTCCGTCAGGGTATCCCCTCTCTTTAGGTTATCTGTGAGAGGGTACTCCACCTTTTTCTGGATAGATTCCAGCAGCATTCCGGTGGAGTCGGAAATGAGATGGAGAATCCCTTGGAAGGAGGAAGGGCCTTCCTCCATCCTTGTGCTAACGGACGACTCATCATCCCCACGATGAGAGTGGAGCCTAATGACATCCGAGTCCAAGGAGTCAGGGTACAATGGCCTGCCGCCTAAATCACCCTCGATCCACCAAGGGCAGTCCAGGGAGACTGTGACCGACAGACGTCCGGGAAGTCCAGTGTCCTGTCGATCCTCTTTCAAGGGAGCCCCTCCCACAGGCTGTTTAGGTGGCGGTTCCACCCAAATAGGTGGAGAGACCGTAATAGGCCGAACTGGGGGATGGGATGGCCCCACAGGCGAAGGAACCGAGCGTTTCGGTTCCGGAGAGGTCGGTTTCAGCTTGGGAGGCGAGAGCCCAGTAATGGCTGGGGTGGGTGGCGGAACCAGCTTCTGTCCGGTCAGAATCAGCTGTTGCCACATAAGGTCCTCATAGTGCCGGAGTTTTGGATGAGGACAACCTGTGGCATCGCCTCTTCTTACAGCACTTATGGCTCATAGAAACATACATAGAAACATAGAAGTTGACGGCAGATAAGGACCGCAAGGCCCATCCAGTCTGCCCATTTCTTTTTCTACCTTATAAATGTGCCATCGGCCTTTGCTCTGTCAGTGACCAATCTATTCAGTCATTTGTATTGCTCCCTTATGCCTATCCCATGCCTGTTTGAAGCCCTGCACTGTATTCATAGCCACCACTTCTTGTGGTAAGCCATTCCATGCATCTACCACCCTTTCTGTGAAAAAGAATTTCCTCACATTCCCCTTAATCGGCCTCCCTCTAATCTCATGCTGTGTCCTCTTGTCCTGCTATTTTTCTTATATTTAAACATGTTAGACTCTTTCACCTTGTTTATGCCCTTAAGGTGTTTAAATGTCTCGATCATATCACCTCTCTCCTCCTTTGCTCAAGGGTATACATATTGAGCTCCGTTAATCTGTCCTCATATGTTTCTGATGCAGTCCCTGCACCATTTTGGTTGCCCTTCTCTGGACTGCCTCAATTTGGATAATGTCCTGTAGGTGTGGCCTCCAATACTGCACGCAGTACTCCAGATGGGGCCTAACTAATGTCTTGTACAGAGGATTATTACCTCCTTACAACTTGTGATACCCCTACTACTACACCCTAACACCCCCAGCCTTACCTACTGTTTAGAGGTCTGCTTGATGATTTTAGGTCATCAGTGATGATGATGCCAAGTCTCTTTCTTCCTTTGTGACTGCTAGCAACTCCCTCCCAGCCTATAAGTGGCTTCAGGGTTTCTCTTCCTATGTGCATGATTTTGCACTTCTTTGATTAAATCCCAGTTGCCACTCTTCTGACCATTCTGCTAGTTTATCCAGATCTCTCTCATTCTGCCCACCCCATCTGGATCATCTACTCTGTTGCAGATCTTGGTGTCATCTGCAAACAGACAAGCCTTACCCTCTAGTCCATCTGCGAGGTCACTAATGAAGATGTTGAATAGGACTGGCCCCAGGACTGATCCCTGAGGTACCCACTTGTGACTTGCATCTCTTCTGACTGTATACCATTTACCACCACTCTCTGTTTTCTGCCAGTCAACCAGTTTGCCACCCAGTTGACCAACTTCTGACCCACCCGAGCCTACCTAGCTTATTTATCAATCTTCTATGTGGAACAGTGTCAAAAGCTTTGCTGAAGTCAAGGTAGGCGACATCAACTGCTCCCTTGGTCCACCACTCTGGTTACCCAGTCAAAAGAAATCTATGAGATTAGTTTGACAGGACCTTCCTTTTGTAAACCCATGCTGTCTTGGATCCTGTGCCCCTATGGATTCCAGGTGTTGCACTATCCTTTCCTTAAGGAGTGCCTCCATAATCTTGCCCACTACTGAGGTAAGACTGACCGGTCTGTAGTTCCCCGCCTCCTCCCTGCTACCACTCTTGTGGAGTGGGATCACATGAGCCCTTCTCCAGTCTTCTTCCTCAGTCGTTCGGCCAAGGGGTTTTGGACGACGACCGAGATTGGGTAGGCTGACTCGATCGATCGGGAGACACCGGGGGAATCGGTGAAACCCGAGGGTCCGGAACTGGATCCTTAATGGGGACACCAGCAGGCTGGATCTCCTCATCAGGAAACACTAGAACTGGGTTCCTTTCTAAGGACTCGTCGACCACGGCCGTCGACAAAGGGTCGATCGGATCTAGAATGATCTCGACCTCATCGGCCACTTCCTCGGTTGTCTGGCCAGATGGAAGGTCCATAAAGACCTCAGCGGGCGAGAAGCGATCTCGATCGAGGTCAAGACTGCATGCTCCTGGGACGGCACCTCTCGGTCCCAAGATCGCTTTAGTTGAGATGAAGACGAAGAAGGCTCTTTTCCTTCTTTAGAGAGTGGGAGGGTGCAAGCCCGTGGGTGCCTCACCCGGGTGAGGAGAGACTGGCACAACTCCTTAAACGAACCTGTAAAGGTGGAGCCTAGGTTCAGTGGGACGAAGAAGCTTCGATTATCTGAAGCGCGAATGGCTTCTTCCTCGAACGCCTGCATGCGTTCCAGCTGCTCAGCAGAGCCTGCGGCCACAGAAACCACCCACCTAGCCTCCTTGGACTTCACCGGAGGGTTCCTTTTCTCCGGTCTCCCCAGTTTCAGGCATGTCATGCAGTCATCCAGGACGTTGGGATGGAAGGTAACTGCAGGTCAAGGTGTCATGGCCGACACCCAGGCAGTAGACGCACGTGAGATGGGGATCGGTGTGCGACATCTTTTGGCTGCAAGGACACTGGCAAAATCCCGGGGAAGATTTCTCCTCCATGATCGAAGACGCAAATGCGTGATCGCTAACTTGAACGAGTTTTAATTTCTGTTAAACCGAAGATTTGAAAGCCAGGGCCTACGAAATGTGAGAGCACGAGGGAGGCAACCTGTATGTTCCAGCAGAAAGGAAGATCTGGCGTCATGGGGAGGAGCCGAGGTATATACCATCTGGGTGGATGGAAGGAGCCAGCTTGAAGACTTCCGGCAGATTTAAAGAGGAAAGGGACAATGCCAATGAATGTGGATGAACAACATATCCATGCTCCTAGAAATATCCTTACAGGAGTAGTGGACATCATCAGGAATGGAGAAGAGGGCGCTGCTCCCACCGAGAAGGCAACTTATCACCCACAAACATGAAAACAAGCTTTTCTTCTGAATCTAAGGTGAAAAATAGCTCCTTCTCCAGTCGTCCTGCAGGACCCAAAGCTGTTGATCAGTAGAAGAAGCATGTATAATGATGAGGAATTTCCCACCCCAAGAACAGAAAACCGCCCCTCATTTGCACTGTAATAAAGTTTTGACCATAACATTTTTCTGGTGGCTGTGTCTCATTTGTTAAATATAACAACATTAGTCTAGTAACTTTTAGACCAACAGATAAGGTATTACAGTCGTATCTGATTTTTATTATACCTAAAAGGAAAAAGAACCCCCAGATAAGGTAAACAGTCCCCCAACATGGGGAGTTAAACCATTAAACAAGATAATAGAACTATATTACAGTGTGACTCCCAAAAATGAGGTACATATGATGAGGTACTTCTAGTGTCCGTAAGAGATAATAATGAATACCCCCCACCCCACCCCAGGCAGAGTGCCGTTTCTTCACTTCCAGTGGGAACTGCACTCTGAGGGACAATTTGACCCCAGAAAACAATAAAAACCACCAAGGCAAAAACACCTGGTAGGTAAGGCTAGAGGGATGTTGGGGTGTATTACTAGAGGCATCACAAACCATAAGAGAGAGGTAATAATCCCTCTTTACATGACATTGTTTAGGCCACATCTGGAGAACTGCGTGCAGTACTGCAGACTGTACCTGCACAAGGACATTAACGAAATGGAGACAGTCCAGAGAAGGGCAACCAAAATGGTGCATGGACTGCATCAGAAAACATACGAGGACAGATTAACGAAGCTCAATATGTATACCCTAGAACAACGGAGGGAGAGAGGTGATATGATCGAAACATTCAAACATCTTAACGGCATTAACAAGTAAAAGAGTCTAACAAGTTTCAATATAAGAAAAATAGCAGGACAAGAGGACACAGCATGAGATTAGAGGGAGGCCGATTAAGGGATAATGTGAGGAAGTTCTTTTCACAGAAAGAGTGGTGGATGCTTGCAGCAGCCTACTTCAGGTAGTGGTGGATGTAAGCAATAATACCCAACAGGGTGGGCAGTATTGGGCTATACCGGACCGCCCAGGGGTGTAATGAGGCCCGACGCCAGAGGCAGAGGGCCTTATAGCCCCTGGAAGGTCCGGTATTGCCCATACTGCCCACCCTGGAGGGTATTATTGCGCTTAGAAAATGGGCATCTGCTTAATTTGTTTTTCAGTACTTAAAAAATAGGTACAAAATAAATGACAAAAAATGTTAAAAATACAAAAATAAAAGTTTTATGAAAAAGTAGTCCCTGCCTGCAAGTTTCCTTCCTTGCCTAGCACAGTTGCCAGTAGAGGGTGCTGGTATAGGATGCTCACATGAAAAACTCACATGTATCTGACTGCAGCATTTGACAGTTGTTTTTTTTCTGTTCCTTAGTATTTACAGTTCTGTTCACACCTGCATCCCCCTTTCAGTTATTGCTTGCAACAGGTCTGAGCGCGATTTTACACTGCCATCTCTTCCAGCTCTCCCGTTATGTCATGGTTAAGAACCACACACACACACACACACACACACACGCACACACACTCGGCATATTCATAGTCCTGGCGCTGAAGCTGGTAATCAGTATTTCTCAAAGTATTTTTTTTTCAAAGTGCAGTGAAAGAGGGGGGAACCCCCACTGTCTTGAGGTGTCGCTCCGATTCCAATTTGTCCAGCTCGGGTCCGAGAGAGTGACTTTGTCCTATGTGCAGTGTGTGGCATGGGGTACTACAGCTGTGTTTGGCCAGGAAAACTTGAGAGGATCGTGGAAAAGGACTGTTTCAGGATAGGCAAGAGGCTGCCTGCAGAGTTACTGAGAAGGCAGAGAAAGTCAAACGCCACGGAAAAGTGAACAGAACTGTGGGCTCGGGGAGGGGTGAGAGACTGGAAAATGATGGCATGAGGAAAAGAGTTTATTTTTATTTAAAAGAAAGCTTTGGCTGGCTGGTGCTGAAAATATAGAGGCGACACTGAGCAGATGAAATTCAGGTCGCGATCCTGCTATAGAAACTGTTGCTTTCATTTAAAAAAGTTTTAAAACAGTTTTGGGACCACGAGAGCGAACAAGCAGTCCATAGGAGAGCACCAGTATTTTCTTCTGGTTCCATGCCGCAGATGGACGTCCATCTGCAGTATGAAATTCTAAGGAAATACCGATGCTGTCAGCTTCGGTCGCGATGGACCACATTGCTTTCTCCCAGTGTTAACGTTGCTTGGCGACTTTTGGATCGGAAAGCTCTAATTACTGTTATACTGCCTCAAGAAGCCAGGACATGACTGTTGTATTATGATTTGGGTGAGGGGTGATTACGGCCTAACTGCGACTTTTGGGCTGATGACTTTGCGACTGGTGCAAGATGGTGGATCTATTTAGCAAACGTTCGGTGTGCCCACTGATTAGATGAGTTATGGGGCACCCCAGGTTCGTATTTGTTTTTCTGCGGGCTCTATCGGAAAATAAATGAATCTCTCATTTGATGGTTTAACCAATGGGATTCATTTATTTTCCAATGCCATTTTCTAAATGAATACAGTGCATGGGATAGGCATAAGGGAGCAATACAGCTGAGTATGAACAGATAGGCCATTGACAGAGTGCAGCCCTATGGCACATTCATAAGATAGAAAAAATGGGCAGACTGGATGGGCCTTGCAGTCCTTATCTGCTGTCAAATTCTATGTTTCTATGAAAAACTACTAAGTAGTGGTACCATAGGAGTCCACCCTAGGTACAGACACTCCCCCTGACCTAGTAATGAGCTCTGTTAATTTTTAATTCCACTAATTGTTAATATTTTCACGGATCGGGAACCCTTTCCCGTCTGTCTAATAAAATCTTGGCTGATCTATTACTATCTGGGGGATATCTGTTTTGTATGGGGTGTAAGAGATCACAGGCCACCCGAGAAGTCACAACTTTTAAGCCCCTTTATATTTTACCTCCTGTGTTCTCTACCCCCTCTCCCATGGTTTATCAAACCTGGATATCCCCAGGAGAGTACAGGCACAAACCCTCCATTTCGCTGCATCTGCTGGACACCTCTATTTGGTGGGCCTCACCACCATCACTTGCATCCACAGGCCTCTCCCAAGTACTCTGTTGGGTAGCCGCTAACGGTTTTGCCTGACCCGCCAGGCTCCCAGGTCTAGTGTTCAAGTGTTCAATTGGAATCGAGAGGGGTACCCCTCTTGGGGCCCATCCCCCCACCCCACCATCCCCCCACCCCAATTACAACACAGCGGGGGGCATGGATCACCAGGAGTGAGGGAAAAGTCCCAATTAAAAGGAGCTGTCCGAATCCCGATCCGGCCCATTCTTTCCAATAGCATATTTTGCCCCAAACAAAATTTGTCACTCAAGAATATTTCCCAAGTGGTTACCTGTAAGTACCGAACCACCAAATCCCTGGGAAAGGGGCAAAGCAGGAAGATGGGAACCGAGAGAATGCCACCCCCCCGACCAAGTCTCCCCATAGGCAAAAACCCTCAGTGCTTCAGTTCCAGTTTCCGTGCAACATCTATGTCTTTTTCTTTTAACTTACCCCTCATCGCCCATTTTTAAACATTTAAAACCATTTCAACTGTTTTACCCTGGGACTCTATCTTTGAAGAGTGCTGCCCATGAGTCAAACTATTCATTAGACCATCTGGGTTCTTTCACTAGGCTCCCCACAATGAACCATCCGATCCTCAGAGTCGAACCCTGTGTCTGTTCTGAACACTGGATCTTTACAGCTATTAAGGAAGACAGAGTAAGTTTATACCAGGCTGCCTTTTTTGCTATGCAGTAGTCGCAACAGACCATACAGAGCTTTGACCCCCACCATTTCCACCCACCCCCGTCCGACCATTCAGCGGTACCTCCGGTTAGGGTGAAAAGGCCCGCCTTTTCTCTTTCAAGCCTCCCACCTCGAGCCTTGCCCTTTACAATTACCATAATCAATTTGGGAGCAGTGTAAGTCCCCTTTTCCATTAGTGTTTTAACATAAAGGGGTGACTTAAATGTCTATGTCTCAGCTTTAAGTTATTTTAAATAGGCCAGACAGGAACCTCCCCCGGATGATTATAATATGCGCCATCAGGTATGGAAGATAGTCAGAGTTTGATTCATATAGTGCTAGGCCATACAAACCAGGCCTTTGTCACCAGGGAGTCCCATTACATAGATCCATCAGGCAGGAGCCCCTGCCCGTGCCCACCCAATCAAACTTAATGTCCTGTATTCTCTGAAGGCAGTTAATAGTTTACTGTCCTTGTAATCCAGTCTTGGATCATCGTAACTGCTTCCTTTTAGATGATTCAGTGGACAGGGAGCAGCAGTAAGGTGGGGGTGATGGCTCGACCACGAGGGGGGCCCGCTCCACAGTCCTCCTCACCCTCGCCATCCCCCCAGGCCAAATGCTGCACTCCCGGCCAGACAAAACAGCCCTACCACCTGGAGGAGCCAGAGGAAGCAGTTAGTATTTTATATACCCCTGCCTCTTAAGAATGACTCCAAAGGGAGCATGAGCCACAGAAACTGGGGCCCATCCCAAGCCCCGAACCCCCCAACCCTCACATGCCGCTCACCTGCTCAAGAGAAAAGGTTCAGTTACTGCCATATCAGATTATTCAGACTAAGCCAGTATAGTTAATCTGCTGCTGGTGGAAACGATGCAGTTTTTCCATAATCTCAGCCAGGGGAACCTCATGCGCATTATTGGATGATTTTCTGCCAGATTACCCACTCCTATTAGCCAAGGTGCATGTCTCCTGAGTCAAATTTCTGGGTTGCCACTCAGTATAGAGACCTCGTGCTTGTAAGTCTTGTGCTCCTTCCTCGGCTGAAGTGTAGACCCCGGGGCCCCTCAGGAACTGTACCACCAGCTTTGCAGGATAGGGTATGCAAAATGTCAAGTTATTTGCCCTGAGACAAGGAAAAAGTGGAAAATAGTCCCTCCATCATTTCTGAGTTGGTGGGGTGTAATCATTGTCTATGAAAATTCATCTTGCACCATACTTCAATATTTTTTGTTTCACGCCCTTTGTAATAAATCATCTTTAATTGCATAATTTAAGAATTGGACCACTAATGATCATAATCAGGCATCCGGTCCTACAGGCTTTGGCCCCAATGTCTGATGAGCCTGTTATATATCTATCGCGTACTCATGGCCTAGATCCAGTAAACTTCAGAAAAAAAACATCCAGAAAGGCCTCCACATCTTGGCTCTCTTCATCTTCAGGGATTCTGCGATTTTCTGCATCTTCTTGTCTGGACATAATTAGGAGTTGTGAGTGGGCCAGTTCAACTACTGTGGCCTTCAGGGAATTGAGTCGAGCTACACTAGCCGAGATTTGCTTATTGGCCTCATCTGCCTGGGACTGCAATGCGCCAAGTCTCAGTACAGAGATGCCTGAGGGAGTCTTGCATCCCCGCCCGAATGTCCAAGATCGCTTGGAGGATGGCTTCGAGTTTATCAGGAGATTGCTATTTTAACATTTCTTTCCCCTGGGTCTTCTTGTTGCTTCTCCCCTTTTCTTGGTCATCTGGTTGAGCCACGCTTGGATCCATGGCTGTTGTAACTGTCTTGTGATCATCTTACTCTGCCAGAACCTGAAAGTGAGTCCTGGTAAGTCTAGCCAGTTTTATTTGTGTCCCAATCCTTCAGACTCAGTTTTACTTTGCTCCCAAGTTATTTTGCCAAGTTTGTAAGTTTAATTTTAATGTTTTTCAGCTGTACTCGAGGAAGTTCTCCTACCATGTGACTTGTCACTCCATGGCACCACCAAAATTCCACCTTTTAGATTTTTTATAATCAGCAAAAAATGGCAGGAAAATAAATTTGTTTTCACTTTTTTGGATGTATGGCATAAATGGAATATGCAGCCACCCCAAAATGTTGGATAAATGGAACATGCCATGGCCTCAGAAGAAATATCATCTATATTTCTCACTCATACTGTTTGGCCTTTAGCAGCAAATCCACAGGCAATTATTATTAACTGAATTGTTAACTTAACTGAGTTGGTTATTGTTAACTGAATTCCATCATATTTCAGTCTTGCTGCACCATCGATGTGCCATCACGATGCAGTTGTCCCATTGCGAGTATGTCACATTGAAGGTACAACAGCATAGAACATTTCTGCACAGGCACAATTTGCGATGCTCTGGACCTCGGCAAATGGCTGCAGCGGTGAGTACTATCACAGAAAGCCGAACAGCGAGTTACGGACTCAAAGTAAGGGCATATTTCCTTTTTACTGTTGCCCTTAACACAGTCAGAGACTGTAGATTTATAGAAAAAAAAACACAGATTCTCTGAGAGAAAGGGGGACCAGGGACGGAGAGGGTGTTGTTCTTGGATTGGGGGGGGGGGGGGACAAAGTCTGACTCCACGGCAAGAAAGAAGTGATCACCGACTGATTTACTGTTGCCTATACACTATACAAGATGATGGATCGGCAACAGTAAACAACAACACTGGTGTCACTTCTCGAGGTTGTATGACAATCAAAAACCTTTTGAGCTTCGCTCTCAGGTTTACATGGTTGTCATGACAACCTGTCAAAGTGAGCAACAGCGTTGTGTTGTTCACTGTTGCCCATCCATTATCCTCTATGTATCAATAATTTATTTAAACAAGAAAGAATAAACTGAAACTAAGAATAAATAAAAACAATAAACTGCAATTGTTCTGCAGTATAAAGAGAAGACTTCTGGTGACTGCTTTCTTCAGGCGGAGAAATAAATCTGCCATTAGAATGTGAGTGCGAACATGATCACACAGCAGAGTTTGAATTGCATTCTAAGATTCTCTAGCATAAAATTCTAAGCTTGAGGTGATTCATTCCAGGGGAATCAAGCACTTGTTAAGCATATGTGAGGAATTCCTGGGGTTTGAAGCACCTTTCCTAGACTACCTGCCAATGGAACATATAGTTGTAATATTAAATATATCCACATTTTTAACAGTGATCCAGTAGGCCTTATCCCAAATATCCCATTACTTTTTAACTTATAGACTGGAAACAATTTATGAGTAAATTTCCCAAATTTAGTAATTTAAATTAGTTGCATTCACTGTTCACATCAATAATTTTAAATATAGTCTATAAATACACTGTTAAATCTAGAATGTTATTCATACCTGAAGGTGCAAAACTCTTCAGGTGGAAAATCCACCAAGATTATCACAGGAACCATAATGTTTGTTTAAATTGCATTTCTGAACTTGTGCAATAAAATAATATTTACCACAGCTTGGTGTGCTTGTCCTTTCATGTGAAGCCATATTTTAAAACCTAGTAACTCGAGAACCAATTGATGTTTTTCACAAAACCTTCAAAAGACACACCTTGGACCAAGCCCCTTCAACCTTGAAAGGGTCGGGACAAAATTCCTAACTGGTTTTGCTCCATGAGTGAGTAAAGCAATAGCAAAAGGAAAAAACTGCCATAGTAATACTGTTTCTTCCAAGGGATCCCTCACTGTGCTTAAGGTATGCAGCAAGCCTGGACTGTTCAGCTGCCCTGGAGAGTATGGAATGTATGCAAATAGTCAAATACAGAATGCATTTTCAAATTCCACCTCCTGGTGTCGCTGTGTTCTGTAGGCTAACACCAACTCTATTTTAATGCCTATAGGCCAATAGCCACAAATCTTACTAACCTATCCTAAAAATATGCCCCCCCCCAAAAAAAATAACAATTGGCCTTTCAAGCCAAGCTAAGGCAGATTAATCAGAAAAAAAAATTACAGTAAAAGACTGTGGATGAACAACAAGTGATGCTCAAGCAGTGAATGTATAATAAACACTGATTCTTGTGGAACCTTTTCTAGGTTCTGGAAGCGGAGGCAGGGTAGGATGTTTAAATATAGTGAGGGATCCCTTGGAAGAAACAATATAACTGATCATTTTTTTCTTCAAACCCCAGGAATCCCTCAGTATGCTTAATGTATGCAGACTACAAAGCAGTGCCTTGGGAGGATGGGCACAGAACCTGTTTAGAGAACACATTCTGCAAGACAGCAGTACCAAACCTGGCATCTCTACTGGAATGCACATCCAGACAACAGTGTTTTGTAAAGGTGTGTACAGTTTTCCAGGTAGTTGCTTTACAAATTTCTAACAAGTGAATATCCCTTGCAGCTGCCACCGAGGCAGCAGTGCCACGAGTGCAGTATGCCCTGAAGCCTTGAGGTGGCTGCTTGCCAGCATTATTGTAACAGAACTGGATGCATGAAACTATCCAGTGGGCAATGGTCCTCTTAGAAGCTGGCCTGCCCTTTCCCACTTCACCATAAGTAAGGAACAGCTATGAGTGGAAAGACCTGAGGTCCTTAATGCAGTCCAGATAGTAGGACCTGAGGTGTCCTTAGTGCAGTCCGGATAGTAACTGAGCACCCTCTTAACATCCAGGCTGTGAAGCCTCTTTTTGCCACAACTGGACTTTATTGCAAAGGACACTGGAAGAGTGATTGACTAGTTCAGATGAAACTCAGACACCACCTTAGGAAGGAATTTCCTATTGGTTTGAAGTACCACCTTGCCTCTGTGGAAGATAATGTAGTTAGGGTCTTTGAAGAGGGCCAGCAGCTCGCACACCCTTCTGGCTGAAGTTATGGTCATCAAAAGAAGTCTGCCTTCCAGCTGACATACTTCATGTAACCCCCCTGCAAATGGGGGTTCCCAAAAGACTTCCAGGAGCTTGCTTGAATGCTCCAAGCCTGAATGGTGTTTGGCATTTAAGCCATTTATCAGTGAGTGTTTTTAGAGCCTCTGGTACTGTCTCTTTAAGAGCTGTCTGCTTGCAGACATAATTAGTTTGTATGGGGGGACTGTGTGCTTCTCTGAGTACCACTCGAGCTGCTGCCAATTCACTTCATTTTGCAGTCACTAGGAGTGCAAAGGAACCTATCTGAAAGATGTAACTGTTTGCCAGAAATTATTTAGAGTAATAATGAAATTACAGTTTGTCTAACCTGCTTTCTTTGCAGTCAGAACTGTGTCTGCTAGTTCCCCATTCTAGTTTTGAACTGCTGAACTGGACCAATCAGTGTGGGTAAGCTAGCTCTAAAATGGTGCCTTGGACGAATCAGAACTTGACTCATAATCTGAGCCATCCACAAGAGGATTGTATGGGCAGTGACTCTGGGAGATGTAGTTTAGACTTCAGTGCCTTTTTGGACCAACAGCAGCAGTCTATTGTGAGTGACAGCCAATCCAGTCAAGAACTGGGAGGAACTCAAAGGAAGTGCTCGGTTTTGTCGGTTGGAGTTCAGTTGAGCTTTGGCAGTGAAGAAGGAAGGAGCCCTGTGCTTTTTCAGTGTGCAGTTTTAGTCAAAAACCGTGTGTAAGGCCCAGAGTTCCGGTCTGCAGCTTGTGTAACTGCTTGTTAGGACTGAATCCGTCCTGTGAAAAGAATCAAAGGATCTCTGAAGAGTAGAAACCAGGCTCACCCTGTAGAAGACTGGATAAATTATTGAATTGCACTCGGTCTGTCAGGAACTGAATCTGCTGTGTGTTCTCCCGGGTATTGTGCAGTAATTGCGATCGGGATAGAGAAGCAGCCTGCCTGGTATAGTACTCTCTTTTTTTACCATATAAATGTGTGAAGAGTCTCTTTGAGCTCAAGAGTAGCCCTGCTGATATTGAAGGACCCTATCTTATTTGGAGGTCGTGGAGTACTAATTCAGGGTCGCTTCCCTGTTGAATTGCCACATTAAATCCAAATGGAATTACTGTACTGCTGACTGTTTAATTCTCCTTTCTCTGTGTGAAAGGGCCCTACCAGCTAGCCACGGTTTGGACTAGTCACTAGGCTTGGGTACCCAGGGACAGTAACTGATAGGGATAGGCTGTGCACAGAGCCATAGGTAGATTATTAGAGTGATAAGCTAATTAACCTGATTTCCCCTGTCCTTGTTATATCCCCTAAATAAATCAGAGCTGCTTGTTTCAGCAAAGTTATACTGCCTGAGGTATTTGTCTATGTTAAAGTACTGTACTGTGATTGTTGCACTGTATCTCATTTCACAGGAGGTCCCAGTGCCGGAACCAGACCTGGGGGTAAGTGTATACTGTGAAGGTAATTCTGATATATTCTGTGGGCCACTAGTGGGAAGAAAGGGGGGTTGCAGTGTCCCAGAGGGCTGTGACCAAGTTAGTTTAACTATTGCAAACCCTGACCTCTGGGTGGAGGCACCCGCCATTGGATCCAGGCCCCTCAACCTGTTAGTGGCAAATCAGGCAGGGGTAGTAGCCCCTGGGATAGCGCCATCTAGGGGTTACATCTTGGAGGCTCACCGCTGGGATTGTGTGTCCTCTAGTGGCCATATTTACGAACCACTGTTAAGAAAAAAATGGTACCCTGACAGAAGTGGCTGTGCACCGCTGGTGGAGTGGTGTACTGGGGAGGAGATCGACCCCAAAATGCTATGCTTATCCTGGACATCCCCTGGTATCAATACGGACACTGTGCAGGGAGTACTTTCCAAGGTGGAAGGTTTACAAAACCCTGTGGTGGTGGGTCGGCTAATCTGCTCACCCACACTTTCCTGGCCCTAGTAGAGTTTAAGGATCCCATAGATAGCTCCAAGTGCCACAGACCATTACCCCAGAGGGAGCCCTCACTGCTTGGAGAGTGATAACTAAGGACAGTAAAGACCTGGGGGAATGAGCCCCACCACTATCTGAAACTTTTGAGGAGAAATTTGCTAAATGGTTGCTGGGGAAGGGAAAACTGTGGAGGACTTGAAGAAACTATTCTTGCCACCTGGGGTGTTCTCCCCAACACCTTCTCCCGCCCAGTGCCCGTAATGGTGGCTGAACCAATGCAGACTCCATCTCTGCACCTGCCATTAGTCACACTCTACCGAAGGTTGAGGATCTTCTCTGGCACCCTCCCACCCCAAGGGAGGATGACTGGGAGACCTGGATAGACTATGTTGCCCCCAAGTGCTAGAATGGCAATGCTCGGAAGCCGAAAAGCTAAAGAGGGTTAGTGAGAGCCCGAGGTCCTGCCTGGCTACCATTCGTGCTAAACAGGCCAGTAACCCTGAAGTGACTGCACAGGCCTCATCTTGAGGCCCTGGAGAATGTGTATGGGAGCCCAGATTCTGATGAGGACCTATGGTGGAGAGTAAGAGATGCACAACAGTACCAAGGGGAGTTGTTGTCTGTGTATGTATCTCGGCTGGAAAAATTGTTGCAAGAATGCCTCAGAAAAGGTAGTTTGCAGCGATTGAACTGGACCGAACCAGGCTGGACAGGATCCTTAAGTCTGCCCCTCTCAGAACTGCTGTTGCTTCATTACGCCTGGCAGATCGACTGAATCCCCACCTCCTATGATGAGTTAATGAGAGAAATTGGGAGTTGAGAAAAGACGACCTCGGGAGGGACCTGCACCAATAGCTGCGCTACGACCCGAGTGACTGAGGATGACCCATCAAGTGAAGTTCAGGGGCAGAGGTTGGCAGTCAATGAGTGCTCTGACAAGGAAAAGATATGCCACAATGGGGCGAACTGTTGAGAGAGATCCGGAATTCAAAAACAGTCCCTTTATGAAGGCTACGCCTGCAAGCAGGCCCCGACCTATATCCGACTGCATCTCGTTATGGGGTGGGGTACCCACCCATGTATCTCCTGCTGATAACAGCTCCAACTCAATTCCTTGACCATGGAAGTGGAGAACTGACGAGATGTCTCCAAATGCTTATCACGCCAGCAGACAGAGATGGCACCCAGGTTTCCAGTTAGTAATACCCCGCCCTGGCTCCCAGTGTGCGCCTCGGCCAGCTCAAACTCCAGAAAGTATGTTTTGCTATAATTGTGGGAAAGATGGGCACATGAAAGGGAATGCCAGTCCCAAAAGACACTGACAAAGTTGCATATAGGCTACAAGGAGAGCTTCGAGAACAAATCAGTGGTTAAGAGTGCACGAAATGATCCCAGTGAGGGCACCAAAATGCTAACTCACGTCCTTTGTGGCAAGGTCAGTTGCCCAGGCCCCCACTATCGCCTCTCCAGACTGGTCCAGAATAGTGGGTCCCTCCATGGAGACCACTGTAAAGGTGAATGGAGTGTCTACAAGAGCTGTATTAGACAGTGGCTCCCAAGTGACAATTATGTTCCAAGATTGGTATCAGAAGCATTTGTCAGATGTACCCTTACAACCATTAGAAGGACTGCATGTATGGGGGTTAAGTGAGAAGGCCTACCCCTATTCCGGGTATATCCGAATTTGGCTGTCTTTCCCCACCTCCGTGGCTGGAGTGGCCGAACAAGTAGAGACCCTAGCCTTAGTGTGTCCCCCACTGGACTGTATGATGGTGTCCTTTGTTGATTGGAACAAATGCTCATATGTTCGGAAGGCTGGCACAGTTGTGTTATGAAAACAGGGGTCAAAGACTAGTAGAGCTTTAAGAGTTCCGGCTTTAATTAAGAAGGCCTATGAGGCACAGAGAGATGCTGAAAAATAGAACCAGAGGAACCGGTCGGAATTGTATGGAAGAAGGATCCTGAGTCTCTGATCCTGGCGCCAAATGCCCAGTGTACCTTACAGGAGAGGTCCGTATCAGAAAGGATGTTAAGAATAAAATATTAATGTTGGATGCACCAGGCGATGGAAAATTGCCAGAGGGACTGCTGGTCAAGCCTAGTATTTTGCCCGCTAGAGCCCATGCTTATGCCAGAAGGGTAATGGTCCAAGTTCATAATGTGTCTGAAAGAGACATTCGAGTAAATAGAGGTTGCATCCTGGCTAATGTGCATTGTGCAGACACTGCAGTGCTACCCAGCAGCAAGAGTTCAAGGAAGAATGACAGAGTAACGCCTGACTTGTTTGATTTCGGCGACTCCCCGCTGCCAGCTGAATGGAAAGTGAGGATCAGTGAGAAGCTTGCCCAGAGAGACCAGGTGTTTTCTTTAAAGGAATGGGACGTAGGATGCGTGCAAGGAGCTGAGCACAATATCCGCTGCATGACGAAAGACCATTTCGTGAGAGGTCTCGACGCCTGGCACCTGCTGACATAGATGATATGAGACGGCATCTGCAAGAGATGTTAGCTGCTGTGTAATACAAGAATCCAGAAGCCCTTATGCTTCCCCATTGTGGTAGTGAGGAAAAGAATGGAACAGTAAGGATGTGTGGATTAATGCACCTTAAACCGCGGACTATCCCTGATCAGTACACAATGCCCCGCATTCAGGATGCTTTGGACTGCCTAAACGGAGCAAGTGGTTCTCTGTGCTGGATCTCCGCAGTGGGTACTATCAGATCCCGATGGCCCCAGAGGACCGTGAAAAGACAGCCTTTATCTGTCTGCTTGGCTTCTATGAATTCATGAGGATGCCTCAAGGATTTCAGGTGCCCCAGCCACTTTTCAACGATTGATGGAGCGTGCAGTGGGGACATGAACTTACTAGAGTGCCTGTATACCTAGATGATGTTATTGTGTTTGGCAGCTCACTGGAGGAACATGAGAGCAGATTATTTAAGGTATTGGACCGACTGGAGGACTTTGGCCTTAAACTGTCCATTGATAAGTGTCAATTCTTTCAAACATCAGTAAAGTATGTGGACACATAGTATCCACCGAGGGAATAGAGACCGACCCAAGTAAAGTTGAGGCCTTGACCACCTGGCCGTAGCCCAAAAATCTAAAAAGAACTGCAAAGATTCCTGGGATTCTGTGGTTATTATCGGCGTTTCATCAAGGACTATTCAAGAGTGATCCGCCCTTTACTTAACCTTACTCAAGGGTATCCCCAACCCACAAAAATACCAAAGTCACCCCTCAAGACTGAAAGAGTGTATTTTCATCCGAGTGAAGTATTTGGGGCCGCTGGACTCCTGATTGTGAGACTGCTTTTCATGAGATCATTTATCAACTTACCCATGCTCCAGTGCTGGCCTATGCTGATCCAAGAAAACCTTATGTCCTGCACACTGATGCTAGCTTGCAAGGGTTGGGGGCTATGTTGTACCAAGAGCACGAGAATGGCCTGAGACCAGTGGCCTTTGCCAGTAGAAGTCTGACCCCATCTGAAAGAACTATCCTGTACATAAGTTAGAGTTTCTAGCTTTGAAGTGGGCTATTGTTGACCAATTCCATGAGTACTTGTGTGGGGCTAAAATACTAGTAAAACTGACAATAATCCTTTAACCTATGTGCAGACCTCAGCTAGTTGGATGCCACTGGCCATAGGTGGCTTTCTGCATTATCTACATACGACTATGCTCTTGAATACCGAGCAGGTCTGAACCACATAGATGCTGATGCTCTCTCCAGGAGGCCTGTTCCCCAGAATGATTGGGTCCGATTGGCAGAACCTGACATTCGGGCACTCTGCCGGAAGTTTGACAGGGAGGAACAAATGTCCACGGACGCAGTGGACTGCATGGTGGATTGCTTGGGACCCTCTGAGAATTGCATACCTGCCGCTTATTGCCACTTTTCTGCAATACACATTGGTGCACTGCCTCAGCTGGACAATGACAGTATTCAAGTGGCTCAATCCCGCGATCCCATGATCAAAGCAGCTTAGAAGCCCCATGCAGGAAAAGATGTGTCCAAATTACGCTCCACTGATTTGAGAACTGCACTGTTATACAAAGAAGGTCCTAAATTGAAACTGATCAATAAACTGTTATACAGAGAAACAGTAGACAGAGGAGGACAAGTAGACAAACAACAACTAGTGCTGCCCACTGCCTTTCGAGACTCAGTATTGAGGTCCTTGCACAACCACATGAGGCACCTTGGTATAGACAGAACACTTGACTTGGTGAGATCCAGATTCTATTGGCCTAAGATGGGGCTGATGTGGAGCACACATTCAAACTTGTAGTCGCTGTTACAGAGGAAAGCTTTGTTCCAGAGGGCTGCCCCTTGTTAACATAACCACCAGTGCACCCATGGAGCTGGTCTGTATTGATTTTCTAAGTTTGGAGTCAGATCAAAGAAATATCAGTAATGTGCTGGTGGTCACTGACCATTTCACGAGATATGCCCAAGCTTTCCCACCAAAGACCAGAAAGCATCCACTGTAGCCAAAGTACTTGTAGAAAACTTTTGTTCACTATGGGGCTCCACAAAGAATCCATTCTGATCAAGGGAGAGACTTTGAGAGTCGCCTGATCAAAGAGATGCTTTCTCTGTGGGAGTGCGAAAGTCCAGAACCACTCCTTACCACCCCCAGGGGACCCACAGCCTGAACGCTTTCAACCGTGACTTTGCTAGATATGCTAGGCACCCTGCACCCAAAGGACAAGCCTAGATGGAGCCAACAAATTAGCACCCTGGTACATGCTTATAACTGCACTAAAGTGATGCCACTGGATTCTCCCCACCGCCTGATGTTTGGAAGAGAAGCTCGACTACCAGTAGATGTGTGTTTTGGGGTCTCTCCTGATGGGGTTCAAGCTGACAACTATTTACAGTATGTGCAAAGTTAAAGGCCCAGCTAACTCATGCGTACCAACTGGTCAAACCATGGCTGCCAAAAGAAATCTGGCCAACAAAGAAAGGTATGATAAAAGGTGAAAGCACAGGAACTCCCGAGGGAGATCGGGTATTGCTAAGAAATCTGGGACTGCATGGCAAGCACAAGATTGCTGACAGATGGCACCATCTCCTCACATTGTAGTGGGCAACTAGATGATCTGCCAGTGTACAAAGTAAGGCCTGAGAATAATTCAAAGATGTAAAAACAATGCATAGAAATCATTTACTGCCCATTGGACAAATCTTACTTGAGTCTGAGCCCCTAGAAGATGCCCCTCTGGACCAGTGACTAGAGCTGCTGCTAAGAAAAGATCAAGAAAGTCTGCACCTACAGAAGCAAAGTTAAAGTGTTCCTCCACAAGTCCCAGTTGAGCATGACTGTCAGTCCATATCGGAAGAAAGTGAGAGTGACTTTGAATACTATCCTTCTTACAACTGAGTCAATTGTTTCGGGGCAATCCCTAGTCAATACTGGAGACAAAGCTGGGCCTTCTGGACTGTCTAGGCCCCCAGCTTCATCCCTGAGCCAATGCTCCCAGAAAGTGAAGTGCAAAGCATCAGATCAGATGAAATGGAATCATTGTGCATGGTTGAACTGTTTGAGCTTTCAGGAGGAAATGATAGATTGGGGCAGACTGGTGATACACCAGAACAAGAAGAGTATTTTGAGTGCCCTGACAGTCCACTGCCAGTGTCCGAAAGCTCTCCATGAGAGCCAAATGTTGTGGACTCAGAAACTGTAACTCCTGGAGCTGAAAGTGCCCCAAGTTCTAGCCTCTCTACCCCCATGGAGACTCCCTGACAAGTGAGGACAATGCTGAAAATGAGGCTCAGAGTGCAGAGACTATAACAGTTCCCCTAGAAAGACTGGTCGAGCTGTAAAGCCTGTGGTGCACCTCAGTTATGATTCACTTGGGAGGCCTGTGGACTTGCCTCTCAATGTTGTCCATAAAGGAGTGTATGTGTCCCCGAGCTCATTGCCCAAACTGGCATCGTAGCTAACTCCAAGTTACTTGTGTTGCTCTTTCATATGGTGCCCTTGCCCCATCCAGCCCTAAGGTAACTGATAGGGAAGGGCCCCTCTCTTCAGGTTTCATGTACAAGAGGTAATAACTTGAGTTATGGTACAATGTGTATGTAATACTGTGTAAAGAGTGACGTACTGCAATGTTTCAGAAATGTGTTCTTGGTAAAATGATATATTGACTGATGATTACATGTGCGAGCCTAATGCAAATGTATATGGTTGCAGTTGAAACTTATGGGTACTTTGCTGACGCGACGCCAGCTTTCCCAGGCCAGGAAGGGTGTAACCCCTGCAAATGGGGGTTCCCAAAGACTTCAGGAGCTTGCTTGAATGCTCCAAGCCTGAATGGTGTTTGGCATTTAAGCCATTTATCAGTGAGTGTTTTAGAGCCTCTGGTACTGTCTCTTTAAGAGCTGTCTGCTTGCAGACATAATTAGTTTGTATGGGGGACTGTGTGCTTCTCTGAGTACCACTCGAGCTGCTGCCAATTCACTTCATTTTGCAGTCACTAGGAGTGCAAAGGAACCTATCTGAAAGATGTAACTGTTTGCCAGAAATTATTTAGAGTAATAATGAAATTACAGTTTGTCTAACCTGCTTTCTTTGCAGTCAGAACTGTGTCTGCTAGTTCCCATTCTAGTTTTGAACTGCTGAACTGGACCAATCAGTGTGGGGTAGCTAGCTCTAAAATGGTGCCTTGGACGAATCAGAACTTGGACTCATAATCTGAGCCATCCACAAGAGGATTGTATGGGCAGTGACTCTGGGAGATGTAGTTTAGACTTCAGTGCCTTTTGGACCAACAGCAGCAGTCTATTGTGAGTGACAGCCAATCCAGTCAAGAACTGGGAGGAACTCAAAGGAAGTGCCGGTTTTGTCGGTTGGAGTTCAGTTGAGCTTTGGCAGTGAAGAAGGAAGGAGCCCTGTGCTTTTTCAGTGTGCAGTTTTAGTCAAAAACGTGTGTAAGGCCCAGAGTTCCGTCTGCAGCTTGTGTAACTGCTTGTTAGGACTGAATCTGTCCTGTGAAAAGAATCAAAGGATCTCTGAAGTAGAAACCAGGCTCACCCTGTAGAAGACTGGAGAAATTATTGAATTGCACTCGGTCTGTCAGAACTGAATCTGCTGTGTGTTCTCCGGTATTGTGCAGTAATTGCGATCGGATAGAGAAGCAGCCTGCCTGGTATAGTACTCTTTTTTTACCATATAAATGTGTGAAGAGTCTCTTTGAGCTCAAGAGTAGCCCTGCTGATATTGAAGGACCCTATCTTATTTGGAGGTCGAGTACTAATTCAGGGTCGCCTCCCTGTTGAATTGCCACATTAAATCCAAATGAAATTACTGTACTGCTGACTGTTTAATTCTCCTTTTCTCTGTGTGAAAGGGCCCTCACCAGCTGCCATCGTTTGGACTAGTCACTAGGCTTGGGTACCCAGGGACAGTAACTGATAGGGATAGGCTCGTGCACAGAGCCATAGGTAGATTATTAGAGTGATAAGCTAATTAACCTGATTTCCTGTCCTTGTTATATCCCCTAAATAAATCAGAGCTGCTTGTTTCAGCAAAGTTATACTGCCTGAGGTATTTGTCTATGTTAAAGTACTGTACTGTGATTGTTGCACTGTATCTCATTTCACAGGAGGTCCCAGTGCCGAACCAGACCTGGGGGTAAGTGTATACTGTGAAGGTAATTTGATATATTCTGTGGGCCACTAGTGGGAAGAAAGGGGGGTTGCAGTGTCCCAGAGGGCTGTGACCAAGTTAGTTTAACTATTGCAAACCCTGACCTCTGGGTGGAGGCACCCGCCATTGGATCCAGGCCCCTCAACCTGTTAGTGGCAAATCAGGCAGGGGTAGTAGCCCCTGGGATAGCGCCATCTAGGGGTTACATTCAGATATGCAGTGGCCATGGGCTCAAAGGGAATTCCATGAGATTTGCTATACACAGGTTCAAATCCCAGGGAAGGACCGGTTCCATAACAGGGGGATAGAGGTGCAACAGACCCTTAAAGAATTTCTTGAAAATGGGGTGCGAAGCCATCATTTCTTCACTGCCTGATGAGATATAGGCAGAAATAGCTGACAAGTGAACTGTAAGGGTTGAAGGCCTGAGGCCCAAAGCTTGCAAGTGAGCACAATAGTCCAAAATGATAGGCAGATTTGTAAGCAAATGTTTGAGCTGCTTAGTAGCACACCACAGAGAAAACCTTTTCCATGTGGATGCATATCTTTCTTGTAGCAAGGTTTCTGGAATCCCTAAGGACCTCCTCTGAAAACAGGAAGTCAGAATGAATGCTCTAGCTGCCCTGAGACATGGTCAGTAGATTGTGTCTCTGTGGGAGATGAATGGCTGCTTTGTAGATAGGGCCAGGAGCAGGGAGTACCAGGGCTGTCTGGCCCAGTCTGGGGCGACTAATATCATGGCTGCAGGTTGGCAGTTAATTTCAGTAGACCTCAAAGTCAAGGCATATAGAAACTTTCCAGCGTCCACAGGGACTGTGCCTATCACTGGATGCCTGCAACAAAAGAGGGGGAACTGATAATTCTCCTTGGAGGTGAACAGGTCTATTTCTGGTGTGCCCCATGTCCTGTAGATTGCGTCCAGCACTTGCTTGTTTAAATTTCATGATGTCACTGGCAGATCCTGCTGACAGAATTTGCCAAAATATTGTCTTTCCCTGGAAGATGGACTGCTGATTGCTGCACTTTCATGGAATAAGCCAGATTCCAGATCTTCATGGCTTCTGTGCATAGCTTTGATGATCTTGTGCCTCCCTGCTTGTTGATGTGATACATGGTAGTGGTGTTGTCTGTCCTGACATGGACTGACTGGCCATTTATCTGGTCAGCAAAGGACTAAAGGATGAGAAACATTGACCTTAGCTCCATGAGGTTTATATGTTCTCTGGATTCCTGGGAGGACCACACCCCACTTACTGTTAGGTCACCCAAGTGGGTCCCCCAGCCACAAACAGAGGCATCTGTTGTTAAGATTACTGAGGGGTATTGTTGCTGAGAGAGCACTCCTCCTGGAGCTTTTCCCTTGTTTTCCACTAGTCCAGGGCTTGTAACAGAGTCTTTGTCACTGGTACCAGCCTTGAGAGGAGGTGCCGTTTTTGGGACAAATGGGCTCTTAAATGGTACTGGATGTCTCTTATCTGAAATCTGGCTCATGGAACCACAGCTGTAGTGGAGGCCATATGACCCAGGAGCTAAAGGAAATGCCTTGCTGGTCTGGGCTGACCCAGTACGAAGGTGTCTGCCACGTTTAGGAGGCTCTCCGTTTTATCTTGGGGAAGAAATGCCTTGCCCTGGAGGGTATCTAACTCTGCTTCTATGAACTCTTGCAGCTGCACAGGTTCTGTCTGGGACTTTTGGATTTTTATGAGAAATCCTAGTGTCTCCAAGGTGCTCTGGGTTAGCTGGAGGGAGCCCTGGACCTGCTGGTGTGACTTCCTTGTGACTAGCCATCATCCAGGTAAGGAAAGACCATTACTCCATACATCCTAAAATGTGCTACCGCCATGGCTAAGCACTTTGGGCCCTATTGACAAAAAATGTGCAAGTGACACATTGTTCGGGCCTGCAACTCCGCACCCGTGGGGGTTCCACGTGTGGGCTGTACTTACCAACGCTGGCCTCCACACTGCCCCCTTATGTGGCCCTGCCCCCCAAGGTATGCAGGATCCCTGGTGCGGCCAGGTGCAGAGTGGAGGACCCAAGCATGCGGCCAGTCAGCTGGCCACTTCGGTCTCCGCAGTGGATCACTTGCAGCCACAGGGCACCATGTTTGCAGCCAGTGCGCAGTGTTCCAACTGCACTGGAGGGGACCTGTGCCCCATTCGTCACCCCCCACCCGCAGAGGTGTGCCTCGACCTCAGGGACATCCCAACAGGGGGTCCGCAGATCCGTGCTGTCACCACCATTCCTGGCAGCTGCCACTCGGGGGTGCGTACCGGGGCTACGTCTGCCCAGATTTGGCATAGCTGCCGGCTCCCCAGGTATGGCACTCTGCACTGTTGTACATCACGTGGCGTGCTGGCACACCCCATGCACCACCCATGTGTGGAGATCTGTAAATCGGTCGGAGCATTGAGGGCATAAGTGTGTCAGTACTGACACAGCAGGGGAGCAGTGGGCACGGCGTGGTGTGGAGTGGCACATACCCACTCCGCACATTTGTGAATAGGGCCCTTTGTGAACACCCTGATAGCAGATGAGAAAGGGCTGTGAAAGTACAGTTGCGTAACAACTTACTATAATACTAGATCTTCAAGAGAATCTCTTGCAGCAGGTCATAACATATGGGAATATTCAGCCACAGGCATCATTCCATTCAGATGGTGTATCAGCAGTCGACCTGGGACTGCCCACTGATGACACCATGTGTTATGTCCTAGCAGGTATAAAAGGGAGTGGTCCCAGAAGCACCTTGGTTTTTTTCTACCTCAGTGACCGTATAAGAGACAAATAAGTAGGCCGGCCATCCGAGGGGAACCGAGGAGGAGCAGGAAGCCCATAGAGACAATTTTATATTGCAAAAAAGCAGGAGCAAGTCTCTATAACATGTCAGGCAGGGGCTGAAGCACATAAGTGCATGTAATTCTGATACACATCTAGCTGATGTAATCTCAACCCCAAAACCAAAAGGGGTTTGTCACTTAGTGGGTTATACGAGAGGCAGATAACACTTGACAAGTACAATTGTACTGGAGAG
Organism: Neoceratodus forsteri; assembly: GCA_016271365.2. Classification (NCBI taxonomy): domain Eukaryota; kingdom Metazoa; phylum Chordata; order Ceratodontiformes; family Ceratodontidae; genus Neoceratodus; species Neoceratodus forsteri. Next base: position 1,138,182,001 of record CM057458.1, on the reverse strand, counting down.
CATGAGGCACTCATCTGACAGAGTGAGTAATCTAGGATGCAGTGAGATGGACATAAGTATATGCCAGGCATTGATCTGTTGACTTTTTAATACTACAAGGTGGTCATCTACTAAGTGCCAACACTGCACTGCCCACCCACATCCCAAAAACAGGTTCTGAGAGGGGCAGGCAGGGGGGGAGGTCATAATATAGCAAGACTCCATTAGAAGAAACAACATTACTAAGGTGAGTAATTTTTTCTTCAAACAACATGAAGTCTTGCTATATTATGACATATGCAGACTACAAAGCAGTACCTCCATGGAGGAGGGACAGAACCTACTTAGGAAATAGGCTCTGAAGCACAGCTGTGCCAAACTGAGCATCACTCCTAGCCTGGATGTCCAGGGAGTAATGCTTGGTAAAAGTGTGAACTGTTTTCCAGGTAGCTGCTTGACATATCTCTAGAATAGGGATGTCCCTGGCAGCAGCCAGGGAAGCAGCTGTACCTCTGGTAGAGTGAGCCCTCAGGCCTGAGGGAGGAACCTTACCCAGCTTTTCATAACAGAATTGGATACAAGAGACAATCCACCTGGCAATGGATCTTTTAGTGCCAGGTTTCCCTTTACCAACCTCACCATAAGTGAGGAACAGTTGGAGGGAGTCAAACCTGTGACCCTTGGTACACTTTATGTAGTAACTAAGGGCTCTCTCTTCACATCTAAGCTGTGCAGCCTCCTCTCGCCAGAGGAGGAATGGTCAGTGAAGTACACTGGAAGAGATATAGATTGATTAAGGTGGAAATCTGAAACCACCTTAGGCAAGAACTTCCTGTTAGTCCTGAGGACCACCTTATCTCTATGGAAGGAGATAAAATCAGGCTCCACTGACAAAGCTTGTAATTCACTTATGCGTCTGGCAGAAGTGATGGCTACCAAAAACACAGTCTTCCAAGTCAAGTACTTAAGCTCTGCTGAAGACAAGGGCTCAAAGGGAGGTTGCATAAGCTGAGCAATGCAAACATTAAGATCCCAGGCAGGGGCAGGGGCCCTGAATGGAGGGTTGGTGTGAAGCAATCCCTTAAAAAACTTGGAGAATACAGGATGAGCTGAAAGAGAAGAGGGTTTACCTGCTGGAATAAAAGCAGACACAGCTGCCAAATGTACTTTAAGGGTAGCTGGTCTCAGCCCCAAGGTATTTAAATGGACCATATTTAATTTTTAATTTATTTAGTTGTTTAACCAGGTATAGCACACTAAGCTAAAAGCTTTTTTACAGGAGCGACCTGGGAGCACAAGGAGGTTAAGTGACTTGCTCAGGGTCACACAGTATGCAAGTGGAAGCTGTGGGATTCAAACCCAGGTCTGGTCTGCTGGATGTCACCAGATTTGCAGCTCAGAGCCTTAGACCACTGTGCTATACTGCCATATAATCCAGGACTGTGGGTAAATCAGCAGATTCTGGGGAAATATGCTTCCCAGAGCACCATATGGAAAACCTCTTCCATTTGGAATTACAGGTAGCCCTGGTGGAAGGTTTCCTAGAAGTCTTCGATATATCCATTACACCTTGGGAGAGGTGTAGATCAGCAAACTCTAACTCTTCAAGAGCCAGGCCTTGAGATTGAGAGATTTGAGGTTCGGGTACCAAACACCTCCTGAGCACAGGTTAACAGGTTGTGATTCCTGGGAAGACACAGGAAAGATGGACTGCTAAGGACAGTAGGAGTGGATACCAGGGCTGTCTGGCCCAATCTGGAGCAATCAGGATCATCTTGCAGGATTGAGATCTGATTTTGACTAACACTTTGAACAGGAGAGGGAAGGGGAAAGCATAGAGAAACTTCCCTTCCCAATTGAAAACTAAGGCATCCAGAGGGACTGAGCCCAACACTGGGGGCCTGCAGCAAAAAAGGGGGAGTTGGTGATTGTCTGGGACTGCAAAAAGATCTATCTGCGGGGTGCCCCATCTGGCAAATATTACCTCCAGGACCAGGGGGTCCAGTGAGCACTCGTGATGGCCCTGGGAAATCCTGCTGAGAGCATCTGCCAGGATATTGTCCTTGCCTGGGAGGCGAACTGCCGTAAGGGAGGTGTTCAGGGAGTAAGCCAGAGACCACAACTTCATTGCTTTGGTGCACAAGGCTGTAGACCGAGTGCCTCCTTGCGTGTTGATGTACCACATTGTGGTGGTGTTGTCTGTTCTGACCTGTACAACTTTGTTCTGAACAGATTTGGAAAAACTTGAAGTGCTAGAAAAACTGCTCTGAGTTCCAACAGATTGATGTGGAGCAGAGATTCCTGAGGGGACTACAATCCCTGGGTAGTGAGGTCACCCATGTGAGCTCCCCACCCCAAGAGGGATGCATCTGTAGTAAGGATTAAGGAGTGAGACTGAGTGACAAAGGAACCCTTGTCTCAGATTGCTCTGATCCTGCCACCACTGTAGGGCTTGGATCAGGGTTCGAGTTACTGGATCAGTTTGTTAGAGGGTCTTTCCTTGAGACCAAAAGGCTCTCAAATGGAACTGGATGTCCCTCATCTGAAATCTTGCTCCCTGCACTACTGCTACAGAAGCAGCCATGTGCCCCAGGAGCTGTAGAAAATGCCTTGCTGGTCGAGAGACCTGCAGGGTGAATGAGGAGGCCAGAGATACCAGGGTCCTTGTCCTGTCCAAAGGAAGGAAGGCTCTGGCTTTCTCTGTGTTCAGCTCTGCGCCTATGAAGGTGAGGACTTGGACAGGCTCTAGAACTGACTTTGAAAGATTCAGAAGGAAACCTAGAGAGATGAGCAGTTGCTGAGTTATCTGTAGATGTAACTTGACTTGGTCTGGAGACTGGCCTACTATGAGCCAGTCGTTCAGGTAAGGGAAGATGGCAATTTTTTGCCTTCTTAGGGAAGCAACTGCTACTGCCAGGCATTTTGTGAATACCCTTGGAGCAGAGGTGAGGCCAAGGGCATTGCTTTGAACTGGTAATGGCCTGAGGGCAGCTTCAACCTGAGGTACTTTCAATGGGAGCTTCTGATGAGAATATGGAAGTAGGCATCCTTGAGGTCCAGGGACACTGGCCAGTCCCCTGGCCTTAGAGAGGGTAGAATAAGTCCCAGAGTCACCATTTTGAATTTTGGTTTTAAAAGGTGCTTTTTTAAATATCTGAGATCCAGGATGGGCCGCCATTCTCATGTCTTTTTTGGGGTAAGGAAGTACCTGGAGTACAATCCTTTGCCCTGGTGTAGGGGTGGAACCCTTTCCACAGCTCTGAGAGCCAGGAGGGAAGAGACCTCTGCCTCTAGGGCAAGTGCCTCTGGTGGATGTGCAGGTGGAAAGGATCTGATTCTCATCTTTGGAAATTTTCTGAAGCTGAGAACCAGTCCCTGGCTTACTACTTCCAGGACCCACTTGTCTGATGTCAGAGACTTCCAGTCCTGGACAAAGTAAGCCAGCCTGCCCCCTACAGGTAGCTGAGAATCGGCCCTGGCAACCCCATCAGGGTGCCTGCTTGGCAGGGGCTTTGGGCTGAGGGGTGGAAGCAGGCCTGCTTGTACCCCTGTCTGCCTCACCTCTAAAGAACCCCCTCTGGGCGTAAGCAGAAGAGGAGGCCTGGGCTTGGTAAAAAGGCCTATGAAAAGGCCTGCCCCTGCCCCTGAAAGCAGCCTTTGAGGAGTGGCCTGCCTTCCTGGCCTGTGCACTCCTATAGGTGGTCCTATACTCATCCATTTTTTTCATGTAATTCTCTGTCTGCTCCCCAAACAGAGAATTACCCACAACAGGAAAATCCATGGCCTTAGTCTGGGTATCCTGTGACAGGCTAGTACATCTGAGCCAAGCCATTCTAAGTGCCACAGATGTAGCTATGACTCTTGATGACACATCATAGAGTCCACAGCAGCATGGAACTGCACCTTGGATGCCTCAATACCGTCAGCAGCCACCTGCTCCAGCTCCTTGGCAAGCTGGCCAGGGACCTGTTTTGCTAGAGCCATAACAGTATCCCATCTGGATTTCTGATATCTAGCAACATAAGCCATATAATTTGCCTGTCTGAGTCCCAAGGATGCTGCCATGTACTGTTTCTTTGCCATTACATCAATCCTCCTGGAGTCCTTGTCAGGGGGGTGTGAAGCCAAGGGAGCATTTGCCTTGTCACAGGCTGCAGCCTGCACTACCCCAACATGGCTGCATTGTTGTGTAAGGAACTCCGTATCAGAGCCTGACAATGTGTACCTCTTGTCCATTCTCTTATCCACAGGAGGTTTAGTGTGAGGAGTTTTTAGAATTTTTACTGTCTGTTTCCCCAAAGATTTATGCAAAGGAATAGACAGTCTCTAGACTCTGGGATATCCATCATTTCCACATAGTCAGGCTCCTCTTGATCATCCACAGCTTCCTCCATAGGGAGCTGGAGGGTTTCAGCCACTTTTTTATAAAACATAAAATGAGAAGGGGATTCAGAAAGCCTAGGAGGCGACACTCCTGAAGGTCTGTCTGGGGAGATGTCCGGGTCAATGGGCACATCCAGACTTTCAAATCCACATTCACTCTCCTCATACTCCTCTTCACCCTCCTCCAGTTCATAATATTCCTCTAAATCATACTCTTGAACCAGTGGAACTGGCCGAACTGTACGCTTACCTGATGGTGCCAGTTCGGTCGGAACCAGGGAAAGCGACTGGACAATTTTAATCGCTTTGGCTATTTCTTCAGCAGTTGGAGAGGAAAGTTTTGGCTCCACATCAGCTGATTTCCTAGTCCTTTTTGCTGGAACCGACTCCTCAGAGTTGGATCTCCTTTTGCCCGAGGAAGTCTTGCCCTGGTCAGAGGGCACTCCCTCCGGTTCGGTTGGAACCGAACCGGGCTAGCCATCTGGTTCAGCGGACTTTTTGGCCTCCCTTTCCCTGAGCCAACCAACTCTCTTTTCCAGGATAGCTGCAGGAACATTTTTACAAATCAGGCAGTCTGCATTGAGGTGGTCAAACCCCAGACAATAAAACAGGTGGTGTGGGGGTCAGCCTTGGTAAAGACTTCCCCACAGACACTGCAGTGTTGAAACCCAGTGGGCCCGGTTTTTCTTTTGGGTTTCTCAGACATAGTGCCAGCCTAACCAAACTTACCCGTTTATGGCAATCCGCCAGGTAAGACCCTCTTATCGGTTCCCAACCGTGTCACGGGTCGTGGAAAAAAACGTAATAAAACCCGTTTTTTTTAGAACCGATAAGAACCGGTAACCACACTCTAAATGACAGATTAATATATTTTAAACAACCTGATCGGTTCAAACCGAACCGATAAACCGTTTACAAGTTCCACACAGAATAGAAATCAGTGTAAAACCTATCTAGTACTTACAATACCACAGACAGAGTCTGAACCGACCGGTTGCGGTTTAAATTCGGTCGAAAACTGAGAAAAACAATACTTTAACCGACAAAATGAACCGAGCAGAAGGAGAAATCTCCGGAGCGACTGTTCAGTGAGGCGGAGTAAAGAATCTGACGGTTTGAGTTTGAAGAACAACAGACAGAGTTTCAACCAAGCTCGAGTTCAGCGTTCCATGCCTGGCATGGAAAGTTAACTCTTTCACCTCCGGAGCAGTTCGAAGGTTGGGACTCACTGCATATGTCATAATATATGTCATAATATAGCAAGACTTCATGTTGTTTGAAGGGTGCAGAGCCAGTAGTTTCTGACCTGATGGTAAAACATTACACAGGAGACATATAACCACCCAGTCCCCTGAAGTTACTAGAATCTTATTAGTATTATTGTTAGGAAGGTAGCAGGTAGCTGGTAGGGAGCTCACTGGGGCTTCTTACATAATGAAATCATTGTTTACTCAGCTAGCCTGAGGGAAGAATGATTAGGTCATTCGGAACTCTTGCAGGAGCATAAGCCACACTGTGTGGACAGCTGCTCTGGGGAGCTTAGAATGTTCAGTCTGTGGTAGTAAGAGCTTGAGTAAGGAGGTGAGAGTGGCAGATGGACTGCCAATTGGGCTCTGAGGTGAGGGCCCAGCATTTCTCACTCTAGTGAAGTATCATTTCCAGCTTCCAATGAAGTGGTGGAGACCAGTGCTACAGCAGGATTTCCTGATTTCTACTCCCAGTGAAGTGGAAGAAACTGCTTGCTCTCAGTGGACTTAAGGGGCAATCCCCTGAAGGTTCTGTGTGTGTTTCAGCTGCCTTGGAAAGGAACTTTGAGAGACTGTTTGATCTGCTACCTGGGAGAATGCCTTTTTCTTTTGTTGTTCCATGTCCAGTGGATGGGGCAACCAGTTTGTAAGTACTGTTCCAGGAGACAAGATCTCCACATACTTTAAGGGAATCATAGTCTGGGGTGGTCAATGGGGTGTGTGTGCCCACAGATAAGGCTGGATCGCACCTGTCAGTGCCCCTAGTTCACCCAAGAGAGTGAAGTTTCAGTTAAACTGTTCACCCAGGAGAGTGCAGTTGATTCTTTGGTCACCCCAGTGAGTGACAGATTTACAGTGTCGGACCTCTAGCATTTCATTGGGAAATGGAGGTTTCAATGGTGCAACCCTGAAGAATGGCAGAGACTGTCGGTTGGGGCCAAGGGTGGGAGGAATGCCATCTAAGTGCTTACAAGGCAGGGCTTCCTGGTTTGTAAAGGGCACCAGTTATACCTAAGCAAGGGTCAAGCTGCAGGTTAAGATGTGTGGCTGAGTTTCCCTTAGTTGCACCTATGTTCGTAGAAGAGTTCTGAGTGTGTGACTTAGATTCATTAAAGGACACTCATGGGAGGAAAATGTTCGGGTGCATGGCCAGGTGTCCACTAAATGCACCATTGGGAAATTGGAAAGAAAATGTTCTTTTGTGTGTTCATGAACTGTACTGCATGCAGGGAGAGTTCGTGGATGCACCTGTCCTGCCTAGACCGACCCTTGGGAGTCTACTACTGCTTTAAATTTCCATCTGTTGAATAAAGCCATACTGCAAAATCCAGTTACTTTTCTGGACATTCTGATTATTGCTTCTGGTTGTGTAGATTTACTGGGGCCCCCTCAGCAGGTTAGGTATAGCATATGCCTAGCAGCCTCCACCCAGGACCTGGGTTGTGTTATTTACCCAAGGTTCATGTTGTTTTGTTTCTGTGCCCCCACCCCTCTCTTCCTCTAGAAAATGGGCCAGGTATACATCCTAACGCCAAGGGTGGTACCAACCTTTTGTAAAGTAAAATGGTATGCCAGCACGTGGGTACCAGTGTTCCAGATTTTAATGGTGAGTGTGCTAACCTGTTAAAAAAGTGACCGGGGGGGGGTTACAGATATGCAGAATAAGAGTTTATTACCCTAACGCTATACAGAGGACAGTCTAAGTAAAAGTCTTACCAACTGGAAAAGCAAGAACAATCATACACCTGGTGTAGAAGCATAAGACTCCCGAGAATCCGAAGGGTCTTGGCTGTGTACATTACTTTTTATACTGCAGATAATAAAGTCCCATTACCGGAGTAACGCGCTTATGTGCGTAATTACATATGTGTATTCGGTTTCTCATTGGTGAATACACTGGGCGACTCCCATCCAAGGTAGCAAAATATTGCATTTGCACTGGATACATTATGTGCTGACTATCTAACTTCATAAAATAGAATGATTCTCATAATATTGCTGATCAAAGCATCCTAACTTCGTACCATAGGTGGTATGCTAAGACCACAAATGGATTATTAGATTCACATTATAACATTTGTCAGTAGATGGTATACTAGACCATAAGAAAAAATTACTCACCTTAGTAATGTTGTTTCTTCTAATGGAGTCTTGCTATATTATAGACATTAGCAGTTTGATCCAGCTCTAGAACTGCCCCGGAGTGAAATGGTTAAAACCATTCCAAAATAGAATTTTGGCACGAGAGCAGCTCTATCTGTGTCATTTCAAACTTGAACTGTCAGATCTTTATGAGCCAAACTCACTAAGGTCTGTGTGAAGCTGTAACTCACACTAGCCAAATGGCTACCTAAATAATAACAACCATTGATGGTCCCAACACCCAAGACTCAAGTCAGGGGACCAGAAATACTAACACCATTCTAATAATATGAAAATGGAACATAAGTATAATAAAACAGACACACGTACACATACACACACCCCCAAAGTCCCAAAGGGACAAAATGCTAACAGGACATAGGGAGTGCCCACACTAAGTTGCCCACCCACCAAGTAGAGGTTCTGAGAGGGGCAGGTTGAGAGGTCTATAATATAGCAAGACTCATTAGAAGAAACAACATTACTAAGGTGAGTAATTTTTCTTCAAACAACATGAAGTCTTGCTATATTATAGACATTAGAGAATACACAGCAGTACCTCCATGGAGGAGGGCAGAACCTACTTAGGAATAGGCTCTGAAGAACAGCTGCTAAACCGAGCATCTCTCCTGGCCTGGACATCCAGGGAGTAATGCTTGCAAAAGTGTGTACTGTTTTCCAAGTAGCAGCCTGGCAAATCTCTACTAAAGGGATATCTCTGGCAGCATAGAGACGAGCCGTACCCCTGGTAGAATGGAGCCCTCAAACTGGGGGCTCTGCCCACTTTCTGATAACAAAATTGGATACAAGAGACAATCCACCTGGCTATTGATCTCTTAGTGGCAGGTTTGCCTTTCCCAACTTCACCATAGGTAAGGAAAAGTTGGAGGGATTCGAACCTGTGACCTTTGGTCGCTCTATATAATAACTAAGAGCTCTCTTAACATCCAGGCTGTGCAACCTCCTCTCACCCGAAGAGGAGTGATCAGTGAAAAATACTGGAAGGGAGACAGATTGATTAAGATGGAAATCTGAAACCACCTTAGGCAAAAACTTCCTATTAGTCCTAAGGACTATCTTATCCCTGTGGAAAGAAATAAAGTCAGTCTCCACTGACAAGGCTTGCAATTCACTTATGCGTCTGGCAGAAGTGATAGCCACTAGAAAAACATTTTTCAAGTTAGGTACTTAAGCTCTGCAGAAGACAGAGGTTCAAAAGGGGGTTGCATTAACTGGGCAATGCAAACATTAAGGTCCCAAGCAGGGGCCGGTTCCAAAGGGAGGATTAGTATGGAGTAATCCTTAAAAAACTTGGAAAACACAGGATGAGAGGAAAGAGGGATGACTTTCCTGCTGACACAAAAGCAGACACAGCTGCCAAATGAACTCTCAGGGTAGCTGGTCTCAGACCCAAGGAATTAGAGAGAGATACCATGTAATCTAACAAAATGGCCAATTCAGCAGATTCTGGGGAAATATTTTTCCCAGCACACCAAATGGAAAACCTTTCCATTTAGAACTATAAGTAGCTCTAGTGGAAGGCTTTCTGGAAGCCTTTAGGATCTCAAGAACACCCTGAGAGAGGTGTAAATCAGCAAACTCTAACCTCAAGAGCCAGGCCTTGAGGTTGAGGGATTTGAGGTCCGATACCAAACCCTTCCCTGGGCACAAGTCAACAGATTGTGATTCCTGGGAGGCACAGGGAAGATGGACTGTCAGAGACAGAAGGAGGTACGTCAGGGCTGTCTGGCCCAATCGGGGCAATCAGAATCACCCTGCAAGGCTGAGATCTGATTTTGACTAGCACTTTGAACAGAGAGGAAGGGGAAAGCAAAGAAACTTCCTTCCCAATTGAGAACTAAGGCATCCAGGGGACTGAGCCCAACACTGGGGTCTGCAGCAAAAAGGAAAGTGGTGGAAAGGGAAAAAGGAAATGGTGATTGTCTGGGGCTGCAAAAAGATCTATCTGCGGGGTGCCCCATCTGGAAAATATCACCTCCAAGACCAGGGGATCCAGTGACCATTCGTCATGGCCCTGGGAAATCCTGCTGAGAGCATCTGCCAGGACATTGTCCTTTCCTGGGAGGTGAACTGCCATGAGGAGGTGTTCAGGAGTAAGCCAGAGACCACAACTTCATTGCTTGTGCAGCACAAGGCCGTAGACCAGTGCCTCCTTGCTTGTTGATGTACCACATTGTGGTGGTGTTGTCTGTTCTGACCTGTACAACTTTGTTCTGAACAGATTTGGAAAAACTTGAAGTGCTAGAAATACTGCTCTGAGTTCCAACAGATTGATATGGAGCAGAGATTCCTGAGGGGACCACAACCCCTGGGTGGTGAGGTTGCCCATGTGAGCCCCCAAGAGGGAGGCATCTGTAGTAAGGGTTAAAGAGTGAGACTGAGTGACAAAGGGAACCCCTTGTCTCAAATTGTTCTGATCCTGCCACCACTGTAGAGCCTAGATCAGGGTTTGAGTTACTGGGATCAGTTTGGTCAGAGGGTCCTTCCTTTGAGACCAAAAGGCTCTCAAATGGAACTGAATGTCCCTCATCTGAAATCTTGCTCCTTGCACTACTGCTGTAGAAGCAGCCATGTGCCCCAGGAGCTGTAGAAAATGCCTTGCTGGTCGAGACACCTGCAGGGTGAATGAGGAGACCAGGGTCCTTGCCCTGTCCAGGGGAAGGAAGGCTCTGGCCTTCTCTGTGTCTAGCTCTGCGCCTATGAAGGTGAAGAACTGGACAGGCTCTAGAACTGACTTTTAAAGATTTAGGAGGAAACCCAAAGAAGCGAGCAGTTGCTGAGTTATCTGTATGTGTAACTTGACTAGGTCTGGGGACTGGCCTACTATGAGCCAGTCGTCCAGGTAAGGGAAGATGGCAATTTTCTGCCTTCTTAGAGAAGCAACTACTACTGCCAGGCATTTTGTGAATACCCTTGGAGCAGAGGTGAGGCCAAAGGGCATTGCTCTGAACTGGTAATGGCCTGAGGGCAGCTCGAACCTGAGGTACTTTCGATGGGAGCTTCTGATGAGAATATGGAAGTAGGCATCCTTGAGGTCCAGGGACACTAGCCAGTCCCCTGGCCTTAGAGAGGGTAGAATAATTCCCAGAGTCACCATTTTGAATTTTGGTTTTAAAAGGTGCTTGTTTAAGTATCTGAGATCCAGGATGGGCCGCCATTCTCCTGTCTTTTTTGGGGTAAGGAAGTACCTGGAATACAATCCTTTCTGGGGCAGCTGAACACACCGGGCTTGCAGCATATGTTAAGCATAGTGAGGAATTCCTGGGGTTTGAAAGTGCGTTTGTAAAGGCTTATTAAATTTCTGGAACTTGGAATCTGGAGGAACAGCCATCATGATACTTGACAAGCCCTAAGAACCTGCCACTCACACCACACATGCAAACTTTCAGGAAACTGTGTCGAACAGCACCAAAGTTATTAAGGTGAAAAAATTTGGGGTTAGCATTAAACAGCCTGCTCACCCTAACTACACTTGTACTACTCCGTGATGCACAGTATAAGAACCAGCTACACTTGAAACCCTACTGAGCATGCTCAACAGCAAATATTTAAACCCTTATAACTCAAGAGCCAATTAATTTTTTTTCACGGAATCTTTCAAAGGCACCTCCTTGGACTGAGCCACTTCTACTCTGAACATTTTGGTAAACTATTCCAAACCATTTTTGGTCTACACACAAGCAAAGAAAGCTGCTAAAAGTTCATTTTTAAATGCTTTTTACACTCCCTGGGTTTCAGAATCTGGTCAGGCAGCCATCATGAAACTTGTCAAATCCTAAGAATATGGCACCCTGACCACATATACAAACTTCCATGCCATTTTGTTGAATGACAGCAATGTTATTAAGGTGCAAAAATTGGAGTTTAACATCAAAGTGTCTATCAACCCATGCTCTGAAGCAATATTTTTAACACCTTGTAACTCGAGAAAAGATTAAATATTTATTTTCACAAAATCTCTGAAAGGTACCTCCTTAGACTGAGCAGCTTCTATCCTAAAAATGTTGGAAAATTCCAAACTGCTTTTGCTACTGAGGTGAGCTCAAACAAAAACTATCCAGAAAAGGATGTTTTTGTCCTCATATGAACACTCCCTGGGTATTGGAATCCAGACAAGTGGCTGTCACATTACTTACCAAAATCCTAAGAACTTGGCACCTTGGCTTTACATGCAACATTTCATACAATTCCATTGAACGGTGTCAAAGTTATTAAGGTATAAACTCATGAAAGTAAACATTTTTCTCACAAAAGTTAAATGGCTCACAAAAGTAAAATTCTTCTTTCATACTAGAGGGTTATTTTAAAAACCATATTAAGCATGCTCAGAAGTAACATAGAAACATAGAATTTGACGGCAGATAAGGACCGCTGGGCCCACCTAGTCTGCCCATTTCCCTACCTACTGGATAAGCTGCAGATCCTAGTTAACCAGCAGCTTACTTCTTCCTACCCCCACCCCCTAGAATGGCCTTATGACTGTCCCATGCATGCTTGAATTCCACCACTGATTTTGACTCCACAACCTCCTCCGGAAGGCCGTTTCCATGCATCCACAACCCTCTCTGTGAAAAAATACTTCCTTAAATTACCTCTGAGCCGCCTCTATCTTCAAATTGTGCCTCTTGTTCTTGCACACTCTTTTTGAAAGATGCTACCCTCTTGGACTTTGTTGATTCCTTGAGGTACTTGAACGTTTCTATCATGTCCCCCTCTCCTCCTTTCCTCGAGGCTATACATATTAAGCTCCTTTCGCTCTCTTCATATGTCTTCCGGTGCAGACCTCCACCATTTTAGTTGCTCTCCTCTGGACAGCTTCCATCCTGTCTATGTCTTTATGGAGATTGGGTCTCAGAACTGCACAATACTCCAGATGGGGTCTCACCAGCTGTCTGTATAGAGGATAATAACTTCCTGTTTTCTACTGGTGATGCCTCTCCCTATGCATCCCAGTATCCCCAGCCCTCCTTGCTGCCCTCTCACATTGCTTGCCCACCTTTAGGTCATCTGATATGAGTACCCCAGGTCCCTTTCCATTTTTGTTGTTGTTAGTATCTCACCCCCATTGTGTACTCTTCCCCTGGGTTTTTGTTTCCCAGGTGCATTACCTTGCACTTCTTAGCATTGAATCTAAGCTGCCATACATTTGACCATTCCTCTAACCTTGCCAAGTCCCTTTTCATCCTTTCCACCCCACCCTGCATCAACTCTGTTGCAGATCTTTGTGTCATCTGCAAAGAGACATACTTTTCCTTCCAGTCCCTCTGCAATGTTGCTTATAAAGACACTGAAGAGGACCGGTCCTAATACTGAACCCTGCGGTACCCCACTAGTAACCCTCCTTTCTTCTGAGTGGACTCCATTTACTATTACTCTCTGTGTCCTATTCTCCAGCCAATTTTTTACCCAGGATGTCATCTTGGGACCCACTCCCAGGCTGGCTAACTTGTATATTAATCTTTTGTGTGGGACTGTGTCAAATGCCTTGCTAAAGTCTAGGTAGGCCATGTCCACAGCCCCTCCCTGATCTACTACTTTGGTCACCCAGTCAAAGAAATCTATCAGATTCGTCTGGCATGACCTTCCCGCTGTGAATCCATGCTGCCTAGGGTCCTGTGGCCCTCTAGCCTCTAGATAATGCCAGATTTCAGAATGCAGATAAGTGTCAATTACAAAACTTGCCAAGTCACCTTCTAATTCTTTTAATTCAAAAACAGAAGGATATTTTTATTTTACAAAACCTTCAAGATGTATACCACTGGTCTGGTCACCTTCTACTCTGAAAGTTCTGTATCAATGCGACAAACAGTTTTGCTCCACAGGTGAGCAAAAACTGCCCAAAAGGTACATTTTTGAAGACTTTTTAAAATGCCAGATTTCAGAATGCAGATAAGTGTCAATTACAAAACTTGCCAAGTCTTAAGAGCTTGCCAGCCTGTGACAGGGAGCTCCTACCACTCTTGAGGACCAACCTTTTCTTAATTCTGTTGTAACAGCTCTTCTATTTCTTAGCCTAATCTATCCTTTACAATTTCTAGTCCATAAGTTTGGCCACCTATGGGCACCACCTTCCCTTTCTTGACTATGCTATAGTGTCCTTTTTAATTTTCCTTTTCTCTTTCAGGTCCTCGTACAGGGAGGTTATTGTGGTGACCTCCAAATGTATGTAAGAAAAAATTACTCACCTTAGTAATGTTGTTTCTTCTAATGGAGTCTTGCTATATTATAGAAATTAGCAGTTTGATCCAGCTCTAGAACTGCCCCGGAGTGAAATGGTTAAAACCATTCCAAAATAGAATTTTGGCACGAGAGCAGCTCTATCTGTGTCATTTCAAACTTGAACTGTCAGATCTTTACGAGCCAGACTCACTAAGGTCTGTGTGGAAGCTGTAACTACACTAGCCAAATGGCTACCTAAATAAACAACCATTGATGGTCCCAACACCCAAGACTCAAGTCAGGGGACCAGAAATACTAACACCATTCTAATAATATGAAAATGGAACATGAGTATAATAAAACACACACACGCGCATACACATACACACCCAAAGTCCCAAAGGGGACAAAATGCTAACAGGACATAAGTAGTGCCCACACTAAGTTGCCCGCACCCCACCAAGTAGAGGTTATGAGAGGGGCAGGTTGGGGGGGGAGGTCTATAATATAGCAAGACTCCATTAGAAGAAACAACATTACTAAGGTGAGTAATTTTTTCTTCAAACAACATGAAGTCTTGCTATATTATAGACATTAGCAGAATACACAGCAGTACCTCCATGGAGGAGGGGCAGAACCTACTTAGGGAATAGGCTCTGAAGAACAGCTGTGCCAAACCGAGCATCTCTCCTGGCCTGGACATCCAGGGAGTAATGCTTGGTAAAAGTGTGTACCGTTTTCCAAGTAGCAGCCTGGCAAATCTCTAATAAAGGGATATCTCTGGCAGCAGCTAGAGATGCAGCTGTACCCCTGGTAGAATGTCACAAAATTCAAATACCTGGGGGTATGGTTAGATAATAGGTTAGACTACCTAGAACATTTGGAAGAACTGTTAAAAAAACTCAGACAAAGACTTGGACTTTACTACAGAATAAGGCACTTCCTTACAAGTGATTCAAAAAAGAAAATGGTCCAGGCCACTTTCCTCTCAGTACTAGATTATGCTGACTTCTTATACAGTCGCTGCCCTACTGTATGTCTGAACAAGATAGATACACTATATCACAGAGCCTTGAGGTTCATCACAGCCTACCCTACAGCACTCACCACTGTCTGCTCTACTCTGCAGTGGGATGGACGTCACTTCAAGCCAGAAGAGATAGAAATGCAATATTATGGACCTACAGAGCAATATCGCAGCAGCTTCCAAAATATATCTCTGACTGTTTTCTACAAGCCACATCAAATAGTTATGCATTAAGAAGTATGAACCTTATTACCTCAAGGTGCCTAAATTCCACTCTCGACATGGTAGATATGCAGTTAGCTATGTGTTATCCACTTTATGGAACACAATGCAGAAGACATTGAAAGTGAAGAAGCTTATATCTATTTCAGCCTTCAAATACCTATACAATAGGATTTTCAAAGAAAATGTAGCTGCTTCCATCAACACTAGTTTAACCCTCCATATTTAGATACACAAGACCAGCTCACCAGCACCTACTGTGAAACTCCTATAGCTCACTATCCAGTGCCTTTTCAGCTCCTATACCCTTAATACTGAAATCTCCTAATGCTCCCAGCTCTTACCTCTCGCCTAACCTCTCCTCTTCCTCCTATACCTACTCTGGATCCTCTTATTGCACCAACTCTTACGATTCCTCCTCCCCACCCGGTTCCTACCCCTGACCATTACTGCAGGGTACCAATCCTGCCACTCCGCCAGCCACAAACACTCTTTGTCCCCTAGTACCCATCCGTGAGCTGGCTACCTTATGAACCTTCTGAATCTGTACATATGTAATATATCCTTGTTTTTCCTAACATGTCAAATTATGTGTTCAATATCTGATTTATTGTTTTATTTCTGTCTTCACAATTTGGTGTATAATCTGATTGTTATATTATTGGGATCTGTTGTATAACTCACATTTTGTATTCTTCTATTTGTAAATGTTCTGAATGCTATATTTCATGTAAATTGAACCTTGACCTTACCAGGTCCATCTTGCAATGAGCCTTGCTCAACGATGTTCGCTTGGATAAATAAAGATTTGATTGATTGATTGATTGATTGAATGAGCTCTCAAACCGGGGCTCTGCTCACTTTCTGATAACAAAATTGGATACAAGAGACAATCCACCTGGCTATTGATCTCTTAGTGGCAGGTTTGCCTTTCCCAACTTCACCATAGGTAAGGAAAAGTTGGAGGGATTCAACCTGTGACCTTTGGTACGCTCTATATAATAACTAAGAGCCTCTTAACATCCAGGTTGTGCAACCTCCTCTCACCAAGAGGAGTGATCAGTGAAAATACTGGAAGGAGATAGATTGATTAAGATGGAAATCTGAAACCACCTTAGGCAAAACTTCCTATTAGTCCTAAGGACCACCTTATCCCTGTGGAAAGAAATAAAGTCAGTCTCCACTGACAAGGCTTGCAATTCACTTATGCGTCTGGCAGAAGTGATAGCCACTAGAAAAACAGTTTTCCAAGTTAGGTACTTAAGCACTGCAGAAGACAGAGGTTCAAAAGGGGGTTGCATTAACTGGGCAATGCAAACATTAAGGTCCCAAGCAGGGGCCGGTTCCTGAAAGGGAGGATCAGTATGGAGTAATCCCTTAAAAAACTTGGAAAACACAGGATGCGAGGAAAGAGGGGATGACTTTCCTGCTGACACAAAAGCAGACACAGCTGCCAAATGAACTCTCAGGGTAGCTGGTCTGAGACCCAAGGAATTAAGATGTACCATGTAATCTAACAAATGGCCAATTCAGCAGATTCTGGGAATATTTTTCCAGCACACCAAATGGAAAACCTTTTCCATTTAGAACTATAAGTAGTCTAGTGGAAGGCTTTCGAAGCCTTTAGGATCTCAAGAACACCCTGAGAGAGGTGTAAATCAGCAACTCTAACTCCTCAAGAGCCAGACCTTGAGGTTGAAGGATTTGAGGTCCGGATACCAAACCCTTCCCTGGGCACAAGTCAACAGATTGTGATTCCTGGGGAGGCAATAGGGAAGATGGACTGTCAGAGACAGAAGGAGTGGGTACCAGGGCTGCCTGGCTCCATCCGGGCAATCAGAATCACCCTGCAAGGCTGAGATCTGATTTTGACTAGTACTTTGAATAGGAGAGGAAAGGGGAAAGCATAGAGGAACTTCCTCCCAATCCAGAAGAATGGCATCCAGGGAACTGAGCCCAGTACTGGAGGCCTGCAACAGAACAGAGGAAGTTTGTGATTGTCTGGGGCTGCAAAAGATCTATCTGAGGGATGCCCCACCTGGCAAAAACTATCCCCAGCACTTGAAGATCCAGGGACCATTCGTGATGGCCCTGGGAAATCCTGCTGAGGGCATCCGCTAGGACATTGTCCTTCCCTGGAAGATGAACTGCTATGAGGGAAGTGTTCAGGGAATAGGCCAGAAACCATAACTTCATTGCCTCGGTGCACAAGGCCGAAGACCAAGTGCCCCCCTGTTTGTTGATGTACCACATTGTTGTGGTGTTGTCTGTTCTGACTTGTATCACCTTGTCATGGACAGATGCAGAAAAGCTTGAAGAGCTAAAAAGACAGCTCTGAGTTCCAGCAAATTGATGTGGAGCAGAGATTCCTGGGGACCAAACTCCTGAGTGGAAAGGTCGCCCATGTGGGCTCCCAACCCAGAAGGGAAGCATCTGTAGTGAGAGTCAAGTCGTGAGAAGGGGAAATGAAGGGACCCCACTCTTAAATTGCTCTGATCCTGCCACCACTGGACAGCTAGGATCAAGGTTCGAGTCACTGGGACCAACTTGAAAGGGGTCTCTTCTCTGAGACCAAAAGGTTCTCAAGTGAAACTGAATGTGTCTCATCTGAAATCTGGCTCCTGCACAACAGCTGTGGATGCAGCCATGTGCCCCAGGAGCTGCAGAAAGTGTCTTATGGGTCGAGAGACCTGCAGAGTGAAGGAAGAGGCCAGAGCCACTAAATTCTTTACCCTTTCTGGGGAAGAAAGGCTCTGGCTAGCTTTGTGTCCAATCCTGCCCTATAAAGGTGAGTACCTGGACTGGTTCCAGAACCGACTTTGTAGGTTTAGAGAAAACCCAGGAGGTGAGAAGCTGCTGGGAGACCTGCAGGTGAGATTTACCTGTTCTGGGGACTGGCCTACAATGAGCCAGTCATCTAGATAGGGAAAACAGCAACCTCTGCCTCCTTAAGTGGGCCACTGCCACTGCTAGACACTTTGTGAATACCCTTGGAGCAGAGGTAAGGTCAAGGGCATTGCTCTGAACTGGTAATGACCTGAGGGCAGTTCGAATCTGAGGTACTTTCGATGGGATCTTCTGATTAGGACATGGAAATAGGCATCCTTGAGGTCCAGGGAGGCTAGCCAGTCCCCTGGCCTTAGGGAAGGTAAAATTATGCCAGAGTTACCATTTTGAACTTTGGTTTCAAATGATGCTTGTTCAGATATCTGAGATCTAAAATGGGCCGCCACTCTCCTGTCTTTTTTGGGGTAAGGAAGTATCTGGAATACAGACCCCTGCCCTGATGCAGGGGAGGAACCCTTTCTACTGCTCTGAGAGCTAACAGGGATGAGACCTCTGTTTCCAGAGTGAGGGTCTCTGAAGCACTTGCAGGTAGAAAAAGTCTGCTTCTCAACTTGGGAAACTTTTTGAAGCTGAGAACCAGACCCTGGCTTACTACTTCCAGAACCCACTTGTCTGAGGTTAAAGAAGCCCAATTCTGACTGAAGTAAGCCAGCCTGCCCCCCACTGGTACAGGAGAATCGGCCCTGGGCACCCCATCAGGTGCCTGTTTCCAGGAGCTTTAGGCTGGGGGTGGGAGCAGGTCTGCCCACCCCTCGTCTGCCCTGCCTCTGAAGAAGCCCCTCTGAGCATAGGCAGAGGAGGCCTGAGTCTGTAGAAAGGCCTGTGAAAAGGCCTACCCCTACCCCTGGGGGCATGCCTTTGAGGAGTGGCTTGCCACCCTTAGCCTGGGCACCTTTAAGTAGTCCTAGATTCATCCATCTTTTCATGTAATTTCTGTCTGTTTCCAAACAGAGAATTTCCCACCACAGGAAAATCCATAGCCTTAGTTTGGGTATCCCAGACAAACTAGTACACCTGAGCCAGGCCAACCTACGAAAAGCTACAGATGTGGCCATGACCCTAGAGGAAATATCATTAACATCCACAGCAGCATGGAACTGAACCTTAGAGGCTTCAATGCCATCAGCAGCCACCTGTTCTAGTTCACTAGCCAGCTGGCCATGGGCCTGCTTGGCCAATTGCATAACAGTATCCCATCTAGATTTCTGATACCTAGCTACAAGAGAGGCTGCCATATACTGTTTTTTTGCCATGGCATCAATCTTCCTGGAATCCTTGTCAGGAGGATGTGAAGCCAAGGGAATATTAGCTTTATCACAGGCAGCAGCCTGAACTACCCCAACATGACTGCATTGCTGAGAAAGGAATTCTGTATCAGGGCCTGACAATGTATACCTTCTGTCCATCTTTTTATCTACAGGAGGCACAGAATTAGGAGCTTTTAAAATTTTAATTGTTTGTTTCCTAAAAGACTTATGTAAAGGAATAGACAATCTCCTAGACTGTGGAATATCCATCATTTCTACAAAATCAGGCTCCTGTTGCTCATCCACAGCCTCTTCTAAAGGAAGCTGGAGGGTTTCAGCAACTTTTTTATAAAACATAAAATGAGATGGGGACTCAGACAGCATAGGGGGAGATTCTAAAGGTCTGTCTGGGGAGATGTCCGGTTCAATGGGCACACCCAGACCTTCCCAGCCACATTCATATGTTCATAATCCTCCTCCCCCTCCTCTGGTTCATAAAATTCCTCAATATCATAATCCTGAACCACTGGGACCGGACGAACCAACCTTTTACCAGATAGTGGTGGTTCGGACGGACCTGAGACAGTGACTGGACAATTTGTATGGCTTTTGCATCTCTGCAGCAGTTGGAGAAGGAATTTTGGACTCCAGACCTGCTGATTTTCTTGTTTTCTTTACTGGAATTGGTTCCTCAGAACCAGCTTTTCTTTTGCCCGAGGAAGTCTGGCCCTGGTCAGAGGGCACTCCCTCTGGTTCGGTTGGCACCGAACCGGGCTGGCCATCCGGGTCAGCGGACTTTTTGGCCTCTCGTTCCTGAGCCTGCCCAATCTTTTCCAGGGTGGCTGCAGGGAAATTCTTACATACCTGGCAGTCTGACTGGAGGTGGTCAAACCCAGACAATAAACACATGTGGTGTGTGGGTCCTTGCAAAGACTTCCCACAAACATCACAGTGTTGAAACCCAGTGGGCCCGGTTTTTCTTTTGGGTTTCTCAGACATAATGCCAGCCTAACCAAAAACTTGCTCTTTTAACGGCAGTGCTAGAAAGACACCCTTATCGGTTCCTAACCTGTCACGGTATTGGAAAACCGTAATAAATCCGCTTTTTAGAACCGATAAGAACTGGGAACCACACTCTAAAATAGTAACTTTAGTTTTAAATGAGTTTTAACTCACTGATCGGTTCAAACCGAACCGATAACTTACAAGTTCCACACAGACAAAACCTTCATTTACTTACGGTTACCACAGATAGAGCTTGAACCGAACGGTTTTATGTTAAAATAAAACTATTCTCGTTAAATCCAACCGAGAAAACACTTTTTAAACCGAGAAATGAACCGAGCAGAAGGAGAAATCTCCGGAGCGTTACTGTTCACTGAGGCGAGTAAAGAATCTGACAGTTCAAGTTTGAAATGACACAGATAGAGCTGCTCTCGTGCCAAAATTCTATTTTGGAATGGTTTTAACCATTTCACTCCGGGGCAGTTCTAGAGCTGGATCAAACTGCTAATGTCTATAATATAGCAAGACTTCATGTTGTTTGAAAACAGGTTGTGTTTATCATTGTTGGATTTAGTATATAATAGCACTATGTCATAAAATACCTTGATGTATATACCTTATGTTTATGAAACCTGTAAATGTTGAAAATACCATGGCATTAGGTGTTTTTGATAATGGTAAAGAGTACTAGGTGACTATTATGAAATTAAGTTAGTTGTGCTATTTAAAATGCATGTAAATTGCTGTAAACTGAACAAGTCTGAAATTTCATGGTGATTTGCATTTATCCCATGATGCTCTGCATTATGGAAGTATGTATGATGTTGTATTTCTTTGAAACTTGATTTGTTGCCAATGCCCTTTGGGGTAACCCTTTTTTCAGTGATTTCTCACTGAGGTTCTTTGTCTATAGCTTGTGCTTTTTTTCCTTTTTGAGCCCCCACTACCCAAACAAACAAGGCCCACATGGGGTGAAGGATTTTCACTAAAAATGGTTAGATCAGAGATCAGTGTCAGTAGCTGCTGGCTAAGTGCAGAGAAAGGACGTACATAGTCTGTAGCTGCAAACTGATGTACTGAAGAAGGAATATGGCATTGCAGAAGCTTATTTCCTGTATTTTGAATAAACACCACACAGAGATTGTGTGTTGAACATGAAGTTCAGTGCCTGGTCCATCTGTTATCCCACAACCCCTCCCCACAGCCAGACTGTGCATGCAAAATGTCAGGCAATTTTGTTAAACAGTGCCAAAGATATTAAAGTGCAAAAACTGGGGTTAACACTGATCAGCCTCTTCAGTCTGAACTATACCTGCACTACTGCATAAGCATAATATTCATTTTATTTGTCTGGCACTGTTAACTTGGATAATATTGCTGACTATACAGATTTATGCTATTTGTACTTTTATTTTTTTATACCTTTGCACCTGGAAATGAGCTCCGCTCAGCTAATTTATACATAGGTAAACAGTTAACTCATTCATTTCATAGCAACCATTTTGAATAAGGTTAAGCATTTCAACTCATACTATACAGTACATACAATACAGGAGGAATGTTTTCCATCTAATGTAGACCTGTTAAGATGACAGCCAAATATGGTTACATATACAAATTATACTTGTCATATTTATAGTGATACAAAACAACAATACAAGTAATTGAAACATTTATGTTGGACACTTTCTAATAGATGCCCCTGTGAGATAATCTTTTTACAATAACATCTTTAGCTCCTCTTTCATTATGGTCTCTACCAGTATTGTGTCATAAGGCATATAAGTAAATAAAATATAAGGAAACCAACCTGTGTCATAAAGAATGCCTCAGTGTCCTCCTGTTCCACTTCAGAGGTGATGTTTGTAGGGCTCTGCTTTCCTGGCCTTTCATCCATTAGACTATCAGAGTCTTGCACTGCTTCCTCGGGTTCCCTGCCCTGCCCTGCCACAGAAGAATATCCAATTTGCGGAAGAGGCTCCGATAGAGATGACCTCTGTGGCTCTTTATCAGTCGTTATTCCAGTCTCACCAGGATCAAAATGTTGTCCCAGCAAGAATGATTTTGGTGAGTATTCCAACATCAAAGGTTGTTTGGGTACTTTTGGAATGTGGCTCTTGACCTAGAATGGAACATACAGAAGCAATGGTAGCATACATAACTACAGTACGAGGATGTGCAACATATCATACGTGACTGAATAGCAAGTATCAAATATTTGACAGCAAAAATCAGTTATAATTGTGCATGTTGAGAAATATAATGAACATAAAATAAATAACGAGTTAACAGTTTTCCAACTCATAAATCTACAGTGATAAAGTAAGCAATGATCCAAAACATGGTGTACCGTAAGACAGATCTTACCACATGCCCCAGGTTGATAGTGAAGCTTGAGGCATATTATGAACACTTTCAACCACCTGGGAAGTGCAGCAAGATATGTCTTACTGCACACCCTGGATAGGGTTCTTGTGCACACACAAAATGTCTTATTTAGACAGAAAAATGTCTGAAAGAAACATTTTCAATTTCATTGAGAGCCGTCCTTGCTGTAAGACAAATCTTCTCAAATGGTAAAATGACATGGTTCAGCTTATCATGTTAATTTTCTCACTGCTGGCTTATAAGATTAGTTAATTCCCATGGGTGAACATATGATGCAGTAGACATGGATATTCACATTTGGCATTCTTGTTTTTGCATGTTGCACTCATTTTACTGCATGTGTGTTATTGGGGAGTTTACTGACATGCAAACCTGAAGAGAACACTGAAATGTTCAGGTAATCAGTATAACACGACAGGGTGCATAATTATGGTGAGATAATTGCATGCCTTAGATGTGTTGTTTCAAACCAAGTCAGGCATTTTAATGGAAAGACTAATGTGTTCAAAACTAATGAAATCACTAAGGAGACTGTGTGTGTATAAAATTGAATGATACATAGAGAATAATGCCTTTGTAGGTGTGTGTTATGAGGATTTTTCATTATCACACACCGAGGGTGTATGAAAAATCCTCATAACACAAACCTTGCACAGGCATTATTTTTATGGCTGCGTGGGCAGAGCTCCATAGACATTATGCCATCATAGGAGGTTTAGGAGAGCACTGTGGAAGCATGTTACTGGGCGCTGTCCAGTGTGCTGCCACAGTGCTCTGACAAATGTCCACTGGTGCTGTTCATGTGGCTCTTCCCCTCCACGGGCCACATAAAAAAAAAACCTTCGTGAGGCTCTACTTTTTCTTCTGCAACTGTGGAAGTGATGGCCGCCATGCCCAAGATGGCGGTGTCAACTCAAACTGCACAAGTGTGAGTATCGTGCATGCTCAGTTCTGTCAGCATCACCATCTTGGGAACAGAAGACTCCAGTGCGGTGAAAGCGTGGCGACAGCTCAGAGTATTCTTTTACTCACTCTCGCCCCACTCTTGTTGATTTAAGCAGCTGTACTGGCTCTGACTAGAGTTTGTTTGCAAGAAAGTGAATGCTAAATCTGCTAGAGCAGCTCCACACACACACACCTACACAGACACCCACACCCACACTCACACATCACACAGGCACAGACACACACACACGTATACACACCCTGTTTCTTTGGGATTTTTTTGTGTTTTTTTTTAAATACAGTGCAAACCTCCATAGAAGCAGTAGACAGTCACACTCCATTCGCAATGCAGCGGCTGTCTCCTGAAGGATATGAATGGCAGGATCAATCAGGTAGATTTTTTAATTTGTAAGAGCAGGATCAACCAGATAAATAGTGAAATAGTTTAAAAAGTTACCTGCCATGGCAGTGAGGGGTGAAGGATCAGCACAGGTTTCAGTTCTCTGAGATTAACTCTCTAAATCTTGGACAGTCATTTCCAATAATCACAGGTACAGGTAATTTGGGTACTACCCCTTTTGGTGCGACATCACGTTAATATTCAGTGTCACTTGTCTGGTGGGATAGTATTGCGTGTCCCCATGGATGCAGATGACACCAGTACCTGCCTGGTCCTTGCACACAGTGTTTTCCCAGCACTTCAACATGCACTGGGGTACTGTCTGCTTCCTGAATCAGTAAGTCCCTTTACAGTAATATCTCCCACCTTGAGATCTGTTAAATACTTGCACCAATTTGCTAAGGCCAAATCTGCTGCAGTTGTACCCTCCTTATTTTTATGGCAGTTTCTTGCAATATGGCCTGGCTTGTTACAGTTATAGCAAATAAAGTATTTGGGTGCAGACTTGTTACCCCCCCACCACCACAGTTTCTATCTGATTTGGAGTTAGACTGGGAAAAAGTGGATCTTAACAATCTTTGGCTGCTACTTTGCTGCTGCATGGTCTGTCTGACCATCTGATAGTCCTCAGCCAAAGAAACAGCCTTTTCCCCACTTTCTGGTTGGTGTTCATTTACCCAAAGCTGTACGTCTATGAGCAAGATGTTGATGACTTGCTCCATTGCAAATGTGTCAGTGATCTGTGCGACTGTTTTACCCTTTAGTTGGAGCCATTTACTAAGGGGTTCTCTGAGTCAGGTGAAGGCTTCTTGAGGATTGTCGACTGAGTTATACTTCAGGGACCGGAATCTTTGCCTGTAGGTCTCTCCTGCGGTGTATCTTTTCAGAATTTTTCTTTTCACAATGTCATAGTTTACCAACTGTGCAGTGTCCATATTCCTGTAGACATGTTGGGCTTTACCTGTCAGGTAAGGTACCAGCCCGATTGCCCATTGCTGCTTTGGCCACTGGCAGGCTGCGGCAATCCTTTCAAAAGTTGTCAGGTATGCTTTGAGCTCATCCGAGGGACACAGCATTCTAAGTTTAAGGTTGTGTAAGTTGTTGGTGTTTTGTTGCTCTGCTGGACCTGTGCCAGATCCTCCAGCTTCGATAGCTTGCAAGGCATCCAGCCATTGCTGCTCCAGTCGCTGCATCTCTCCTCTCCTCTTCTCTTCTCTGCTGCTCCTTTCACTGCATCTCTTCCTTTTCTCTGCTTTGTCTCTCTCTGTTGTATAGCCCACCATTTGAAGAAGGCAGACAGGCTTTCAGATTCTGTCACTGCCTGTTCTTTTTTTCCCCAATTGCTGGTGCTGGCTGTATAGTCTCAGCTTGAACTTCTATCTCTGCTAGTTTGGCTGCCATCTTTCTAGTACTGACTCCAGGGCTTGCTGGTGCAGAATCCATATCTTTCTTCTATGCTTCCCTGGTACCAGGTCTAGTACCCATGCACAAAAGTCCTGGCTTACAGTACGCATGGTGTAAATCCTATTTAGTCTGACACCATCTGTGGTCGAGGCACAGGTCATGAAGCATAGGAAGACCAAGAGCAGGTATAAATTTCACAAGTAGCATTTTAGTTTTTCTAATAACAGTAAAATAACAAATAAAATTGTTCAGTATAACTATTTACAAATGCAGTACAAACACAGAAAACAAAGTCCTTCATCTGAGGATATCTCTGATTCCAAGTTTCAGTCTTGCTCTCAGTCTCCTTCTCTCTCTTTCTCTAGTGAAAGCATTGCTGCTGTTTTTGTAGGTCTCTGTTTTGGAACTGTTTTTCAGAAAATGTTCTTGTCAATTTCCATCCTTGCAGGTGCAACAAAACAGTACCTTGTGTCCCAGAGCTGACCTCCTGTTAACAGCGCTGCAAAGAGTTTGCAAACCAGCATCTCAGGTTAACCCCTTAAGTTCCAAATAGGGCCGGCCCAGTGGTGCTGAGGGTTGAGGCACTGGATGCCACATCGGCAACCCGGGTTCAAGAGCGAGCTTGGTTTGTTGGGGGGTCGGTGAGGATGGGGAAGGATTGGGCATCCTATGGACTGCTCTCCTTCCCTGGGGAGGGGGGATTTCCACAAGCCAGTGCACTGGTGACCTTTAGAGGTGGCTGGATGCACTACAGTGCACGATCGCAAAATGCAGGGGATTGCAGCTGTGGTAGACATCTTCCGGGTGTGTACGGGAGCATGCACATGCTGAGCGGGACATCACTGCACATCCAAGCTTCGGGGAGAAAACTGAGTAAATCCCCCTATCGGCAGGTGAGGTGACGGTGACCGTTGGTAGCCCAAGGCCACACGTCAAATGTCGGCCATTCCTCCGTACCTCCCCGAGGATTCTGGGGCCTCTCCAAGGGGCCGGGAGAGTCGGGAGTCCTGAACCCGATGAAGCTCACGGAGGACGGTTCAGGCGGGTGGTGGAGCCGAGGAGCTATGAATGGGACCCCGAGAGATGCCCCGAAGGTAGGAAGCAGAAAATAAAGTCACAAAAAAAAGTTCCAAATAGTGTTTTGCAATAATTTCAACAATATAACTATCTACATTTTCAAACCAAGGGATCCCACTTTCACATAAAGATTCACACATATTTTCTAACCTCAGATGTGCAAGGGGGAAGAAAAGATAGAGACAGCAAGTGAAGGCAGAGAGAGAGAGAGAGAGATAGCGGAGGGGGGACAGCGAGATCGTTGGAGTGGCCAGTTCCTAGGTCTCACAAGACAATCTAACCACGCAGTCAGACAGAACAGAAGAGGATAAAATAGATCCTTGCGTTTAACTTTTTCTACATAACAAATCTTTCTACATAACGAATGGGACAGGGTCTTATTCAACCCTGTCACAGTGTTAAGGCTTAAATTCCATCTAATGTCCACTAATCTCTGGCGTCAATTAATCATAACCACTGTTTAATTCCTGGGTCTCAAAAGGATTCCATAGTTCTTTAAAAAATGCATTTCTAATATTTAAAGGGCATTTCATCACACAACTGTATCTTGGTTACTGTTCAGTTCTAAGATCTAAAAAAATCACAGCAATTCTTTAAATATATTGCAGTTTCATTGTTTGGAAAGACAGTTCACCACACAATTATATCTAGATTACGTTTCCAATTGTGTTTAATCTTGCCAAAATAGTTATCTAGCAGCCAAACGTTTACAATTTCATGATTTGGAAAGATAGTTCATCACACAATTTTATTCTTAATCACCTTTCAAACTGTGGTGAATCTTGCAATAAGTATTTATCAAACAGCCATCAATAACTCCCTTTGAGAAAGAGTTTCCTTAAACTGTTCATATTATAAATAGTGCAAAACCTTCAAATAAATAAAATTGTTAAAAAAACAAGGTCCAACTGTTAATAAATACTAGCTTGTAGTTGTCCTTCATTCGGCACAAAAGAGCATGATGTGCAAAATAAGAAAAGTGCTGAGTGCAAATTAATGTTGCAAGAACACCATTTGGGAATGTCTCAGCATAAAATTTTCACTCTAGTGGAGAGCTAACTGAAGTTCTGTTTAAAAAGTTTTTTGTGACTATACAGTTCCATCAACAACAACGACAACACACTGAAGATACTCGGAAGGAAAAATATTTTTTATTCCATCAAAATCTCTCCAATATCTATAACTCATCTGCAAATCACAGCACAACCACCGTTCATAAGGCACCGCACTTAACAGTCTCCACTCAGATAATGTCTCTGCATGGCTCAAGGTGTGGTTGTTCCCACAGTCATGAAAAGGGGAACAGGGAGAAACTACTTCCATAACCTCGCCAACAACTAATAGTACAGAACAACTACTTTTTTACTACTGCTGTAGAGACACTGTCTTATCTTTCTCCATAAACTGAAGAATATTGGGGGATGGGGAATGCCAAATCACTTTTAACAATATTAGAGCTCCTTCCTTTTGTTGTGTGTCACTGTGCTGAGATACCAAATAGAAATCCTGTTCACTCAAAAGTTTGAGACTAATTTAGACTCAAAACATTTTTAAAGTTCCACTATTAAATAGCAAAGCAGAAAAAAACAGCTTGTCATGCAGTTTGCATAACAATATTTGCAAAAATCGTTGCTTCGTTCACAATTTTCTGTTGCATGCAATGGCACTTATCTGAGTAGGCTGTTCATCTCAACAAAGTCAAAAAGGCCAGTAAAAGTCCACAGGTCATATGAAAACTCAGAAAAAAATAAATGTATTGGCATTTGCTTTGTGCAGCCATGGTAGCGTTTTAATTCCTGACTCACCCATCAGTCCTGTCTCACGCTGCTGTGATGGCTGGGTGGGTGGGAGTAAAGGGTCAGAGGTTGCAGCAGCACCCACACAGTTCTTCTGCACTCCCAATGCTCAAGACCTTAATGTGCAGCATAGGCGGATCCCCTCAGGCTCCCACATGGTGTGCACTACTGCACTGGTGTTCCTTGTGTGACTGCGTCCATCGCCGACCGAGGAAGCAGGTGCAGTGTGGCAGTATCTAGTGGTGGCACCAGGGACCAGCAAAACCAGCACATAAGAGAACAGCACAAAGTGGCTGTCCATGGGACAATCTTGTGCTTTAAAACTGACTGTCCACCTGCCGGAAGAAGCACCATTTTGTGCCTTATCTTCACAGTAGATGGATACCCCTGTAGCACATAGCCAAGTGTGTGTGTGTGTGTGTGTGTGTGTGTGTGTGTGTGTGTGTGTTTGCTTAAACTATACTGGTCTTCTATTCTGCATTTCTTATGATAACTAATTCATAGTATTTGGACCGTGGCATCAGTGCTTACATGATATTTGATATATGATATTTGTTATTTATATGTTTCTATAATGGGAGATGTGTTTTACACTTACCACAAATGTTAGATAGTATTTTTATAGGTATTAGCATTGCAGTCACATTACAATTCTTGCACCTTTTTGCACTTTGGATTTGAAAATTTGCACATGGTCGTTCTTCATGTATGATATCAAGGACCCCCTGGCTACTTCAGTGCAACATGTTACCCCTCCTGGGCACCCCATGAGGAAGGTTGGGATAGCCAAAGTGCGGGAGTCAGTTGCTTTTCGTAGCTCAAACTGAACTGAACTGATTGTGCATTTGCCTTTGCCAATTTGCTGCTTACAGTGTACTTTTTGCCTTTTGGACATTTGAAGCAAGCATTAAATATTTTAACTGCAACTTGCTTTCCATGTTTTTTTAAGTGCTGCATTTTGTTGGACCTAGGGCAGAAAGACCCAGTGCCTGCACCATCTCAAGGGCCATAACATGATCACCTATACATATGGCATGATGTTAAAGGTGCTCCCTTGTATTATGCACTATAGCTATGTGTACTGTATTGCATATTTATTTTCTTTGTACTATATACTTTTTTTACCTTGTTATGTAACCTTGATACTTGTGTGAAAGGGACACCATTGTCAGTGAGATGGTCTCAGTGGTTAACTCTTAATAAAATTGAAATCTCCCTAACGAAATGCTGGTATAAAATGTACTCTGCAGAAGAGGACAAATGGAGGGAGGTTTCGTTTTCCTCTGAGGAATTTAGTCAACAGGGAAGGGATCCTGAACTGGGCCCTGTTGGTGCCCTGGTACCATAGCTCTATGGTTCTAACCCAGGCATGGTATTGATTCCACATGAGAGGCCTGGGAAGCTTGAACAACATGAGTAATCTATCTAACCGGTCTCGATGCACATAAGCTGAAGGGTTATCCCTAGGATACTCCTGCCTCAGGGAGGAACTTGAGGCTCCAGTGACACCATTACCACAGGGGAGGATTGCGCAGAGACTTCTGTTTCTGGAGCTAGTACAACAGAGGAGTTGGCAGAACAATGGCCTTCGGGGGTGTCACCAGTATGAGCATGGAAATGGAAATTGCATAGTCACCGTAATGCTTGATCTTCTTGGACCATCTTCACCATTGATTCACACTGCTGGGTTCTCAACTGGAGGCACTAGGACCCTGCGGGAGCCAAAAATCTTCAGGAGGGCCAGTGCTGAGGTAAACTCCAGGCATGCACGGCACCACAAGACTGGCTCACATTACATAGCCTACCTCAGCAATGTCCCTCAGCTGCTTCAGTACCTTTTTATGTTTGCCAGCGTGCACAGTGCACAAGAAACATTTTGAGGAGAGCAGAGTATTGCAGAGGTGTGGTAGTGTTTGGCCAATCCAGCCAACGCTTTCAGGGACTTGTCCCTTGGCCACTAATCAACAGCTGATGATGGCAGTTTCAGAACGAGCACTGGACTTGAAAGAAATCTGCCACTGCAATCACGGACAGTTTTGTCACTACAGCAGCAGATCTCTCCCCCGACAACCAGGCAAATTCCAGCCATGTGCATTACAATGCACAGTAATGCGCATGGCTGGACTTACAAGCAACTCATTTGCTCAGTGTGTCTTTCCTGGTGAAATAAATAAATGAGCCCACCATGCATATTTGGCAGCTCCTGCCACCCACCACACACTCCCCCAAGCCAACACTGGGTTGCCAAATCCCCATGTCGGCATGCCCCCCCAAGCCCAAACATACATTTTGCTGACAACGGGGTGCCCAATCCCCATGTTAGCATGCTCCCCCAACTATTGTGGCACACTGGGAGCCTACCCTAGTATGCCAAAGTGCTTTATGTTTTTCTCCGGCGACCGGCTCCACTCCCAGTGTCGGATGTACCCCCATGCCCCCTTTGTCAGCCACCCTGGGTGCCCAATCCCGGGTTGACATTGATCCCCACTAGTCTGACACACTGGGAGCCCATCCCAGTGTGCCGAATCCATTTTGTTTTCACCTGTAAAAAGAAAACAGTCCCACAATGTATTTTTTAAACCTGAAAAAGAAAACGTTCCTCATCATTCCTGCCGGCCCCTCTCACAACCCGCACCCTCCTCTGTGCACCCCACCTCCCGCACCCCCCAACCATACTTCACCTCTGGAGGTCCAGCGCTGTGATCTTCTGTGGACCGGGAACATGTCTGCACTCTTCAAAAGCTGACCGCAAACTGAAGAAAATCACGGTGAGCCCTATAATGGCAATCAATGGTGGGGGGTTCAACTTAGGTTGATATCTCAGCCATTTTTTGAAGTTTTGGCCCCAAATTTTCAACATGGGGTTCTTGGGACCCCACCTCATGACCACTGATACTGTCATTTTGTTTCTTGGTCCCGAAAGGTGATTTCAGAGTCGTTGTGCGGAATCACCTTTCGGGAATGATTAACGAAAAGATAGTGCCACTGTTCATGAGGTGGGGTCCCAAAAAGCCTATGTTGCAAGTTTGGTGAAAAACTCCAAAAAATGACTGTTACAAGCATGCGTTGGCGCAGTTTGTACACATGCTTGTAACGTCACCAATTTTTAATATTTTCACTTCAAATTTTCAACATTGCTATTCTTTCACACCTCCTTATGAACAGTACAGCTGTCATTTTTTGCATCCTGTGGCGCAGAATGGCGCAGTCGCTGTGTGAAATCAACTTTTGGGACAGATTAATGAAATCACAGTGCCACTGTTCATGAGGGGAGGTCCCAAAAAGGCCATGTTGAAAATCTGGTGAACAAATTCTCCAAAATTTCATTTTTCACATCCTGCCCAAAATATCTTTTCGCAGCTGTTGCACAGAATGGCACATTCGCTGTGTGAAATCACCTTTTGGGATTCAGTAATGAAATGACAGTGCCACTGTTCATCAGGTGGGGTCCCAAAAAGCCCATGTTGAAAATTTGGAATGAAAATACCACAAACACCCGGCCGTTAAGGTTTCCAACTGTAATGCCCCACCCTGTACAGAGTGACGGGCGTTGAGGGTGTGGCTTGGGGTCATCAGCCATAATGCTCATGCCATTCCACCATGACTCCCACCCTGCAGCCACTGACAGACATCAAGGTGTGCCTTGGGGTCTTCAGCCCTAACGTTCACCCCATTCTCCTATACTGCACCCATCTCAGCTTGTTTCTTTATGGAATGGGGTGAGCATAAGGCTCAAGACCCCAGGCACACCATGACACCTGTCAGTGTCTGTAGGGTGGGGTGAGGTGGAATGGCGTGAGTGTTATGGCTGATGACCCAAAGGCACACCCCAACTCCTGTCAGTCTCTGCAGGGTGGGGGGTGGAGGTTGGCGTTAGTTCAATACTTCACTGCCATTCCTATTATGCATCTCTCTGACTCATGCAGTACCAATGCCAATGCCAGCAAGCAAACATACAGCATTGACAAATGCTTGTTTACTGAGAAGATGCACCATAGCCTAACTAAATAAAACACCTAACCTAACAAGGGCATAAGATAGCCCTTGGGACCCGTGTAAGAAGGGTCAACAACAAGAACAGTGTCTTCACAGCCCAAACCAAACAAGGGAGATGAAGACCAAGAAACAGAGAGAGTAAGCCCAGGGGATGGTGGGTGAGCATGTGAATCAATGGTAAAGACAGTCCAAGAAGATCAAGAATTATGGTGAGTACATCATTTCCATATCTTCCTGGACCTTATCTTCACCATTGATTCACACTGCAAGGTTAAAGTGCCAAGCTCAGACAAAAAAATCCCCCCCGAGTAGGGTGGCAGGAGATGGAGCTCACTCAGGAGGAGCCCACTCAGGACAAGAGTTCATTAAGGATTGTCCTGCCAAAAGAAGCGTGGTGTCAGGCATGGACATCCAAGGCATCGTGCTTGATGAAAATGTGCACTGTGCTCCAAGTAGTGGCTCTGCAAATATCAGTGATGGAAACAGAGAAAACTTCTGCCAAAGACATAGTGACAGTTCTAGTTGAGTGGGCACAAACCTGGCCTTCCAACTTGACCTGAGCCATAGAATAACACTGGTGAAGGCAAGCCACTATCCAAGCAGAAATACATTTGATCATGACCAGCTGACTCATCTGGTTTGGGTTAAAGGAGATGAAGAGCTGCTTGGACTGTTGGATGTCCTTAGTTCTATCAATGTAGAACCTGAGGGTCTTTTTTAACATTCAGAGAGTGTAGGGGCACTCCTCCTCATTCTGGAAGTTGGGGATGTACATGGGCAACACCAAAGGCTGGTTCAGATGGAACTCTGAAACCACCTTAGGTAAGAGCTTGGGGTGTGTGTGGAGAACGACCTTGTCTATATGAAAGACAGTATACAGAGGGTCCGTGACCAAAGCATGAACCTCAGAGACCCTACAAGCAGAGGGGATGGCTACCAAAAATGTGGTTTCCCAAGTGAAGAATCTGAGGTCACAAGTAGCCAGGGGTTCAAAGGGCTTATGAGAGAGCATGTCCAACACACAGTTAATATACCAGGGGGCTACTGGTTTTCTCACTGGGTGCCTTGTGTGAAGGATGCCTTTCGAAATCCTCTTGAGAAGAGACAGTTGAGCCACAATAAGGTTCTGAACTGGCTCATGGTAGGCAGAGACATCACACAGATGAACCTTGACAAAGGTGTATTGTCATCCAGCATTGGAAAGGTCCAGTGAGTACTCTAAAACCTTGTCCGGTGGACACTGGAATGGATCCAAACGGGATATGGTGCACCATTCAGAGAGACGCTTCCATTTGGCTGAATAAGTCTTTCTGGTAGAAGGTTTATGATCAGCCAGGAGAATCTCCCTCTGTGAGACCTTAAATCTTCTCACTTCTATCTCCTCAGGAGCCAGGCATGAAGATGACAGGAACATAGGTTGGGATGGACCAGAGACCCCTGTGTCATCCATATATGTAGAGACCTCCGAGGGACCACTGACAACTTGTTGATCAAAGGAAACTAAATCTGTCGAGGCCAGTAGGGTGTAATGAGAATCATCTCACCACTGTGAGCCTCCAACCTGAGCAGCACCCCTCAGAACCAGTGGAAGAGGAGGAAATGCATACAGAAAGTGATTTGTCCATTGCAGCCTGAATGCATTCTAACAAAAAACACCAGGTTCTGGATTTCTGGAGCAGAATCGAGGCAGTTTTGCATTGAGTTGGGATGCAGAAATGTCCAGCTCTGGGGTTCCCCACTTGTTGAAGAGAATCTCTACGATGACTGGAGCTAATGACCACTTGTGAGGATCTGCGTCTGTTCAACTGAGTTGGTCTGCTAGATTGTTCTGAGCCCCTGGCAGGTAAACTGCTTGGATCAGAGCATCATTCTCCAGACACTATTCCCACACCATCATTGCTTCTCTGCAAAGAGGGTAAGAGTGTGCCCCCCTGTTGAGGAAGTACATGACTGCCTTGTTGTCCATCTGAAGGAGAATTACTTTGTGATGGCCAAAGATCACTAAGGCTCAAAGAGCATAAAGAACTGCTCTCATCTCCAGCACACTGATGTGAAGATGGGATTCCATCTGAGTCCAAAATCCCAGTGTGTGGTGACCCTGACAGTGGGCTCCCCATCCCAGAAGAGATGCGTCTGTGGTAAGGGTTATCTGTGTTCTGGTGGAGAGAATGGGAGTTCTTGAAGAAGGTTGTCCTCCTGTGTCCACCATGCAAGCGATCGAAGCAGATGCTTCATCACTTTGATGGGGTAAGACTGGAATTGCGCTGTAGCAGACCACTGTGTGCTGAGCATCCACTGAGCTGTCCTCGTGCAGTCTTGCCAGAGACACTGTGAAGACTTTGGAGGCCAAGAGGCCCAGCATCCACTGTATAGAGTGAGCCCACACAGATGTGTTTTCCATGATGAGGTGTACCATTTGAAGAACTGCTTTTCTCCTGTCCTCCAGGAGGAATGCCCTCACCCTGGTGGTGTCCAAGCCGGCTACTATGAAGAGGAGTCCAGATAAGGGAAGACCTGTAGTCCAAGCTTTCTAAAGTGTGCTGCAAGAACTGCAAGACATTTTGTAAAGACTTGAGGAGCAGAGTAGAGCCCAAAGGGCAGGACTCTGAATTGGTAGTGCTGAACCAAAGCCACAAAGCGTAGGAACTTACAGTGGCTAGAGTATACCAGGGTGTGCTGGCACGTGTCTTGCATGTCCAGGGATGCTGACCAGTCTTGGGGCTTGAGAGGGAGGAAGGTTCCCATGGAAACTATCTTGAAGTCCTCGCAATACTGAAACGTGCTTAATTTTCTGAGGTCGAGAATGGGATGCATGCCCCCGGTCTTCTTTGGAACAAGGAAGTAATGGGAGTAGAAGCCTGTACTGCATTCTGCAAGAGACACAATTTCCACTACCCTGTTTTCCAGAAGGCCAGCTATCTCTGTAGTGAGAAGGCCTGACATGGCAGTCGGCAGAGTATGCTGCCTTTTGGGTGGATTGTCTGGGGGGATTTCTGAAAAATTCAGAAAATAACACCTCCTGGATGATCTGCAAAACCCATTTGTCTGTGGTGATGGACTTCCACTGATGGTAAAACTGAATTAGACAACCCCCCACTTGGTAGGAGAGGTCTGCCTCGGGCAGCTGAGGCAAAGCCGGGGCCAGAGCTTCAGAGAGTGGCACTGGGCACTTTCAGCTGAGGAGACTGATGCTTGGCTTGACCTCCTCTACCTTGTCCACAAAAGGGCTGCCTGCTGCAAAAGACTGACAGCTCTTCCCTCTTTGTGGATGTGAAGGAGCTGGTCTAGCAGTTTTGATGGCTGTCCTAGTCTTCTGAGAGGCTGCGAGAGACTGTTCCACTTGCTGGCCAAACAGGTAGGTGAGATCGAAGGGGATATTCATAACTTGCTGTTGAGCATCAGAGGAAAACCCTGAGGTCCAAAGTCAGGAATGTCTCCTCATGCCGATTCCAGCAGTGGCAGAATAGGAGGCAGTGTCATATGTAACCATGACTGCCTTAAACTGATGACTGTTAGATTCTATACCATGAGTGACAGTCTGCAGGATCTTTTATTTAGTGTCAGACTCTGGCAAGGGCTCTTCAAGAGACTTAAGGGAGGTCCAAAGGACATATTCATGCCAAGAGAGATGTCCTTGATAACTGGCTATTTGCATATTTAAAATGGCTGCTGCGAAAGCCCTTTTTCCCACGGTGTCAATCTTACGAGACTCCTTACTGATAGGCCAAGCCATAACCTCCTGAGGGAGAACAGGCTTGTGATTTTCAACAAGGATAACAATTTTATCTGCAATAGGCTGGGAAGCCAAGCTAGGTCTATCCTTGGGAGGAATATACTTATAGTCCAGCTGTTTAGAGACAGAATGAATGGAAGCAGGCATCACCCACACTGCCTCCGAAAGAGTTTCAAAAGCTGGAGGAACTGGAAATGTGAAGTTAACAGGAATGTTGGAACAAGAAGCCATTCCAGATGTAACCACTTACCTGGATCAGGAGCAGAAGTCTCCAGAGCAAGGGTTGCCTGCATGTTTCTCAGAAGAGTTTGACAGAATAGAGCCTCCTGAGGGAATGGAGCAGGAACTGGAGCTTGGTTCTCCAGAGTGTAAAAAGTTTCATCATCCCCGCCTTGTGAAAGAATGAGGTTGGCGTCAGATTCATCCCCTTTCAAGTAGTCTTTGGAAAGAGTAGCTGAGAAGGGGTGGACCCAAAAACAGCTAGATTGGATCTAGAAATTGAGTAAACAGGCAACTCCGGCACTGGAGGGGCACTGGCACCAGAACCAGCACCAGCCCTGATGGAACTGGCACTGGGCCCAGCACTGGCCACAGAAGAGATGGCACAAGACCCAGCACTGGTTCCAAAGGAGTCAGCACCAACAATGGCCCCAAGTGAGCCAGAACCAGCCTCAAGGGAGCTGGTGCTGTTACTGGCACTGAGGGAGCTGGCACCAGTGGCGGTGCTGCCGAAGAACCCAAAGAAGGTGAAGCCGGAAAAGGCACCAGGCGTCACACCAGAACAGGCCCCAAAAAGCCTGAACCCGGCACTGAGCCAGACACTGTTCCAGAGGGTCCAACCAGCATCGAAGTGATCGGAGAGAGTATCTGAGCCGGGCCCTGTGGAAAGATACCACAAGGAGGCAAAGCAGGTGGAACTGGCATCAGTGGCGCGATCACTGCCAAGGGATTAGAATCTGTTGACGGAGCCAAGTACTCTATCCAGCTTGAATGCCCCAGGTACAAGTCCAAAGACCCTAGGCCTGAAGGACCCAGACGTGGCTCCACTGGATGCTGTACCCACTGCTCCATAAGAACTGCCCAGTGGTAAAACTGCCCATCGGCAGCCCCACAAGGAGACAGTGAAGGGCTCCAGACCCAAGACCTGGAGAGTCTGAGAACAGAAGCTGTCGGAGAAACTGACAGTGCTGGTGAAGGCCTCCTGCTCGCGGATCTGGAAGGCTTTTTGGCAGATGTATTGGAAGGCGACCTCGAGTGGTACCGTTCTTCCCCCTCTGATGGGAAGAGGAAGAACCCAAGGTCGAGCGGTGCCGGGTCCCTGACCTGGACTGAGAACGAGACTGCTTCTTTTTGAGTCTGTGGGAGGACTGTCCTCCTTCCCTAACACAGGACTGCCCATCATCAGAACCCTCCTCCAGCCTCCAGAGCAGCATTTAAAGAGGGAGTCCCTACCATCACCACCCATGGTCTTATGCCACTGTTCGGTAGGGCTGAGAAGTCTTTTTTTTTTTTTTAACTAACAAAAAAAAATAACAAACTTTAGTTAAATAATAAAACTAGTTGAACTGAATGCTGTTTTCATACAGACGTGAAGTTTTGACTCACGGCAGGTGAGCGTTGTTGTCAATGAAGAGCACTCAACAGTGGGGAAAAACGGAACTGAGGCGGTTGAGGGCCATTGCCAAAATGGGCTATGTAGCACGAGCCAGTCTTGTGGTGCCACGCATGCATGGAGCCCACCTCAGCGACAACCCTCCTGAATATGTTTAACTCCTGCGGGGTCTTAGTGCCTCCAGCTGAGAACCCAGCAGTGTGAATCAATGGTGAAGATAAGGTCTAGGAAGATTTCCTGCTGCTTTGGAAGGCCTGATCCATGCCTAGTGTCATTGTCAGAATCGAGGCCAGGAGAAAATTCTGCACCAGGATCAAAGTCTGACTTGGAATCAGTGGACACCAAGGGAACAATGCCCCCCGCACTGAGAGCCTCTTTGGCATTGACCTCATCACCGACCTTGGCACTAGTGTCAGTGTCAAGCCCAGAACCGTCCCTCCCTTGATGCCAAATATGACACTGAAGTCAGGAGCGGCACTTGGGCTGATTGGCACCAACACTGGAACCAGGCCTGGCACTGAAAACCATGAACGATGTCAGTGTTAGACCCAGCACGGCCATCAGTGTTGCCCTCAGAGCTATCACCATGAATGATGATAACTACGCGGGTCATAACATCAGCCGGCATCAAAGGATCCACCAGAGTGGACAAAGCCCATGGCTTTGTGCCGGCCCGGTGGTGCTGAGGGTTGAGGCGCTGGACGCCACACCTCGCGCCACGCCGGTGACCCGTGTTTGGGAACGGGCACGGGTTGCCGTGGGTCAGCAGGAAGGGGATGGATTGAGTGTCCAATGGACTGCTCTCCATCTCCAGGAAGGGGGGATTCGGGCGGCCAGTGCTTGCCTGACTGAGGAGGCTGGGGTGGTGGCACGAGCTGCAAGCAGGGGCGGGACGCGGCAGACGCTGACTGGGGCACGACAGGAGCGTGCGTGCACCCAGTCGCTGGCATCATGGCACGTCATGTCCCACAGGGAGAAAAAGTGGAAAAAGAGAGAGAGCCCGGCAGAATGACGTTGTGCCCTGCAGCGCCGTCCCCGAGAAAGCACCTCCCTGGCATGGATCCGTTGGGGTGGGTTGAGTTGCTCCCCACCACCCTGCCGCGAAGGGTAAGTCGCGGGGTGCATAAGGGAGGGGGTCTGACCTTCAGGGATGGTGCTGGGGGGGGACAACAGACAGCAGGCTTGCAGCTGGAGCTCTGGAGGAAAAAATAGAAGAAAAAAAAAAAGCCCATGGCTTCGATCCCATGTTTGGGGATATCTGCTGCCCAGAGTGAGTGGACTATGGTAGGTTCTCTGCTGGCCTCCCAGAAGGAGCCAATGGACCACCCAACACTATGATTGAGGATTCCAACACAATTATAGCACGGTGGGGGAATGAGTACCTCGTACCTCAGCTGACCCCATAGAGTGGTGAGAGGCTGAGGGGAAACTGTCCAGTGTCCTTTCTTGGGCTCTCTTGGAGTGTCACCTACCTCTGAAGGTTTGGGGCTCTTGCCCCAATTTTCAAGCCTGAATTGGGATGGTGTGATAGTTCATGCTGAAGCAGACATTGCAGGAGTCCATATCATGGCTGTGCCTTAGGCAGGAGAGACATGTGTGATGCCTGTTGTCAGCACTGATTTTCTTCCCACATGCACAAAATTGAAATAGTGGGCCCTGTTTGTCCCTCTTCTTCAGCGACTTAGGCACCATGAAAAAGTAATAAAAGAAGAAGAGGAATGACAACAAAGGTGGATGGTGAAAAACTGAGGCAACAATAATTCGCTCCAACAGTGTGCACTTGATGGTGGAAAAAATGGAGTTGAGGTGGGCGAGGGAGCCAATAACTGTTTCTGGCAAGTGCTTATCACCATATGATGTTACGCAAGCACTGTAGGCCAGTAGCTGACACTCTGGCCAAAGATCAACAGGAAGTGTCCTCACAGCCCATACCCATTCAAGGAGGTGGGGAAGACAACATATATGGAACTGGAGTGAGTCTGGGGCAGGGGAGGTCTTGAATGGTTCTTTATGTAGATGTTATTCTTAAGGATCCAGAGTTTCATTACGTAACATTTCTGTCTTCAAAGAGTCAGTCTCCATAGAGTCATACTCTGTGGTCTCATGTTCAGTTGGCAACCTGTCAGAAAAAAGTTCCCCCCAGACTAGGAAGGCTGCATGTCTAGGACTCACGAGGAGAGTAGGTCTTGTAAAACAGTCAATCTGAAACCTGCGTGTTTCCTAGAATGAATGTCCAAAGTGTAGTGTTTAATAAGGATGTGAACACTACTCCAAGCAGCAATTCTACACATCTCTGAAATAGAGACAGAAAGGAATGAAGTCACTGAGGTAGCCATTACTCAGGTGGAGTGAGCACTGACTGAGCCCTCCAACTGCTGCTCTGCTAGGATGTAGCAGTGATGAATGCAATTGGTACTCCAATTAGATGAGTACTGTTTGGAAACAGGAAACACCTTTTCCTTGGGATCAAAGAAGAAAACACTTAAGAGGCTTGCCTGCAGTCCATGGTTCTACAAATGCAGAAACTGAGGATTCTTCTAAGATTATCAGAGTGCAGCACCACTTTGCACAGGTTCTCCTGCTTAAGGTAGACGGTTGGAAGAACCAAAAACTCACCCAGAGAGAAGTGGTGGTCAGATACAACCTCATTGGCAGAGCAACATGAGAAAAAATTACTTACCATAGTAATGTTGTTTCTTCCAGGGGATCCCTCATTATGCTTAACTAATGCAGTTAGGCCAGTAGGTTCAACTGCCCCAGAGACTGGGACTTATGCAAATGAAGGAATGTTGCAGTAGAAATTAGAACATAGTTCAAATCTCTGCCTCTAGGTGCTGCTGCTAACGGTAGTCTCCCTCAGATTCATTTCGAGCTAAGTGGGCAATAGCCCCCTATCTACTATCCTAAACTATCCTAGCTAAAAAGTTCTATAGCAATAAAGAACAAGCATTTGTCATTGCCAAACGTTTGCTGCTGGTATGCACCTGTTACTTATTTTTATTTTTTTTTTTTTACATTAAGTTTTGAAGACATTTGTTTTGTTTTTCATATAAAGAGAGACTAGAGGATCTCAACATGTATACTCTGGAGGGGGGAATATGATAGAAACATGGAAATTATGTACTTATCGTAATTCTTGATCTTGTTGGACGAAGTCTCCACCATTCATTCACACCAATGGGAGTACGCCGGAGGCGCTAGGACCCCGTGGGTGCCAAAAATCTTCAGGAGGGTTGGCGCCGGGATAGGACCGCGCACGTATGGCACCATGAGACTAGCTCGTGCCAGTATAGGCTATCTCGGCATCGACCCTCCAACCGCCTCAGTACCTTTTTGATCGAGGAGGTGCAGTGTAAACTAATGAAAGAAACCTAACC
Organism: Neoceratodus forsteri; assembly: GCA_016271365.2. NCBI lineage: Eukaryota > Metazoa > Chordata > Ceratodontiformes > Ceratodontidae > Neoceratodus > Neoceratodus forsteri. Next base: position 1,138,140,994 of record CM057458.1, on the reverse strand, counting down.
CTAACTTCTGGGCATGTGAAGGCCCGGATGACCCATGTAAGAAAGATCAATTCAACAATGTCTTCATAGCCCGAACAACAAGGAAGTGAAGACCAAAGTAGAACAAGTGAGCTCAGGGGGATGATGGGTGGGCATGTGAATGAGTGGTGGAGACTCCGTCCAAGAAGATCAATAATTACGGAAAGTACGTAATTTCTATATCTTCCTGGACTCAAGTCTCCACCACTCATTCACGCTAATGGGAGAGTACTGAGCTAAAAATCAACCCACCCCGAGTAGGGAGGTCGGAAACAGCGCTCACTTTAGAACAGGAGTCCAAAAGGACTGTCTTGCCAAAGAAAGAGAGCTGTCTGGTATGGATATCCAGAACATAGTACTTTACAAGGTATGCACTGAGCTCCAACTCACTGCCTTGCAGATGACTGCAACGGGTACTTTACGAATCTCTGCCAGGAAGCCACAACCGCTCCGATAGAGTGGTGTGAACCCGGCCTTTCAATTTGGCCTGTGACGTGGATTAGTAGTGTCAAAGATAAGCTACTAACCAAGCCGAAAACATTTCATGGCAAGAGGATGACCCTGCCGAGGCATGCTGAAGATACAATAGTTGTTTAGAAGGGTACCTCTTCGTTCTGTTGATGAAGAACTGCAGAATCGTCCTAACATCCAGAGAGTGAAGGGAGTGCTCCCCTTCCTTCTGGAGTTAACAAAGCAAAACTTGACTAAGGAAATGGAGCCAGCGACAAGCATACTGGCTCAAGATAGACCGAAAATGTGCAGAGGTGTACCTTCACTGCCGAGTATGGCTGACCTGTGATCGACAGGTCCAAGAGGTACTCCAACACCTTACTTGGTGGGCAACTGAAGGGTCCAGATGGGACTTGCACACCAGATGAAGAAGGGTTTCCACTTAGCTACATAAGCCTTCCTGGTGGAAGACCTATGCACAACTCTGGTGGGGAAACTCCAAACACAGGTACACCCTGGGGGGTGGTGCTGGAGGCCTCGTCTGGGTAAAAGACCTAGGGATCATGGTGGATGTGTGTATGAATAACTCTGAGCAGTGCAGGAGAGTGGCTAGCAATGCAAACAGGATGTTGGGATGCATTGTAAGGGGGATCACCTCTAGGAGCAGGGAAGTGATTCTGCCGCTGTACAATGGGCTGGTGAGGCCACATCTCGAGTAGTGCGTACAGTACTGGAGACCGCACTTAAAGACGGACATACAGCTCCTGGAGAGGATACAGAGAAGGGCTACCAGGATGATTCGAGGACTGGGGGAGTTGACGTACGAGGACAGACTTGAGGAGCTCGGCCTGTATACTTTGGAGGAGAGGAGAGGAGAGACAGGGGGGACATGATTGAGGTCTTCAAGTACCTCAAGGGAATAAATAGGGTAAACACGGAGGGGATCTTTAGACTAAAGGAGGGAGGTATCACCAGAGGGCATGGTTTGAAGTTGGAAGGAGGAAGGATCGGGGGGAAAAGAGGAGGAGGTTTTTCACAGAGAGGGTGACGGATCCTTGGACTGCACTGCCTGGCAAGCTGGTCCAGATTTCCAATGTGGAGGGCTTCAAGAGAGGTTGGGACAGATACAGAAAGGGGTATCAGAACACAAGGCAGGGGGAGGGCCTCGGTTCCCAACAGGGGATCTGAGGTTTGAGCAGACTCGATAGACCGTAAGGCCTAATCTGCTGGCAATTAGTATGTTAGTATGTTAACTTAGAAGACATCTGCGATGGTCATGGGAAAACACAGAGCTTACCCACCTCAATTTCCTCTGGGCCCGGCATGGAGATGACGAGAGCACAGGCTAGGATGGACTAAAGTCCCTGTGTCAGAGGGTCCACTCGTAGAGGTAGTCGCCTCAGGGGAACTTCTGACAGACTGTAGATCAATGCAAATCAGTCTGCCGAGGCCAGTCTGGGACGATGAAATCATCCTGCCTCCCTATGCATACAACTTGATCAGCACCCTCTGCATTAAGGGAAGAGGAGGAAAATGTACACAGAGCATCTTGAATATTACAGTGAACACATACTGACAGAAAAACACTAGGGTCAGGATTTCTGAAGCCGGATAGATGCAGTTTCACGTTGAGAGGGGCCGCAAAAGGACCAGGTCCGAACTGCCCCATTCATCAAAATCGACTGCACGAAATCTGAACTGACACATCATACTCGAGGTACCACACTCACAACCTCATGGCCCTAGTGCAGAGAGGGTAGGGGGATATCTCACCCTGTTTGCTGATGTAATACATCAGAGTTTTGTCATCCTCCCGAAGTAGGAACACTTTGTGGCAGGGGGCATACTCCAGGACTTTGCTTATGAGATAACTCTCAAAAAATCTAAGAAATTTATGACAAGATGAGGAACCTTCTGGCTCCACATCTGAGTGTGGAGGCCTAGGCTGTGAGACCCCATGGATTTTGTCCGAGGCTCTGTCATCTTATACAGAGGATACTGATGCACGGTTGGAGAACACTGCTTGCTGCAGTGGATGACCTGAGTCTCCGTATACGCTTAACCAAAAAGGAGGCCGAATAGAGTAATTTTCCATATTGAACGAGCAATCTAAAGATGTCATTTCTCCTGTCGTCTGGAACTAAGCTGATGCCTTGGAGGTATCCAGGAGGGCTCCTAAGAAAAGGAGTTATTGGGAAGATGAACTGGCACCTTCCCTGAACCTGGAGAGAACAACTGAGAAGCTGCAGCGACTGCTTTCTGTGTCTCTAAATCCGGAGGGCTGGCTAGGAGCCAAATGTCCAGGGAGTGAAGACTTGGACACTGGGATTAGGGAACTGTTCCCTGAACAGGAACTTGTTTAACCTTCCAAGGTCGACAACTGGGTGCATGCCGTCTGTTAACTTGGAAACAGAAGCAATGGAAATAGGAATCTGTGCTTCGTTCCGCTGTGGATGATTTTTACTGCCCAGTACCTGCAGAGGTCCCGTATCTCAGAAGCAGAGAGAGTGTGACTGAGAGGCTGACAGACTGGCTGCCATCTGGGTGGAAGGTCTAGAGAAAGCTGCGAAACTGGGAGAATCCCTCTCGGACAATCCTGATGACCTACAGGTCCGCTGTAATGGACTTCCATTGGTTGTAAAACCAAATTAGATGCCCCTCCCCTCAGACAGCTGGGGTTGGGTCTGGGCAGGATCCACAGAGGTTAGTATAGGGTGCTTTTGGATCCTGTGCCCTCTACTGCATTCTTTTAGTGGTTATGGGGTTGGTCCCTGAAAATGGCACCTAGCCCACTACCTTAACAGGACTGCTTGTCACGAGGATGTCGTGTGGTTTAAATGGCAGCCCTATTGTTCTGAGTGGCCTTTAGCTGAACAGAAAAGCATAGTCGAGGAGACGTTAACCGCCTGCTGCCAGTGGCAGCCGCCCTAGAGGCAGAAATGTAGGTGTCCATAAAAGTTTTAGCTGATTATTGGGCTATATGCCCCTAGCACTGGAGTGTTAGATTTTGGGAGGCTCTTGACCATTGCATTAAGTGTGTTCCGCAGGGTGTGCTCGTACTAAGGAATGTAGGAACTCAAGACGTAGGAGTCTGCTTTGGTCCACAGATGAATACTGAAATGTTATGGTGGACCCCATATCCCTGAGGAAAAGGAACAGGAAAGAAGATCTTACATAACACTGATACAGAGGGTTTGCATTCCAGCCCATAAAATGAGTCATCCACTGCGTCTTCGGCAAGCAGAAGAGGGAGAGACTAATCCAGATCCACCTCTACCCCAAAATAGCCTCCTAGAGCAGGTCAGGATCAGGGAGATGCCACCACCTGGAAGATCAGCGCCACCCACGGTGCCAGTACCACACATGGTGCCAAACCCAGTGCTAGTGATGCTGATGCTGGTGCACAGCAATGCCGATGCCAGCACCAGGCGCCGCTGCATGGCACTGCCAATACCTATGCAGGCGCCGACAGCCACGCACAGCGACACCGACACCACTGCATGGTGCCGCAAATGCCGCCACACGGCGCCACTGATGGCAGCTCATGGCGCCACACATCGGTGCCAGACACAGCACCACACACCAATACCTGAAGAAAGGGGAAGAAGAAAAAATTAGTCACCTTAGTAATGTTGTTTCTTCTAATGGAGTCTTGCTATATTATAGACATTAGCAGTTTGTTCCAGCTCTAGAACTGCCCCGGAGTGAAATGGTTAAAACCATTCCAAAATAGAATTTTGGCACGAGAGCAGCTCTATCTGTGTCATTTCAAACTTGAACTGTCAGATCTTTACGAGCCAAACTCACTAAGGTCTGTGTGGAAGCTGTAACCTACACTAGCCAAATGGCTACCTAAATAATAACAACCATTGATGGTCCCAACACCCAAGACTCAAGTCAGGGGACCAGAAATACTAACACCATTCTAATAATATGAAAATGGAACATAAGTATAATAAAACACACACTACACATACACACCCCAAAGTCCCAAAGGGGACAAAATGCTAACAGGACATAAGTAGTGCCCACTAAGTTGCCCGCACCCCACCAAGTAGAGGTTCTGAGAGGGGCAGGTTGGGGAGGTCTATAATATAGCAAGACTCCATTAGAAAACAACATTACTAAGGTGAGTAATTTTTCTTCAAACAACATGAAGTCTTGCTATATTATAGACATAACAGAATACACAGCAGTACCTCCATGAAGGAAGGGGCAGAACCTACTTAGGGAATAGGCTCTGAAGAACAGCTGTGCCAAACCGAGCATCTCTCCTGGCCTGGACATCCAGGGACTAATACTTGGTAAAAGTGTGTACCGTTTTCCAAGTAGCAGCCTGGCAAATCTCTAATAAAGGGATATCTCTGGCAGCAGCTAGAGACGCAGCTGTACCCCTGGTAGAATGAGCCCTCAAACCGGGGGCTCTGCCCACTTTCTGATAACAAAATTGGATACAAGAGACAATCCACCTGGCTATTGATCTCTTAGTGGCAGGTTTGCCTTTCCCAACTTCACCATAGGTAAGGAATAGTTGGAGGGATTCGAACCTGTGACCTTTGGTACGCCTATATAATAACTAAGAGCTCTCTTAACATCCAGGCTGTGCAACCTCCTCTCACCCGAAGAGGAGTGATCAGTGAAAAATACTGGAAGGGAGATTGATTAAGATGGAAATCTGAAACCACCTTAGGCAAAAACTTCCTATTAGTCCTAAGGACTACCTTATCCCTGTGGAAAGAAATAAAGTCAGTCTCCATTGACAAGGCTTGCAATTCACTTATGCATCTGGCAGAAGTGATAGCCACTAGAAAAACAGTTTTCCAAGTTAGGTACTTAAGCTCTGCAGAAGACAGAGGTTCAAAAGGGGGTTGCATTAACTGGGCAATGCAAACATTAAGGTCCCAAGCAGGGCCGGTTCCGAAAGGAGGATTAGTATGGAGTAACCCTTAAAAACTTGGAAAACACAGGATGAGAGGAAAGAGGGATGACTTTCCTGTTGACACAAAAGCAGACACAGCTGCCGAATGAACTCTCAGGGTAGCTGGTCTGAGACCCAAGGAATTAAGATGTACCATGTAATCTAACAAAATGGGCAATTCAGCAGATTCTGGGAAATATTTTCCCAGCACACCAAATGGAAAACCTTTCCATTTAGAACTATAAGTAGCTCTAGTGGAAGGCTTTCTGGAAGCCTTTAGGATCTCAAGAACACCCTGAGAGAGGTATAAATCAGCAACTCTAACTCCTCAAGAGCCAGGCCTTGAGGTTGAGGGATTGAAGTCCGGATACCAAACCCTTCCCTGGGCACAAGTCAACAGATTGTGATTCCTGGGGAGGCACAGGGGAAGATGGACTGTCAGAGACAGAAGGAGTGGGTACCAGGGCTGCCTGGCCCAATCCGGGGCAATCAGAATCACCCTGCAAGGCTGAGATCTGATTTTGACTAGTACTTTGAATAGGAGAGGAAAGGGGAAAGCATAGAGGAACTTCCTCCCAATCCAGAAGAAGGGCATCCAGGGAACTGAGCCCAGCACTGGAGGCCTGCAACAGAACAGAGGAAGTTTGTGATTGTCTGGGGCTGCAAAAGATCTATCTGAGGGATGCCCCACCTGGCAAAACTATCCCCAGCACTTGAGGATCCAGGGACCATTCGTGATGGCCCTGGGAAATCCTGCTGAGGGCATCCGCTAGGACATTGTCCTTCCTGGAAGATGAACTGCTATGAGGGAAGTGTTCAGGGAATAGGCCAGAGACCACAACTTCATTGCCTCGGTGCACAAGGTCAAGACCGAGTGCCCCCTGTTTGTTGATGTACCACATTGTTGTGGTGTTGTCTGTTCTGACTTGTATCACCTGTGTGGACAGATGCAGAAAAAGCTTGAAGAGCTAAAAAGACAGCTCTGAGTTCCAGCAAATTGATGTGGAACAGAGATTCCTGGGGGGACCAAACTCCCTGAGTGGAAAGGTCTCCTATGTGGGCTCCCCAACCCAGAAGGGAAGCATCTGTAGTGAGAGTCAAGTCGTGAGAAGCGGAAATGAAGGGGACCCCCGCTCTTAAATTGCTCTGATCCTGCCACCACTGGAGAGCTAGGATCAAGGTTCGAGTCACTGGGACCAACTTGGAAAGGGGGTCTCTTCTCTGAGACCAAAAGGTTCTCAAGTGAAACTGAATGTCCTCTCATCTGAAATCTGGCTCCTGCACAACAGCTGTGGATGCGGCCATGTGCCCCAGGAGCTGCAGAAAGTGTCTTGCTGGTCGAGAGACCTGCAGAGTGAAGGAAGAGGCCAGAGCCACTAAATTCCTTACCCTTTCTGGGGAAAGAAAGGCTCTGGCTAGCTTTGTGTCCAATTCTGCCCCTATAAAGGTGAGTACCTGGACTGGTTCCAGAACCAACTTTGGTAGGTTTAGCAGAAAACCCAGGGAGGTGAGAAGCTGCTGGGAGACCTGCAGGTGAGATTTTACCTGTTCTGGGGACTGGCCTACAATGAGCCAGTCATCTAGATAGGGAAAAACAGCAATCCTCTGCCTCCTTAAGTGGGCCACTGCCACTGCTAGACACTTTGTGAATACCCTTGGAGCAGAGGTAAGGTCAAGGCATTGCTCTGAACTGGTAATGACCTGAGGGCAGTTCGAATCTGAGGTACTTTCGATGGGATCTTCTGATTAGGACATGGAAATAGGCATCCTTGAGGTCCAGGGAGGCTAGCCAGTCCCCTGGCCTTAGGGAAGGTAAAATCATTGCCAGAGTTACCATTTTGAACTTTGGTTTCAAAAGATGCTTGTTCAGATATCTGAGATCTAAAATGGGCCGCCATTCTCCTGTCTTTTTTGGGGTAAGGAAGTATCTGGAATACAGACCTCTGCCCTGATGCAGGAGGAACCCTTTCTACTGCTCTGAGAGCTAACAGGGATGAGACCTCTGTTTCCAGAGCGAGGGTCTCTGAAGCACTTGCAGGTAGAAAAAGTCTGCTTCTCAACTTGGGAAACTTTTTGAAGCTGAGAACCAGACCCTGGCTTACTACTTCCAGAACCCACTTGTCTGAGGTTAAAGAAGCCCAATTCTGACTGAAGTAAGCCAGCCTGCCCCCCACTGGTACAGGAGAATCGGCCCTGGGCACTCCATCAGGGTGCCTGTTTCGCAGGAGCTTTAGGCTGGGGGTGGGAGCAGGTCTGCCCACCCTCGTCTGCCTGCCTCTGAAGAAGCCCCTCTGAGCAAAGGCAGGAGGCCCGAGGTCTGGTAGAAAGGCCTGTGAAAGGCCTCACCCCTACCCCTGGGGCATGCCTTTGAGGAGTGGCTTGCCGCCTCCTTAGCCTGGGCACTCTTGTAAGTAGTCCTATATTCATCCATCTTCTTCATGTAATTCTCTGTCTGCTCTCCAAACAGAGAATTTCCCCACAAGGAAAATCCATAGCCTTAGTCTGGGTATCCTGTGACAAACTAGTACACCTGAGCCAGACCAACCCACGTAAAAGCTACAGATGTGGCCATGACCCTAGAGGAAACATATTAACATCCACAGCAGCATGAAACTGAACCTTAGAGGCTTCAATGCCATCAGCAGCCACCTGTTCTAGTCCACTAGCCAGCTGGCCATGGGCCTGCTTGGCCAATTGCATAACAGTATCCCATCTAGATTTCTGATACCTAGCTACATAAGCCATATAATTTGCTTGCCTGAGTCCCAGAGAGGCTGCCATATACTGTTTTTTTGCCATGGCATCAATCTTCCTGGAATCCTTGTCAGAAGGATGTGAAGCCAAGGAATATTAGCTTTATCACAGAGCAGCCTGAACTACTCAACATGACTGCATTGCTGAGAAAGGAATTCTGTATCAGGGCCTGACAATGTATACCTTCTGTCCATCTTTTATCTACAGGAGGCACAGAATTAGGAGCTTTTAAAATTTTAATTGTTTGTTTCCTAAAAGACTTATGTAAAGGAATAGACAATCTCTAGACTCTGGAATATCCATCATTTCTACAAAATCAGGCTCCTGTTGCTCATCCACAGCCTCTTCTAAAGAAGCTGGAGGGTTTCAGCAACTTTTATAAAACATAAAATGAGATGGGGACTCAGACAGCATAGGGGAGATTCTAAAGGTCTGTCTGGGAGATGTCCGTTCAATGGGCACACCAGACCTTCCCAGCCACATTCATACTGTTCATAATCTTCCTCCCTCCTCTGGATCATAAAATTCCTCAATATCATAATCCTGAACCACTGGGACCGGACGAACTGACCTTTACCAGATAGTGGTGGTTCGGACGGACCCTGAGACAGTGACTGGACAATTTGTATGGCTTTGCTATCTCTGCAGCAGTTGAAGAAGGAATTTTGGACTCCAGACCTGCTGATTTTCTTGTTTTCTTTACTGGAATTGGTTCCTCAGAACCAGCTTTTCTTTTGCCCGAGGAAGTCTGGCCCTGGTCAGAGGGCACTCCCTCTGGTTCGGTTGGCACCGAACGGGCTGGCCATCGGGTCAGCGGACTTTTTAGCCTCTCGTTCCTAGCCTGCCCAATCTTTTTCCAGGGTGGCTGCAAGGAAATTCTTACATACCTGGCAGTCTGACTGGAGGTGGTCAAACCCCAGACAATAAACACATGTGGTGTGTGGGTCAGCTTTGGCAAGACTTCCCACAAACATCACAGTGTTGAAACCCAGTGGGCCCGTTTTTCTTTTGGGTTTCTCAGACATAATGCCAGCCTAACCAAAAACTTGCCTTTTAACGGCAGAACAGGCAAGACACCCTTATCGGTTCCTAACCGTGTCACGGGTATTGGAAAAAACGTAATAAATCCGTTTTTTTTAGAACCGATAAGAACCGGGAACCGCACTCTAAAATAGTTTTAAATGAGTTTTAAACCCACTGATCGGTTCAAAACCGAACCGATAACTTACAAGTTCCACACAGACAAAACCTTCATTTACTTACGGTTACCACAGATAGAGCTTGAACCGAACGGTTTTGCGGTTAAAATAAAACTATTCTCAGTTAAATCCAACCGAGAAAACACTTTTTAAACCGAGAAATGAACCGAGCAGAAGGAGAAATCTCCGGAGCGACTGTTCACTGAGGCGGAGTAAAGAATCTGACAGTTCAAGTTTGAAATGACACAGATAGAGCTGCTCTCGTGCCAAAATTCTATTTTGGAATGGTTTTAACCATTTCACTCCGGGGCAGTTCTAGAGCTGGAACAAACTGCTAATGTCTATAATATAGCAAGACTTCATGTTGTTTGAAGGAAGCGGTACCCGTGCCGGCCCCAGCAGAGAAAAAGGAGAGGGGGGTAGGCACGAGGGGTCGACGTCGGTGGCGTTAGCACCAGAGAAGGTGCCACACACATTCTGGCCTGGTCGACCTGGCCACGGCCCAGTGGCCCCAGGACCACTAGCCAGGAAAACTGGGCAGAGGGCGTACCCCCTGCTCTGAAAGAGCGGCCTAGAGGTGCAACTGCTCACCAGAACCCCATCGAGGACACAGATGGGACCAGTGTCGAAGATCGCACCCATTAAGAGCAGAGCCATAGGGGAACCAACAAAAGTCAGTTCAGGCTTACCCCTCTCAACCAGCGCTGATCAACGCACAGACATACCAGAGGGTGACCTCAAGAAGTACTGATTCTTCTTCCACCGACAGAAGGAAGAAGAGTTCAGTAGAGCAGAGCAGAGTCCTGGAACCGCCACGTTTGTGCTACAGGCGGACTGTCCCCCGAGCACCGGACTGCCTGTGATCAGACCCCCCAAAAAGGGCTGCGGACCGGACACTCCCCACTGCCATCACAGCTTTCAAATGAAGTCTCCCTACCATCACCACTACCGTCAAAGGTCGACTCCATGATGGCAGGCTGAGAATAACTTCTTCATTTTCTTCTTTTTTTTTTTTTAAAGAAAAGAACACTAATACTGGTAAGTTAAGTGAATACTGAATGGCTATATAGCTGCTGCCGTATAGACGAAGACTAGACTCCCAGGCGAGTGACGTCGTCATCGAGGTGCACTTGACGGCGGGAGAAAAGGAACTGAGGCGGTTGGAGGGTCAAGACCGAGATAGCCTATACTAGCGTGAACTAGTCTCGCCATGCCGTGCATGCATGGTTCTATCCTAGCGCCAACCCTCCTGAAGATTTTTGGCTCCCACGGGGTCTAGCACCTCCAACTTTCTCCCATTAGTGTGAATGAGTGGTGGAGACTTGAGTCCAGGAAGATCTTCAAATACTTTAAGGGCATAAATAAGGTACAAGAGGGTAGCATCTTTCAGAAAAAAGATGTTCGGGAACAGGGGGTCATGATATGAGGATGGGGGGGGGGGATACATTCAGGGTAATGTGAGGAAGTATTTTTTCATGGAAAGGGTGGTGGATGCATGGACCAGCCCCACAGCGGAGATGGTGTAGACAAAAATGGTAGGGGAATTCAAGAATACATGGGATAGGCGCAAGGGAACCTCAGCAGTAGGAAAGAGGGTAAAAGCCAGAGACAGAAACATAGAAACATAGAACTTGTTGACAGAAAAGGACCGCTAGGCCCGCCCAGTCTGCCCAGTATGCCTAGCAAACCACTAGGACTTCCCTTCTGCCTACCCTCTCCTTGGAACTACCAGTTCCTTGTGTCTGTCCCATGCTCTCTTGAAACCCCCCATAGTTCCTGCCTCCTCCACCACCTCCCCCGGGAGTCTGTTCCAGCTGTCCACCACCCTCTCTGTAAAGTAGAATTTTCTGCTGTTCCTCCTGAATCTCCCCCTTACTATCTTCATATTGTGTCCCCTTGTTTTTGATTTTTCCTTTAGCTGGAAGATATCCCCTGCTGGTACCTTGTTGAAACCCTTGATATATTTGAAGGCCTCAATCATGTTGCCCCTTTCCCTCCTCTGTTCGAGGGAGAACATGTTGAGATCCTTCAGCCGTTCATCATATGACAGATGACCGGGTCCCCCTACGATTTTTGTCGCCTGTTTCTGGACGCGATCCACCCTCTCCACATCCTTCCTAAGGTATGGCCCCCAGAACTGGACTCCGTACTTAAGGTGTGGCCTGACAAACTGCCTGCAAAAGGGCATTATGACCTCCCTTCTCCAGCTAGTTAGTCTCCTGCTGATACAACCCAGCATCCTACTGGCCCTTGCCACCGCCTTCTCACACTGCTTTGCCCCTTTCAGGTCCCATGAAATGTATATGCCAAGGTCTCTTTTCAGCTCGGCAACCTCTAGGGCTTGACCTCCCACACTGTATTTCATGCACTGATTATTTTTGCCTAAATTCATGAGTTTGCATTTTTTGGTGTTAAAGGTCAGTTGCCATTCCCTGGACAATTCCTCCAGCTTATCCAGATCCCTGCGCAAACTCAACCCCCTCAGGCGTATCTACTCTATTGCAGACCTTCAAGTCGTCCACGAATAGACACACTCTTCCCTCTAGCCCCTCTGCTATGTCCCTTATAAATATATTGAAAAGGAGTGACCCCAGTACTGACCCGTGAGGTACCCCACTGGTGACCATACCTTCCCTTGACGGTACCCCATTAACAATTACCCTCTGCCTACTGCCCCCCAGCCAGTTTTGCACCCACCTAACCACTAGTAGCCCCAGCCCAAGACATCTCATTTTGTGCAGTAGTCTCCTGTGCGGCACAGAAACGCCTTATTGAAGTCAAGAAACGCAATGTCTATAGATCCCCCGATCCAGTACCCTGGTGACCCAGTCAATGAACTCTATCAAGTACGTTTGACATGACCTTCCCTCAGTGAAATCATGTTGCCGCTGGTCCAGAAGACCATTGGTCTCCAGGTAGCCTGAGATTCTCTTCTTGAGCAGTTTCTCCATGAGCTTACCCACCACAGATATTAAGCTCACTAGACTGTAGTTGCCTGGCTCCTCCTTGTTCCCCCCTTATGAAGGGGGACCACATCTGCCCTTCTCCAGTCATCAGGGATCTCCCCCTTCTCCAAGGACCTGTTGAAGAGGCTGGTCAGAGGTTCTGCTAGCACTTTGCTGCGCTCCAACAGTACCCTGGGTTGCATTCCATCTAGCCCCATTGCTTTATCCACCGTCAAACCCTCAAGCTCCCTCAGGACCTCCTCAACCTGGAACGGACTGGAGTAACCCCCCAATCATCTTGTGTCCCCTGATTTTCTTGATCTCCCCCTCCTTTTCAACTGTGAACACCGAGCAAAAATAGCTATTGAATATTTCTGCCTTCCCACAGTCCTCTTCCACCAACTTCCCTTCCCCATTTTTCAGCCCGATTATCCCTGCCCTTGACCTTCTCCTTTCACTCACATACCGGAAGAAGGTTTTACCCCCCACCTTGACTTTGTTGGCTATTTTCTCTTCCATTCTTGCCTTTGCCCTCCTGACCTCCCTACCTGCTTCCCTCTGCTTCTCCTAGTATAAAGCCCTCTCCTCCTCCCTGTGTCCCCTTATACCTCCTAAACGCCTTTCTCTTTTCCCTGACCTTTTCTGCCACCTCTTTATTGAACCAAAGGGGCTTCCTCCTTTTCCTGTTTTTAGTTATCCTCCTGACATAGAGCCTAGTGGCCTCCACTATTGCCCCCCCTTTATTTTACCCATTTCCTCCACCCCCCCCTTAGTTTTCCCACCCCAGCTAGTGTTTGATGAACATTTTCCCCCATTTTCTGAAAGTCTGCATGCCTGAAGTCTAGCACCTTCACTCTTGGCCGATGTACCTCAGCATCAGACTTTTTAACAGTAAACCAGATAGTGCTATGGTCACTTGTGCCTAGGTTCTCTCCCACGGATATCTCACCCACCCATTCCCCATTCATAAGTATTAAATCAAGGATTGCCCCCTCCCTGGTCGGTTTCCTTACGAGCTGTTTCATGAGTGCCCAATGTAGGGAGTTCATGATCTCCCTGCTGCTGGCAGATGCTGCTGATGGGGATGCTTTTAAAATCAAGCCTACTATTCTAGAATCAGACCTCTGAAAACATGCTGTAGTTCTAAATACCAGGTCAAGTAGGATCTGTGGCATTGCAGCGTATGCTGCACCTCCCCAACCCCGGTGGTGCAAGCCCCATTATGTCCTGGTGCACCACCTGTTCTGGCGCAAGGGTGATGCAGGGTGGTTTTGGCACACGGTATCCCAATTTCGATGCAGTCTATATTCGAAAATCAGGATTGCTGCAACATTGGGTGCAAGGTGCCACTTGAGTCAAACCCTTTTGGTGCAAGCACCATGCACAAAATTTCAGCGCCTGAAAATCGGACCCAGTATTTTAATTTTTGTTACAGTAAGTACTTAATGTACCAAGCTCTAATGCGTTTGATACTATCATATGTAGCTACAGGTTTGATTCTCAGCACCGCCACTCAAGCTGGTATTTAGAACTACAGCATGTTTTCAGAGGTCTGATTCTAGAATAGTAGGCTTGATTTTAAAAGCCAGTTTAGATCAGCCCATTGTGTGGTGAATCATTGGCTGTGTCAAACTCTGGTGCACCAGGGTCCCTGTACCAGATTTTACAGGAACAGTGTCCCAGCACCAAATGTGCAGAAAGCCAATCTGTGCATCGACCAAACATCACACAGAAGGGGAGTGCTGCAGGCTGTGGAACAGGCTTGCAGCATCAGTGGCCGGTAATGGCAACTCACCATCTGGTCACCCTGGTGGCTGATGGGTCATCTGAGGATGCCCTGACTTGTAGGGGGGTGGGATGGGTCCAGTTGGGGGTACCCCACCAGTGAGGATTGCAGCAGTGGTACATAGCAGCTTAGACTAGTTCTGGGCTGGTCTAACTGCAGAGTCTAGCTGCCCCTTGGGGGGACTTGCAAAATTCCATTGTAAGGGATACTGTAGCCCTGCCCCTACGCAAGCCCTCTTCTGCTATGGCACACCGGTGCAGCTGTCTCATAGGTGACACAAGCCTGGTTGATGCAGGCAGTCCACCCAGTGGCAGACAGTCCCTTACAAAATTGAGACTGGCAGAAGGAGCCCTTTGCAGCATTTCTCCTTGCTGCAAACCCCATGTACTAGTCTCAATCTTTTTTTTTTTTTTTTTATTTATCACAATTGGAATTACAACTCTTTGAGTCATAGACTCCTTCGCAAAGGCTCCACATCAAGGTACAGTGATCAAACACAAAGTATACAATACAAATACAGTTAGAGCATAGGCAGATACAAAAGGGAGCAAATTCTAGGGTCAGGGACCCGGTGTCAAACATAGGATCATTGTCAACATAGAGCAGGATACATTGTACAGAGCACATAACAATGTAAGCAATATAAGCAAGGGTACAATAGGGGTACAAACCTCTAAAGAAAAGTAAACTAGCATCAGTAAAACAACATTAGTTGCTTAATTATGACAAGATATATAGTGTCAAGGAGGAGTCCCAGAAAAGAGCAATGTCATAGTAGAGTTGAGGATGGATCGAGGTGAGGTGAAGGGAAATGCTTGGGAGATTAAGAACAGTCATAGGCAGAGGACACCAGGAGTAGGCATTTTAAGCTAGTTTTAAATATGCCAATAATGGGTTCCAGGAAGAAGGAGGCTGGGAGACTATTTAGCCAACGGGGGCACGGTATAGGAAGGAGCTTTGGCCCAAGGGGGGATGTTTCACGGAGCTTCTGGATACCCTGTGGGGGGGTTGCCGTTTGGATAAGGGGGTGAAGACCTGGGGGGGAGAGGCTTGTTTGTAAAGAATCTTTTTTGCAAGCAGACAGGTATGGTACCTTAGTCTCCCTTCAAAGCTTAGCCAGTTAGTGAGTCTGTATAAGTCGCAGGTATGGGTCAGTCTATCACAGCCCGTGACCAGACAACATGCTTTGTTTAGGGCTGTCTTGATACAGTGTAGGGAAGTAGAGTCTGCTGTGCCATAAAACACAATCCCATAATCAACCAGGGAGAGGACCGATGATGTAACAGCAAAGCGGATAGCCTCAGGGGGAAGACAGTGTTTGTGGCAGTGAAGGAGACCTAATCTGGAGTTGACTGAGGCAGATAGGAGCTGGATGTGTTTATGGTAGGTAAGGGAGGAGTCGAAGGTGATACCCAGGTACTTAAAGGAGGGACTTGCTCTAAAGCATTACCTAGGGAATTTAGAATGTTTAGTTGGAAGTCATGGTGTGGGCTCTGGCGATGAGCAAAGACCATGGTTTTAGTTTTCTTGGGGTTGAGAATTAGCTGACGGGAAGAAAACCAGGATTCAACCTCGGTGAAAAAGCCTTGTAGGGCTTGTCGGAGAGTATTCGGGCAAGGGTGGCTCCAGAAAATGACTGCATCATTGGCATAGAGCAGGAGTTTAGTAGTAGTAGTAGTAGTAAAAACATTTTTGTTTATACAGGCAAAAACAATTTGACAATGCAAAAAGTTTACACCATAGGTCTTATGCAAGGCCTGTTTTCATGGTGATCCTGTTATTGATGTTTATGTACAAATTATAAAAGGTTCCAAACTTTTCAATATTGCACATATTACATAAGATACAAATATTATATCATACTAAAAAGGACAATTTTATAGCAACAACACACAGACATATTAACGATAGACTAGTACACATCACACATGATAACATGTTTATGTAAAAAGCAATATGATCCAATATCCTATGTCTTATACTAATCTAGTAACCCCTCTTTTATCTGTTGGGAACTACCAACAACAAGGTGTTACTCCAAACATATACATACGTATTTAAGGTCCTGTTTAATTCTTTGTCCGAATTCCTTTATTAAGTTCATTTCTCTTAAATCCTTCGATAATCTATTCCAAGAACTAGCAGCGCTATATTTAAATTTAAATGTGCTGTATTTATTTTGAATCCTAGGTAATTTTAGTGTACTATCCATATTTCTCAAACAATAATTATTATTTACCTATTCTAATTGTTTCACGAGTCTTTCAGGAGTTTCCAATTTCATAATTTTATACAGTAAGATATTCCATACTATTTCTCTTTTATGATACAATGGGATCCAGGACAAAGCATCATACAGGGAGCAGTGATGGACTGTGGGACTACATCGTAATACATATCTAGCTATTTTATGATATAATACATCCAGTTTATGTAGAGATTTTTTGTAGAAAAACAATAGACATGTGATCCATTCTCCAAAGTAGGAATAATCACCTGATTTGCTACCAACTTATGATCATTTTTACAAAAAGTAACCCTTCTTAAGGCCCCCAATTTCATTTTAGTTTTCTTTATTATACTATCTATGTGTTGATTAAAGGTAAGGCCAGAATCAATTTCAGCTCCCAGATATTTATATATATCTGCCTGTGCCAATATCTGCCCATCTATAGTCAAGATCTGTATAGCACTATCCAAGCTTTTATTTTTAGATTTAGAAGTTTTAAAAAACATTGCTTGTGTTTTTTTGGTATTCATTAATAAATGTTTAGCCCTAAACCAAATTTGCATGGCTTCAATATCAGACTGGAGCTTTTCTTCTACTTCCTGCCTATTTATCCCATCTGTGATTAACACCGTATCATCAGCATATAATATGATGTTTAAATGTTTTATACAATTAGGAAATGGCATTCATATAAACAAGAAACATCAAGGGGCCCAGTATAGAGCCCTGTGGAACACCACGTTTCACAGGGGCCAACTCTGAGCTAACACCGGCAATGGAAACCGGCTGAGTACGATCTTTTAAATATGAAGTAAACCATTTCAATGACTGATCGGTGACCCCTATATTTTCAAGGAATTCCAACATCAAAGGGTGGTCCACCAAATCAAAGGCCTTTGACAAGTCCAGGAAGACCGCACCCACGGACCTCCCATCCGCTAAAGGAGAAGAGCTACTAAATCCAGGAAGTCCGTGAGTGCAGTCTCCATGGACTGCCCCTTCCTGAACCCATACTGAACCGGAGTAAGTTTTTTATATTTTTCCAAGTATAACATTAATTGAGAATGAACCAAACACTCCATTAACTTGGAAATAACTGATAGAAGAGCTATCGGTCTATAATTTGTTGGAAGTGAAGCATCCCCACCCTTGAATATTGGAATCACCTTAGCTCTTTTCCAGATACTTGAAAATTTACCGTGACTTAAACTCAAATTAAACAAGGCCAAAGGCCACCCCACAACTCTAATACTATCCTTTAAAAAACATATTTCTAGATTATCTAAGCCCCCAGCTTTATTACTTTTTTAATGTCTTTATTTCTTTCATTACCTCTCCTGTAGTTTCCTTTCTAAATCTAAAACCAGGCAAATTAGTCACTTGAGATTTTGCCCTATCTTTATGGCCTTCCTGATCATAGGGGTTATTTTTCAAGTTCAAATCTGGTAAATTAACAAAATATTTATTTAAAACTTCCACAGCTCTTGCTTGAGTTATATTTATACTATTTTCAGTCATTGCCAAATTTCCACTATTCTTTACTGGATTTACCAAACTTTTAATTAAATTCCAATAGCATTTTGGATCATTGGTATTTTTAATTTTTTGCGTATAGTATTTCCCCATCAGTTTTCTAGTTTCACTCTTTATTCTGTTTCTTATGTGTTTAAATTGCTCCCAAATTGTTTTATCCAAAGTTTTATTTACTTTTTTCCCACAGTTTATCTTTTTTCTTTAATTAATGTTTTATGGTCCCTGTTATCCAAGGCAAACAGTGAGAGCTACCTGGTTGTTCTTTGAATGGAGGACACTTGTCACAGGCTTTAAAAAAAAATTTTGTACACTCATTTGCTGCCAGATCAATATCTGAAAATGAAAATTACGTACCTACCGTAATTCTTGATCTTCTCTTGTATCTTCACCATTCATTACTTCCTGGGTGTAAGCCGGGCGGCGCACCATATGAGCTTTTTTTTTTTTTAAAAGCTAGCTCTAACGGCGCCGCCCTCGAGACCGACGTCATGCGTCATGCGTGAGGGGCAGCCGTTAGTAGCTACCGACTCCTCCTCCAACTCAGTTCTGTGAGCCGGAGAGGCAAAAACTTAAATTATGGAAAAAAGAGAAAGCGAGGCAAGATAGCCAAGGGACAGCAAAGTAAGGAAGAATGAACTGAAAAAGGAATAAGCCAATGGAGAATAGACAGAGGAGAGAGAGTATATTCCTGCCCTAGGGATCGCAGGGCCTCCTTACCGGGTGACTCTAGGAGGAGTAGATAGAAAGGGAAGGAGAAGGAATGAAGAAGAGAGAAGAAGAAGAAAGATGGGATGTTGAGGAGACCAGAATGCCCAATGAGCATAGCTGAGAGGCTTAAGGTCAGATTTAATAAGGAGCAAGAATCCCATTGGCAGAGCTGAAGAGAAGGTTCACTGAACCCGCAAGACAGACTAAGGAGGGCATAGTCTTTGACCTCAACATGCCATGGTCCTTGATCCTAGCCGCGGGCTCCTGGCCGGAGAGCAGGCCTTTCGTCTGGAGGACACCCGGCTAGGAAAAGGATAATTCCCAGGCAGCATGTAAGAGCTGCTCAAGGGTTTAGGAAGAAAATGTTAGCCTTTCCAGGCGGTTTGTAGGTAATATAATGGAACTCAACCGGACTTGCTATGGCAAGGCAAGAGAGACTTGAAGCTGGCAAGAACCGGTCATGGTTGGCACTGCTTTTCTGCAACACTGTCCGCAGAAGGACCCTTGAAAAGGGAAAAATTTCAAGACAGAGCATAACTCGCAGGCTTATGAGAGAAAACATGACCTGAGAAGCCAGGGGTTGCCTTCAAGCAGTCGGAGAGAGTTCCCTCACTTTTAAAGAGAAGGGAAATAACCGTACCCGTTCCTCCTGCTCTGCAAGAAAAAGACAAAAAAGGGGGGTGATTCTAGGGCTTAGTAATTGATTAGCAGAATATTGCGGGATCAAACTGCACAGACAGAGTCAGGCAAGGTCCCTAGGAGTGCCTCGCCAGAGAATATGGTGGAGGGATAGTCATATAGCTTACTCACAACTCAGCACTCCTGCAACAAAAGCCCATGAATCTTAGAGTAAATAATTTTCCTGGATTTTTTTTTGGGGGGGAAAAACAGGAAATGACAGAGAGACTTCCCTTTTTTTTTTTTTTTTAGAAATTTTTTTTTTTTTTGGAGCAAGAGGGAGGAACGAGACGGAAGGGGGAGATGCCACAGAAGGAGGCCACTGAGGGGATGGTGGGAGGGGTCAGTAATGAATGGTGAAGATACAAGAGAAGATCAAGAATTATGGTAGGTACGTAATTTTCATATCTTCCCTTGTCAATCTTCACCATTCATTACTTCCTGGGTGAGTACCAAGCTCCTCTTCCCCCAGAAGGGGAAGGGGTAAAGACCCTGAGGGAACAAGACCCCCAGCCTCCTGTTGGTGAGAAACAGAAGGGGAAGACCCTGGCTAATTCACAGAAGCCTAAGTGGGAGAAGAGCTAGGAGGTGCCTCCCGAGGACGAGGAGACGGAGAAAGCCCTGCAAAGTCTCTAGCTCTAGAGGAAAAGAGGCAGGTCCCCGGAAGGCGGAGCCAGATCACCCCCACGCGGGCCAGGGTGACAACCTTGAGAGGCAAAGCCATGCCGTCCGCCTAATGCAGAGTCGCTGTCCCCGCAAAGCCTGGAAGCCACCTCATT
This sequence comes from Neoceratodus forsteri, assembly GCA_016271365.2. Lineage (NCBI taxonomy): Eukaryota > Metazoa > Chordata > Ceratodontiformes > Ceratodontidae > Neoceratodus > Neoceratodus forsteri. The sequence goes on along the minus strand of CM057458.1, from coordinate 1,138,120,996 downwards.
GGCGTCATAAGATGCCCTTGCCTGGTGTCTTGCCAGCTCCAGGCCTACAGCGGAGAGGGCAACAGCTTGTCTGGTTTGCTCCGTATCAGGCATCGACGCTAGGAGTTGAGAAAGCATCGACCACAGATGCCGGTTGTAGGCAGCGTGGTGAGCCTGATGTGATGCTATACAAGCAGCCGCACGAGAAGAAGAGAACACTCTTCGCCCCCAACGGTCGAACTGAAGAGAGTCCGGATCCGGTGGGCGGTCGTGCGCCAGGCAGCGGCGCCTGGAAGGAGTGTCAAGGTAGACCAAACCAGAAGGGGGGTTGGGAAGGGTACCTAGAGACTCCGAGGGGGCACAATACCTACGCTGACAGTCAGCCGGGGCTGGAGATGAAGCGGCTGGTGACTGCCAGGACCGGATAGACGCCTCCTGGAAGGGGATAGGCCAGGAAGGTACCACCAAATGTTGGGCACTGAATTCCCCAAGGAATTCTGCGTCTCCAGTTCAGTATTGTCTCTTCGAATATAGGAGATCCGAAGGTCCCTCACCATCCTCGAAAGGAATCGCTGATATTCCGTGAAATCAGCATCAGAGGAGAGATGAGCAGGGGGTTCCTCCCCCTCAGAGGAGGGAGACGAGGATGATGGGGAACTGGAATGCCCAGAAGACTCCTGCGGCGGTGGGGAGAGTCGAAAGACCCGCTCATGCATATATCTAACATATGAGGGGAAGGCCGCCGCAGAACCTCTGAACTGCTCCCAGGATAACGGACCCATAGGACCGACATGGCCGGGAGGCGGGGGTGGAGGAGGCAGAGAGATGGGAGAGGGGCGCCTACGAGGAGGCAACAGATCTCTGCCAGGGCTCTGGAATCCGGGGAACGGAGCCCGAGCTGGCGGGGTCCCGGACAGCAAACCAGGCCACAAGACGGAACCCTGGGGAAGTGGAGCCTGGAAGAGCCCAGGGGGAGAACCTCCCCTGCGACGAAGTCGGGACTGCATGGATCCAGAAGGGCAGCCCGCAACAACGCCACCGGAGGGCACCCTAGAGCCCCGGAGGGAAGGGCGGGGTTCGGCACTCTGGCTCCTGGCCACCCCCCCTGAGGTGGCCAAAGAAGACCGAGGGCCTGTTCCCCTGCCCCTCAACCCCTCAGACTCCGAGAGAGCCCTCCTCCTCGACTGCAGTGTTCCCACCCCTCCAGAGGGAGCAACAGCACCCCGGAGGGTAGCTGCCACCGGTCCCCCAGAGGGGGGAGCCTCCCCCTCAGTCACCCCCACGCCTCCCTCCTGGGACCCACGGCCACCCCCAGCCGGGGAGCCCTCAGGAGAGGACGGAAGGGGGGACAGAGGGAGAGGCCCGCTGCACCGCCTGGTACCTCGAGCCACAGGGGACCCCGACCCCGAAGAGTGGGGGTGCCAGGATGGGTCCACGTCCGAGTCATCGGCCTCCGAGGAGGACCAGATCAGCAGGACCTCAATGCAGCTACCCTGGGGTCCCAGAGACTCAGGGCCCGAACGGCACGGTACCAGAGGCGGCGCGCTCCGCCCCGAACGCTAGCAGCAGCCAGACCAGTCCCAGATCCTCCACGGCACCAGCGAGCCAGCGGCACCGCTCCCAGCATCGGAAACCCGAGCGGCGCGCGAGGCCGAAATCAGCACAACGGCCCTGGGGTAGGCGCCGCGATCATCACCGCGCCAGCCATGATGGCACCGGGATCCACGGTGCTGCTAATGGCACCGTCTCAATCACGGCGCCGCAAACGGTGCCGGAGTCAACAGCGCCGCAAAGCGCCGCCTCGATCACCGGCACATCGAACAGCACCGGGATCGAAGCGGTGCCAAGGCGGCGTCGAGGGTCTGCCGGTGCCTGGCCCAGAAATCGAGGGCCTCGACACTGGGGGAGCCTGCACCTCCGAGGAGGTGACTGCCGAGGCGGTGTCGGCGCCGCGGCCCCGGAAGGGACCGCGATGCTCCCCAGCCACCGCAGAAGGGACCTCCTCTTCGGCAAGAAGAGATGAGGAGGCCCCCTCCTCCTCGGACCGTATAGGCCCGGGAGGGGACCCGGGAGACGGGCCTAGAGACCTTACCTGGGAGTCCCGCGAACGACGCCGCCCTCTGAAAGTTGGCGGGGCCTTGCTGAGCTTGAACGCGCGGACTTCGAGGACGCGACGGTCCATGGAAAAGCAGGCATCGCATGAATCCATATCATGGTTGGGTCCCAGGCAACGAAGACACACGTCATGCCGGTCTGAGACGGAGAAATGCCGGCCACAGGAGCACCGACGCATAGGGGCCCGGCCCGTCTTCGAAAAACGCTTTGCTCCAGAACCGGACATAACGCGAAACTATTGAGGAAAAAACACAGTAGGAAAACACACCCGACGCCGTACAAATAGAAAAGGAACAGTCTTACCGGTATGGCGTCGAGTGCGATACAAATGGAGGAGTCGGCCGAAACCACGCAGTTGAAAATGCCCAGCGAAGCAGCAGCTGCCCTCGATGGCAGGAGAAACAGAACTGAGTTGGAGGAGGAGTCGGTAGCTACTAACAGCCGCCTCCGCATGACGCATGAGCGCCGGTCTCGAGGGCGGCGTCATAGAGCTAGCTTTTAAAAAAAAAGCCCTCGGTGGCGGGTGCGCGCCTCCGGCTTACACCCAGGAAGTAATGAATGGTGAAGATTGACAAGGGAAGATTTAATGTTACTCTTTGTAAATCTTGCCTTTCTAATTCCTCCATAAGGGCTTCTGGGCTATAATTAACTAAAGATCTCTTTAAGACCTTTGAGTGGATTATTTTAATTTCCTTTTTACATGCCAGATTGATCTCACATGAAATAACACTATGATCCCCTAAATTAGGTGGGTGGACTTTCTTCATTTTTACTTCCATACCAGGGGTTACAAATATTAAATCCAATATATTTCCAAAACCTATCAATCTACTTTTCCAAGTGGGGGTGTCAATTATCTGTTTTAAGTGCAAATTCAAAAATGCTTCCTCCAGCTTCCAACCCCTTGACCCACCAAGCTGCATTAAAATCACCTATCAGAATTAAATCCTGATTTCTAACACGTTCTACCAAATGGTGAGAAAAGGGTTCAAAAACTGCAGGTTTCACCTTAGGATCAGAATATACTGCACCTATAATTACTTTCGGGTTTTGAAGACCAATTAATATACACTCAATTCCTTCAAACACCCCGGAAAATATCTGGGTAGATGGTCCCATACTGTGTTTTGAGTACATTAATAACCCCCCCCCCCGTCTTCCTATCAAATCTATAGTGTAAATAGCCCTCCAGTTCTATTTCACTAGAATTTATATTTGCGTTCAACCATGTCTCTGTTAAGACAATTACTTCAGGATCAACAGTCTCCACCCATAACCTAAATTGGTCCATTTTTTTTAATTAAGCTCCTTGCATTGTCGTGATACGGTGCAAGTTTGTTACTTTCAGGGCCAGGATTCATCTCGATATCACCGCAAAGCACTAAGGCAACCCACAATATCTTGTGCGGGTGCTTCACCGCCACGCACCTGACACAGAGCGTCCTGGCCCTCAAAGTTTCCCTTATCAGAGCAAAATAATTTCTTCTCCCTCGAACTTTCAAGCACTCTATAGCTATCGCCCTAAAGGACCCTGAAGCTACTGACATCTGCAACTTTAAATCTGGAGTCTCATTTTCTATAATGGTACACATTTGAACAAGGCTTACTAGAACTAGCAAGGTTGTCAGAACATACATTGTTTTAGAATTCATGGTTGCAAATATCCACAGTAGGTAAGGTTGCTATAAACAGGTTAAAAAACTCCCTCCACTATGAATCTTAAAAAAGACCTAATTTCAAATATAAGGTCCTGTAACTTTTACTAAGCTCAAATCTACTATACAATCTTTCCCTAAGCAAATACTTAAACTGTTAAAAGACACCAGCTATATTTTAAAGGCAATTTCTGAATTAAATATTTACAAACCCAACAGATCTTTACATAACACTCCAATTTCTGCCTCTCTCCTCCTGAGGTGGATAACTGCTGGACTTAGGCCAAGTGTCCCAGTTAAAATTTCTCTGCCGAGTGGCGCGCCACTCACACTCACGCTACTGTGCTCGTGCAGTGGTAGCGTGAACTTTTAAATGTCCTGCCCTTCCTCCTCTGCTGACATGCACTCTGGTCTTCTCCCTGATACAGCTGGCTCTCACTTAGGGCTCCAATTAGAAATAACAGCACACAGTCACAGAAATGATGGAACAATAATTGCAGGGAAGAGCACTGGCACAAAGAGTCCTTTGTTGTTCTAGCACTGGCTGCAGGAGATGTTACAACAGTTTCAGCAGCATACCTGTAAGCACAGTTCAGCAAACTTTTAAATGTCCTGCCCCTCCTCCTCTGCTGGCATGCACTCTGGTCTTCTCCCTGATATTCTCATTTAGGGCTGCAGGATTTGGGGAGGGAGTTTAGGAAAAGGAAGAAAAGGAGAGGCCCTAATATGGAGCCCTGCGGTACCTCTGAGAGGACAGGGTGGCTGGAGGAGAAGGTCGAATTGATTTTAACCTGCTGTGTTCTGCTGGAGAGGTAGTCTGCAAACCAGGGTGTGGCCTCTTGGGAGAGACCCAAGGAAGGCAGAGAGTTTAGGAGTAGGTCACAGTTAATGGTATAGAACGCCTTAGTTAGGTCGATATAGATTGACCCAACTAAGTGTCCATGATCGACAGCATTGTGTATAAAGGAGGTATATTCTAGGAGGGCTGTGGAGGTACTCTGCCCACTCCAAAACCCATGTTGTTCAGGACACAGTAGAATTGTGTTTTGACAAGTAGTCCGAAAGTTGATCCACTATTATCTTTTCCAGTGCCTTGGATAGAGGAGGAAGTATGGAGATGGGTTGATAACTGTTTGGGGATGACTGGTCACCACTTTTAAGGATGGAGTAATTACAGCCCATTTCCAAGGGGTAGGGAATTGACTGAGGCAGAGGGGCATATTTAGTATCTTGGTGATGGCTGAGAGGACCTCATCAAGGGCAAGGCACAGAAGCTTGAGGTCGAGGGTATCTGCAATGTAACAAGACTTGGCCAAGACTTTAGTGAGGTAGCATCTGGCTTCATGGGCAGATACAGTGCGAAAGCGAAATGGAGGGGTATTTACTAGGGTGGGGGGATTTAACGTACAGTTGGGGGGGTCAAAGAAGTTGGGTGGAAGGACCTGGCTGAGATCGGAGAAGGTGGCAATTAGAGTGTTGGAGATGGCCAGGGAGTCGTGGACGATGGTTCCCTCAACAGAGAGTTGTGCTAGGGCAGGAGAAACTACTTTTCCACTAAGCTCTTTGATATTGCCCCAGAACTTCTTACCTAACCCCCCATGAGGAGGTGAGGGCTTGCTCATAGTATGAAGACTTTGCTTGGCGTAAAGCTCAGGTGCATCTGTTTCTGGCCTCTCTATAACATTGCCTATCAAGGGGGTGCTGCGAGTCTAGTGCTTTATGCCATAGGTTATCCCTTTGGCACATCTGGTCAAGCAGTGACTGGGAGACCCATAGGGTGTCTTTGCGTTTAGTGAGCTGCTTGGAAAAGGGGACAAATATATCACAGGCAGCATTAAAGAAAGAGATTAAGCCAGAGAGGGCAGTGTCAGCTGACCAGGCATTAAAGATCCGGGTCCAGTTGCAGGATCTGAGGTAGGCTTTAAGATAGGGAAGGGAAGCTTTTTTCAGGCGCCGTTGTATTGAGATTTTAGGGGGGGGACAGCAGGAAGCTTATTCGACCACCAGCAGGTAACAGGGGAGTGGTCACTAAAAACATCAGGGAGTACCTTAATCTGGGAGAGATTTTTGGGGCGGTTGGTGAGTATGAGATCAAGCAACGTGGAGTTACCATTTTGTTGTTAAATCTGGTAGGGGACTAGACAACCTGGGTCAGGTCAACAGCCTTGACTGAGTCTTTGTAGGTGGTGGAAGAGGAGGATCGCCAGTTGACATTGAAGTCACCTAGGGCTATTACCTCACTATTAGATGGAAGTTGGGAGATGTATGACATAACCTCATCAAAGGCAAGTTTTTGGTTGCGGGGGGGGGGGATGTAGACAGCCATGATAGGAGGATTTTATCAGAATTGCCAAGGAGCAATTTGACGGTGAGGGTCTGGGCACCATGTGTTGGGGGGACTGGGAGGGCTTGTATGGAGTTCTTTATATAAGGACACATCCACCTCCTCATTTACCTATTCTATCTGCATGGAAAATGGGGCAGCCATTAGGAGCCACTGAGGAGTCTGGTGCGTTTATGGAGAGCCAGCTTTCTGTCAGTGCTAGTATGTCTGGGGAGTGTTGGGCAAGCCAGCCTTGAAGAGAGGTACATTTTTTCTGTAGGCTGCAGATGTTAAGGATGATGATTTGAAGAGTACTTTGTTTGTCAGTTGGTTTAGATCCAGAGGCATTGGGACCAGGGTTAGGGTGTACGTTACCCAATAGGAGAAGGAGGAGTAGGGCATGATGGAGAGGAGCTAACCTAAGGAGTTTGGGTTTAGTCTTGTAGCGGTGTGGGGGGGCTGAGGATTTTGTGTCAGACACAGGAGTGGGAGTGAGTATGAGGGGGCAAGGAGGGCGGAAGGGGTATGGTGACTAGTGTGGGGAGAGGTCAACCTGTTCAGGGGTTGGTAGTGTGATATAGGTAGGAGGTGCCCGGTGCTGTGTGTGTGGGGGGGGGGGCTAGTGGGTAGTGTAGTAGCTGGGGCTGAGAGGTGATGGGTAGAGAGATGAGAGGGGCCATAGTACAGTGACCGTAAGGAGGAGCCAAAGGATTTCCATGATTAGAGAGGAATGAGGATAGTCACGAGTTAACATGTAATAAGAGGGAGAAACAGCATGGTTGGCACTATAACGCATCAGTAGGATTGGCGCCTCCAGAGATGAGGGTGCAGGGTTTGAAATTAGGGAGGGGAGGTGAGAAGATGCACCAGAGGGACATTTGAGGAGAGGAAGGTGGGGGAGAGAGTAGGGAGAGGATATGATGGTGGAAATAGGTTATGAAGAGCAGGGAAATGAGGAGCATAAGCCCTGACCCCTGGTGGTCAGGAGATGATAACCCAGGTGAGTTCAGGCAAATAAAAAATGTTAGGGGGGAGTCACGTGACACCAATCACGTGACCAGAAGATGCAATAAATGGAGGGCCGGCCTGGGGTGGGTGGGGAGTTGATGCTAAGCGTCGATGGGTAAACCCCAGTCAACAGTGTCCCAAGGGAGGGAGGGCCTTTACCTTTGCAGGCTTCTCCCCTCTTGCGGCAGCTTGGCTTGCTGGAGTGTCCTGTTCCAGCCCAGCAGCCAAATGCTGCAAGGTCGGGAGGGTAACGGAACCTAGTAAGGAACAAACAAAGGACAGAGTACACAGCGGGAAGGGGAACAAAGGGCTGGCTGCCACTACTGCACATGCGCAATAGTCGGCATGCCTGCAATAACTCACTAGCCCGACTTAGCAGAATTGTCCCCAATGAACAATGCAGTGAAGCAAGCAACACGTTAAATATGAAAAACAGCTTTGAACAGTTCTAGCTATCTACAATACATATCCCTGACTGCTGCACTGGTAATCATACTGTAAGCCGTCTGCGGGTTTCGGTCACAATAGCTCCTGGGAGTTAATCTGGTTTTAAGGTAACAGCAGCACACACCTGGTGAAACATACAGAGCTATCCCCAGAAAACACACGAGAAATGCAGAGTAATCCCTACAGAAAAACAATCGGGTGCAGTCGGAAGAGTTAAAGTCCCAGTTCAAAACCCCAGTTAACAGTGTCCCAAGAAGGGGCGGGAGGTAGGGCCTTTACCTTTGCAGGCTTCTCCCCTCTTGCAGCAGTTTGGCTTGCTGGAGTGTCCTGTTCCAGCCTGGCGGCCAAATGTTACGAGGTTGGGAGGGTAGGGGAACCTTTGCAGGCTTGTCCCCTCTTGCAGCAGATTGGCTTGCTGGAGTGTCCTGTTCCGGCCTGGCGGCCGAATGTTGCGAGGCCGGGAGGGTAGGGGAACCTTTGTAGACGTCTCTTCTCTTGTAGCAGCATGGCTTGTTGAGTGTCCTGTTCCAGCCTGACGGCCAAATGTTGCGAGGTCGGGATGGTAGGGGAACCTTTGCAGGCTTCTCCCCTCTTGCGGCAGCTTGACTTGCTGGAGTGTCCTGTTCTGGTCCGGTGGTCGAATTTTGAAAATCAGGCCCAGTGTTTCTCAAATGAGGCCACCATGGTTGCATGCAGCCACCAATACAATACTGTGCTGCCACAGAGCTCGTTAGAGCCCCAGACACTAAGGTAATGAAATGGAATGCAAAATTTCTTATCTTTACATAAACATGGGAGATGCACTTCAAGTAATATACAACAGGGACTTGATTTCATGTATGCTGTGTAGAAAGAAATGTGTTTAGTAACTTGGTGTCTATCAGGGGTTCTGGGGTAAAAAAATAATGAGTGAGGCCGCCAGTATGTTCTGGTGACTGCATTTTATGGCCTTTTCAGGCCACCAGAATTTGGGGCTTGTGAACCACTATGCTAGAACAAACTGTGAAACACAAATGTAGTAAAACAACACTGACACATTTTACATCATGTGCTACACTTGTGGCAGTTTGCTGTTGGTAGCAGTGTGGGAAAAGCCTACCAAATGTATCTATTTCAGCCTATTAGAAGCATTTGTCGATGCTGAATGCTTGCTAGTGGTATGCACCTCTTTTTTTTCTAATTTTGACCTCAGCTTTTGAAGATACTTGTTTTAGAATTCCCTTATAGACATAACATGTCCCATTTTTGTATATTAGCGAAATGTTATTTTGCACCAGAGATGCAAAAACACATCTCGTCTAGGATTTAAAAAATGACATGTCACATTTATGAGGTTATGTGGAAAAATGACTATGCTGAGAGTTTGGAGTCAAAACATTCAAAATCAGCAAAGTTATGAGTGAACGCTGAAATAGTGTAATGTTCAGTCATAACCTGGGCATTTTACCATATTTGTACACCAAGGGGGACACTTTCAATGAGATGCGCAGGCGCCTCTCATGAAATGCACCGCAGAGCCATATTCAAAGGGTGGAGATGCACCATGCATCTCCGACTGCGCCGAAGCACAGCGATAATGTATCCGGTGCATTTCCAGGGGGCGTGCCCATAAATATGCTGTGAATGACAGTTTACAGTATACAATGCAAGTCCATCAGTCGACAGTGTCAGCCAATGGGCTTGCAGTGCGTAATGTATGCTGTCATTCTGTGACAGAGCAGTCGGCGGGCAGCCATGGAGATGTGCGGTGGGCTATGCTGCCCGCCAGCTTCATGGACATGCTGGGACAGGGGCGGGGTGGGGTGTGGGTGGGGGAGTCCACTACACTATGGAAACTGGGGCTCGGTGAACCGTTATGTTACATGGAATGGGGATCAGGATGGGGGGGACAATACCTATAGCACTATTGGGGAATATGTTACTATTTACTGGAATAGGGATCTGGACGGGGTGGGGGGACAGTATCTAAGGCACTGTTGGGAAAAATTTTAATATTTATTGGAACAGGGATCAAGACGGGGGAACAATACCTATGGCAGTATTAAGGAATATGTTATTATTTACTGGAATGGGAATCGGGACGGGGGGGTGACCACATTATGGGACTGGGTAGGAGAACAATGGTTTGTGTTTCTGCCATGGATATGGCCGACCGAGGCTGGGGACTGGTTTAAAAGGGACTGGGCAGGGGTGGAGGGAGACCGCCTGGCGCATCCTGCCGGGTGCATCAGTGCTGTACAAATGCAAATGGCCCATTTACGCCTTGCATGCCTAATTGCTGCATTTGCATGTTTTGGGCTGAATATCTGGAATTTGGGCATGGCGCATCCCCATTCCAGGTATTCAGGCCGAGCAGGGGAACGCGCTGGCACATTGTAAGCTGCCCCTATTTGCGCTGCCCACTAGAATTGCTATATTCAGACGAGGTGTGCGATCGCACATCTCGTTTGACTATAGCAATTACCTGCACTGGCCCATTTATTTGGGCAGCGCATCTAGATGCACCGGAATGCCCCTGGATTTGAATATGGGAGCCCAAATTTTTAGCACAGCCTTATTACCCAACTAATGGACCCAGCAGGTGAAGATTTTCAAATCCTTGCCAAAACGTCATTCTGTGCCACCGAAACGTCATTCCATGTCACAGGTATAAAAACACATTTTGGCCAGGATTTGAAAAATGACAGCTGCCACATTCATGAGGTGCTATGAAGAAATGGCTATGTTTAAAATTTGGGGTCAAAATATACAGGTTACTCACCTGTAACAGGAGCTCTAGGAGTGGTATATGTTGTTCATCCACACTGTCTGGCAGGTTCCTTGCCGCTTTAAATGTTGCCGGAAGGTCTTCAAGCTGGCTCCTCCCAACCATCCGGGTTGTAAAACCCTCTGCTCTGCTTCATGACACCAGATCTAGCCCGCTGGAAGCCAGGTTGCGCGTCAAAGCCAGGGAGGTCGGGTGGGTCGTGTGGATGAACAACATATACCACTCCTAGAACTCCTGTTACAGGTGAGTAACCTGTATTTCTAGGGACATGGATATGTTGTTCAATCCACTCTGTCTGGCAGACTCCTAGCAGTTCTCCGGGAGAAGGGAGGCAAGGCACGCACCCCCTACTTAGGGAATAAGGACTGGAGAACCGAGGTCCCAAAACCAGCATTCCGGTGTGACTCAAGGTCAATGTGGTAATGGGAAATAAAGGAGTGTGCTGACTTCCAAGTAGCAGCCCTGCAGATTTCCTGGATAGGGACGTCCCTAGAACCAGCCACCGAAGCAGCGGTATGGCGGGTAGAATGAGCTCTTATCCCTTTGGGAGGCTCCATGCCCGCAACCTATAGCAGAGATCTATGCAGGAGGTGACCCACCTGCTTATCGTTTGCTTGGCTGCAGGTCTGCCAGGTGCGGCTTCTGCGTAGGTGACAAACAGCTGGCGAACCTCTCCCCAAACTACAGCCATCCACTCCTTATAATCAGCGAGCGCTCTTCTAGGGTCCAGAGTATGGAGCCTATATTCGGCCTCCGCGGTATGACTGGGGTAGAACACCGGCAGAGTCAACACCTGGTTAAGGTGAAACTCCGACACCACCTTCGGAAGGAATTTCAGGTAGGGGTGCAGGACAACCTTGTCCCTGTGGAAGACCAGATAAGGAGACTCGATGGAAAGCGCCTAGAGCTCTCCCATCCTTCTGGCTGACATAATAGCCACCAAGAAGCCGGTCTTCCACGACAGGTGGGACATATCGCACCTGTGCATCGGTTCGAATGGCTTGCCCATGAGCTTAGCCAGTACCAGCAGTAGATCCCACGGAGGTGGAGGTTCTCGTACCGGAGGGGATATGTGCTTAAAGCCTTTGAAAAAGTGCCCGACCACCTTCTCCTGCGCCACCGACTGCTTGCTGGCCTGCGCCCGGTGAGCAGAGATGGCTGCCAGGTGCACCCTAAGGGTCATTGACCGAAGCCCTAGCTGAGAAAGGGACCACAGGTAGTCCAGGATGCTAGCCAATGGACAATAAGAAGGGTCCAACCCCTTGTCCTGACACCAAATGGAGAATCTCTTCCATTTGAAGGCATAGCATTTTCTGGTCGACTCCTTACGGGATGCCTCAATGACGTTGAGGACCTCGTCGGAAAGACCCAAAGCCTGGAACTCTAGCCGCTCAGGAACCAGGCCATCAGGTGCAAGGATTGAAGATCCAGATGGAGAACCTTCCCCTTGTTGACTGAGATCAGGTCCTGGCGGGCTGGAAGCCACCTCGGGAGGCTGGAGCTGAGGCTGAGGAGATCTGGGTACCAGAACTGGCGGGGCCAGTCTGGGGCTACCAGAATCCCCTGCGCCTTGTCCCTCTTTGCCTTGAGAAACACCTTGTGGATCAAGGGAAATGGAGGGAAGGCACAGAAGAGGCCTGGGGTCCACAGTCTCGAGAAGGCATCTCCCTGCAGCGAGCCCTGCTGAGGGGCCGGGCATGAAACAGCCTCAGCTTCACATTCTCCCTGGAAGCAAACAGGTCCACCTGAGGGGTGCCCCAATGGGAGAACAGATGTTGTACTACCTCCGGCAGGAGAGACCACTCGTGAGATGCAGCGCCTATCCGGCTGAGGTCATCGGCCAGATTGTTGGAGGCTCCTGCCACATGAATGACCAGGAGGTCTGCCTCCAGGCTGATCACGAGAGACCAAGTGTGGAGAGCCTCCTTGCACAGAGGCAAGGAGTGCGTCCTGCCCTGTTGGTTGAGGTAGTACATGGTCGTGGTGTTGTCTGTCTGGACCTGGACCACTTGACCCCGTACAAACGGAGTGAAGGTGGTGAGAGCTAGACGCACCGCTCAGAGCTCCAGCAGGTTGATGTGGCATCAAGAATCCTGAGGGGACCAGAGTCCGTGGGCCCTGAGCTCCCCCAGATGGGTACCTCAACCCATCAGAGAGGCGTCAGTCGTCAGAGTGACTGTCGGCTTGGGGCGGACAAACGGGATACCCTCCTGCAGATGAGCTGGAATGAGCCACCACTGTAGGCTGTTCCACATCTCCTGGGTCACTGTCACTGGCTGGTCCAGAGGACCGGAGCGCTGTGACAATTGGTAGGCCAGCCCCCATTGCAGGGGATGCATATGCCAGTGGGCCCAATGGACTACGATGGTGCATGCCGCCATGAGGCCCAGAAGGCACAAGAAGTCCCGGGCAGGGCGCAATTGCCCAACCAGAAATGACTGGGCAAAGGAGGCAAGGACCTCTGCCCTCTCTGCCGGGAGCCGGGCTCTGGCTCGAAGAGAGTCGAGCTCTGCCCCGATGAACTGCATCACCTACGATGGCACGAGTTCCGACTTGGCCTCGTTGATGAGGAGGCCAATCTGAGAGCAGACCTGGAGGGCCAGATCCCTGGACCGCTCCACCTCCAACCTGGAGGAGCTGCAATCAGCCAGTCATCCAAGTAAGATACACCCGGACCCCTCACCACCGCAGGAATGCTGTCACCACTGCCATGCATTTGGTGAAGACCCTGGGAGCTGGAGAGAGAGGCCGAAGAGCATGGCCTGGAACTTGTAAAGAGGTCCCTCTGCTCTGAAGCGGAGGAATCGCTGATGAGATGGATGGATTGGGACTTGAAAGAATGCATCCTGAATGTTCAGAGAACAAAACCACATGCCTAGTTCCAAGGATGGAATGATCTGAGCCAGAGTGACCATCCTGAAGGTGCGCTGCCTTAGGAACTTGTTCAGGTCATGTAGGTCGAGAATGGGGCGCCAGCCCCTCATCCGTTTTGGGACCAGGAAGTACCTGGACACAAACCCTGGGTCTGGAGGAGGGTCCACCACCTCGCTGATCACCTCCTTCTGGAGGAGCAGGGCAATGTCGGCTCGACAAGCTGACAGAGAGGCTGCGGAACCTGTTGCCCCCATCGGGCGATGGCTCGATGGGGAGGGAACTGCTCGAATTCCAGAGGCAGACCCCTGCCTACCACTTCTAGCACCCAGCGGTCTGTGGTGATAGCGGACCAGGCGGAAAGGAAGTGGCAGAGCCATCCCCCCATTGGGGGAACCCGGGGAGGAGTGACGAGGTTGGGGGCGACACCCCTCAACCTGTCACTGGGCAGGCTTGGAGGAAGGGCCCGCTGACCACCTCCTGGACCCTTGTCTCCAGGCTTCCTACTGGAGGATGCAGCAGACTAGGCCTTAGGGCACCAAGTGTGTGCCTGCTGGCCCTGGTGCTGGTGCTGCTGGGCCGGACATGCCGCAGGGGCGGAAGGGTGAAAGGGCTTACGCTGCTGCTGGCGGCCTTTGTCCTTACGGGCAGACGACCAAGTCCAAGGTGGCATTGGACTTCTCGATCCTGTGGAGATGGTCTTCCACCCCCGACCCAAACAAGTCGGTGCCCAGGAAGGAAACGTCTGCCAGCTTGTGCTGGGTGTCTGCCATGAAGGTGGAGATCCGCAGCCAAGCTCTGTGGCGCATGGCCACTGCGGCCGCTACTGATCAGTCACAAGAATCACCTATCTCCAACGAAGTTTGGAGCTGCTGTTTTGCCACTGCCCTTCCCTGATCCTGCACCTGCTTGACAATCATCTGAAGGTCAGCCGGGAGATGAGGAATCACCTCATCCACGGAACCCATAAGGGCATGAGAAATGTGCCAGCTGAACGGCCGAGCTGACCTGACGAAGGCCTAGGGAGGAAGCAGCGTAAATCTTCCGCCCCGCGTAATCCAACTTTTTGGATTTCTTATCGGGCGGTTTGTTCACGTCCCGAGCATTCCCAGAACGGTGGAAAACGCTAACGGTCACTAACCCCTCCACAGAGGGGTGCTCTGAGAAACCAGAGAGTGAGCTGGTGGGGACTGCGTACTTTCAGGCCATCCTGGCTGAAGGCACAGGACAAGATGCTGGCCGCTGCCACAACTCCAGGGCCGGGACAACAATGGTTTCGGCCACAGGAAAGGCCTCCGTGGGGGAATCCCCTTGGTCCAGTATCTCCGTGACGGGATACTTGGCCTGTTTTGAAACAGGTTCAAGCTGCATCCTGGTGGACTCCGAGATGAGCCGAAGCAAACCTAAAAACGAGGATGATCTCTCGTCCACCAACTGGCCCCCCGCAGACTCCAGGTCAAGCGGCCTGGAGAACAGGGAGGAGTCAGCATCAGACTCCGAGGAGTCTGCAAATAGCTGCCAGGCGCCTGAGCCACCCTCCACCTGCCGAGGTCAATCGGGAGTGAGGGTGACCGACAACCTGTGGGGCAAACCCTGACCTGATCGAGAATCCTTGGTCGGGGCCCCAGTCTTAGGTTGTGGAGGCAGAGGTTCCACCATAATGGGTGGGGCAGCTGGCTTCGACCAAACAACCGGAGCCGGGATCGGCTCCTCGACCACTATGAGGGGTTGTTTCGGCCGCTCCGGTGACAGCCATTCGATGGCCGGAGAAGACAACAGAGTCAGCTTATTCCCCAACAATAAGAGCTGCTGCCACATTAAATCCTCGTAGCGCTGACACAATTTGCGCCAGAGCCTATCCTCCAAAGAGGACGACGAGGATGAGCGGCGACGCCGCTTGCCACTGTGCTGAGACCGAGACCGCCGACATCGGCAGGACCGGCTGGACCTGGAAGAGGACCAAGACCGAGACCTTCAGGGGTTCCAAGGGTGGGTCAGAGAGGGGATGGGGGAAACCCGCTCCTCCCTCTGTACAGGGACCTTAACCAGGGACTCTGGCACAGGAGGCACAGGCAAGTCCTCGGTTTCCACCGGGGGAACCGGTGAAGTAGGGTTGTCAGTTTCTCCAGTCGACAAACCGTCCGACGGGTCAAGAAAAATCTCAACTGCGTCGACAGATGTCTCGGCTGGCTGACCTGACTGGGGCATCATGAAGCCAGCGGCCGAAGCCGCAACCTCAACCGAAGTCAAGAGTCGACGGTCCAGTGAAGGAGATCTCTCCCGCTCCCACGAACGTCGACAGTGGGACTTACCCTTAAAGTCCTTCTTCTTGGACCACTGGAATGTCCCGATGGCCCTTCTTTGGTGGAGAGGGACTGGCAAAGCTCCTTAAACGAAGCCATGTAGGAGGAGAAGCCCAAAGAGAGTGGGATAAATGCTGCGACCAAGGAGGAAGAAGAAAGCGCCTGGGCCGCCTCCTCGCGGCAAATCAATTGCTCCGACTGTTCCATGAACCGCGCCCATGGACACCGCTCAATGGGCCTCCCTTGACTTGATCGGCGGATACCATTTTTCTGGTCGCCCGAGAAGAAGTCTGGCAGTGGGTCCTCAAGACCGAAGCAGAAAAGGACTTGCACAACCAAGCTCATGTAGTCGTGGCTAGCCCAGGCAGCAGACGCACGTGGAGTGTGGATCGGTCTGGTACATTTTCTGCCCACACGGGCACCGACGAAAGCCGGGAGTCGATTTGTCCATCGCAGCCACGAGGGAAGACAAAGACCGAAGTCATGTAAATTTTAAAATAAGTTTTGGAAATTCCAAAGAGTGTGGATCCAGGCCTAAAACGCAGAGCGTTAAGGAGGGAACCTGAGCTTCTAAGCTGTAAGGAAGATCTGGCGTCATGAGGCGGAGCCGAGAGTTTTACCACCCGGGTGGGTGGGAGGAGCCAGCTTGAAGACCTTCCGGCAACATTTAAAGCGGCAAGTAACCTGCCAGACAGTGTGGATTGAACAACATATCCACGTCCCTAGAAACTGAAAATTACAAAGTTACAAGCCTGCATTCATTAATTTCAGTGTAGGCTCATAACTTTGCTGTTTTTTAATATTTTTGCCTCACATTTTCAGCATAGCCTTCTTATGTTCCCATCTCATGAACAGGTGCAGACATAATATTCAACTCCTGCCAGAAAGGTAATTTCATGCAGTGACTGCAAAAATCACATTTTGGGGCGTGAAAATACAGGTTACTCACCTGTAACAGGAGTTCTAGGCAGGGCCAGATTAAGGGGGGGGACAAATGGGGCAAATGCCCCAGGCCCCTCAGTAGTCGGAAGCGAGAGACACTTTTAGTAGGTGGACTGGTGGTTTGTAAATCATGCCACCTCCCCATCGCCACAGTGCGAGTTAAGCGCGAGTCAACCTCTCCCCATAGGCCCTCGGCAGCTTGTTCCCTTAAAAATGCTGTGAAAGCAGCGTGACTTCAGAAGAAGCATATTTGTTAAATAAAATTAAAAAAAAAAAAAAAGCCCCCGCCACAGATAGGCCTCCCGGCAAGCCTACATTGCAGATTTCTCTCGTTCCCCCTTCCCTCAGGGAGTACAGTACTGGTAAGGATTTGTAATAAATCATGCCTCCCCCAATGAGTCAAGCATGAATCAAACCCCTCCAGAGCTTGCTCCATAAAACAAAACAAACGAAAAAATGACTTTGGGAGAGGCTTTTAATTAAAGAAAACAAAACACAAGCCCCCGGACCCTCCCTACAGATAGGCCCCCGCAAGCCAACATTGCAGAAGATTTCTCTCGTCCCCCCACCTTCCTCCTCCGTTATTTGCAGCCTGCAGCTAGGGTCGGGTGACTTGCTAGAAAAACAAACTGGCACTGTGTGGCACAAGAAGTGAAGAAGGCTAACTATGCAAGCACCGTGATCTACCTCCTTAGGATACTGACAGGTTTTCCATTTTGTTGAGTCTGGGACTGGACCTGGACCGGTGCAAGTTGCGACCAGACCTGGGCTGCCACTGCATAATACGAGGAGCGGTGCCAGGACCAGGAGCTTTGCATACAATCCATCTGGGCAGCATTTTTTAAACCACTCTTTCTTGGTGGTTTTTGAGGCTCAGCATGCACTTTGCCAGCAGCAGCACCTGCACTCGCTATCTGTACGCCACGGCCACTCTATCGCTAGCAGCATGATGAATCGATGCACTGTTCTAAACTGCCTGCTGCTGCTAAACTAAGGAGTTTCAAAGGGAGCGCCAAGCAACAGCAGACAGCTTGAGTTCAGTAAGTGGCTTAGAAAGTTGATATCTGCATTTTATTTTTATGCTGAGATAATTGATCTGAGCTTGTTCAAAGAAGAGATAAAGGAGATGCGTGTGTGTATACATGCATGGATCCTCTAACTCTGAAATAAATGGAATTAATCATTCCTTTGAAATCCCATGAGCAGATAAAGATATGACATCAGTCTGTTTATTTGGAGTCATAGCATTTGTACATTGGAACTGCACACTTCTGTACAATGGGTACATACAGTAACTTACTGTTGTTTGGAGTAGGATGCATACCTCTTAGTAAAGCACTGTTTATTTTTGTTTAATTTATTTCCTTAAAATAAACTTGTGATTAAAGAGGTTACTTAAAGATTACGTTGCTTTTCTGCACAGGGTCTAGAGGAGAGCGACTTCAATAAAAGCCCCAAAACTCACCACAGAGCATCTAGACCCCCAGAGCATCTGGAGCCTGGCAGCCTTCATGTCTTGTACAGTACAATAAATATAACATTACAGACTATGACAACATGACAGGGTGTTGTACTTCGTTACTTTTTTCTCCTGTGAATAATGGGGGTAGTCTCCCCATACGGTGGTTGTTATAGTTAATAAACAATGTGCTCAGTAAATGCTGCACAAAATAAAACATTTTGGTATGAAAAGTTGGGCGTTTTACATGGCCACCCAAGTTGTGAGTGTCCCAGGCCCCCCTAAGGCTTGATCTGGCCCTGGTTCTAGGAATGGTATATGTTGTTCATCCACACTTTCTGGCAGGTATCCTTGCCGCTTTAATTCTTGCCGGAAGGTCTTCAAGCTGGCTCCTCCCACCCATCCGGGTGGTAAAACTCTCGGCTCCGCCCCATGACGCCAGATCTGGCCCACTGGAAGCTCAGGTTGTGCGTCGAAGCCGGAGATGTCGGGTGGGTCGTGTGGATGAACAACATATACCATTCCTAGAACTCCTGTTACAGGTGAGTAACCTGTATTTCTAGGGACATGGATATGTTGTTCATCCACACTTTCTGGCAGACTCCTAGCGGTTCTCCAGGAGGAGGGAGGCAAGGCGCACACCCCCGATACTTACTTGGGAAAGAGAGACTGGAGAACCGAGGCCCCAAAACCAGCATCCCAGCGTGACTCGAGGTCGATGTGGTAGTGGGTAATAAAGGTATGTGCTGACTTCCAGGTAGCAGCCCTGCAGATATCCTGGATAGGGACGTCCCTGGAAGCAGCTACCGATGCAGCGGCATGCCGGGTAGAATGAGCTGTTATCCCTCTGGGAGGCTCCATGCCCGCCAACCTGTAGCAGAGCTCTATGCAGGAGGTGATCCACCTGCCTATCGTCCGCTTTGCTGCAGGTCTGCCAGGTGCGGCTTCAGCGTAGGTGACAAACAGCTGGCGAACCTCTCCCCGAACTTCAGCCGTCCGCTCCTTATAATAACCGAGCGCTCATCTAGGTTCAAAGTATGGAGCCTATACTCGGCCTCCGAGGTGTGACTGGGGTAGAACACCGGCAGAGTCAACACCTGGTTAAGGTGAAACTCCGACACCACCTTCAGAAGGAATTTCGGTTGGGGGCGCAGGACAACCTTGTCCCTGTGGAAGACCAGGTAGGGAGGCTCGATGGAAAGCGCCTGGAGCTCTCCCATCCTTCTGGCTGACGTGATAGCCACCAAGAAGGCGTTTTCCATGACAGGTGTGAAAGATCACACCTGTGCATTGGTTCGAATGGCTTGCCCATGAGCTTGGCCAATACCAGCAGTAGATCCCACGGAGGTGGAGGTTCTCGCAACGGAGGGGAAATGTGGTCAAGGCCTTTGAAAAAGTGCCCGACCACCTTCTCCTGTGCCACCGACTGCTTGCCGGCCCGCCCCCGGTAAGCAGAGATGGCTGCCAGGTGCACCTTAAGGGTCGTCGACCGAAGCCCTTGCTGAGAAAGGGACCACAGGTAGTCCAGAATGCTTGCCAAGAGGCAGTCGGAAGGGTCCAAGCCTTCTGGACACCAAATGGAAACCTCTTCCATTTGAAGGCATAGCATTTCCTGGCTGACTCTCACGGACGCTCAACAGACGCTGAGGACCTCGTCCGGAAAGACCCAAAGCCTGGAACTCTAGCCGCCAGGAACCAGGCCATCAGGTGCAGGGATTGACGGTCCGGATGGAATACCTTCCCTGATTGACTGAGATCAGGTCGGGTGGGCTGGAAGCTGCCTCGGGAGCCTGGAGCTGAGGCTGAGGAGATCTGGATACCAGAACTGGCGGGGCTAGTCTGGGGCTACCAGAATCACCTGCGCCTTGTCCCTCCTTGCCTTGAGAAGCACCTTGTGGATCAAGGGAAATGGGGGAAAGGCGTAGAAAAGGCCCAGGGTCCACGGCCTCGAGAAGGCATCCCCCTGCAGCGAGCCCTGCTGAGGGGGGCGGGCATGGAATAGACTCAGCTTCGCATTCCCTGGAGGCAAACAGGTCCACCTGAGGCATGCCCCAGGGGAGAAGAGATCTTGTACTACCTCCGGCAGGAGAGACCACTCGTGAGACGCAGCCCCTATCCGGCTTAGGGCATCGGCCAGGGTGTTGGAGGCTCCTGCCATGAGAATGGCTAGGAGATCCGCCTCCTGGCTGCGCACTAGGGACCAAATGCGGAGAGCTTCCTTGCATAACAGCATGGAGCGCGTCCCGCCCTGGTGGTTCTGATAGTACATGGTCGTGGTGTTGTCCGTCTGGACCTGAAACCACTTGACCTCGTGAGAATGGAGCGGCAGTGAGAGCTAGATGGACCGCTCAGAGCTCCAGCAGGTTGATGTGGCATCGGGACTCCCGAGGGGACCAGAGGCCGTGCACTCGGTGTTCCCCCAGATGGGCACCCCAACCCATCAGAGATGCGTCGGTCGAGAGAGAGAGACCGTCGGCTCGGTGCGGACGAACGGGATACCCTCCTGCAGATGTGCTGGAACGATCCACCATTGGAGAGTTTAGTTTAGTTTAGTTTATTGTTCTAGGAATTACTACCTTTGAGCCAGAGGCTCTTTTACAAAAGTTCCACATCAATTAGGTACAGTACAAAAAAGGTTACATAGATAACACAACAATTTGTGCTGTGTCAAGAGCGAGAAAACATATACAAATACATATCAAATCATTTGTGCAAAAGGACATGAGATATCAATAATCACATTATTATTACAAGAAAGAGGTCATGCCAGATTAGGAGAAACAAATAGGGAAAAAGTCCAGAACAGACAGGGTAAGTGAAAGGTGTGGGGAGCAGACAATAGCAGGAGAAAAGGTTTCCCAAACATGTCTTTGTCAAATAGCGGAACAGGTGGGTAGTGAGAAAATAGGAGGTTTAATCAGGGCAGTCAAAGGAACTGGAGGTGGCAAGGTGAGAGAACAGCCTTGATTTGAAAATACCTAGAGAGGTGGAGGCAGTAATCTGAGTGCTGAGGGCATTTAGCCAGCTGGGGGCACGATAGGCAAATGATCTTTGTCCCTGAAAAGTCTGGCATCGGGGGACTTGGAGAGGCTGGTGTTCTGATCTTCTGGTAAAATGGGTGCTAGCGCTCAGGCATAACAGGTCTTGGATACAAGGTGGAGTGAGGCCCAGAGTGGATTTTTTCACCATCAGGCAGGTAAGGTACTTTATCCGGTTTGAGAGTTGCAACCAACCTGAGTCAGCATAGAGTTAACATGTTTGGGTACGTCGATGTGCACCAGTGAGCAGCCGACAGGCCTTATTTAGGGATGTTGTAATGCGACTAAGTGCTGTAGTAGTTGCAGATCCGTATATAACTAAGCCATAGTCAACGACTGAGATGATAGAGGATTGGATGGCAATCCTCAGTGCAGAATGGGTAAGGAGCTGTCGGTTCCGATACAGAATCCCAATTCGCTGATAAATAGTTTTAGCTGTACTATCAATGTGAGTTGCAAAGGTTAGGCCTTGATCAAAGTTGATTCCAAGATATTTGAAAATTGGCACTTGTTCAAGGGTATTTCCCAGGTATGTATTAATGGTGAGTGGGACTTACCGTTTCTTGTTTCGCGGGTTAGAGAAGAGCATGGATTTAGTTTTTTTGTGGTTTAGAACCAGCTTATGTTCAAGGAACCACATCTCAACTTTGGAAAAAGCATGCTGAAGGTTGAGACGTAAGAAGTTCGATCTTTATGAGCTGCAAGAATCACGGCATCGTCGGCATAGAGGATTATTTGTTCAGGGCAGGATTTGGGAGGAGTTTAGGAAAGGCTGAAAAGGAGGGGGCCCAGGATGGATCCTTGGGAACTCCTGAGCGAACAGTTTGAGTCTGAGAGAACTCCAGCTACTTTTACAGATTGAGAGCGCTGAGCAAGGTAATTTTTTACCCAGTCACCAGGACCCTGCGAGAGCCCTAGGGATAATAGTTGTTTGATAAGTAGGCCATGGTGTACTGTATCAAATGCCTTGGTTAAGTCAATGTAGACTACTCCAGTTAGGTTTCCTTTGTCCATGGCATTGTGGATTGCTCCTGAGAATTCAAGTAGGGCAGTTGATGTGCTGTGCCCTTTCCTAAATCCATGCTGCTGGGTGCATAGGATGTTGTGGTTTTCCAGGTAGTCTGAAAGTTGGTCCATACCAAGCATTCAAGGGCCTTAAGAGAGGTGGAGAGTATTGATATCGGGCGATAGTTACCAGGCAGTGACTTATCACCACTTTTGTGCACTGGGTGACAACTGCAGCCTCCATTTCTAGGAATTGGCTGTAGCAGAAGGAGATTGAAAATTTTATGAGGGGAGCAGTACTTCCTCTAGAGTGAGGACAAGTTTAAGGTCAATAGTGTCACTGCTTGCTTCAGGGACTTAGAAATGGCCTTCTTTACATTTATAGACTTCATGTGCCTTTACTAGTTTGAAAATGGAAGGGTGGTTTGGTTGGAGAGGCAGTAGTAAGTAGAAACTGGAGGCCAGTATCAGTGAAGAAATCAGATGAGAGGACACCACTAAGGTCCGTGAAGGTATCATTTAGGGTGTTTGCAATAATCTCTGGGTCTAATGTAGTGGTTCCATCCACATTCATTATTATAGGAAGATTTGGGCTGCTGACCCATGATATTTCTTATGTTGTCCCAGAAAGTTTCCCTTCACCCCAGGAGTTGGCGAGGCATTCTGAGTAGGAGCTCTTCATCAAGCGGATCTGTTTGGTACAGTCGTTCTTGAGCCTGTTTATATTTTGGATGTCTGACAGGTGCCAAGTAGCTCTTGCAGTGGCCCAGAGGTGATCCTACTTTGAGTTGTGCCAATAGCCGCGTGAGCCAGGGATTTGTGAGTGCTTTGATTTGAGCTTTTTACTGGTGCATAGGTGTCACAGGCAGTGTTGAAAGTAGTAATAAAATGATAATCAAGGGCTAGGTTCGACATCTTGAGTTTTGTAAATCAAGGACCAGTCTATCTGCCTAAGACAGGTCTTGAGATGAGTAAGGTTGCCACAAGGTAGGACTCTGGTATAGATGGTTTTGGAGGCAACACAAACTTGTTTGTCCAGTACAATATTATTGAGAGTCACTGAGCAGTCAGGGAGAACACCCATTAGTTATACGGGTAGGGTGGCTGGTGAGATCCAGTCAATGGGGTGCTAGTCCCTGATTTGTAGTTTTTCCTGGTAGGAGTTTACCACTTGTGTTAAATTTGCTGCTAGGATAGCATCTTTGTTTGACCCTGCATCAGAAGCAAGCCAATTTATATTAAAGTCCCCAGGGAAGGATTCGATGTCAGAAGGTTGTGTACTTACGAACTCGAGGACAGCCTGTAGGCGGAATCAGAGATCTTTTGGTGGGATATAGACAGCAGCAATCGTGGAGAACTTTGTTTGAGCACCAGTAGTATCTTGATAGGAAGGAGTTGCACTGAGGGTTTCTGTGGTGGGGTAAGAACCAGGAGACAGGTGAGGTAGTCCTTTATGTAGGTGCACACACCACACCTCTCGAGGTCCTATCCAGCCTGAAATATTTGTAGCCTTGTATAGAGATGGCATGATCCGGTATTAGGTGTCAGCCAAGTTTCGATGATGGCAAGGATATCCAGGTTGTGTTGGCTGGCAAAGGATTGAAGGAGAGCCAGTTTTGGGAGGAGACTGCAGATGTTTAGGTAGCAATTTTGAGCCCCCTCCATTTGTGAGCTTCGTTGTACTGTAGGAGACAGGGCCAGAGTTTGAGTGGACACTTCCTGATATCAGAGGAGGAGGAGTAGGGTTTGAAGACAGTTGCCATACTCGTAGTCAATAGAATTACACTTCTGAGGCTTATGTGGCTTGGACCAGTGCAGGCATCTAGGGTCCCAGAGCAAGGAGGTTGTTAGTAATAGAGGACGATATGCACATTTATCCTTGTTGTAGCTTGTCAGTTGACCCAGTCACTTGCAGATAGGTACCTGGTGGTTAAGTCAAAGCCAAAGAATGATCAACAGCTGAGGTCCAGAGTCACTTGAAATGTTAAAATTCCTGAAGGTGATTAACTGTGCCTGCACTTATGCAGGATGTGAAATCCCTTTGTCTGTGTGCTTCTTTGTCATTCAAACAGGTTGCTGAAAAGCCCAATACAGATCATGGAGCAGGTCAGACGAAAATGTGGATTCCAGCAGGACCCAGAGTCACCAAGTTTGTCAGATGTAGTTGCTTCACTTATGTTTTGCTTGGGATAGCTTCCAAAAAGTTGATTATAAAATGAAAATAAAGATACCTGATGATGATTTTTTGCAGAAATCCAGTCCAGCAGACTTTCACAGATGTAGTGAGCAAGAATGGTATAGTTACCACAAGAAAAAATTACTCACCTTAGTAATTGCTTTTCTTCTCATGGAGTCTTGCTATATTATAACAATAGCAGTCAGCCACTGCAGCTGAACTGCCCCGGAGAGGAAGGAGTTAACTCAGAAGATCTGAGTTCTACAGCCTTGAGCTGTGCCCAAAAGCTCTATCTGGCAGTTTCAAATGAAACTGTCAGATCTTTACAAACCAACATCAAAGGACGGAAAAAGTCTGTGTGGAAAACTACACTAGCCTATGGCTGCCTACTAGTAGTAATAACAACAATATAAACAACAAAGAACACCCAGAACCATAACAAAGATTGATGGTATTATAGTTCGTTTCCTGCCAACAAGCATATGACCCCCTTCCCCCAAGACTCAAGTCCAAGAAGGGGCAAAAAAATAACTAAAAAGAACAATCTAGATCCCTAACCCAAAGGAAAACAGGGTAGGGGAAAACTAAATGGCATGACACAGTGCATTGCCAATTTGCCACCTCTACCCAAGTAGGAGTTCTGAGAGGGGCAGGAGGAGGGTGGTTATAATATATGACAAGACTCCATGAGAAGAAAAGCAATTACTAAGGTGAGTAATTTTTCTTCCAAACACCATGATCTTGCTATATTATAACAATAACAGAATACACAGCAGTACCTCCATGGAGGAGGGTCAGAACCTCACTTAGGAAATAGGCTCTGAAGCACAGCTGTACCGACAGAGCATCTCTCCTGGACTGGATATCAGGAATAATGCTTGGTAAAAGGTGAACTGTCTTCCAGGTAGCAGCTTGACAAATCTCCAGAATAGGAATGTCTCTAGCAGCCGCTAGAGACGCAGCTGTACCCTGGTGGAGTGGGCCTCAATCCTGAGGGGGTACTCTACCCAGTTTCTGATAACAAAGTGGATACAAGAGACAATCCACCTTGCAATTGTTCTCTTAGTGGCAGGTTTCCTTTGCCAACCTCGCCATAGGTAAGAAACAGTTGGAGGATTCGAACCTATGACCTCTGGTGCGCTCTAGATAGTAACTTAATGCCCTTTTACATCCAAGCTGTGCAGTCTCCTCTCACCTGAGGAAGAATGCTCAGTGAAAAAATACTGGAGGAGATAGATTGATTCAGGTGGAAATCAGAAACCACCTTAGGCAAAAACTTTCTATTAGTCCTAAGGACTACCTTATCTCTGTGGAAGAGATAAAATCTTCTTCCACTGACAGGGCCTGTAACTCACTTATCGTCTGGCAGAGTGATAGCTACTAGAAAACGGTTTTCAAGTTAAATACTTGAGCTCTGCTGAAGACAGAGCTCAAAAGGAGGTTGCATTAACTGAGCAATGCAAATATTCAGGTCCCAGGGGAGCTGGTTCCCGAAAGGGAGGGTTAGTGTGAAGTAACCCTTTAAAAAACTTGGAGAACACAGGGTGAGAAGAAAGGGAGGCAGGCTTCCCTGCTGACACAAAAGCAGAGACAGCTGCCAGATGAACCTTCAGGGTAGCTGGTCTAAGGCCTAAGGAATTCAGATGGACCAAATAGTCCAAAAGAATGGGAAGATCAGCAGATTCTGGGGTAATCTGCCTCTCAGAGCACCAGATGGAAAACCTCTTCCACTTAGAATTATAAGTGGCCCTAGTGGAAGGCTTCCTGAAGCCTTTAAAATATCCATAACACCTTGAGAAAGGGAAATCAGCAAATTCTAGCTCCTCAAGAGCCAAGCCTTGAGGTGGAGGGGACTGAGGTCCGGATACACTCTCCCTGTGCACAGGCCAGTAAGTCGTGAACTCTGGGCAGGCTCAGGGCAGGGTGACTGCCAGGGACAGGAGCAGAGGTACCAGGGCTGTCTGGCCCAATCTGGGACAATCAGGAATCACTCTGCAAGGTTGAGATCTGATTTTCTAGTACCCTGAAGGAGAGGAAGGAAGCATGCAGGAACTTCTTTCCAATCCAACAGAAACAGGCATCCAGAGGACTGAGCAATGACTGGAGGCCTGGAGCAAAAAGAGGAAGTTGAGGTGGTTGTCTGGGGCCGCTGAAAGATCTATCTGAGGAGTGCCCCAGCTGGAAAACGGACCCCAGTGCTGGATTCAGAGCCCATTCGTGATGGCCGAAGAAATTCTGCTGAGGCGTCCGCCAGCACATTGTCCTTCCCTGGGAGATGAACCGCTATCAGGAGGTGTTCGAGGAATAAGCAGAGACCACAACTTCATTGCTTGGTGCACAAGGCTGAAGACCGAGTGCCCCTTGCTTGTGATGTACCACATTGTGGTGGTATTGTCTGTCCTGACTTGAACCACTTTGTTCTGGACAGAATCTGAGAAAGATCGAAGAGCTAAAAAGACAGCTCTGAGTTCCAGAAGATGATGTGGAGCAGAGATTCTGAGAGACCACACCCTGAGTGGTAAGTCTTCGGTGAGCCCCCACCTAACAGGGAGGCATCCGTGGTGAGGGTGAGGGAGGAGAAATGGGAATGAAGGGAACCCCTTGTTTCAGTTGCTTTGATCCTGCCACCAGTGTAGGGGCCAGGATCAGGGATTGATAACTGGGACCGAGTTTGGTAAGGGGTCCTTCTTCTGAGACCAATAGGCCCTCAAATGGAACTGAATGTCCCTCATCTGGAATCTTGCTCCCTGCACAACAGCTGTGGAAGCACCCATGTGTCCGAGGAGTTGCAAATGCCTTGCTGGTCGAGAGACCCGGGGGTAAGAGGAGGATGCCAGGCGATGAGTCTGTCCACCCTTTCCGAGGAAGAAAGGCCCTGGCTAACCTTGTGTTCAATTCTGCGCCTATGAAGTTAGGGCCTGAACTGGTTCCAGAACTGACTTTGGTAAGTTTAGCAGAAATCCCAGAGAGTGAGAAGCTGCTGGGTGACTTGTGAGGTGGGATTTCACCTGACCTGGAGACTGACCCACAATGAGCCAGTGGTCCAGGTAGGGAAACACAACAACCCTTGCCTTCTTAAATGAGCCACTACTACAGCGAGACATTTGTGAATACCCTTGGCGCAGAGGTAAGGCGAAGGGCATTGCCCTGAACTGGTAGTGGCCTGAGGGCAGTTCGAGACCTGAGGTACTTTCGGTGGGAAGCCTGATCAGAACATGAAATAGGCATCCTTGAGGTCCAGGGAAGCTAGCCAGTCCCCTGGCCTTAGGAAAGCAATATCATTGCCAGGGTTAACATTTTGAACTTTGGTTTCAACAGATGCTTGTTCAAGTATCTTAAATCCAGAATGGGCGCCATTCTCCTGTCTTTTTGGGTAAGAAAGTATCTTGAATAAAGCCCCTGCCCTGATGGCAGGAGGACCCCTTCCACTGCTTTGCAGACCAGAAGAGAAGAAACCTCTGCTTCCAAAGCAAGGGCTTCTGAAGGACTTGCAGGTGGGAAATGCCTGGCTCATCTTTGGAAAATATTTGAAGCTGAGAACAGACCTGGCCTATTACCTCCAGAACCCATCTGTCCGAAGTTAGGGACAGCCAGCTCTGGCTGAAATAGGCCAACCTGCCCCACTGGTACAGGAGAATCGGCCCTGGGCACCCCATCAGGGTGCCTGCTTGCAGCAGCCTTAGGCTGAGGGAGGAGGCAGTCTACTAGCGCCACGTCTACCCCTGCCTCTGAAGAAAACCCCTCTGCGAGACAGCAGAGGAGGCTTGAAATTGGTAAAAGGTCTGCCCCTACCTCTGGGAGCATGCCTTTGTGGCATGGCATGCTTCTCCTTAGCCTGGGCACTTTGTAGTAGTTCTGTATTCATCCATCTTTTCCATATAATTTTCTGTTTGCTCCCAAACAGAGAATTTCCCACTACAGGAAAATCCATAGCCTTTGACTGAGTATCTTGGGACAGATTAGTGCATCTGAGCCATGCCAGCCTACGGGAAGCTACAGAAGTGGCCATGACCCTAGAAACATCATTAACATCAACAGCAGTATGAAATTGAACTTTAGGGCTTCAATGCCATCAGCAGCCACCTGTTCCAACTCACTAGCCAGCTGCCTAGCCACTGCTTGGCTAACTTCTGTCTGTGTCCCACCTAGATTTCTGATATCTAGCCACATAAGCCATATAATTTGCCTGCCTGAGTCCCAAAGAAGCTGCCATATACTGTTTTTTTCCCATGGCATCAATCTTCCTAGAATCCTTATCAGGAGGATGTGAGGCCAGAGGAATATTAGCCTTGTCACAGGCTGCAGCTTGTACCACACCTACATGACTACACTGCTCAATAAGAAGTCTGTATCCGAGCCTGACAAAGTATACCTTCTGTCCATTTTTTATCTACAGGAGGGACAGAATGAGGATTTTAAAATCTTTGTTGTTTGCTTCCTAAATGACTTATGCAAGGAATAGACAACCTCCTAGACTCTGGAATATCCATCATTTCCATAATCAGGCTCCTCTTGCTCATCCACAGCCTCCTCTAAAGGAAGCTGGAGGGTTTCTACAACCTTTTGTAAAAATAAAGAAAGAAGGACTCCAGACAGAATGGGGAGATTCTAAAGGTCTGTCTGGAGAAATGCCCGGTTCGATGAGCACGTCCAGACCCTCACACCACACATATATTGATCAAATTCCTCCTCCCCCTCCTGTGGTTCATAAAAATCCTCAACTTCAAAATCCTGAACCACTGGGACTGAACGAACCAACCTTTTACCAACTGTTGGTGGTTCTACAGATCCCTGAGACAGTGACTGGACAATCTGAATGGCTTTAGCTATCTCTGCAGCAGTTGGAGACACAATTCTGGACTCCAAACCTCCTGATTTCTTTGTCTTTTTACTTGGGACTGGTTCCTCTGAACCAGTCTTCCTTTGCCAGGAAGTCTCGCCTGGTCAGAGGCACTCCTCTGGTCCAGTGGGTACTGAACGGGCTGGCCATCGGGTCAGCGGACTTTGGCCTCTGGTTCCCTGGCCGGCCCAATCTCTTCTCCAGGGTGGCTGCAGGAAATTTTTACACCTGGCAGTCTGACAGGAGGTGGTCAGCCCCAGACAATAGACACAAGTGGTGTGTGGGTCAGCCTTGAAAGGCATCCCACAGACATCACAGTGTTGAAACCCAGTGGGCCCGTTTTCTTTGGGTTTCTCAGACATAATGCCTAGCCTAACCAAAACTTGCCCTTTTAATGGCAGTGCCAGGCAAGACACCTTATCGGTTCCTAACCGTGTCACGGTATTTGAAAAACCGTAATAATTTCGTTTTTTAGAACCGATAAGAACCAGGAACCGCACTCTAAAACCCACAGTACAGTTTTAAAGGCAGAAAAAATCAAGCGATCGGTTCAAACCGAACCGATAATTAATTTTCCACACAGACTTGGATTTTTGTACTACGGTTACCAGATAGAGCTTTAGAACGAAATGCGTAAAAATAATGACTTTGCGGTTCAAATGAACCGAAAACTACTCTTTAAACCGAGAATGAACCGAGCTGAAGGAGCTGATCTCCGGAGCGACTGTTCAGTGAAGCGGAGTAAAGAATCTGACAGTTTCATTTGAAACTGCCAGATAGAGCTTTGGGCACAGCGCCCTCGCGCTGTAGAACTCCAGATCTTCTGGAGTTAACTCCTTCCTCTCCGGGGCAGTTCAGCTGCAGTGGCTGACTGCTATTGTTATAATATAGCAAGACTTCATGGTGTTTGAAGCAGAAAAACATGTAAATCCACAAAAACTAAGCTATAGAGTGTTCCACATCTCCTGGGTCACTGTCACAGGCCGGTCCAACGGATCGCGGCGTTGTGACCATTGGCTGGCCAGTCCCCACTGAAGGGGACACATGTACCAACGGGCCCAACGGACCACGCTGGTGCAGGCCGCCATGAGGCCCAGGGGCGCAGAGAAGTCCGGGCAGGGCGCAATTGCCCAACCAGAAATGATTGGGCAAAGGAGGAAAGAATCTCGGCCCTGTCCGCCAGGAGCCATGCTCTGGCTCGCAGAGAGTCGAGCTCTGCCCCGATGAACAGAATCACCTGCTTTGGCATGAGTTCCGACTTGGCCTCATTGATGAGGAGGCCAACCTGAGAGCAAACCTGGAGGGCCAGATCTCTGGACCGCTCCACCTCCAGTTTGGAGGGAGCTGCTATCAGCCAATCATCCAGGTAAGGGTACACCCGGACCCCTCGGCGCCGCAGGAATGCTGTCACCACTGCCATGCATTTGGTGAAGACCCTGGGAGCTAGGAAGAGGCCGAAGGGCATGGCCCGGAACTCGTATAGGGATCCCTCCACTCTGAAGTGGAGGAACCTCTGATGGGACGGACGGATTGGGACATGAAAGAATGCATCCTGGAGATCCAGGGAGCAGAACCACATGCCTCATTCCAAGGATGGGATTATCTGAGCCAGAGTGACCATCCTGAAGGTCCGAGACCTTAGGAACTTGTTCAGGTCGCGCAGGTCGAGAATGGGCGCCAGCCCGTCCGTTTTGGGACCAGGAAGTACCTGGACACAAACCGGTCTGGAGGAGGATCCGACACCTTCCTGATTACTCTTTTTGAGGAGCAGGCAATATCGGCCCGGCAGGCTAACAGCGAGCTGCGGACCCGTAGCCCCCGAGGCGACGGCTGAAAAGGCAGAACTTGCAGAACTCCAGAGGCAGGCCTTTTCCTACCACCTCCAACACCCAGCGGTCCGTGGTGATAGCGGACCAGGCGGAAAAGTGTGCAGAGCCGTCCCCGGGGGAACCGGGGGAGTGATGAGGTCGGGGGCGGCACCCCTCTACCCATCACTGGGCAGGCTTGGAGGAAGAACCAGCCGAGGGACCTCCCGGGCCTTTACCTCCTTGCTTCCTGTTGGAGGAAGCCGTCGGCTTGGACTTGGGATGCCAAGCGCGAGCCTGCTGGCCCTGTTGCTGGGGCTGCTGGGCCGGTCGAGAAGCAGGGACCGAAGGACGAAAGGACTTCTGCTACTGATGGCAGCCTTTGTCCCTCTGGGCAGAGGTGACCGAGTCCAGAGTGGCACTGGACTTCTCGATCTGCTGGAGGTGTCCCTCCACTCCAGGGCCGAAGAGGTCAGTCCCCAAGAAGGGGATGTCTGCCAACTTGTGCTGGGTATCCGCCGTGAAGGTGGATATCCTCAGCCACGCCCCGCATCACATGGCCACTGCTGCTGCTACTGACCTGGCACAGGAATCACCTATGTCCAGAGCAGTCTGGAGCTGCTGCTTCGCCACCACCCTACCCTGGTCCCGCACCTGGCGGACCGTGGTCTGCAGGTCAGGCGGAAGATGAGGAACAACCTCATCCAGGGAGCCCATGAGGGCGTGGGAGAAGTGTGCCATCAGCACGGCCGAGCTGGCCTGTCGGAGGCCGAGGGAGGACACAGCGTACACCTTGCGCCCGGCAAAGTCCAGCTTTTTGGACTCTTTGTCGGGGGGGCTTATCCACGTCCCGAGCGCTACCGGAACGCCGGAAAATTGTGTCGGTAACTAACCCCTCGGCAGAGGGGTGTTCTGAGAAGCCGGGCAAAGAGCCAGTAGGGATCGCATACTTCCTGGCCATCCTGGCCGAGGGCGCAGGACAGGAAGCAGGCCGCCGCCAAAGCTCCAAGGCTAGGCCGACAATGGCCTCAGCCACCGGAAAGGCCTCCGTGGGAGAATCCCCTCGGTCCAGAATCTCCGTCCAGGGATACTTGGCCTGTTTGGACACAGGCTCGAGCTGCATCCCAGTGGACTCCGAGATGAGTCGAAGCAGACCCAAGAAGGACGATGGGCTATCGTCCACTGACTGGCCCCCAGAGGACTCCAGATTGAACTGCCTGGAGAACAGGGAGGAATCGTCGTCGGATTCTGAACAGTCTGCGAAGAGCTGCCCCGGCCCTGAGTCACCCTCCACCTGCCGAGGACAGTCGGGAGTGAGGGTGACCGACAACCTGTGGGGCAGGCCGTGATCCGACCGAGAATTCTTGGTCGTGCCCCCGATTTCGGTTGTGGAGGTGGAGGTTCCACCACAATCAGTGGAGCAGCTGGTTTCGGCCTAGCAACCGGCCCTGGAGCGGGCAACTCGACTGGAACGAGTAGTTGCTTCCGTCGTTCAGGCGACAGCCACTTGATGGCCGGGGTCTTGGCCAGGGTAGGCTTAGGCCCGGATAACAGCAACTGCTGCCACATAAGGTCCTCGTAGCACCGGCGCAACTTGCGCCGCAGCCTCTCCTCACCCGAGGAGGAGGACGAGGAAGAATGGCGTTGCCGCTTACTTTGGTAATGAGACCGAGACTGCCGATGTCGGCGGGAACGGCTGGACCGAGAAGTGGTCCGAGACTGAGACCGGGACCCTCGGGGGGACCGAGGGTGGGTCTGGGAAGGGGCAGGAGACACCCGCTCTTCCCTCGGCTCGGGCACTTTAACCGGGGACTGCGGCCCAGAAGGCGCAGGCAGATCCTCGGTCTCCACTGGGGGAACCAGTGAAGGAGGGTTGTCGGCTTCTCCAGTCGACAGCCCGCCTAACAGATCGAGAAAAATCTCGACTTCGTCGGCCGGGAGTCTCAGCAGGCTGGCCTGACGGGGCACCGGTAAACCAGGACCTCAACCAGCTTAACCTCACCCCAAGTCGATGGTCGACTTCTCGGGGAAGGGGACCTCTCCCGCTCCCACGAACGCCGACGGTGAGACTTACCTTTCGACTCCTTTTTCTTGGGTGGAGAAGAATGTCCCAAAGGCCCCTCTCCTTTCGTGGAAAGGGACTGACAAAGCTCCTTGAACGAAGCCATATATGAGGAACTCAGAGAGAGCGGGATAAATGCCACAGCCGAGGAGGAGGAAGATGTGGCCTGGGCTGCCTCCTCCTCGAGGGCGATCAACTGCTCGAGCTGCTCAGCTGAGCCAGCCACCGCAGACACCATGCCAGCACTCTTTAGATTTTACGTGGAAATGTTTCTCGGGCTGAGCTTCAATCAGGTAGCGCGATCATCCAGAACGATGGCTAAGAAAGAGCGCACAACTCGCAGGTACCCACGGAGCCGGAACAGATTTGTCCAT
Organism: Neoceratodus forsteri; assembly: GCA_016271365.2. Classification (NCBI taxonomy): domain Eukaryota; kingdom Metazoa; phylum Chordata; order Ceratodontiformes; family Ceratodontidae; genus Neoceratodus; species Neoceratodus forsteri. The sequence goes on along the minus strand of CM057458.1, from coordinate 1,138,087,827 downwards.
CGCAGCCGCCGAGGGAAGATGAAGACCAAGTTTAGAAAACTTCAAAAGCAATTTCGAATGAACCGAAGAGTTAGGATCCAGTCTAAAACGCAGAGCGCTAAGGAGGGAACCTGAGCTTCCAAGCGGTAAGGAAGATCTGGAGTCATGGGGCGGAGCTGAGAGTTTTACCACCCGGGTGGGTGGGAGGAGCCAGCTTGAAGACCTTCCAGCAAGAATTAAAGCGGCAAGGATACCTGCCAGAAAGTGTGGATGAACAACATATCCATGTCCCTAGAAACACATTTTCACCAGGATTTGAAAAATGACAGCTGTCACATTCATGAGGTACTGTAAAGAAATGGCTAGGCTGAAAATCTGGGGTCAAAATATTGAAAATTACCAAAGTTACGAGCCAGCATTTGCAAATTTCAATGTAAGCTCATAACTTTGTTGTTTTTAATGTTTGTACACCAAATTTTCAACATAGCCTTTTTATGATCCCACCTGATGAACAAGGGCAGAGAAAATGTTCAATTCCTGTCTGAAAGGTGATTTTGTGCAGCAACTGCGAAATCACCTTAGAGACAGATTTATCTAATGTCACTTGTATTGTTCATGATGTAGTGTCCCAAAAAAGGTAAGTTGAAAATTTGGGGCAAAAATATAAAAAAATGGCCAAGTTATGCCACAAAGTTCAAATCCCCATTGAAATACATTGAACTACATACCTAATTCCCTCAGTTCACGGTCTGGCTTTGAAGAGTGAAGACGTGTCTGCGGTCCAGAGAAGATTACAGTGTCGAACCCCCAGCGGGTAAGTAAGGGCTTGGGAGGGTGCTGAGAAGGAGGGTCAGGTGTGAAGGGGAACTAACGGCTCAACAAACACTAATGGCCTTTTTTTTTATAGGCTTTCAAAAAAAAAAGAAACGTCGAGCGAAGGTTTTCATTATTTCAGGTTTCGACACTGGGTTCAATGTGCCTGTGCAACTGGTTTCATGCTTGTATAACGTAGATAATCTTTGGCTGTTTGCCTCTCTATCCATGGGATGTACTACCCTTTAGTGGTACGAAGACAAGGAACATTAGGGGAGGGTCTCACCCCTTGCGGTGCCGCAGGAGTGATTCCCTTAGCTAACAGTACCTTAGGAAGAAACCCATGGGAGAGAGAGGCATGCCACTGGAGGAGGAGGGGTCAATGGAGGGGCAATAAGAAATGCTTGTGTGTGGAGTGAAGAGAGCAGCCCTTAAATAAGCTGGATGGGGGTGTGGCCAGTTGCATCACCCTCCTTGAACTACAGGCTATAGCCTTCCAATTCAATGTGCCTGTGCATCTGGTTTTGTGCTTGTGTAACATAGATAATCTTTGGCTGTTCACCTCACTATCCATGGGATATACCACCCTGTAGGAGTATGAAGGCAAGGAACCTTAGGAGAGGGTTCCACACCTTGCGGTGCCATGAGAGTGATTCCCTTTGGCTAAAGTTACCTTAGGAAGAAGCCCAAAAAGAGTGCTGAGTAAAGCATACAAGGTAGTGAACACTTACTGGGGTCGAAGACCTGTACGTAGATCGGTTGGTAGTATGGGTTCAGTTGGTAGCATGGATCAGTTGATCATATTGTTTGAGTAGAGTAGACAGTTAACAACAGGTGAATAGTGACCCACTCGGAGATCTGACTGTAAAGCGTGGAGTCCTAGCTTCCTAAGGAGAGAGAGAACAGCCAAAGGGGGAGAAGGGACAATTATGGGGCATCCACCCAACTCCATCCAACAGCGGAAACCTAACTAAGTGATCTAGGAACTACAACTACGCCTGTCTAGTATGAAGACCACTGGCATGGAGGAGAGGAAAAACCTCCTTTGCAGAGGAGGAAACCTCTAGGGATCCAAGGCCTAGGTCACCTTCCTCCAGGCTTTAGGACAGTTTCATTTAGTGACAGCTCTGCTACTGCAATTTAGTAGACCAGTCCAGAGGATTTGCAATTTCGGAGAACACTCTCACTCTGTCCCTCTAATGGGAATTCTGTGGAAGGTTGCGAGTGAACCCTACAATGGGCAACCAAGGCGGGAGGAGGAGGAGAACACCGACTAACAAGGCGCTCAACTGGCCTGCCAATCTAAGAACAAACCAGGTGAACCAGAGGTGGTTGTAGGGAGAATAGCTTGAAAGGGTGCCTCCGAACTCACTTGGGCAGCCAAAGGGGCCCTTCCCACGACAGCCCCACCCCTTCACCACTGAAGTCTTAAAGGCTACCTCAAGAGGTGCTGTTGGTACGGTTGACAACTGAAGGTCCACCCGGAGCGAAGACATCCCCAACTATGGGCCAGGTTAGAAGGACCTCGCCCCAAGCTTTGCATGCTCAAGATGTGGACTTCAGGGTGCAGAGAGAGACCCTCTGCCACAGGGCTAGCCCTGAGTCCTGGAAATAATGGATACAGTCGGCATGTCTCCAAAATGTGGATGGATGAGTTGTAATGAGCATGGGACCTGCACATGGGCCATGATGGATGATAGCAGACATGGGGAGACCTGTACGTAGGTGGACCCTCTCGCGGGTCTTGACAGGATGAGAGCTGACAGGGAGAGACCTGTACGTAGGTCAGGCTGAGCAATATGGACCCTCTCGTGGGTTTAAGTAAGGTAAATAGCATTTGACAACCACAGGAATGCATGCCAACCAAGTCCATTAGGAAACCAAATTGGGAGTGAATTGAGTTGTATATTATGAGTTATCGAATGGTGATGCCTGGCAAAGCCCTGGACCAATGGTAGGATAGGAGGAGGCTGTGAATCCAGTTAGGTAGGAGAAGGCTGCAAAGCCAGTATGGTAGAAGGTGCGGTTCAAAGCAAGTAAACATGATATGCTGCCAGACTTGGAAGAAGAGGAGCATTGCTGGTAGTGCAAGGGACAGGAAGGGTGGGATGACTGTGTAAACCAGGTGCATAGTATTAAGGAAGGAATGGTAGAAGGCTGGGTAGAGCCAGAAGCTCTTAGATAGAGAGTTGCCTGGAATCGCTGGTTGCGTAGTGCCATGAAGGCTATGCGGAGCAGCAGGAGGAGGCTAGATAAGCCAGGGACTTATAAAATACAAGACAAATAGAAAGCTGCTCCAGCTGCCTGGGGCCGTGATGCCCGCTGTGACTCCTCAGTCCCCCACTGTAGGAAAAACAAGGAAGCCACAAACATGACGCCACAATACCAAGCAGCTAATGAAAATAAGTTAAATACATGCCAGCCACGAAAGCAGGATAAGGTTATCATCAGAAGCAGGCTGCTGAGGGTTTGGTAAAAGTGGGAGTAGCAATAAATGAGCCTAAATAACACAAACATAGAAGTGAGGAGTAATGCAGAAAGGCAGGACACGGCTGGAGCAGCCAGGGGAATGAGAGTGATAGCTGCTAAGGGGAGTAAACTGTAGTTTACATGAGGCATTGGATGGTACTGTACAAAGCAGATGACTGCTATAGTTTCAGAAGGAACAGTGAACTGAATGAGAGGCACGATACTCTAAATGCCTTTAAGGCAGAGTTAGGTTATTGTAAGGCAGTAAAACAGGGAGGCAGCAGAGCCATGAATCAGGTGTAATCAATTAAGTGGAGCAAGGCAGCAGACTGCAGTGTGGGTTGAAACATGCAATGACAATTGCAGGAACTGAGAATTGTTAAGCAGAAAAGCAGGCTGAGCTAAAGCATACAGAGAACCATGCAATGCACAGAGGCCTGAAATATCAAGTGAGAAATGGAGACTGGGGGTACAGGCACAGGGCAGCTTGAGGCAAGGAAGAGAAAATTACTCACCTTAGTAATGTTGTTTCTTCTAATGGAGTCTTGCTGTATTCTGACAATAGCAGTGAGTCCCAACCTTCAAACTGCCCCGGAGATGAAAGAGTTAACTTTCCATGCCAGGCATGGAACGCTGAGCTCGAGCTCGGTTGAGGCTCTGTCTGTTGCTGTTTAAACTCAAACCGGCAGATCTTTAAGAGCTAAACTCACTAAGGTCCTGTGTGGAAGCTGTAAACCTATACTAGCCAACTGGCTACTAAACATAAAACACATTTTTTGGTCCCAAAACAAAGACTCAAGTCAGGAGACCCAAAAAATGAAAAACACAACACACACTCACCCCAAGAAAAAGGGGGTGAAAACAACAAGGTGGGCACCTCCTGAGTGCCAACACTGCACTGCCCACCCACATCCCAAAACAGAGGTTCTGAGAGGGGCAGGCGGGAGAGTCAGAATACAGCAAGACTCATTAGAAGAAACAACATTACTAAGGTGAGTAATTTTTCTTCAAACAACATGAACTTGCTGTATTCTGACTAATAACGAACTACAAAGCAGTACCTCCATGGAGGAGGGACAGAACCTACTTAGGAAATGAGGCTCTGAAGCACAGCTGTGCCAAACCGAGCATCACTCCTAGCCTGGATATCCAGGAGTAATGGCAGGTAAAAGTATGAACTGTTTTCCAGGTAGCTGCTTGACATATCTCTAGAATAGGGATGTCCCTGGCAGCAGCTGTACCTCTGGTAGAGTGAGCCCTCAGGCCTGAGGGTGGAACCTTACCCAGTTTTTCATAACAAAATTGGATACAAGAGACAATCCACCTGGCAGTGGATCGTTTAGTGGCAGGTTTCCCTTTACCAACCTCACCATAAGTGAGGAACAGTTGGAGGGAGTCAAACCTGTGACCCTTGGTACGCTCTATGTAGTAGCTAAGGACTCTTTTCACATCTAAACTGTGCAGCCTCCTCTGCCAGGAGGAATGGTCAATGAAGTACACTGGAAGAGAGATAGATTGATTAAGGTGGAAATCTGAAACCACCTTAGGCAAGAACTTCCTGTTAGTCCTGAGGACCACCTTATCTCTATGAAAGAAGACAAAATCAGGCTCCACTGACAAAGCTTGTAATTCACTTATGCGTCTGGCAGAAGTGATGGCTACCAGAAACACAGTTTTCCAAGTCAAGTACTTAAGCTCTGCTGAAGACAAAGGCTCAAAAGGGGGTTGCATAAGCTGAGCAATGCAAACATTAAGGTCACAAGCAAGGGCAGGGTCCCTGCATGGAGGGTTGGTGTGAAGCAATCCCTTGAAAAACTTGGAGAATACAGGGTGAGCTGAAAGAGAAGAGGGCTTACCTGCTGAAATAAAAGCAGAAACAGCTGCCAGGTGCACCTTCAGTGTAGCTGGTCTCAGCCCAAGCTATTTAAATGGACCATATAATCAAGGACTGTGGGCAGATCAGCAGACTCTGAAATATGCTTCCCAGAGCACCATATGGAAAATCTTTTCCATTTGGAATTATAAGTAGCCCTGGTGAAAGGTTTCCAAGCCTTCAGAATATCCATTACACCTTGGGAGAGGTGTAAATCAGCAAACTCTAACTCTTCAAGAGCCAGGCCTTGAGATTGAGAGATTTGAGATTCGGGTACCAAACCCTCCCCTGAGCACAGGTTAACAGGTTGTAATTCCTGGGAAGACACAGGGGAAGATGGACTGCTAAGGATAGTAGGAGTGGATACCAGGGCTGTCTGGCCCAGTCTGGAGCAATCAGGATCATCTTGCAGTTGAGATCTGATTTTGACTAGCACTTTGAACAGGAGAGGAAGGGGAAAAGCATACAGGAACTTCCCTTCCAACTGAGAACTAAGGCATCCAGGGGACTAGGCCCAACACTGGGGGCCTGCAGCAAAAAGGGAAGTTGGTGATTGTCTGGGGCTGCAAAAGATCTATCTAGGGTGCCCTATCTGGAGAATATCACCTCCAAGACCAGGGATCCAGTGACCATTCGTGATGGCCTGGGATATCCTGCTGAGAGCATCTGCCAGGACATTGTCCTTGCCTGGGAGGTGAACTGCCGTGAGGAGGTGTTCAGGGAGTAAGCAGAGACCACAACTTCATTGCTTCTGTGCACAAGTGTCGTGGACAGTGCCTCCTGCTGTTGATGTACCACATTGTGGTGGTGTTGTCTGTTCTGACCTGGATAACTTTGTTCTGAACAGATTTGGAAAAAGCTTGAAGTGCTAGAAATACTGCTCTGAGTTCCAACAGATTGATGTGAAGCAGAGATTCCTGGGGACCACAACCCCTGGGTGGTCAGGTCGCCCATGTGGGCCCCACCCCAAAGGGAGGCATCTGTAGTAGGATTAAAGAGTGAGACTGAGTGACAAAGGAACCCTTGTCTCAGATTGTTCTGATCCTGCCACCACTGTAGGCCTGGATCAGGGTTCGAGTTACTAGGATCAATTTGGTCAGAGGGTCCTTCCTTTGAGACCAGAAGGCTCTCAAATGGAACTGAATGTCCCTCATCTGAAATCTTGCTCCCTGCACTACTGCTGTGGAAGCAGCCATGTGCCCCAGGAGCTGTAGAAAATGCCTTGCTGGTCGAGACACCTGCAGGGTGAATGAGGAGGTCAGAGAGACAAGGGTCCTTGCCCTGTCCAGGGGAAGGAAAGCTCTGGCCGTTTCTGTGTCTAGCTCTGCGCCTATGAAGGTGAGGAGCTGGACAGGCTCTAGAACTGACTTTGAAAGATTCAGAAGGAAACCCAAAGAGGTGAGCAGTTGCTGAGTTATCTGTAAGTGTAACCTGACTTGGTCTGGGGACTGGCCTACTATGAGCCAGTCGTCCAGGTAAGGGAAGATGGCAATCCTTTGCCTTCTTAGAGAAGCAACTACCACTGCCAGGCATTTTGTGAATACCCTTGGAGCAGAGGTCAGACCAAAGGGCATTGCTCTGAACTGGTAATGGCCTGAGGGCAGCTTGAACCTGAGGTACTTTCGATGGGAGTTTCTGATGAGAATATGGAAGTAGGCATCCTTGAGGTCCAGGGACACTAGCCAGTCCCCTGGCCTTAGAGAGGGTAGAATAATTCCCAGAGTCACCATTTTGAATTTTGGTTTTAAAAGGTGCTTGTTTAAGTATCTTGGATCCAGGATGGGCTGCCATTCTCCTGTCTTTTTTGGGGTAAGGAAGTACCTGGAGTACAACCCTTTGCCCTGGTGTAGGGGTGTAACCCTTTCCACAGCTCTGAGAGCTAGGAGGGAAGAGACCTCTGCCTCTACGGCAGGTGTCTCTGAGGAGTTTGCAGGTGGAAAGGATCTGGTTCTCATCTTTGGAAACTTTTTGAAGCTGAGAACCAGTCCCACTTACTACTTCAGGACCCATTTGTCTGATGTCAGAGACTCCCGGTCCTGGACAAAGTAAGCCAGCCTGCCCCCTACAGGTAGTTGAGAATCGGCCCTGGCAGCCCCATCAGGGTATGCCTGTTTGGCAGGGGCTTTGGGCTGAGGGGTGGAAGCAGGCTGCTTGTGCCCGTCTGCCTCTCCCTCTAAAGAACCCCTCTGGGCATAAGCAGAAGAGGAGGCCTGGGCTAGTAGAAAGGCCTATGAAAGGCCTGCCCTGCCCCTGGGATGCTGCCTTTGAGGTGGCCTGCCTTTCCTTGGCCTGTGCACTCCTATAGGTGGTCCTATATTCGTTCATTTTCTTCATGTAATTCTCTGTCTGCTCCCCAAACAGAGAATTACCCACAACAGGAAAATCCATGGCCTTAGTCTGGGTATCCTGTGACAGGCTAGTACATCTGAGCCAAGCCATTCTTCGAAGTGCCACAGATGTAGCCATGACTCTAGATGACACATCATTGGAGTCCACTGCAGCATGGAATTGCACCTTGGATGCCTCAATACCATCAGCAGCCACCTGCTCCAGCCTCTTGAAAGGGGCCAGGGACCTGTTTTGCTAAAGCCATAACAGTGTCCCATCTGGATTTTGATACCTAGCAGTATAGGCCATATAATTGGCCTGCCTGAGTCCCAAGGATGCTGCCATGTACTGTTTCTTTGCCATGGCATCAATCCTCCTGGAGTCCTTGTCCGGGGGTGTGAACCCAAGGGAATATTTGCCTTATCACAGGCTGCAGCCTGCACTACCCCAACATGGCTGCATTGTTGTGTAAGGAACTCCATATCTGAGCCTGACAATGTATCCCTCTTGTCCATTCTCTTATCCACAGGAGGTATAGTGTTAGGAGTCTTTAAAATCTTAAATGTCTGTTTCCCAAAAGATTTGTGTAAGGGAACAGACAGCCTCCTAGACTCTGGGATATCCATCATTTCTACATAGTCAGGCTCCTCCTGGTCATCCACAGCTTCTTCCATAGGAAGCTGGAGGGTTTCAGCCACTTTTTTATAAAACATGAAATGAGAGGGGGACTCAAAAAGCCTAGGAGGAGACACCCCTGAAGGTCTGTCTGGGGAGATGTCCGGGTCAATAGGCACATCCAGACTTTCAAAACCACATTCACTTTCCTCATACTCCTCTTCCTCCTCCTCCTCCGGTTCATAAAATTCCTCTAAATCATACTCTTGAACCGGTGGAACCGGCCGGACCGAGCGCCTGCCTGATGGTGCCGGTTCGGTCGAAACCGGGGAAAGTGACTGCACAATTTTGATCGCTTTGGCTATTTCTTCAGCGGTTGGAGGAAAGTTTGGCTCCACACCAGCTGATTTTTCTTTCTAGTTCTCTTGAGCTGGAACCCGGCTCCTCAGAATCGACTCTCCTTTTGCCGAAGAAGTCTCGCCCTGGTCAGAGGCACTCCTTCTAGTTCGGTTTGAACCGAACCGGGCTAGCCATCGGTTCAGCTGACTTTGGCCTCCCTTTCCCTGAGCCTACCAACTCTCTTTTCCAGGGTAGCTGCAGGGAAATTTTTACAAATCTGGCAGTCTGCATTGAGGTGGTCAAACCCCAGACAATAAACACAGGTGGTGTGGGGGTCAGCCTTAGCAAAGACTTCCCCACACACACTACAGTGTTGAAACCCAGTGGGCCTGGTTTTTCTTTTGGGTTTCTCAGACATTGTGCCAGTCCTAACCAAACTTACCCTTTTAATGGCAATCCGCCAGGCAAGACCCTCTTATCGGTTCCTGACCGTGTCACGGGTCGTGGAAAAAACCGTAATAAAATCCGTTTTTTTTAGAACCAATAAGAACCGGTAACCACACTCTAAAAGTACAAATTAAGATTTTATAACATCTTGATCGGTTCAAACCGAACTGATGAACCGTTTACAAGTTCCACACAGAATAGAATAAAATATAACCTATCTAGTACTCACAAATACCACAGACAGAGTCTGAACCGACAGGTTACGGTTTAAATTCGGTTGTAAACCAAGAAAAGCGGTACTTTAACCGACAAATTGAACCGAGCAGAAGGAGAAATCTCCGGAGCGACTGTTCAGTGAGGCGGAGTAAAGAATCTGACGGTTTGAGTTTAAACAGCAACAGACAGAGTCTCAACCGAGCTCGAGCTCAGCGTTCCATGCCTGGCATGGAAAGTTAACTCTTTCATCTCCGGAGCAGTTCGAAGGTTGGGACTCACTGCTATTGTCAGAATACAGCAAGACTTCATGTTGTTTGAAACACAGCGTGTAACATGAAGCACAATTAGCAATGTATACGCAGGGCACTAGAAAACTAGAAGCTCAATAGAAGAAAACAAGGCAAACACAAGGACAGGAGCAGGAAGAAAATCAGCACACACGGAAGCATGGAGCAGCCGGAGGCCAGCAACACAAACCAAATGCAGGAGAACAGAAAAACAGAAGTCCAGCACAAACTAGGCAGAGTCCAAGCACACACACGGAGGTGTTGCCTTCCAAGGATTGGGCACCCCCAGTGTCAGTGTTATGTTTGGGGGACTGGGGCGGTGGGTACTGAGTGGGAGGGTCGGGGGGTGACTGTTACAGGGGTGCCAGCAGTGGACACTGGGGGACTGGGCACCCCAATGTCAGTGTCATAAACAGTGGGGGTGGGGGGGTGCAGTTATGATGGGCTGCAATAGATACTGATGGACTGTTTTCTTGTTTACAGGGTATTTAAAAAAAATAAAATAGGATGCGGCGGGGTTGCAGTTACAGTGGCAGCTGCAACAGACATTGATGGACAGTTTCCTTTTTTACAGGGTATTTTAAAAAAAAAATGTGGAGGGAAGGTTTTCTTTATTTCAGGTTTCAACATTGGGTGACTGGGCACCCCAAATGTCAGTGTTATGTTTGGGGGTGGGTGCTGAGTGGGAGGATCGGGTGGGGGTGACAGTTACAGGGGCGCTAGCAGTGGACACTAGGGGACTGAGCACTCCCTGTGTCAATGTTATAAACGGTGGTGTGTGTGTGTGTGTGTTTGTGTGTGCAGTTACAGTGGACTGCAGCAGACATCAATGGACAACTTTCTTTTTTACAGGGTATTAAAAAAAATAGGAGGCTAGGGAGTTGCAGTTACAGTGGCAACTACAACAGACCTCAGTGGATCATTTTATTTTTTACAGGGTATAAAAGAAAATGCTGAGGGAAGGTTTTCTTTATTTCAGGTTTCAACACTGGGGGATTGGGCATCTCCGTGTCAGTATTATGTTTGAAGGGGGTGGTGGGTGCTGAATGGGAGGGTAGGTTGAGGATGACAGTTTCTGGGGTGCTAGCAGTGGACACTGGGGGATTAGGCACCCCATTGTCAGTGTTATAAATGGTAGGGGGGGGGTTGCAGTTATGGTGGCACAACAGACATTGATGGATGGTTTTCTTAGTTGCAGGCTTAATAAAAAACAGAGGGAAGATTTCCTTTATTGCAGGTTTTGACACTGGAAGATTGGGAACCCCCAGTGTCAGTGTTAGTTTGAGGGAGGGTGTGGGGTGGTGGGTGCTGAATGTGAGAATCAGGTGGGGGTGACAGTTACAGGGGCACCCACAGTGGACACTGGGGGATTGGGCACCCCCAGTGTCATTGTTAGAAATGGTGGTGGGGGAGTGAAGTTACGGTGATGCAACAGACATCGATGCACTGTTTTTTTTTTTGTTGCAGGCTTAAAAAAAACAAAAACTATATGATGAGCACTGGGGGATTGGGCACCCCCAGTGTCAGCGTTATATTTGGGGGCAGGAGTGTGGCGTGGTGGGTGCTGAGAGTGAGGGTCGGGTGGTGAAAGAGTTACAGGGGCACCAGCAACAGACATCAATAGATGTTTTTTGTTGTTACAGGACTCTAAATAGCAGCTGCACACTGATAAGGTCCATATCAAACTTCCGGTGTGCAGCTGCCACAGGCACAAGAACTGGGGGGTGAAGGAGGGCGAGCGCCGCTCCATTTTTTTGGGCCAAAATAGATTACCCATTTCATTTATTTCACTGCCTGGATCAGTGACACAGTGGACAGTTAGCAGTGTCACTTCTTCCCCTTGAACCCTCTGTCGCCACGCCTCGCATGCCCCGCCCCTTCCCCCTTGAATCTGCTACCGTGCCCTCAGCCAGCACCCCACAAACAAAAGACCAAAGAAACAGCTGCAAGCTGCTGAACATTCTGAGAGAGAGGGAGAGAGTGTGTCAATAGTGTTAAGTGCTTGAATGCTTCTCAGTCCCAGCAGAGCTGTAAAGTAGGGTCATTATCTTAAATGACTACAAAGCTGGCTCTACTTTACAACTCTGGCTGACCCAGCGGAACTTTCATATCAGCTCTCATCTCCAGTTAATTTAAGAAGTCCATCCATCAGCCCTGCCCTTAACACCTCATTGTTTTAACCTTTGGGAATGGCCGGGGAAGGGATTCAGGACTAGACACCGTGACTTAGCTTGCCTCCTGCCTATGCTGGCACCTCCAGGTCTGTTCTCCTCTGCAGCAACAACAACTGGTGGGTGAAATAAATTACTTCTATTTTATTTGTGAATGACATCCATTACTCCGACGCGAAGTTCTGACTCAGAGAAGCTAGGCAGGCTAGTAAGGGGGATATAAAGGTAGCCGCTCGTCACCGCACGCACCCATCCCATTTATCCTGCTCCTGTGACCTCCTTGCTAAAATAAACTGGCTTTGGTTTGGTGTTGGTTCAGTAAGATTGTTTGGACCGGACCAGTCAGACTTGGTTGGTTGCTTGCTGCCCTGTTCAGAGTGCTAACTCTCCGGCGTTAATCGATCGCCCCACATCTGCACTGGTTAAGGCTATGGCCAATGTAAACTGATTTTTATATTTAATTTTGTGGAAGCCAGCCACCCTGCTTGCCGGACCGCAGACCCCTGAGAGTGAGTACTGTCACTGTGACTCTGTGACTGTGAGCAGCGAGAGAGTTTCAACAGCTCTTCAGGCCAGACTCTGTCCCTGTAGCCTAGTGGAGCGGTAAGCCACCCTCTCACATGCTTGCTTGCCCAGTTGCCAAACTTGCCATCAGTCCGATCATAAGTCCTGTCTGTGGCTGTCGGTGAAGTCATTAGCGACCTTGGCTCCTTGCATTTGCCCTTAAAAAATACTGGGTCGGTCAGACTCAGACAGCGGTTTATTATGGGATGTCCACCGGGTCGGACATCAGTCAAAAAGAAGAGAAAAACTGGAACCCTGAACCGAAGAGGACTATGCTCTCTTTGCTGCTGTACCTGCTCGCCTCTCCTGCTGTTTCTTCCACTACTCTGTTACTGTCAGTCCATTTGCCAACAACCTTAACGTCCAAACAGGTACCTTGACTTTTTTAAAATTCTTTTTGGTGATGGGGTAAGGAGGTGTTTTTTTCAGAGGTGGGTGACCTGGGAGCATTGCATCAGGTCGGCCATGGGGGTGGGTGGATAAGTGACTTGCTAGTCAGGGCTCCATCCTAGGCATAATTCTTCTTATTTTACCTAAGGAGAGGGGCATTTATGTGGAAACCTGAAAAAAGCCACAGGTAATTTCCCAAAGCCTCAGCGAAGTGACTAGACCATGGTACGGTGGCATCAACATCGATCCATGGTACAGTCTGGAGGGCTTCTTGGATGATGCCAGAGATTCGGGCCATCCTTCAGAAATTGCCAGCCCCAGGCAAGATGTCATCATTGGTTCTGACTAAAGGACACAGTTAAGTTTCTTAAAAAAATCGTTTTGCTGATTTAATTAGAGAACAGGCAAAGCTCAATGTGCCTCGAAATGTGGGGTGAAGTGAAGGAGTTATTTATGCCATTTGCCACAGTGGGTACTGTACAAATATACACAATGAATGTACACAAATGCACAGGTCTGAAACGCCTATGAGATTTTAGTGTTTATTTGGGTTGCACTGGGTGCAGACCTCTGTTTACTTATTTTCTAAGCCCAGCAGAGACTATTCTAGTTTAACTGAAACTTAGCAGTTGGTTTTGCACAAAACGAGACACTACTTATGTTTAATAGGACCTAAAGAACCACTTAAACTCAGTTTGTATGCCTGCTTAAATTGTTCAACATAAATTTTAACTACATGGTGTAAGAGTAGAGGAAGGGAGAGGGTGGATTTATTTTTATTCATGAGTGCGCTGTAAACTGGGCTACAGACACGCAATATCCAAGTAGATGCTACACAGTAGGAGACCAAATGGCACCTTAACTCCATGCTGATTGTTTACTTCTTTTTTTGAAATGAACACGGGTGTCAAGGCATTAGCTTCTGAAGGCATGCCCCCCCCCCAAGTCTCTAGATCAGCAGGAGCTCTTAGTAGGCATGGAGAAGGGGAACCTTCATGCTCACGACAGTAGATGTAGTTGCTTTGTTCCATTATTGCACACCCTCTTTCTTTTAAAATCAGAAGTCTTTGACTACGGTCCCATTCTTAAATGAGTATTATTAAGTGCACTGGGAAGTAGGACTTAAGTTGGGGTTTGTACAACAGCATGCTGTATTACCGAGCCGGGTTGGGACAGGGAGTCAGGGACACTGTATTTCTGCACGTAGAACAGCCTGCTGGCGTCTTCATTCGTGGCACTGAGTTGAAACGGGCAAGCCAGTGATCTAGAGGATTGCTTGTCCAGCCTTGTGAAGCAGCTGGTTGAAGGATGAATGGTATGGTATACCGGCTCGGGCATTAAATAAATTCTGGTTACTGGTAAGAAACAAACAGAATACCATACCTCAATCTTTTGTCACTGAAGTGAGGGACAGAGACGCTCAAAATAAAAATGATGATAAACAGTGTGGGGCTAGTGCAGCACCAGTATCGTCAAGGTTTTGAGTTTGCATCTTGATGGTTGGTTGTCTTATGTGTCACATTCCATGGACCAGTGCCCCAGCCCCACACTGTTCATCATCATTTCATTTATGTTGAGCCACTCTCTGTCCCTCACTTCAGTGACAAAAGGTTGAGTTATGGTGTTCTGTTTGTTTCAGTGCTTATAGTTGCTCAAAGTTAATGTTGCTTTAGCATTATATAATGTTAAGAATTTCAGCTTTAAGGTCTGAGTTTACAACAGCTTTCTAATGTAGGACTGGGCACTTTTTTGGTTTTGAAGGGTAAAATGAGAGACGTTTGAGAGCTATTCAAGAATACTTGTTTGCTGCTTCTGCCTTGCAAAGATGGAGCAACTATTAAGCTTGTTACGGTAGAAAGGAACCTGAAAGGAGTGTGATTAATGTAAACATCAGTTGTGAGATGCAGGGCCAGATGCCAAGAGGTTCAAATGTAACTTAAAGGTCACATTCATTGAGGTTTTTTTTTACCTGTAAGTGGACTGGGACACAAAGTAGTTTTACAGCCATGACTGACCAGGGACAGAGCTCAGCTGAATATCCTCCAGCTACAACAGTCTACATTATTGATTTGCTAGCCTTCACATGCACTGCTTCTGGAACCCACTGATTGGGCAAAAAGGAGTATCAAGAAAAGCCCATCTACAGGGGAAAAATATTTGTGACGACTGAGGTTGAGGATAACAGTAAAAAACAGTAATCAAGAAGATCGTGGTTTGAATCAGTGTTCTTCTGGATTACAGTGTTTTACTTTTATCATTCCTCTACCTCATGACAAATACGTCTTCACTTCCACCCTGTAGATGGGCTTTTTTTGATACTCCTTTTAGCCTAGTGGGTCCCAGAAGCAGTGCATGTGAAGGCTAATGTGTACTCACCTGGGCAGCCATTGTATCAGGTCATAAGCAATGGATGATTCAGACTTCAGATGGCGCTACTGGAGGAAATGGGTTGACAGCTGAGCTCTTAATATACCGTACTGTATTAAATATTCCTATATGGTATAATTGCATTCTTAACATTATGATCGTCATTTTAAACGTGCATTTATTGTATTTTGCTATGGCAAAACCTGGTTCAGAAAAAGTGCCCTTTGTACCCCAATAAGTACCCTTCCGATCCTCAGCTCCCTCAGCTTTTACTGTCTTCCGGCACCCATGGCAGCTGCAACTGTTTCTGAAAGCCGATCAGCTGTTTGCTGACTTAGCTTCATGCATGTTAGAGGACCGAAGCCCTCTCTGACTGGAGCAGCTTCAGTCCTTTGAAGTACATTTTAAGTTTCAGCCCACCGTGCTGAGAGTTGCATCACAACCACAATGAATGGTCATTGGTCTAGACTGCCAAGCCTCTTGCAGTTGCAACTGCAATGGGTTCGTCAGTGACACACCTCCCAAATCCCTATGTACTTGTCCCAAAAATGTTTTTACGCAAGCGCAGCAAATTCAAAAATGACACATCATATTTATGAGGTTTTGTGGAAGAATGGCTATCTTGAAAGTTTGAAGTCAAAACTGGAGGAGAGGAGAGACAGAGGAGATATGATAAAAACCTATGTAACCCCTAGATGGTGCTATCCCAGGGGCTACTACCCCTGCCTGATTTGCCACTAACAGGTTGAGGGGCCTGGATCCAATGGCGGGTGCCTCCACCCAGAGGTCAGGGTTTACAATAGTTAAACTAACTTGGTCACAGCCCTCTGGGACACTGCAACCCCCCATTCTTCCCACTAGTGGCCCACACAATACATCAGAATTACCTTCACAGTATACACTTACCCCAGGACTGGTTCCGGCACTGGGACCTCCTGTGAAATAAGATACAGTGCAACAATCACAGTACAGTACTTTAACATAGACAAATACCTCAGGCAGTATAACTTTGCTGAAACAAGCAGCTCTGATTTATTTAGGGGGATATAACAAGGACAGGGGGAAATCAGGTTAATTAGCTTATCACTCTACTCATCTACCTATGGCTCTGTGCACAGGCCTATCCCTATCAGTTACTGTCCCTGGAGGTACCCAAGCCCTAGTAGCTAGTCAAACCGTGGCAGCTGGTAGGGCCCTTTCACACAGAGAAAAGGAGAATTAAACAGTCAGCAGTACAGTAATTCCATTTGGATTTAATGTGGCAATTCAACAGGGAGCGACCCTGAATTAGTACTCACGACCTCCAAATAAGATAGGGTCCGTCAATGTCAGCAGGGCTACTCTTGAGCTCCACGAGACTCCTCACACATTTATATGGTAAACAGTCACAGGCAAAAGTCACTTAATGGCAGCAGGATTCACTTGAGGTACACAAACCTCTTCACACATTTATATGGTAAAAAGAAAGCACTATACAGGCAGGCTGCATCTGTATCCGATGCATAATTACTGCACAATACCGGGAGAACACACAGCAGATTCAGTTCCTGACAGACCGAATGCAATTTTCAGCAATTCCTCCAATCTTCTACAGGGTGAGCCTGGTTTCTACTCTTCAGATGTCCTTTGATTCTCTTCACAGGGACGGATTCAGTCCTAACAAGCTGCAGACCGGAACTCTGGACCTTACACATGTTTTTTGACTAAAACTGTGCACTGAAGGAGCACAGGGTTCCTTTCCCCTTCACTGCCAAAGCTCAACTGGAACTCCCAACAGACAAAACCGGCACTTCCTTTGAGTTCCTCCCAGTTCTTGACTGGATTGGCTGTCACTCCAATAGACTGCTGCTGTTGGTCCAAAGGCGCCAAGTCTAAACTACATCTCCCAGAGTCACTGCCATACAATCCTCTTGTGGCTGGCTCCAGATTATGAGTCCAAGTTCTGATTCAGTCAAGGCACCATTTTAGAGCTAGCTTACCCCACACTGATTGGTCCAGTTCAGCAGTTCAAAACCAGAATGGGGAACTAGGCAGACACAGTTCTGACTGCAAAGAAAGCAGGTTAGACAAACTGTAATTTCATTATTACTCTAAATGATTTCTGGCAAACAGTTACATCTTTCAGATAGGTTCCCTTTGCACTCCTAGTGACTGCAAAAATGGAGTGAATTAGCGGCAAGATGGTACTCAAACAGAGAAGCACACAGTCCCCATACAAACTAATTATGTCTGCAAGCAGACAGCTCTTAAAGAGACAGTACCAGAGGTTCTAAAAACACTCACTGATAAATGGCTTAAACGCCAAACACCATTCAGGCTTGGAGTATTCAAGCAAGCTCCTGGAAGTCTTTTGGGAACCCCCATTTGCAGGGGGGTTACACCTACAAATATCGAAAAGGCATAAATAGGGTACCGGAGGGTAGCATCTTTCTGAAAAGGAGATGTCTAGGAATGAGGGGGCATGACAAGAGGTTGAAAAGGGTAGACTAAGGGGTAGTGTGAGGAAGTATTTCATCATGGAAAGGATGGTGAATGCATGGAATAGACTCCCAGCAGAGGTGGTGGGGGCAAACACAGTAGGGGAATTGAAGCATGCATGAGACAGGCATAGGGAACTCTACCAATCGGAATGAGGAGATAAAGCCAGAGATCAAGTAGGGTCTGTGGGTTTTAGAGTAGGCAGGGAAAATGGGCAGACTGGATGGTCCTAATGGTCCTTATCTGCCATCAATTTCTATGTTTCTAAAACATTCAAAATCAGCGAAGTTGGCCGGCTCCATGGTGCCAAGCGAAGGGGTTCGCTCAGCAAGCTGGTGACCCCGGGTTCACGCCCCAAGCCCAGGTACCAGGAGTGGAGACCAGCAGGGAGGGGTTCCACAAGCGTCCATTGGACGATTCCCTCCTGGGGGGTGGGACAGGCCTGGGCACCTGTGGGCGGCTTGGGGGACGTGGGCCTCGACACCTCCCCCATACGTCCCCGCCTGAGGCTGCCTCCTGCTCATGCCAGCCCGAGAACTGTAGTGGGCAGGGCTGAAAGCAGAAAAAAGTGGTCCCCACCTGGCCGGATGATGAGCGCCAGCCCTTGCCGTCAAAAAGCCCCAGAAATGGAAATTACGTGTAACCCGCCCTGCAAATGGGAGTTCCCAAAAGACTTCCAGGAGCTTGCTTGAATGCTCCAAGCCTGAATGGTGTTTGGCGTTTAAGCCATTTATCAGTGAGTGTTTTTAGAACCTCTGGTACTGTCTCTTTAGAGCTGTCTGCTTGCAGACATAATTAGTTGTATGGGGGACTGTGTGTTTCTTTGATTGAGTACCACTCGAGCTGCTGCCAATTCACTCCATTTTTGCAGTCACTAGGAGTGCAAAGGGAACCTATCTGAAAGATGTAACTGTTTGCCAGAAATCATTTAGAGTAATAATGAAATTACAGTTTGTCTAACCTGCTTTCTTTGCAGTCAGAACTGTGTCTGCCTAGTTCCCCATTCTGGTTTTGAACTGCTGAACTGGACCAATCAGTGTGGAGTAAGCTAGCTCTAAAATGGTGCCTTGGATGAATCAGAACTTGGACTCATAATCTGAGCCAGCCACAGAGGATTGTATGGGCAGTGACTCTGGGAGATGTAGTTTAGACTTTGGCCTTTTGGACCAACAGGAGCAGTCTATTGTGAGTGACAGCCAATCCAGTCAAGAACTGGGAGGAACTCAAAGGAAGTGCCCGGTTTTGTCTGTTGGAGTTTCAGTTGAGCCCTGGCAGTGAAGAAGGAAGGCCCTGTGCTTTTCAGTGTGCAGTTTTAGTCGGGAAAGCGTGTGTAAGGCCCAAGTTCCAGTCTGCAGCTTGTGTAACTGCTTGTTAGGACTGAATCCGTCCTGTGAAGAGAATCGAAGGATATCTGAAGAGTAGAAACCAGGCTCACCCTGTAGAAGACTGGAGAAATTGCTGAATTGCACTCGGTCTGTCGGAACTGAATCTGCTGTGTGTTCTCCGGGTATTGTGCAGTAATTGCGATCGGGATAGAGAAGCAGCCTGCCTGGTATAGTACTCTGTTTTACCATATAAATGTGTGAAGAGGCTTGTGTACCTCAAGTGAATCCTGTTGCCATTAAAGGACTTTTGCCTGTTGCAGTTTGCCATATAAATGTGTAGGAGTCTCGTGGAGCTCAAGAGTAGCCCTGCTGACATTGAAGAACCCTATCTTGTTTGGCGGTCGTGAGTACTAATTCAGGGTCGCTCCTGTTGAATTGCCACATTGAATCCAGATGGAATCACTGTACTGCTGACTGTTTAAACTAATTTTTCTTTCTCTGTGGGGAAGGGCCCTACCAGCTGCCAGTTTGGACTAGCACTAGGGCTTGGGTACCCAGGACAGTAACTGGTAGGGATAGGCCTGTGCACAGAGCCATAAGGTAGATGAGTAAAGTGATAAGCTAATTAACCTGATTTCCCTGTCCTTGTTATATTCCCCTAAATAAATCCGAGCTGCTTGTTTCAGCAAAGTTATACTGCCTGAGGTATTTGTCTATGTTAAAGTATTGTACTGTGATTGTTGCACTGTATCTTATTTTACAGGAGGTCCCAGTGCCTGAACCAGCCCTGGGGTAAGTGTATACTGTGAAGGTAATTCTGATATATTGTGTGGGCCACTAGTGGGAAGAAAGGGGTTGCAGTGTCCCAGAGGGCTGTGACCAAGTAAGTTTAACTATTGCAAACCCTGACCTCTGGGTGGAGGCACCCGCCATTGGATCCAGGCCCCTCAACCTGTTAGTGGCAAATCAGGCAGGGGTAGTAGCCCCTGGGATAGCGCCATCTAGGGGTTACATCTTGGAGGCTCACCGCTGGGATTGTGTGTCCTCTAGTGGCCATATTTACTGAACCACTGTTAAGAAAAATGGGTACCCGACAGAAGTGGCTGTGCAACCGGCTGGTGGGGTGGTGTACTGGGGAGGAGATCGACCCCAAAATGCTATGCTTATACTGGACATCCCTTGGGTATCAATACGGACATTGTACAGGAGTACTTTCCAAGGTGGAAGGTTTACAAACCCTGTGGTGGTGGGTCGGTATGCTAATCTGCTCACCCACACTTTTCTGGCCCTAGTAGAGTTTAAGGATCCCATAGATAGCTCCAAAGTGCCACAGACCATTACCCCAGAGGAGCCCTCACTGCTTGAGAGTGATAACCAGGACAGTAAAGACCGGGGGAATGAGCCCCCACCACTATTTGAAACTTTTGAGGAGAATTTGCTAAATGGTTGCTGGGAGAAGGAAAACTGTGGAGGACTTGAAGAAACTATTCTTGCCACCTGGGTGTTCCTCCCCAACACCCTCTCCCGCTCCAGTGCCCGTAATGGTGGCTGAACCAATGCAGACTCCTATTTCTGCACCTGCCATTAGTCACGACTCTTACCGAAGGTTGAGGGATCTTCTGGCACCTCCACCCCCCAAGGGAGGATGACTGGGAGACCTGGATGAGACTATATTTGCCCCCAAGTGCTAGAATGGCAATGCTCGGAAGCGAAGCGAAAGAGGGTTAGTGAGAGCCTCCGAGGTCCTGCCTGGCTACCATCCTGCTAAGCAGGGGCCAGTAACCCTGAAGCGACTGCACAGGCCTATCTTGAGGCCTTGGAGAATGTGTATAGGAGCCCAGATTCTGATGAGGACCTATGGTGGAGAGTAAAGAAATGCACAACAGTACCAAGGGAGTTGTTGTCTGTGTATGTATCTCGGCTGGAAAAATTGTTGCAAGAATGCCTCAGAAAAGGTAGTTTGCCAGCGATTGAACTGGACCGAACCAGACTGGACAGAATCTAAGTCTGCCCCTTCTCAGAACTGCTGTTGCTTCAGATTACGCCTGGCAAATCGACTGGAATCCCCACCTCCTATGATGAGTTAATGAGAGAAATTGAGGAGTTGAAAAAGGCGACCTCAGGAGGGACCTGCACCAACAGCTGTGGCTACGACCCAGTGACTGAGGTGACCCATCAAGTGAAGTTCAGGGGCAGAGGTTGACAGTCAATGAGTGCTCTGACAAGGAAAGAGATATGTCACAATGGGGCGAACTGTTGAGAGAGATCCGAGAATTCCAAAAACAGTCCTTTATGAAGGCCACGCCTGCAAGTACAGACCCTGACCTATATCCGACTGCATCTGCTATGGGGGTGGGGTACCCACCCATGTATCTCCTGCTG
This sequence comes from Neoceratodus forsteri, assembly GCA_016271365.2. Classification (NCBI taxonomy): domain Eukaryota; kingdom Metazoa; phylum Chordata; order Ceratodontiformes; family Ceratodontidae; genus Neoceratodus; species Neoceratodus forsteri. The sequence goes on along the minus strand of CM057458.1, from coordinate 1,138,066,784 downwards.
ATAACAGCTCCAAACTCAATTCCTTGACCATGGAAGTGGAGAAACTGACGAGATGTCTCCAAATGCTTATCACGCGCAGACAGAGATGGCACAAGGTTTCCAGTTAGTAGTACCCCACCCTGGCTCCCAGTGTGGCGCCTCGGCCAGCTCAAACTCCAGAAAGTATGTTTTGCTATAATTGCTGGGAAGGATGGGCACATGAAGAGGAATGCGGTCCCAAAGACACTGACAATTGCATATAGGCTACAAGGAGGCTTGGAGAACAAATCAGTGGTTAAGAGGTGCACAAAATGATCCCAGTGAGGCACCAAAATGCTAACTCACGTCTTTTGTGGCAAGGTCAGTTGCCCAGGCCCTACCGCCTCTCAGACTGGTCCAGAATAGTGGGTCCTCCATGGAGACCACTGTAAAGGTGAATGGAGTGTCTACAAGAGCTGTATTAGACAGTGGCTCCCAAGTGACAATTATGTTCCAAGATTGGTATCAGAAGCATTTGTCAGATGTACCCTTACAACCATTAGAAGGACTGCATGTATGGGGGTTAAGTGAAGGCCTACCCTATTCTGGGTACATCCAATTTGGCTGTCTTTCCCCACCTCCGTGGCTGGACTGGCCGAACAAGTAGAGACCCTAGCCTTAGTGTGTCCCCCACTGGACTGTATGATGGTGTCCCTTTGTTGATTGGAACAAATGCTCATATGGTTGGAAGGCTGGCACAGTTATGTTATGAAAAACAGGGTCAACGACTAGTAGAGCTTTAAGAGTTCCGGCTTTAATTAAGAAGGCCTATGAGGCACAGAGAGATGCTGAAAAAAAGAACCAGAGGAACCGGTCGGAATTGTATGGAAGAAGGATCCTGAGTCTCTGATCCTGGCGCCAAATGCCCAGTGTACCTTACAGGGAGAGGTCCGTATCAGAAAGGATGTCAAGAATAAAATATTAATGTTGGATGCACCAGGCGATGGAAAATTGCCAGAGGGACTGCTGGTCAAGCCTAGTATTTTGCCCGCTAGAGCCCATGCTTATGCCAGAAGGGTAATGGTCCAAGTTCATAATGTGTCTGACAGAGACATTGAGTAAATAGAGGTTGCATCCTGGCTAATGTCATTGTGCAGACACTGCAGTGCTACCCAGCAGCAAGAGTTCAAGGAAGAATGACAGAGTAACGCCTGACTTGTTTGATTTGGTGACTCCCCATTGCCAGCTGAATGGAAAGTGAGGATCAGTGAGAAGCTTGCCCAGAGACCAGGTGTTTTCTTTAAAGGAATGGGATGTAGGATGCGTGCAAGGAGCTGAGCACAATATCCGGCTGCATGACGAAAGACCATTTACGTGAGAGGTCTCGCGCCTGGCACCTGCTGACATAGATGATGTGAGACGGCATCTGCAAGAGATGTTAGCTGCTGGTGTAATACAAGAATCAGAAGCCCTTATGCTTCCCCATTGTGGTAGTGAGGAAAAGAATGGGACAGTAAGGATGTGTGGGATTATCGCACCTTAAACGGCGGACTATCCTGATCAGTACACAATGCCCCGCATTCAGGATGCTTTGGACTGCCTAAACAGGAGCAAGTGGTTCTCTGTGTTGGATCTCACGCATGGGTACTACCAGATCCCGATGGCCCCAGAGGACCGTGAGAAGACAGCCTTTATCTGTCGCTTGGCTTTATGAATTCATGAGGATGCCTCAAGGGATTTCAGGTGCCCCAGCCACTTTTCAACGATTGATGGAGCGTGCAGTGGGGACATGAACTTACTAGAGTGCCTGGTATACCTAGATGATGTTATTGTGTTTGGCAGCTCACTGGAGGAACATGAGAGCAGATTATTTAAGGTATTGGACCGACTGGAGGACTTTGGCCTTAAACTGTCCATTGATAAGTGTCAATTCTTTCAAACATCAGTAAAGTATGTGGGACACATAGTATCCACCGAGGAATAGAGACCGCCCAAGTAAAGTTGAGGCCTTGACCACCTGGCCACAGCCCAAAATCTAAAGAACTGCAAAGATTCCTGGGATTCTGTGGTTATGCATCGGCGTTTCATCAAGGACTATTCAAGAGTGATCCGCCTTTACTTAACCTTACTCAAGGGTATCCCCAACCCACAAAAATACCAAAGTCAACGTCCCTCAAGACTGAAAGAATGTATTTTCATCCGAGTGAAGTATTTGGGGCCCGCTGGACTCCTGATTATGAGACTGCTTTTCATGAGATCATATATCAACACCCATGCTCCAGTGCTGGCCTATGCGATCCAAGAAAACCTTACGTCCTGCACACTGATGCTAGCTTGCAAGGGTTGGGGCTGTGTTGTACCAAAAGCACGAGAATGGCCTGAGACCAGTGGCCTTTGCCAGTAGAAGCCTGACCCCATCCGAAAAGAACTATCCTGTACATAAGTTAGAGTTCCTAGCTTTGAAGTGGGCTATTGTTGACCAATTCCATGAGTACTTGTATGGGGCTAAAATACTAGTAAAACTGACAATAATCTTTTGACCTATGTGCAGACCTCAGCTAAGTTGGATGCCACTGGCCACAGGTGGCTTTCTGCGTTATCTACGTATGACTATGCTATCGAATACGAGCAGGTCTGAACCACATAGATGCTGATGCTCTCTCCGGAGGCCTGTTCCCCAGAATGATTGGGTCCGATTGCAGAACCTGACATTCGACACTCTGCCGGAAGTTTGACAGGGAGGAACAAATGTCCACGGACGCAGTGGACTGCATGGTGGATTGCTTGGGACCCTCTGAGAATTGCATACCTGCTGCTTATTGCCACTTTTCTGCAATAGACATTGGTGCACTGCCTCAGCTGGACAATGACAGTATTCGCGGGCTCAATCCTGCGATCCTATGATCAAATCAGCTTTAGAAGCCCTCTATGCAGGAAAGATGTGTCCAAATTACACTCCACTGATTTGAGAACTGCACTGTTATACAAAGAAGGTCCTAAGTTGAAACTGATCAATAAACTGTTATACAGAGAAACAGTAGACAGAGGGGACAAGTAGACAAACAACAACTGGTGCTGCCACTGCCTTGAGACTCAGTATTGAGGTCCTTCACAACCACATGGGGCACCTTGGTATAGACAGAACACTTGACTTGGTGAGATCCAGATTCTATTGGCCTAAGATGGGGCTGATGTGGAGCAACACATTCGAACTTGTAGTCGCTGCTTACAGAGGAAAGCTTTGCCCAGAAGGGCTGCCCCTTGTTAACATAACCACCAGTGCACCCATGGAGCTGGTCTGTATTGATTTTCTGAGTTTGGAGTCAGATCAAAGAAATATCAGTAATGTGCTGGTGGTCACTGACCATTTCACCGAGATATGCCCAAGCTTTCCCACCAAAGACCAGAAAGCATCCACTGTAGCCAAAGTACTTGTAGAAAACTTTTTGTTCACTAGGGCTCCACAAAGAATCCATTCTGATCAAGGAGAGACTTTGAGAGTCGTCTGATCAAAGAGATGCTTTCTCTGTGGGGAGTGAGAAAGTCCAGAACCACTCCTTACCACCCCAAGGGGGACCCACAGCCTGAACGTTTCAACCGCACTTTGCTAGATATGCTAGGCACCCTGCACCCAAAGGACAAGACTAGATGGAGCCAACAAATTAGCACCCTGGTACATGCTTATAACTGCACCAAAAGTGATGCCACTGGGTTCTCCCCCTACCGCCTGATGTTTGGAAGAGAAGCTCAACTACTGGTAGATGTGTGTTTTGGGGTCTCTCCTGATGGGGTTCAAGCTGACAACTATTTACAGTATGTGCAAAAGTTAAAGGCCCAGCTAACTCATGCGTACCAACTGGCTCAAACCATGGCTGCCAAAATCTGGCCAACAAAGAAAGGTATGATAAAAGGTGAAAGCACAGGAACTCCAGGAGGGAGATCGGGTATTGCTAAGAAATCTGGGACTGCATGGCAAGCACAAGATTGCTGACAGATGGCACCATCTCCCTCACATTGTAGTGGGCAAACTAGATGATCTGCCAGTGTACAAAGTAAGGCCTGAGAATAATTCAAAGATGTAAAAACAATGCATAGAAATCATTTACTGCCCATTGGACAAATCTTAATTGAGTCTGAGCCCTAGAAGATGCCCCTCTGGACCAGTGACTAGAGCTGCTGCTAAGAAAAGATCAAGAAAGTCTGCACCTACAGAAGCAAAGTTAAAGTGTTCCCTCCACAAGTCCCAGTTGAGCATGACTGTCAGTCCATATCGGAAGAAAGTGAGAGTGACTTTGAATACTATCCTTCTTACGAACTGAGTCAATTGTTTGAGGGCAATCCCTAGTCAATACTGGAGATGAAGCTGGGCCTTCTGGACTGTCCAAGCCCCAAGCTCGTCCCTGAGCCAATGCTCCCCAGAAAGTGAAGTGCAAAGCATCAGATCAGATGAAATGGAATCATTGTGCATGGTTGAACTGTTTGAGCTTTCAGGGAGGAAAATGATGGATTGGGTCAGACTGGTGATACACCAGAACAAGAAGAGTATTTTGAGTGCCCTGACAGTCCACTGCCAGTGTCCGAAAGCTCTCCATGCGAGCCAAATGTGGACTCAGAAACTGTAACTCCTGGAGCTGAAAGTGCCCCAAGTTCTAGCCTCTCTACCCCCATGGAGACTCCCCTGACAAGTGAGGACAATGCTGAAAATGAGGCTCAGAGTGCAGAGACTGTAACAGTTCCCCCTAGAAAGACTGGTCAAGCTGTAAAGCCTGTCGTGCACCTCAGTTATGATTCCCTGGGCCGACAGTGGATCTGCCTCTCAATGTTGTCCATAAAAGAGTGTATGTGTCCCGAGCTCATTGCCCAAACTAGCGTCAGTGCTAACTCAAGTTACTTGTGTTGCCCTCTAAGTATGGTGCCCTTGCCCCATCCAGCCCCAAGGTAGCTTGACAGGAAGGGCCCCTCTTCAGGTTTCATGTACAAGAGGTAATAACTTGAGTTATGGTACAATGTATGTAATACTGTGTAAAGAGTGACGTACTGCAATGTTTCAGAAATGTGTTCTTGGTAAAATGATATATTGACTGATGATTACGTATGCGAGCCTAATGCAAATGTATAATTTGCAGTTGAAACTTGTGGGGAGTACTTGCTTGGCCAGCAGACGTCAAAGCTTTCCCAAACCAGGAAGGGTGTAACCCCTGCAAATGGGGGTTCCCAAAGACTTCAGGAGCTTGCTTGAATGCTCCAAGCCTGAATGGTGTTTGGCGTTTAAGCCATTTATCAGTGAGTGTTTTTAGAACCTCTGGTACTGTCTCTTTAAGAGCTGTCTGCCTGCAGACATAATTAGTTTGTATGGGGGACTGTGTGTTTCTTTGATTGAGTACCACTCGAGCTGCTGCCAATTCACTCCATTTTTGCAGTCACTAGGAGTGCAAAGGGAACCTATCTGAAAGATGTAACTGTTTGCCAGAAATCATTTAGAGTAATAATGAAATTACAGTTTGTCTAACCTGCTTTCTTTGCAGTCAGAACTGTGTCTGCCTAGTTCTCCATTCTGGTTTTGAACTGCTGAACTGGACCAATCAGTGTGGGGTAAGCTAGCTCTAAAATGGTGCCTTGGATGAATCAGAACTTGGACTCATAATCTGAGCCAGCCACAAGAGGATTGTATGGGCAGTGACTCTGGGAGATGTAGTTTAGACTTTGGCGCCTTTTTGGACCAACAGGAGCAGTCTATTGTGAGTGACAGCCAATCCAGTCAAGAACTGGGAGGAACTCAAAGGAAGTGCCCGGTTTTGTCTGTTGGAGTTTCAGTTGAGCCCTGGCAGTGAAGAAGGAAGGAGCCCTGTGCCTTTTTCAGTGTGCAGTTTTAGTCGGGAAACGTGTGTAAGGCCCAGAGTTCCGGTCTGCAGCTTGATAACTGCTTGTAGGACTGAATCCGTCCTGTGAAGAGAATCGAAGGATATCTGAAGAGTAGAAACCAGGCTCACCCTGTAGAAGACTGGAGAAATTGCTGAATTGCACTCGGTCTGTCGGGAACTGAATCTGCTGTGTGTTCTCCCGGGTATTGTGCAGTAATTGCGATCGGGATAGAGAAGCAGCCTGCCTGGTATAGTACTTTCTGTTTTACCATATAAATGTGTGAAGAGGCTTGTGTACCTCAAGTGAATCCTGTTGCCATTAAAGGACTTTTGCCTGTTGCAGTTTGCCATATAAATGTGTGAGGAGTCTCGTGGAGCTCAAGAGTAGCCCTGCTGACATTGAAGGACCCTATCTTGTTTGGCGGTCGTGAGTACTAATTCAGGGTCGCTCCCTGTTGAATTGCCACATTGAATCCAAATGGAATCACTGTACTGCTGACTGTTTAAACTAATTTTTCTTTTCTCTGTGGAAAGGGCCCTACCAGCTGCTGCAGTTTGGACTAGCCACTAGGGCTTGGGTACCCAGGGACAGTAACTGGTAGGGATAGGCCTATGCACCAGAGCCATAGTGAATGAGTAAAGTGATAAGCTAATTAACCTGATTTCCCCCTGTCCTTGTTATATTCCCCCTAAATAAATCCAAGCTGCTTGTTTCAGCAAAGTTATACTGCCTGAGGTATTTATCTATGTTAAAGTATTGTACTGTGATTGTTGCACTGTACCTTATTTTACAGGAGGTCCCAGTGCCTGAACCAGCCCTGGGGGTAAGTGTATACTGTGAAGGTAATTCTGATATATTGTGTGGGCCACTAGTGGGAAGAAAGGGGGGTTGCAGTGTCCCAGAGGGCTGTGACCAAGTAAGTTTAACTATTGCAAACCCTGACCTCTGGGTGGAGGCACCCGCCATTGGATCCAGGCCCCTCAACCTGTTAGTGGCAAATCAGGCAGGGGTAGTAGCCCCTGGGATAGCGCCATCTAGGGGTTACATACGTACCTACCATAATTCTTGATCTTCTTGGATGAAGTCTCCACTACTCATTCACACTGATGGGGATCTACGCTGGAGGCACTAGGACCCAGCGGGAGCAAACTTTTTGCAAGAGGGCCAGCGCCAGAGATGGAGCCATGACGAGTGGCGCTGCGAGCCTCAGCTCATGCGGCAATGACTCTCTCGACGTCGACCCTCCAACCGCCTCAGTACATTTTTTTCCGGGAGGTGCAGCATAACCTAGAAGGACTAGCCTAACAAAAATTGGACATAAGATAGTGCGAACAACCCGTATAAGAAGGGTCAACAATGAAGTCTTCACAGTCTAGCCATTGAGGGAGTGAAGACCAACAATAGAGAGGTGAGCTCGGGGGATGGTGGGTGGGCGTGAGAATAAGTGGTGGAGACTTCGTCCAAGAAGATCAAGAATGATGGTAGGTACGTAATTTCCATATCTTCCTGGACATAAAGTCTCCACCACTCATTCACACTGATGGGAGAGTACCGAGCTAATAATCCCTTGAGAGGGCGGCAGGAGAAAAGAGCTCACTTACTTAGGAAAGAAGCCTATTAAGAATAGTCCTGCCAAATGACAGATGTCGTCTGGCATGGACATCCAAGGCGTAGTGCTTAATGAAAGTAAGCACTGAGCTCCAAGTAGCCGCATTGCAAATATCTGCAATGGGCACATTACGGATTTCCGCCAGGGATGCCGCGACTGCTCTAGTAGAGTGAGCGTAAACCCTGCCTTCCAGTTACACCTGTGCCATAGAATAGCAGTGGCGAAGACATGCTACCAGCCTCGCTGAAATGCACCTAACAGCGACAGATTGACCCAGCCGGGTCTCACTGAAGGAAACAAACAGTTGTTGAGCCTTGCGAATGTCTTTTTTTCTAGCTAAATAGAATTGCAGCACTCTCTTAACATCCAGAGAATGAAGTGTATGCTCCGCTTCATTCTGGAAGTTCACAAAGTAAGTAGGTAGGACCAAAGGTTGGTTTAGACGGAATTCTGAGACAACCTTATGGAGGAACTTAGGATGGGTCCTAAGAACTACTCTGTCCTTATGAAATACAGTGTATGGAGGGTCTGTGACCAAAATACCTGTAACAGGAGTTCTAGAAATGGTATATGTTGTTCATCCACACTCTTTGGCAGGTATCCTTGCCGCTTTAATTCTTGCCGGAAGGTCTTCAAGCTGGCTCCTCCCACCCACCCGGGTGGTAAAACTCTCGGCTCCACCCCATGACGCCAGATCTGGCCCGCTGGAAGCTCAGGTTGTGCATCGAAGCCGGGGAGGTCGGGTGGGTCGTGTGGATGAACAACATATACCATTCCTAGAACTCCTGTTACAGGTGAGTAACCTGTATTTCTAGGGACATGGATATGTTGTTCATCCAGACTCTCTGGCAGACTCCTAGCAGTTCTCTGGGAGGAGGGAGGCAAGGCGCACACCCCAATACTTACTTGGGAAAGAGAGACTGGAGAACTGAGGCCCCAAAACCAGCATCCCGGCGTGACTCGAGGTCGATGTGGTAGTGGGTAATAAAGGTATGTGCCGACTTCCAGGTAGCAGCCCTGCATATATCCTGGATAGGGACGTCCCTGGAAGCAGCTACCGATGCAGCGGTATGGCGGGTAGAATGAGCTCTTATCCCTCTGGGAGGCTCCATGCCCGCCAACCTGTAACAGAGCTCTATGCAGGAGGTGATCCACCTGCCTATCGTCCGCTTTGCTGCAGGTCTGCCAGGTGCGGCTTCAGCGTAGGTGACAAACAGCTGGCGAACCTCTCCCCGAACTTCAGCCGTCCGCTCCTTATAATAAGCGAGCGCTCGCCTAGGGTCCAAAGTATGGAGCCTAAACTCGGCCTCCGAGGTGTGATTGGGGTAGAATACCAGCAGAGTCAACACCTGGTTACGGTGAAACTCCGACATCACCTTCGGAAGGAATTTTGGGTGGGAGCGCAGGACAACCTTCTCCCTGTGGAAGACCAGGTAGGGAGGCTCGATGGAAGCGCCTGGAGTTCTCCCATCCTTCTGGCTGACGGATAGCCACCAAGAAGGCGTCTTCCATGACAGATGTGAAAGATCACACCTGTGCATTGGTTCGATAGCTTGCCCATGAGCTTGTGTCAGCAGATCACGGTGGGTTCCTCGCACCGTGGGGAAATGTGATCAAGGCCGCTGAAAAGCACCCGACCACCTTCTCCTATGTCACCGACCGCTTGCCGCCCGCCGCCCGGTAGCAGAGATGGCTGCCAGGTGCACCCATGGGTCACGACCAAAGCCCTTGCTGAGAAAGGGACCACAGGTAGTCCAGAATGCTTGCCAAGGGCAGTCGGAAGAGTCCAAGCCCTTCCCCTGACACCAAATGGAAAACCTCTTCCATTTGAAGGCATAGCATTTCCTGGTCAACTCCTTACGGGACGCCTCAACGACGTTGACGACCTCGTCGGAAAGACCCAAGGCCTGGAACTCTAGCCGCTCAGGAACCAGGCCGTCAGGTGCAGGGATTGAAGATCCGGATGGAATACCTTCCCCTGATTGACTGAGATCAGGTCCGGGCGGGCTGGAAGCCGCCTCGGGAGCCTGGAGCTGAGGCTGAGGAGATCTGGATACCAGAACTGGCGGGGCCAGTCTGGGGCTACCAGAATCACCTGCGCCTTGTCCCTCCTAGCCTTGAGAAGCACCTTGTGGATCAAGGGAAATGGGGGAAAGGCGTAGAAGAGGCCCGGCTCCACGGCCTCGAGAAGGCATCCCCTGCAGCGAGCCCTGCTGAGGGGTGGGCATGGAACAGACTCAGCTTCGCATTCTCCCTGGAGGCAAACAGGTCCACCTGAGGCGTGCCCCAGTGGGAGAAGAGATCTTGTACTACCTCCGGCAGGAGACCACTCGTGAGACGCAGCCCCTACCCGGCTTAGGGAATCGGCCAGGGTGTTGGAGTCTCATGCCACGTGAATGGCTAGGAGATCCGCCTCCAGGCTGCGCACTAGGGACCAAATGCGGAGAGCTTCCTTGCATAACAGCAAGGAGCGCGTACCGCCCTGGCGGTTCAGATAGTACATGGTCGTGGTGTTGTCCGTCTGGACCTGAACCACTTGACCCCGTGGAAACGGAGCGAAGGCGGTGAGAGCTAGATGGACCGCTCGGAGCTCCAGCAGGTTGATGTGGCATCGGGACTCCCGAGGGGACCAGAGGCCGTGCGCTCGGTGTTCCCCCAGATGGGCACCCCAAGCCATCAGAGATGCGTCGGTCGAGAGAGAGAGCCATTGGCTCGGGGCGGACAAATGGGATATCCTCCTGCAGATGTGCTGGAATGATCCACCATTGGAGAGCGTTCCACATCTCCTGGGTCACTGTCACGGGCCGGTCCAACGGATCGTGGTGTTGTGACCATTGGCTGGCCAGTCCCCACTGAAGGGGACGCATGTACCAATGGGCCCAATGGGCCACACTGGTACAGGCCGCCATGAGTCCCAGGAGGCACAGGAAGTCCCGGGCAGGGCGCAATTGCCCAAGCAGAAATGATTGGGCAAAGGAGGAAAGAACCTCGGCCCTGTCCGCCAGGAGCCATGCTCTGGCTCGCAGAGAGTCGAGCTCTGCCCCAATGAACAGAATCACCTGCTTTGGCATGAGTTTCAACTTGGCCTCGTTGATGAGGAGGCCAACCTGAGAGCAAACCTGGAGGGCCAGATCTCTGGACTGCTCCGCCTCCGGTATGGAGGGGGCTGCTATCAGCCAATCGTCCAGGTAAGGGTACACCCGGACCCCTCGGCACCGCAGGAATGCTGTCACCACTGCCATGCATTTGGTGAAGACCCTGGGAGCTAGGGAGAGGCCGAAGAGCATGGTCGAACTCGTATAGGGATCCCTCCGCTCTGAAGTGGAGGAACCTCTGATGGGACGGACGGATTGGGATGTGAAAGAACGTGTCCTGGAGGTCCAGGGAGCAGAACCACATGCCTCGTTCCAAGGATGGGATTATCTGAGCCAGAGTGACCATCCTGAAGGTCCGAGACCTTAGGAACTTGTTCAGGTCGTGCAGGTCGAGAATGGGGCGCCAGCTCCCCGTCCGTTTTGGGACCAGGAAGTACCTGGACACAAACCCCGGGTCTGGAGGAGGATCCGCCACCTTCCTGATTACCTCTTTTCCGAGGAGCATGGCAATATTGGCCTGGTGAGCCGACAGCGAGGCTGCGGACCCCGTGGCCCGCCAAGGGGCGACGACGCGAAAAGGCGGAACCTGCTCGAACTCCAGAGGCAGGCCTTTCCTACCACCTCCAACACCCAGCAGTCCGTGGTGATAGTGGACCAGGTGGAAAGGAAGTGGTGGAGCCGTCCCCACACGGGGGGAACCCAGGGGGGAGTGACAAGGTTGGGGGCGGCACCCCTCAGCCCGTCACTGGGCAGGCTCAGAGGAAGAACAGGCCGAGGGACCTCCCGGGCCTTTACCTCCTTGCTTCCTGTTGGAGGAAGCCGTCGGCTTGGGTTTGGGATGCCAAGCGCGAGCCTGCTGGCCCTGTTGCTGGTGCTGCTGGGCCGGTCGAGAAGCAGGACCAAGGACGAAAGGACTTCTGCTGCTGACGGCGGCCTTTGTCCCTCTGGGCGGAGGTGACTGAGTCCAGAGTGGCACTGGACTTCTCAATCCGCTGGAGGTGTCCCTCCACTCCAGGGCCGAAGAGGTCAGTCCCCAAGAAGGGGACGTCCGCCAACTTGTGCTGGGTATCCGCCGTGAAGGTGGATATCCTCAGCCACGCCCTGCGTCGCATGGCCACTGCGGCCGCTACTGACCTGGCACAGGAATCACCTATGTCCAGAGCAGTCTGGAGCTGCTGCTTCGCCACCACCCTACCCTGGTCCCGCACCTGGCGGACCGTGGTCTGCAGGTCAGGCGGGAGATGAGGAACGACCTCATCCAGGGAGCCCATGAGGGCGTGGGAGAAGTATGCCATCAGCACGGCCGAGCTGGCCTGGCGGAGGCCGAGGGAGGACGCAGCATACACCTTGTGCCCGGCAAATTCCAGCTTTTTGGACTCCTTGTCAGGGGGCTTGTCCACATCCCGAGCGTTACCGGAACGCCGGAAAACACTGTCGGTGACTAACCCCTCGGCAGAGGGGTGTTCCGAGAAACCTGGCAAAGAGCCGGTAGGGACCGCATACTTCCTAGCCATCCTGGCCAAGGGCACAGGACAGGAAGCAGGCCGCTGCCAAAGCTCCAAGGCTGGGCTGACAATGGCCTCAGGCACCGGAAAGGCCTCCGTGGGAGAATCCCCTCAGTCCAGAATCTCCGTCAGGGGATGCTTGGCCCATTTGGACACGGGCTCGAGCTGCATCCTGGTGGACTCCAAGATGAGTCGAAGCAGACCCAAGAAGGACGATGGGCTATCGTCCACTGACTGGCCCCCGGAGGACTCCAGATCGCACTGCCTGGAGAACAGGGAGGAATCGTCGTCAGACTCCAAAGAGTCTGCTAAGAGCTGCCTCGGCCCTAAGCCACCCTCCACCTGCCGAGGACGGTCGGGAGTGAGGGTGACCGACAACCTGTGGGGCAGGCCATGACCTGACTGAGAATTCTTGGTCGGTGCCCCCGACTTTGGTTGTGGAGGCGGAGGTTCCACCACAATCGGTGGACCAGCTGGTTTCGGCTTAGCAACCGGCCCTGGGGCGGGCAAGTCGACTGGAATGAGTGGTTGCTTCGGCCGTTCCGGCGACAGCCACTTGATGGCCGGGGTCTTGGCCGGGGTCGGCTTAGGCCCGGATAATAGCAACTGCTGCCACATTAGATCCTCATAGTGCCAGCGCAACTTGCGCCGTAGCCTCTCCTCACCCGAGGAGGAGGACAAGGAAGAACGGCGTCGCCGCTTACTCCGGTAACGAGACCGAGACTGCCGATGTCGGTGGGAACGGCTGGACCGAGAAGAGGTCCGAGACCAAGACCCTTGGGGGGACCGAGGGTGGGTCTGGGAAGGGGCGGGGGATACCACTCTTCCCTCGGCTCAGGAACTTTAACCGAGGACTGCGGTCCCGAAGGAGCAGGCAGATCCTCGGTATCCACCGGGGAGCCGGTGAAGTAGGGTTGTCGGCTTCTCCAGTCGACAGCCCATCTAACGGATCAAGAAAAATCTCGACTTCGTCGACGGGAGTCTCGGCAGGCTGGCCTGATGGGGGCACTGTGAAGCCAGCGGCCTCAGCTGCAACCTCAACCGAAGTCGACGGTCGGCTGCCCGGGGAGTGGGACCTCTCCCGCTCCCACGAACGCCGATGATGGGACTTACCTTTCGATTCCCTTTTCTTGGACCGAGAAGAATGTCCCGAGGGCCCCTCTCCTTTCATGGAAAGGGACTGGCAAAGCTCCTTGAACGAAGCTGAATATGAGGAACTCAGAGAGAGCGGGATAAATGCCGCGGCCGAGGAGGAAGAAGATGCAGCCTGAGCCGCCTCCTCCTCGAGGCGATCATCTGCTCGACTGCTCCAGCGGAGCCAGCTGCCTGGACACCGCCCAGGCCTCTTTGATTTAATCGGTGGAAAATTCGCCGGGTGCCCGAGTTTCAAACGGGCAGCGCGATCATTCAGAACATTGGCCGAGAAAGAACGGCACAACCTAAGCCTGGGCGGGTCGTGATTCAGGGCCCAAGCAGAGACGCATGGGAGTGCGGATCTGTCCTGGACATTTTCTGCCCACAAGGGCACCTCCAAGCCGGGAACAGATTTGTCCCCATCGCCCGCGAGGAAGATGAAGACCGAAGTTTAGAAAACTTCAAAAATCAATTTGGACGAGCCGAAGAATTAGGATCCAGTCTAAGCGCGGGCGCTAAGGAGGGAACCTGAGCTTCCAAGCGGTAAGGAAGATCTGGCGTCATGGGGCGAAGCCGAGAGTTTTACCACCCGGGTGGGTGGGAGGAGCCAGCTTGAAGACCTTCCGGCAAGAATTAAAGCGGAAAGGATACCTGCCAGAGAGTGTGGATGAACAACATATCCATGTCCCTAGAAACATGTATTTCAGAGACTCTGCGGGCCGAGGTGATGGCTACCAGGAAGGCAGTCTTCCAAGTGAGGAATTTCAGCTCACAGGTAGCTAGAGGCTCCAAGGGCTTTCGAGTGAGCATGTCTAGCATGAGATTAATGTCCCAGGCTGCGACTGGACATCTGATAGGTGGTCTGGTATGCAGAATACGTTTAAGAAACCTCTTAACTACAGGTAATTGAACCAGTGACATAGAAAGCACCGGCTCATGATAGGCTGAAATAGCACAAAGGTGAATTTTGACAGTAGAGTACTGTAGACCTGAATTTGAGAGGTCTAAAAGGTACTCCAGGACTTTATTTGGTGGGCAGGAAAAGGGGTTCAAAGAGGATTTTGCACACCAGATAGAGAAACACTTCCATTTGGCTGTGTAGGTTTTTCTAGTGGCTGGCTTACATGCAGCCAAAAGAATATCTGAAACCGTATGGGAAACATTGAACCTATTCACTTCTATTTCTTCAGGAGCCAAGCATGAAGGTGAAGCGACCTCAGATTGGGCTGGACCACGGGACCCTGGGTCAGAAGGTTCATCTGAAGAGGAAGTGCCTTCAGAGGGGTTTCTGACATACTGTTGAGTAATGGAAACCATATCTGTCGAGGCCAGAAGGGAGCAATGAGGATCATTTTGTCCCCCCTCCTCCCCCGAGACTTGAATTTGAGAAGTACCTTCTGAATTAGTGGAAGAGGAGGAAAAGTGTCTAGAAAGCATTTTGTCCACTGCAGCCTGAATGCATCCTGACAGAAAATGCCAGGATCTGGATTTCTGGAGCAGAACAGAGGTAGTTTTGTGTTGAGTGGAGATGCGAAAAAGGTCCAGGTCTGGAGTTCCCCACTCTTTGAAGAGTGACTGAACGATGGTTGAGTAGAGAGACCACTCGTGAGGATCCACCTCTGTTCTGCTGAGACAGTCTGCCAGTTCATTCTGCACTCCTGGCAGGTAAACCACCTGAATTGGAGCTTTGTGCTCTAGGCACCATTCCCACACTGTCATTGCTTCCCTGCACAAAGGGTAAGAGTGTGCACAGCCCTGCTTGTTGATGTAATACATCACTGCTTTGTTGTCCGTTTGAAGGAGAATGTTCTTGTGACAGAGAATGTCCTTCAAAGCTCGGACTGCATAGAGGACACTCTCATTTCTAGGATGTTTATGTGGAGTTGGGATTTGACCTGAGTCCACGTGCCTTGGGTGTGGCGATTCTGACAGTGAGCTCCCCACCCCATCAGGGACGCATCCGTGGTAATGGATATCTGATGATCCAGAGGATCAAAGGGATACCATTCCAGAAGGTTGTCCTCTTGCGACCACCAGGTGAGAGACTTCCTTAGAGGTTCTGTCACCTTGATGAGAAAGGACTGAGGATGAGTGATTGGAGACCACTGAGTACTGAGCATTTACTGGGAGGTTCTCATGTGGAGACGTGCTAAGGGCACAGTGAACACTGAGGATGCCATGAGACCCAGCATCCATTGCATCAAGATAGCTCGAACTGAGTTGTTCTCTCTGATGTACCGGGCCATCTGCAAGATATCACTCCTTCTGTCCTCTGGAAGAAAGGCTTTCGCAGAAGCGGTATCCAGAAGAGTTCCTATAAAGAGGAGCTTCTGGGAGGGCTGCAACTGCGATTTTTTGAGATTCAGCAGGGCTCCCATGGACGTGAGGAAGTCTGAAGCCGTGGCTATGGTGTCCAGAGTTTCTTGTCTGGAGGGACTTGCTAGGAGCCAATCATCCAGATATGAGAACACTTGTATTCCGATTTTCCTGAGATGCACTGTGAGAATTGCACGACACTTTGTAAAGACTCGTGGCGCCAAGGACAGCCCAAAGGGCAGGACTCTGAAATGATAATATTGACCCAGCACCACAAACCTTAGGTATTTGTGGTGCATTGGGTGTGTAGGAATATGCTGGTAGGCATGCTGCATGTCCAGGGAAGCTAGCCAATCATGTTGATGAAGCAAGGGTAGCAGGGTCCCTAGCAAAATCATCTTGACCCTTTCCTTGAGAAGGAACTTGTTTAACATTCTGAGGTCCAGAATGGGGCACATGCCACCGGTTTTCTTCTGGACCAGGAAGTAATGGGAGTAGAAACCTGTGTTTTGTTGATTCAGCGGAACTATTTCTACTTTTTTTTTTTTTTTTTTTACCAATTATTTTACCAGGTGAGACACACTAAGCTGAAAGCTTGTTTGCAGGTGCAACCTGGGAGCACGAGGAAGTTAAGTGACTTGCTCAGGATCACACAGTATGCAAGTGGGGACTGTGGGATTCAAACCCAGGTCTCCAGATTTGCAGCTCAGAGCCTTAAACCACTGCGCCATACTGCCTCTGTTGTTCCGAAGGCCTTGTACCTCAGAGGCAAGAAGGTCTGACTGAGTTGTTGACAGCCTGGGCTGTGATTTGGGTGGATGATCTGGAGGGGTTTCTGAAAGGTTGAGTGAGTACCCCTCGCGGATTATCCAGAGGACCCATTTGTCTGATGTTATGGATTTCCACTGGCTGTAGAACTGTCAGACGACCTCCCACCACTGAGGAAGAGTCCCCCTCAGACAGCTGAGGTGGGACCTGGGCCAGAAACTCAGAAGGTGGCACTGGGCGCTTTGGGCCCTTGCGCCTTCTGATGCATTTTCTTTTGAGGCTGGGGGTTTTTGTTATTGTTAAAACCTCCCCTGCCTCTGCTCTGAAAGGACTGATGGTTATGAAACTGACACTTGTTGACACCCCGAGAAGGGGTGGGAGTGGGTCGAGCCGTTTTAATGGCAGATCTAGTCTTCTGTATGGCCTCCGGTGATTGCTCTACTTGAGGCCCGAACAGATACATACCATCAAAGGGTAAAGCCATGACTTGCTGCTGGGCATCATTAGTAAAGCCCGAAGTACGTAGCCAGGAGTGGCGACGGGTGCAAATGCCCCCCACCGCTGCTCGAGAAGCAGTATCGAAAGCGTCCACTGCAGCTTTAACCTGTTGGTTATTGGACTCGATACCCCTGGTTATGGCATGAAATAGCTCTGAATTAGTTTCCAACTCAGGCAGAGTTTCTACCATTTGTTTAAGCGAATGCCAAAGGACATACTTATATTGAGAAAAATAGCCCTGGTAGCTGGCAATACGCATACCCAGGTGGAGGCAGCAAAGACTTTCTTACCTAAGGTGTCTGTCTTACAAGATTCTTTATTTATAGGCCGGGCTGTAGATGCCTGAGGTAGAATGGCCTTATCTTTCTCTGCTAGGACTACAATGGGGTCAGCAAAGGCCTGGGAGGCCAAAATGGGTCGATCCTTGGGAGGAGCATATTTCCCATCTATGGACTTAGCCACAGAAGGGATGAGAGCGGGATAGTTCCATACCATCTGAGAGAGTTTCTCAAAGGATGGTTGTACCGGACAAGTTAAATCCATAGGGATCTCCGGGACATGTAGGTACTGGATTCTTAAGAGCTTTCCAGGATCGATATCTGTAGTCTGGAGAGAAACAGTAGAATTTAAATTTTTCAGCAGAGACTTAAATGACAGGTCTACAACCACAGGCTCTGCAGCAGGAGTGATCCCTGCTCCTACAACATCATCACCCAGTCAAAGATCTGGGTCAGGCTCAATGTCATCTCCTGACAGTCAAGGGGGAACTGGATGGACAGGAAAGGAGTGAAAATCAGAAGGAAGCGAAGAGTCGTACCTGAAAATAGTCATTTATTGGCTAGTGCACTTACCCGGTTAACAAAAACTAAATAAATAAATAAATAGAAAGGAACCGGAGTCGAGAACCCCTGAAGGCTGGACGGCACCACACCAAGCCTTGGCGCCGAAGAGGAACATGATGCCGAAGGCAAGGGAGTCGGCGCCGTTGGAAACAGCCCGGCACACGGCACCGACAGAGACCACAGTGCCGAAGGAGCCTGCAGCGCTGTACACGGCTCCGACAGACCCATCGGCACCGAGGACAGCGCCGACAACACCAGTGGTGCTGAGGACAGTGCCGACAGACGCATCGGTGCCAAAAACAGTGCTGAGAGGCCCATCGACGCCGAGAGCATCCCCGACAACGCCAATGGCACCAAGAGCAACCCAGGGTTCCAAAAACTGCGATTTGAAGAAAAAGGATGAAGAATATCCAGGAGATACAGGCATCGGTGTGGCCCCCTGTGCTGCAGCCATGTTAGGGGGGAAAACACCTGAGTGCGGAGTCGACGGCACCGAAGATGGCGCTGCTCGATGAGGAAGGTTCAACCACCCTACCCGCTCCCTCGAAAGGACCAAAGGCCTCGGAGTGACCGGGCCAGGCAGCTGGACCAACCTCAGAGCCCATTGCTCCATAAGAGCGGCCCACTGATGAAACTGCTCATCGGAAGCCCTTTCAGTAGGCTGGGAAGGGCTTCGATGTCGAAGAGGTCGGTCACCGGAGACAGAAACCGGAGACTGCAGAGGAGACCAGCACCTGGCCCCAAAGGCCGACTGTTGATGCGCAGACATACCAGAAGGCAACCTTGAGTGATGCCTTCTCTTTTTTGACCTGTGGGCCGAAGAAAAGCTCAAGGCTGAACGGTGCCGAGAATAGGACCTTTTTCTTTTATGATTTCGGGGGGACTGCCCATCCCTCCAAGCATCGGACTGTCCATTGTCAGACCCTCCCATCTGGAGAGGGCGGCGGACCAGACCCAGCCCAGCTGACTGAACAGCTTTCATCTGAAGTCTCCCACACACGTCCCACTGACCATCATGGTGGGCTCCGTCCAATGGGAGGCTGAAGACTTCTTTTTTACATGTAGTTTAAAAAGTAAGCGGTACTTATTTCGAGATAAATTACAAAACAAAAAACTGAAAACTATGCTGCTAGTTTGAAGTTTGACTCCCAGCAGGTGAGCATCGTCGTCATTGAAGTGCACTCGATGGCGGAAAAAAAAGGAACTGAGGCGGTTATAGGGTCGACGCCGAGATAGTCATTGCCACATGAGCTGAGGCTCGCGGCGCCACTCCTCATGGCTCCATTTCTGGCACCAGCCCTATTGCAAAACAGTTTGCTCCCGCTGGGTCCTAGCACCTCCGGCGTAGATCCCCATCAGTGTGAATGAGTGATGGAGACTTTATGTCCAGGAAGATCAGTCTGGTCTAACCCTGCAGCCCTTGGGATGCGGATATGCCGACAAGGCATTTCCCCACCAGAAGAGAGGGACCCTCCTGACGCAGGGATATGTCGGGTTACCCAAGGTAAGCTGCGATAAGGGCGGGTAGAATGACGGTGGGGGTTGGAGGGGCGGCTGGGACCTAGGGCCTCCGAAGGAGTGGCAAGACAGGGGAGCTGTGTGGAGAAGGAGCAAAAAAAATTAAAAAAAAAAAATCAGCAAAGTTGATGCTGGCCTGGTGGCGCTGGAGGTTAAGACATGGACTCCACACCTCATGCCACGCCAGCGACGCTGGTTCAGTAACGAGCCAGGGCTGTTGGGGGTTGACAGGGGCAAGAGAGGATTGAGCGTCCAGAGGACTGCTCTCCTCTCTCGGGGAGGGATTGTTGCCCTGCCTGACGGTCACCCTCTGGTGGGGGCCGAGGGTGGTGCAGGCTGGGACGACAAGCAGCCGGCAATCGTGGCATGCGCATCCTCCTCATGTGCGTGGTCGTGCACCAGGAGGAGGGTCATCAGAAAAAGGAAAATGGCAGCAGGGGGTTTCATGAAACCTTGCCCCCGCATCGCTGGTCTGCCGCCACCGCCTCCCCGGATTTGGATTGTGCTCCGAGGAGAGGGAAACTCCATTCCTGGCCCTGTCATGGGGGAAAAGCCGTGGGGGGTCTAGGGGTTGGCTGGTGATGGTTGGGCTTGCGGGCAGGTGGTTTGGGGTGGAGCTCCGCCCCCCCCAGTGCGCAGGGAGTATAAAATGTAAACGGAGGGGAAATAAATCAGCAAAGTTATGAATGAACGCTGAAATAGTGTAATGTTCAGTCATAACCTGAGCGTTTTACCACATTTGTACACCAAATTTTCAGCATAGCCTCCTTATTACCCCACTTAATGGACCCAGCAAGTGAAGATTTTCAAATCCTCATCAAAATGTAATTCCGCACCACCAAAACATCACTCAGCGCCACAGGTATGAAAACACATTTTGGCCAGGATTTGAAAAATGAAAACTGCCACATTCATGAGGTGCTGTGAAGAAATGGCTATATTTATAATTTGGGTTCAAAATATTGAAACTTTAACTACAGTTACAAGCCTGCATTCATAAATTTCAATGTAGGCTCATAACTTTGTTGCTTTTTAATATTTTTGCCCCAAATTTTTAATATAACCTTCTTAAAATCCCATCTTATGAACAAGTGCAGAGAAAATATTCAACTCCGGCCTGAAAGTTGATGTCATGCAATGACTGTGAAATTGCCTTTCAGTGTGCGAAAACACATTTTGGCCAGGATTTGAAAAATGACAGCTGTCACATTCATGAGGTGCTATAAAGAAATGGCCATGTTGAAAATTTGGGGTCAAAATAATAAAAACTACCAAAGTTACGAACCTGCATTGACAAATTTCAACACAGGCTCACAACTTTGTTGTTTTTTAATATTTTTATGTTTAACATTCAGCATAGCCTTCTTATGAGCCCATCTCATGAACAAGGTCAGAGAACATTTTCAACTCCTGCCTGAAAGGTGATTTCACACAGCGACCGCAAATTCACCTTTTGGGACAGATTTACCCAACATCACTTGCATTGTTCTTGAGGTGGTGTCCGAAAAAAGATATGCTTTCAGCCCCCCACTGAAATACATTGAATGGCATACCTGATTTCCTCAGTTTGCAGTCCGACATTGAAGAGTGAAGACGTGTCTGCGATTCAGACAAGATTACAGTTTCAGACCCCTGATGGGTAAGTAAGGGCTTGGGGGTGCTGAGTGGGAGGGTCAGGTGTGGGGGGACCTAACGGCACAACAGACATCAATCAACCATTTTCTTTTTTACAGGGTATTAAAAATAAGGCAGAGGGAAGGTTTTCTTTATTATAGGTTTCAACACTGGGGGATTGCTCACCCCCAGTGTCAGTGTTATGTTTGGGGGTGGGATGGTGGGTGCTGAGTGGGAGGGGAGGGTGGAGGTGACAGTTACAGGGCTGCCAGCAGTGGACACTGGGAGATTGGGCACCCCCTGTGTCAGTGAATTTAAATGGTGGGGGGGTGCAGTTACGGCTGCAACAGACATTGATGGACCATTTTCTTTTTTACAGGGTATTTTAAACCAAAACACAAAATAGGAGGCGGGGAGGCTGCAGTTACGGTGGCGGCTGCAACAGACTCCAATGGACCATTTTATTTTTTACAGGGTATTAAAAAAACGCAGAGGGAAGGTTTTCTTTATTTTAGATTTCAACACTGGGGGATTGCTCACCCCCAGTGTCAGTGTTATGTTTGGGGGTGAGGTGGTGGGTGCTGAGTGGGAGGGGAGGGTGGAGGTGACAGTCACAGGGCCGCCAGCAGTGGACACTGGGGGATTGCGCACCCCCAGTGTCAGTATTATGTTTGGAGGGGGTGCTGAGAGGGAGTATTGAGTGGGGAGAGTTACAGAGGCGCCGGCAATAGGCGTTGTTGCAGGGCTTGAAATAGGTAAGGTCTTAGCAAACTTCTATGTAGCTGTAATCTGTTTCTGGAAAGCCGATCAGCTGTTTGTTGACGCGGCTTCATGCTTTAGTTGAAACAGTTTGCGGGGGGGGGGGGTTTGACAGAGATCTCAGTTCCTCTAGTTAAATGCCCTTCAGCTGTTTGCTGATGCAGCTTCTTGCACATTAAAGGACCGAAGCCATCTCTGATTGGAGCGGCTTCAGTCCTTTGAAGTACAGGAAGTTGAAGTCAGAGTGATGTCAGGACCACAGTGTTTGATTACTGGTGCAGACTGTCAAGCCCCTTGCAGTTCCAATGGCAATGGGCTCGGCAGTAACACACCTCCCAAGTCCCATAGCACTTGTCCTAAGATGTTTGGAGTGCTAGCAACCTGGGTGTGCACAACCTGGGTCAGGTTAGTAGCCCGGAGCCAGGCGAACCTTCCTAAGAAAACAGTCAAGGCCATGACCCTGGATGCAGAATCACCGGCATCCACTGCCATGTGAAACTGGTACTTTGTAGCATTCATTTCTGTCCTGGCAGTGTCTGCTATGTCATACCCTACTTCAGTAGGGATCCTGTCACACATGACTAAGACTGAAGTCCAAAGGGCTTTTTCGTGCTGAGCGGTGTAAGCCTTGTAAGTAGCCTGCCTTAAAAGGAGAAAGGCTACCACGTATCCCTTCTTGCCCATTCCATCCAGCTTCCTGGAGTCCTTGTCTGGGGGGTGGGAAGATAAGGGCACTCTGATTTTATCACAGGTGGTCGCCTGGACCATTCCCTCATGGCTAGGGTATGAATAGAGGTACTCAGTATTGCTTCTGTAACCCTTAGGTGGCACTATCCCAAGGGCTACTACCCCTGCCTGCTTGGCTAGTTGCAGGTTAAGGGGCCTAGGTTCTGATACGGGTGCCTCCACCTTAAGGTCAGGGTTGGTAATGGTCAAGCTGACCTGGGCACAGCCCTCCAGGACACTGTAACCCCCCTTTTCTCCTTCTAGTGGCCGAACAGTACACAATCATCACTTTCACAATGACCCTTATTCACCAGGCAATTACCCACACTGCTTTCATTTACCACCAGGGCTGGTTCCTCTAGCTTGACCCTGGGGACCCCCTGTAAAACAAGGTAAAGCACAGCAAATAACAACAGTACAATACTCTTGGCACAAACTGGAACCACAGTCAGGTCAAATGCAAACAAAGTTAAATCTGATTTATTCAGGGGACTTGAACAAGGGAGGGGGTGTAATCAGGCTGATCTGCTTAAAAGCTATATTAATCAGACAGTTATGCATGCAGTTCAGAGTCCATACACATTCACACACTCTGGGTACCCAGGCAGAAAAACAGTGGGCTAGCCAGGAACATTGCAGCTGGTTGGGGCCCTGCGATGGAAGAAAGCAGCATGCACAACACACACTATTTGTAATCCGGAGCTGGAGGGCTCAGTTCGTGAAAGAAAAGGCAACAAGACAGTCAGGTGACAACACTTTTTAAATTTAGCTGTTGTTGCAGGGAGCTACCCTGATGTTTACTCACGATACCCAATACTGGACACAGGCAGGATGAAATAGAGACTGCAGGCTGTTGCGCTGGAGTGCCCGGAGAAGCAGGGCCCACACAAATCACGAAGGCGTCGTTCCTGTTCAAGGCGTTGAGCAGCGGGCTGATTCCCAGGCCTGGTCTCTCGTCGCTGACTTTCTCTGTGTAACCCCTAGATGGCGCTATCCCAGGGGCTACTACCCCTGCCTGATTTGCCACTAACAGGTTGAGGGGCCTGGATCCAATGTCGGGTGCCTCCACCCAGAGGTCAGGGTTTGCAATAGTTAAACTTACTTGGTCACAGCCCTCTGGGACACTGCAACCCCCCTTTCTTCCCACTAGTGGCCCACACAATATATCAGAATTACCTTCACAGTATACACTTACCCCCAGGACTAGTTCCGGCACTGGGACCTCCTGTGAAATAAGATACAGTGCAACAATCACAGTACAGTACTTTAACATAGACAAATACCTCAGGCAGTATAACTTTGCTGAAACAAGCAGCTCTGATTTATTTAGGGGGATATAACAAGGACAGGGGGAAATCAGGTTAATTAGCTTATCACTTTACTATCTACCTATGGCTCTGTGCACAGGCCTATCCCTACCAGTTACTGTCCCTGGGTACCCAAGCCCTAGTGGCTAGTCCAAACCGTGGCAGCTGGTAGGGCCCTTTCCCACAGAAAAAGAAAAATTAGTTTAAACAGTCAGCAGTACAGTGATTCCATTTGGATTTAATGTGGCAATTCAACAGGGAGCGACCCTGAATTAGTACTCACGACCTCCAAACAAGATAGGGTCCTTCAACGTCAGCAGGGCTACTCTTGAGCTCTACGAGACTCTTCACACATTTATATGGCAAAAAGAAAGTACTATACCAGGCAGGCTGCTTCTCTATCCCGATCGCAATTACTGCACAATACCCGGGAGAACACACAGCAGATTCAGTTCCTGACAGACAGAGTGCGATTCAGCAATTTCTCCAGTCTTCTACAGGGTGAGCCTGGTTTCTACTCTTCAGATATCCTTTGATTCTTTTCACAGGACAGATTCAGTCCTAACAAGCAGTTACACAAGCTGCAGACCGAACTCAGGGCCTTACACGTTTCCTGACTAAAACTGCACACTGAAAAAGCACAGGGCTCCTTCCTTCTTCACTTCCAGAGCTCAAACTGAAACTCCAACAGACAAAACCGGGCACTTCCTTTGAGTTCCTCCCAGTTCTTGACTGGATTGGCTGTCACTCACAATAGACTGTTCCTGTTGGTCCAAAAAGGCACCGAAGTCTAAACTACATCTCCCAGAGTCACTGCCCATACAATCCTCTTGTGGCTGGCTCAGATTATGAGTCCAAGTTCTGATTCGTCCAAGGCACCATTTTAGAGCTAGCTTACCCCACACTGATTGGTCCAGTTCAGCAGTTCAAAACCAGAATGGGGAACTAGCAGACACAGTTCTGACTGCAAAGAAAGCAGGTTAGACCAACTGTAATTTCATTATTACTCTAAATAATTTCTGGCAAACAGTTACATCTTTCAGATAGGTTCCTTTGCACTCCTAGTGACTGCAAAAATGAAGTGAATTGGCAGCAGCTCGAGTGGTACTCAAACAGAGAAGCACACAGTCCCCCCATACAAACTAATTATGTCTGCAAGCAGACAGCTCTTAAAGAGACAGTACCAGAGGCTCTAAAAACACTCACTGATAAATGGCTTAAATGCCAAACACCATTCAGGCTTGGAGCATTCAAGCAAGCTCCTGGAAGTCTTTTGGGAACCCCCATTTGCAGGGGGGTTACATCTGCATAGCAGATATTCTGGCTGAGCCAGTGTAACAGGGCCCAGGCAAATGGAAATGGATACGGATTCAGTCTGTGGAGCTGGATATAGCCTCCAGCAAGCAAAACACAGTTCAGACACACAGTGGGGAACCAAATCACGACCCACTATAAGCACACAGCACATTCACATGTAAGGAAATTCCACTGTACCAGGCAAATGGCTCTCCGGTTGCAATTACAGAGTCTCTGCACAAGCCGGGAGTTCAGAGGTAGCTGGAAGTCCTGACAGGCCGATCACATTGAGCAAATCTTCGGTCTTCTTCAGGTTAAAGCCTGGTCACAATTAAGTGTCTTAATTCGCTCTCCAAGTTTGGATTCAGTCCGAAAAAAACACACAAGTTCCCTCTCAGGAACAGCAGGAAGGCATGCAGACCAAACTCAGGCCTTTCCACAGTTCTCCCATGCAAATCCACTATGGATTGCTGCTCGAACTATCTCAAGCTGTTAACTTCTTCACTTCCCAACTCAGATCTAACTGAAACTGCAAGCAGTGTGGGACTGTCCCCAAGATCCAAAACGTTCGGTTGGCTGATCTGTCTGTCAGTCACAACAAGGGCTCCCCCTCCAGGTTATTTTAGGCACCAAAATCCCAAAATTACAATTCCTACAAGTTTTGGCCCCACCAAGCCCCTGTAGGCAGGCTCCATTTTAGAGTCCCAAATGTACCGATTGGCCCATTCTGCAGTCCAGGACCAAGATGATGGAAACAAACAGAACTGACCATGCTGCAAAGAAGGCAGGTTAGAACAAACTGCAATATTATTACTACTCTAACAAATGATCAGCAAACAAGTACATTTTCTAACAGAGCTCCCTCTCAGGTTAATTATGACTGCAATCCAGGCAGCTCTTAATGAAACAGTACACAGAGGCTATACAGGCACTCTCTGGCAATCACATTTAAACTGCTAAAACACAGGACACCAGCCTGGCAGTGAGCATTTAGGCAAGTTCAAGGAAGACTTTTCAGGAACCCCCATTTGTACGGTGTTACACCCTTCCCTGCCTGGAGAAAACTTGATGTCCGCGTCAAGTCTCTACCATCACAATATCAAAAATGCAATGTAAACGAGACATATATATCATTAGCTTGTTACATCACTATACCTTTCTTCGCATTACTACATCCATATTGACAATACTTATGCATGTTTCTTACAGGTAATGCTGATTCCACTATGAGTAACACATTAGTAACATCACAATACTGCTTCAGGTAATAACTTCTTGCACATTAAACAATGTAAGAGGGGGTCCTTCCCTATCAGCTAACTTGGGGCTGGATGGGGTAGGGGCACCATGGTGAGAAGGAAGAACAATCAACCTGGAATTGGCCATTAAGCTCAGTTTGGCTAGTGAGCTCTGAGAAATATAAACACCTTTGTGAACCACATTGAGAGGCAAATCCACTGGCCTCCCGGGAGAATCATAACTGAAGCGCAATACCAGCTTGACAGCTCGGCCAGTCTTTCTGGGAGGAACAGCCACAGTCTCTGTACTTTCAGCACTAACTTTGGAGCTTTCGTCATTCATGAGGGGTGCTCTGCACAGATGATGGCAATGTCCAAACTGGGAGCACTGTCAGCTCCTTGCTCTGTAGGCTCTGTTTCCACAACACTTGGCTTATTTAGAGAAGGTTCTGGCACAATTAGGCTTTGGGGCACTGAAGGGGGGCAGTTAGCACTCTCATATTGTTGTTCAAGTTCTGGTGTGTCACCAGAGAGACTCAGACCATCAGCCCCTTCTTCGGGCAAGTCACACAGTTACACTAAACACAGTGAGTCTGCAGCCTCAGACGTGATACTTTGCACTTCACTTTCAGGGAGCATTGGCTCCAAGGATGAATCTGGGGGGCTAGGCAGTCCAGAAGGCCCAGCTTCATCCCCACGATTCTGCATAGGATTTCCATGAAACAACTGACTCAGTTCATAGGAGGGATAATAGGCATTACCATAGTCACTTTCATCAGAGGTGGACTGACAGTCACTAACATTCTGGGCCTGCTGTGGGGGAAACCTTAACTCTGTAACTACTAGGGTAGGTTGACTCTTGTCTCTTTTTTGCAGCAGCATGAGTCACAGGCCCATGGGAGGCAATGTCTGCTGGCTCAGCTTCAATAATAACTTGGCCGATAGGCAGCAAGTGGTTACAGTGCATGGTCTTGACAGCTTTGGAGTTATTCTCTGGACGTACCTTGTATACTGGTAGATTATCCAACTTTCCAACTACTACATGAGGAAGATTGTGCCACCTATCAGCAATTTTGTACTTGCCATGTAGTCCCAAGCTGCGTAACAACACACAATCTCTGGGCCGTAGCTCTTGAGCTTTTACTTTCTTGTTGTGCCTCTCTTTGTTGGCGAGATTTCTTTTAGCGGCCATTGTCTGGGCCAGTTGATATGCATGGTTCAATTGAGCTTTCAGTTTCTGTACATACTGCAGGTAGTTTTCAGCTTGGACACCATCTGAAGAGACCCCAAAACAGACGTCAAATGGTAGGTGGGCCTCCCTCCCTCCCAGACATGAGGTGGTAGGGGGAGAACCCACTAGCAGCTGTCTCTGATTGACTTTAGTCCTGCTGCACAGTGGAAAATCGTTAATAAAAAATATTACTGGCAGATCAGTTGCTGCAGTTGCTTGTCTGAAAGGCTTTGACAACATGCCACTGCTGAAGTAAGGGGTGGGGAGCTGCTTTGCTTGCTGTGGGGTGGGGGGGGGCTGTCTGCAATCAAAATCTGAGGGGGAAAAATCCATGTTTTAGTGTGCATTACAAAATCGAAGCAAATATAGTACTCAGAGCTGAGACCACTGCATTACTGAATTCAGGCAATAGGCATAGGGGCAAGAACACGGTATTTTGCACATTTGATGTGGCAAAGTTAACTTAAAGTAGTGTGCTGACTGAAGCAGGGGAGCTTAAGTTGCTTGACAATCCAGGTGGGAGGGCAAAGCTACATATCTGTGTGCCATAGCCACAGTCTATTTGTGCATCTCGTCCTATGATTTTGTCAGGCTTTTTTGGGTGGGACTGGGACCACTGACACAACAAAAAAAAAAAAAAAATACAAGCTTGCTATAAAGTCCGGACTACCACTTGTGTGCATATTATTGGCAAAGTCTGTTTTTTTTTTTTTTTTAAATTCAAGTTTATTTACAACAATTTGGTACACTGTTATACATAATCCATTGACTTCCAAATATCTCAGGTTACAAGACAGTTTTTACAAAGTTTATTTTCTTATTCTCAGGTTATCCAAAAGAAAAAGCAAAAGCTGATTCACTTGACTTAATTATGCAATAAAACATATGATCATTTTTTACTTTCTTCGGAGGTGTTTGTTTCCTTCACATATTTTGAAAGAGGCCACAAAGACTTACCCAGCACTGTCCCTCAGGTCACCCTTTTTCTAAGTTCCAAGGGTCCGACCTCTCCTATTTCTTTGTCTCTGAGTCCCAAGCCTTGTCTTATGAAGACCCAATACCCTTTTATTTATCCATAAGGTTGAACTTCCCTGTCCATCAGGGATCCTAAGTCCTGGTACCTCCTGGGTCCTCCCTGATTGCTGGTCTCAAGTATCTTATCTCATTTGCAGACCTCCAAATCTCCCATCTAGTCCATCTTCTCAAGTGTGTGTGCGTTCGGTTGTTGATTTTAAAGGTTAGTTCTTCTAGGTCTGTTATTATGGTGACTACTTGTAGCCATTCTTGTATGCTGGGGGGTACTGAGGATTGCTATTTTCTAGTAATGGCCTTATGTGCCGCGGTTATTAGTATGGACCAGAGGTATAATTTGTCCACACCTCTCATATCTTCCGGAGGAAGGCCCAGGAGCATGTTAGACCAGTTTAATGGAGTCTGTATTTGGAGTATATTTTGAAGTATCTCCATTAATTCCCCCCAAAAGTTTCTAAGTCTAGGGCAGTCCCAAAATATATGTGTGTGCTTTGCCTCTAACGACCCGCATCCTCTCCAGCATGCGGTTGGGCATTCTGATTTCTTTTATTTATGACATAAGGAGTCAGAAAGTATCGGATCCTAATTCGCCAAGCGAATTCCTGCCAATACGGCGATTGTGTGTTTTTTTTTAGTTAGTGAGAAGATTCGATCCCAGCTAGATTCATCTATTTCATGGGGTGCCTCCTCTTCCCATCTAAGTTTAATTTTACGAAGTGGGTCTTCTCTCAGGGCCAATAGGGTTTTATAAAGGTATGATATCATACCCTTTTGTTTATAAGCCTTAGAGACTTCAGTAATGGCGTCCAGAATTTGTTGGGCTCTGTTGGCTTCTGTGTCTCTTTTTTTTAGAGATATGATGTAGTCTCTCGCTTGGAGATATCTAAAGTGGTCTGCATTTTGCAGGCCGAACTTGTTTTTGAGAGAGTTAAAGTCAAGGAAGACTTCTCCTTGTCAAAATTGTGCCAAGAATTTGAGCCCTTTATTCTCCCATGCCCGGAATCCCCTGTCTAGAAGTCCTGGTTTAAACTCTGGATCCCTTGCTAACCTTGTTAACGGCCACATGGAATATTTTAGGTTATATTTCTGCCATATTCTACGGGTTGATTTTATTGTTTCTCTAACTGAGTTCAGGCAGGAACAGGTGGTTCCCTTTTGCTTGAAAGTGAATATTCTAGTGTCTAGTGGTATTGTTCCAGGACCTTTCTCGAGTTCTGTCTCCATGTGTTTCCAAGTTGTCTCGATATTGGGGTTAAGCCCGATTAGGGCATTTTTTAGCTGAGCTGCTAGGAAGTAATCTTCTAGATCAGGGAGGGATTGTCCGCCTCTCTCCCGCCGCATTTGGAGAATTTTTAAGTTTAACCTGGGCTTCTTCGAGTTCCAGATGAATTTAGATATTATTTTGTTCCACGCTTGGAAAGTCGGCTTGCTTATGTGTAGGGGAATACATTGAAATAGGAAAAGGAATCTGGGCAATATATTCATTCGGATTGCATCTATCCTAGAGTATGTTGGCAATTTCAGTAAAGACCATCTCTCGAGGTCGGTGGAGGTTATCCACTAGTGGGACATAGTTCGCTGTGAACAGCTTAGTACTTTGTTTTGTAATTTGTATACCCAAGTATTTCATTTTTGTCAGCCCCCATTTTACTGGTAGTAGGTTGCGTATCTCTGGGGTAGATTTATAGAAGAGGGTGAGCACCTCCGTTTTATTTCTGTTGAGTGTGTAGCCCGAATGTTTGCTGTACTCCAGTAAAATAGCCCAAACCTGTTCTATTGAGTGGTCGGGAGACGTTAATGACAACAATATATCGTCCGCATATAGTAGTATTTTTTTGTGGGTGTCCCCCATCTCCACCCCCCCGACTCCCTCTGCTTTGCGGATCGCTTCGGCCAGTGGTTCAATGTACAGTGCAAAAAGGAGTGGGGACAGGGGGCAGCCTTGCCGCGTTCCCCTGCCCAGATCAAATCTCTCCGATATGCCACCATTCACCCGAATGTAGGCCTGTGGGCCCAAGTATAGTTGCTTGATCACATTAATAAATGTTAGAGGGAATCCTCTGTGCTCTAGTGTTACAAAGAGGAAACTCCAGGAGACCTTATTGAAGGCTTTTTCTGCGTCCAGGCTCATCAGGCACGCTGGGGTGCCTGTCCTTTTGATATTATCTATTAGATTTAACGCCGTTCTAACACTGTCCGGAGCCTGTCTGCCGGTTATGAAGCCCGTTTGATCTTGGTGTATTAGGCTGGGTAGTATTGGGTTCAGCCTGGAGGCTATTATAGCGGTGAAGATTTTATAATCTACGTTTAGTAGAGAAATCGGACGGTAAGATTCACATAATGTGGGATCCTTCCCCTCCTTATGTATAACTGAGATGGTAGCGTATCTCCAGGAGGGGGGTGTGGGCTCTGTCCTCGACCAAATTTCTGTGTAGACCTCCAG
The DNA here is from genome assembly GCA_016271365.2 of Neoceratodus forsteri. Classification (NCBI taxonomy): domain Eukaryota; kingdom Metazoa; phylum Chordata; order Ceratodontiformes; family Ceratodontidae; genus Neoceratodus; species Neoceratodus forsteri. Next base: position 1,138,036,033 of record CM057458.1, on the reverse strand, counting down.
GAGGATAGGCGTGATCATTGGCTCAAAAGTTTTATAGAACTCGGCACTAAATCCATCGGGTCCTGGACATTTATTTGTTTTTAAGTTTTTTATTACCATTTTGATCTCTTGCTGAGTGATCGGCCTCATCAAGTTCTGCTCGTCAGCTTGTGTCAATGGGGGCAACAAGAGTGACTCCAGGTATCTTTTTTTTTCTTTTACAGAGGTCTGTTCTTGGGTAGTATACAATTTGGAATAATAATTTACGAAGGCTCTCGTTATCTGTGCTGTTTGAGTGGTTTTTTGATTGTTTTCAAGAGAGGTTATTTTAGCGATTGTAGCTCTATCCATATTTTGTCTAAGTTTGTAGGCTAGTAACTTAGTCCCCCAGGGACCCCCTTCGTAATACCTCTGTTTGAGGTAGGACAGAGCTCTCTCAATTTCCACATTTTGTATTTTCTGTAATTTGCTCTTAGCCTCCCTCAGCTGCCTTTCCCTTTCAGGTTCCCATTTTTTCTTTTGTGTTTTTTCCAGGTCTATAATTTGGGAGTTTAGTTCTGCTTGTGCCTGCGCCCTCATCCTCTTCTTTTGTGTAGCTATTTGAATTAGTTTCCCTCTGGCCAGCACTTTGAGAGTATCCCATAGGATTCTGGGGGATAAGTCAGGGCATCATTGTCTTCTATAGCCTGTTCTAAGAATTGCTTAAGTTTTTTAACTATTTCTTTATCTTGGAGCAATGATGAATTTAACCTCCAAAACGTTTTCCTTTTGGGTGCCCCTAGATCCACTTCCTGATATATCGGGCTGTGGTCTGACAGTGCACTGGTTCCCACCCAGCTTGAGGTAAAAAGGGGGAGGTCCCTTGAAAATGTAAAAAACATGTCCAGTCGGGAGTAAATATGAAACCTTGGGGAGTAACACGTGTACTCCCTACTAGTGGGGTACCTCTCCCTCCATACGTCTACCAGCCCCAGTTGCTGAGTTAATGCTACAAATGCTTTAGCTTTATTGTATTCCGGTTTTGGTATTTGTGACGTGGTGTCCATTTGTCTATTAAGAATTAAGTTCCAATCACCTCCTATTATGAGTGTGCCCCTTGCCCGTTCCGCCACCATTCTAAGTAGTTTTGCGTACTGGGCAATTGTGGACCCTGGGGGCATATAAACGTTAACTAAGGTGGTCCAGCGATCTTGTACTGTGCCCATCACAAAGAGGTATCTTGCTTCAGGGTCCTCTACAACTTCGTGAGGCTGGAGAGGGAGATTAGCAGAAAGCAATATGGCCACCCCTCTTTTCCTGCCTCTCTCCAGAGAGGATTGAAATATTTGTGACCAGGTCCTACTTTTCAGTTTAAGGGTTTCATTAGGGGTTAGGTGTGTTTCTTGTAGGAACACCACGTCACATTTTTGTATGCTTAGGTATCTCTGCAGTCTCTTTCTTTTGATTGGGTTTGTGCACCCATTTATATTGAAGGAAACCACCTTTGACATTTGGACAGCCATTTGTGCAGATGTATATTTTTGCTTCTATGTTCAAGTTCTTGAGGTGTCTGAGATAAGGTTACTAAGTCAGGTATGTACCATATGATATAACAATAACAAACAATTCGAAAACTTTTCAAACTCTTACAAGATTTTAACATTAAAGGCATTAAACTAATGCATTTCTGCATTGGCCTCGAATAACCTCGGGCCACCAAAGAACCTTTCAACTGAACACCTACAGCTGGGGTTTCTCCCCTCGGCGCAGTCATTATCATTTCTATTGGGCTTCCTAGGTATGACTGAGTGATAGAGTTCAGTACAGGAAGAGTAATCCCTTCCAGATTTAAGGGGGAGCTCGGAGGTGCAATGGGCTTGTCCCCTGACCACATCCTAAGATTTTTCGGATTGGTCAGCCTCCTGTTTGTCACCTGTTCGGCTGCGGTGTGGTCTAGATCCCCCCCCCCTTATGTAGAGTGCCCGGCCCCCTCCCCGGGTCCGCAAATAGGCAGAACCGGGGGAGGGAAGGGAGCTGCGTCACTCATCGCTTCCCGTTTCTAAGAGCGTCATTTTAAGGTGTCTAATTATCCGCCACTCGACTTCCTCCATTATCCTGGTCTCTTCCTGGTCTCGTTTGGCTCTCCTGGTCTCTGCCTCCCCCTTCCCCCCAATTCCGCTGATCGTGTCCCACTGTTCCAGGTTTGAATTTCTATTTCCTATGAATGGTAACTTTCTCTCCCTTATGGTCTAAATATAGGAAGTGTTCCCCACTCTTCATCTCCCCCCCCCATTCACCCCCTCTCTTTGATCTTCTGAGGCTCTTTAGTCGCTGCATCTTAGCCCCTTAGTTTATTCGCCCAGCCTTTTGATTCAGCCTCAGAATCCCTGAGTTTTTTGCTCGTCTCGAGTCGCGTCATCCATCTCGTTGGTGCTGGTATTGCCCGGGGGCGCGACGAGGCCACTGGAGTGACCCTAGGGGAGTTGGTTTTTATTTGTGTTGACTGGATCCCTTTCGATTACCTTAGCCCTCCATCTCCCCCTTGCGCCTTCGGTTCCCGGGTCTGTCGCTCGAAGTCGAAGGGGCCAGCATTTATGTTTCTCCCTCTACTACTTTTTCTTTGGGGAGGGTTTTCCACAAGTATCCGTGAGACCCCTTCCCTGCCTCCCGCACCCTTTCCATTCCCTTATTTTACTTTACTTCACTTCACTCGTTATAGTGTCCCTTTGTGTTCCCCCCCCCAGGCCGGCCCCTCCCTCCGATCTCCGGTTTGTGGACATCAAAGGTCCATCAACTTTGGGCCCAAATGGGTTGGACCTCTCGCTTTTATGTGTCATCCAATATATATTTCTTAAGAAAGGTCCCCCATGTTTTCCTGGGCGGCTCAGTGTCCAGGGTCCATCAGTAGCCATGTCTTGACGAGAAAGCACTCAGCTCACATGAGACGGGGTGGAGCCAGGTGACACGAGGAGCGAGCGAGCATCCCGATCGCACTCAACGGCTGGGCCGCCCCCCCCGGGCCCCCATGCCCCAGGCACGCAACCACTCAGCACCCCATCCCCGGGGGAAGAGAACAGATCCAGGACCCAAGGCCGCGAGGGTAAATGAGCTCCAGGTCATCAATCCGGTCCCCCCCCACACACATGTACTTTCCCGGGAAAGTCCCAGAAACCATCTCTACTAAAGCTAACTTCCACGGTTTAGCCGGGGATCACTATTGCCGAGATTACTTGTGTAAGTACCAGACCAAAATTTTTTCTTAAGAGAAGAGAGTTTCAATACTTACAGTTTTCATGGTTCAGTCTCTTCTATTTCACCCTCCCTCCTCTTCCCCTACCCCCCCGTCTCCACCCCCTCACGAAGTGTATCTTCTCCGCTGGGGCTTTTAGGAGTTGCAGTTTGTTGTTAGCCCAGAACATAGCTCCACATCCGTGTGAGCTACTTTCTTTTACTTTTCTCTTCCCCTTCCTCTCGTTGTGGTCATCCCCTCTCGTTCTTCTCCACAAATGACTTTTCTGGTAGTGTAAGACATGACTAATTGAGCTCCGAATAGGTCGACCCTGCCTAGGTGGTGAGAATGGCCCTCCCATTTCGGTTTCAATCCTGTTCATGTGCCAAGCTAATTCAGGTACCCACGGGGGGAAGGCAGGATCCCCAATACTTTCCCATCGGAGGGGTCGGTACCCGCCCTAAGCGACAATGTTCATATGGCAGGAGTCTGGGCTAATCGGGCAGTTCGAGGGATATTACTCCAAGGAGAGACCACGATTCTGGGATCTTCGGGGTAGGTCATTTTTGTACTTTTCAGGAAAGCTTCAGTAGGATCTCCGTTTGACTAAACGATTTCAGGTCATCTGGGATTTTGTTGTTCTTCGGTTGGCCTTTCTTCTGCTTGCAGGGTGTCTTCTTCGTCTTCAGAGCGGTCTGATTGTTGGAGACGTCTCGCTGCTCTGTTTACAGTAGCCGGGTCGCCATATTTGTGTACATAGAAGCCACGTCCTCTCTGAGGGTTGTGTTCGGGATTCGCTGCATTGAGCCCCTTTTCGCTGTTCCATTACGAGCCACCGCCCAAGCCGACTCAAGGAGATCTCTCTCCAGCTTTTCCTTGGTCATCTGCGGGGTGGTGATACCGAGACCTTCTAAGTAAGGAGTGGTGGCTAGTAGGTCTTTGAATATCTTAGTCCCTTGCTGTGAGGTAATTTTAAGCCTTGCAGGATGCAAAACTTGCGCTTTTAGACCTTTGGCTCTAAGCTGTTTAATTACAGGCCACACCATTTTCCTTGCTTCTTGTGTTTCTGCCATGTGGTCGTTGTCTAGGGCTATTTTGTGCCCCCTAAACATGACTTCCTTCTGTTGCCATGCCTTTTTTAATATCTCTTCTTTTATTCTATACGAAGTTAGGTGGGCAATGATTGAACGGGGCCTTGCATCTACATTCCTGGGGCGGGGTACCAAGGAGCGGTGGGCTCTGTCTATTTCTATGTCTGTCTCTTTAGGTAAAGACAGTGATTCTCTTAGAAGGGTTTGTACAAAGGAGATTGTATCTGGTGCCTTGCCTTCTAAACCCTCTGGTACGCCATAAATACGTATGTTTTGGCGCCGGCTCCGTCCTTCCAGGTCGTCGATCCTTTTGTTTAATTCACAGTCGCGCGCCAAAAGGTACAAGATGAGTCTATCTTGCCTGTCCGATTGCTCAATCATCTGTGTGAGCCCGACCTCCAACTGCTCTGTTTTGTGATCTATTTGGTTCAGGTCTGTTCGCAATTCTGTGAGGGTGGTATCAATTTTTGTGACCGTTCGTGCCGTCTGTTTTATCATTTCGATCACATCTTCTGAAGTTGGTTCCCTTTGCGGGGAGGCCTGCCCAGGCCCCAGTTGGTCTCCTCGAGGCTCCGGTAATGTGTCTATTTCTGCCTGCAGCATTTCTCTCAATTTCTGCATAGGAGTCGAGTGTTGTCTATTAGGCTTGTTTCTCTTTTGTTTTGCTGGCGATGCCATCTCTTCTGAAGCGATTTGCTTGGATTGTTGGTGTCGGGGTCGGGGAGCTCCTCTCTCAGAGCGCCATGCCAGACGGTGACATCACCGGAAGTCCGGCAAAGTCTGTTTTGACAGTCCACCTGTCTCGTCATCCAGTGTTGTAGTAGTTGTGTCAGGTTGTGTATTTCGGGACGGGGTTGGGGGGAACAAAAAAAATAATAAAAATTAAAGCTTGTCACAATTAATGAAAATTCCATACTACTACCTGTGTGCATATTATTGACTGTGTTACTTGTTGTTTGGCAGTCCACCTGTCTCGTCCAGTCCTCTTGAGGTTGTGTCAGGCTTTTTTGGGGGGGCCAAAACAAACAAACAAAAATTAGAGCTTGCCACAATTAATGAAAAGCCCATACTAGTACTTCCTGTGTCTGTGTGCATATTACTGACTGCGTCTCTTGTTGTTTGGCTGTTCACCTGTCTCGTCCAGTCCTCTTGAGGTTGTGTCAGGCTTTTCTGGGGGGGCCAAAACAAAAAAAAATTAGAGCTTGCCACAATTAATGAAAAGCCCATATTAGTACTACCTGTGTGCATATTAGTGACAGCATCTCTGGTTGTGTACTCAAACATCAGTCCATCAGTCTCGCATCCAGTCCTCCTATGGTTGTGTCAGGCTTTCTGTGGAGGGAGGGAAGGACATCCAAAAACTGTCTGCTGCTGTGCTGCTACCACCAGCCTCCACTCATTCATTTTCATATATACTGTTTTGGGATTGGAGTAATAAAAAGTGTCTGGAAAAAAGAAACAAAAACAACAACCAAATTTGTTTTCCTTTGGCTTTATTATACCCGGTCTATCTGCTGTGAAAGAATTACATAACAAAACCATTCGTCATCAGTGACACTGACAATAACATTGTCGATGTTGCTGATGAGGAGAGAACCATGTGAATGTAAATCCTCCTGTTGCTAACGCTGCTGCTGCTGTTTCTTCTATTTCTGTATCAGAGGGACGGGGCAGCCAGGGTGTCGGTCGTGACCATATTGACAGACCATCAGTAATGGTTACTGATGTGGTTCAGGTTCATAACGTTTCCGCTACTTCCAGCGGTGTTTCTGTTGCAGATAGTTCATCTTCCTCCTCCAGCTCTCTGCCCAGAATAAATTCTACCAACAGGAAAAAAGATTCAGTGAAATGCAAATTCAGGGTTGAATGGTCATGGGAATTTGACTGGCTTCAGTATGAGAAGCAGAACAACACTATGAGTTGCAAGGTGTATAGGAAGCAACCCCATCTGGCACATCGTACATCTGTGTTTTTTGTTGGTAGCAGTACTTTTAAAATGGAGTCTATAAAAATTCATGATGCAAGCAGTTCCCATGTAAAATGCATTCTAGCTGAAACGGCTCAAAGGGCACCTGAATCCACACCTATGGCCTTTTGTTTTCAAAAGATGAATGTTGCAATGAGGGAATCCATGCGGTGTCTGTTTAATTTTTCCTACTTTCTGGCATCAAGGGATAGGCCATTTCGGGACTTTCCATTTCATACCTCACTGTTATGCAAATATAATATAAAAGTGATTGAACAATACACAAATCACAAGAGGTGCAGCGAGTTTTTGCATCACATTGCATCACATTACAGCAGCACAAACACAACTGAAGAGATAAAAAAATCTCCTGCTGTTGGGCTGTTAATAGATGGAAGCACTGACATAAGTGTAAGGGAATTTGTGAATGTGTTTATCAGTTATGTTGGTGAAGATGGTACTCCAAATACCTCCTTTACTGGTACCGAGCTACTAGGGAAAGCAGATGCTGATGGATACATTGCAGCATTAGATTCCCACTTTAACAAACTTAACATCCCTTTGTGGAAAACTTTTCCTTGGATTTCTGGGATGGCCACTGATGGTGCATCAGTCATGCGAGGTCAACAAGGCGGAGTCACAGCAAAGTTACAAAACAGTGGCCTGCCTTGGTTAACTGCTACACACTGCATCACGCATCTTTTACAACTGGCCATTCTAGATGCCCAAAAACATATGACAGAAGTTCACGAAAACGAAAATGGCTTGAGGGTCCTATATTAATTTTATCATTCTTCTCACCGAAGAATGAGAGCCTTGGAGGAGGCTGCTAACACCCTTTTCATTGAACTGAAAAAACTGGTCAGCATTTTCACAGTGCACTAGGTCAGTTCGCACCACAGTGCTGTGTCAGCTCTTCTCCACAACCTGCCGGCAATAACTGCACACTTCGAGAATACTGCATCACAGCACAGTGGGAATCCTGATGCAGACAGCGCTAGAGGACATTTGAACTTTGTAAAAAACCAAAAAAAAATATATGGTTCTTGGCGTTTCAACAAAATTATCTATCTATTCTTGGAAGGGTTTCTCAAAATTTCCAAAAAGAGGGTCTTCTTCTTACTCAGGTACAGCCACGAGTGGAGAGCTGCATTTCGGAGCTTATCAAGCTGAAGACCAATGCAGGCCCTGCTGAGGCACAGTTTTTCTTTTTTCCAATTATCTAACCAGGTGAGACACACTAAGCTGAAAGCTTGTTTACAGGTGCAACCTGGAAGCACAAGGAAGTTAGGTGACTTGCTCAGGGTCACACAGTATGCAAGTGGGGGCTGTGGGATTCAAACCCAGGTCTTCAGATTTGCAGCTCAGAGCCTTTTTTTAGAGTATGCAAGTTCGGAGGGCAGCCTCCTTACTGGTGGCATAGATGGTGGCAGCACTCCTCTAGCTCCTCCACCAGGCATGACTGAAAATGCTAGCGATGTAGATAAAAATAGGAATAAAAGGCAAAAAAAAAACAGGCAGGCCACTGCTTCAGATCAAGCAGCCAAGGAGATTGTTTCCAGTGAAAATGCCCACAAACTGATCAAGAAAAAAGTATGCAACAGTGTGGTTGGATTCTTACGTGACAGATTTGAGCCCATGTGGCAGTCGGAAGACTACAAACGATTTTCAGTATTTGACAGAACTGTTTGGCCTTCTCCTGATGATCCTCTCTTTCTAAATTTTGGCCAGGAATCTATCACATGGCTTTGCCACAGGTACATGCCATTCCTGAAAAAGCAATACGGTTCAGGGCAACTTTTATCTGATCCAGAGCTGGATGCCGAACTTGAAAGAGAAATTATACAAAAACTTTTGGAAGAGTGGCAAGATTTCAAAAATGCTGTAAAAAATCAAAATACAGAGCATGCATTATAGAAAGGTTCACCAAAATTTAGAGAGATTTGGTCTGTTACGGTTGTTGATCACAATTTTTCAGGTAATGCCAGCGAGTACAGTTGCTTGCGAAAGGGGATTTAGTGCTCATAATACAATTAAAACAATATCTCATAGTAATCTTATTGATAGCACTATGGATGATTTGCTGATGATCAGTTTAAATGGACCAACAATAGCGGACTTTAATCCAGACCCATCAGTTGATCACTGGTACTCATATCGGCATCTTTCTAGGCATAAAGTCACACATTCAGATCCAGAATCAGATGTAATGGACTTGGAAGCGGAAATAGATGACGAGTCGGAGGAGTTGAGTTGAAAGTGGAGACACAGTGGTTGCACTGGAGTGGGAGGTGGACCGATTTTGAAGAAGACAGTAACAGCAATAGAAATACTGTTAGCAATCTGTCAGCCATAGTTTTAGGAAGCATTTAAAATTTATTTTCTGCCCTTGCCCTCAAAATTTAATTTTAGTGACCCTACAGTGGTGGATGGTAACAGCACAGCAGCAGCGCAGGCCTGGCAATGTCATGAAAAAAAAATAAGTCAGAAAAAAGTACCCCCCCCAAAAAAGAACACACAAGACAATAAGAGAACCACAACATCTGAAAGTTTTATTGCTTTATTTAAAAAAAAAAAAGTGTACACTTATATCACTAGGACTTGCTTCCACTTGTAAATCAGCAGGTTCTGCTCAGTCAGATCCCAGTCCGGTCACGGTGTTTCTCCGCCGGTCCCATCTTCAGTCGTTATCCTTTTGGTGATTTTTATCTCATTTCCTCATAATCATGCCGCCTTTCCCTTTTTGGATTCAATCATGGAGGTGTTTCTCCGATGGTCCCATCTTCAGTAGTTCCTCTGTAGTGACTGGTGATTTCATTCTCATTTTCTCATAATTGTGAGTGCCACCCTTGCTTCCCTTTTTGCATTAGACAGGCAGGACTTTCAAATTGTACCTTATAAATTTTCCCTCCTGTGTAATACTTGATGCTGTTCTGGCAGGCTAATTCTCATCAGAATCTCTAGTAAAGACGTTCCCAAATGTAGGTTAATAGACAATTCCTCATCTGAAAGGCAAGTTAAAAAAATGGCTACTCTATTTTATAGTCTAGTGGTCGTAAAAATATTGGCCACCAGATTTTGAGGTATGGTGGCCAAACTGGCCACCACGTCAAAACATGATTTGTTCCACCCTGCCACTGAATACTGTCATTGTCAAGCTGAGGTAGTGCACTAATATCTAGAGCAGAGATATAGCAATAGGCAGCCGGTATGCAGGTATCAGAAGGGCCCAAGCAATCTACTAGACAGTCCACTATGTCTGCAGACATCTGTTCATCTCTGTCAAACTTTTGGCACAATGCTCGGATGTCGGGTTCAGACAATCTGACCCAATCACTCTTGGAGATTGGCCTTCGTAACAGGACATCAGCATCAATATGGTTCAGTCCTGGCCTGTATTCGACAGCATAATCATAGGTTGATAAAGCAGAGAGCCACCGGTGCCCAGTGGCACCCAACTTAGCTGAAGTCTGTACATAGGTTAACAGGTTATTGTCAGTCTTCACCAATATCTTCGCCCCATAGAGGTACTCATGAAACTGGACAACAATGGCCCATTTTAGGGCAAGAAACTCCAGCTTGTGTACAGGATAGTTTCGTTCTGACGAGATCAAGCTCCTGCTGGCAAAAGCCACTGGTCTCAAACCATCCTCATGGTCTTGATATAGCACAGCTCCTAGGCCCTGCAGACTAGTGCCCATATGCAGCACATAGGGCTTGGTAGGGTCAGTATAGGTGAGGATGGGGGCAGGGGTGAGTTGGTATATGACTTCGCGGAAGGCTGCTTCACATTCGGGAGTCCAGCGGGGCCCAAAAGGTTCACCTGTTCGGAAGTATACTTTCTCAGGTTCTTTGACAGCCCCTTTCTTGTATTTACGGTTGGTAGGGGGGTAACCCTGGGTGAGATTCAGAAGCGGGCAAATCACCTTGGAATAGTCTTTTATGTACCTGCGGTAGTAGCCACAGAACCCAGAAAACAGTGTAGTTCTTTCAAGTTATGGGTCTGGGGATAAGTAATCAGTGACTCGACCTTACTGGGATCAGTCTCTATCCCTTTTGCAGATACTATGTGGGCCACATACTTCACAGAGGTTTGAAAAAACTGACACTTGTCAGTGGACAGCTTGAGGCCAAAGTCTTCCAATCGGTCTAGAACTTTAAACAGTCGGGTCTCATGCTCCTCTAATTTACGTCCAAACACAATGACATCATCTAGGTACACTAGGCGTTCCAGTAAGTTCATATCTCCCACCGCACATTCCATCAGTCGCTGAAAGGTGGCCGGGGCACCCAAAATCCCCTGTGGCATTCTCAGAAATTCATAGAACCCCAAAGAACAGATGAAGGCAGTTTTCTCACAGTCCTCCATGGCCATCGGAATCTGGTAATATCCGCTGCAAAGATCCAATACTGAGAACCATTTGCTCCCATTCAAGCAATCCAGGGCATCTTGTATATGGGGCATGGTGTATTGATCTGGAACGGTCCGTCGGTTCAGGGTTCAATAATCAACACACATCCTCACTGACCCATTCTTCTTACGCACAACCACAATGGGAGAGGCATATGGGCTCCTTGATTCCTGTATCATGCCAGCAGCGAGCATTTCCTGCAGGTGTCTCTTCACATCATCTGTGTCTGCTGGGGCGAGGTGTCGGGATCTCTCTCAAAATGGCCGGTCATCATGCAGGCGTGTATAATGCTCTGCACCCTGGACACACCCCACGTCCCATTCTTTTAACGAAAACACTTGATCTCTCTGGGTGAGTTTCTTGCTAATCCTAGCCTTCCATTCAACTGGCAGCGGGGAATCACCAAGTCAAAAAGTCCAAGGTCACTCTCTCTTTTTGGCCATAGTACTTGTTATTGGGTAATACTGGAGTGTCTGCACAGTGTACTGTAGCTAGAGTGCACCCTCTGTTCACCCGGACCTCCCGATCTGACACATTTTGAATCTGGACCATCACTCGTCATGCATAGGCGTGGCACAGGCAGGCAAGATGCTGGATTTAATCAATAATCCTTCTGGCAACTTTTCATCACCTGTTGCAACCAACATTAATATTTTGTTCTTTACATTTCTCTTTAGGCGGACTTCTCCATGGATTGTGCACTGGGCGTTGGGGGCCAATACCAAGGAGTCAGGTTCCTTTTTCCACACTATCCCCACTGGTTCATCTGGGTCCTCTTCATTGGGTTTCTGTTGTAAGTCATATGCCCTATTTACTAAGGCTGGAATTTTTAGGGCCCGTCCAGTCAGTTGCCCTTGTTTCTCATGGCAGAGTTGTGCTAGTCTCCCAAACATATGGGCATTTCTTCCAATTAACAGGGGAACCCCATCATACAGTCCGGTGGGGGGACACACTAGGGCCAGTGTCTCTATTTGCTCCTCTACACCAGTTACAGTTCCAGGAAAGGACAACCAGAGGCGGACATATCTTAGGTAGGGATAAGACTTGTCACTCAGCACCCACACATGTAGGCCTTCCAGAGATTATAATGGCACATCAGATAAGTGTTTGTCATACCAGTCCTGAAATACAGTGGTCACTTATGACCCACTGTCAGCCACAGTCCGAGTAGGAATACCATTCGCAGCCACAGTAGTATTAATTGAAGGGCCCACTATTTTGGACCAGTCTGGAGGGACAACAGCAGGGGCCTGGACAGACGATTTAGCCACAGAGGGGTTTGAGTTAGGATGGCCGAAGCCTTCACTGCAGTCATTTCGTGCATCCCTTGACCACTAACTCGTTTTCCGAAGCTCTCCTTGAAACTGGTTCACCACTTTCTCTAAGTCCTTCTGAGACAGGCATTCTCTCTTCATATGGCCACCCTTTGCCACAATTGTGACAAATGACAGGCTCTCGGGGCATCCTTGGGGAGAACATAGCAGGGGATGCCAGAGCATTGATGGGAGATTGTGATCTGACTTCTGCTGGTAGTGTACCATGTCTCAAAAGTTCCTTTAGGGTGGCAGTCAATTCTTTGAGCTCAACCGAGAAGCCACCCTTAGTAGAGGATGCCTGAGGGTGCACCCCAACCCCCGCAACAGTCACATCCTGACAGGGGCCAGGGTCTCTGTCAGCAGGGGACACCTCAGTGAACGCACCTGGTTGTACTTTTCTGACTTCCTTCAGCAACACCTCCCCCCACCATTTAGCCAACAGCGGGACACTCGTAGTGGTCTCCATTTCGGAAGTGCCTTCCGGTGCCATGATCACTTGGGCTGCATTCACCCCATAATTACAATCTCCCTCTTCACCTTCTACCTTCCAGAGTTCTTTTATCAAGTCACAGTAGGCAGGTGGGTTACCTCTCCTATCCTGGAGCCTTAACTGGATCATCTGCGGTTTAGAATGCATGGCATGTTGCAGTATGTTCCCCAATCTCACACGGTTCAAATCACTGGCAGTTACCCCACCTTTCCGGTAAGCTTTTCTGCAGAGCTCTTTCTAGGCGAATAATATACACACACAAACTTTCCCTTTTCCATTGTTTGGTACCTTGGAATTTCCATATCCAAGTCTCCCCTGACTCAATGCTCCCAAAATTGCCTTCAAGTACAGATAGGTACTTCTGAGCAGATGCATCAGGGTTCGTGGACCTCAAAAATTTAATGGCTTCAAAGGGCGGGGCCTCTCAAACTTTTTATCATTCTTTTCTACTTCTCAGCCTCCGCACACTGCCACTCAGGTACCAAGGGGGCAACACAGTCGATCCAGGTCTCCCAGTCATCCTCCCCCGGGGGGTGGGGAGGGTGCCCGAGAAGATTCTCAGCCTTCGGTAGGATTTGTGACTAATGGTGGGTACAGATATAGGGGCTAGCATTGGCACGGGCACAGAAGGTGGGGCAGTAGCAGGTGCTGGAGTGGGAGGAAGTGTTGGGGAAGGAACACCCCCAGGTGGCAGGAATAGTTTCTTAAAGTCCTCTACAGTTTTCCCTTCCTCCAGCAACAACTTAGCAAATTTCTCTTCAAAAGTCTCAGATAATGGTGGGAGCTCATCCTCCCCAGGATCTTTATTACTTTTTGTTATCACTCTCCAGGCTGATAGGACCCCTTCTGAGACAATACTCAGTGGCACTTTAGAGCTGTCCACGAGGTCACTACACTCTACCAAGGCTATGAAAGTCTGGGCGATCAAATCAGCCTGTCGACCCACCACCACCACAGGGTTTTTTAAACATTCAACTTTGGAGAGCGCTCCCTCTACAGTGTCCTTACTGGTACCCAGGGGAATATCTAGTATAAGCAGAGCATTTTGGGAGTCAATCTTCTGCCCAGTACACCACCCCACCAACTGGTGTACAGTCATTTCTACTGGGGTAGCCATTAATCTTTAACAATAATTCATAATTTTTGGCCACTAGAAGGCAAAAAAATCCCAGCGGTGAGCCTCCAAGATGTAACCCCTAGGTGGTGCTATCCCAAGGGCTACTACCCCTGCCTGCTTGGCTAGTTGCAGGTTAAGGGGCCTAGGTTCTGATACGGGTGCCTCCACCCGGAGGTCAGGGTTGGTAGTGGTCAAGCTGACCTTGGCACAGCCCTCCAGGACACTGTAACCCCCCTTTTCTCCTTCTAGTGGCCTGAACAGTACACAGTAATCACTTTCACAATGACCCTTATTCACCAGGCAATTACCCACACTGTTTGCATTTACCACCAGAGCTGGTTCCTCTAGCTTGACCCTGGGGACACCCTGTAAAACAAGGTTAAGCACAGCAAATAATAACAGTACAGTACTCTTGGCACAAACTGGAACCACAGTCAGGTTAAATGTAAACAAAGTTATATCTGATTTATTCAGGGGACTTGAACAAGGGAGGGGCATAATCAGGTTGATTTGCTTAAAAGCTACATTAATCAGACAGTTATGCATGCAGTTCAGAGTCTCTACACAGTCACACACTCTGGGTACCCAGGTAGAAAAACGGTTGGCTAGCCAGGGACGTTGCAGCTGGTTGGGGCCCTGTGATGGAAGAAAGCAACATGCACAACACACACTATTTGTATTCCAGAGCCGGAAGTCTCAGTTCATGAAAGAAAAGGCAACAAGACAATCAGATGACAACACTTTTAGATTTAGCTGTTGTTGCAGGGAGCTGCCCTGATGTTTACTCATGATACCCAATATTGGACACAGGCAGGATGAAATCAAGACTGCAGGCTGTTGAGCTGGAGTGCCCGGAGAAGCAGGGCGCACACGAATCACCAAGGCAACGTTCCTGTTCAAGGCGTTGAGCAGGGGGCTGATCCCCAGGCTGGTCTCTCGTCAATGACTTTCTCTGCGTAGCAGGTATTCTGGCTGGGCCGGTGTAGCAGGGCCCAGGCAAATGGAAATGAATATGGATTCAGTCCATGGAGTGGATACTGCCTCCAGCAAGCAAAACACAGTTCAGACACAGTGGGGAACCAAATCACAACCCACTATAAGCACACAGCACATTCACATGTAAGGAAATTCCACTGTACCAGGCAAATGGCTCTCGAGTCACAATTACAGAGTCTCTGCACAATCTGGGAGTTCAGAGGTAGCTGGAAGTCCTGACAGGCAGATCGCATTCAGTAAATCTTCGGTCTTCTTTAGATTAAAGCCTGGTCACAATTCAGTGGCTTAATTCGCTCTCCAAGTTCGGATTCAGTCCAAAAAAAACACAAGTTCCCTCTCAGGAACAGCAGGCAGGCATGCAGACCAAACTCAGGCCTTTCCACTGTTCTCCCACCATGGATTGCTGCTCAGACTATCTCGAGCTGTTACTTCTTCACTTCCCAACTCAGATCTAACTGAAACTGCAAGCCGTGTGAGACTTTCCCCAAAATCCAAAAGGTTCAGTTGGCTGATCTGTCTGTCAGTCACAACAAGGGCTCCACCTCCTTAGGCCCCACGAAGCCCCTGTAGGCAGGCCTCATTTTAGAGTCCCAAATGTAGTGACTGGCCTATTCTGCAGTCCAAGACCAAGATGATGGAAACAAACAGAACTGTCCATGCTGCAAAGAAGGCAGGTTAGAACAAACTGCAATATTATTACTACTCTAGCAAATGATCAGCAAACAAGTACATCTTCTAAAAGAGCTCCCTCTCAGATTAATTATGACTGCAATACAGGCAGCTCTTAAAGAGACAGTACACAGAGGCTATACAGGCACTCTCTGGCAATCACATTTAAACTGCTAAAACGGAGGATACCAGCTTGGCAGTGAGCATTTAGGCAAGCTCAAGGAAGACTTTTCAGGAACCCCCATTTGTAAGGGGGGGGGTTAAACTTCTGTCCAGCTGATACTTCTTTTTCACCTTTTTGTCCACCCCCTGGATATAGGTAGCGGTCTGAAGGGTTTTTAAGGTTGCCTTCCTTAGAGACTTGTGAATAGGCGATAAAAGTCTCTTGGTGGGGGCTAGCCCCATCATCTCTAAGAAGTCAGCTTCTTCCTCCACCGTTTCCTGGGTGGCAAGGTTGCGTGTGACCACCATTTGCCTGACAAAGGCGTAATGGTAGGAGAAACATTGTCCTCCTCTCCTTCATAAAAATATTGCAGCCCCTGGGAGGGGGGTAACCGGGACTTGGGGCACTGTTGAAATATGGGGTGCCACTATAGACCCCACAATCTGCAGGACCTGGAGAGCCTTGGCTATGTCCTCCACAGAGGGCGAGCTTGTTTTGTCCACTGAGAGCTCCCTTGATTCTTTAACAGGAGGTGCAGTGACATGTTTTTCTTTCTGTTTTTTCTTAGCAGGAACCAGGTCCGAATCCTGCTCTGCGGACCTCTTATGTTTTTCAGAGTCCCGTTTTTCAGGGACCTTGGTGTCAGACAAGTCCTTGGAGGACCTGTCTTTGGATTTGCTGTGAGAGGGCCCTTCTTCACACCTTTTAGGAGACATGGAGGTGAACTGAGAGGCCATCTCTTCCGAGTCTTTTGGCCCTCTTTTTAATGGCTTTTGAGCAAAACTTACTGCAGAGCTCACAGTTTGCAAAAATACAGCTAGGATCCAAACACTTTAGGCACAAGTCATTGCCATCTGCCCTTGCCAGGAGTTGAAAACACTTGGCACAATTTTTAAATCTTGTAGATCCTGTCCTCTTTTTAGGCTGAACTGACATATTTGTCAGTTAGGCAGAAAATTCAGTTCCCAGAAGAAATTTACAAAAAAATGTGGTCCGGTTCCTTCAGGAATAACAACCGCTAAATAGCAAAAACAAGTATAGATTTAAAACTTTAAAGAGAAAGAGCATCTCAGTTCCTGTGCTGTGGAACCAAGACAACAAAACTACAAATAGTCGCTAATTTGACTTAGCTTTTCAAACAGTAACCACAGTAAAACAGAAACGAGGAAGGGAAGAAAAACTGACTGAAAAATAACTTAAAAGTGAAGTTTCTCCAGTTCCAGGGAACCAAGATGGAATCAGAGAAAAACTAAAATAATACACTAACCAGTACTAATACAAATTAAAATCAAACACACTAGAGGCAGAAATATGAGGAAAATAAATTATTTTTTTTTTAAGAAAACACTGAAATAAAAGACTTGCAGTGAAGTTGCTGAGAGAGATCTTCGGAGTGTCTTGCTGCGACAGGTGGAGAAATGAATCTTAGGGAAACTACCGTTAGCAGCAGCGCCTAGAGGCAGAGATCTGAACTACATCCTAAGTTCCACGGCAATGTTCCTTCATTTACATAAGTTCCAGTCTCAGGGTCAGTTTACTGGGCTAACTACATTAGTTAAGAACAATAAAGGATTCCTGGGGTTTTAATGTTGTCAAACAAGGTAGGGATGTGAGAAAAATTGATTTAAACTACATAAAATGATACAAAAACAAAAAGTAGTTAAAAACAGTGATGGAAATACAGACTAGCTTTAAGTAAGCAATAATCACCGACAGAGGAGGGTTCTACCGGTGGATTAATGCCCGGCTGGGGGGTGGGGTTTGGTTCGGCTTCCAACCAGCGGGCATTAATACCCAGTACAGCCTGACGCAGGAGGTGATTAATGCACTTGTAGCATGGCAAGTGCAAGGGAAGTATTCCTACGACTACAGTGTTACTGAAAACCACATACAGATTCACACAATGAGTCATTGTACTGGAGAAGTCATGTTGCAGGCTCATACATTTCAGTCGCGGAAGATGTATCATGGTGCACGTGCACATTCAACCCGTTACATACATTTATCTAGTGTACAGCAATTCTGAAGAAATGCGAACATACAATTCTTGTGTCACACAGACACAACGTAATTTTTTCTCTCATTCTCACCGACAGTTTTCCTCTATTCGCCTTCCTTGTAACACTGCCGACATACATCACTGTGGTGCACTCTGGGACACATGTATTTCTTTTTTTTGGGCTAATGCCGACACAATCTGCAAATACTCCTGCATTCCGTCTGTCAAACTGCTTCTATGCTGCCCACTACACTTCCATAACTGTACTTGCTCATAGTGAGTTCTATCGCCCTGAGCTGCAAGCTACCTGTTGCTGCTGCACGGATTTCCCTCACTCATCCTGACAGTCGACCCTCTTCTCTCCCAGTTGCCCCAAGCTACTACAGCAGTCGGCTGCATCCCTACACTTCCTCTGTGACTCTTGCACGAGACGCCATCTACAGGTACGAATAGATACCATCAGACACTGTGTCTCTGTCTGTGTCAGCCTTTTTAAGCGCGCTCCCGATATTATCTTTCATTTGACTGCTGCTGCTGTTAAGGTGGCTTACAGAGGTACTGCAACAGTGGCCTCTATCAGTGCATTGGCTCTCTATCCTGTTCCTTCCCGCCGCAGTGCTGCACCGTGTGGCTACTTCTGGTTGGGCGCCAGTGGGCTCAACTGGTGGGTTAATCACCGCTCAGTTTCGATCACCTGATGCATTTTGACCAGTGTCTGCTCTGCATTTCACTATCATTTTCTATGCCATGTTACAAAGGCTATTAACACGCAAACAGGCATTCTGGTCCCTGCCAAGGAAACCATGCTTTGATGCTGGGGAAAAAAGGAACTGAGGCAGTTGTGGCCCATGCCACTATATAGAATCATAAAAGCATAGAAACATAGAATTTGATGGCAGGTACTGCTTGGCCCAGCTAGTCTGCACATTTTCCATACCTACTGTAATACCTACTTAATCTCTGGCTTTACCCTCCCTTTCCTAACCACTAAGATTCCTTTATGCCTATCCCATGCATTCTTGAACCCTGTTGCAGTTTTGGCCCCCACCACCTCTGCTGGGAGGCTGTTCCATGCATCCACCACTCTTTCTGTGAAGAAGTACTTCCTCACATGACCCCTGAATCTACTCCCCTCCAGCTTCATAGGAAGACTCCTTGTTTTTGAGCATCTTTTTTTCTGAAAAATGCTTCCTTCTTGTACCTTATTTATACCCATGAGGTATTTGAAAGTCTCTATCATATTCCCCCCCCTTCTGTCAGGGTGTACATACTGAGGTCCTTTAGTCTCTCTTCATAGGGCTTTTGGTGCAGACCCTGCATCATTTTAGTTGCCATCCTCTGGATTGCCTCTACTCTCTGTCCTTCTGGAGAAGTGGTCTCCAAAAATTGACACAGTACTCTAGATGAGGTCTTACCGAAGATTTATATAGTGATATCAACCCCTCCCTCTTTCTGCTGGTGATACCTCTCCCTGTGCACCCTAGCATCCCACTGGCTCTCCCTACTGCTTTGTCCCACTGTTTGACCACCTTTAGGTCATCAGATGTGACTACCCTCAGGTCTCTTTCCCATCTGCTGGTCTTCAGTACCACTCCCCTCCATCTTGTACTCCGCCCCGTGTTTGTGTGCCCCAAGTGCATTAGTTTGTACTTCTTCACAATTAAACTAAGTTGCCACACTTTTGACCACTCCTCAAGCTTTCTTAGATCCCTATTCATTTTTTCCACGGAGTGTCCACCCTACTGCAGAAATTTGTGTCATCTACAAAAAAGGTATACCTTCCTTCTAGCCCCTCTGCAATGTCAGTAATGAAGACATTAAAGAGGACCGGTCCCAGTGCGGATCCTTGTGGCACCCTGCTGGTCACCCTGGAACTCTACAGAGAAGATTGATTCTTGGAAGATCATATCTTGTTTACAGAAAAGGTTAGAAATAAAGGAAAAAGAGTACATAATTGAAAATTACTTGAATACAATGCCATTCAGATATACCACACTACGTCCGAGTGTTTAAAATTAGTCTTACAGAGATGCCATACCTTTCGCTTTGGGTTGAGTGGGACAAAGATGTGTGTTTTTTTCCTATGTGTCATTTTTTCCCGAGTTATGTTGATGCCCAGTTTTTGCTGGAGAAAGCTGTTTAGCAAAGAAGAATCACCTGGAAATACATTACATTAATTCCATGTAAATAACAGCAGCAGCTCCGTGCAATAATGCTCAGCAATGCTCTACAGATCTACTTCTATCATTTACTACCTTAGTCAATCACAAAACTGACAGAAGAAATATTTAAAAAAAAAAACTAGAGCCCACAGGAGTTGACAGGCAGTTTGCTAGCTGTACTACACATCAGTAATCGATGCAGATTAGGTTAAGCATTTGGATGATTAAAGAGTAGGCAGAATGGCCACACTTAAGAAACATAGAAAGATAGAAGTTGACGGCAGATAAGGACCACAAGGCCCATCCAGTCTGCTCATTTCTTCTACCTTATGAGTGTGCCATAGGCCTGTACTCTGTCAATGGCCTATCTATGACTTTAGGGCTCGTCCGGTATGCTACAATATAATAGCAATATGCTACAGTAGTTCAACAGATTAATGCACTAGACAGTCTCCTGTGGGACTCCAGCAGCCCAGCAGTTCCTGGTTCACATCTTAGTACTTCAGTAGTTGGGACTGAGTAGTGAACTTGGATTACATGCCAGCTCTTGAACGGGTTGCTGCATGGTCACCTTTCTGGTGCAGTACAAGGATGTTTGATTATAAATAGAGGATACTGGTTGGGCAACCATGCACAGCCAGCGCGTGCTGCCACAGAAGAGTTCTAATTACATCAGACCTCAACAGTGGCGCCTGAGAGGTCCGATGCAATCACAAGCCTGAGGTGGCAGCACAGGCTAGTTGGACAGGTGGTGGCTCAACCAGTATTTTTTATAGTGTATAGTTTTCTTGAATGGTCTTTATTTTTTTCTTAAAACAAAAGTGTTTTCACAGTATTCCACAGCAACAGTGAAAATACCAGTGGTTTCAGTCCAAAACTTGAATTGATTCCTGTGCAAGTGGCAGCTCTGTGAAAAACACCAGCTGCCTCGAGGATTTCCAATTAGCTGGAACTTTGTTGTACCACAGAAGGGAACAACCGCATTCCATGACCTCTGAACTGTAGTACAAGAAGCAGCTCAACTGAAATGGATATTATTAATTGCAGGTACTGCAGGACACTTTTTAAAAGGGCAGTTTTACAGGATTTAGGATGCTGTCCTACATGCTGGACCATTAGAGATCTAAGGGCTCAGCTCCAGGCAGCATGGGCAGAGACTGCGCACCTCAAATCGCATATTCAGGAGGAAATATATTATAAGAACTGCCTGCCATTTCCCCAACATCCAATTGAAGCACCTTGACCGCAGAGGGTAGTTGGTCTGAGAGGTTAGCAGGTGGTTAGGAGAGGCAAATCGGGTGTCCCATTACTCAATGCTCACCAACATATCACCTCCACAAACCATATAAAAACTACAAATAGGTATCTGCCTCTATCTCTGAAATCAAACAAAGGGGCAGAGGACACTACAGAGCAGGACACTGCGGCACAGGAGCTAGTGCTACAAAACTCACCCAAAACAGGGACCAAAACAAAAAAAGCAAAAAGGAAATCCAAAACACTTCTGATCATAGGAGACTCCATGATTCAAGGAGTTGATACCTACCTCCAGCTGGGGGTAATGGTCAGATGTCTCCGAGGTACATCAGCATGGAGAGACATTGACCGCATTGCTAAAATTGTGCAGGAAGCAGAAGACAACATTGACGTTCTGGTACATATAGGGACTAATGATCTCGCCAGCCGGTAGGTTGTGGAGACCAAGGAACACCTGACCAGGCTGGGAGAAAAACTGTCATCCATTTCATCCAGCATCTCCTTCTCTGAGATCCTGCCAGTCTGGGAGAGGGGGACAGACAGACGGAAGGTCAGAGAAGGGGAGATAGGGGAGCTAAACATGTGGCTCAAGGGCTGGTGCCAGGAAAAAGGACACAAATTTGTAGGTAACTGGCAACAGTTTTGGGAGCGAACATTCTTTAAATTCGATGGACTGCATCTGACAAAGCAGGGAGTCAGTGCATTGGGGCAGAAGTTTGACGTCTTTGCAGAATATTTGAACTAGCAAATGGGGAGAGGGTTGCGGCACCCAATATATCAAATGGGAAGAACACCCCTCCCCCCTCAGCTAGTGATCAAACAGGAGTTCAGCATGTTTGTAGTTCATTTGCATCACCAGGTAAGGAAATAGGTCCAGCTCCCCATACAACTCGCAAGGGAAACGCCGGACCTCGCCCAACAACTAACGCACCGAAATCTGGCCAATGGAACATCATGTACACAAATGTCCGCAGTCTGGGAAAACAAGATCCCAGACCTGCAGACAACAATGACAGAGGCTAAACTGGACATAGTAGCCATTAGCGAAACATGGTTCACCAGTAACCACTGTGAGAGAGCACTAGTACCCTTCCATAATTCTGCTCTCTTTGTATGTATGAAGCCTACTGCAGTAACATATATGTTTGTGACCATGCTATTCTTTTTCTTTCTGTTCTATCCCTCGTTCCTTATTTCAGACTGGCCACCTGGAATGGGATGTCTCCTTTCTTGCTAAATCCTTCACTGTCTTTCTGTAGATGTGGAACTGTGGTGCTCGACCCCCCCCCCCCCAAAGCAACAAACCATAAATAATGCTGGTGTAGCAGTCTGCAGCCTTAAAACATTTATTTATTGAGGCACAGGAATGTCTGCTGCTATTTTGTTTTTGTTTTTCCAGTTTGTTTATATTCCTTGTTTCTATAAAGAAGAAAGGTATAAGATGTAGTGCACTAACAGTTTAGTAACAGACTAGGTTGGTTGTCCAGTCGAAAAAGGTTTTGCTGCTAAGTCCAGTGCTTTTCATAGCAATGCTAATAAACAAACAAATGCAGCATTAAGTATTTTCTTTAATAATGTAAATTAATATATTGTGACTGAGGCTGAGTGAGCCATATAACAACTGCTGTGTGTGCTACTTGCTAGCCTTGCCCTGCCCTCTTTACTAGTTCAAGTTAGAAATTCAGACAATTGTAAACAGAATTTCAAACATGTTGAGAAAATCTGTAAGTCACCTGCCTTAGTAACAAGTGTTTGGTCTCACTTCTAATACATGAAGTAAGCAGTTACATAGAAACATAGAATTTGACGGCAGATAAGGACCGCTTGGCCCACCTAGTCTGCCCATTTTCCTACCTAACAGATAAGCTGCAGATCCTAGTTAACCAACAGCTTACTTCCTCTTACCCGCCACTAGGACTGCCTTATGCCTGTCCCATGCATTCTTGAAGTCCCCCACTGTTCTTGACTCCACGACCTCCTCAGGTAGGCTGTTCCATGCATCCACAACCCTCTCAGTGAAAAAATACTTCCTCACATTACCCCTGAGACGTCCCCCCTCTATCTTCAAATTGTGCCCCCTTGTTCTTGCACATCTCTTTTTCTGGAAGATGCTACCCTCTTGGACTTTGTTAATTCCCTTGAGGTACTTGAAAGTTTCTATCATGTCCCCTCTCTCCCTTCTTTCCTCAAGAGTATACATATTCAGCTCCTTTAGTCTTTCTTCGTATGTCTTCTGGTGCAGACCCTGCACAATTTTGGTTACCCTCCTCTGGACAGCCTCCACTCTATGTCTTTGCGGAGATGGGGTCTCCAGAACTGCACACAGTACCTCAGATGGGGTCTCACCAACTGTCTGTACAGAGGGATAGCAACTTCCTGTTTTCTACTATTGATGCCTCTTCCTATGCATCCCAGTATCCCCCAGCCTTCCTTACTGCCTTCTCCATTGCTTGCCCACCTTTAGGTCATCTGATATAATTACCCCCAGGTCCCTTTCTATTTTACTGTTGTCAGTATCTCACCCCATTGTGTCACTTCTCCTGGGTTTTTGTTTCCCATGTACATTACCTTGCACTTCTTTGCATTGAATCTGAGCTGCCATACATTTGACCATTCCTCCAACCTTGCCAAGTCCCTTCTCATCCTTTCCACTCCATCTTATGTATCAACCATGTTGCAGATCTTTGTGTCATCTGCAAAGAGACATACTTTTCCTTCCAGTTCCTCTGCAATGTCACTTATAAAGACATTAAAAATGACCGGTCCCAGTACTGAACCCTGCGGTACCCCGCTAGTAACCCTCTTACCCAAATAATGAGAAATCCAAGCTTGGTAACAGAGGTGGGTCTGTTTGAGACCTGTTCAGATCCCTGCTATGTTCTGTTAGAAGCCAGCCATCCCTCTCCACTCCATTTTTATGCTGTGTGTAAGTGGAGGGAGGGGCTAGTCCAGAGATAATCATGTTAAAATTGTTCAGGCTTACTTCTTTTTGATTCTAGGAATATGTTAGATGTATAAATATTAAGGTAATGTGTGCACACTTTTGGACCTAAGAAAAGAAAGGTATATTTAAAAAAATATGTTTAAGGTTTAAAAGGGGCGGAGTCTGATGTGGTCACCTGATGGGTTCCTAGTATAAAAGGGAACTCATCCTGTGGAACATTCAGATTTCATTGGAGGATCAGTAGGTGCTGGTCCAAAGCGTTAGTCTGCACCTCTTCAGACTAAGACTCTCTTTGAATCCAGGACAGCTCATTGCTGGAATAGTCCTTGGAAGACTGGAGTATTGTTTTGTTTTTTGTATCTTTTGTGTTTCTTTTGACGTTGCAAGTTCGCAAGTTTTATTTGGTTATTTACTTGTCTCTACTTAATAAAAGATTTGGCTCGGTAACATTAAGCCTTGCCACCTTACTGTGGTCTCAGTGTCCATCATTGCACCCACACCCTTTGACAACCACACTTGGGAGACTTCAGTACCTGGCTATGTACTGTTCAGAAGAGACTGAGGTGCAAAAAAGGGAGGGGTGGAGTGCCCTTTATGTCAATGAAAATATCAAAGCTACAGAAATTCAGAATACACATAAGGAGCCAGAAGAACTGTGGGTCACCCTGGAAACAGGAAATGAGACAGCCATACGAACTGGGGTTGTCTACAGGCCTCCAGACCGGGGGAGGTCACAGACACATTACTGTTAGAAGATATACAAAACATGATAGCTAAGGGTGAGGTTCTGATAATGGGAGACTTCAACATGCCAGATACAGATTGGTCAATACCAGCAGGAACATCTGCCAGAACTAGACACATAGTGGATTCCCTGCAGGGGGAGGGCCTCAAACAACTGGTACAACAACCCATGAGAGACAAGGCTATCCTAGATCTAGTACTGACAAATGGGGAAAGGATCAGAGATCTCCAGGTAGAAGGTCACCTGGGGGCCAGTGACCATCACATGGTATAGTTCAATTTGGCCACTAGAACTAAATCATCCCATTCCAAGGCAAAAATATGGGCCTTCAGAGGAGCTGACTTTGATAAGATGGTCAACAGAGTTAAGCTAGCCCTGGCAAGAGGAAACACAGGTGACGGGGTACAGACAAAGTGGGCAAGCATTAAGGATGCAATACTTGAAGCAACATCCCATTGTGTTAGGGAGAAAAGCAAGAGCAAAAGAAGGAAGAAACCTCTTTGGTTCTCAAAAACAGCAGCAGAAAAGGTCAGAGCCAAAAGACTGGCCTTCAGGAAATATAATGGAATGCAGCGAAACGAAGATAGGGAGGCATACCAAACTTCCCTAGGTGAAGTAGGGAAGGCAGTAAGGCAGGCAAAGGCCCAAACTGAGGAAACACTAGCATGAACAGTAACAGAAGGGAACAAGACTTTCTATAGATACATTAGTGAAAGGAGAAAGTCCAGAGGGGATACTGCTAAGATCAAAGGGGATAAGGGGGAGTGTGTGGAGGAGGACAAAAGAAAAGCATCTATCCTAAATAGATACTTCTGCTCAGAATTTACTGAGGAGAAGGTAGGGCAGGGCCCACAGCTCAGCACCATGGACACGGGGGTGGGAGGTGTGCACAAGTCCCTTCACAAAAGAAAGGGTCCTCCAAGAACTCGCTAAGCTCAGGGTGGACAAGGCAATAGGACCTTATGGCATACATCCCAGGGTTCTAAAGGAGCTAATGGTGGAACTAGCAGAGTCATTATCAGAACTGTTTAGTGAGTCTCTGAGCACAGAGGTCCAAGAAGATTGGAGAAGAGCATGTGATCCCGCTCCAGAAGAGTGGTAGCAGGGAGGAGGCAGGGAACTACAGACCAGTCAGTCTTACCTCAGTAGTGGGCAAGATTATGGAGGCACTCCTTAAGGAAAGGATAGTGCCACACCTGGAATCCATAGGAGCACAGGATCCAAGACAGCATGGCTTTACAGCAGGAAGGTCCTGTCAAACTAATCTCATAGATTTCTTTGACTGGGTAACCAGAGTGGTTGACCAAGGGGGATGCAGTTGATGTCATCTACCTTAACTTCAGCACAGTTTTCGATACTGTTCCACACAGAAGATTGATTAATAAGCTGGGTAGACTTGGGGTGGCTTAGAAGTTGGTCAACTGGGTGGCAAACTGGTCAGCAGGCAGAAAACAGAGAGTGGTGGTAAACGGTATACAGTCAGAAGAGATGCAAGTCACAAGTGTGGTACCTCAGGGGATCAGTCCTGGGACCAGTTCTCTTCAATATCTTCATCAGTGACATTGCAGATGGACTGGAGGGTAAGGTTTGTCTGTTTGCAGATGACACCAAGATCTGCAACAGAGTAGATGAGCCAGATGGGGTGGGCAGAATGAGAAGAAAGCTGGATAAACTGGCAAATTGGTCTGAAGAGTGGCAACTAGGGTTTAATGGAAAGAAGTGCAAGATCATACACATAGGGAAGAGAAACCCTGAAGCCACCTATAGGCTGGGAGGGGAGTTGCTGATAATCACAAGGGAAGAAAGAGACTTGTGCATCATCATCACAGATGATCTGAAATCATCCAAGCAGACCACTAAAGCAGTAAGTAAGGCTAGAGGGATATTGGGGTGTATTAGTAGGGGTATCATAAGTCGTACGAGGGAGGTAATAATCCCTCTTTACAAGACACTGGTTAGGCCCCATCTGGAGTACTACGTGCAGTGCTGGAGGCCGCACTTGCACAAGGATGTTAACAAAATGGAGGCAGTCCAGAGAAGGGCAACCAAAATGGTGCAGGGACTGCATCAGAAAACATATGAGGACAGAGTAATGGAGCTCAATACGTATACCCTAGAGCAAAGAAGGGAGAGAGGTGATATGATCAAAACATTCAAACATCTTAAGGCATTAACAAGGTGAAAGAGTCTAACATGTTTCAATATAAGAAAAATAGCAGGACAAGAGGACACAGCATGAGATTAGAGAGAGGCCGATTAAGTGGTAATGTGAGGAAGTTCTTTTTCACAGAAAGGGTGGTGGATGCATGGAACGGCCTACCTCAGGAAGTGTTGGATATGAATACAGTGCAGGACTTCAAACAGGCATGGGATAGGCATAAGGGAGCAATACAAATGAGCATGAATAGATAGGCCATTGACAGAGTAAAGGCCGATGGCACATTCATAAGGTAGAAAAAGAAATGGGCAGACTGGATGGGCCTTGCGGTCCTTATCTACCATCAACTCCTGTTTCTATGTTTCTGTGTTTACAGCTGGCATGGAAATCCATGCAGAACAAACCCTCACTATACACTATTTATGTTTCTTATGGTGGTATTCATCACTACCACACACTTGCAGAACCGTGTCCATAAACTCCCCCCATTTCTTGTCTGGCTCCTCCAACTACAGTGTCAGATCTTTCTCACGGAAGGAAAATTCTACCTGTTCTGAAGGCCTATAGGAAAAGAAAGGACGGCAGTATGTGGCCAAGAATGAATACCACTCAAAGAAAATTTCTACAAGTAATTATTTTCTTTAAAAAGCATGGATTCATACACAGCCACACACTAGCAGAGATTTCAAGCAGTGTATGACTGTGTACAGCACTGAGGTATAAATCATGTCAGCTCCCCTATGAGACTGAAGCGCCACACAATAGTGAGAAGTAAACGTATAGGTAGAGGCAAAAAGGGCCATTTTACAAATATCTTGTATGGGTACTGATCTAGAGGCAGCCACAGAAGTGACCACACTTGTAATGAAGTAGGCATGCAGATCTACAAAAGCAAGACAAGTAAGCAGCAATGGAAGATGCAGCGAACAACTGAACAGAACAAAGTTCTCTTAATAATAGGGCAGTCCAAGGAGGGCTACTAAATGTAACACATAAAGAACAGTTATGTAAGAATTTACAATAACAGTAGATCTCCAAGCGACTCTCTACCATTAGGCCACACCTTTGCAACTATAGCCATCAGTGCTAGAACCAAACAGAAAGTTTTGCTAGCCGGGGGCTGCCCATGATGACATACCATGTCTGCATCTATATTAGCGTGGGTGGCTTCATCACTCCTCGGTTCCCATGCTAAAGATGAGACCAGCAGCAGGCACACAAGGAGTGGCATGGGGCTGGCAAGAGGATGAATGCAGTAGGTTCTAGGCACAGCAGCTGATGCAGTCTTCACTGAAGTGGAAGGGGGAAGGAGACAGGGGTGGCCTAATGGAGAAGATTTTCTCTAAGATCTACTGTTATGGTAAGTTATTACGTAACTGTTCTATGCTCTTCAAGGATATCTCCTTCATTAGGCCACACCTTTGGAATGATTCCCAAGAACTCCCAAGTAAAACTGAGAGGATGGTACAATCTCATATATACTGTATGTATATATATTCAGAATGGAAGATCTTGCAGTACTGCAAGTCTAAATCCAGCTTGTCTACGAGAGACTGTGTCCAGACTGTAATGTTTAGTGAAGGTGTGGACAGAGCTCCATGTGGCTGCAGCACAACTGTCAGCAGCAGAAACATTTTTGAAACAGAAAACAGAATTGTCCATATCTCTTGTTGAGTGACCCTGAACATCACCAGGAAGTTTCTTACCATACTTACTATAACAGAATGTAATACAATGTGCCAGCCTTTTGGGTAGGCACTGTTTAGACACAGGGGCACCCTCTTTCCCAGGGGTGAATGAAACAAAAATGCTGACAGGACTTTCTGCAGTCCTTGGTGCGAGTAACAAAGTATCTGAGTATTCTCTATACATCCAGAGTATGCAGCAATGCCTCACCCTGACTGGCACGCTCAGGGTAATAAACAGGAAGGTGTATCATTTCATTCAGTGTAAATTCAGGTACCACCTTTGGTAGAAACATAGGATTTCTATGTAAAAAGACTTTGTCCTTGTGAAAAATCAAATAAGGAGTTTCACACACTGGAGCCTGAAGCTCGGAAATCCTCAAGCAGAAGTGAGCGCAACTTAAAATAACATTTTCTGTGATAGGAAACGTAAGCCACAATTCATGGATGGCTCAAAAGGAGCCTCAATTTCTCAAGCACAAAATTCAAGTCCCAAGGCGGGGCTGGATTACAGATAGGAGATTTCACATGAAGAATATCTCTCAGAAATGTACAGTACGCCTCTATTTGGGAAACCATACGATTATCAATATGGGCATGGAAGGCTGATACAGTGGCCAAATGCACTTTAAGTGAGGAATACTACTGTAGGCTAGAGTCTGAAAACATACGAAGATACGAAAATGCCAGCAGAAGCAGACCTCACGGTCTATCAAAGTCTGCTTGAGTGTGCAGCTAGCACCCCTAAATTGCAGCTGCCCCAACCCCTTCCCCCATCTTCAGGATGTTCTCAGCACTGTTCCCCCAGTTCTCAGCATTATTCACCCAGACCCTCCCTCATTCCCTGCCCCATACCCTTTTAAAACTTCCCACCGTCTTACATGATATCACCCCTCTGGTAGGGCATTCCACTTCGACGCCACTCTCTCTGTGAAGTAATGTTTCCTCATCTTTCTTCTAAATCTTCCACCCTCTAATCTTAATCCGTGCCCCCTTGTGTTCTTACCTTTCCTCAGCTTAAACAACCCATCAGCACCGGCTTTGTTTATCCCCTTCAAATACTTGAATGTTTCAATCATATCCCCACTATCCCTCCTCTCTTCCAGGGTGTACATATTCAGCTCACATAGCCTGTCCTTGTAGGCTTTGCCCTCCATCCCCCATAACATTTTTGTCACCCTTCGCTGCACTCCCTTCAGCAGTTTAATGTCCTTCTTCAGATATGGATGCTGGTACTGCACATAGTACTCGATGTGCAACCTGACCAATGACCTGTAGAGGGGCAGGATCACTTCTCTATGCCTGGACCAGAATTCTCTTGCAATACACCACAGCATCTTGTTAGCCTTAGCTGTGGCTTTCCTGCATTGAGCAGAGTTGTTCATGCTCCCCATTGTCAACATCCCAAGGTCCTTCTCTTCTTCAGTGTCCCCCAGCCTCACCCCACCCAACCAATAGTCCCTATTTGGGTTCTTTTGCCCCAAAGTGCATAACGTTGCATTTCTTTGCATTGAAGCCCAGCTGCCACCTCTCCGACCACTCCTCCAGTTTGGTTAGGTCCCCTTGTAGTTGTTTCCACCTGTCCACTTCATCAACTACCGGCCCTATTTTAGTATCATCTGCGAACAGACTAATCCTGCTTCCAACATCCGAAGGACAGCAAGTATTCCAACACAGCATTTATAGGACATGTAAATTGGTCCAAATTCCTTGAAGCAGCCCAAAAGAGAACCACTTCCATTTCAAGGAATAAGTATGTCTGGTAGAAAGCTTTTTGGCCACAATCAGTACATCAACCACCTTAGGGGATGCCCTGAAACGTGCAATGACTATGTCTTCAGGAACCAGGCATTCAGATGCAGGGATTGCAGGTCTGGATGGACCAGTGATCCCTTGTCCTGTGACAACAGACCTCAACATAGAGGTAGAGGGACAGTAGTTTCCGCTGCAATCTGTTGCAGAAGTGGAAATCATATTTGGCAAGGCCTGTCATCGAGGCACTGGTCAGGAAGCATACGAAAACCAAGAGCAGTTATAAAATTCTCAAGTAGCATTTTATTATTCTCAATAATAAAATAAAAAATATTGTACAGAATGTTTTTTAAACATATGCAGTTCAAACAAAACAAAGTCCTTCCTCTGAGGGCATCTCTTAATTCTAAGTTTCAGTCCCCCTCTCACCTCTAGCAAAACATTGCTGCTCTTTTTATAAGATGTCATTGCCTGGCAATTAACTTCTGCAACATCATCTCGTTAAAACGCATCCTGTTTCTCACAAAATGTATCAGAACTTTGTCAATTTCCTTGCAGGTGCAACAAAATAGAACAGTGTGTCCCAGAACTAATCTCCTGTTGACAACTCTGCCAATGAGCTTATGCTGCATTCTCAGTTAAACCCCTGAGTTCCAAATAGCTTTTTGCAATCATTTCAACAGTATAACTAAACACATTTTCAAAGGGATCCCAATTTCACAAAAAGATTCATATATATTTTTATAACCACAGATATGCAAGCGGGAAGAAAAGACAGCAACAGCAAGTGAAGGCAGAGAGATAGTGGGGGGGGAGAATCGCAACAGCATTGGAGTGATCAGTTCCTAGGTCTCACAAGAAAATTTGATTGCGCAATCAGACAGACAAGAGACAAAAAAGGAGAGGCTAGAACAGATCCTTGCTTTTAACTCTTGCAGCATAACAGTCAATCAATCAATCAAAATCTTTATTTAACCAGGCAGACACCGTTGAGCAAGCTCATTTTTGAGGTGGACCTGGGCATAACAAATGGGACAAGGTCTTAATGAACCCTGTCACAAGGTCATAACACAGCAATTAGGATACAGTGGCACTCTCTATCCGCAACTTGAGCAGAACCCTCTGTAGTAGAGGAATTGAGGGAAATGCATATAGGAATTTTCCTTTCCAAGAGAGGGTTAACATGTCTCATCAAAAAACTCCAGGCCCTGGAGAGAGGGAGCAGAAAACACAGGTTACTCACCTGTAACAGTAGTTCTAGGAGTGGTACATGTTGTTCATCCACACTTCTTGGCATGTCCTTTCCCTTTAAGAATCTTGCCAGAAAAATCTAAAAGCTGGCTCCTCCCACCCACTCGGATGGAATACCCCTCGGCTCCGCCCCTTGACACCAGATCTTGCCCACTGGAAGCAGTGGTTGTGCATCGAAGCCAGGGAGGTCGGGTGGGTCAGTGTGGATGAATAACATATACCACTCCTAGAAACTACTATTACAGGTAAGTAACCTGTGTTTCTATGGATGTGGATATCTTGTTCTATACACACTTCTTGGCAGACTCCTAGCAGTTCTCTGGGAGGAGGGAGGAAAAGGCGCACACACCCTACTTAGGGAACAGAGATTGGAAAACTGAGGCCCCAAAACCAGCATCCAAGCATGACTCTAGGTCAATGTGGCAATGGGAAATGAAGGTGTTTGCTGACTTCCAGGTAGCAGCCCGGCAGATATCCTGGACAGGAACAACCCTAGAAGCAGCCACCGATGCAGCAGTATGGCGGGTAGAATGAGCCCTAAGCCCTATGGAAGGCTCCCTACCCGCCAACCTATAGCAGAGAGATTGATGCATGATGTAATCCATCTGCCAGTCATCTGCTTGGCTGCAGGTCTACCAGGTACAGCTTTAGCGTAGGTGACAAACAGCTGGTGAACCTTTCCCCGAACTCTGGCCGTGCGCTCCTTATAATAAGAGAGCGCTCATCTCAGGTCCAAAGTATGGAGCCTGTACTCGACCTCTGAGGTGTGACTGGGGTAATACACCAGTAGAGTCATCACCTGGTTCACGTGAAACTCTGACATGACCTTCAGAAGGAACTTCGGGTTGGAGCACAGGACAACCTTGTTCCTGTAGAAGACCAGATAGGGAGACTCAACAGAGAGCGTCTGGAGTTCCCCAATCCTTCTGGCTGACATGATAGCCACCAGGAAGGCAGCCTTCATGATAGGTGTGACATCTCACTCCTGTGCATTGGTTTGAATGGCCATGAGCTTTGCCAGTACCAGCAGTAGATCCCATGGTGATGGTGGTTCATGCACCGAAGGGGAAATATGGTCGAGACCTTTGAAGAAATGCCCGACCACCTTCTCCTGTGCCATTATCTGCTGACTGGCCTGCACCCAGCAAGCAGAGATGGCTGCCAGGTGCACCTAAAGGGTCGTAGACCGCAGACCCCATTTGGAGAGAGAGACCAAAGGTAGTCGAGAATGCTAGCCACTGGACAGGACAAAGGGTCCAGTCACTTGCCCTGACACCAAATGGAGAATCTCTTCCACTAGAAGGCATAGCACTTCCTGGTCAGTTCCTTCCTGGATGCCTCAACTACAGTGAGTACATCTTCAGAGAGACCCAAAGCCTGGAACTCTAGCCACTCAGGAACCAGTCTGTCAGGTGCAGGGACTGAAGGTCCAGGTGGAGGACCTTCCCCATACTGACTGAGAGCAGGTCCAGGTGTGCTGGAAGACACCTCAGGAGCTTGATGCTGAGGCTGAGGAGATCAGTGTACCAAAACTGGCGGGGCCAGTCTGCAGCCACCAGGATCACCTGTGCCTTGTCCCTCCTCACCTTGAGGAGCACCTTATGGATCAAGGGAAGTGGAGGGAAGGCATAAAAGAGGCCTGGGGTCCATGGCCTTGAGAAGGCATCCCCCTGCAGCAAGCCCTGCTGAGGGGGGTGGGCACAAAACAGCCTCAGCTTTGTGTTCTCCCTGGAGGCAAATAGGTCACCTGAGGAGTGCCCCACTGGGAGAAGAGGCTGTGTACTACCTCTGCATGGAGAGATCACTCATGAGACACCACGCCCTCATGGCTGAAAGCGTCCGCCAACTGATGAGTCTCCTGCCACATGAATGACTAGGAGATCTGCCTCCAGTCAGCCCACAAGGGTCCAGATGCGAAGAGCTTCCCTGCACAGATGCCGGGCGTGCATGCTGCCCTGTTTGTTGAGATAGTACATAGCCGTGGTGTTGTCCATCTGGACCAGAACCACTTGACCCCGAAGGAACAGAGCTAATGCAGTCAGCACCAGCTGAACTGCAAAGAGCTCCAGTACGTTGATGTGGCATCAGGACTGCTCGGGGGTCCAGAGCCTGTGGACTCTGTGGTCCCCCATGTAGGCACCCCAGCCTATGAGAGAGGTGCTGGTCATCAAGATGACTGTCGGTGGTACAGTCCACCATTAGAGAGCTCCCCACATCTTCTAGGTTACAGTGACCAACTGGTTGAAATGATCTAGTCACTGAGTCCACTGGTTGGCCAGCTCCCATTGAAAGGGTGCATATGCTACCGGGCCCATCAGACCATGGAGGTGCAGGCTGCTGCATAACCCAGAAATCACAGGAAGTCCCGGGCAGGGCGCAAGTGCCCAACCAGAAATGATCTGGGAAAGGAGGAGAGAACCTCTGCCCTGTCAGTTGGGAGCCTGTCTCTGGCTCCGGCTTGGAAAGAGTCGAGCTCTGCCCTGATGAAGCAAATCACCTATGAAGGCACAAGTTCTGACTTGACCTCATTGACCAGGAGGCCAAGATAAATGCGGGTCAGCAGGGCCAGATCCCTGGACCTCTCCACCTCCTGTCTGGGGGGACCTGCTATGAGCCAATTGTCCAGACAGGGGTACATCCTGACCCCTCGATGCTAAAGACGGGCCATCACCACTGCAATGCATTTGGTGAAGACCCTGGGGGCCAATGACAGGCTGAACGACATGGCTTAGAACTCGTAGAGGGTTTCCTCTGCTCGGAAGCGGAGGAACCTTTGGTGTGACGGACGGATCGGGATGTGAAAGAACGCGTCCTGCAGATCCAGAAAGCAAAACCACATGTTCTGCTCGAGAGATGGTATGATCTGAGACAAAGTTACCATCCTGAAGGTGTGAGACCTGAGAAACTTGTTCAGGTTATGCAGATCTAGAATGGGGCACCAGCCCCCCCCATCCGTTTTTGGGACCAGGAAGTACGTGGAAATGAACCCTGGGTTGACAGGGGGATCAGCAACTCTGATCACTACCTCCTTGCGGACGAGTTAGGTGATATCATCTCGGAGAGCTGACTGAGTGTCCACGGATACCTTCTCCTCCCATGGGGCGTGGGCTCAGCTTGGTGGGTACTGATCGAAATCCAGAGGCAGACCCTGGCCGACTACTTCCAATACCTACCTGTCCATTGTGACAGCAGACCAGGTGGAAAGGAAGTGGTGGAGCCAGCCCCCCCCATGGGAGGAACCAGCGTAGGCGTGACGGGCATGGGGGTGGTCACACCCATCCTGTCACTGAGTAGGCTTGGAGGAGGAGGAGGATCTGGCCGTGGAACCGCTAGGACCCTTCTCTCCAGGCTTACGGACCGCTGAAGCCCCCGACTTGGGCCGAGGGCACCAAGAGTGAGCCTGCTGCCCCAACTGGTACTTGGGCTGCTTGGCCACAGGGGCAGAAGTTCAAAAGGGCTTCTGCTTCTTGGAACCCTGAGTTTCCTGCTGGGCGGAGGCAATGGAGTCGAAGGTGGCATTGGACTTCTCGATGCGCTGGAGGTGACCATCAACTCCTGGATTGAACAAGTCAGTGCACAGGAAGGGAACATCTGCCAGTTTGTGCTGAGTGTCCACCGCAAAGGTCGAGACCATCAGCATGGCAACCGTGGCAGCCACCGAACAGGGACACGAATCTCTAATGTGCAGAGCCATCTGGAGTTGCTTTTTTGCAACAGCCCAACCCTGATCCCAAACCTGCCAGAATTTAGTCTGAAGGTCCATGGGGAAATGAGGAAGCACTTCATCTAGAGAGCCCAGGAGGGCATGGGAGAAGTGTGCCATGATGACAGCTGAGCTCGCCTGACAGAGACCGAGTGAAGAGGCAGCATAGACTCTTCAGGCAGAATGGTCCAGTTTTTTTGACTCTTTGTCCGGAGGTCTATCAGTGTCTCATGAATTTCCCAAGCACCAAAACACAGATTCGATCACCAATTCCTCAGCCGAGGGGTGCTCTGTGAACCACGATAGGGTGCCGATGGGAACTGCATACTTGCGGGAAATCTGAGCCGATGATGCAGGGCAAGAGGCAGGGTGTTGCCAAAGCTCCACAGCTGGGCCAGTGATGGCTTCGACTACTGGGAAGGTCTCTGTCAGAGAATCCTCTTTAGTCAGAATATCTGTTAGGGCATACTGACCCGTTTCTGGACAGGCTCCAATTTCATCCCCTCTGGATTCGGAGATGAGATGGAGAATGCCCAAGAAGTACGTGGAACCTTCCTCCATTGAGAGACTCCCTATCAAAGCCTTGTCGAACTGATGAGAGTACAAGGAGGAGTCTCTGTAGATTGGCCGACCACCTGAGTCACTTTCGACCTGCCACGGACGGGAGTAAGGGTGACCGACAGCCTATGCAGCAGGCTCTTAGCGGGCAGAGCTTCCTTAACAGGAGCCCCGGAGGGAGGCTGTTTAGGTGGTTGCTCCACCACAGTAGGCGGAGAGGCCGGTTTCGGCTGGGCTGGGAGGGCCTTCACCAGCTCTGCAGGTGGAGGGACGGTGTCGGCCAGCTCCAGATGATTCAGCGTCGGCCTAGAGGACGACAGTCATGTGATGGCTGGTGTGGAAGTCTGAGTCAACTTCAGACCAGCCAACACCAACTGTTGCCATATGAGGTCCTCGTAGCATTGACGCAACTTGCGCTGAAGCCTCTCCTCTTCTGAGGATGAGGATGACCAGCGGCAGCGCCGCTTCTTAGAATGCCCAGATTGGCGTCTGTGAGTTCTCCTCGAGTCGACCTCGACCTCAACCTCAACCATCGGGGGACTGACAGGGGTGCTCAGAAGGAGCATGGGAAACCCGCAGCTCCACCAGGCCAGGGTCAGGGACCATGAGGAGGTTCCCAGCAAGCTGGGGTTCCTCCTCAGCAGGTCCAGTCAGGACTGGAGTCCTGAACAAAGAACTGTCGACATCATCCAGCAACAACAGGTCGACAGGGGCAATAATAGAAACATAAACATTGATGGCAGATAAGGACCGCAAGGCCCATCCAGTCTGCCCATTTTTTCTACCTTATGAATGTGCCATAGGCCTTTACTCTGTCAATGGCCTATTTATTCATACTCATACTCATTGCTCCCTTATGCCTATCCCATGCCTGTTTGAAGCCCTGCACTGTACTCATATCCACCACTTCCTGAGGTAGGCCATTCCATGCATCCACCACCCTTTCTGTAAAAAAGAACTTCCTCACATTACCCCTTAATGGGCCTCCCTCTAATCTCATGCTGTGTCCTCTTGTCCTACTATTTTTCTTGTATTGAAACATGTTAGACTCTTTCACCTTGTTAATGCCCTTAAGGTGTTTGAATGTTTCAATCATATCACCTCTCTCCCCCTTCTTTGCTCTAGTCTAGGGTATACATATCGAGCTCCATTAATCTGTCCTCATATTTCTGATGCAGTCCCTGCACCATTTTGGTTGCCCTTCTCTGGACTGCCTCTATTTTGTTAATGTCCTTGTGCAGGTGTGGCATCAAGTACTGCATGCAATATTCCAGATGGGGCCTAACCAGTGTTTTGTAAAGAGGGATTATTACCTCCCTCTTACAACCTGTGATACCCCTAGTAATACACCCCAGCATCCCTCTATCCTTACCTACTGCTTCACTGGTCTGCTCGGATGATTTCAGGTCATCGGTGATGATGATGCCCAAGTCTCATTCTTCCCTTGCGATTGCCAGCAACTCCCCTCCCAACTATAGGTAGCTTCAGGGTTTCTCTTCCCTATGTGCATGATATGAAAATTAAGTACCTACCATAATTATTGATCTTCTCTTGTATCTTCACCATTCATTACTGCTTGGGTTAGTGCCGGAGGCGTGCACCCTTCACGGAGATTTTTTTTTTAAGTCAGCTCAAAAGGCGCTGCAGGCGACACGCTGCGTCATTGTGCGAGGGCAGCCATTAGGTGTCGCAAACTCCTCCTCCACCTCAGTTCTGGTAGCCGGAGAGGCGAAATAAAAGGTAAAGGAAAAAAAAAGGGAGAACGAAGCAAGAGAGACGAGGGACAGAAAAAGGAAAGGATATAAACTGAAGAAGGAATAAGCCGGTAGAGGACAGATAGAAGAGGAAGAATACCTACCCTAAGGGACCGGAGGGCCTCCCTTCTGGGGCGGCTCTAAGGGAGGAACAGAAAGGAGAAAAAGAAGAAGAACAAGAAAGAGAAGAAAAGGGAGGGATGCTGAGAGGGGAGAACACTGCCCATAGATACATTGGTTGAGAGGGTTATAAGCTCGGAACCAAAAACAAGGGAGCAAGAATCCCTCCTGATAGGACTGAGAGAAGGTTCAACTGAACCGCTTGTATCGATTGGACACAAAGGGCAGATTCTCTAACTTCTCATCATCCCAACCCCTACACTCTAGCTGAGAGCTCACAGACTGCCCAGGCAGAATCTGTTCGGAAGGAGAGAGCCCAATTATGAGGGTGATAAGCCCCTTAGCACCTTTGTAAGTGCTAACACCAGAGTGTGTTGGTAGGGGTTAGGCCCTACAAAAGGCAGTTTTGTATGAAGGACAGAGTGGGAACTCAATCGGACTCCCTGAAGGCAAGGCAAGGACAACATTTCAAGGTTAAGAAGTGCAGAAGCACCAACTAGAAGAAGCTGACAATTAAATGATGCCTGCCAGAGGGAACCTGAAATTTGAGGCCGAGCCATAGAGGGCGGTCTCTTCAGCTGTGAACTGAACAACGTGGCTAAGGAGCCAAGAGGTCACCCTTAGGGGCAGTCAGAAAGAGTTCCCTCAGGATAGGAAAAGTCCTACTCGTTCCTCCTTACTTTGAGGAAAAAGGATCCGCCCAGAGAAGAACGGAAAACAGGATAGTTTTTTTTTTCCGGCATAAAGGCCAAAGAGGAAGGGAAAGGAATGAGACGCCGCAGTAGGAGGCCACTGAGGGGAAGGTGGGCGGGTATCAGTAATGAATGGTGAAGATACAAGAGAAGATCAAGAATTACGGTAGGTACGTAATTTTCATATCTTCCCTTGTCAATCTTCACCATTCATTACTGCTTGGGTGAGTACCAAGCTCAGATAATAGGAACCCTGAGAGAACATGACCCCCAGCCTCCTGCTGGTGGGGA
Source organism: Neoceratodus forsteri (assembly GCA_016271365.2). Taxonomy (NCBI): domain Eukaryota; kingdom Metazoa; phylum Chordata; order Ceratodontiformes; family Ceratodontidae; genus Neoceratodus; species Neoceratodus forsteri. The sequence continues at coordinate 1,137,997,555 of CM057458.1, read as the reverse complement.
ACAGGAGGGGAAAACCCTGGGCTAATCAGGTGAGAAGCTTATGGTGGAGGAGAGCTAGGAGGTGTCCCCTGAGGATGGGGAGATGGAGGTAGCCCCTGCAGAAGCCTCCTAGCCCTGGAGGAAAAAAGACGGGTCCCCCGGAAAGCAGAGCGAATCACCCTACGCCACGCCAGAGGTGATAATCTTGATAGATGAAGCCATGCTGTCCGTCTAATACAGATCGCTGTCCCTGCAAGCCTGGAAGTCACCTCATTGGCGTCGTAAGATGCCCTTGCTTGGTGTCTTGCCAGCTCCAGGCCTATGGCAGAGAAGGCAACAGCTTGTCTGGATTGCTCCATATCAGGCATTGATGCTAAGACTTGGGAGAGCATCGACCACAAATGCCTACTGTAGGCAGCATGGTGAGCCTGATGTGATGCAATGCATAACATCGCACGAGAAGAAGAGAACACTCTTCGCCCCCACCGGTCACATTGTAGGGAATCTGAGTCCAGTGGACAGTCGTTTGCCAGGTGGCAGCGCCCGGAGGGAGTTTCTAGGTATGCCAATCCCGAAGATGGGTTGGGGAGAGTACCTAGAGACTCCAGTGGGGCACAATACCTTCTTCTGCAGTCTGCCGGGGCTGGAGAAAGGGTGTTTGGCGACTGCCAGGAATGGATAGATGCCTCCTGGAAGGGAATAGGCCAGGACAGTATCACCAAATGCTGGGCACTGAATTCTCTGAGGAATGCACGCGTCTGCCGTTCGGTATTGTCTCGCCTAACGAAAGAGATGCAAAGATCCCTCACCATCCTCGAAAGGAATCGCTGATATTCGGTGAAATCAGCATCGGAGGAGATATGAGCAGACGAGGAGGAGGGAGACGAGGATGATGGAGAGCTCGAATGTCCAGAGGACTCCTGCGGTGGTGGGGATAGGCGAAACACCCGCTCATGCATGTATCTAACGTACGATGGGAAGGCCGCTGCAGAACCTCTGAACGTCTCCCAGGATAACGGGCCCGTAGGACCGACATGGCCTGGGAGAGAGGGGGGTGGCTGCAGAGGAATGGGAGAGGGGTACCTACGGCGAGGCAACTGTCCTCTGCTGAGGCTCTGAAATCTGGAAAACTGAGCCTGAGCTGGCGGGATCCCGAACAACAAACCAGGTCGCAGAGCGGAACCCTGGGGATGCGAAGCCTGGAAGAGCCTAGTAGGGGATCCTCCCCTGTGACGAACCTGGGGCTGCATGGGTCCAGAAGGGCAGCCCACAGCAACGCCACCAGAAGGGTCCCTGGAGCTCGAGAGGGAAAGACGGGGCCCGGCGCTATGGCTCCTACCGGCCCCCCGAGGGGTGGCTGGTGAAGACCGAGGTGCCTCAACCCGGTCTCTCGACCCCCCGGACTCCGAGAACACCCTCCTCCTCGACCGCAGCGACACCCCACCCCAAGGAGGTGCAGCAGCACTGGGATTGGCAGCTGCCACAATCCCCTCAGGAGGGGAGCCCCTCCCTCCGCCTCCATGCCATCCCCCTCCAGGGACCCCAGACCACCCCCAGCCTGGGAGGCCTCAGGAGAGGACAGCAGAGGAGACAGAGGAATAGGCATGCTGGGCTGCCTAGCACCTCATCTCACCGGAGACCCTGACTCCGAAGAGTCAGGGTGCCAGGACGGATCCACATCTGAATCATCCTCCTCCAAGGAGGAAGAGACGAGCTGGACCACAATACTGGCCACCCCGGGGGTCTCCAGTGAAATGGCACCGTGAACGGCGCCAGTGCCAGCGGCGGTGCCAGACAATCCCGGACCACCCGCAATGCCCAAACCCGGCCCTGACTCCCCAACGGCGCTGGCCAGACCCACGGCACCGCCCTCAGTGCCGGGACCCGACTCGGCACCGCTAGAAGAGCCAACCGGGCCCACGGCACCGCAGGTGGTGCCATGAGCGGCACCGGGATCCGAAATAGCACCGGAAGGTGGCGTTGAGGGTCCACCGATGCCCGGCCCAGCAGACCTGGGCCTCGACACTGGGGGAGCCTGCACCTCCGAGAAGGTGACTGCCAAGGTGATGTCTCCACCGCGGCCCCGGGAGGGACCCCGGCATTCCTCCGACACCGCGAAAGAGGCCTCCTCTTCAGCAAGACAAGATGAGGAGGCCTCCTCCTCTCCAGACCATATAGGCCTGAGAGGGGACCTGGAGGAAGGGTCTAGAGACCTTACCTGGGAATCCCTGGAGTGGCACCGTCCCCCGAAAGTTGGTGGAGCCTTGCCGATCTTGAACACGCGGACTTCCAGGACGCGATGGTCCATCGAGAAACAGGCGTCGTACGCATCCATATTATGGTTAGGTCCCAGGCAACGAAGACAAGCATCATGCCGGTCCATGACGGAAAAATGCTGGCCACAGGAGCACCGACGCATAGGGGTGCAGCCCGCCTTAGACTTGCGTTTTGCCCCCGAACCTGATATGATGCGAAACAATTAAGGCAAAAAAACAGCACAGCTCTCGGCGTCGTCGAATAATAGAGAAAAAAAACAGAGCGGTCTTACCAGTGACGACGTCGAGAAAAAGGCAGGATGAAGGAGAAGTCTGAAAGACGGCATCGACAATAACAACTAGACCTAGTGGCGTACTATTAACTCTACCGCGCAGCAGGTGCAGCCTTGACTGTGGGAGAAACAGAACTGAGATGGAGGAGGAGTCTGCAGCACCTAACGGCCGCCCCTCGTGCATGACGCAGCACGTCGCTCTTGTGGGTGGTGCCGTTGGAGCCGACTCAAAAAAAAAATCTCCCGTAGCGGATGCATGCCTCCGGCACTAACCCAAGCAGTAATGAATGGTGAAGATTGACAAGGGAAGATCTTACACTTCTTTGCGTTAAACCCCAGTTGCCACTCTCCCGATCATTTTGCCAGTTTATCCAGATCTCTTCTCATTCTGCCTCCCATCTGGATCATCTACTCTGTTGCAGATCTTGGTGTCATCTGCAAACAGACAAACCTTACCCTCCAGTCCATCTGCAATGTCACTGATGAAGATATTGAAGAGGACTGGCCCCTGAGGTACCCCACTTGTGACTTGCATCTCTTCTGACTGTTTACCATTTACCACCACTCTCTGTTTTCTGCCCACCAACCAGTTTGCCACCCAGTTGACCAACTTCTGACACACCCTGGACCTACCCAGCTTATTAATCAATCTTCTATGTGGAACAGTATCGAAAGCTTTGCTGAAGTCAAAGTAGGTGATATAAACTGCATCCCCTTGGTCCACCACTCTGGTTACCCAGTCAAAGAAATCTGAGATTTGTTTGACAGGACCTTCTTGTTATAAACCCATGCTGTCTTGGATCCTGTGCTTCCATGGATTTCAGGTGTTGCACTGTCCTTCCCTTAAGGAGTGCCTCTATAATCTTGCCCACTACTGAAGTAAGACTGACTGGTCTGTAGTTCCCTGCTTCCTACCTGCTACCACTCTTGTGGAGAGGGATCACATGAGCTGTTCTCCAGTCTTCTGGGACCTCTCCTGTGCTCAGAGACTCACTAAACAGTTCTAATAATGTCTAAGCTAGTTCCATCCTTAGCTCCTTTTGTACCCTGGGATGTATGCCATCAGGTCCTATTGCCCTGTCCACCCTGAGCTTAGTGAGCTCTTGTAGGACCCTTTCTTTTGTGAAGGGACTTGTGCACACTTCCCTCCCTCCTCTGTCCATGGTGCTCAGCTGTGGGCCCTCCCCTACCTTCTCCTCAGTAAATTCTGAGCAGAAGTATCTATTTAGGATAGATGCTTTTCCTTGGTCCTCCTCCACACACTCCCCGTTATCCCCTTTGATCTTAGCAATACCCCCGCTGGACTTTCTCCTTTCACTAATGTATCTCTAGAAAGTCTTGTCCCCTTCTTTTACTGTTCGTGCTAGTGTTTCCTCGGTTTGGGCCTTTGCCTGCCTTACTGCCTTCCCTGCTTCGCTTAGGGAAGTTTGGTATTCCTCCCTATCTTCACCCCGCTGCCTTCCCTTATATTTCCTAAAGGCTAGCTTTTTGGCTCTGATCTTTTCTGCTACTGTTTATGAGAACCAAAGTGGTTTCCTCCTTCTTTTGCTCTTGTTTTTCTCTCTAATACAATGGGATGTTGCTTCAAGTATTGCATCCTTAATGCTTGCCCACTTTGCCTGTACCCCCTTACCTGTATTTCTTCTTGCCAGGGCTAGCTTAACTCTGTTGGCCATCTTATCAAAGTCAACTCCTCTGAAGTTCTGTATTTTTGCCTTGGAATGGGATGATTTAGTTCTAGTGGTCAAACTGAACCATACCATGTGATGGTCACTGGCTCTCAGGGTGACCCACAGTTCTTCTGGCTCAATATGTGTATTCTGAATTTCTGTAGCTTTGATATTTTCATTGACATAAAGGCCTCCCCCTTTGCACCTCAGGTCTCTTCTGAACAGTACATAGCGGGGTACTGATGTGTCCCAAGTGTGGTTACTGGTGACCCATGTCTCGCTAATTGCCACTATGTCCAGTTTAGCCTCTGTCATTGTTGCCTGCAGGTCTGGGATCGTGTCCCCTCCCTTATCTCCTCTGATCTTAACAATACCCCTGCTGGAGTTTCTCCTTTCACTAATATATCTATAGAAAGTCTTGTCCCCTTCTTTTACTGTTCATGCTAGTGTTTTGTCGGTTTGGGCCTTTGCCTGTCTTATTGCCTTCCCTGCTTCCTTTAGGGAAGTTTGGTATGCCTCTCTATCTTCGTACCGCTATGTTCCCTCATATTTCCTGACTGCCAACCTTTTGGCTCTGACCTTTTTTGCTACTGTTTTTGAGAACCAAAGTGGTTTCCAACTTCTTTTGCTCTTGCTTGTCTCCCTAACACAATGGGATGTTGCTTCAAGTATTGCATCCTTAATGCTTGTCCACTTTGCCTGTACCCCCTTACCTGTATTTCTTCTTGCCAGGACTAGCTTGGCCATCTTATCAAAGTCAGCTCCTCTGAAGTCCCATATTTTTGCCTTGGAATGGGATGATTCAGTTTTAGTGGCCAAATTGAACCATACCATGTGATGGTCACTGGCCCCCAGGTGACCTACCTGGAGATCTGTGATCCTTTCCCTGTTAGTCAGTACTAGATCCAGGATAGCCCTGTCTCTTGTGGGTTGTTGTATCAGTTGTTTGAGTCCCTCCCCCTGCAGGGAATTCACTATGTGTTTAGTTCTGGCGGATGTTCCTGCTGGTATTGACCAGTCTGTATCTGGCATGTTGAAGTCTCCCATTATCAGAACCCCCCCCCCCCTTAGTTGTCATGTTTTGTATAGCTTCTAACAGTAATGTGTCTATGTCCTCCCCTGGTCTGGAGACCTGTAGACAACCCCAGTTCGTATGGCTATCCCATTTCCTGTTTCCATGGTGACCCACAGTCTTCTGGCTCCTCATGTGTATTCTGAATTTCTGTAGCTTTGATATTTTTATTGACATAAAGGGCCACTCCCTCCCCCCCTTTTTGCACCTCAGTCTCTTCTGAACAGAACATAGCCTGGTACTGAAGTCTCCCAAGGGTGGTTATTGGTGAACCATGTCTCGCTAATGACTACCATGTCCAGTTTAGCCTCTGTCATTGTTGCCTCCAGGCCTGGGATCTTGTTTCCCAGGCTGTGGGCATTTGTGTACGTAATTTTCCATTGATTTCAGTGCATTAGTTGTGGGGTGAGGTCTGGCTTTTCCCCTGCATGTTGTATGGGGAGCTAGACCTTTTTCCTTACCTGGTGATGCAAATGAACTACAAACATGCTGAACTCCTGTTTGATCACTAGCTGAGGGGGGAGGGGTGTTCCTCCCGTTCGATGTATCGGGTGTTGCAGCCCTCTCCCCATTTGCTAGTTTAAATATTCTGCAAAGACACCAAACTTCTGCCCCAATGCACTGACTCACTCCTTAGTCAATACAGTTCATTGATTTTAAAGAACTTTCACTCCCAAAACTGTTGCCAGTTACCTACAAGTTTGTCTCCTTTTTCCTGGCACCAGCCCTTGAGCCACTTGTTTAGCTCCCCTATCTCCCCTTCTCTGACCTTCCATCCATCTGCCCCCCTCTCCCATGACCGGCAGGATCTCAGAGATCTCATAATTTCGACCGGGTCATCGTCCCATGTCTTAGCCGGCTGGCCTGACAGGGGCACCGTGAAGCCAGTGGCCGAGGCCTCAATTTCGACCGAAGTTGAAATAGGAGATTCCTGAGATGGAGATCTCTCTCGATCCCAAGAACGTCATCGACGAGACTTATCTCTCGACTCCTTGGATTCCTTTTTATGGGAATGGGAGCTGTGCAAAGCAGACGGGCCCTCACCCTTAGTAGGGAGAGACTGGCACAACTCCTTGAAAAAGCCTGTAAAGGTACAGCCCAGTTTGAGCGGCACGAAGACTGATGCGGAAGAGAACTGATGGGCAGCCCGAGCCACCTCCTCCTTGAAGGCCTTCATTTGTTCAAGTTGCTCAGTGGACCCCACAGCTGTGGCAACCGCTCCAATAGGCCTCTTTAGATTTGACCGGCAGGTTCCGTTTTTCTGGTCATCTGAGCTGTAAGCATGCAAGGTGATCATCCAACACATTCGGCTGGAACAAGCGACAAAAGTCGCATGCCTGGGTATTATGATCGTGATCCAGGCAATAGACGGACATGACATGCGGGTCAGTGCGAGACATCTTCAGCCCATAGAGGCACTGGCGGAACCTGGGCGAGGACTTGTCCTCCATTGCGGTCACGATGGTGAAACGATGCGGAGAAACTCTAACGAGTTTTAGCTTAGGTAAATAATATGAAGATTTCAGCTCCAGTGCCTACTCATAGTGGAAGCGATAAGGAGGGAACCTGAATCTTCCAGCAGAAAGGAAGATCTGGTGTCAAGGGGCAGAGCTGAGGGTTATACCACCCCGGTGGGTGGGAGGAGCCAGCTTTTAGACCTTCCAGCAAGATTCTTAAAGGGAAAGGACATGCCAAGAAGTGTGGATAGAACAACATATCCACATCCCTAGAATGCAGCAGATTTGCATTCTGTGAGGAAGCAAAGTGGACCAACTCTGGATGACCCCATTTTGCAAAGAGACTGTTTACCACAGAGATCAGCAGTTCCCATTATGAATCCTGGACTGTGACCTGCTTAGCCTGTCTGCCAAGACTTTTTGGAGACCTGGGAGATGCACGTCTGATAGTTGTAGGTCGTGGGACAGAGCCCAGTACGATACTCTCATTGCTTCCCTGCACAGCGGATCGGAGTGAGTGCCCCCTTGTTTGCTGATGTAATACATGTCACTGGCATTGTTCATCTGGATTAACAGAAGACCAGATTAAAGATGCTCCTGAAGTACCTGGAGACTGTACAGGACTGCCCTTATCTGAAGGACATTTAAAAGCTGTCGGGCCCCCACCTTGGTCCATGACCCCTACATCTGGTAAGGGTCAAGATCAGCATCCCAGATGGATCCCAATGCACCTGTGGTGAGGGTCTGTGCAGGAACTAGTACAAGGAATGGAACACCCTTTAATAAGTTTTCATAATTCATCCACCATAGCAATGGTCTACGAAGTGGAGACGTGACGAGAACCATCAAGTCCAGCTTGTCCGTTAACTGATCCCATGGGATACTGAGTGATCACTGAGGGATTCTTATAGGGAGGTGAACCAATGGCACAGTCAGTATATCCGCAGCCATGAGGCCCAGGAGATGTAGCATTATTTTTGAGAGATATAGTGACTCCTGTATACCAACTGTGCTTTGGTAATCAGATTGTCTTCTCTCTCTCCTGTGGCAGGAAAGCACATCCCTTCTGTATGTCCAAGACTGCCCCTATGTACTGCAGACTTTGGCACATTCACTGTGACCCCCCAAGTCATCAAACAACTGCCAGGTCTGACACACAGTATGTAGTAGAGTATCCCTGGAGGTGGCTTCAGAAGTCAGTTGTCCAGATAGGGGAACACATGTAGGCCTTCCTTGCGAAGGCTACTGCCACTACTGCCGCGCAGTTGGTAAATACCTGTGGTGCAGAGGACAAGCCAAAGGACAGTACTCTGAACTGGTAATGTCCTCCCTTCAGCACAAAGTAGAGGTATTGCCTGTGGGATTTTCTGATCTTGACATGAAGGTATGCATCCTTCAAGTTCAGAGAACAAAGTCAGTCCCCTGATTGCAGAAGGGGAACCAGAACTTGCAGGGATACCATCAGAAACTTTTTGTATTCGATAAAAAAGTTGAGATCCCTGAGATCCAACACAGGACGCAGATCCCCTTTCCATTTTGGGACCAGGAAGAATCTGAAATAGAACCCTTTGTTTCTCCATTGAGGAGGAACTGGTTCTATAGCAAGTTTTTGGAATAATGGCTAAACTTCCTACAGAAAGGACAAATGGCCTGGAGGATAACAGGAAGGAGGTGGAAGATGAACAGGCCCAGAGCACACACCCTTGCAATTATCTCCAAGACCCACTTGTCTGTAGTAGTCTCCTGCCATTGTTTCAGATTCAGGGACAGTCTACCTCCAACAACCACCCCTGGAGGTAACAGTGGAGGTGAGGTTGTGTCCACAAGAGATTCAGGCAGAATTAGTGGGGGCAGTGCCACTGGTACCAATTTCTTTGGGTGCTTTTGTATGGGCACCTCGAGTAGGGGACCCGGCAGGGGACCACTTCCCTTACCTTGGCCTTGCTGATGGTAGGCACGGCTACCTCTGGCAGCAGGTGGGCGAAAGGATCCCCTCCTATGACCCCTAACAGGAATGGGATAAGGGACTTTACAGACCTTACTGACATTTTTGAGGTCTGAAGTTTTCTCCTTACAAAAGGGGCATTACCTAGCCAGCAACTTTGAGCCAAGAATATCTCATCATGCAAATGCCTGAAGCAGCAGCTCTTGAAGAAGGGTAACCCCCTTCCCCCAAATTAGGGGGCTTACCTTAAGTGTCTCCCTGGGCTTCTCTAGTGCCCACTGCCTGGCTAACATCCAGCAGAAGAGGGTAACTCCATATATAGATATGTTACCTGCTGTTTCTGCGTGAGTGTGCCGAGCCATGCCGCCGCGTTGTCCCTGTAAGAATTCATCCTGTGTGTATTGTGTTTATAACCTGGGCTGGGTTCAAGTGAAACAAAGCTTGTGACCAGCCAGGCAGAACCCTGAGAGCATCCACTCTGCAGTCGCTTAATAGAGCAGAGGGAGCACTGTAACAATCTGTAAATATTTATTCCTAAAACAGTACTGCTGTGTTTAAAATGAACTATAAATGTGTACTGAGTACTTGTCAGCATGGGAGCCTCCATGTTTGGTCTGGGACTCTGCTTTTGGACCAACCGGAACATTAACAGTCCTTAGGAGTCCTCATTACAGTGACTTCTGGGAGAAACTGTGATTGTTCCTCTTGGTGCCTATTTTAACCAATCGGGATGCCAGGAATGTGAGTGACAGTTTGTTCAGCCAACCAGAATACACAAATCCCAGTCTTCAGCTGGGACTGTGTTTAAACAGTGTGCCGATCAGCTCGAGCTCTCGTAGAGGTGGGAGCCTGTGTAACTTAGCTGAGAGTCACAGAAAAAAAGGCCTGCTTTGCCTTCCTGCAAGGGTCTTGCCTCTCTGAGTGGATTGCCAGTTCTGGGACTGCCTCAAAGCAGAAAGAGAACGTTTTCAGCTTCCAGAGCTGAAAAGGAGAACACTTTGCTAAGTGAGCTAACTTTTGCTGAACTGTCTCAGAAGTTTGAGAGATTGCTGTGGGGAGATTGGTGGAGCCTGCAAATGCTGAAACTGTTTCCTGCCACATTTTCTAGAAAAGGGGGAGACCAGAGATATTCCCCAGTTTACAGTAAAAAGACTGAAATTCCTAAAGTGAGTAAGCTGTGTGAGGCATTTGAACTGCACCAGAAACCAAACTGCATTTGCTTGGCCTGTGTCACAAAGGTCCCAGATACTGTTGCTGTGAGTTGTCATCCATCCTGGCTAAAGACCAGCTCGGGGAGTCAGCCCCTGCAGAAAGAAGAATCGCAGGTTTCAGCCACCTTGAAGGGAAAGACGGTGAAGCGGAGGTGAGTTGTGTCGGCTCTGGTCCCCACGTTCCTGCCTGGCAAGCGAGAATCCAACCTGACTACAGTCATCAGTTCCACTGGTCCTGTTACCATGAGTAATCTCAGGGTACTCACCCTGCAACAAACATTACAGTATTTATGGTCATCTGATTTGCTTTCTAAGTTCACTTTGGTGTTTAACTGCGATTGCTCACCATCAGACAGTGGATTGTATTTCTTCTAACCAAAGCAAGTTTTATTTGTTTAAGGGCCCCAACCAGCTGCAATGCTGGCCTACCCATGGCAATGCTTATGCTAACATACATACTAACATACTAAAATGTCAGCAGAATAGGCCTAACGGTCTCTCGAGTCTGCTCGATTTTCAACACCGGCACTGAGGGCCGATTTTGGTGTTCCCTTCCCCCTTGGATTATACTGTCCCCAGTCCCAAATGTTCCACATGTATTGGGCCTGGTCAGATTTACCCTCCTCCGTACCTGTCCCATCCCCTCTTAAACCCATCCACAGTTTCCACCTCTACCAGCTCCCTGGGCAGTGCATTCCATGGCTCCACCACCCTTTCAGTGAAATAACATCTCCTCCTCTCCCCCCGAGTCTGCCCCTTCCAGCTTACACCTGTGACCTCTTGTTGCCCCACCCTCCTTCCTTTGGAGCACCCTGACTGGGCCTCCTTTATTGATCCCTTTCATGTATTTAAAAACCTCTATCATGTCCCCCCCCGTCCCTCCTCTCCTCCAGGGTGTACATGTCGAGCTCCTTGAGCCTCTCATCATAGGTCCTCTCCCCCAGGCCCCAGATCATTTTGGTTGCCCTCCTTTGGATCCACTCTAGGAGTGTAATGTCCCTCTTTAAATGTGGTCTCCAAAACTGTACACACTACTCGAGGTGTGGCCTAACCAAGCAGTTGTACAGTGGAAGGATCACTTCCGCCTTTCTGGAGGTGACTCTCATGGCGATGCATCCCAGCATCCTATTTGCCCTTGCCACTGCCCTCCTACAGGTCTCTGAGTTGTTCATTTTGACATCTACCACTACCCCCAGGTCTCTCTCACCCGCCGTGACTTGAATCATGTCTCCTCCCAGGGTATACCCCTGGCCTGGATTTCTGACTCCCAGGTGCAGCACCTTGCACTTCCCCGCATTGAATTTTAGTTTCCATTTTCCTGACCACCTTTCCAGAGCCTCCAGGTCCTCCTGCAAGGCCACCCTCCCCTCCTCCCCATCCACCACTGCACCCAGCTTTGAGTCATCTGCAAAGAGACTCATCTCACTACTGATCCCCCTCCTGATGTCTGATATATAGGCGTTGAACAGGAGTGGCCCCACCATGGATCCCTGGGGAACTCCACTAGTAACCCACCTTGGGGATGAGGCTAACCCTCCAACCACCACCTTCTGAGTATGCTCAGAGAGCCAATTTCCTATCCATCTTAACAACTGTCTCTCTACCCCCATTTCCTTCAGCTTAGCCAGCAGGCCACTGTGGGGTACCGAATCAAACGCCTTGCTAAAGCCCAGAAAGAGGACGTCCACTTGCCTACCCTGGTCCAGGGCCCTTGCCACCCAATCGACAACAGTATACTTTTTGTCTGACACAGGCCTGCACCTAAATTCTAAACTGGGTACCCAGCAGCAAAAGACTGTCTCATGCAGGGTCAAATGTAATTGTAACCCCCCTGCAAATGGGGGTTCCCAAAAGACTTCCAGGAGCTTGCTTGAATGCTCCAAGCCTGAATGGTGTTTGGCGTTTAAGCCATTTATCAGTGAGTGTTTTTAGAGCCTCTGGTACTGTCTCTTTAAGAGCTGTCTGCTTGCAGACATAATTAGTTTGTATGGGGGGACTGTGTGTTCTCTACTTGAGTACCACTCGAACTGCTGCCAACTCACTCCATTTTGCAGTCACTAGGAGTGCAAAGGAACCTATCTGAAAGATGTAACTGTTTGCCAGAAATCATTTAGAGTAATAATGAAAATACAGTTTGTCTAACCTGCTTTTCTTTGCAGTCAGAACTGTGTCTGCTTAGTTCCCCATTCTGGTTTTGAACTGCTGAACTGGACCAATCAGTGTGGGGTAAGCTAGCTCTAAATGGTGCCTTGGACGAATCAGAACTTGGACTCATAATCTGAGCCAGCCACAAGAGGATTGTATGGGCAGTGACTCTGGGAGACGTAGTTTAGACTGGCGCCTTTTGGACCAACAGCAGCAGTCTATTGTGAGTGACAGCCAATCCAGTCAAGAACTGGGAGGAACTCAAAGGAAGTGCCGTTTTGTCTGTTGGAGTTTCAGTTTAGCTCTGGCAGTGAAGGGAAAGGAACCCTGTGCTCCTTCAGTGCACAGTTTTAGTCAAAACATGTGTAAGGTCCAGAGTTCCGGTCTGCAGCTTGTGTAACTGCTTGTTAGGACTGAATCCGTCCTGTGAAGAGAATCAAAGGATATCTGAAGATGAAACCAGGCTCACCCTGTAGAAGACTGGAGAAATTGCTGAATTACTTTCGGTCTGTCAGGAACTGAATCTGCTGTGTGTTCTCCGGGTATTGTGCAGTAATTACGTCGGGATAGAGAAGCAGCCTGCCTGTTTGCCATATAAATGTGTGAGGAGTCTTGTGGAACTCAAGAGTAGCCCTGCTGACATTGAAGGACCCTATCTTGTTTGGAGGTCGTGAGTACTAATTCAGGGTCGCTCCCTGTTGAATTGCCACATTAAATCCAAATGGAATCACTGTACTGCTGACTGTTTAAACTAATTTTTCTTTCTGTGGGAAAGGGCCCCTACCAGCTGCCACGGTTTGGACTAGCCACTAGGGCTTGGGTACCCAGGGACAGTAACTGGTAGGGATAGGCCTGTGCACAGAGCCATAGGTAGATGAGTAACGTGATAAGCTAATTAACCTGATTTCCCTGTCCTTGTTATATCCCCTAAATAAATCAGAGCTGCTTGTTTCAGCAAAGTTATACTGCCTGAGGTATTTGTCTATGTTAAAATATTGTACTGTGATTGTTGCACTGTATCTTGTTTTACAGGGGTCCCAGTGCCTGAACCAGTTCTGGGGGTAAGTGTGTACTGTGAAGGTAATTCTGATATACTGTGTGGGCCACTAGTGGGAAGAAAGGGGGGTTGCAGTGTCCCAGAGGGCTGTGACCAAGTAAGTTTAACTATTGCAAACCCTGACCTCTGGGTGGAGGCACCCGCCATTGGATCCAGGCCCCTCAACCTGTTAGTGGCAAATCAGGCAGGGGTAGTAGCCCCTGGGATAGCGCCATCTAGGGGTTACATAATGTTTTCATATTGCTATAATTACAGACATAGAACCTTATCTTTCATCTAAATTCACGCCCCTACCCTTATTCAATCCTCTGAATAAATCAGTTTTGTTGTTTGAAGTTTAATCTTGCCTATGAGCATATTATTATTCAGCTTCTAGTTATTGTGTCAGACAAAAAGTATACTGTTATTGCTGGTAATTGTTCCTTGCAGGTACCCAGGGTGTTTCCTCAGAAGCCAGAACCCTGGTGGTAGGTGTGGTGTCCATGAGCATATTATTAGCACGCACCAATAATTATACCTTGAATGCCAGATAAACAGGTTACTCGCCTATAACAGTAGTTAACAGTGGTTCAGAGCTCAGTGCTTATGTTACATACTGTAGCTGGATGCTGAAGGTTGTGCTTAGATACAGAGGCCAGACCAGTAAGTAGGATAATGCTTGCAAGGTACTAGTAGTATGAAATGATTCATGCTTAAGTACTTTAGCATAGACAAGAGCAAGTCAGTGATTATAGTACATATGAACTAGATAGTATATGCAAGGTGCTTAGATGCTTGAACTGATGAGTCACTTGTTTTGATTTGATAGTTTTTTGGCCTTTCTCTGTATCCCACTGTAGGAAGGATGCTTAGTCCAGTATTATGAGACCCCCCCAGTGGATTAAGAGTGCTGCAGAAGGAGGAGGTGTCAGAGGAGGATGGTAGGTGAGTGCGACTTGCTCTAAGCAGGGTAGTACGCTGCCTGCTGATATAAATAGGATGTGGGGGAGGAGCTCTTCCCCCATTTAACTACGGGCATAGCCCTAAATTTAACTGTGGTTCAGAGCTCAGTGCTTATGTCACATACTGTAGCTGGATGCTGAACGTTGTGCTTGGATACAGAGGCCAGACCAGTAAGTAGGATAATGTTTGCAAGGTACTAGTAATATGAAATGATTCGTGCTTAGGTACTTTGGCATAGACAAGAGCAAGTCAGTGATTATAGTACATATGAACTGGAAAGTATATGCAAGGTGCTTAGATGCTTGAACTGATGAGTCACTTGTTATGATTTGATAGTTTTGGCCTTTCTCTGTATCCCACTGTAGGAAGGATGCTTAGTCCAGTATTATGAGACCCCCCCCCCCAAAAAATAATAATATCAACAATTGTTCTTTATCTGACTGATGAAGGAGTCGAGTAGGAAAACACCCCCAAGAAAATGAGTAGCAGTATGATCACCTCCCCCAACTCCGGAGAGTGTGACCAATAGCATGCAGAAGAGGAAACACCCCTTTGGGGGGAACCTCTGAAGACTCATGGCTACTGACCTGCCCGTCCTTCTGGGCATACTAAAGGACAGTAATCCTAAATTCCAATTACTCGGCTAATCCGAACCTTAAAGTGGTAGAACCAGATCCAGAGAAACGACTGAAGACATATTGAATCGAGACATGAAAGTGAACAGAGCAAGCATCCATCGGGTAAACTCCAAGTTCGAAATCCATGAGCAGGCCGGAATGGTAGGAGAGTGGAAGCCATGTTGAAATAAATTTGAAACGACGAGTTGCAGTGGAGGTAGTCCAGAAATTCCATGATGAGCATAATGAATTCAGACGATGAGTAGCATGAATCGAGCAATCCAAAGCGAGGAAGTCTTCGAGAAATGAAACCACAGTTAAGTCAATAGCATCAAAAGGGCAGATTGTATGCTTATGTCATGATATAGAAAGGCCGAATGCAGCAGAGTTGTGCTGAGAATCCAGGCTGGAATTGAAGGCAGTAGATCTGAAGCAATGCAGCAGGTCAGTAGGAAGCATCCAAGGGAGAGTAAGAGCGAGCCCAATAGGTGAGGATATGCAGCTGAACTGTATAGGTTAGATGAGGTAGGAAGTAGCAGGAGTGGTGTTGACCACACGTAGGTCAGCTAGTAAGTAAATGTAAATGGAGAGTGGCAGCGAGCCCCACGTAGACTAGCATGCGCAGCTGGATCCCACATAAGTCAGCTGGTAAGGGAAGCAGAGTGGCAGCTAGCCCCATGTAAGTTAGCATTCGCAGCTGGACCCCTCGTAGGTCAGCTGGAATGAATGAGGTAATCAGTATAAATTGATGGTGTGGCTTTACTCTGTATCCCACCATAGGAAGGAAGGTTAGTTGTTTAGGATGTGACACCCCCCAAAAAGAATTATGATGTCCATGATTATGTCCTCCAACTCCGGAGAATATGGCCGGCAGCATGCAGGAGAGGAAAAACCCCATTAGGGGGAAACCTCTGAGGACCCATGGCTACCAACCTGCCCGTCCTTCTGGGCATACTAAAGGAACATAACCTTAAATTAATGAAATGATTGGCTAATCCAAATAGCAGTTTACAAATGATCCAGTGAAACAATTCGTAGTAAGTAACGAAGGTCAGAAACAGGCTTCCAAGTCTTGGTTGAGTGCGCAGGTTACTGTAGGAACACTCAAAGCATCCAGGTAGATTGCACTGAGATGAGCATGTTGGCATATGTCCTAGAGATTGAGGATTGGGCTAAGATGAGGAGCTACCAAGGCCAGTACATGAGAAATAGATGAATAGAGTACCTATATATCGAGGCACTGGCGCTGGCACAGAGATAAAGTGGACGTAGTCCAAACTACGGCTTCTGCCGACAGAAGGCTCATATATTTCATTGAAAGGCAGAATAACTTGAAGCTGAGGACTGACGAACCCAGTTCGGGTAATAGGACGAAGAGAGTAGAATGTACATTTGTGACATGATATCGAGGCACATGGCAGTAGAGCCGAGCTGAATCCTGGCAGGATTTGAAGGTAGTAATCTGAAATTATACAGTGTGAAGTAGGAAGCATCCATGGGAATATATTGGTGTTCCCAAATGGGTAAGAATGTGCTGATGGACCGCATAGGTTAAGATATATGGTAGTAGGAGGTAATGCAGACCAGGTCGGTCAGTTGATATGTAGTAGAAGTGGCAGCTAGTCCCATGGTTAGGATGCGCATTTAGACCTTCATAGGTCAGCTGGTTTGGTAGGTAGAGTGGCGACCAGCTCTATGTAAACATGTAAGCGCAGCCAGACCCTAGTAGGTCAGCTGGTAAGTAAGTAGAGTGGCAGCTAGCCCACGTAGGCTAGTGTGCGCAGTTGGTCCCCACATAGGTTAGTCGATTAGTATGAATAGATCGTGAGGGTGTAGAACATATCCGAGGCGACTCTATGAGAAATGGCGAGATCCAAAGGCAAGCATATGCGATCCACTTAGGTAGAGGTGTACTTGTCAAGTAATTCCAGCAGATAAGAAATACTTTCCGAGGAGGAGAGGAGCTTGAATGGATGACTGAAATCCAGTAGGAGAATATGATCTTGGATTTGATGCTGAGTAAGGTAGAAAATCAAGTATGAGACAGAGTATATGAACCTTCAGGCCCAGACTGGGCGTGGCAGGCTGAGAGATGTATGAACCTCCAGGCCCGACATGGGTGAGGCAGGCATGATGAACAAATAGTCGAAAACCTCCAGGCCGCTACGCGATGAGGCAGGTGGAGTAAGAGAGCAACCTTGGAAGCTGCTGAATGAGCACTGAGCAGCTTTGAGAGCGTTTGAATGTGAAGACCTTGCAAGTTCAGTATAGTTAGGAGATTCCAGGTAACTAGGGAAGCAGGAGACAGGAATGCGAATAGTTAAAGCCATAGGTAATGAGTTGTAAGCACGGACCTACACGTAGGTCGGTAGTAGTAGTAGTAGAGAAGTGCATGAATGCTGACGAAGTAGCACAGGGCAGTCTTGAATAGTACAAGGTACATAGTGGGGACCAATGGAAATAGAAATAGCAGGCAATAAATCCGTTCCTCCTAAAGTTGTTATTGATAACCAAGAGCAATTATAGCAAGGAGCCATAATGGGAAGCAACGTCCTTATACTGTATATATCTTGAAACAATGATAAGTCTACAGAAAGTGGCTCCACATAGTTAGTGATAGGGAACGTTTCTAGCAACTGAGTTCATAGATTAATTGAGCATCCAGAATTGGCAGCAACAGCATGGGAAGCATCAGGAATCTGCAGAGCTACTGTGAAACGAGTGTGAAAGTCAAAGCTTAAACGCAGTTCATGGCAGTCGAGAGGCATGGGAGGAATGGATTGCTGTAGATGTAGGCAGCTGTAATCATGATTAACCAGGAAGTGCAAATGGCGGCGGTGCCAATTTGGTTGTAGAAAGACCTTGCACTAGCACAGGCAATAGCATGGTTTGACAGGAATGCTGTTCTGGCGCTTGCACGGGGACCCGATAACCAGAGGAATGGAGGCTCTGTTCATGTATCCTGGCTAAGAATTAAAAGTCCGCAATGCCGCCTGTTAGGTCTTGAGAACCTTTGGGAGCTCAGGTGTGCTGGCAGCTGATGCAATATAAGAGCAGTACAAATGGAGGTAATCAGGAATCCGAGCGCAATCAATCATCATAGCAAAGCTGGGGTGAGGAAACAAGCAGGAAACCAGTCTGTGCAGCTGCTTAGCCAGAATTGCCTGTAATGATTAAATATTATGTGACTCGGTCTCCCAAGGAGGGTCCAAAGTAGGAGTTGTACATACAGTTTTATAGATATGCCGCCTAGAATGAGCAGGTATGCTACTGAGCAAGGCGCAGATTGAGCAATGCCGGTAAGCAAAAACAAGGCCGATACAAAGTAGGAAAATACGGAATAAATACGCTGCATGGTCCTTCGGGAGTGTAATCCAAGCTGGGCGGAATAAATGGTGCAAAGATGAGGTAGCAGATGAATTAGGCAGGTGAGCAGGTGTGGAGGCAATGGCGGCAGGCACAACAACAGCTGATGTCAGGAACCCCGCAGGCGGCACAGACCGAAGGAAGCCGCAGGCTGAGCAGGTGAGGGAAAGGGTAGCAGCAATGAACTGGCATGGAGCAGGGGCTGCTTGAGAGAAGAAAAGAAAACAAAACGGAGAGAACACAAGACAGGCGCTCTGGAGAAGTGAGCGATAGGAGCAGGAAGAGAGCGTAGCGCTCAAGTAGCGAACTAGAGAACCCCCACAAAGTAAAACAAACAGACGAAATGGAAACACAGGAACAGGACGAGAAGAGAGGTGGGAAAACAGCAAAACGAAGGCAGGATAAATGGGGGGGAAGAAAACAGACAAGGAGCAGCCACGGGCCAGCAACTACGTGACAGCGAGAGGATTCTCGCTTCTAAGCAGGGCTAAAAGGCTGCCTGCTGATATAATAGGGATGTGGGGAGGAGCTCTCTCATTTTTTTTTCAATTGTTTAACCAGGAGTAGCACACTAAACTGAAAGCTTATTTACAGGTGCGACCTGGCAGCACAGTAAGTTAAGTGACTTGCTCAGAGTCACACAGTATGCAAGTGGGGCCTGTGGGATTCAAACCCAGGTCTCCAGATTTGCAACTCAGAGCCTTAAACCACTGTGCTATACTGCCTCCCTTTAACTACGGGCACAGCCCTAAATTTCTAGGAGTGGTATATGTTGTTCATCCACACTTGCTGGCAATGTCCTTTCCCTTTAATAGTTGCTGAAAAGTCTTCAAGCTGGCTCCTCCCACCCACCCGGGTGGTATATCTCTCTGCTCCGCCCCATGATGCCAGATCTTGCCCACTGGAAAGCAGAGTGTGAGCGCTGAAGCCAGGGAGGTTGGGTGGGTTTGTGTCGATGGACAACATATACCACTCCTAGAACTACTGTTAAAGGAGAGTAACCTATTTTTCAAGGGACGTCGACATGTTGTTCTATCCACACTTGTTGGCAGACTCCTAGCAGTTCTCTGGGAGGAGGGAGGCAAGGCGCACACCCCCTACTTTGGGAACAAAGACTGGAGAACTGAGGCCCCAAAACCAGCATCCCGGCATGACTCCAAGTCAATGTGGTAATGGGAAATGAAGGTGTGTGCTGACTTCCAGGTAGCAGCCCTGCAGATTTCCTGGATAGGGATGTCCCCAGAAGCATCCACTGACACAGCGGTAAGGTGAGTAGAATGAACCTTTAGCCCTACGTGAGGCACCTTACCGGCCAACTTATAACAGAAATCAATGCAGGATGTGATTCACCTGCCAATCGTTCGCTTGGCTGCAGGTCTGCCAGGTGCGGCTTTAGCGTACTGTAGGTGACAAACAGCTGGTGAACCTCTCCCCAAACTCCAGCTGTGTGCTCCTTATAATCAGGAGCTGGGACAGGAGTTTTTCATAGTACTACACTTTTATGAAACACAGAAACCAATGCCATGCATGTGAGTGGCTAGTGAGGGTAGTGTGTGTAGGGTGCAACTGTAAGTACCTAGCACTAGTGTGGACACTGTACTGTGGCCTGAAGCCATGGGATCTCTCTGGCTGAAAGACATGCATGCTCTCACCTGGTGGTGAGGCACAAACGGCATCAACAGTGACAGCCTGCAACAATAATTCATCAAGATGGCATGGTGGTTCAGTGTACTGGGGGCACATTAAAGTTAAAAACAAACACTTTGCTGTACTGATTGCTCCAGCCATTACTGGTGTAGGGCTAGATTGGGGGGGGGGGTAAGGGAGCTAATTATCTGTATCTATGTATTAGCTGTATCTAAAGGGGGGGGCGTATGGAGTACACATTCCCTTTAACTCTTCTGACTGTCCTTTTTAACGGTGATATTAATACTCATTAAATTATTTTAAATGGCATTCTCTGCCATGAAAGTTATTTCAGAGCCCAGTACCATACTCTCACTGCTTCACTGCACAGTGGATTGGAGTGAGTGCCCTCTTGTTTGCTGATGTAATATACCACACTGGCATTGTCCATGTGGATTAACAGAGGACCAGATTAAAAATGCTCCTGAAATACCTGGAGACAGTACAGGACTGCCCTTATTGGAAGGACATTTATAAGGAGTCGGGCCTCTACTTTGGTCCATGACCCCTGCATCTGGTAAGGGTCAAGATCAGCATCCCAGATGGATCTCGAGGCACCTGTGGTGAGGGTCTGTGCAGGAACTAGTACAAAGAATGGAACATCCTTTAATAGGTTTTCATAATCCACCCACCACAGCAAAGGTCTACGAAGTGGAGTCGTGACGAGAACCATCAAGTCCAGCTTGTCCGTCAACTGATCCCAATCGACACTGGGTGAATTCTGAGGAATTCTTATATGGAGGCTAGCCAGTGGCACAGTCAGTATATCCGCAGCCATGAGGCCCAGGAGATGTAACATTGTTTTTGAGAGATATAGTGACTCCTGTATACCAACTGTGCTTTAGCAATCAAATTGTCTTCTCTCTCCTGTGGCCGGAAAGCACATCCCTTCTGTATGTCCAAGACTGCCCCTATATACTGCTGTCTTTGGCAGGGAGTCAACACAGACTTTGGCACATTCACTGTGACCACCCCCAAAGTCATCAAACAACTGCCAGGTCTGACACACAGTATGTAGTAGAGCATCCCTGGAGGTGGCCTTGAGAAGTCAGTTGTCCAGATAGGGGAACACATGCAGGCCTTCCTTGCGAAGGCTACTGCTACTACTGCCACGCAGTTGATAAAGACCTGTGGTGCAGAGGACAAGCCAAAGGACAGTACTCTAAACTGGTAATGTCCTCCCTTCAGCACAAAGTAGAGGTATTGCCTGTGGGATTTTCTGATCTTGACATGAAGGTATGCATCCTTCAAGTCCTGAGAACAAAGTCAGTCCCCCGTTTGCAGAAGGGGAATCCGAACTTGCAGGGATACCATCTGAAACTTAAAAGTTGAGATCGCTGAGATCCAACACAGGACACGATCCCCTGTCCATTTTGGGACCAGGAAGAATCTGAAATAGAACCCTTTGTTTCCCTGTTGAGGAGGAACTGGTTCTATAGTAAGTTTTGGGAATAATGGCTAACTTTCTTCCTTCAGAAAGGACAAATGGCCTGGAGGATAACAGGAAGGAGGTGTATGACAGGGCTGAATAAGGCCCTGCCCCATTTGTTATGCAGAAACAGTTTAAACCCAAGGATCTGTTCTATCCTCTCCTTTTTCTGTCTCTTGTCTGTCTGGTTGCGCAACCAAATTTTCTTGTGAGACCTTAGAACTGATCACTCCAATAGTTTCACAATTCTCCACCTCTCGCTGTCTCGCTGCCTTCCCTTGCTCTTCTGTCTTTTCTTCCCCTTTGCATATCTGTGGGTATAAAAATATATGTGAATCTTTATGTGGAAATGTCACTCATACTGGGACTCCTTTGTTTAAAATGTGTATAGTTATACTGTTTAAATAATTGCAAAAAGCTATTTGGAACGCAAGGGGTTAACCTGAGATGCAGTTTCTAAGCCTTTTGCAGAGCTGTATTGTAAATACAGGTTACTCACCTGTAACAGGAGTTCTGGGAGTCGTATATGTTGTTCATCCACACTGTCTGGCAGGTTCCTTGCAGCTTTAAGATGGGCCGGAAAGTCTTCAAGCTGGCTCCTCCCACCCACCCGGATAGTAAAACCCTTGGCTCCACACCATGATGCCAGATCTAGCCCGCTGGAAGTCAGGTTGCGCGTTGAAGCTGGGGAGGTTGGGTGGGTCGTGTGGATGAACAACATATACCACTCCTAGAACTCCTGTTACAGGTGAGTAACCTGTATTTCTAGGGACGTGGATATGTTGTTCACTCCACACTGTCTGGCAGACTCCTAGCAGTTCGCCGGGAGGCAGGAGGCAAGGCACGCACCCCCTACTTGGGAAATAAGGACTGGAGAACCGAGGTCCCAAAACCAGCATCCCGGTGTGACTCTAGGTCAAAGTGGTAATGGGAAATAAAGGTGTGTGCTGACTTCCAGGTAGCAGCCCTGCAGATTTCCTGGATAGGGATGTCCCTAGAAGCAGCCAACGAAGCAGCGGTATGGCAGGTAGAATGAGCTCTTATCCCTCTGGGTGGCTCCATGCCCGCCAACTTATAGCAGAGATCTATGCAGGAGGTGACCCACCTGCTTATCGTCCACTTGGCTGCAGGTCTGCCAGGTGCGGCTTCAGCGTAGGTGACAAACAGCTCGTGAACCTCTCCCCAAACTTCAGCCATCCGCTCCTTATAATAAGCGAGCGCTCTTCTAGGGTCCAAATTATGGAGCCTATTTTCGGCCTCCAGGATATGATTGGGGCAGAGTCAACACCTGATTTAGGTGAAACTCCGACACCACCTTCGGAAGGAATTTTGGGTGAGGGCGAAGGATAACCTTATCCCTGTGGAAGACCAGATAAGGAGACTCGATGGAAAGCACATGGCTCTCTCCCATCCTTCTGGCTGACGTAATAGCGACCAAGGAGGCGGTCTTCCACAACAGGTGGGAGATATCATACCTGTGCATCGTTCGAATGGCTTGCCCATGAGCTTAGCCAATACCAGCAGTAGATCCCATGGAGGTGGAGGTTCTCGCACCGGAGGGATATGTGATGAAGGCCTTTGAAAAAGTGCCCAACTACCTTCTCCTGCGCCGACTGCTTGCCGGCTCGCACCCGGTAAGCAGAGATGGCTGCCAGGTGCACCTTGAGGGTCGTCTACCGAAGCCCTAGCTGAGACAAGGACCACAGGTAGTCCAAAATGCTAGTCAATGGACAGGCAGAGGGGTCCAACCCCTTGTCCTGACATGAAATGGAGAATCTCTTCCATTTAAAGGCATAGCACTTTCTGGTCGACTCCTTAAGGGACGCCTCAACAACGCTGAGGATCTCGTCGGAAAGACCCAAGGCCTGGAGCTCTAGCAGCACAGGAACCAGGCTGTCAGGTGCAGGGACTGAAGGTCCGGGTGGAGAACCTTCCCTTTGTTGACTGAGATCAGGTCCGGGCGGATTGGAAGCTGCTTCGGGAGCCTGGAGCTGAGGCTGAGGAGATCTGGGTACCAGAACTGGCAAGGCCAGTCTGGGGCTACCAGAATCACCTGCACCTTGTCCCTCTTCACCTTGAGAAGCACCTTGTGGATCAAGGGAAAGGGCGGGAAGGTGTAGAAGAAAAAATTACTCACCTTAGTAATGTTATTTCTTCTAATGGAGTCTTGCTATATTCCGACAGTAGCAGTGAGTCCCAACCTTTGAACTTTCCCGGAGATGAAAGAGTTAACTTTCCATGCCAGGCATGGAACGCTGAGCTCGAGCTCGGTTGAGACTCTGTCTGTTGTTCTTCAAACTCAAACCGTCAGATCTTTACGAGCTAAACTCACTAAGGTCCTGTGTGGAAGCTGTAAACCTACACTAGCCAACTGGCTATTAAACATAAAACACATTTTTTGGTCCCAAAACAAAGACTCAAGTCAGGAGACCCAAAAAATGGAAAACACAACACCAACTCACCCCAAGAAAAGAAGGGGTGAAAACAAAAAGGTGGGCACCTTCTAAGTGCCAACACTGCACTGCCCACCCACATCCCAAAAACAGAGGTTCTGAGAGGGGCAGGCGGGGGGGGAGGTCAGAATATAGCAAGACTCCATTAGAAGAAACAACATTAATAAGGTGAGTAATTTTTTCTTCAAACAACATGAAGTCTTGCTATATTCTGACAGTAGCAGACTACAAAGCAGTACCTCCATGGAGGAGGGACAGAACCTACTTAGGGAATAGGCTCTGAAGCACAGCTGTGCCAAACCGAGCATCACTCCTAGCCTGGATATCCAGGGAGTAATGCTTGGTGAAAGCGTGAACTGTTTTCCAGGTAGCTGCTTGACATATCTCTAGAATAGGGATGTCCCTGGCAGCAGCCAGGGAAGCAGCTGTACCTCGGGTAGAGTGAGCCCTCAGGCCTGAGGGTGGAACCTTACCCAGTTTTTCATAACAAAATTGGATACAAGAGACAATCCACCTGGCAATGGATCTTTTAGTGGCAGGCTTCCCTTTACCAACCTCGCCATAAGTGAGGAACAGTTGGAGGGAGTCAAACCTGTGATCCTTGGTACGCTCTATGTAGTAGCTAAGGGCTCTTTTCACATCTAAATTGTGCAGCCTCCTCTCGCCAGATGAGGAACGGTCAGTGAAGTACACTGGAAGAGACATAGATTGGTTAAGGTGGAAATCTGAAACCACCTTAGGCAAGAACTTCCTGTTAGTCCTGAGGACTACCTTATCTCTATGAAAGGAGATAAAATCAGGCTCCACTGACAAAGCTTGTAATTCACTTATGCGTCTGGCAGAAGTGATGGCTGCCAGAAACACAGTCTTCCAAGTCAAGTACTTAAGCTCTGCTGAAGACAAAGGCTCAAAAGGGGGTTGCATAAGCTGAGCAATGCAAACATTAAGGTTCCAGGCAGGGGCAGGGTCCCTGAATGAAGGGTTGGTGTGAAGCAATCCCTTAAAAAACTTGGAGAATACAGGGTGAGCTGAAAGAGAAGAGGGCTTACCTGCTGAAATAAAAGCAGACACAGCTGCGAGATGCACTTTCAGTGTAGCTGGCTTCAGCCCCAAGCTATTTAAGTGGACCATATAATCAAGGACTGTGGGCAAATCAGCAGATTCTGGGGAAATATGCTTCCCAGAGCACCATATGGAAAACCTTTTCCATATGGAATTATAAGTAGCCCTGGTGGAAGGTTTTCTAGAAGCCTTCAGGATATCCATTACACTTTGGGAGAGGTGTAAATCAGCAAACTCTAACTCTTCAAGAGTCAGGCCTTGAGATTGAGAGATTTGAGGTTCGGGTACCAAACCCTCCCCTGAGCACAGGTTAACAGGTTGTAATTCCTGGGAAGACACAGGGGAAGATGGACTGCTAAGGACAGTAGGAGTGGATACCAGGGCTGTCTGGCCCAGTCTGGAGCAATCAGGATCATCTTGCAGGGTTGAGATCTGATTTTGACTAGCACTTTGAACAGGAGAGGGAAGGGGAAAGCATAGAGAAACTTCCCTTCCCAATTGAGAACTAAGGCATCCAGGGGGACTGAGCCCAACACTGGGGGCCTGCAGCAAAAAAGGGGAAGTTGGTGATTGTCTGGGGCTGCAAAAAGATCTATCTGGGGGTGCCCCATCTGGAAAATATCACCTCCAAGACCAGGGGGTCCAGTGACCATTCGTGATGGCCCTGGGAAATCCTGCTGAGAGCATCTGCCAGGACATTGTCCTTGCCTGGGAGGTGAACTGCCATGAGGGAGGTGTTCAGGGAGTAAGCCAGAGACCACAACTTCATTGCTTCGGTGCACAAGGCCGTAGACCGAGTGCCTCCTTGCTTGTTGATGTACCACGTTGTGGTGGCGTTGTCTGTTCTGACCTGTACAACTTTGTTCTGAACAGATTTGGAAAAAGCTTGAAGTGCTAGAAATACTGCTCTGAGTTCCAACAGATTGATGTGGAGCAGTGATTTCTGAGGGGACCACAACCCCTGGGTGGTGAGGTCGCCCATGTGAGCCCCCCACCCCAAGAGGGAGGCATCTGTAGTAAGGATTAAAGAGTGAGATTGAGTGACAAAGGGAACCCCTTGTCTCAGATTGTTCTGATCCTGCCGCCACTGTAGGGCCTGGATCAGGGTTCGAGTTACTGGGATCAATTTGGTCAAAGGGTCCTTCCTTTGAGACCAAAAGGCTCTCAAATGGAACTGAATGTCCCTCATCTGAAATCTTGCTCCCTGCACTACTGCTGTAGAAGCAGCCATGTGCCCCAGGAGCTGTAGAAAATGCCTTGCTGGCCGAGACACCTGCTGGGTGAATGAGGAGGCCAGAGAGAGACCAGGGTCCTTGCCCTGTCCAGGGGAAGGAAGGCGCTGGCCTTTTCTGTGTCTAGCTCTGCACCTATGAAGATGAGGAGCTGGACAGGTTCTAGAACTGACTTTGGAAGATTTAGAAGGAAACCCAAGGAAGTGAGCAGTTGCTGAGTTATCTGTAAGTGTAACTTGACTTGGTCTGGGGACGGGCCTACTATGAGCCAGTCGTCCAGGTAAGGGAAGATGGCAATCTTCTGCCTTCTTAGAGAGGCAACTACCACTGCCAGGCATTTTGTGAATACCCTTGGAGCAGAGGTGAGGCCAAAGGGCATTGCTCTGAACTGGTAATGGCCTGAGGGCAGCTCGAACCTGAGGTACTTTCGATGGGAGCTTCTGACGAGAATATGGAAGTAGGCATCCTTGAGGTCCAGGGACACTAGCCAGTCCCCTGGCCTTAGAGAGGGTAGAATAATTCCCAGAGTCACCATTTTGAATTTTGGTTTTAAAAGGTGCTTGTTTAAGTATCTGAGATCCAGGATGGGCTGCCATTCTCCTATCTTTTTTGGGGTAAGGAAGTACCTGGAGTACAACCCTTTGCCCTGGTGTAGGGGTGGAACCCTTTCCACAGCTCTGAGAGCTAGGAGGGAAGAGACCTCTGCCTCTAAGGCAAGTGCTTCTGATGGATTTGCAGGTGGAAAGGATCTGGTTCTCATCTTTGGAAACTTTTTGAAGCTGAGAACCAGTCCCTGGCTTACTACTTCCAGGACCCATTTGTCTGATGTCAGAGACTCCCAGTCCTGGACAAAGTAAGCCAGCCTGCCCCTTACAGGTAGCTGAGAATCGGCCCTGGCAACCCCATCAGGGTGCCTGTTTGGCAGGGGCTTTGGGCTGAGGGGTGGAAGCAGGCCTGCTTGTACCCTGTCTGCCTCTCCCTCTAAAGAACCCCCTCTGGGCATAAGCAGAAGAGGAGGCCTGGGCTTGGTAAAAAGGCCTATGAAAAGGCCTGCCCCTGCCCCTGGGAAGCTGCCTTTGAGGAGTGGCCTGCCTTTCCTTGGCCTGTGCACTCCTATAGGTGGTCCTATACTCATTCATTTTCTTCATGTAATTCTCTGTTTGCTCCCCAGAGAATTACCCACAACAGGAAAATCCATGGCCTTAGTCTGGGTATCCTGTGACAGGCTAGTACATCTGAGCCAAGCCATTCTTCGAAGTGCCACAGATGTAGCCATGACTCTAGATGACACATCATTGGAGTCTAATGCAGCATGGAATTGCACCTTGGATGCCTCAATACAGTCAGCAGCCACCTGCTCCAGCTCCTTGGCAAGCTGGCCAGGGACCTGTTTTGCTAGGGCCATAACAGTGTCCCATCTGGATTTTTGATACCTAGCAGTATAGGCCATATAATTGGCCTGTCTGAGTCCCAAGGATGCTGCCATGTACTGTTTCTTTGCCATGGCATCAATCCTCCTGTAGTCCTTGTCCGGGGGGTGTGAAGCCAATGGAATGTTTGCCTTATCACAGGCTGCAGCCTGCACTACCCCAACATGGCTGCATTGTTGTGTAAGGAACTCCATGTCAGAGCCTGACAATGTATACCTCTTGTCCATTCTCTTATCCACAGGAGGTATAGTGTTAGGAGTCTTTAAAATCTTGAATGTCTGTTTCCCAAAAGATTTGTGCAAGGGAATAGACAGCCTCCTAGACTCTGGGATATCCATCATTTTCACATAGTCAGGCTCCTCCTGGTCATCCACAACTTCTTCCATAGGAAGCTGGAGGGTTTCAGCCACTTTTTTATAAAACATGAAATGGGAGGGGGACTCAGAAAGCCTAGGAGGAGACACTCCTGAAGGTCTGTCTGGCGAGATGTCTGGGTCAATGGGCACATCCAGACTTTCAAATCCACATTCACTTTCCTCATACTCCTCTTCCTCCTCCTCCGGTTCATAAAATTCCTCTAAATCATACTCTTGAACTGGTGGAACCGGCCGAACCGAGCGCCTGCCTGATGGTGCCGGTTCGTTCGGAAACGGGGAAAGCGACTGAACAATTTTGATCGCTTTGGCTATTTCTTCAGCGGTTGGAGAGGAAAGTTTTGGCTCCACACCAGCTGATTTTTCTTTTCTAGTTCTTTTAGCCGGAACCGACTCCTCAGAATCGGCTCTTCTTTTGCCCGAAGAAGTCTCGCCCTGGTCAGAGGGCACTCCTTCTGGTTCGGTTTGAACCGAACCGGGCTGGCCATCCGGTTCAGCAGACTTTTTGGCCTCCCTTTCCCTGAGCCTACCAGCTCTCTTTTCTAGGGTAGCTGCAGGGAAATTTTTGCAAATCTGGCAGTCTGCATTGAGGTGGTCAAACCCCAGACAATAAACACAGGTGGTGTGGGGGTCAGCCTTGGCAAAGACTTCCCCACACACACTGCAGTGTTGAAACCCAGTGGGTCCGGTTTTTCTTTTGGGTTTCTCAGACATAGTGCCAGTCCTAACCAAACTTACCCTTTTATGGCAATCCGCCAGGCAAGACCCTCTTATCGGTTCCCAACCGTGTCATGGGTCGTGGAAAAAACCGTAATAAAATCCGTTTTTTTTAGAACCGATAAGAAACGGTAACCACACTCTAAAAGCACAATTTAAGATTTTTTAAACAACTTGATCGGTTCAAACTGAACCGATAAACCGTTTACAAGTTCCACACAGAAAGAATAAAATAAAACCTATCTAATACTCACAAATACCACAGACAGAGACTGAACCAACAGGTTACAGTTTAAATTCGGTCGAAAACTGAGAAAAGCGGTACTTTAACTGACAAATTGAACCGAGCAGAAGGAGAACTCTCCAGAGCGACTGTTCAGTGAGGCGGAGTAAAGAATCTGACGGTTTCAGTTTGAAGAACAACAGACAGAGTCTCAACCAAGCTCGAGCTCAGCGTTCCATGCCTGGCATGGAAAGTTAACTCTTTCATCTCCGGGGCAGTTCGAAGGTTGGGACTCACTGCTACTGTCAGAATATAGCAAGACTTCATGTTGTTTGAAGAGGCCCAGGGTCCACGGCCTCAAGAAGGCATCCTCCTGCAGCAAGCCCTGCTGAGGGGGGCGGGCATGAAACAGCCTCAGCTTTGCGTTCTCCCTGGAGGTGAACAGGTCCATCTGAGGGTTGCCCCACTGGGAGAACAGTTCTTGAACTACCTCCAGCAGGAGAGACCACTCGTGAGATGCAGCGCTTATCCAGCTGAGGGCATCGGCCAGACTTTTCAAGGCTCCGGCCACATGGATGGCTAGGAGATCCGCCTCCAGGCAGATGACGAGAGACCAAATGTGGAGAGCTTCCTTGCACAGAGGCAAGGAGTGCATCCCACCCTGACAGGGGGAAACCCGTTCATCCCTCGGTTCAGGGTCCTTGACTGGGGACTTCGGCACAGGAGGCATGGTCAAGTCCTCGGTAACCACCGGGGGAACCGGTGAAGAAGGGTTGTCGGCTTCTCCAGTTGACAACCCGTCCAATGAATTGAGAAAAATCTTGACCGCATCGATGGGTGTCCCGGCCGGCTGACCTGACGGGGACACCGTGAAGCCAGCGGCCTTAGCCACAACCTCGACTGAAGTCGAAAGTCGACAGTCCAGAGAACGACATCTCTCCCGCTCCCACGAACGTCGACGGTGGGACTTACCTTTCGGTTCCTTTTTCTTCGCCCTACTAGTGTGAGTCCCTGATGACCCTTCTCCCTTGGTGGAGAGGGACTGACAAAGCTCCTTAAAAGAAGCAGTGTAGGAGGAACCCAAGGAGAGCGGGATAAATGCTGATGCCGAAGAAGAAGAAGAAGACGCGGCCTGGGCCGCCTCCTCCTCGAGGGCGATTAACTGCTCCAGCTGCTCCACGGAGCCCGCAGCCGCGAACACCACCCAACAGGCCTCCTTCAACTTCACCGGTGGAAACCGTTTCTTGGGCCCCCCAGTTGAAGTCGGGCAGCGTGGTCTTCTAGAACCGAGGCGCAAAGACTTCCATAGATCACAGGCCTGCGGATCTTGAGCAAGCCCCAGGCAGTAAACACACGTGGCGTGCGGGTCGGTCCGAGACATCTTCTGCCCGCAAGGGCACCGACGGAAGCTGGGAGTAGATTTTGAATCCATCGCATCCACGAGGGAAGTAGAAGACTTAAGTCTTGTAAACCTTAAAATATTTTTCAGAAAAAACAAAGGATTAAGATCCAGGCCTACAAACTCAGAGCGCTAAGGAGGGAACCTCAGCTTCAAAGCGGTAAGGAAGATCTGGCGTCATGGGGCGGAGCCGAGGGTTTTACCACCCGGGTGGGTGGGAGGAGCCAGCTTGAAGACTTTCTGGCCCATCGTAAAGTGGCAAGGAACTTGCCAGACAGTGTGGATTGAACAACATAGCCACGTCCCTAGAAACAAGAGTTCAGTTCTGGGTCACTATGTTCTTTTTGCTGCACCTGCATTGAAACTTACAAGAACATTCTGTGAGAGCAGCAATGCCTTTGCTAGAAAGGCAAGGAGCGTGAGAGAGTGTAAGACTGAAACTTGGAATTAGAGATATCCTCAGATGAAGGACTTTGTTTTCTGTGTTTGTACTGCCTTTGTAAATAGCTATACTGAACAAATTTTTATTTTTTATTTTGCCGTTATTGAGAAAAATAAAATGCTATGTGTGAATTTTGGAACTGCTCCTAGTTTTCCTATGATTCCTGACCTGTGCCTCAATGACAGATGGTGTCAACAGTGAGATTCAAACCCATGCCTCCATTCAGAGACTAGAAAATGGCAAAAAGGCTGTTTCTTTGGCTGAAGACTACCAAATGGCCAGACAGATGGCACAGCAGCGAGGTAACAACCAAGCACCAGCAAGACACTATTTTTCCCATTTAAACTCCAAATCTGATAAGAACTCTGGTGGGGGGGTAACAAATCTGCACCCAAAGACTTTATTTGCTATAACACTAATAAGTCAGGTCATATTGCAAGAAATTGCCATAGTAAGAAGAGTAACACTGGAGCAGATTTGTCCTTAGCAAATTGGGGCAAGTACTTAACAGATGTGAATTGTGAAGGCGGAAGATAAGACTGTGAAGGGACTTCCAGATTCAGGAAGCAGACAGACCCTAGAGCATACTGAAGTGCGAGAAAAACAGTGTCCAAAAGGACCAGGTACTGGAGTCATCTGCGTCCACGGGGACACTTGATACTATCCCACCAGCCAAGTGACTCTGACTATTAATGGGGTGTCGTACCAAATGAAAGTGGGGGTAGTACCTAAGTTACCTGTACCCGTGATTATTGGAAATGACTTTCCAGGATTTACTGAATTAATCAAAGAAGGAGTAAATCCTGATGTTTCAGCAGCTGTGGTGACAACAGCTCAGGCAAAGAAAATTCTTGAATGGTGGGGACTCTTTTCCTTTCGCTGATTTTGATTCGGACTTGTTTGAGCACAGCTCCATGATCTGGAAATCCAGGAAAGAAAGATGATGCCTGAAGAAACATTGACAACGAAAGACTGATGGACATTAGGGGTTAACATATAAAAATGCTGAAACTAAACTGATCACTGATTGTGATTTTGTTTCAGAACAAGCTAATGATGTTTCTCTCCAGGGTTATTTTAAGCAGCTGGTGCTGAAACCAAAACAGGGTGAAGCTATATTTAAAAAATGTAATGGGCTACTGTACAGAGTTTGGGTTAAATCTCAGACACAGGACCAGATAGAACAATTTTTTATACCTCAAAAGTATAGATCTGAGTTGTTATAGATAGCACAATAGTCCTATGGCTGGTCACTTGGGGAGGGATCGCATTCTTGCCAGATTGCTGTACAGATTTTACTACCTGGAATTCAGCAGCTTCGGAGTGTCAGAAAGTAGCCCCAGTGACTAAAAAAGACAACATGCCCCTGGTGCCCCTACCCTAGATAGATGTGCCTTTTGAGAGAACTGCAATGGATGTGGTTGGCCCTTTAGACAAAAGTAAAAAGGGTAATCAGATCATTTTGGTAGTATGTGACCATGCTACTCAATACCCAGAGGCAGTTCCAATGCATACTGTCACAGCCCCAAAAGTGGCAGCAGAGCCTGCCAAAATTTTCAGCAGGGTGGGCATACCTAAAGAGATTATTACTGATCAGGGTAGTTAGTAATTTTGGTGCTGCATTACTGTAGGAGCTGTACCGACTACTAGGTATCACTGCCATAAGAACCTCCCCTTATCACCCTCAGACAGATGGTCTTGTTGAGTGTTTTAATCAAACTCTAAAACGCATGTTAAAAAGGTTTGTAAAAGGGTAAGGGAAAGACTGGGACCAATACTTATCTTACCTGCTTTTTGCTTACAGAGAAGTGCCATAGGCATCAACAGGTTTTTCACCATCTGAAATGCTGTATGGTAGACAACCTAGAGGGCTACTAGATGTAATAAAAGAAACTTGTGAAGATAACCCCAATCAAAAATAATCTATTACATCTTCTGTGTGTGCCATGAGAAAGAAGCTGGCAAAATATATTGAAATCACCCATAGTAATCAGGAACAGGCCCAAAACCAGCAGAAGGCAAGGCAATTTTTATTTATAGGGTACCCATTCCTGGAGGCTCTGAGCACCTAACAAAACATCAAAATAAACAGAACAAACAATTAAAATGAAATAAAGAAAGGATTTTCAGAAATAATAAATAAAATACAATTTCAAACACAGCATCTTAAAAGAAAAAGGTTCAGGTTTGCCAAAAGCATGGACTGGACATGAGAGATGGACTCAGCAATCTGTGAATGCCAGGCTAAAGAGGTGAGCCTTCAGCCTCTGCTTAAACACCTTGATCGAGGGGGCTTCCCGGACTGCAGGTGGAAGCGAGTTCCAAAGGGACGGCCCAGAGACACTAAAAGCATGGTCTCCCGATGTCCTGAGCCAAACCCTCAAACGTCCAGGAGGCCCCTCGAAGAGGAGTAGAGGGAGCGTGCAGAGGACGCCAGTGTCAGGAGCTCTGACAGATAACCAGGACCCAGTCTGCATAGGGCCTTATAGGTGAGTAAACCCACCTTGAAAAGGACCCTCCACCTGAAAGGCAGCCAGTGCAGAGCACGCAGGATCGGGGTCACATGACTGGACCTTGAAAGGCCCGTCAGCAACTGGGCTGCTGCGTTCTGCACCAGCAGCGGTCTATGAAGAGTCCCTCCCATGATGCCGAAGTAAAGACAGTTGCAGTAGTCGAGCCTAGGGGTAACAAAGGCATGCACTAGCATCGGCAGATCCTCAGGCGAAACAAGGGGCTTAATCCTGGCGAAATTCTGCAAGTGGCAAAAAACACTTCTGACTGCAGATGACACCTGATCCTTAAAGGTCAATCTGCTGTCCAAGATCACTCCCAGATTTTGCACCCTCGGGGATGCCACCAATGGAGCAGAACCCTAGACAAGACCTGTATCAGCCATGGGTGGCAACCCATCACACCCGTGACCAGGCTCGATCACCAGTACCTCGGTCTTGGTTGGGTTAAGTCTCAGCCAGCTGGAAGCCATCCAGTTGTTATGCATGTCAACAGCTCTTGATGTTCCAGGGGCAAAAGACAAATACAGCTGGGTGTCATCTGCATAGCAGTGAAACTCCACGCTGTATTGTCAAATGATCTCGCACAGCGGCAGCATGTACACTATAAACAGCATCGGCGACAAGACCAAACCCTGTGGTACTCCACAGGACAGAGGCATTGGGGAGGAGGAGAATGTACCCCATCACCACCCGCTGCACTCTGTCTGAGAGATAGGACTCAAACCATCTGATGACAGTACCGGCGAGTCCACAAAACTCACAGAGCCAATCAAGAAGCACGACGTGGTCCAGCGTCCAAAGCAGAGGAGAGATCGAGGAGCACAAGAACTGACCTGTCTCCCCAATCTCTAGTCCTGAACAGATCATTATCCACCCTCACTAGAGCCATTTCTGTAAAATGCCTGGCCCGAAAACCCGACTGAAATAGCTTGTGGGTATTAAAGGACACCAGGCGATCCTCGAGCTGCTGTGCCACTAATTTCTCAGCAACCTTGCTCAGAAAGGGCAGGTTGGAGATGAGACGCTAATTCGCCAGGATGTCTGGGTTGAGGGAAGGTTTCTTAAGGAGGAGTCTCACCAGCGCATCTTTCAAAGCCACTGGGAATACCCCCTCCACCATCAAATACCTGGCAATCCCGGTAAACACCGGGCCGATAGCCTCGACACATCCCATTAAGAAATGCATCGGGGCTGGGTCCAGTTCGCAGTAAGTGTACTTCAGCTCTATGATCACCTTAGTCACTTCAGCCACCTTCACTGGCCAAATTCCTCCCAGATAGACGGAGTGCCTCTGAGCCTCTCAGTCCGGCCACTGTGAGGAAATAGCCTCCCTGGCGGAATCCCCAACCGGACAGCCGACACTCTGTCAGAGAAAAACAGAGCAAACTCTTCACATAAAGTGGATGAAAAAGCCTTCTTCAGCTGTAGACAAGCCAGATGAAGAAGCCTGTCTACAATTCAAAAATGAAAATTACGTACCTACCGTAATTATGATCTTTTTGTGTATCTTCACCATTCACCACCTTTGGGTTATTGGCCGGAGGTCATGACCCCTCGGGAGCTTCTTTTTTTTTTTTTGATAGGTGGAGCCGACGCACCATCAGCGTCGCCCTCGAGGCCCACGCACTGCGTAGAACTCATGGGTTGGTAGAATGTGGCAGAGGGATAAGTCCCCCAAGATTAAACACCAGGGGGACTTCAACACCTGGTTGACAACGAAGTCTGCCACCTCCTGCAAGAATTCTCCCCCATCCCAGGAGGACGGTAAACAAGGAGAATCCTGCAACCTGCACCTGCACACCCACGCACAGCAACACATTCAAAAGATCGGGTATTACCAACTGGGTGCACCGTGAAGCCCAGGCTGGATTGAAATACAATGGCCACTCCCTGCAATCATTCCTCAGGTGAAGCACTATGGAGTAACCGGCGGGGACGGCAGCCTCTAGAACCAGGCCTGCATCATCATCCAGCCAAGTCTCCATAACGCAAGCCAGGTCAACAGAGGAAATCAAGTCCGCAAAAACAGCGGTCTTGTTTCTTATCAACCTGGCATTGCATAACACCGCCTAAAGAGGATTAGAGGATGTGGCCGGCCCTCTGGCTACCTGCCCACTCAGTCTGGTGGGAACCCTGGGTACGGAGACCAAATACATCTGGCCATGACCATGGGGTAAAAGAAAAAGTTTTTGAGCCAGGTGAAAAGGTCTTGCTACTGTTACCTACTACAGAAAATAAACTCTTAATGAAGCGGCAAGGGCCTTATAAAGTGCTTAGACGTATCGGCACAGTTAACTATGAGAATGAGACCCCTGAAAGGACAAATCCTACTAAGATATACCATGCTAACCTCCTCAAGAAATTGGTTGAAAAAATATCAAAAGCTGTTTAGCTGGTTTTACCAGAAATTGATAAAGAAGATATTGATGCACTGTAGCTTAAGATATACTGGAACAAACTGTAACTGCTGCTGCTGTAAAGGTGAATGTTTCCTTAACCTCCAAACAAACCACAGAAATTTGTAACTTGCTAAGAAAGCAATAACCAACAACAGGGTGTGGGGTTATAGGCATTTAATCCACGCCTGGGGTGCACTGCGAGGCATGAGGCCGCACCCCAGTGAATAAATGTCTATAACCCCATACCCTGAGTGGAACCGTACGCACCTAGCTATGGATTATCTTTAAACAAGGGAAAAAGCCACAGAAATTGGGGTTTCCCTTGTTTAAAGACCAAAAAAGGTACTGTACCCTGCCGCATTGCAAAGTAGTCCCTAAGGAAAAGCACATATATTGTTATACTTATTCACACACAGATGTCACAGATATGCTACTGACATGATCTATCACATTTGTTGTGCATAACATCTTCTCCCACTATGTACCACATGTGCTGTCATAACCTCCCCCCCCAGTATGTTACAGAGGAGCCTCCCCCCACATGCTGCATGTCTGCGGGTTACTTGACTGCTGCAATTCCCACAGGCACACATACACAAACAGAGAGATACACACTGCCGCAAGTCTACATTCCCGACCGCATTCTCACTGTCTCAGGCCACTATTATAGCGGTTATCACTACTTTTCCTTGATCCTCTGACCGCTATAAGGACAGCCACGGCACAACACTTTCACACTTTGCTGGCCATTGGTTTGCACATAAAGGACCACACAGAGACAGAGACAGGACACTGGAAGATTTTACATTGTGAGCTCCTGCTCCGTCGGTCGCCATCACTGTTTCTCTGTCGGTCTCTCTCTCGAACTCTGTAGATGTGCGGTTTACCTCTGTCTCTCTTCCCGCAGTAGCGTGCGCTGCTGGCTTTGACTCTGTCACTGTCTCTACAGCAGGACATTGGCAACGCCGACACGATCCTCTGTCTGCTGGAAGTCAAGGTACACAAGTGAGAGACAGCCGCAGGACAGCACTTTTACGAAATGAATGCGGTAGCTATCTCTCACTCTCTCTGTCCCTCATTCCAACAAGTCAGGGTATATGGACATGTGACAGGATGACATGGTGAAACACAAACATGGACAACTGTCTCTGGGTACTTGTAGAGAGAGAGAGAGAGAGAACTGCGGTTACCATCTGGGGCAAGCGGCCGGATGCTTCTCACAGTGCAGCGACTCCTCCTTTGTCATACCTCGCTCCCACTGTGTGTGTCTCTCTCTCTCTCTCTCTCTCTCTCTCTCCACTCACAAATGCTACTTGCTGCGGGATAATGACACTTATTAAAGAAGGTGCAGGCCACACACACTGAAGGGTGTATGTCACAAGACAGTACAAATTACACTGGTAGGTTACTAGCACTGCTGCGTGTCGCTTCCCCACCAATTTCAATGGCTGCCGTTCTGTTTGCTGCTTTTTGAAACTGGGAAAAAGTGCCAATGGTAGTTGCACTAAGTCCCTCCGCGGAACCATGCATTAAAAAGGGAATTTAATGCATGGACACGCAGAGAGACTCCACCAATGGGCTTGCACATTTCTTGATACCCATGTTATAAAGACATTTAACAGTACTTTTACCACTGTGCCAGGCCAAGCAAAAGGGGTCGCGCACGTAATAATGACAAGGAATGCGCGCCCTATAAGACAAAAGACATACAAATTACCAGAGCGGTTAAGAGCTGACGTGTTTAAGGAAATACAAAAAATGAAAGAATTGATATCATAGAAGAGTCGAGAAGTGCTTGGTCATCACCAATGGTGATTGTAAACAAAAAAGAAGGGGGGTGTTAGAATCTGCCTTGATTTTAGCAAACTTAATGAAGGGTAAGAATTTGACAGTTATTCCATGCCCAGAATAGTTGATTTGGTGGACAGACTGGGGAGTGCCAATTATATCAGTACCCCTGATCTCACCAAGAGCTACTGGCAAATCCCCCTAGCTAAAGAATCCAGAGACAAAACTGCATTTGCCACTCCTATAGGATTCTGTCAGTTCACCACCATGCTGTTTGGTTTACATGGTGCACCCGCTACATTCCAGCGGTACATGGATGCAATTTTATCCCCTCACACTGGTTACTGTGCTGCATACCTGGATGATGTTGTGGTGTACAGTCCAGTCTGGAAAAGCCATCTGGAACACCTATGAGCAGTTATCCAATCGATCAAAAAGACCGGTCTGACAATTTATCCTGCCAAATGTGCACTGAGCATGCAGGAAACCAGATAGTTGAGCTACGTTTTGGGAAATTAAGAAGTCAAGCCAGAGGTTTCCTAGATAGAAGCTGTAGCTAACAGCCCTGTCCCCAAAACCAAGAAACATGTCAGGTAATTTTTAGGGCTGGCTGGTTATTATCGGACACTTGTTCCCAGGTTTGCCAAGTTAGCTACTCCCCTCACTGAACTCCCAAAGAAACGGTTCCCGAAAAATGTGAAATGGACCATGGAGTGTGACAAGGCTTTTCGGGCCATTAAGGCTGCATTATGTTCAGCCCCTGTTTTAAGAAGCCCAGACTCTGAGAAACAATTTTTATTACAGACAGATACATTGGAGGTAGGCCTAGGTGCAGTCTTGAGTCAGTATACAGATGGGAAAGAACATCCTGTTCTATACATAAGTATGAAATAGCATGACAGAGAGAAAAGGTACTCCACCATTTAAATGGAATGCCTTGCAGCAAAGAGGGACATGGAGTCCCTTAAGGTTTACTTACTAGGAGCTGACTTTGTATTGATAACAGATCACAGTCCTCTCTGTTGGCGTAACCAAATGAAGGATAACAATTCTAGAATCACACGGTGGTACCTGGCACTACAGCCATTTAAATTTAAAGTGATGCACACATCTGGGAAAGAGAATATCAATGCTGATTTTCTGTCAAGATATAGATCAGGAATTGAGAATTCTGAAGGTTGAAAAAATTGAGTTGAAACTTCTCTGTTTGCTCTGCTACATATGCACTGAACTGTGAAAGTTATAAGTTAATGTTAGACGGGAATTTAATAGAACATTTTGGAAACCTGTTTTTGTAAAAAAGGTTCCCTCTTAAAGAGGGAGGTATGTGACAGGGTCGAATAAGGCCCTGTCCCATTTGTTATACAGAAAGAATTAAATGCAAGGATCTGTTCTATCCTCTCTTTTTCTGTCTCTTGTCTATCTGGTTGCACAACCAAATTTTCGTGTGAGACTTAGGTACCGATCACTCTGATGGTCTCATGATTCTCTGCCTCTCACTATCTCTCTGCCTTCATTTGCTGGTCTGTCTTTTCTTCCCCCTTGCTTATCTGCAGTTATACAAACTATATGTGAATCTTTGTCTAAAACTGTATCTGATACTGAGATCCCTTTGTTTAAAAATGTATATAGTTATAACGTTGTACTGTGTGAGCTTGAGCAAGTCATTTAACTTCCCTATGCTCCCAGGTCGCACCTGTAAACAAGCTTTCAGCTTAGTGTGTTACTCCTGGTAAAACAACTGAAAAAAAAATTATTGCAAAAAGGAACTCAAGGGGTTAAACTGAGATGCTGGTGTGCAAACTTTACAGAGCTGTCAACAAGAGGTCAATTCTGGGTCATTATGTTCTTTTTGCTGCACCAGCAAGAACATTGGAACTGACAAGAACATTCTGTAAAAAAACACTATGTCTTCTTAACGAGCTCCCCTGCAAAGACTTATTATAGAAAGAGCAGCAGTGTTTTGCGAGAGACAGACTGAGATTTGAAACTGAGAAGAAACACTCAGAAGAAGAACTGTTTTCTCTGTTTGAACTGCCTTTGTAAATAGTTATTCTGAACAATTTTTATTTTTTATTTGACTGTTATTGATAAAAAAACGCTCATTGTGAATTTTGAAACTGCTCCTGGTTTTCCTATGCTTCCTGACCTGTGCCTCGATGACAGTGGAACAGTGCTGAATGCCTAACTGAAATCTAGGTAGGTCACGTCTACCACTCCACCCTGATCTAGTTCCTTGGTCACCTAGTCAAAGAAATCTATCAGGTTAGTTTGACATGACTTCCCCCCGTGAAACCATGGTGCCTTGGGTCTTGTAACCCACTGGACTCCAGATATTCCACAATTCTTGTCTTCAGCAGTGATTCTATGAACTTTCCCACCACTGATGTCAGGCTAACTGGCATATATTCGCCAGTCTCCTCCCTGCTACCACTTTTGTGTAGTGGGACTACATCCGCCCTCCTCCAGTCCTCCAGAACCACTCCTGTTTCCAGTGAGCTATTTAATAGAACTGTTAAATAGAACTGTCAGGGCTACATAATGTAAATTGATACAGGGTGTAGTTGTAGTCTTAGCAACAGTATAGAACAAGCTACTTTGTACTGCTCACCTGTTTAGGACACAGCTGAAGATTTAACTATGGCACAGAACAACCCCACAATTAAAGCAACACTAGCTATAGCATACAGTACAGATATGAACTCAACTTTGCATAAGAAATGTGTAATTAAGTGCTGCTGACACAGGCAGATTATATCTAGGACATAATAGCATGCTCCCCAAACAACAGTCTCACAAGCAATGCAGTTAACTGCACAAATACAGTTTTGCCAGGAGTGAGATGGGCAGAGTTTCTGGCTGTGGGCTGCCTCTCATAGCTGACTCCGTAAGAGACTCCTTGATGTCCTTTACACTCGGTCCTGCGCACTCCAGACCACAGCATGGAGGCCTGCTGGGTGTTGCCATTCATTTGTGGGGGGAAAGATTAAAGAAGCTGCCCTCCTATTGGTTGGCTGGCTAGGAGGAGGCACAGATTTCTAGGGGAGCCCGACAGCTCAGGGAACTGGCTAGCAGGTGAGCACTGGGGAGGGGGAGAGCTGCTGTAAGTCCTAGCTCCCCTCATAACCACTTGTTGAGTCTTGCTACTGGCACTGGAAGTGGTGTGGGGAGGTGGCAGACAATAGATATTCTTTGTCCAGCACTTTTGGGCAGGATAGTTAGCTCTTCCTTTGGTTTCAAAAAGCTGCCCTCTTATTGGTTAACTGGCTAAGAAGAGGTGTGGTTTACTAGCAGTGCCTGATGGCTTAGGGAACTGGCTAGTAGGTGAGTGTTGGGGGTGAGGCAAAGCTTCTGTATGTCCTAGCTCCCCTCACGACTCTTGGTTGAGTCCTCATGCTGGTGCTAGAAGTGGTGCAGTGAGACGGCAGACAGTAGGTTTTCTTTGCCTGGCGCTTTTCAGCAGAATTCCACCCTTGGTTTCAAAAAGCTGTCCTCATATTAATTCACATGCTGGGAGGTGACGCAGCTTGCTGGGGTGCCCAACAGCATGGGTAACTGGCTGGCAGATGAGTGTTGGGGGAAGGGAGAGCTGCCGTAAGTCCTAGTTCCCCTCACAACTTCTTGCTGAGTCCTGATGCCGGATCTGGAAGTGGCATGGTGAGGCAGCAGCCAGTAGATTTTCTTTGTGTAACCCCACAAATGGGGGTTCCCGAAAAGTCTTTTTTGAGCTTGCCTAAATGCTCACTGCCAGGCTGGTGTCCGGCGTTTAGCAGTTTAAATGTGATTGCCAGAAAGTGCCTGTATAGCCTCTATGCACTGTCTCTTTAAGAGCTGCCTGGATTGCAGTCATAAGCAATCTGAGAGGGAGCTCTGTTGAAAGATGTAACT
Organism: Neoceratodus forsteri; assembly: GCA_016271365.2. NCBI lineage: Eukaryota > Metazoa > Chordata > Ceratodontiformes > Ceratodontidae > Neoceratodus > Neoceratodus forsteri. Next base: position 1,137,956,511 of record CM057458.1, on the reverse strand, counting down.
GTCTGCTGAAAACCTATTAGAGTGAAAATGATAATGTAGTTTGTCTAACCTGCCTTCTTTGCAGCAAGGACTGTCTTGTTTATCCCCACCATTTGGCCCGGGACTGCGAATTGGACCAATTAGTTCTGGTGAGACCTAAAATGGAGCCAGACTACAGGAGCTGTCAGGAGTCAAAATCTGTAGGAATTGTAGTTTTGGGCTTCTGATGCCTTTTTGCACCTGAAGGGGGAGTCTTTGTTGTGACCGACAGACAGATCAGCCAACCAAACCTTTTGGATTCTGGGGAAAGTCCCAGGCTTACTGGCAGTTGAATCAGATCTCAGATGGGAGCTGTAGAAGCAACAGCTTGAGACAGTCAAGCAGCTGTCTGAGTAGTTTCACACGGGAAAACTGTGGAAAGGCCTGAGTTGTGGCCTGCACATCTGCCTGCTGCCCCTGAGAGGGAGAGAAGAGAATTATTTCGGACTAAATCCAAGTTTGTGAGAACGAAGTAAGTCACTGATTTTTTTTACCAGTCTCATACCTGAAGAAGACTGAAGATTTTGCCGAATGCGATCGGCCTGTCAGGATTTCCAGCTGCTTTTGAATCCCCAGTTTGAGCAGAGACTTTGCGATCGTGACCGGAGAGCGGTTTGCCTGGTATAGTAGAATTTCCTTACATGTAAATGTGCTGTGTATTGAAAGTGGGTCGTGAGTTGGTTCCCCACTGTGTGAACTGTGTTCTGCTTGCTGGTACAGTAGAATTTCCTTACATGTAAATGTGCTGTGTATTGAAAGTGGGTCGTGATTTGGTTACCCACTGTGTGAACTGTGTTCTGCTTGCTGGTACCATAGAATCCTTTACATATAAATGTGTTGTGTATTGAAAGTGGGACGTGATTTGGTTCCCCACTGTGTGAACTGTGTTCTGCTTGCTAGAAGCTTTATCCAGCCTAATTGGACTGAATCCGTGTTCATCTCCATTCAGCCTAGGCCATGCCACGCTGGCCCTGCCAGACTACCCCACTGCACAGAGAAAGGCACCGATGAGAGACCTGCCTGGGGATCAGCCCCCTGCTCCACGCTTGAACAGGAACGACGCCTCCGCAAATCATATGGCCCTGCTTCTCCTGGCACGCCAGATTAACCACCTGCTGTCTCGATTTTCATCCAGCCTGTGTCCAGTTTTGGGTATCGTGAGTAATCATCAGGGTAGCTCCCTGCAGCAACAGCCTAATCTAAAAGTGTGTCATCTGATTGTCTTGTTGTTTTCTTTTCACGAACTGAGCCCTCCGTCTCCGGATTACAAATAGTGTATGTTGTGCATGTTGTTTTCCTCCATCACAGGGCCCCAACCAGTTGCAATGTTCCTGGCTAGCCCACCATTCTCCATCTGTGTACCCAGAGTGTGTGACTGTTTATGGACCCTGAAGTGCATGCATAACTGATTGATAGCGCCTTTAAGCAAATTAACCTGATTACGCCCCTCCCTTGTTCAAGTCCCTTAAATAAATCAGATCTAACTCTTTTTTGCATTTACCCTGACTGTGGTTCCAGTTTGTGCAAGAGTACTGTACTGCTGTTATTTGCTGTGTATAACCTTGTTTTACAGGGGGTCCCCAGGTCTGAGCCAGAGGAAAGCCCTGGTGGTAAGTGCAAACAGTGTGGGTACTTGTGTGGTGTATCAGGGATATTGTGAAAGTGATTATTGTGTATTGTTCCGGCCACTAGTAAGGAAAGAGGGGGTTACAGTGTCCCAGAGGGCTGTGCTCAGGTTAGTGTGACCACTACCAACCCTGATCTCCGGGTGCAGGCACCCGTTTCAGAACTCAGACCCCTTAACCTGCTACTAGCCAAGTAGGCAGGGGTAGTAGCCCTTGGGATAGCGCCACCTAGGGGTTACATTTGTCCAGCGCTATTCGGGTGGATTGTTTTAAAAAAGCTGCCCTCCTATTGATTGGCTGGGTGGGAAGAGACGTGGCTTGCTGGGGGGGGCCTGATAGCTTGGCAACTGAATAGCAGATGAGTGTTGGGGGGGCAGAGCTGCTGCACGTCCTAGGTCCCCTCATGACCCCTTGATAAGTCTCAATGCTAGCGCTAGGAAGTGCGTCCTGATACTGGCACTGGAAATACCATCTCACTTATCACTTGGAAGTGGTAGAAAAGTTTCCTAGCCTGAATCTTCTGTGGGTAGGTCTGACTGGAATGTGACAGTATGCATCTTTTAGACCCAGTAACCCTAGTCAATGCCTGGACTATTGGGATGGGATCACTATGCATAATGTGACCATCTTGAACCTCTCTTTTTTGTGTCTGTTTAGATATCTGAGGTCTAAAATGGGTCGACACACCTGATTTTTCTTGTGGGTCAAGAAGTACCTTGAGAACAGGCCCTTGCCCCACTGAGAGGCAGTAACCTTTTCCATTGCTTTTGCTTGTGACAGCTTGTTTACTTCCAGTTCCAGTAGAAGTCTTTCTGTGGGAGAGTAACTGGAAAACCTTTGTGTTTCTGCAGTTTTGGAAACTTTTTGAATTGCAGGGACAACCCCGTCCCACTACTTCCAGGACCTACCTCTCTGTGGTACTGTTTACCAATTCCTGGAAGTAGTGGGCCAACCTTCCCCTCACTGGCAACAGCTGGGAAACCTGGGCAGCCTGGCCAACTGTTGAGGGTTTTGCTTTGGCTGAGGCTTGGGGGGCTGGTGCTGCAGCAGCATGCTTGGAGCCCCTTCTGCCTTTGCCCCTACAGTAGCCTATTTGGGGCTGATAGTCACAGGGAACATATAATCTTGGGAAGCAGCCCATGCCCTTGCCCCCCCCCCTTCCATGAGGCCTGTAGGAGGTGGAGGCGTTTTCTTTTTCATTGTTGCTCTTGTAAGTGATTTTGTATTCATCCACTTTTTCATGTACGCTTCTGTTTTGTCACCAAAAGGGAATCTTCTTCAAACTGGAAATCAATGGCTTTTGTCTGTGTCCTGAAAAAAATGGTTGTCCTTAGCCAGGAGAATCTTCTCAAAGATACTGCCTGAACTAAGACCCTTGAGGTGGTGTCACTAGTGTCCACAGCTATGTGGAAGTGATATTTAGTGACATCCAGGGCTGACTTTGCTGTGGCAATCAGATCCAGTGCCAATTCACTATTAGCGTTTTTGGTCAGTACCAGGACTGTGTTCCACAGAGCTCCTGGTACTGGGCTATATAAGTTACACAGAAACACAAAAACATAGAATTTGATGGTAGATAAGGACCGCTTGACCCACCTAGTCTGCCCATTTCCCCACCTAGAGAATAAGCTGCAGATCCTAGTTAACCAACAGCCTACTTCCTCCTACCCCTACACTAGAATTGCCTTATGTCTGTCCCATGCATTCTTGAATTCCCCCACTGTTTTTGACTCCACGACCTCCTCAGGAAGGCTGTTCCATGCATCTACAACCCTCTCCTGAAGAAATACTTCCTCACATTACTTCTGAGCCACCCCTCTATCTTCAAATTGTGCCACCTTGTTCTTGCACATCTCTTTTCTGAAAGATGCTACCTTCTTGGACTTTGTTGATTCCTTGAGGTACTTAAAAGTTTCTATCATGTCCCCCCTCTCTCTCCTTTCCTTGAGGCTGTACATATTAAGCTCCTTTAGTCTTTCTTCATATGTCTTCTGGTGTAGACCCGGCACCATTTTGGTTGCCCTCCTCTGGACAGCCTCCATCCTGCCTATGTCTTTGCGGAGATGGGGTCTCCAGAACAGCACGCAGTATTCCAGATGTGGTCTTACCAACTGTCTGTACAGAGGGATAACAACTTCTGTTTTCTACTGGAGATGCTGCTGCCTATGCATCCCAGTATCCCCCCAGCCCTCCTTACTGCCTTCTCACATTGCTTGCCCACCTTTAGGTCATCTGATATAACTACCCCCAGGTCCCTTTCCACTTCTTTTGTTCTCAGTATCTCACCCCCATTGTGTACTCTTCCCCCGGGTTTTTGTTTCCCAGGTGCATTACTCTGCACTTCTTTGCATTGAATCTAAGCTGCCATACATTTGACCATTCCTCCAACCTTGCCAAGTCCCTTCTCATCCTTTCCACCTCACCTTGTATATCAACCCTGTTGCAGATCTTTGTGTCATCTGCAAAGAGACATACTTTTCCTTCCAGTCCCTCTGCAATGTCACTTATAAAGACATTAAAAAGGACCGGCCCAGTACTCAACCCTGCAGTACCCCACTAGTAACCCCCCTTTCTTCACTGTGGACTCCGTTTACTATTACCCTCTATGTCCTGTTGTCCAGCCAATGTTTTACCCAGGCTACCACCCTGGGACCTACTCCAAGGCTGGCTAATTTGTTTATTAATCTTTTGAGCGGGACTGTGTCAAATGCCTTGCTAATGTCTAGGTAGGCCATGTCCACAGCCCCTCCCTGGTCTACTACTTTGGTCACCCAGTTAAAGAAACCAATTAGATTCATCTGACATGACCTTCCTGCTGTGAATCCATGATGCCTTGGGTCCTGTGCCCCACTGGCCTCTAGGTACTCAACAATTCTTTCCTTCAGAAGTGATTCCATCATTTTCCCTACCACTGAGGTCAAACTGACAGGTCTGTAGTTTCCTGCCTCTGTGTTGCTCCCACTTTTGTGAAGGAGAATCACATCCACCCTCCTCCAGTCCTCAGGTACCACACCATCCTCCCATGATTTGTTAAAAAGGGTAGTCAGTGGTGCTACTAGTTCTCCCCTTAGTTCTTTTAGAATTCTGGGATGAATCCCATCAGGCTCCATTGCTTTATCTACCTTCAGTTTTAGGAGTTCTTTCAGAACTCTTTCTTCTGTGAAAGGACTGACATCAACCCCCCTATCCAGAGTGCTTCTATTGACTAGATTAGGTGCCTCCCTCTCCTCTTCCTTTGTGAATACTGAGCAGAAGCATTTGTTCAGTATCCCTACTTTTTCACTGTCCCTCTCTGCCCAACCACCCTCCTTAGACCCCAGAGCCACTCTCAGCAGTCGGAATCATTGGTTGCAATTCAAGGCAGTTGCAAGTAGCTGCAATTGCCCTGAGTTGCAACCATAATTGAGTGGAGTCATACTTTTGAGAAGTCAATGACTCTATTGTAACTTGCTCACCTAACAGTCTGCTTGCCTCCCATGCCTTGCACTCTACACCACCTCCAGACCCATTTTGGCCAGGCAAGTGAGTTCAGCCCCACCCTTCACTGGCCATAGCCCTTTTGTCCCCTCCTTTCCAATGTGAAGTGGCCATTCTGCAGGCATTATTTTTTAAATTAGTGTGCCTGTGTGGATGGACAGCCTCAGCAACCAACCAAACTTTGCCTCTGCTCTTCGGCACCAGTCCTCCTCTGAGTCCTCCAATAGTGTATGACAGAGGGAGGAGCAAGGGGATGTGCACGCTGCACATGAGCTGTCAGGTGGCAGAGAGAAAAGACGGAGCGGTGGGCAGGCGGACTGGAGGAACTGATGGCGATGCTCGAGTGTATCCGGGTTTGTTTGCTGTCCACTTGACAGGGAGAACGGGTCGACAGAGAACTAGAAGGGAGGAGGTCAGACTCAAGGGGATGGGAGTTGTCTGGAGATGGATGGAAGTCCAGCCAGAGAAAAGCCTGAGGTAGCACTGTGTGTCAGCCTGGCATGGCAGGCAGGTTGGAGCCGGACCAGCAGGAGGAGGGCGGCCCAGCTGGGGCTGAGCCCGGGATGAGTGAGTCATCAAGCACACCAGCAAGCTACCTACTAGGATGGGAGTGCATGGGGCAGGAGAGGAGTGGGAGGGAGGACTACTGAGGCAGAGGGAGGCAGCAGGCTGTACCATACCCCAGGTTTCCCTGCTGTACAGGTACACAAAGAGCTGAAGCACACACTAGCCCCGATATTAATAAGATCCAGAGCATGTATTTGGAAAGAATAATGCCTTTATTGCATCAGTAAAAACCGCTTGACGCGTTCTGGACAAGGTCCTTTATCAAAAGCTAAAACATACCACACACCACAACTTTTAAATACCCAAACACCCATAACAAAGCCGTGACGAAATTCAAAATCATTGGTGCATCAATCAATCAATATGAACTACAATATTAACTCTTTATGATGCCTCAGATTATTAAAATATTTGATAGCAAAACGGTAAACTGAAACCAAAAACTGGATTTATCTACTTTCTAAATATGGTTTCAATTCCAAATGTGCATTGATACCAGGCTTCTTGTATGCTTGCAAACGTAAAATCCATTCATTCTCCTTTTTCAAGATTTTATTGCGATAATTACCACCTCTCAATCCATGTAAAACTTTCTCTATTCCTAAAAATTTAAACTTGTGTGTTACCGATGTTTCCCTATATTCAAAAACATGTGCTGCCGTTGCATAGGTTAGATCCTGTTTATGTATTGCTCTAACATGCTCCAAAACTCTAACTTTAAATGCTCTCTCTGTTTTACTTACATAGAAGGCTCCACATTTACATTTAGCTAAATAAATGACACCCTGAGTATTACAAGTGATCAATTGTCTGATATCAAAAGTTTTTATTGGTCTAGTACTAACGCTAAACTCCTTTTCTTTTAAAACATGATCACATGCGCTACAGTTTCTGCACTGTACACATCCTATGCAGTTTTCAAACCAACTATTGGTGTGTTTCACTTTAGTCGTAAAATGACTTCTTACCAGGGTGTCCTTTAAAGTGGGAGCACGTCTAAAGGTTAAAATAGGTGCCTGAGCTGACACTCCACATAAACCAGATTCAGCTGTAAGTACTTGCCAGTGTTTATTAATTAATTGTCTAATCTCTTGACTTTGCAAGCTATATGTGGTTACGAAATAAAACCTTTGGTTATCTCCTGATGTCTGTTTTTTATCCAAAAACAGATCCTTTCTATCGACTACAGCAGCAGCTTGGTATCCCTTATCAATAGTTGCTGCTGTATAGCCCCTATTGCTCAGTCGATTTTTTAAAACCACAGCTTCTGTTTCATAATCAGTCTCTCTACTGCAATTACGCTTTAGCCGGAGGAACTGCCCCTTGGGAATATTCTCTTTTGTATGTAATGGGTGGCAACTTGTAGCAAACAGTAAGGTGTTACCAACTGTAGGTTTTCTAAACAAATTAGTACTAACTCTGCCTTCTTTGTCACGACTAATCTGCACATCTAAATAATTCACTGATTCCATACTTACATTATATGAGAATTTTAAACGTGGATTCGTACTATGCAGAAAATCTACAAATTCTTCTAACATTCTACCATTGCCTTTCCAAATTAATATGATGTCATCAATAAAACGTTTCCACAACAAGACATTATAAAAAAATGGATTTTTGTTATTATTAAAAATCACATCATATTCCCATTGACCTACATACAAATACTGTACAGTAGGCTAGAGGTAAACTAAGGGCAAAACAACTGCAACATATTTGAGTGGCCCAGGACGGACATGGGAAAGAGTCAGACTGGATGACTGTGTCAGGCAGTACAGGAGATGAGGCATCCCAGCAGGTCACAGGCCAGAAAGGCAGCAGGTAAAAGAACAAGGTTAAGAAGGAAGCCAACAACATGAGTGGTTGGCAAGGTCATAGGGCCAGCGCCGCCAGCCCGGGGAAAAAGAGAAAAGTCGGTGGGTCGGACCAAAGCAGAGACAGGCCGCAGACCAGGCGATAAGCAAAGCAAGGAAGCCAGTGAGCCAATGTAACAAATCCAAGGCAGAAAGAGCAACAGCATATGGGAGAGCAGGGCCCAGGCAGAAGGAACAAGTAAAAGGTCGAGAGGACAATCCAGTAGGTGAGTTGAAAGTTCCAGTTTGGTTTTTGCTTTGTGGCATTAAGTTCTTGCTTTTATTAATATGCTGTGATGTCAAGGAGTAGCGTGGTCAGAAGGCTGAGTTCAGCGGCAGTGGTGGTGGAACATTACAGCACATAGTAAAATCCACCCAACCCCCCCAGCCTTTATTGTCCATGTGGAATTTAGACTGTGTAGAAATGCTGAGAAATATACGGTGGCAGTGCCTTGATTTGGGACAAAGATTAGAAGAAATGGTGTGAAATTCAAAGTCAAAGCACTGAAACAGGAGCTATGCTGCATGCATCATTACATTCCTAAAGAAACAAACGTCTTGTGCTGTACAGCTTCCAAAACTGCCACCCCCTAGTTAGTATTACTTTTTAAAATCTCCCTGCTATACATTGAGAGACCCTTGCTGCTATTTTTATGTATTCAGAGTCTATTCATGAGTGCTCCAGCACAAGATAAAACCTCAGTGGGGGAGATATTGGTTTGATGGTCTTTATTTTATTTAGTTTTTGTTGACAGGGTAAGTATACTAGACAAATTCTGCCTATTTTCAGGCACTACCCGGGGGAGGGGGATACAGATAAATGACAACTGACCTTGAACCAGATTAAGCTGTTGGTGGTATTTTTAGTGAATGGGGGAAATTTGGCCAGGGCACCGGGAACATTCCCCAACTCTTTTCGAGAAGTGCCATGGAATCTTTAACATCCATCTGAACTACCACCAGAACAGGCAGACGGGACCTCGGTTTAACGTCTCATTTGAAAGACGGCACCTCAGCAGTGCAGCACCCCCCCAATGCTGCACTACAGTGTCAGTATTGGGATTTAACCCAAGTGCCTGGTGTAAGGATAGAACCCACAGCCTTCTGATCTCCTGATCTCAGAGGTGAGTGTGCTACCTGCTGAGTTACTGACATTGATTCTTGGTGCTAAAAAAATGTGTTTTTACAATATGGTGGCAAAACTTACAAGTTAATTTATGGTAACACATCCTCCCCGACCCTATTAATCTGGTTATTGCTTCCCATGGTTAGCAGCACCGATGGTCAACTAACAAGTGCAGGAGCATTTCCCCATGGAGCAGAAAGCATGGTAAATAAACTATGTATCTTCTGTTGGACCGGAGCATTTTTGCGATATGCCTTGAATGTTTATATATGTCTGTGCCTTGCTGACACTTGGGATTTGGTTCTATTGCCTGGCAGTTCTGATCAGTGGCAATCTAGACCAGCATGGGATGCTTTTTTCATCCAGTGGTGACTTGCTGTTTTGTGGTGGTAGGGTGGCACCAATTTATTATGTGAATCTTCGAGGCTGCAGGTGATTCCCTGCCGGTAAACGGGGCATTCTGATGATTCTGACTGACACTGGTGTATGTACTGGCTTTCAGAAATTCAGGGGGTTCTTGTCTGTTTGGGAAATGGAGCGGTTTACAGTGAAATTGTTCCCATACACTTGTTAAACTGGCTATTAAAGGGAAAAAAACTGAGTAATTATATTTATAGGAAATAATGTAAGTAATTTACAGTAAAATTGCCCTGGAGCTACTGGGGTCTGCAAGCCCTGATTTGTACACTTTAACTCATAAATTGTTTGCAGCCATTCATTTCCGTGTGTCTCTGTGTATATGTGTGTTATGGGGTGACTTGGCATTGCCATTTTGGCTTGAGTAAACATTACATAAATGAATGTGCTGCAACGTTTTCTCACTAACTGCACTCACATAGTACCACTTGCAAGTGCATAAATAAAATTCCACAATGGCAGAAGTTGAGCACATGAGTGAGGAGCATTTGGAAATGAATAGTAGGGATGGAAAATGTGTTTTTAAAATGTTTTATGTATTTTTCCAGATTCTGTAGTGGGCTTGTGCATGAGTGGGGAGCACCTGGAAAGCAGTGGCAAAGTGACAAACGCTGATAGTGTACGGAGGGAAGTAGTGCCTACTGGTGTGGGGGGGGGGATCACGCGATGCTGTGTCTGCTTGCTATGTAGATAAATATGAATGACATGTCTACTGTGTAGATAAATAAAATCTATTCAACAGCTGTGTAGATACACAGATTTATTCAGTGGCTTCTGGGTCCACGCATATTTCATAAGAAAAAATTACTCACCTTAGTAATTGTGTTTCTTCTAATGGAGTCTTGCTGTATTCTGACATATGCAGTGATCCCCAACCTTTAAACTGCCCCAGAGAACAAAGAGTTAACTTTCTATGCAAAGCATAGAATGCTGAGCTCAAGCTCGGTTGGAGTCTCTGTCTGGAGTGTTTCAAACTCAAACTGTCAGATTCTTATGAGCCCAACTAACTAAAAATTCTATGTGGAAATTGTAAAATTCCTACTAGCCAACTGGCAATAAAAGGTTTTGGATTCCCAAAGGAAGACTCAAGTCAGGAAACCCAAAAACCAGTCTAAAATGAATAACAATAATAAATCAACACCCAAACTAAAAAGGAGGAGGGTGTAAACAAGGAGCACCCCTGGGGTGCAACACTGTACCTGTCTACCCACTTCCCAAAAACAGGTTCTGAGAGGGGAGGCAGGGAGGGAGGTCAGAATACAGCAAGACTCCATTAGAAGAAACACAATTACTAAGGTGAGTAATTTTTTTCTTCAAACAACATGAAGTCTTGCTGTATTCTGACATATGCAAACTACCAAGCAGTACCTCCATGGAGGACGGACAGAACCTACTTTGGGAATAGGCTCTGAAGAACTGCTGTGCCAAACCGAGCATCACTCCTAGCCTGGATATCCAGAGAGTAATGCTTGGTAAAGGTATGGACTGTTTTGCAGGTGGCTGCTTGACAGATTTCTAAGAGCGGAATATCCGTGGCAGGAGCCAGGGAAGCAGCTGTACCTCTTGTGGAGTAAGCCCTCAGACATGAGGGAGGAATCTTTCCCAGTTTTTCATAGCAGAATTGTATACAAGATACAATCCACCTGGCAAGAGTTCTCTTAGTGGCAGGTTTGCCCTTCCCCACTTCTCCACAAGTGAGGAACAACTGGAGGGAGTCAAACCTGTGACCCTTGGTATGCTCTATTTTGTAGCTGAGTGCCCTCTTAACATCTAAACTATGTAGCCTCCTCTCTCCTGAGGAAGAATGATCAGTGAAGAAAACAGGGAGAGACAGAGACTGGTTCAGGTGAAAATCTGAAACCACTTTGGGCAAGAACATTCTATTGGTTCTAAGGACCACTTTATCCCTATGAAAGGAGATAAAATCAGGTTCCACTGACAGGGCTTGCAACTCACTGATACGCCTGGCAGAGGTAATGGCTACCAAAGAAAAAATTACTCACCTTAGTAATGTTGTTTCTTCTAATGGAGTCTTGCTGTATTCTGACTATTGCAGTTAGGTCCTGCCTTTCAACTGCCCTGGAGAACAAAAGTTAACTTTCCATGGCCAGCATGGAACGTTCAGCGCGAGCTCGGTTGAAGCCCCTGTCTGCTGTTGTTTAAACTCCAACCATCAGATCTTTACGAGCAATACTCACTACAAGTTCTGTGTGGAAACTGTAAAACTCACACTAGCCAACTGGCAACTAGATTTATTAAAACAGGGTTTTTCGGTTTCAAAGCAAAGACTTAAGTCAGGAAACCCAAAAAACAAAACACAACACGCACCCAAAGTAAAGGAGGGTGAAAAAGGGGCACCTCTAGGGTGCCAACACTGCTCCTGCCCACCCACATCCCAAAAACAGGTTCTGAGAGGGGAGGTGGGGGGAGGTCAGAATACAGCAAGACTCCATTAGAAGAAACAACATTACTAAGGTGAGTAATTTTTTCTTCAAACAACATGAAGTCTTGCTGTATTCTGACTATTGCAGACTACCAAGCAGTACCTCCATGGAGGAGGAGGAACAGAATCTACTTTGGGAATAGGCTCCGAAGTACTGCTGTGTCAAACCGAGCATCACTCCTAGCCTGGATATCCAAAGAGTAATGCTTGGTGAATGTATGGACTGTCTTCCAGGTGGCTGCTTGACAAATTTCTAAGATAGGAATATCCCTGGCAGCAGCCAGGGAAGCAGCTGTACCTCTAGTAGAGTGAGCCCTCAGGCCTGAGGATGGGTTCTACCCAGCTTTTCATAGCAGAATTGTATGCAAGAGACAATCCACCTGGCAACAGATCTCTTAGTAGCAGGTTTGCCCTTACTGACCTCTCCATATGTGAGGAACAACTGGAGGGACTCAAACCTGTGACCCTTGGTGCGCTCTATATAGTAGCTGAGGGCCCTCTTAACATCCAAGCTGTGCAGCCTCCTCTCTCCAGAGGAGGAATGGTCAGTGAAGAAAACAGGGAGAGACACAGACTGATTAAGGTGGAAATCTGAAACCGCCTTAGGCAAAAACCTCCTGTTAGTTCTTAGGACCACTTTATCTCTATAGAAAGAGATGAAATCAGGCTCCACTGACAGGGCTTGCAATTCACTGATACGCCAGGCAGAGGTAATGGCTACCAAAAACACAGTTTTCCAAGTCAAGTACTTAAGCTCTGCAGAGGACAAAGGCTCAAAGAGTGGTTGCATAAGCTGAGCAATGCAAACATTAAGGTCCCAAGCAGGAGCAGGGTCCCTAAAGGGGGGATTGGTGTGCAGCAATCCCTTGAAGAACTTACAAAACACAGGATGGGCTGACAGAGGAGAGGGCTTGCCTACTGACAAGATGGCAGAAACAGCTGCCAGATGCACTTTAAGTGTTGCTGGCCTAAGTCCTAAGCCATTAAGATGAACCATATAGTCCAGGACTGTAGGCAACCCAGCAGATTCTGGAGAAATATGCTTATTAGAGCACCAAATAGTGAACCTTTTCCATTTGGAGTTGTAAGTCTTTCTGGTGGAAGGCTTTCGAGAAGCCTTAAGGATATCCAGAACCCCTTGAGAAAGGTGCAGATCAGCAAACTCTAACTCTTCAAGAGCCATGCCTTGAGATTGAGAGATTTAAGGTTCGGATACCAAATCCTCCCCTGAGAGGATGTCAACAGGTTTTAATACCTGGGAAGGGACAGGGGAAGGTGGGACTGCTAAGGACAGCAACAGTGGGTACCAGGGCTGTCTGGCCCAGTCTGGAGCAATCAAAATCACTTTGCATGGTTGAGACCTGATCTTAACTAACACTGAACAGGAGAGGGAAGGGGGGAAAAGCATACAGAAATTTCCCTTCCCAATTCAGAATCAGAGCATCCAGGGGGACTGAGCCCAAGACTGGGGTCTGCAACAAAAGAGAGGAAGTTGGTGATTGTCTGGGGCTGCGAAAAGATCTATCTGTGGAGTGCCCCATCTCGAAAAAATCACTTTCAAAACTAGGGGATCTAGGGTCCATTCGTGATGGCCCTGGGATATCCTGCTGAGAGCATCTGCTAGGACATTGTCCTTCCCTGGGAGATGAACTGCTATCAGAGAGGTTTGCAGGGAATAGGCCAGGGACCACAACTTCATTGCTTCTGTGCACAAGGCCGTAGACCAAGTGCGTCCTTGCTTGTTGATGCACCACATTGTGGTGGTATTGTCTGTTCTGATCTAGACCACCTTGTTCTGTACAGATTTAGAAAAGGCTTGCAGTGTCAGAAACACTGCTCTGAGTTCCAAGAGATTGATGTGAAGCAGAGATTCTTGAGGTGACCACTGCCCTTGGGTGGTAAGATCCCCCAGGTGGGCTCCCCAGCCCAGCAGGGAGGCATCTGTGGTGAGTATCACTGAATGAGACTGAGTGACAAAAGGAACTCCTTGTCTCAATTTGTCCTGATCCTGCCACCATTGCAAAGCCTGGATAAGGGTTCGAGTCACTGGGACTAGTTTGGTAAGGGAATCCTTTCTTTGGGACCAGAAGGCTCTTAAGTGGAACTGAATGTCCCTCATCTGAAATCTTGCTCCCTGGACCACTGCTGTAGAGGCTGCCATGTGGCCCAGGAGCTGCAGGAAATGCCTTGCTGGTCGAGGCACCGGAAGGGTGAATGAAGAGGCCAGTTCCATAAGGGTCCTTGCCCTGTCCAGGGGAAGGAAGGCTCTTGCCCTTATTGTATCCAGCTCTGCCCCTATAAAGGTGAGGAGCTGTACTGTCTCGAGAACTGACTTTGGAAGGTTGAGTAGGAATCCTAAGGAAGTGAGCACTTGCTGAGTTATTTACAGATGTGACTTGACTTGGTCTGGAGATTGACCCACTATGAGCCAGTCGTCCAAGTATGGAAAAATGGAGATCTTTTTTCTCCTTAGGAAAGCAACCACTACTGCCAGGCACTTTGTGAACACCCTTGGGGCTGATGTTAGGCCAAAGGGCATTGCTCTGAGTTGATAGTGGCCTGAGGGCAACTCGAACCTGAGGTACTTTCTGTGGGAGCACCTGATGGGAATGTGAAAATAGGCATCTTTGAGGTCCAGGGAGGCTAGCCAGTTCCCTGGCCTTAGAGAGGGCAGAATTATTCCCAGAGTCACCATTTTGAACTTTGGTTTTAAAAGGTGCTTGTTCAGATATCTTAGATCCAGGATGGGCCGCCATTCTCCTGTTTTGGGGGTTAGGAAGTACCTGGAGTACAATCCTTTGCCCTCGTGTAGGGTAGGAACCCTTTCTATGGCTCTGAGAGCCAGGAGGGAAGAAACCTCTGCCTCTAGGGCAAGGGTCTCTGATGGATTTGCAGGTGGAAATGATCTGGTTTTCATCTTGGGAAATTTTTTGAAGCTGAGAACCAGTCCCTGGCTTACTACTTCCAGGACCCACTTGTCTGATGTCAGAGATTTCCAGTCCTACAGGTATTGGAGAATCGGCCTGGGCAGACCCATCAGGGTGTCTGCTTGGCAGGGGCTTTAGGCTGAGGGGTGGAAGCAGGCCTTCTCATTCCCCGTCTGCCTCTCCCTCTGAAGAACCCCCTCTGAGCATAAACAGAAGAGGAGGCCTGGGCTTGGTAAAAAGGCCTTTGAAAGGGCCTGCCCCTGCCCCTGGAATGCTGTCTATGAGGAGTGGCTTGCCTTTCTTTGGCCTGAGCACTCCTGTAGGTGGTCCTGTACTCGTCCATCTTTTTCATGTAATTCTCTGTCTGCTCCCCAAACAGAGAATTACCAATGACAGGGAAATCCATGGCCTTAGCCTGGGTATCCTGTGATAGGCTAGTATATCTGAGCCAAGCCATCCTTCGCAGGGCCACAAATGTAGCCATGACTCTAGATGAAACATCATTGGAATCCACAGCAGCATGAAATTGCACCTTGGATGCCTCAATCCCATCCGCAGCCACCTGCTCCAGCTCCTTGGCAAGCTGGTCAGGGGTCTGTTTAGCCAGAGCCAGCACAGTGTCCCACCTGGACTTCTGGTATCTAGCTGTGTAGGCCTTATCGTTAGCCTGCCTGAGTCCCAAAGATGCTGCCGTGTACTGCTTCTTTGCCATGGCATCAATCCTCCTGGAGTCCTTATCTGGGGGGTGTGATGCCAAGGGAATATTTGCCTTATCACAGGCAGCAGCCTGCACTACCCCAACATGGCTGCATTGCTGAGAAAGGAACTCCGTGTCCAAGCCTGAAAGGGTATACCTCTTGTCCATTCGTCTGTCCACATGAGGTATGGAGTTAGGAGTCTTTAGAATTTTAAATGTCTGTTTCCCAAAAGATTTATGGAGGGGAATAGACAGTCTCCTGGACTCTGGGATGTCCATCATTTCAACAAACTCAGGCTCCTCCTGATCCTCTACTGCTTCTTCCATTGGAAGCTGGAGGGTTTCAGCCACTTTCTTGTAAAACATAAAGTGGGAAGGGGACTCAGAAAGCCTAGGAGGAGAAACACCTGAAGGTCTGTCTGGGGAGACGTCCGGGTCAATAGGCACATCCAGACTTTCATAATCACCATCATCATCATTATCTTCATACTCTCCCTCCTCCTCCTCCGGGTCATAAAACTCTTCTAAGGTATAATCTTGAACCGGGGGAACTGACCGAACCGAGCCCCTGCCAGATGCTGCCGGTTCGGCCGGAACCGAAGTTAGCGATTGAACTATCCTTATCGCGTTGGCTATTTCATCAGCGGTCGGAGAAAGAATTTGTGGATCCGAACCGGATGATTTTTCTCTTCTCTTTCTTTTAACTGGAACTGACTCCTCAGAATCGGCTCTCCTTTTGCCCGAAGAAGTTTCGCCCTGGTCAGAGGGCACTCCTTCTGGTTCGGTCAGAACTGAACTTGGCTGGCCATCCGGGTCAGCGGACTTCTCGGCCTCCCTTTCCCTCAGTCTACCTACTCTCTTATCCAGGGTAGCTTTTGGAAAACTTTTACAAATTTGGCAGTCTGAATCAAGGTGGTCAAACCCCAGACAATAAACACAGGTGGTGTGGGGATCAGCCTTAGCAAAGGCTTCCCACACACACACACTGCAGTGTTGAAATCCAGTGGGCCCGTTTTTTTTCTTGGGTTTCTCAGACATAGAGCAAATTAGAAATCTCCGGAGTGACTGTTCAGTGAGGCAGAGTAAAGAATCTGACGGTTGGAGTTTAAACAACAGCAGATAGGGGCTTCAACTGAGCTCGCGCTGAACGTTCCACGCTGGCCATGGAAAGTTAACTCTTTGTTCTCCGGGGCAGTTGAAAGGCAGGACCTAACTGCAATAGTCAGAATACAGCAAGACTTCATGTTGTTTGAAAACACAGTTTTCCAAATCAAGTACTTAAGTTCTGCTGAGGACATGGGTTCAAAGGGAGGTTGCACAAGTTGAGCAATGCAAACGTTCGAATCCAAGGCAGGGGCAGGGTCTCTAAAGGGAGGATTGGTATGGAGCAATCCCTTAAAAAATTTACAGAATACAGGGTGAGATGCTAGTGAGGAAGACTTTCCCACTGATAGAAAAGCTGAAACAGCTGACAACTGTACCTTGAGAGAGTAGCTGGTCTGAGGCCTAGGCCATTAAGAGGGACCATATAATCCAGGACTACATAGATACATAGACAGTGTCGGCAGATAAGGGCCTATGGCCCACCTAGTCTGCCCATTTGAGCTTGTAAGTTCAGTTTGTTTTCCTAGAAGTCTGTTTCCCCTTACCCCTGCCCTCTAGAATTCCTTTATGTCTATCCCATGCATTCTTAAATCCCGTGATTGTTTCAGCCCCCACCACTTCCTCTGGCAGGGTGTTCCACTTGTCCACCACCCGTTCTGTGAAGAAATTCTTTCTCATGTTTCCTCTGAATCGTCCTCCTCCAACTTCATCCCATGCCTCTAGTCCTGAAACATCTTTTCACTTAAAAATAGTGTTTTCCTGCACCCTGTTCCTCCCTGTAAGATACTTGTATGTCTCTATCATATCCCCTCTCTCCTCCTCTCCTCCAGGGAGTACATGTTCAGTTCCTTCAACCTGTCTTCATAGGACTTGTGATGCAACCCATGCACCATCTTTGTTGCCCTCCTCTGAACCTTCTCTACCCTGTCTATGTTCTTACGTAGGTATGGTCTCCAGAACTGTACACTGTACTCCAAGTGGGGCCTCACTAGTGTCTTGTATAGTGGAATTATGACCTCCTTTTCGTGCTGGTGATGCCCTGCCTATACATCCCAGCATCCTATTTGCTTTACCTGATGCCTTGTCACACTGTTTCCCTACCTTGAGTCATCAGAGATGACAACCCCAAGATCCTTTCCTGCTTGGGCATGCTATATCCTCACCCCCAACTGATATATTGTGCCAGGGTTTTTGTGCCCCATATGCATTATCTTGCACTTCTTTGCATTGAATTTCAACTGCCAAACCCTTGACCATTCTTCAAGTTTCTGCAGGTCCTTCTCATTCTGTCTACACCCTCTGGTGTGTCTACTCTGTTACAGAGCTTTGTGTCATCAGCGAACAGTGAAATTCTGCCTTCTAGATCCTGTGCAATGTCACTGATGAAGATGTTGAATAGGACCGGTCCCAGCACTGATCCCTGTGGTACCCCACTGGTTACTCTTCCCTCTGTGGAGTGACAGCCATTTACCACCACCCTCTGTGTCCTGCCACCCAGCCAGTTACCTACCCACACTACTGTCCTGCCACACCCATATTCCCCAGTTTGTGTAATAGTCTTCTATGTGGCACAGTGTCAAAGGCCTTGCTGAGTCCAGATAGGCCATGTCCACTGCCCTCCCTGATCCACCTCCTAGTCACCCAGTCAAAAATTCAATGAGGTTGGTCTGACATGACCTCCCCTGGTGAAACCATGCTGCCTTGGGTCCTGTAGTCCATTGACAACCAGATGTTCCACCAATCTCTCCTTCAGTAGTGCTTCCATGATCTTTCCCACTACCGAGGTGAGGCTGACTGGTCTGTAGTTCCCTGCTTCCTCTTTGTTCCCACTTTTGTATAAGGGGACTACATCTGCTGTCCTCCAGTCTTTGGGTACCTCCCCTGTTTCCAGTGATTGGCTGAACAGGATAGCCAGAGGTTCAGCCACCACCTCTCTTAGTTCTTTAAGGACCCTGGGGTGCACCCCATCTGGCCCCATTGCTTTATCAGCTCTTATTAGGACTGTAGGCAACTCAGCAGTATCAGGAGAAATATGCTTCTTGGAACACCAAATGCTGAACCTCTTCCATTTGGAGTTGTAAGTCTTTCTGGTGGAGGGCTTTCGAGAAGCTTTGAGAATCCCCTGAGACAGCTGCAAATCTGCAAACTCTAACTCTTCAAGAGCCATGCCTTGAGATTGAGACTGAAGATTGGGGTACCAAATCCTCCCCAAGAGGAGGTTAAGAGGTTGTAATTCCTAGGAAGAGACAGGGGAAGGTGTACTGCTAGGGACAGCAACAGTGGGTACCAGGGCTGTCTGGCCCAATCTGGAGCAATCAGAATGACTTTGCAAGGTTGTGACTTTATCTTGACTAAAACTTTGAACAGAAGAGGGAAGGGGGGAAAGGCATACAGGAATTTCCCTTCCCAGTTCAGTACCAGAGCATCCAGGGGGACTGAGCCCAAGACTGGGGGTCTGCAACAAAAAAGTGGAAGTTGGTGATTGTCTGGGGCTGCAAAAAGATCTGTCTCTGGAGTGCCCCACCTTGAAAAAAATCACCTTTAGTACCAGAGGGTCCAGGGTCCATTTGTGATGGCCCTTCGAGATCCTGCTCAGTGCATCTGCTAGCACATTGTCTTTTCCTGGAAGGTGAACTGCTACCAGGGAGGTTTGCAGGGAGTAAGCCAGGGACCACAGTTTCATGGCTTCTGTGCACAAAGCCGTAGACCGAGTGCCTCCTTGCTTGTTGATGTACCACATGGTGGTGGTGTTGTCTGTTTTGACTGGAACCACCTTGTTCTGTACTGACTGAGAGAAGGCTTGCAGGGCCAGAAAAACTGCCCTGAGTTCCAGGAGATTGATATGGAGAAGAGATTCCTGAGGGGACCACACTCCTTGAGCAGTGAGGGCCCCCAGATGGGCTCCCCATCCCAGAAGGGAAGCATCCGTGGTAAGAAGAAGAAGAAGAAGAATCAGCATTTATATAGCGCTTTTCTTACATCCAAAGTGCTTTTACAAGCAATGCTAGACTGGTAGTGAAGTGACTGAATGTGTGGTGGCAGCCATATCGCACATCATCACCCACACACAGCCTGGATAATTGCATGAACCGGTTTATGGGAAGGGGAATGTTGGCCAGGACACTGGGAATGTTCCCTACTCTTTGCGAAGAGTGCCCTGGGTTCTTTTACTTCCACCTGGACACCCACCAGGACAACACCAGGATGGGTAGAAGGGACCTCGGTTTAACGTCTCATCCGAAGGACGGCACACCCCAGCAGTACAGCACCCCCCAATACTGCACTCGGATGCCAGCGATTTTTAGGTACAAGTCCAATCCCGATGTGGGATGAGAACCCACGACCTTCTGGTCCAAAGGCGGATGTGCTACCAACTGAGCCACGCTGACACCCTTTACATTGCATTAAGGACCACTGAATGAGACTGAGTATGGGACCCCTTGTCTTAAGTTGTCCTGATTCTGCCACCACTGAAGGGCTTGGATCAGGGTCCGAGTCACTGGAATCAGTTTGGCGAGGGAATCCTTCCTCTGGGACCAAAAAGTCCTCAGATGGAACTGAATGTCCCTCATCTGGAATCTTGCCCCTTGGACTACTGCTGTAGAGGCTGCCATGTGGCCCAAGAGTTGGAGAAAATGCCTTGCTGGTCGAGACACCTGAAGGCTGAAGGAAGAAGCCAGTTCTGTAAGAACTCTTGCCCTTTCCAGGGGAAGAAAGGCTCTTGCTTTGACAGTATCCAGCTCTGCTCCTATAAAGGTGAGAAGCTGTACTGGCTCGAGAACTGACTTGGGAAGGCTGAGAAGAAATCCTAGAGATGTGAGCACCTGCTGAGTTACCTGCAGGTCTGACCTGACTTGATCTGGGGACTGCCCCACTATGAGCCAGTCGTCCAGGTATGGAAAAATGGAAATCTTTTTTCTTCTTAGGAAAGCAACCACTACTGCCAGGCACTTTGTGAAAACCCTTGGGGCTGATGTTAGGCCAAAGGGCATTGCTTTGAACTGATAGTGGCCTGAGGGCAACTCGAACCTGAGGTACTTTCTGTGGGAGCGGTGTCACTCGGGTCTCTCACTGCATATGAAGTAGAAAAAATTCCAAAGACACGCCAAATACAAACGTGGAAAATTTATTGCAGAGAGTACCAGCAACACATGGAGCTCCCTCACCCAGCGCTTCGACTTCTCAAAGTCTTCCTCAGGGGTGTGGTCGAAGCGCTGGGTACGGGAGCTCCATGTGTTGCTGGTGCTCTCTGCAATAAATTTTCCACGTTTGTATTTGGCGTGTCTGACATTTTTTCTACTTCATATGCAGTGAGAGACCTGAGTGACACCACTTTCTGGACTTTCTATTCAGTATTACGAGCTGACCGCTCGTTGTGGTGAGCACCGATTTGATCCAGCCGAGTCGCAGCATTCCTTTGTTGTTGTCTCTTTCTGTGGGAGCACCTGATTGGAATGTGAAAATAGGCATCTTTGAGGTCCAGGGAGGCTAGCCAGTCCCCTGGCCTTAGAGAGGGAAGAATTATTCCCAGAGTTACCATCTTGAACTTTGACTTTAAAAGATGTTTGTTCAGATATCTTAGGTCTAGGATGGGTCGCCACTCCCCTGTCTTTTTTGGGGTAAGGAAGTACCTGGAGCACAGACCTTTGCCCCAGAGTAGGGTAGGAACTCTCTCTATGGCACTTACAGCCAGAAGAGATGAAACCTCTGCCTCTAGGGCAAGGGTTTCTGAGAGACCTACAGGTGGGAAGGATTTGGCTCTCATCTTTGGAAATATTTTGAAGCTGAGAACCAGTCCCTGGCTCACTACTTCCAGGACCCATTTGTCTGAGGTAACAGACATCCAGTCCTGGACAAAGTAAGCCAGCCTGCCTCCTACTGGAATAGGAGAGTCGACCCAGGCAGACCCATCAGGGTGTCTGCTTGGCAGGGGCCTTAGGCTGAGAAGTGGATGTAGCCCTGCTCATCCCTCTTCTGCCTCTCCCTCTGAAGAACCCCCTCTGAGAAAAGGGAGAAGAGGCCTGTGCTGGGTAAAAAGGCCAATGAAAAGGCCTGCCCCTGCCCCTAGACTGCTGCCTTTGAGGAGTTGCTTGCCTTTCTTTGGCCTCAGCACACCTATAAGTGGTCCTGTACTCATCCATCTTCTTCATGTAATTCTCTGTCTGCTCCCCAAACAAAGAATTGCCTACTACAGGAAAATCCATGGCCTTAGCCTGGGTATCCTGTGAGAGGCTAGTACATCTGAGCCAAGCCATTCTCCGAAGAGACACAGATGTAGCCATAACTCTTGATGACACATCATTGGAGTCAACAGCAGCGTGAAACTGTACTTTTGATGCCTCAATCCCATCTGCAGCCACCTCCTCCAGCTCCTTGGCCAGCTGGGGGGACGCCTGTTTAGCCAGTGCCAGTACAGTGTCCCACCTGGACTTCTGGTACCTGGCTGTATAGGTCATATAGTTTGCCTGCCTGAGTCCCAAGGAAGATGCCATGTACTGTTTCTTTGCCATGGCATCAATCTTCCTGGAGTCCTTGTCTGGGGGGTGTGAAGCCAAGGGAATATTTGCCTTGTCACAGGCAGCAGCCTGCACTACCCCAACATGGCTGCATTGCTGGTATAAGAACTCTGTGTCTGAGCCTGAAAGTGTATACTTCTTGTCCATTCTTCTATCCACAGGAGGTATAGTGTTAGGAGACTTTAGAATTTTTTGTGTCTGCTTCCCAAAGGATTTGTGGAGGGGAATAGACAGTCTCCTGGACTCTGGGATGGCCATCATTTCTACATCATCAGGCTCCTCCTGATCCTCCAATGCCTCCTCCATAGGAAGCTGGAGGGTTTCAGCCACCTTTCTGTAGAGCATAAAGTGAGAAGGGGACTCAGAAAGCCTAGGAAGGGAAACACCTGAAGGTCTGTCTGGGGAGATGTCCGGTTCCACAGGCACATCCAGACCCTCACTTTCACCATCATCATCCTCAAATTCCCCTTCCTCTTCAAACTCCGGTTCATAAAAATATTCCAGGGTATAATCTTGAACCGGGGGAACCAACCAAACTGAACCCCTGCCAGAAGGTGCTGGATCGGTCGGAACCAGGGGAAGCGATTTCACAATCCGAATCGCTCTGGCTATCTCTTCGGCGGTCGGAACATGAACCTCTGGATCCGAACCAGATGATTTTTCTTTGCGTTTTCTTTTTGTCGGAACCGATCCCTCAGAATCGGCTCTCCTTTCGCCCGAAGAAGTATCGCCCTGGTCAGAGGGCACTCCTTCTGGTTCGGTCGGAACCGAACCGGGCTGGCCATCCGGGTCAGCGGACTTCTGGCCTCCTTTCCTCAGTCTACCTAATCTCTTCTCAAGGGTAGATTTGAGACATTTTTACATATTTGGCAGTCTGAATCGAGGTGGTCAAACCCCAGACAATAAACACAGGTGGTGTGGGGATCGGCCTTAGCAAAGACCTCCCCACACTCACTGCAGTGTTGAAACCCAGTGGGCTCGTTTTTTTCTTGGGTTTCTCAGACGCTGGCCAACCTAACCAACACCCTTTTATGGCATCCGCCAGACAGAGACTCCTTATCGGTTCCTAACCGTGTCACGAGTATTGGAAAAAAACGTACTAAAACACGTTTTTTTTAGAACCGATAAGAACCGGTAACCACACACTAAGTAAAACACAAAATACAAGATTTCACTATCAAATGGTCGGTTCAGCCGAACCGACCTGCACTTTTACAAATTCCACACAGAATAACAGAACAATTTTTATCTAGTACTCACAGCACCACAGACAGAGACTGAACCGACTATGCAGACAACTTTTTCAGTTTAAAAACCGACGAAAACTGAGACTTTAACCGACTTTCGAACCGAGCTGAAGGAGAAGTCTCCGGAGTGACCGTTCAGTATGGCGGAGTAAAGAATCTGACGGTTTGAGTTTGAAACACTCCAGACAGAGACTCCAACCGAGCTTGAACTCAGCATTCTATGCTTTGCATAGAAGTTAACTCTTTGTTCTCCGGGGCAGTTTAAAGGTTGGGGATCACTGCATATGTCAGAATACAGCAAGACTTCATGTTGTTTGAAATTAAAATTCCGCAATGGCAGAAGTTGAAAAATTGGTTGGATTTTCTTTATTTAGTTGCACTCATAAATTTTAAACTGGTTGAAAAAAACAGTCATAATGTTTGTAAGTCAGTCATAATTGGTTATTCAACTGACTCCGGGGTCTAACCCTCCTCTTTATTCAGCCTCAGTATCCCTGCCTTAGTCTTTCTTTGCTCCCTAATGTACCTATAAAAGGTTTTATACCCCTTCATAACAGAGTTTGCTATCTTTTCCTCGGTTTGGGCTTTTGCTATTCTGACTGCCTTACCCGCTTCCTTCTGCTTTAACTGGTACAGTTCTCTGTCCTGCTCCTTCTGTGTTTCCTTATACTTCCTGAATGCTATCTTTTTCGCCCTAACCTTCCCTGCCACATAGTGTTTTTTTCTTTCATTTTGATTTATTCGCTTCACAAAGGCTTGTTGCCTCTGTGATGGCAGTTTTGATGTTTCCCTATTGTTGTTCCACCCCTCCTTCTTTCCGGACTAAATGAGAAGCACAAAAAATATATTTTATGCCAAATGTTTTTTTATTCTCATACAAATGTGGCACAGCAATCAGCGGCAGAAACAGCTGGAGAAATGCAGAAAAACCTTACGTTTCACCCAGTGAACTACTGGGCTTCATCAGAGTAATCAAATAGCCCATTTCCTAGCCTTTTTATACACCGTGTGTGATCATGTGACATTAAAACAATCAGGAATAATTCACTTACACCTACGTGGACCAATTAAATTTAATAGGAAACAACCAGTGTCCCCTTGTTCCAATACCAAAATTAGTGAAATGGAACAAACAAATAAGGAACCCCACTGATAATGACTACCAATATTTTTGTTTTAAATATAAACAGTCTTTATGACTATGATATATCATTGGGGGGGTTCTTATTATGTAAAGGCATGTATTCATAACTTTTTGATATCAAAACTACATAAAAAATCTAAAAAAGGCTAAACACTACTATAAAAATAGGTGTTTCAGCCTACACAGTACTGCAGACTCATAAGAAACTGTGCCTGAAAAAACAGTGTCCTGGTGGTGGTCACATAATTTGGACTAAATCAAGGATTCATGTTTAGAAATAATAATTAGTTATTCACCAAAACATTTAACATCTGAATTTATTCAAAAAGGCCAACACATACAGGTTACTCACCTATAACAGGAGTTCTAGGAATGGTATATGTTGTTTATCCACACTTACTGCCAGGTTCCTTGCCGCTTTAAATCTTGCCGGAAGGTCTTCAAGCTGGTTTCTCCCCACACACCAGGGTGATAAAACTCTCGGCTCCGCCCCATGACGCCAGATCTAGCCCGCTGGAAGCCAGGTTGTGCGTCGAAGCCGAGGAGGTCGGGTGGGTGGTGTGGATGAACAACATATACTATTCCTAGAACTCCTGTTACAGGTGAGTAACCTGTATTTCTAGGGACATGGATATGTTGTTCAATACATATTTACTGGCAGACTCCTAGCAGTTCTCCGGGAAGAGGGAGGCAAGGTGCGCACCCCCTACTTAGGAAATAAGGACTGGAGAACCGAGGTCCCAAAACCAGCAACCCAGCGTGACTCAAGGTCGATGTGGTAGTGGGTCATGAAGGTGTGTGTGCTGACTTCCAGGTAGCAGCCCTGCAGATTTCCTGGATAGGGACGTCCCTGGAAGCAGCCACCGATGCAGCAGTATGGCGGGTAGAATGAGCTCTTATCCCTTTGGGAGGCTCCATGCCCGCCAACCTATAGCAGAGATCTATGCAGGAGGTGACCCACCTGCCTATCATTCCCTTGACTGCAGGTCTGCCAGGTGCGGCTTCAGCGTAGGTGACAAACAGCAGGCGAACCTCTCCCCGAACTTCAGCCGTCCGCTCCTTATAATAAGAAAGCGCTCTTCTAATATCCAGAGTATGGAGCCTATATTCGGCCTCCGAGGTGTGACTGGGGTAGAACACCGGCAGAGTCAACACCTGGTTAAGGTGAAACTCCGACACTGCCTTCGAAAGGAATTTCGGGTGGGGGGTGCAGGACAACCTTGTCCCTGTGGAAGACCAGATAGGGAGACTCGATGGAAGCGCCTGGAGCTCTCCCATCCTTCTGGCTGACATGATAGCCACCAAGAAGGTGGTTTTCCACTACAGGTGAGAGATATCACACCTGTGCATAGGTTCGACTGGCTTGCCCATGAGCTTAGCCAGTACCAGCAGTAGATCCCATGGAGGTGGAGGTTCTCGCACCGGAGGGGATATGTGATCAAGGCCTTTGAAAAAGCGCCCGACCACCTTCTCCTACACCACCGACTGCTTCCCGGCCCGTGCCCGATAAGCAGAGATGGCTGCCAGGTGCACCTTAAGGGTTGTCGACCAAAGCCCTAGCTGAGAAAGGGACCACAGGTAGTCCAGAATGCTGGCCAAGGAACAGGAGGAAGGTTCCAACCCCTTACCCTGACACCAAATGGAGAATCTTTTCCATTTGAAGGCGTAGCATTTTCTGGTCAACTCCTTACTGGATGCCTCAACAACGTTGAGGACCTCATCAGAAAGACCCAAGGCCTGGAACTCTAGCTGCTCAGGAACCAGGCCGTCAGGTGCAGGGATTGAAGGTCCGGGTGGAGAACCTTCCCCTGGTTGACTGAGATCAGGTCGGTGGGCTGGAAGCCACCTCGGGAGTCTGGAGCTGAGGCTGAGGAGATCTGGATACCAGAACTGGCGGGGCCAGTCTGGGGCTACCAGAATCATCTGCGCCTTGTCCCTCCTCGCCTTGAGAAGCACCTTGTGGATCAAGGGAAATGGGGGAAAGGCACAGAAGAGGCCCAGGGTCCACGGCCTCGAGAAGGCATCCCCCTGCAGTGAGCCCTGCTGAGGGGGTTGGGCATGAAACAGCCTCAGCTTTGCATTCTCCCTGGAGGCAAACAGGTCCACCTGAGGTGTGCGCCAGTGGGAGAACAGATCGTGTACTACCTCCGGCAGGAGAGACCACTCATGAGATGCAGCATCTATCCGGCTTAGAGCATCGGCCAGAGTGTTGGAGGCTCCTGTCACATGTATGGGTAGGAGATCCACCTCCAGTCTGCTTACAAGAGACCAAATGCGGAGAGCTTTCATGCACAGAGGCAAGGAGCACGTCCCACCCTGGTGGTTTAGGTAGTACATGGTCGTGGTATTGTCCATCTGGACCTGGACCACTTGACCCCGTACAAACGGAGTGAAGGCGGTGAGGGCTAGTCGGACCGCTCGAAGCTCCAGCAGGTTGATGTGGCATCGAGACTCCTGAGGGGACCAGAGGCCATGCGCTCTGAGCTCCCCCAGATGGGCACCCTAACCAATCAGAGAGGTGTCGGTCGTTAGAGTGACCGTTGGTTCTGGGCGGACAAACGGGATATCCTCCTGCAGATGAGCTGGAATGATCCACCACTGGAGATCGTTCCCCATCTCCTGGGTCACTATCACTGGCTGGTCCAGAGGACCGGAGCACTGTGACCATTGGTGGGCCAGCCCCCAATGTAGGGGACGCATGTGCCAGTGGGCCCAATGGACCACGCTGGTGCACGCCGACATGAGGCCCAGGAGGCGCAGGAAGTCCCGGGCAGGATGCAATTGCCCAACCAGAAATGATTGGGCAAAGGAGGAAAGAACCTCGGCCCTGTCCACTGGGAGCCATGCTCTGGCTCGAAGAGAGTCAAGCTCTGCCCTGATGAATTGAATCACCTGCATTGGCACAAGTTCCGATTTGGCCTCATTGATGAGAAGGCTAATCTGAGAGCAGACCTGGAGGGCCAGATCCCTGGACCGCGCCACCTCTGGTCTGGAGGGGGCTGCAATCAGCCAGTCGTCCAGGTAAGGGTACACCTGGACCCTTCGGTGCTGCAGGAATGCTGTCACCACTGCCTTGCATTTGGTGAAGACCCAGGGAGCTGGAGAGAGGCTAAAGGGCATTGCCCGGAACTCGTAAAGGGACCCCTCCACCCTGAAGTGGAGGAATCGCTGGTGGGACAGAGGGATTGGGACATGAAAGAACGCATCCTGGAGGTCCAGAGAACAGAAGCACACACCTCGTTCCAAGGATGGGATGATCTGAGCCAGAGTGACCATCCTGAAGGTACGAGACCTTAGGAACTTGTTCAGGTCGTGTAGGTCTAAAATGGGGCGCCAGCCCCCCGTCCATTTTGAGACCAGAAAGTACCTGGACACAAACCCTGGGTCTGGAGGAGGATCCGCCACCTCCCTGATCACCTCCTTCTGGAGGGGCAGGGCAATGTCGGCTCGAAGAGCTGACAGAGAGGCTGCGGACCCTGTAGCCCCCCGTGGGGCGACAGCTCGACAGGGTGGGGCCTGCTTGAATTCCAGAGGCAGACCCTTTCCTACTACTTCCAGCACCCAGCGGTCCATGGTGATATCGGACCAGTCGGAAAGGAAGTGACGGAGCCGTCTCCATGGGGGAACCAGGAGGAGTGACGGGTTGTATGCACACCCTCAACCCGCCACTGGGCAGGCTTGGAGGAAGGACCGCCGAGGGACCTCCTGGACCTTTCCTCCCAGCTTCCTGCTGGAGGAAACTGCAGGCTTGGCTTTGGGGTGCCAAGTGTGAGCCTGCTGGCCCTGATGCTGGTGTTGCTGGGCCGGACGTGCCGCGGGGCTGAAGGCCGAAAGGGCTTACGCTGCTGCTGGCGGCTTTTGTCCTTCTGGGCAGATGTGACCGAGTCCAAGGTGGCATTGGACTTCTCGATCCTCTGCAGATGACCCTCCACCTCGGGACCAAACAAGTCGGTACCCAGGAAGGGAACGTCTGCCAGCTTGTGCTGGGTATCCGCTGTGAAAGTGGAGATCCGCAGCCAAGCTCTGCGGCGCATGGCCACTGCGGCCGCTACTGACCGGGCACAAGAGTCTCCAATGTCTAAGGCAGTTTGGAGCTGTTGCTTAGCCACCGCCCTTCCCTGATCCTGCATCTGCTTGACCGTTGTCTGGAGGTCAGCCGGGAGATGAGGAATCACCTCATCCAGGGAGCCCAAAAGGGCGTGTGGAAAGTGTGCCATCAGAACGGCCGAACTGGCCTGACGACAGCCTAAGAAGGACGCAGCATAGACTTTCCACCCGGAGTAGTCCAGTTTCTTGGACTCCTTATCGGGTGGCTTGTCCATGTCCTGAGCATTTCTGGAGCATCGGAAAACACTGTCGGTCACAAGCCCTTCGCAGAGGGATGCTCAGAGAATCCGGAGAGTGAACCAGTGGGAACAGCATCCTTTCGGGCCATCCTGGCCGAAGGTGCTGGACAAGAAGCTGGCCGCTGCCATAGCTCCAGAGCCGGGCCAACAATGGCTTCGGCCACCGGAAAGGCCTCCGTGGGGGGAATCTCCTCGGTCCAGTATCTCCGTGAGGGGATACTTGGCCGGCTTTGAAACGTGTTCGAGCTCCATCCCAGTAGACTCTGAGATAAGCTGAAGCATTCCCAGGAACGAGGATGGGCTCTCGTCCACCGACTGACCCCCAGTGGATTCCAGGTCGAGGGGCCTGGAGAACAGTGAGGAATCATCGTCAGACTCCGAGGAGTCTGCAAACAGCTGCCGAGGGCCTGAGCCACCCTCCACCTGCCGAGGTCGATCGGGAGTGAGGGTGACTGACAACCGATGGGGCAAACCCTGACCCGACTGAGAATCCTTGGTCAGGGCCCCAGTTTTAGGTTGTGGAGGCGGGTTCCACCACACGGGTGGCGCAGCCGGTTTCGGCCGAACAACCGGTGCCAGCTTCGGTTCCTCGATAACAATGAGGGGTTGTTTCGGCCACTCTGGTGACAGCCACTTAATGGCCGGGGAAGGCAACGGAGTCGGCTTGTTCCCGGTCAAAAGGAGCTGCTGCTACATCAGATCCTCGTAGCACCGACACAATTTGTGCCGGAGCCTATCCTCCAAAGAGGACGAAGACGAGGATGAGCGGCACCGACGCTTTCCTCGGTGCTGAGACCGAGACCGCTGATGTCGGCGGGATCAGCTGGACCGAGAAGAGGTCCGAGACTGAGACCTGCGGTGTTTCTGAGGGTGGGTCTGAGAGGGAGCGGGGGAAACCTGCTCCTCCCTCGGTTCAGGGACCTTAACCGGGGACTCCAGCACAGGAGGCACAAGCAAGTCCTCAGTTTCCACTGGGGGAACCGGTGAAGAAGGGTTGTCAGCTTCTCCAGTCGACAGCCCGTCCGACGGGTCGAGAAAAATCTCGACTGCGTCGACGGGTGTCTCGGCCGGCTGACCTGACGGGGACACCGAGAAGCCAGCAGCCTTAGCCGCAACCTCGACCGAAGTCGAGTGTCGGCTATCCGGGAAAGGGGACCTCTCCCGCTCCCACGAACATCGACGGTGGGACATACCCTTGGAGTCCTTCTTCTTGGACCAAGAGGAATGTTCCGAAGGGCCCTCTCCCTTGGTGGAGAGGGACTGACAAAGCTCCTTGAACGAAGCCATGTAGGAGGAGCCCAAAGAGAGCGGGATAAATGCCGCAACTGAAGATGTTGATGCGGCCTGGGCCGCTTCCTCCTCAAGGGCGATCATTTGTTCGAGCTGTTCAGCCAAGCCTGCCACCACAGACACCGCCCAACGGGCCTCCTTCGACTTTACTGGAGGATAACATTTCTCGGGGTGCCCAAGTTGCAATCTGGCAGCGCGATCCTCAAGAACCATGGCCGAGAAGGACTTGCACAAGTCGCAGGCCTGCGAATCATGCTCAAGCCCAAGGCAGTAAACACACGTGGAGTGCGGATCGGTCCGGGACATCTTCTGCCCACAGGGGCACCGCCGAAATCCGGGAGTCGACTTGTCCATCGCAGCCACGAGGGAAGAAAAAGTCCGAAGTCTTGTAAATTTTAAGATAAGTTTCGGGTTAACTGAAGAGTTAGGATCCAGGCCTAAAATGCAGAGCTAAAGGAGGAACCTGAGCCTGCCGTAAGGAAGATCCACAAGTGGGTGCAGCCGAGTTTTATCACCCGGTGGTGGGAGGTGCCGGCTTGAAGACCTTCCGGCAAGATTTAAAGCGGCAAGGAACCTGCCAGTAAGTCTGAATTGAACAACATATCCATGTCCCTAGAATTCTATGTTATCATTCAGGCCCAAATGTTTCCTAGCTCCTAACTCAAAAATCCAGAAGCTCTCCCGTTGTCCAATTAATTTTTTGATGTCACCACTGTGACACTTGGACAGCTGGTTCTGATTAACCTATGCATTTTGTAATATAAAAATATGTTATTGAATGTCTCTCATGAGAGATGCCGACAGTCTGTGGAATGACAACCCCCCTCCCAGGTTTTAGCTAATAGGTGTTACCTGGAAGGCCAAGAGATAATTACAGGCTAGAAGAGACTTAACATTTAGGATCTCCTTTTTATGTGACTAATTGAGCTTGCCAACTGCCAAGATAGATCATAAACTTTTATAACGTTCAGAGAAAACACAGTAAAAGTCACATGGTGATACAAAAGCATGTTGCACCTCCGTGAGATCTGGCAGAGAGACATAACAAGTCCTTTGATGTCCTGGAAAGGGGAAGCTGCTCATAGATCAAAGACCACCCAAAGCTAGTTCTACTTTTATAGGCACAGGTTTTGACTGACAACAGGAACTTCCTGTTTGGGAACAGGAAGTGAGTGATAATAGAGCCACCAAAGACCCACCATCCTAGAAGGGCAAGAGTAGCTCTCCGGCCCCCTCTAGCTGCTGGAGGTCTGCCTCTGAGCAAGTAAGGGGTCTACTGAGAAATATAGGATATTCTTGTCTCAGAACAGGACAATCAGGAGCTTAAAGATCACACAGGCAGAAAGTTAGGAGACAGAGAAAAAAAAACGAGGAAAGAGTAAGGATTGCAAACAGTTAAGGGGCCAGAAATAAGACATTATGGGAGTGGTGCAGTGCAGTGGCTGTGGAGCAGCAGTCTTCCGGGAGACGTTCTGGAGGATGCGGTGTTGTCCCATTTGCAGGCACCTCTCTGGGCTGAGGGAGGAGGTTGCTCATCTCCAGGCTGAGTTGGCCAGGATTTGTGGGACCTCCTCTTCCATCCAGGGACCACCAGTGCCACTGTCGTTGCCTAAGAGGTTGCCAAGAAAGAGGAGTGGTTGGACCACAGTGGGCTCAGGGAGGGTGAGGGTGGTGGAACAGAGGCACATCCCTCCAGTTTTACCTCTCCACAATTCCTATGCCATGCTGGCAAAGTGTGGTTCCTCTATGGAGGCACCCGCAGTGAAGACCAAGGAGGATGCTG
Organism: Neoceratodus forsteri; assembly: GCA_016271365.2. Classification (NCBI taxonomy): domain Eukaryota; kingdom Metazoa; phylum Chordata; order Ceratodontiformes; family Ceratodontidae; genus Neoceratodus; species Neoceratodus forsteri. The sequence goes on along the minus strand of CM057458.1, from coordinate 1,137,924,928 downwards.
GGAACCTCCACAAATGAGACCCACAGGAGGGTGGCAGGGGACCCCACAGGGAAAGGAAACAACTCCTCGTGGGGGACTCCATTGTTAGGAAGGTAGAACTGGGGGAGGAAGGGGAGAGGGAGTAAGGTGCCTGCCTGGTGCCATGGCTTGAGGGACAGGAGCGAATCCTCAGGATTGCCGGAGCAGCTGCACAGGGTGGGAGTGGATGTCATTGTCCACCTAGGGACAAATGACCTGGCTAGAAAGGGATTAGAGAAGTGCAGGAAGAGTTTGTGGAATTGGGGAAGGGCCTTAGACAAGTAGCACGCACGTAACCTTCGGAGGTGCTGCCCATCTATGGCGAGGAGAGGCTAGGTGTTCCGCACCATGGGATTCAATCAGTGGTTGAAAACTGGTGTGGAGCCCAGGGATTGGCTTCATTGGGACTGGGGGTCCACCTGGAGTGATGCAAGCCTATACTGGCATGATGGGCTGCATCTGTCCACGAGGGGAACCTGGATCCTAGGTGATAGGTTTAAATGCTTCATTGGCAAGCATTTAAACTAGCCAAGGGGGGAGGCACTGGAAAGGAGCAGGGAAATCCTAGCCCCCCCCAAAAAAATAGCGGTAGTAAGTGCGGTAAACACCAACATAAAGGTGTCGATAGGGAGAAGGGCAGGGGTAAATGGAGAAAGTGACAAAGGCAAGAAGGACAGGGATGGGGCAAAAAGGAGTAAGGCCATCAGGAAATGGAGGGTAATGAGTTCCAATGCCCGTAGTCTGGGCAACAAGCTCCTGAGCTGGTGGCCTTGATGGAAGAGGGATGCCTGGATATCGTGAGCAGTCACAGAAACATGGTACACAGAGAACCATGACTGGGATGTTAACATACCAGGGTACATAACCTACAGGAGAGACAGGCAGGAGAAGAGGGGAGGAGTAGTCTCTCATGTAAAGGAAGGGATAAAAGCAACTGAACAAAAGAGTAAACAGGGAGGAGAGGAGGCATTGTGGGTCACCTTTGAGACTGGAAAGGGCACCAGAATCCGCACAGGGGTTGTGTACAGACCCCCATGTCAGGGGAAGGGAATGGACAAGGATATGATAGAAGGCATTCTTAGAATGGCAGAGAAAGGGGAGATACTGTTGATGGGAGACCTGAATATGTCAGACGTTAACTGGAGCACATTTGCTGCAGCCACATCCAAGAGCAGGGCCATTCTTGATGCCCTACAGGTGGCAGGCCTCAGACAGCTAGTTTCGGAACCCATTCGTGAGGGAGCAATTTTAGACCTCGTACTCTCAAACGGGGGCAGTGAGAGGATCTCAGATCTAGAAGTGGGTTGCCATCTGGGAACAAGTGACCATCAAACAGTGTGGTTCACGTTAAACCCAGCTACAGAGTCAAGCCATACAAAAGTGAGGGTACTGGACTTCAGGAGGGCTGACTTTGGCAAGAGGGAGAGTGCCTCAGAAAAGCACTAGCAAACAGGCTAGAAGGAGGTGTGGAGCAACAATGGGGAATCATCAAACTGTCATCACAGAGGCAACAAGCCCTTGTGTGAAGCAAATAAACAAATCAAATGAAAGAAAAGCCACTATGGTTCTCAAAAGAGGTGGCTGTGAAAGTCAGGAAGAAAAGATAGCATTCGGAAGTATAAGGAAACACAGAAGGAGCAGGACAGAGAGCTGTACCAGTTAAGGTAGAAGGAAGCAGGAGGAAGTCAGAATAGCAAAGGCCCAAACTGAGGAAAAGACAGCCAACTCGGTTAAGAAGGGGGATAAAACCTTTATAGGTACATCAGCGAGCGTAGAAAGACAAAGGAGAGGATAGTGAGGCTGAATAGAATGAACGGTGGGTGGGCAGAGGGGACAGTGAAAAGCAGGGATACTAAATGAATATTTCTGCTCAGTATTCACAAAAGAGGAGGAAGTGCCTAATCCAATTAACAGAAGCACTCTTGATAGGGGGTTGATCCCAGTCCTTTCACAGAAGAAAGGATTCTGCAAGAACTCCTAAAACTGAAGGTGGACAAAGCAATGGGGCCTGATGGAATTCACTCCAGAATTCTAAAAGAATTAAGGGGGGAACTAGTGAAACCACTGGCTACTCTTTTTAATAAATCATGGGAGGATGGTGTGGTACCAGAGGACTGGAGGAAGGCGGATGTGATTCCCTTCATAAAAGTGGGACCAAGACAGAGGCAGGAAACTACAGACCTGTCAGTTTGACCTCTGTGGTAGGGAAAGTGATGGAGTCACTTCTAAAGGAAAGAATAGTTGAGTACCTAGAGGCCAGTGGGGCACAGGACACAAGGTAGCATGGGTTCTGGCAGGGAAGGTCATGTCAGACGAATCTAATAGATTTCTTTGACTGGGTGACCAAAGTAGTAGACCAGGGAGGAGCTGTGGACATGGTCTACCTAGACTTTAGCAAGGCATTTGACACAGTCCCACACAAAAGATTAATAGTCAAATTAACCAGCCTGGGAGTGGGTCCCAGGGTGGTAGCCTGGGTAAAACATTGGCTGGACAACAGGACACAGAAGGTAATTGTAAATGGAGTTCACGCTGAAGAAAGAGGGGCTACTAGTGGGGTACCGCAGGGTTCAGTATTGGGTTCAGTCCTTTTTAATGTCTTCATAAATGACATTGCAGAAGGACTGGAAGGAAAAGTATGCCTCTTTGCAGATGACACACAGATCTGCAACAGGGTTGATACACAAGGAGGCGTGGAAAGGATGAGAAGGGACTTGGCAAGGTTGGAGGAATGGTCAGAAGTATGGCTGCTAGGATTCAATGCAAAGAAGTGCAAAATAATGCACCTGGGAAACAAGAACCCAGGGAAGAATACACAATGGGGGTGGGGAGGTAGTATCAACAAAAAAAAGGAACGGGACCTGGGGGTAATTGGCATCAGATGACCTTAAGGTTAGCAAGCAATGTGGAAAGGCAGTAGGGAGGGGCTGGGCGATACTGGGATGCAGAGGGAGAGGCATCAGCAGCAGAAAACAGGAGAAGTTGTTATCCCTCTGTACAGACAGTTGGTGAGACCCCATCTGAGTACTGCGTCCAGTTCTGAGACCCCATCTCTGCAAGGACATAGACAGGATAGAGGCAGTCCAGAGGAGGGCAACTAAAATGGTGCAGGGTCTGTAAGAGAAGCCGAGAGGAGAGACTAAAGGAGCTTAATATGTATACCCTTGAGGAAAAAGAAGGGAGGGGGACATGATAGAAACTTTTAGTACCTCAGTGGAATCAACAAAGTCCAAGAGGGTAGCATCTTTCAGAAAAGAGACGGCAAGAACAAGGGGACACAATTTAAAGATAGAGGGAGGCAGTTCAGGGCAATGTGAGGAAGTATTATTTCACAGAGAGGTAGTGGATACATGGAACAGCCTTCCTGAGGAGGTTGTGGGGTCTAAAACTGTGGGAGAATTCAAGAATGCATGGGACAGACATAAGGCAATTCTTGTGGGGGGGGTAGGAAGAAATAGGCTGTTGGTTAACTAGGATCTGCGGCCTATCCTATAGGTAGGGAAATGGGCAGACTAGATGGGCCAAGCGGTCCTTATCTGCCGTCAAAGTCTATGTTTCTATGTTCTATGTCTATGTTATGATTCTAAAGTCATTTGAAAAAAAAAAGTTTTGCTGAGGTCACAGAAATTTTAATTTACCTTTGATAAGACATCCTGTTTTGCATAGATATATTTTTTTTATATTCTGACAGGGAGGAGCTAGGTGATCTCACGCAAAGAGGTTGGCAAAGCCAGTTTTTAAACAGTATTCTGTTTCCCATTTATACACAAATGTTTGGACTCTGAAAAAGCAACATCAGGCACTGTTAGGAGATAAGTATACTGTGGTGGGAGATTTTGTCTGCACTTTTAAACCTGCTTTGTTTTAAGTGATTTGTATGTTTTGTGATATGTGGTTCTGTATTTACATTTTACATTTTTGTATCTATTTTGAAGTAAACCTCTACTTTAGAGACTACTTGGTGTGCCTTTGAATTTCTTTTTCTTGACAAGGGAAGCATACATGGTTAAAGCTGACACTGCACAAAGCTTACTGGTTTTACCAAACCGGGAAAAGGTAATAATTTATTCTGAGGTCTTTAATAGAGTTTTAAGGGCTCATTTTGTATGCCTGGTTAGGTGCCCATAGGCAAAAGATATCTGTCCCCCCCCCCCCGAAGAGCAGAATTATCTGAGCCTGTACATTGGGTACGCTAACAAGAGGTTCACAGTTTGAATCCCTCCAAAACTTGAGACCAAAGGTTGATTTGAACCCACAAAACACACAGGAGGGTTACCTTGTTTCTGTTAACTGTTCACAAGACTGCGCTCGGAGGTTGGCACTTTGGGAGTAGAGGGCTGATCTGCTGAGTGGGTTTGTGACAACCACCTCTAGGCCCTATTTTAACCAATTCCAACCCCACAAAGTGAAAAGTATGATCACCTTGTGTGCTGGAAGAAAGATGCTTCACTATAGCATAACTGTCATCCATCCTCTCTACAACACGTATGTGTTCACCCATCCTAGCCTTGAACTGTCTGGTGGTCCTACTTACATAGTAAGCCCCACAAACACACTGCAACAAATAGACCCCACTACTACTGCATGTGATAAAATCTTTGATCACTATGTCCTTTCCAGTAATGGGATGTCTAATAGACTTACAGGTGTGTATGTACTTGCAACAAACACACTTCCCACATCTATGTGTATCCGTGGGTGGGGGAGCTAGTACAGTTTGCTTAAATGGTTCTGGTCCTGGGATGATGTTTTTAATTACCGTATCCTTAATATTTTTGGTTCTTCTAAACACTACTTTTGGTCCTGCATCTATAATCTGTTTCAACTTATATGGAGCACAAGGTGATCATACTTTTCACTTTGTGGGGTTGGAATTGGTTAAAATAGGGCCTAGAGGCGGTGACATCAAGAAATTAATTGGACAACAGGAGAGCTTCTGGATTTTCGAGTTAGGAGCTAGGAAACATTTGGGCCTGAATGATAACATAGAATTGTCGGCCTTTTTGAATAAATTCAGATGTTAAATGTTTTGGTGAATAACTAATTATTATTTCTAAACATGAATCCTTGATTTAGTCCAAATGATGTCACCACAACCAGGACACTGTTTTTTCAGGCACAGTTTCTGAGTCTCCAGTATTGTGTAGGCTGAAACACCTATTTTTATAGTGGTGTTTAGCCTTTTTTAGATTTTTTATGTAGTTTTGATAACAAAAAGTTATGATTACATGCCTTTACATAATAAGAAACCCCACTGATGATATATCATAGTCATAGTCATAAAGATGGTTTATATTTAAAACAAAAATATTGGTAGTCATTATCAGTGGGGTTCCTTGTTTGTTTGTTCCATTTCACTAATTTTGGTATTGGAACAAGGGGACACTGGTTGTTTCCTATTAAATTTAATTGGTCCATGTAGGTGTAAGTTAATTATTTCTGATTGTTTTAATGTCACATGGTCACACACATGGTGTATAAAAAGGCTAGGAAATGGGCTATTTGATTACTCTGAGGATGCCCAGTAGTTCACTGGGTGAAACATAAGGTTTTTCTGCATTTCTCCAGCTATCTCTGCCGCTGGTTGCTGTGCCACATTTGTATGAGAATAAAAAACATTTGGCACAATATATTTTTTTTATGCTTCTCGTTTAGTCCAGATGGATGGGTGCTTGTTTTTTCAATTATTTGTTGATACAATATGGATTTAGGACCATCATTTTCCTGGTGCTCCAGTTCTTTCTTTTTTCAGCTCTCCTTCTTGCCTGTTTGCTAGTGCTTTTCTGAGGCGCTCTCTCATTTTGACAGAATCAGTGCTCCTGAAGTCCAGTACCTTCACTTTTGTATGGCTTGACTCTACAGCTAAGTTTATCGTGAACTACAATATTTGGTGGTCACTTGCTGAGTAAGCTGCCTATCTGATAAGCAGGGAAACTGATGTATCAAATTTTTTTGGCCATGGTATCCAGTTTTATGCAATCCTATTCAAGGGGCTTTGCAGAGAAAGGTCCCTTAGCTCTCTCACAAGCAGCCACCTGGACTACACCTTGATGATCAGGGTGAGCACACCAGAATTCAACCTCCATCTGTCAACCTGATACTTCTTTTCAGTCTTTTTTCTATGGCTGCAGCTGAAGTAGGTGCAGACAAGATTTTTAAGGTGGCTTGTCATAATGATTTGTAAATGGGGACTAGCAGCATCCTTGCAGCAGCTAGCCCCATCATGTTCATGAACTCTGCATCCTCATATCCTCCTCAGTTTTCTGAGGGGGGATGTTGAGGGTATTCATCATTTGCCTAACAAAGGAGGGAATGGATGAGTGCCCTTTGTAGGGCTTGGAGGGGAGCCAACTTTCTGTTCAGGTAAATCATCTGGTCCAACGGGTTTGCCATTTTTTTTCCTCCTCCTCCTCCTCTTCATAGTACATTTGTTCCTCCCCCACCAGAGAAAGGGGGGCATATTCATAACATTTCCCATGACCTAGAAGGCCTGTAAAAATTGCCACATTTTTCTGATGTCCTCTGATAAGGGCATCTGTCTTTAGTCCAAAGCTTGCTCCTTTTCTTTTTCAGCAGGAGTGGTAAGGACATGCTTTTCTTTGTGTTGTTTCTTTGGCAGACACTGTTTTCAGTGCCTGCTCTGAGGCTCTCTTCTTTGTATTTTTGCCATCACTGTACTCAGGGTTCCCCCTTTCGGACACTCTGGTATCTTTACCATGCCTTTCTGATGGCTGAGCAGCTTTATCTTTTTTTATCTGCCCACTTTGCCAGGAACTGTTGCTCTATTTCAGAAGACAGACACTCTGATGCATGCTTTCCACCATCATTAGGAACTCCCTCAGAGCCTTTATTATGTTTTGGTGACATGGAGGCAGACTGAGAAGCTAGAAACTCTTCACTTTTCCTAGCCCTTTTCCTTTTTTTTTTTCCCATAGATCTTTTTTTCCCTTGGGCGGGCGGGCATCCGGCAGGCTGTTCAGACCGTCCCGGCCTCCACCGCCTTGCACCTACCTGCCTGACTCACCTTTTCACAGTTTCCTCTATGGATTGCCCCGCCCGTGGTGGTGGGAAACGGAGGGCCGCCCCTCTTACCACCTGAAGACTCAGTTATCTAGAACCAGGGTCGGTGGTCAGGTGGCAATGCGGTAACTGAGGCAGGGCAGCCTGGGCTTCATTGTCAACATCAACCCTTTTCTCTTTCTGTCCTGTCCGCAGTAACGCAGTACTAAGCATGTGCTAATGGAGGCACACACATCCTATGGAACTGCATCCCCTCCCTTCAACATCACTCACACTCTGGCGTTGCCACCCGGCTTCCAGCAGGTGGCAGCCGAGGAGTGAGATGGCAGAGCTACCCGCCTGCTGAGAGGAGAGTTGTCCATCAGATGCTCAATCGTCTCTTCCCTGGATGACCCCTGGCGACCCAAGCTCATTCCCAAACCCAGGTCCCTTGTGTGGGAAAAGGTAAGGCATGCCAGGCACCCCAGCCCTCTTCACCACTGGTCCTGCTAATTTTTAGCCCTTTTGCATTTTAGAGCAAAACTTAACACAGAGCTCACAATTCATAAAATTTTGATATGAAGCCAGGCACCATAGCCCCTTTCTGGCCAAGGAAGAAATAAATATTGGCATATGTTCTATAAAATGGCTTATGACTTATACCTGCCAACTGTATAAATCTGGTGAGTTTATTTCTAATTTAGTGTATATTGCACTGCTGTATGTCATGTATACCTTTATACTCTGTATCATTGCCTCTAACTTATGTATGCTGTCCTGCCCGGGACCTCCTTGTTAATGAGCTTGCTCAAGGGAGCCTTTTCCTGATGAAATAAATAAATGAAATGAACTTTCAACAGTTCTCAATTTCTTCCTACACACTGTATAGGGGACCAACTTCACTCCTTATCCTGCAGTGCCATCTTGTGGCTCTATTTCATACTAACATAATAAAATGCCAGCAAAATAGGCCTAACGGTCTTTCGTGTCTGCTCATTTGGTCAGCCCCCACCCTGGGAGCTGACCTTGCTGTCCCTCTCGCCCTCTCTGGCTTCTCCCTTCCCAGTCCTGGATATTCTTGCTGCACAGGACTCTGCTTCCAGAATCCTTCCCCTGTACCTGTCCCACCCCCTCTGAACCCCTCCACCATCTCTGCCTCCACCAGGCCCCTGGGCAGCTCATTCCATGGCTCCACCACCCTCTCAGTGAAGTATCACCTTCTCCTTTCTCCCCTGAATCTCCCCCCTCCAGCTTCCACCCAAGCCCTCTAGTTGCCCCCCTTCTTCCCTTCGGAGCACCCTGACTGCTCCTCCCCTATTTACCCCTTCATGTACCTGAAGACCTCTATCATGTCCCCCCAGTCCCTTCTCTCTTCCAATGTGTACATATTTAGCTCTTCGAGCCTCTCCCCATAGGTTCTATCTCCAAAGCCCCACATCATTTTGGTTGCCCTCCTCTGGACCCTCTCCAGGAGTTTAATGTCCCTCTTTAAGTGTGGCCTCCAAAACTGCACGCAGTACTCGAGGTGTGGCCTCACCAAGCAGTTATACAGAGGGAGTATCACTTCCCTCCTTCTGGAGGTGATCCCCCTTGCCTTGGCCGCTGCCTTCCTACAAGTCTCAGAGTTGTTCATCTTGACATCCACCACCACCCCCATCTCCCTCTCTGCCATTGAGACTTGTAGCATTTCTCCCCCCAAGGGTGTACACTTTGCCCAGGTTTCTGGCTCCCAGGTGCAGTACCTTGCATTTCCCTGCACTGAACCTCAGCTTCCACTTTCTAGACCTTTCCAGAGCCTCTAGGTCCCCCTGTAGGGCCACCTTCCCCTCCTCCCCATCCACCACCACCCCCAGTTTTGAGTCATCTGCAAAGAGACTCATCTCACTCCTGATACCCTTCCTTATGTCAGAGACATAGGTGTTGAACAGGAGGGGCCCAAGGACAGATCCCTGAGGGATCCCACTAATGACCCTCCTTGGGGATGAGACTATCCCACCAACCATGACCCTCTGGGTCCAGTCCTGGAGCCAATTTTCTATCCATCTAATCATCTGATTCCCCACCCCCATTTCTCCCAGCTTATCCAACAGGCCCCCATGAGGAACAGAGTCAAATGCCTTGCTGATGTCAAGAAAAAGGACGTCCACCAGTCTACCCAGTTCCAAGGCACTTGTCACCTAGTCATGGAACTCCACAAGGTTTGTCTGACACGATTTCCCCGGGATGAATCCATGCTGCCTATTGTCCAGGCACCCCAACTTTTCCAGGTCCCCGCCTAGCCTCTTCTTGACAATGCCCTCCATCACTTTGCCCACCACTGATGTCAGGCTGACAGGCCTGTAGTTCCCTGCCACGTCCCTTGATCCCCCCTTGTGGATAGGCACTATATGCGCCACCTTCCAGTCCTGGGGCACCCACCCTGTCCTCAAAGAGATGCTGAAAAGTTCTGCCAGGGGTTTTGCCAGGGCATCTACCAGTTCTTTCAGCACTCTGGGATGTAATTTATCCGGCCCCAGTGCTTTCTCTGTCTTAAGAGACCTGAGGGCTTCCCTCACTCTCTCTGCCACGATTTCCACCTCCACTACCTCATCCCCCTGCTTTGCCTTCCCGCCACCTGCCAGTGATGGCCCCCCCTCCCCAGACCTGCTGATCGGTAAGGGCCCCCCAGTTTCACTGTCTCCTCCCATGTAAGATGCAGCCCCCCCATTTTCCTTCATGAAAACTGAAGTGAAGTACTCATTTAGTACCTCAGCCTGCTCCCCCCCGGGTCTTGTGCCCATCCTTCCCCTGTTTTAATCCTGCTAATCTGCCCCTTCCACCCTCCGTTTTTTCTCCAATATATCTAAAGGACCCCTTGTTCCCTCTCCTAATTTCCCTGGCCAGGTTCTGCTCCTTCCTTACCTTAGCCACCCTCACCACCCTAGTGGCCCCTCTGGCCATCAGCTCGTACTCCCCTCGATCCCTTTCACTCCTTGAGCACTTGAAATGCCAATAAGCTGCCTTCTTTCCCCTCACCACCTCCTGAACCTCCCTGGTCCACCAGAAGGGTTTACGGGCCCTAGCGCATTTCCGTCTTACACTTGTACATGTGCTGGTAGCATCCTGCACCCCCCTCCTGATGATTTCCCACCTGCTGTCAGCATCCATGTCTGACCCAATCCCATCCAAATGCTTCTTAAGAATCCTTCCCATTTCCTTGAAATCCTCCCCTGAAGTCAGTTACCTCCGTCTTTGTGTAGTCTTCGACCTCTCCTAGGTCCAGGCAGAACCAGACTGTGGCATGGTCGCTCCCCGCCAATGGGTCACTTACCTCCAGGCCCCCAATCTGGTCACTGTCTGCCAGGACCACATCCAGTATCCGGGCCTCCCTGGTCGGTTCCCCCACCTGCTGAGTTAGGAATGCGTCCTGAAAGACATCCAACAACCTCTGTTCCCTGGCCGCCAAGGATGTCACAGTCTCCCAGTCTGTTCCTGGCATGTTTAAGTCCTCCAACACCACCACCTTTCCCCTGCCCAAACTGCAGTGTCTCCCAACATCTGCCACCAGACTCTCCTCCAGCTCCTCCCCAGCGAGGGCGGTCTATACAGCGCTCCTATTTTAACTCTCTTGCCCCCACCCTTGTTAAGGTGACCCAAATCGCCTCCACAGTTCCCTCCGCCTCCTCCACTCCTCCTATGCCAATGTAGTTTTTGACTATTATTGCTACCCCTCCTCCCCTTCCCCCCCCCCATCCTTCCTGAACATGGTGTAACCCTCCAGGTTCAGGTCCCAGTCGTGCCCTGTGGTGGCCCAGGTCTCAGTGACTGCTGCCACATCCACCTGTCCCTTAGTTAGCATACCCTGGAGCTCAGGTATTTTATTGCCCAAGCTCCTGGCATTTAGCAGGACTACCTTCCAACCTTTCCGTATACTTCCATTTCCCCTGCTCGCGTTCCCATGGGGATTCTGTCTTCCCCCGGTTAGCACCTTACCAGTCGGCCTTTTCCCACATTCTTCCAGCTCCCCAGGGGGGTGGAGACAGATTCCCTCCTTTATCGGACCCCCCTCAACAGCCTTTTCTCCCTTCCCTCCCCCTTCACAAGTTTAAAACCCACCTTTCACCAACAAACCCCTCTATTTTCAACTTAAGGATTTCCCTCCCTTCCAAACTGAGATGGAGCCTATCTCTAGCATATAGCCCCTTATCCTCCCAGGTCTCCCCCCAATCCCCCATCAACCCATACCCTCTGGCCCCACACCACTCCCTGAGCCACTGGTTCATCTCCCTAATCTTCCTCTTGTGTTCCCCACTAGCTCTTGGCATCGGCAGCATTTCCGAGAAGGAAATTACGTATCCTATGTCATGGCACACCCTGGCAAGCTCCCTGAACCTTGCCTTTCTGAAAGAAAAGCACACTGATTATTATGTATTGCTTTACTTAACTAATTTGTTTTTGTTCAACTGAGTTTCAGATATTTTGTTATACTTGTTTTATATGATGTCCCATGGATGCACAGTAAGAAAAAATTACTTACCATAGTAATCTTGTTTCTTCCAAGGTAGTGTTACTGTATTCTGACTAACGCAGTTAGCCCTTCCAGTTGAACTGCCCCAGAGATGAGAGAGTTGAAAGCCTATTTGCTAATAGTGGAATGATCAAGAGGCTCGAGCTCGGTTTGCAAACCACTGTCCCTGGTACATTCTATGTAACTGCCAGATTCTTACGAGCAACTACGCTAACAATAATAGCTAAGCTATGCTAATCAATAATCTATATAAAAACTAAAATAGTCCATTGACTATAGAACCCAAATATAGGGCATGTGAAAGACTCAAGTCGCAGATGCCCAAGAATGACCACCCCAGTGGCCCAGTATTTTCTATAAATAACAGCTGGAGTGCAGTGCCCCCCCCCCCCAGTTCTAGTAGGGGAGGCAGGGTGGGAGGTCAGAATATAGTAAGACTCCCTTGGAAGAAACAAGATTACTACGGTAAGTATTTTTTTCTCCAAACCCCAGGAAGTCTTACTGTATTCTGACTAATGCAGACTACCAAGCAGTGCCCCTTGGAGGTGGGCACAGAGCCTACTTAGGGAATAGGCTCTGCAGGACTATTGTACCAAACCTAGCATTACTTCTGGCCTAGGTGTCCAGGGAGTAGTGCTTGATGAATGTATGAACAGTTTTCAAGGTAGCTGCTTTACAGATCTTAAGCAAAGGGACATCTCTAGCAGCTGCTATGGAAGCAGCTGTCCCCCGGAGGAGTGAGCCCTCAGACCCACTGGTGGCTCCTTACCCAGTTTGCCATAGCAGAACTGAATGCAAGCCACAATCCACCTTGCAGCGGTCCTCTTTATGGCTGGCTTGCCCTTTCCCACTTCGCCATAGGTGAGGAATAGCTAGGTACACTCATTCCGATGGCTCTTTGTCTGCTTTAGATAATAGCTAATAGCCCTCTTCACATCTAGGCTATGCAGCCTGTGTTCTCCTGAACTAGAATGGTCAATGAAGAAAACTGGCAATGTAATAGACTGGTTCAAGTGGAAGTCCAAGACCACTTTAGGGAGGAATTTCCTATTTGTTCTGAGAACAACCTTATCCCTGTGGAATACAATGTAGTTAGGCTCCACTGACAAGGCCTGTAGCTCACTGATTCTTCTTGCAGAAGTGATAGCCACCAAAAAGACAGTTTTCCATGTCAGATATTTTAGCTCTGCTGAGGAAATGGGCTAAACACGGGGCTGCATTAGCTGTGCTATGCAGATGTTCATGTCCCAAGAAGGAGTAGGTTCCCTATGGGGAGGATGCAAATGAAGCAACCCTTTAAAAAACTTCTTGAAAATAGCATTAGAGGCTGGCCTGGTGGTGCTGAAGGCTGAGGCGCTGGACACCTTACCTTGCGCTACGCCAGTGACCCATGTTGGGGAACGAGCATGGGCCGCTGGGGGTCGGCAGGGGAGGAGACGGATTGAGTGTCATATGGACTGCTCTCCTTCTCTGGGGAGGGGAGTCCTCAGTGGTCAGCACTTGCCTGCTCACTAGTGGAGGCTAGGAACAGGGCACCACGCTGCAGAAGGAGAAGGAGCTGGGGCAGACGCTTGGAGGGAGCACATGAGGATGCGTGCGCGCTCCTCTCCGCGGGTGCACTCCTCTCTGCGGGCGTCATTGCACGCCCCAACTCCTGGGAAGCAACCAGGAAATAGAGAGAGCCACAGCACAATGGTGGAGAGAGCCTCGCAGACTCCGCTCCCGGCCAGCCACGGCACTGGCCCACTGAATTCGATCTCCGGTGGGGGTTGCTGTACCCCACCGGCTCTGCCAGGGGGGTAAGCCATGGGAGTACGGGTAAGCGCCGGTTGGTGGATGCTGGGGGATGGGGCTGGGGGCTCTCTCCAGATGACAGCCAGCTCAGGAGAGAAAAAAGTATTAACTGCAAACAAAAAAAAAAAAAGAAGAAAATAGCATTAGAGGCCAGGGAAGGGCCCTTCCCTGCTGAGAGGTAGGCAGAAACAGCTGGTAAATGCACCTTGAGAGTAGAAAGCCGAAGGCCTAGAGAATGCACGTGTGTCAAATAGTCCAACAGGACTGCCAATCCTGCTTCCTGTGGATCTGTATCCCTTTGGGAACACCAGATAGAGAACCTTTTCCCTTTTGAAGTATAAGTTTTCCTAGTGGAAGGCTTCCTAGAGACCCTTAGGATGTCCATCACCCCTTCAGAGAGATGCAAGCCTGCATACTCTAGGTCCTCAAGAGCTAGGCCTTGAGCCTGAGGGACTTGAGGTTGGAGTACAGGATCCTCCCCTGGGACGAGGTCAGGAGATTGTACCTCCTGGGGAGGCAAACTGGACTGGTGACTAACAGGGTCAGCAGCACTGAGTACCACGGCTGTCTGGCCCAGTCTGGAGCTATCAGAATCAATGTCACTGACTGACATCTGAGTTTGGTTAGAACTCTGGAGATCAGAGGAAATGGAGGGAAGGCATACAGAAATTTGCCTGTCCAGTCCAGAAGCAGTGCATCCATCAGCACTGAGCCCAGAACTGGTGGTCTGCAACAGAACTAGGGTAGTTGATGATTGTCTGGGGCTGCAAAGAGGTCTGTCTCTGGAGTGCCCCATCTCCTGAATACAGCTAGTAGGATCTGCCTGTTCAGAGTTCATTTGTGATTGCTCCGATTGATCCTACTGAGTACATCTGCCAAAACATTGTCCTTCCCTGGCAGATGAACTGCTGACAGGGAGACCTTGAGGGAGTAAGCCAGGCTCCAGACCTTCATGGCCTCTGTGCACAGAGCAGAGGACCTGGTCCCTCCCTGTTTGTTTATGTAGTACCTGGCAGTGATGTTGTCTGTTCTGATCTGAACCACCTTCCCCTGTACCATTGTGGCAAATGATTGCAGTGATAGCAGCACTGCCCTAAGTTCCAACATTCCTGTTTGGTCCATGTACCATGTGCATTGTGATCCCCTAGGTGAGCTCCCCATCCCAGTAGGGAAGCATCCATGGTCAGCAGTGCAGTAGGAGGCTAATGCAGGAAAAGGAGCCCTACCCTGAGGTTGTCTCTGTCCTGCACCACAGCAAAGCTTGCACTAGTGTGGAAGTCACCAGAACCACCTTGGACAGAGAATCCCTTCTCTGTGACCAGAAAGACCTGAGGTGAAACTGAATGTCCCACACCTGAAACCTCACCCCTGGGACCACAGCTGTGGCCGCAGCCGTATGGCCAAGGAACCGAAGAAAATGCCTTGCTTGTCGAGGGATGTGCAGGTGGAAAGAGCCTGCCAACTGAACTGTGCTGTCCACTCTTGCCAGTGGCAGGATAGCTTTTGCCTGAATTGTGCCCAGTTCTGCCCCTATAAACTCCAGAAGCTGAATTCGCTTTAGAACCAATTTTTTGAGATTTACTAGAAACCCCAGGGACTGCATGGTATCCTGCGTGATGATCCGAGATTCCTCTACCTGCTGGGGTGAGTGTCCCATGACTAGCCAGTCATCCAGGTAAGGAAAGACAGTGACTCCTAGCCTTCTCAGATGTGCCACTACTACTGCCAGGCACTTTGTGAAAGCTCTTGGTGCTCAGGACAGGCCGAAGGGCATGGGCCTTGAACTGATAATGGCCTGATGGCAGCTTGAACCTGAGATATTTTCTGTGAGACTGCCTGATGGGATGTGGAAGTAGGCGTCCTTGAGATCCAGCGATGCCAGCCAATCCCTTTGCCTTAAAGTGGGAAGAACCATAGCCAGAGTGACCATTTTGAACTTTGGTTTTGTCAGGTGCTTGTTGCGGTACCTTAGATCCAGAATGGGTCGCCACTCCCATTTTTCTTCAAGGTTAGAAAGTACCTTGAATACAACCCTTTATCCCCACAAGGTAGAGGAACAAGTTCCACTGCTCTGCTTTGTAGCAGAGTGGACACCTCTGCCTCCAGCAGGGCTGTTTCTGAGTTGGTGGCAGGTTTAAATGATCATGCTCTTGTTTTTGGAAATGATTTGAAGCTTAGAGCAAGACCCTGGCTTATTACTTCCAGGACCCACTTGTCTGTGGTAATGGATTGCCATGCCTGGAAGTAATAAGTCAGCCTGCCTCCTACTGGGGTTGGGGAGGCGGCCCAGACAATCACCTCAGGGGGTCTGCTTGGCAGGGGTCTTGGGCTGAGAGCTAGGTCCAGCACGACCGGCACCTCTTCTGACCCTACCCCAAAAATAGCCTCTTTGCTGCTGGTAGACAGGGAAAGCCTGGGCACAGTAGAAAGGCCTCTAATAAGGTCTGCCTATGCCTCCCCTACTTTGCCCTCTCCTTGGCTGCAGCACTCTTGTATGCCACCCTGTATTCATCCATCTTTTTCACATAGGCCTCAGTCTGTTCCCCAAAAAGAGAATTCTGCACTAGGGGAAAGTCCAGGGCCTTAGTCTGGGTGTCCTGGGAAAGGTTAGTGCACCTTAGCCATGCAAACTTCTGCGAAACAGCAGTGGCCATCACTCTTGAGGCACTATCATTGGCAACTGCAGCCATGTGGAATTGGTACTTGGCTGCCTCCACAACATTTTTTGCAATTTCTTCCAGGTCAGCTGCTAGCTGAGGTGAAGCCTTGCTAGCCAGTTGCTGGACAGATTCCCACAGAGACTTCTAATACCTTGAGACATAAGCCACATAAGAAGCTTGCCTGTTGCCCAGGGAAGCACCCAGGTATTTTTTCTTAGCCAAAGAGTCAATTCTCCTGGAATCCTTTTCAGGAAGATGGGAAGCTAAAGGAATGCCTGCTTTCTCACAAGCATCAGCCTGGACCACTCCTTCATGGCTGCAATGGCTAAACAAAAACTCAGTGCCATTGCCATCCAGCAGATACCTCCTGTCCATCTTCTTATCCACAAGGGGTATAGAGGTGGGAGTTTGTAAAATTTTCATGGTCTGTCTCTTGAGGGATTTGTGAACAGGAATTAAAAGTCTCTTAGGAGCAGGCACATCCATCATTTCGACATAATCTGAAGTGAACCGGAGTGATGGCCGGGGGACGTTGACCTGGTTCGCCCGAACCGGTCTGCAAGGACTGGATAATATGGATGGCCTTTGCTATTGCTTCCACAGTTGGAACCGCAACCGCTTGTTTCTGTGGTTCCAAACTGGCAGTTTTTCTTTAATTTTTTTGCTGCAGGCGTTTCAAGGCCCATATCAGCAGCTCTCTTACCAGTGGAGGTTTTGCCCTGGTCAGAAGGCACCCCCTCAGCTTCCACTGGTTTATCTTTAGTTGTGGAACCAGACTGACCTTCAGTGTCAGTTGATTTTTCAGCCATTCTCTCCTGCAGTCTACCGAGTTGCCTATCCAGCATAGACTGAAGGACATTTTTGCAAATTTCATAGTCTGCCTTAAGGTGGTCAAACCACAGGCAGAACTCACAAATCAGATGCGGATCAGCCTTAGCAAACGGCTCACCGCACTCTGTACAATGCTGAAACCCAGTGGGACCAGTTCTTTTCTTGTGTTTCTGTGACATAACCTCAAACACACTTTTTTTTTTTTGCATTTATCCACAGTGGGCTGTTTAGACCCAGATAACAGATAGTAAAGATATTTGGCTAAATGGTCGGTTTAATGACCGAGGGGAAAAAATGAAAATTATGTGCCTACCGTAATTCTTGATCTTCCTGGACGAAATCTCCATCACTCATTCACACTAATGGGACTATGCCGGAGGCGCTAGGACCCAGCAGGAGCCAAAAATCTTCAGGAGGGCCGGTGCCTAGGTAGGGCCACGAGGAAGCAGCACCGTGAGCCCGGCTCGCACCGTATAGGCTACCTCGCCGTCGACTCTCCAACCGCCTCAGTACCTTTTTTACTGAGGAGGTGCAGCGTAAACTAACCTAGTGAAACTAACCTATGTCAGACATAAGATAGGCTGAATGACCCATGTAAGAGGGGACAACACAACAGAGTCTTCACAGCCCAGCCACTGAGGGAGTGAAGACCAAAAACAGATGAGAGAGCTCGGGGGATGGAGGGTGGGCATGTGAATGAGTGGTGGAGACTTTGTCCAAGAAGATCAAGAATTACGGTAGGTATGTCATTTTCATATCTTCCTGGACATAAAGTCCCCACCGCTCATTCACACTAATGGGAGAGTACTGAGCTAAATAATCTCCCCGAGAAGGGTAGCAGGAGAGAGGAGCTCACTTAGGACAGAAGTCCATTAAGGATTGTCCTGCCAAAGGACTGATGCTGCCTAGCATGGACATTCAAAGTGTAGTGCTTTACAAACATGTGCACAGAGCTTCAAGTAGCTGCATTGCAGGTGTCTGCAATGGGCACATTTCAAATTTCTGCCAGAGATGCTGCGACTGCCCTGGTAGAATGAGTGTATGCTCTGCCATCCAGTTTAACCTGTGCCATGGAGTAGCACTGGCGAAGACATGCCACCAGCCATGCTGAAATACGTCTGATAGCAACAGGCTGACCCAGCCAGGCCATGCTGAAAGAGACAAACAGTTGTTTTGATACGCGGATTTCTTTAGTTCTGTCTCAATAGAACCCCAAAGCTCTCTTAACATCCAGAGAATGAAGGGTACGTGCCCCCTCATTCTGGAAGTTCACAAAGTAGGTTGGAAGGACCAATGGCTGGTTCAGATGGAATTCTGAGACCACTTTAGGGAGAAATTTAGGGTGAGTTCACAGAACCACCTTATCTTTGTGAAATACAGTATACAGAGGGTCTGTGACCAAAGCATGTATTTCAGACACTCTGCGAGCAGAGGTAATGGCCACAAGGAAGGCGATCTTCCAGGTTAGGAACTTCAACTCACAAGTTGCTAGGGGCTCAAAAGGTTTACGGGTGAGCATGTCTAGCACAAGATTAATGTCCCAGGCGGCTACCGGTCACCTGACCGGTGGCCTGGTGTGAAGTATGCCCTTAAGGAACCTCTTGACCAGAGGTAATTGAGCCAGAGACACAGAGTGTACAGGCTTGTGGTACACTGAGATCGCGCAGAGGTGAACCTTTACAGTTGAATATTGCAGACCTGTATTTGACAGGTCCAGAAGATACTCCAGGACTTTGGTGGGTGGGAAAAGGGGTCCCAAGAGGACTTTGCACACCAGATGGAGAACCGCTTCCACTTAGCCATGTAGGTTTTTCTAGTAGCTGGCTTGTGTGCTGCTAACAGAATGTCTGAGACTCTACATGAAACATAAAACCTATTCACCTCTATCTTCTCAGGAGCCAGGCGCGGAGGTGAAGGGATCTCAGGTTGGGATAGACCACTGGGCCCTGGGTCAGCAGGTTCATTTGAAGTGGAAGCTGTCTCGGAGAAGTTTCCGATAATTTATTGATTTATGGAAACCAGATCTAACGAGGCCAGAATAGGGCGATGAGGATCATTCTGCCCTCCACGCCTCCAGTTTGAGCAGCACCCTCTGAACTAAGGGAAGAGGGGGAAATGCATACTGAAAGCATCTTGTCCACTGCAGTCTGAATGCATCCTGACAGAAAACGCCAGGTCCTGAATTTCTGGAGCAGAAAAGAGGCGGTTTTGCATTGAGTGGGGACGCAAAAAGATCCAGGTCCGGAGTTCCCCACTCTTCAAAGAGCAATTGCATGATGTTTGTGTCAAGAGACCACTTGTGAGGATCTGTTTCTGTTCTGCTGAGATGATCCGCCAGATCATTCTGCACTCCCAGCAGGTAAATCCCTTGAATCAGAGCTTTGTGTTCTAGGCACCATTCCCACACTATCATCGCTTCCCTACATATGGGGTAAGAGTGTGCTCTGCCCTGTTTGTTGATGTAGTACATCACTGCTTTGTTGTCCGTTTGAAGGAGAATGATCTTGTGGCACAGAATGTCCTTCAAAGCTCAGACCGCATACAGGACAGCTCTCATTTCTAGAACATTTATGTGGAGTTCAGACTCGTCCTGATTCCATCGACTTTGAGTGTAGAGATCTTGACAGTGAGCTCCCCATCCAAGTAGGGATGTATCCATGGTGATGGAGATCTGAGATTCCAGAGAGGCAAAGGGAACTCCTTCCAGAAGGTTGTCCTCTTGAGTCCACCAGGTGAGTGACCATTTTAGAGGTTCCATCACCTTGATGTGAAAGGACTGGGGATGTGTGGTTGGGGACGACTGAGTGCTGAGCATCCACTGAGTTGTCATCATGTGAAGGTGAGCCAGAGGCACAGTGAGCACTGAGGATGCCATGAGACCCAGCATCCACTTCATCGAGAGAGCTCAAACCGAGTCATTGTCTCTGATGAAGTGGGCCACCTGAAGGATGTCGTTCCTTCTGTCCTTCAGAAGAAAGGCTTTTGCATTGGAGGTATCCAGAAGGGCTTCTATGAAGAGGAGCCACTGGGAGGGCTGTAGCTGTGATTTTCCCTAAATTAACAGAACTCCCATGGACATGAAGAAATTGGAAGCCATAGCCACGGTTTCTCGAGTCTCTTGACTGGAGGGGCTTGTTAGAAGCCAGTCGTCCAGATATGGAAACACCTGAATTCCGAGCTTCCTGAGATGCGCTGTGAGAACTGCAAAGCACTTTGCAAAGACTCGAAGCGCCAAGGATAGCCCAAAGGGCAGGACTCTGAATTGGTAGTGTTGACCCAATGCCACAAATCTGAGGTATTTGTGGTGGTTTGGGTGTATGAGAACACGCTGGTAGGCATCCTGCATGCCCAGGGAGGCCAGCCAGTCATTACAATGAATCAGAGGTAACAGGGAGCTGAGAGATATCATCTTGGACTTTTCCTTGTAAAGGAATTTGTTTAACTTCCTCAGATCGAGAATAGGGCACATACCTCCTGTTTTCTTTGGAATTAGGAAGTAATGGGAGTAGAAACCTGTGTTCAGAAGGTCTTGAATCTCTGAAGCAAGAAGGTCTGACTGAGAGACAGACAGCTTGGGCTGTCGGGTGGGTGATCCGGAGGGGTTTCTGAAAGGTTTAGAGAGTATCCCTCATGGATTATCCTGAGTACCCATTTGTCTGATGTGATTGACTTCCGCTGGTCATAAAACTGAGTCAGATGCCCTCCTACTGCCGAGGAAGAGTCCCCCTCAGACCGCTGAGGTGGGACCTGGGCCGGAATCTCAGAGGGTGGCACTAGGTGCTTTGGGCCCTGTGCCTTCTGCTGCATTTTCTTTTGTGGCTGGGGGCTTGATTTCTATTGAAACCCTCTTTGCCCTTACCATGAAAGGACTGACGGTTATGAAACTGACGCCAGTTCCCGCCCCATTGAGGGGCTGCAGATGGCAGTCTGGACGTTTTGATAGCCGTTCTAGTTTTTTGTGTGGCCTCCAGTGCCTGCTCGACCTGAGGGCCAAACAGATACGTACCATCAAAAGGCAAACTCATAACTCTCTGCTGGGCATAGTTTGTGAATCCCGACGTGCGTAACCAAGAGTGACGTCAGGTGCATATACTAGCTGCTGCTTCTCTGGAAGCAAAGTCAAAGGCATCCACAGCAGCTTTAAACTGCTGATTATTGGATTCAATGCCTCTAGTAATGGTCTGAAGAAGTTCTGTGTTAACGTTCGAATCTGGAAGAGCTTCTACAGTGGCCTTGAGCGAATGCCAGAGGGTATACTCTTACTGAGAGAAATAACCCTGGTAGCTAGCAATGTGCATGCCCAGACTGGAGGCAGCAAAGACTCGCTTTCCCAAAGTGTAAATTTTGTGCGATTCCTTGTTTACTGGGTGTGCCATCAATTTTTTTAGGAAGAACGGCTTTGTCATTCTCTGCCAGGACAACTATGGCATCAGCAAAGGCTTATGAGGCCAGAATAGGACGATCCTTGGGAGGGTCGTATTTCCTATCTATGGACTTGGCCATAGAGGGAATAAGCGATGGATTATCCCACACCATTTGTGAGAGGGTCTCAAAAGAGGGTTGCACGGGAGGAGTCAATTTCACAGGAATATCCAGAACATGCAGATACCGTAGACGTAGCAATTTCCCAGGATCAGTCTCTGAAGCCTGGAGAAAGAGTGTGGTATTCATGCTCTTAAGCAGAGGCTTAAAGGAAATGTCTTCGACCAGAGGCTCTGCTGGAAGAGATGGTTTATTTGTCACCCCCAGAGAGAACCATCGTCAAAGTCGTCCCACAATTGAAGGTCAGGATCAGGCTCAATATCATCTCCCACTAGCCCTGGAGGGACAGAGTATATAGGAAAGGGAGGAAAAAGAGGAGGAGGAGCTCCACAAATTGGAATCAAGAACCCCAGTGCCCACGAGGCACCAAAGGCGCTCCCTGCACCGGCATAGGGTGTGGCGCCAAAAACACCAGTGGCGCTGGCACAGGATGTGGCACCAGATGCGGTGCCAGTGGCGCCGCAGAACCAGAGGCCCCTAACTCCCCACTCAGGGAGGGAAATCTGAGAAATTCAGCAGGAGATAAAGGCACCTGTGCTGGCCCTTGTGCCACAGCCATATGAGTGGGAAAAGCACCAGAGCACAGCATCGACGGCACCAGAGAAGGCGCCGCATGACTAGGAAGCCCCAACTGCCCTGCCCGTAGGTCAGAAACCGGTAGGCCCGAGGCCCTGGCGACAGACTCACTGGCTCAGGTAGGAGAGACAACCGCCAAACCCATTGTTCCATAAGAGCGGCCCAGTGGTGAAACTGCTCACCGGAGGACCCTCCAGGTGGTGCGTAGAGACTCCGGAGTCAAGGATGCCGGTCACCAGGAACAGAAGCTGTAGGAGACCCTGGAGGAGTCGGAGTAGAACCCCTTCCCCTCGCCACAGATGATCGATGTGCAGACATACCAGAGGGCGACCTTGAGCAATGCAGTTTCTTTTTCGATTGGGAGGCCGAAGAAGAACTCGAGGTCGAGCAGTGCCGAGTCCTCAACGAGGATCGAGAATGGGACCACTTCTTTATATGCTTTCAGGAGGACCGCCCAGCCCCCCTGAGCACTGGATTGCCCGTAGTCAGACCCCCCCCCTTCCCCATAGAGTGCAGCGGACCAGACCCAGCCCTGCTGAAAACACAGCTTTCATGTGAAGTCTCCCTACTGTCACCTACCCCATTCATGGTCGACTCCGTTGAAGGAGGGCTGAAGATTTCTTCTTGAAGAAAATTACTTTAATACTATATTCTTTTTATTTTATTTTTTTACTGAATTTAATAAAAGAAGATTTAATCAAATACTAAAACGATTATAGCTGCTGTCATACAGATGTGAAGTTTTGACTCCCAGAAGGCAGGCAATGTCGTTACTGAAGCGCACTCGACAGCGGGGAAAAAGGAACTGAGGCAGTTGGAGGGTCGACACCAAGGTAGCCTATATGGCACGAGCTGGGCTCGGGTGCCGCTTCCTCACAGCCCTACCTAGGCGCCAGCCCTCCTGAAGATTTTTGGCTCCTGCTGGGTCCCGTAGTCCCATTAGTGTGAATGAGTGGTGGAGACTTTATGTCCAGGAAGATCAGAGAAAAAACTCAGTTTTTGTTAACCAAAAATCTACAAGTCCCCAGAATAAACTTTAACAGGCGAAACTAAACTTTTGCTTCAAAAAATAAGTAAATGTCTCCGGTTTCCTCCCATTTGTGAAAACTGATCAGAAACTGAAAAACTTACTGGAAAGATGAAAACCTAGGCTAGTCTAACCTGTAACCGAGGACAAAGGTTTGATAATTTCAAATAAAATAAACGGTGGTTATAAAAACACACGAAACTTGTACTTCAACCAAAGGAGCTGAGGAGAAATCCCCGAGACGACTTCATAAGCAGGTGGAGTAAAGAATCTGGCAGTTACATAGAATGTATCAGGGACAGTGGCTTGAATACAGAGCTCAAGCCTATTCAATGTTCCACTATTAGCATATAGGCTTTTAACTCTCTCATCTCCAGGACAGTTCAACTGGAAGGGCTAACTGCATTAGTCAGAATGCAGTAAGACTTCCTGGGGTTTGAACTGATATTGTATTCAAAGGTGCCACAAAGAGTCAGAAACATCACAATAAAGTTTAGGACATACAGTGTACATTCAGGGGACAAAAGGGGTTGAACAAAGCTTGTGGCAGTCAGCCTTTGCCAGGAGCTGGAAACAAATTTTACAATCTGTAAAGCCTGTTGGTCCTGTCCTTCTCTTCGGTTTATCAGACAAGCTAGCTTCTGAAGACTTTGTGAAGAAAAACACATGGTCAGTTTCAGTAGGGGTTCTGACAGAGAGAGAAAAAAAGATATTCTATCAGAAGAAAATGGCAGGTTCAGAAAATGTAGTCGTCCTACTATGAACCACTAAGTACCCCACCATAAACCACCAATAGAGGTTGTAAACTGAGTTAGGAATGAATCATGGTCCAGTTCCTTCAAAAATGGGAACCATGACTGCAAATAAAGGAGGACCACTAAAACTGGTGATAATTACATTACAAATAGCCAAAAAATGAAAATTAATAGCGTTTTCCCAAAGGCGGCAACCAAGCTCTGACAGACTTTCTCTGGTTCCTGGGAACTGAAATGGGAACCAGAAAAGTGCTAAAAACAAACAATATCTGAAAAAAACCTAACCTAATGTAGAGTTTTTTTTATTATTATTTTTTTATTTTAAATTTGGTAACCAGGAAAGGTACACTGAGCCAAGGCTCGTTTCTAGGTGCAACGCAGGGGAGGGGAGGCGACTGAGTTATCAAGTTCAAGTTAAACAACACAGTTTTAAATAAATTAAAACACTTCTGGAGACAAGAATATCAAACTTGAACTTTGAAGCAACTGCTCTCTTCAGGCGGAGAAACAAATCTGAAGCCAACTGCCTAGAGTGGAACATGATACCAGGCAGAGTTTGAACCTAGTTCAAAATTTCTGTCATTTGCTTAGGTTCTATCTCGGGGGCATCTCTCTTTCTGTGTGTGTGGGGAAGAGATACTTAAAGTGTAAATATCCAGTGAGAGATTCCTAGGGTTAGAAATGTGTATGTCCTCAGCAGAGATCATGTAATGTCTAACTGAGTGAGGGGGCCAAAGACTACTGGATTTAGGCCTCCCCTGCACTTGCTGGGCTGGGCCCTTGATGGCTATATTAATGAGAGGGTATGAAAACACAGGTTACTCACCTGTAACAGTAGTTCTAGGTGTGGTATATGTTGTAATCCACATGTCTGGCAGTATCCTTTTCCTTTAATTATTGCCGGAAGTCTTAAAGTTGACTCCTCCCACCCACCTGGGTGGTGTATTTTTTATTTTTTTTTTATTTATTAAATTCTCGGATTACGAATACCTTTGAGCAGAAACTGCTAGTTTACAAAGGTTCCACGTCAAAGGATGAGGGTCAACGTACATACAGAGGTAGTGAAAGAATGCACAATAAACAACCAAAACAACTAAAAGAAAAAATAAAGATACTCAGTTATAACATACTTTGAGATAATATTCATATAACGAGCAGCTTGAGTAGGCAGCTGGCTGCGGTAACAATAAGAGATAAAGGGCACCATAGGCAGTTAGTATTGCAGGCGTGCGACCGGGAGAGGAAGTTGGCAGGCTAATGGGCCACTGTCCGATGGTGGTGGAAAATGTCTTGTACCAGTGGAGATGTGAAGCAGGAAAGGAGTCACAAGAAAGGCCCGTGCCAGAGGAAATAAGACTGGGAAAGGGCGGGCTGTGAGACATGAGTGAACTGGGAGGTGTTTAGAGAGACCTGTGTTCAGAGAAGCAGTCACATTGAGTGGTAGAGGTGAGGTAAAGTTTGAGATTCCTTTTGAAGGGTCCAAGTGTAGTAGAGGAAAGTGCTTCTTTATTGAGGGAATTGAACCACTGAGCGGCTCTATAGATAAAGGACCGCTGACCCATGGAGGTATGACATCTAGGAACCTGAAAGGTTAGAGATTGGGCACCATGTGTTTGTTGAGTGCCACTGTAGGTAGTAAGGAGTGAGCTAACACCAGGTGGCATGAGACCGAGGAGAATCTTTTTGGTAAGTAAACAGGTCTGGTACTATATTCTGCTGAGTAGGGGTAGCCAGCTGGCCTGTGCATAGAGGTCACAGGTGTGAGTTTGTCGGGCCACACCCGTTAGTAGTCTACAGGCTTTGTTGAAAGAAACTGAGATCCTGTGGAGGGCACTTGTTGAGGCAGAGCCATAGATGGCAAGGCCATAGTCAACGATAGAGGTGACAGAGCTGTAGATGGCTAGTTTAAGGGCATCCGCAGGCATACAGTGCTTGTGTTTGTGTAGTAGTCCAATCCGTATATTGGCAGTCTTGGCAACAGTGTCAATATGCGAGGTGTAGGAGAGGGTACTATCCAGGGTAATACCAAGGTACTTGAACTCCTTGACATGTTCGAGTGGGTTCCCAGCGTGGTTCTTGATGGTGAGGGACGGAGAGTTGTGCCTGCTCCGTCGGTTACAGAAGAACATGGCTTTAGTCTTGCTGTGGTTCAGGACAAGTTTATGAGAATTGAACCAGTCTTCGATGCGCTTGAAGTCGAGCTACAGCTGGGATTCAAGGACTGTAATGTCATGGTGGCTGGAAAACATAGAAACATAGAATTTGAAGACAGATAAGGACCACTTGGCCCACCTAGTCTGCCCATTTTCTACCTAACAGATAAGCTGCAGATCCTAGTTAACAACAGCTTACTTCCTCCTACCCCCCACTAGGACTGCCTTATGCTGTCCCATGCATTCTTGAAGTCCCCACTGTTCTTGACTCCACGACCTCCTCAGGGAGGCTGTTCCATGCATCCACAACTCTCTCAGTGAAAAAAAATACTTCCTTACATTACCTCTGAGCCGTACCCCTTCTATCTTCAAATTGTGCCCCTTGTTCTTGCACATCTCTTTTTCTGGAAGATGCTACCCTCTTGGACTTTGTTAATTCCTTGAGGTACTTGAAAGTTTCTATCATGTCCCCACTCTCCTTCTTTCCTCAGGGGTATACATATTAAGCTCCTTTAGTCTTTCTTCAAATGTCTTCTGGTGCAGACCCTGCACCATTTTGAGATTACCCCTCTGGACAGCCTCTACTCTGTCTATGTCTTTTTGGAGATGGGATCTCCAGAACTGCACACAGTACTCCAGATGGGGTCTCACCAACTGTCTGTACAGAGGGATAACAACTTCCTGTTTTCTACTATTGATGCCTCTTCCTATGCATCCCAGTATCCCCCCAGCTGCAGGACTGCATCGTCTGCGTATAGTAATATTTTTTTGGTGGCAGGCACTAGGGAGATTGTTGATGAAGAGGTAGAAGAGTAGAGGGCCCAGAATAGACCCCTGGGGGACTCTGGAGCGGACCGGTTTCTCATCCAAAGAGATCCCTGCAATGCTTACACATTGGATCCGATTATCAAGGTAGCTGGTGAACCATGGAAGGGCATTGCTGGAGATCCCAATGGAGGACAGTTGCTTGAGCAGTAGGGGTGGTTAACTGTGTAGGAATATGGTAAGGTCTTAACTGCCTCCACAATTCCCTTTGTCAAGTGTGGCATGGATGAAGGTTATAAATTCCAGTAGTGCAGTGGTGGTGCTGTGCTCTTTTCTGAAGCCATGCTGCTCTGGGCACTGTACATTGTACTTATCCAGGAATTCAACTAGTTGGTCTGACACTATTTGCTCCAGCGCTTTAGATAGCGGGGGAAGGAGTGAGATAGGTCTGTAATTGGTGTGGAGCGTCCTATCTCCGCTTTTGTGAAATGGTGTGACAGTGGCTTTCTTCCAGAGAGGAAATGGCCCAAGCTAAGCGAGAGATTGAAGATCTTTGTAAGTGGTTCTAGATTTCATCGAGGACTTGTGCCAGCAGTTTCAGGTCAAGGGAGTCACCACTGTACCCTTGTTTGCTGATGGCCCTTTGAATGTATTTTCTAGCTACTTTTGGTGGGACCTCCTTAAAAAAAACTTTGGGGTTGTACGTTCTAGTTGGGGGGTAACTTGGGAGGAGCTGGAGGGGAGCTCTTCAAAAAAATTTGGTGGAAGGACACTGTCCAGGTTTGTAAATGCATTATTAAAAGTGCTGGTGATGGTACCTAGGTCGAGTGTAGGAGTGCCATGAAGGTTGAGCATAGTGGGTGGTGCTTTAGGATCCTTGCCTGTGAGTTCTTTCATGTTGTTCCAGAATTTTTTTCCCTGGCCCCAAGAGTTGGTCAGAGCCTCTTTGTAATAGCTGCATTTAGCATTCCATATTTTTCGAGTGCAATCATTTCTGGCTGCTTTGTATAATTGTATGTTTACTTGCGTCAGAGTTGCACGAGCACAATGCCAGAGGTGGTCTCTGTGCTTGAGTAGAGTTAAAAAGTCAGTAGTAACCCAGGGGTTGGTCTGTCCTTTGACCCTCATCTTTTTCACTGGTGCATAGATGTCACTGGCTTTGTTGAAACGTTTGATAAATAGGTCCAGAGCTTTGTTGGTGTCACTGAGGGAATCAAGCACTGCCCAGTTCAGCCTGGTTAGATGGGATTTTAACAGCCGGAGGTGCCCTTGTTTGATAACCCTGGCATAGATAAGCTTGGGAGGGGGCTTGTGGTATTTGTTTGACCAGGAGCAGATGACAGGCGGTGGTCACTTATTGTATCGGGAGTACAGAAACATTGGAGATGCGTTCAGGGCAGTTAGATAGAATCCAGTCTAGAAGCGTAAGGGAGCCTGTCCTATAGTTACACCTAGTGGGGGCATTGACCAGTTGAGTGAGGTGATGTGCCGCGTTGCATCCTTATAGGTAGTGGCCTCAGCGGAGAGCCAGTTAATGTTAAAATCACCCATGATTATGGTTTCAGAATTATGTTGCTGGACCCTTAGATATTCCATGATGCTATGGAAGCCAGGCCTGGTCTCTTAGAGGGTAGGTAAACTGAGATGACAGTGAGTTCCTTGTTATGTGTACCAAGGAGGATTTTGATTGTGAGGACCTGAGAGGAGTTGCTCAGGCTAGGGGATGGGATGATGTGACCCATAAGGGTATCCTTAAGATAGATGGCGCAGCCCCCGCCCTGTATAGCAATCCTGTCTTGCCTGAAAATGCAGTAGCCAGGGATAGAGACTGAGGTATCTGGGATTTTAGGGTTTAGCCATGTTTCCACAACTGAGAGGACATCAGGGTTGTGCTGTAGGATCCATGTTTGGAGGGAATCAAGTTTGTTGAGGATGCTGCAGGCGTTGATGGATGCCATGGTGAGTGTCCCTGTCCTTCTGCTTGGTGCCACTGCTGGCTGCCCAGGTGGTCCTGGGTTGGGGTGAACATTTCCTGAGGCAGGAGCAGCATAAGGAGGAATTTGTAGGAGAAAGGATTTCAGCATCTTGTAGATACCTGGTGGTTAAGTCATAAGCCAAAAGAAATTATCAACAGCTGAGGTCCAGAGTCACAGAATGTGTTAGAATCCCTGAAGGTGATGAACTGTGCCTGCACATATGCAGGATGTGAAATCCTTTTGTCTGCATGCTTCTTTGTCATTCAAAGAGGTTGTTGAAAAGCCCACATGCAGATCATGGAGCAGGTCAGGTGAAAATGTGGATTCAAGCAGGACCTAGAGTCACTGAGTTTGTCAGACTTAGTTGCTTGACTTATGTTTTGCTTGGGATAGCTTCCAAAAAGTTGATTCCCTCGACTCTCCTTATAGTATGTGAGTGCTCGCCTCAGGTCCAAGGTATGGAGGCTATATTCGGCATCCGAGGTGTGACTGGAATAAAACACCAGTAGAGTCATCACCTCATTCAGGTGAAACTCCAACACAACCTTCAGAAGGAACTTCAGGTGCGGGCGCAGGACAACCTTGGCCCTATGGAAGACCAGATAAGGAGACACGACTGATAGCGCCTGAAGCTCCCCAGTCCTTCTGGCTGATGTGACAGCCACCAAGAAGGGGGTCTTCCATGCCAAATGCAACATCTCACACTTGTCCATTGGTTCGAATGGCTTGCTCATGAGCTTTGCCTATACCAGCAGTAAATCCCACAGTGGCGGTGGTTCACGCACCAGAGGGGAAATGTGATTGAGACCTTTGAAAAAGCCCAAGACCACCTTCTCCTGTGCCACTTACAGCTGACTGGCCCGCGCCTCGTTAGCAGAGATGGCTGCCAGGTGCACCTTAAGGGTAGTCAACTGACGTCCCCTTTTGAGAGGGACCATAGGTAGCCTAGGATGCTAGCCACTGGTCTGGTCAAAGGGTTCAACCCCTTGCCCTGACACCAAATGGAGAATCTCTTCCATTTGAAGGAATGGCACTTCCTGGTCAATTCCTTGTGAGATGCCTCAACTACAGTGAGGACATCTTTGGAAAGCCCCAAAGCCTGGAACTCTAGCTACTCAGGAACCGGGCTGTCAGGTGCAGGGAGTACCTTCCCTGATTGATGGAAAGCAGATCTGGGCATGCAGGAAGACATCTCAGGAGCCTGTTGCTGAGGCTGAGTAGATTGGGGTACCAAAACTGGCGGGGCTAGTCCAGAGCCACCAGGATCACCTGTGCCTTGTCCCTCCTGACCTTGAGGAGCACTTTGTGGATCAAGGGAAGTGGAAGAAAGGCATAGAAGAGGCCTGAGGTCCATGACCTCCAGAAAGCTGGCTGGGCAGTATAGCTTAGAGGTTAGAGTAACGAGCTGTGAATCAGCAGACCAGACCTTGGTTTGATTCTCACAAACTCCACTTGTATACTGTGTGACTCTGAGCAAGTCACTTAACTGCCCAGTGCTCCCAGGTCACCCCTGAAAACAGGCACTTTTGCCTAGTGGGCCTTACCTGGTTACCAAAGACACAAAAAAAAAAAAAAAAAAAAAGCATCCCCCTGCAGCGAGCCTTGCTGAGGGGGGTGGGCACAAAACAGCCTCAGCTTTGCGTTCTCCCTGGAGGTGAACAGGTCCACCTGAGGGATGCCCCACTGGAAGAACAGACTGTGTACTATCTCCGGATGGAGAGACCACTCGGGGGATGCCTCGCTCACTCGACTGAGGGCATCTGACAGCTGACTGGAGGCTCCTGCCACATGAATGGCAAGGAGATCTGCCTCCAGTTGGCTAATGAAGGTACTAATGCAACCAGCTTCCCTGCACAGAGGCAGGGAGTATGTCCCGCCTTGCTTGTTGAGATAGTACATGGTCGTGGTGTTGTCCGTCTGAACCTCAACCACTTGACCCCGAACGAATGAAACGAAGGAGTCTGCACCAGCCTGACTGCTTGGAGCTCCAGCAGGTTGATGTGGCACCAAGATTCCTTGAGCCCCTGGACCCTGTGTTCCCCCAGGTGGGCTCCAAGCCCATGAGAGAGGCATCAGTCATCAGGATGACCATCAGCTCAGGACAGACAAACGAAATCCCTGCCTGCAGATGTTCTGAGACGGTCCACCACTGGAGGGGGTTCCCACATCTTCTGGGTCACAGTGACCAGCTGGTTGAAATGACCTAGGCGCTGAGTCCACTGGCTGGCCAGCTCCCACTGCAGGGAAAGCATATGCCGCAGGGCCAATTGGATCATGGAGGTGCAGGCCGCCATGTAGCCCAGAAGGCACAGGAAGTCCCAGGCAGGGTGCAAGTGCCCAACCAGAAATGATTGGGCAAAGGAGGAAAGAACCTCCGCCCTGTCTGCTGGGAGTCAGACTCTGGCTCAGCAAGAGTCGAGCTCTGCCCCAATGAAGCAGATCATCTGCGAGGGCACGAGTTTCAACTTGGTCTCATTGACTAGGAGGCCAAGGTGGATACAGGTCTGGAGGGCCAGGTCCCAGGACCTCTCCACCTCCTGCCTGGAGGGACCCACTATAAGCCAATCATCCAGGTAGGGATACACTCAGACCCCTCAGCGCCGAAGATGGGCCGCCACCATGTCAATGCATTTGGTGAAGACCCTGGGGACCAATGACAGGCCGAACAGCATGGCTTGGAACTCGTAGAGGGTTCCGTCGGCTTGGAAGTGGATGAATCACTGATGGGACAGATGGATCAGGACGTGAAAGAATGCATCCTGTAAATCCAGGAAGCAAAACCACATGTTCTGCTTGAGAGATGGTATGATCTGGGACAGAGTTACCATCCTGAAGGTGCAAGACCTGAGGAACTTGTTCAGGTCATGTAGATCTAGAATGGGGCATCAGCCCCCCCCCATCCGTTTTGGGACCAGGAAGTACCTGGAAATGAACCCTGGATTGACTGGGGGGTCCGCAACTCTGACCTGCATCTCCTTGCGGAGGAGCTGGGTTATGTCATTTCAGAGAGTCGACTGAGTGACTGCAGATACCTTCTCCTCCTGTGGGGCTTGGCATGGCTTGGTGGGTACTGCTCGAATTCCAGAGGCAGAACTTGGCCGACCACCTCCAGAACCCACCTGTCTGTGGTAACAGCGTACTAGGCGGAAAGGAAGTGGTGGAGCCGGCCCCCAACAGAAGGACCCAGGGGAGGCGTGATGGGTATGGGGGTGGTCGCCCCCATCCTGCCACTGGGCAGACTTGGAGGAGGAGGATCCGGCCGAAGGGCTACCAGATCCTTTCCCTCCTGGCTTTCGGATCACTGAAGCCACTAACTTGGGCCAAGGGTGCCAAGACTGAACCTGCTGCTGCCTAGACTGGTACTGGGCTGGCTTGGCTGCAGGGGCAGAAGAGCGAAAGGGCTTGCACTCCTGCTGCTTGGAATTTTTAGATTCCTTCTGGGCAGAAGCAATAGAGTCCAAGGTGGCAATGGACTTCTCAATGCGCTGTAGGTGACCGTCAACCCCAGGACTGAACAGGTTGGTGCTCAAGAAGGGTACATCTGCCAATTTGTGCTCGGTGTCTGCCGTAAAGGTCAAGACCCTCAGTCAAGCCCTGTGGCGCATGGCGGCTGCAGCTGCTACCGAATGGGCACAGGAGTCCCCAATATCCAGAACCGTCTGAAGCTGCTGTTTTGCCACAGCCTGACCCTAATCCTGGACCTGCTTAGCCGTGGTCTGGAGGTCCATGGGGAGATGAAGCACCTCATCTAACGAGCCCAAAATGGCATGAGAGAAGTGTGCCATGATGACAGCCGAACTTGCCTGGCAGAGACTGAGCGAAGAAGCAGCATAGACCTTTTTGGCCGAGTGGTCCAATTTCTTGGACTCTTTGTCCGGAGGTCTATCAGAGTCTCCCGAAATGCCCGAGCGCCAAAAAACGGAATCGGTCACCACCCCTCAGCTGAGGGGTGTTCCATGAACCCTGAAAGGGAGCTGATAAGCAGCACATATTTGCGGGCCATCCGGGCCAAAGGCGCAGGGCAGGAGGCAGGGTGCTACCAAAGCTCCAGGGCCTGGCCGACAATGGCTTCAGCCACTGGGAAAGTCTCCATCAGACATTTCCTTTAGTCCAGTATATCTGTTAGGGGATATCAAGCCAGTTTTTGAACAGGCTTCAGAGGCATCCCCGTAGATGCGGAGATGAGACGGAGGATGCCCATGAAGGATGTGGGACCCTCCTCTGTTGAGAGACCCCCGAGTGACTGCTCGTCAAGCAGATGAGAGTACAGCGAGGATCCATCAGACTCCAAAGAGTCCACACAGATTGGCTAGCCACCCATGTCACCCCTCGACCCATCACGGACGGTCAGGCGTAACAGTGACCAACAGCCAGTGGGGAAGACCCTTAGCAGGCTGAGACTCCTTGATCGGAGCCCCCAAAGGAGGCTGTTTGGGTGGCAGCTCCACCACTATCGGTGGAGAGACTGGCTTCAGCCAAGCCAGAAGGACCTTCACCAGCTCTGGACGGTGTTGACTGGCTCTGGAGGTGTTGGCGTCAGCCTAAAAGGCGATAGCCATGAGATGGCCGGTGTGGGAGCCGGGTATCGGCTTCGGACTGGCGCCTCTCCTCTTCCGAGGAGGATGAGGACAAATAGCAGCAGTGCTGCTTCTTGGAACACCCAGAGTGGCATCAGTGAGATTTCTTCGACCTTTTGGATGAAGAAGACCTTGACTGCCGGGGGGACCAATGCGGGTGCTTGTAGGGAACCGGGGAGATCCGTGGCTCCTCCAGGGCATGGTCAGGAACTGTAAGGAGATTTCCAGCAGGCTGGGTCTCCTCATCGATAGGTCCATCCAGGAACCGGAGTCCTAAACAGAGAGTTGTCGGCCTCATTGAGTGACAACGGGTCGACAGGGTTGATGACAATTTTGACCAGGCCGTCGTTCCGCGTCTTTGCTGGCTGGCCTGACAGGGGCACTGTGAAGCCCGAAGTCGAAACCAGAGATTCCTAGGAATGAGACCATTCTCGATCCCAAGAATGACGACGATGAGTCTTCTCCTTTTGTCTCAACTCCTTCGATTCTTTTTCCCTTTTTCAAGAACATGAGTTGTGCAATGCTAATGGGACCTCCTTGAAGGAGCCTGTAAAGGTGGAGCCCAATTTAAGCGGGACGAAGGCTGAGGCCGAAGAGGACTGACCAGCGGCCTGAGACACCTCCTCCTCGAAGGCCTTCATCTGCTCTAGTTGCTCAGCAGACCCTGCAGCCGTGGAGACCACCCAAAAGGCTTCCTTAGATTTGACCAGCAGGTTCTGTTTTTCTGGATGGCCAAGCTGCAGATGGGCGAAATGATCATCGAGTACGTTCAGTTGAAAGGAGTGACAAAAATTGCAGGCCTAGGTATCGTGCTCAGAACCCAGGCAGTAAACGCACCTGGTGTGCGGGTCGGTATGCGACATCTTCTGCCCAAAAGGACAATGATGGAACCCGGACGAGGACTTATCCTCCATCACGGTTGCAATCGAAGATTGTTGAGAAAATGGGAGCAGTAAGGATGAAACCTGTTTCTTCCAGTAGAAAGGCATCATGGGGCGAAGCTGAGGGATATACCACCCAGGTGGGTGGGAGGAGCAAGCTTTAAGACTTCCGGCAAGAATTAAAGGGAAAGGATACTGCCAGACGTGTGGATAGAACAACATATCCATGTCCCTAGAAAGATGAGTGTTCTTTGGATAGAATCTACAGAAAATGGTAACAGCCTTTCCTCTGGACTTTCAGAAGAGAAACCTACAAAGACTGGGGTGTATGGAGCATGAGAGCTGAGAAAGACTGTAAATTCTTTGGAGGAGACAGTTTAGTTGGTCTGTGACTTTTATCATCCCTAAGATGAATATTTTCATTGATAATATCCCTGACAAGCCCTTCCCTGACTCAGGAAAATCTCCTGATCTCTTGTTAGACTAAATCAAGGTCACGAGTCTGAGAACCCAAAATGAGAGGGTAGAACAACTGGGTCTGGAGCCATGGGCATCAAGCCCAGAAGCTCACTCAGTATGGTCTTCCAGAATCTCTCAAGGCTGGACCAAGGATCCAAACTGAGGTTAAAGAGGAGCCACCTGGATTAGAGTAATCTTTGGAGGAGGTCCTCAGGAAGAAATAGCCCAAGTGCCCAAAGATGAATGGACTCGAGCCCACCCATTAGGTACATGACCCCACCGATGGTAAAGTTGAGTGTACAGGACAAGGGACTATCAGTGACTGATATTTAGAGACAAATCATAAATCCAACACTGGAGGATCCTTAGGAGAATGTTTGCTTATATTTTCTGTGTTGACACTAAGAATCTGATGAAAAGGAAAAAGAGTACCAGCTCAACCTTTTCATTATTTGCTTCAGCTATCTCAAATGGCACTGAGATCAAAATCGAGAACATGATCTCAGCTAGGGTAGGGATCAACTGCACAACCTCAAATGGGTCAAGGAGACATCTTTCAAAGGGCCCCCTCCAGATAGTCTCCTGGTAGCCCAGTGGGTGTCAGCATGGGACACACAACTGAATCCTTCCACAGGGTGTCTGAGCATAGAGGAGCTCCAATCCTAACACTTGGTGTGAGTTCCCGATCGTCTTCAACCTCCTACTGAATCTGCAGGAGGAGACTAATGAGGAAAAGAGTGGGAAATGCTGGCTATTTCACAGATTCAGAGATCAAGACACTGCTCAATCCTGGTCCCAAACTAGAAAGTGAGAACTCACTCGAGACCAGGAATGGGAGTGCTTCTTGCACTTCTTTGAAGCTTTCAATGGCATTGAGGAAGTCAATAAGAGTCTCAGAATCAAACAGAAAACCATGATTCTATAATCACGATTTGGGTAAGTCATACTCCTGTTCAGTGGCAAGCCAGGCAAAGTATACTTAAGTGGTCTTACCTGCATAGACATTACCAAACTGCTGCTTGAGGTCACAATTGTCAAGCTTATGAAATGGAACATTGTCCTAAATGAAAATTCCTAGCTCGGTGCACAAGATTCCAAGAGAGCCTCAAATCATGCCTCTGCCAATATCGAGACAAAGCAGGCTTACCTTTTTTGTCTCACTCAGTATTATCCTGCAGGGATCTGAGGTGCATCTGTAAACACAGCATTCAGATAATTGTGTTGTGGTCCACATCACACCCTAGCAGGGGACACACAAATCATTCCCATTGGCAATGAACATCTTGTAATGGCAAGCTTTGAAGCTTTTGAAGCCATTCTTTTGCCTCTCCATCACACTTATCTTGTGCATGTTACGATCAAACCAAGGACAACATTCCCAGCAGAGCAGTCAACATGAAAATATTACAACTCGGTCAAACATGCTAGAAAAATCAGTGGAATTCTGCAAACACAGCAGGAGCGGTGTGGGAGGCTTCTGATTCATTCAGTGAAAACTGTCTATTTAATTAGGGAAGGGAGACCTGAGGACATGTGATTGAGTGATGGTAGGAGTCAGGCTGGAATAATTTCTGATGGACTGAGCATTCTCAGTGGAACAGCATAAATGTTGATGGTGAACTGAATCCAATTAGTACAAAAAATGTTTCAAAATGATAAGGGGCAGGAAGGGGTGGGTACGGGAGCAACATAAAAATCAGTACAAAGTATTTTTTTTATTGTATTCTATTTCTGCCCATGCATCCCTTTGTCCCCACTATCCACCACAATGATGAACAGTGTCACCATGGCTGTACCCTTACTCCAGTGGGAGGATGGGGGAGCACTGCTGGCACCAGTGTCACTCTGATCCATCAACAGGAGGTGCACAAGTACAGAGTGGCCTGCACTTTCCCTTCCACCCTCCCTGGGAGTCTAGCTAACCTGCCTGATGCATCCTGATTCTACCTGGCTCCAGTGGCATTCTGAAGCATGACTGCAAATCAGGATATCCTAGATGGCAGTACAACATGCTGTCACTACTGTATCCCAAGCCGGCCTGCAAAGACGTTTTAAAATAACATGAACTGCTGCTTTGAGCCTCCAGTGCTATCAGTAAATCCTTAATTGTCACCAGCTCCCACATTCAGCATAAACATATTCACAGCAGATATTTCATAACACAATGTTTAGAATTTGGCACTTTTAGTTTGATTGAAAATATCAAATCAGAGGCTTCTGGCTCTGAACCTGCTATTCAAACATGCTAATGCTAAGAAGCTTTAAAAAAGTTTATTAAAGCATGCAAGAGTTACAGGAGTGATAACTTACCACTTCTGTAGGTAGTCAGTGGGTTACCATAAATAATTAGTTCATTCAACGAAGGAAAGAGAGCCACTGCTAACAGGTCCTCCTCCTCAGTGATCTGCAGGAGAATAAAACTGTCAAAATGTGCAAAGCATAAATGTCTCCATTAACACAGAAACATAGAATTTGACGGCAGATAAGGACCGCTTGGCCCACCCAGTCTGCCTATTTTTTCCCTGCCTATACTATCATTGCTGACCCTACTTGATCTTTGGCTCCTCCCCCACTTTCCAGTAAGATTTCCTTATGCCATTCCCATGCATTCTTGAATCCCACCACTATTTTCACCTCCATCTCAACTACAAGACTGTTCTAGGCATCCACCACTCTTTCAGCGAAGAAGCACTTCCTCACATCTATCTTGAATTTATTTCAGTGAAGAAGTACTTCCTCACATCTCTCTTAAATTCACCCCTTCCAGCTTCATAGCATGTACCCTTGTTCTCGTGTATCTGTTCCTCTCAGAAATACTCCCCTCCTGTACCTCATTTACCCCATGAGGTATTTATAAGTCTCTATCATGTCCCCCCCACCTCCTCTCTTCCAGGGCGTACACATTGAGATCCTTTTGTCTCTTCTCATAGGATTTTGATGCAGACCCTGCACCATTTTAGTTGGTTCCTCTGGATAGCCTCTACTCTGTCTATGTCTATCCTGAGATGTGGTCTCCAGAACTGGACACAGTACTCCACATGGGTCTCACCAGTAATCTGTACAATGGTAACACCACCTCCCTCCTTCTGCTGGTAATAGCCCTTCCTAAGTACCCCAACATCCCACAAGTCCTACAACTGCCTTGTTGCACTGCCTCGCCACCTTGAGGTCATCAGATATGATTACTCTCAAGCCCCTCTTGAAGAAACCGACAAAGAACTGAAAAAACTTACCAGATTAACTCTAAATCTAGACTAATCTATCTGTAAAACCAAGGACAGTGCTTCAGAAATGGAAAGAAATAAAAAAATACTTCAGAAAACCAAAAAAAACAAATATCCTCAAGATAGACGAAGGAGGACTCTCCGAGGCATCTGTACTAGGCAAGCGGAGTAAGGAATCTGATGGTTACAAGATGTATTTCAGGGACAGTGGTTTGAAAACCGAGCTCGAGCTTAACATTCCATCATTAGCATAGGTTGTATTAACCATTTCAGCTCCAGGGCAGTCTTATGGTGAGACCATACTGCATATGTCAGAATACAGTAAGATTTCCTGGGACTTGAAGTGCATGATGTGCCCCCCTTAGGCACCGGCGCCTGGGTGGCGCTCACTAAAACAACTAGGAAGCCAGGACCGCTTCCGAAACCGCCAACCGCCCCCCCAAGCCCTCCACACACGGATTCGAGCCTCCTTTGCTGGGGAACACAAGAAGGCACCGGCGCCTGGGCGGCGCTCACTAAAACAACTAGGAAGCCAGGACCGCTTCGGAAACCGCCGCCGACCCCGAGCCCTTCACACCGGTTCAAGCCTCCTTTGCTGGGAACACAAGAAGGCACCGGTGCCTGGGTGCTCGCTAAAAACAACTAGAAGCCAGGACCGCTTCTGAAACCGCGACGACCCCGGGGCACTCCACACCCAGATTCGAGCCTCCCTTTGCTGGGGGAATACAAGAGGCACGGCACCTGGGCGGGCGCTAGCTAAAACAACTAGGAAGCCAGGACCGCTTCCGGAAACCGTAACCGACCACGAGCCCTCCACACCCGGATTCGAGCCTCCTTTGCTGTGGAACACAAGAAGGTACTGGTGCCTGGGCGGCGCTCACTAAAACAACTAGGAAGCCAGGACCGCTTCCGAAACCGCCGACCGACCCCCCCCCAAGCCCTCCACACCTGGATTCGAGCCTCCTTTGCTGGGGAACACAAGAAAGCACCAGCGCCTCGGCGGCGCTCGCTAAAACAACTAGGAAGCCAGGACCGCTTCCGAAACCGCTGACCGACCCCACCGAGCCCTCCACATCCAGATTCGAGCCTCCTTTGCTGGGGAACACAAGAAGGCACCAGTGCCTGGGCGGCGCTCGCTAAAACAACTAGGAAGCCAGGACCGCTTCCGAAACCGCCGACCGACCCCCCGAGCCCTCCACACCCGGATTCGAGCCTCCTTTGCTGGGGAACACAAGAAGGTATGACCGCTGAACTCCACTCCAGCCTCTCTGAAAGGCGAATCACTGATTGGTGCACTGCACTTGCAGGCGGTCTCCCATTGACCGCCACATCCAGCTGGGCGCTGATTGAGCGCCTTTACAGGACTTTACAGGGACTTTTGGGCTGCTTCTCAGCCGCCGTCCTTGCTGGGGAACTGTTAAGTGTTGTTTTAGGTGAATTTGAGTTTCAGACGCCGCGCTACTCCTTGTAGTGGCTGGGTGAAGTGAATTTTACCAGAGGTACTGGAGCTGCCCTGATACCTACCGCGGCGACTGAAACTAGGTTTTTTATTTAGGTTCAGATTGTAATGATGGTGAATTGTGGACAGTTAATGTGACCTAGCTTCCCCTGCAGACAGACTTTTGTAATTGTTTTAGTTAGAAATCTGCCCATTGTAGCTTTTTTCTCCCTTGCCCTACACACACCCATCCCCCGGTACACTCAACCATTTTAGGCACTGCCCCCACTGCCTCCGTGACTCCCCCCCCTTCCCCACTAACTTGCCTCCTATTTGTTTTTAGATTACCCTCCGCTCCTGGCCGACCTGTCTCCTAGTCTAAAGTACTTCTTTTATTCACAACAATCCCCCACCCCTGCAATTAGCCTGCCGCCAGCTTCCCGCCTTTGTCCTCCCAATTGCCTGTGCCACTACTTAAAGTGTTTTCTCTCTCTCCTTTTCCTCCTTAGGCACCAGCGCCTGGGCGGCGCTCGCTAAAACAACTAGGAAGCCAGGACCGCTTCCGAAACGTGGCCGACCCCCCCCACGCCTCCACACCGGTTCAGCCTCCTTTGCTGGGGAACACAAGAAGGTACGACCGCTAAACTCCGCTCAAGCCTCTCTGAAAGGTGAATCGCTGACTGGTGCACTGCACTTGCAGGCGGTCTCCAATTGGACTGCTTGCCATCCAGCTGGGCGCCAACTGGAGCGCCTTTTACATAGACTTTTAGGGCTGCTTCTTGGCCGCTCTCCTCACTGGGGAACTGTTAAGTGCTGTTTTAGGTGAATTTTTCTCCCACCCCCTCCCAGGCCTCCTTTAAATACAGTGTTGCTCCACCCACTCACAACCTAAAGCGCTCTAATTGGGTCGTCTTTGCTGAGTGGGAGGTGGCTGTATCTGGGCTTCCATCCAGTGGTCTGATCCCCTCTTTCTCATTTCTTATCACCAGGTTCAGCTAGTGCTTAATTCTACCTTAATTTATCGGGCCTCCAGGCTACCAGCGACTTTAGGGCAACTGCTCTGTTGCCCCACCCTACTTCATAATACTGTCCTCAATTGTAGGCAATATGGCCTGCCTTATCTTTTATACTCCTAATACTGGCAAAAGCATGATGTACAAAGCAGTATCCCATCCTAAGCCGGAAGCCATCCCAGCCTGGGAACACACAATCATAGTTCCTGCTGCGTCGTCATACTGCTTCCCCACTCTTAATCTGCCAGGTTCCCACTTTAATTTTCATCCCCATCCTCTGGCCCTCCTCCCTTCACCTATGTCTCTCCATGCACTCCCCCTGCTAGCCTTAAACGCCCACGTCAGCATCTCCTATGCCCTGGCCAGGCGTACCAAAGTGACTGAACACCACACAAGAACCCATACAAAAGAGCCCACTTCTACCTGATAAAATCCCTCAAGAAATTGTTTCTAATTCTCCTTTTCTGTTCGGGCAACGTCAAACTAAATCCAGGCCCCCCAACTCAAATAACTTCTCCGTCGGAGTTTGCAGCTGCTCCTGGGATGAAACTGATGATGGTCAATATTCTAAGCCTTATCAAAAAACTTGACCAGCTTCAAGTCTGGGCAGCCCATACTGACCCAGACCTGATTATAATTACAGAGTCATGGCTAAAAAAGACCAATACTGATCCACAAATTGCTATTCTGGGCTTCAAACTGTTTAGGGCTGATAGGGACTCGGGGGTTGTATGCCAAATCCAAATACGATATTAGCAGCATTTCCTGTAAAACTAAGTCCAAGGAATACGAAATCATCTCACTCAAACTTCACCTCCCATCCACAGAATGCATCACAATCATTGGTGGCTATAGACCCCCAACAGGAGGCACAGAAATTATTAACATACTAAAATCCTTAACTTTGGCTGCTAATACCGAAACAATAATCTTAGGGGACTTTAATATGGACTGGCTAACTGCTAAATCCAACCCCCTAAAAGCTATCTGTGACGAGCTGAGTCTCACACAAATAGTAACAGAACCCACAAGAATCAATGCTTCTAACTAGGCCAACAGCTCTCTCTTAGATGTTATCTTAACCTCGCAACCCCATAAAATCTCACATTCTGCGGTTTTCCATAACGATATGAGCAACCACAATATCGTTGTTTGCACAAGATTCCAACCTAAAACCAAGCACCACCCTAAATTCAGAATCAAACGCTTGTTCCGTAAATTCAACTCACTAAACTTCTAACCGACCTAGCTACGATCAGGTGGCAAGATCTATGTCTGGCCAAATCGCAGATGCGCCATCTCTGTTCTAAATGACAACCTCACCACCCTAATTAACAAGCATGCTCCCCTCATTAAAATGAGGTCGGAAATCTCACATCGTGGTTCACCCAAGAGCTCAAATATGCGCTTACCAATAGAGACAAGCTATGGGCTAAGGCCAGGCACACAAAGAACCCGGCAGACTGGCAGGCGTTTAGAACTGCCAGAAATGCCTGTGTTAGAAGTGTACGGACTACTAAAGCAAACTTCTATATCTCCACTCTGGAGCAGGCCAAAGGGAACTCCCAAAAAATCTGGAAGACACTAAAATCTATTGAAGGCCATTCGGCTGCTCCCTCCCTTCCCACCAAACCAGTAAGCGGCGCGGCTAATCCTGCCAGCTGCCCGTACCTCTATCCTCCTGATGAACAGGACACCTTCAAATCCGGTTAAGTGTCCGGGCTAGCACTGTGCGGGTTTGATAGGTGGCCACCTGCTGCCACCCTCCTCTAATTGGACTGCTGCTCTCTGCTCGGCCACTGTTTGGCCCTGTTTTTTCTCTGTCAGATTATCAGTCTCTGGGCTTCGGCGCCCTCTGCTTTGCATTGACTCTTGCCGAACACTACTGCTGTCTAGTCTCCCATTGGTTCCTTATAAAATTCTGCCACTAGGGGTGCTGTCTAACATATCTTGAATAGGTCTTCATTTCCTCACTGTAATCTTTACCACAAGTAGAGCTTCCGGCTGGTCTGCTTTCCTAATTAACCTTTGTGGGGCTTTACTTTCTGCTTTTCTGATCCACTTCTTCTAAATAATTGCTACACTAGCAGGAAACACTTCGTTGTTTTTGCTCTATCTCTAATTTTGGCCAAGGGTTAAAAAGGTGGAACACGGTCACCCTTGGCAGTCTTAATTTTACACACACTATCTCTTTATCCCTAAGAGCTAATCCTCTGTCTCAGTATACCACTAGCCTTCCTACCCAAGTCAAATAGTAACACTATGGTGAAGTATAGACTGCTATGGGCACTCTTGTCATTTGTCCTTTTACTCAGCCTGGACACTGCCACATGGGCTGTCCCCTGTAACCAAATGGCAAAAGACTCACAGAGGCTTACCGCAACTATATTTTCTCCTAACTGATTGCAGAGACAAAGCCTGATCTGCAACCTAACCCTATCCTCCTTGTTAGAGGCAGCATCTATTACCCTCTACATGCCAGGAGGAAGCTGCCATGGAGATGTGCTTTCACCCTAACCTGCCACTGTGCAAGGCTTTGGTTCCTAGCCATGATCATTATTCTGCTATCTGGGGACGTCAAACTAAATCCAGGTCCACCTACCTGTTTCTTTTCCCAAATGAGTTATCTGGCATGTCCAAGAAAGGATTATTAATTGCCCATATCAATATCAGAAGTCTTACCTGTCACCATGCGGAACTCGAGGCCTGGGTGAAACTCTACAATCCTGATGTACTCTGTCTCACAGAAACTTGGCTAAAACCAGGAATACCTGATGACGTATGCTCCTTGCCTAACTATTCCCTGTTCCAGCGGGATAGATCCTCATCCAAGCGTGGAGGTGGAGTTGCCCTATTCTTCAAAAACCACCTCAACATCTCCATTGTCCCGGCATCTGCCTCTCCCGCAGTGTGCAAATTCATACAGGCAACTATTGTACTGGGGGAAAAGAAGCTTCATATTATCTGTGCCTATAATCCCCCTGCTGGGGGAATAGTAGGTCTTCAAGAACTCCTTGGCATCACCTCCCAGACTGTAAATCATAATGAGGCTGTCATCCTAGGTGATCTTAACCTCAGTTGGTTAGGGTCAGTTAAAATATCCTTGCAATCACTAACGCTTAGTTATAATTTTCACCAGTTGATCTCTGAAGCAACTAGAGTCATGTCATCCCATCAAACGGGTACACTCCTAGACTGGGTGATGGTTAACCGTATGGAACATGTGTCAAAAGCAGGAATCGTTGTCTAACAGACCACTCACCCACTTTTTGTATCCTATCTATGGTTGCACCTCCATCTCCTCCATCAAGACTAATCATGTTTACAAATCTAGCTCATACTGACCAGGATGCATTTCTCTATGATGTCTCCAATATCGACTGGGCAGGTATCTATCAAACAAAGGATGTGGAGGTTGCTCTACAGATA
Organism: Neoceratodus forsteri; assembly: GCA_016271365.2. Lineage (NCBI taxonomy): Eukaryota > Metazoa > Chordata > Ceratodontiformes > Ceratodontidae > Neoceratodus > Neoceratodus forsteri. Next base: position 1,137,881,304 of record CM057458.1, on the reverse strand, counting down.
TTCATGAATGAATTTCTTACCATTCAATATAAACATGCCCCCAAGACTACTAGGAGGGTCAGAGGAAAACAGACGAGGTGGCTGCATAAAGAACTCCTTGCTAATCTGCGCCAGAGGGACAAGCTTTGGATTCGCTACAAACAAACTAGCCTACAGTCAGATCTTATTGTCAATCGTGAACTAAGGAACAGATGTAAGAGACAAGTTAGAGTTGCTAAAAGCAAATACTACAGGACCTTCTACAAAACTCAGCCTGCGACCCGAGGAAATTCTGGGCCCATGTCAAAACATTTCTCGGTACCTCGCAGTCGGTCACTCCTGATGAAATGATCATAAATGGGGCACATTGTAATGACCCTAGGACCATCTCAAACAGTTTTAACAATCTTTTCTCTGATCTTTCATACTATACCTTGGCTTTACAACATAGTGGATCGCACTCCAATCTACCTACCACACTACCATCAGACAACCATACTGCCCTATCGTATGATGCTTCTCCAACGCCACCATTCTATTTCAAGGCTATATCAAGAGCGGAAGTTCTGAAATTACTGAGATCCATATCTGCCAATACCAGCTCTGGTTCTGACTCACTGGAACCTCATCTTCTTAAGCTGGCTGCTCCACTCATTGCCTCTGTGCCAGACCTATGGAAATCTGCAAGAGTAACGCCTGTCTTTAAAAAAGGTGACCCAAAGGACATGGCCAATTACAGACCTATAGCAATTCTCTCTGTCCTTAACAAGATCCTAGAGAAAATAGTTGCATCACAGACCACTGACTACCTTACAAGCTACAATCTCCTCTCAGACACTCAGCATGGTTTCAGAAAAGGTCATAGCACCACCACGGCTCTTCTTCAACTAACTACTGATATTCTGTCCAACATGGACTCTGGAAAACTCACAGGTGCCATCTTCATTGACCTCACTAAGGCTTTCGACCTTGTAGACCATCCCCTGCTTCTCTCCACTCTCCATAAATTCCATTTCTCTACCCCTGTTGTGGACTGGTTCTGTAGCTACCTGTCAAACAGGTTCGTAAGCTATCAAATTTAACTCCTCCCTGTCCAACCGTCTACTGTCAACCTTGGGGTCCCCAGGGCTCTATCCTTGGGCCCTTCTGTTCTCAATTTTATCAACAATGCAGCTGAGGTCCTGGAATCCTGCTCAGCTATTCTCTACGCTGATGACCTGATCATCTACACTAGTTCTTCTACTATTGCCTGCATAAACACATCACTTACTTCAGACTTCAATAAGGTCTTAGACTGGCTACTAGACTGTAAGCTTGTACTAAATGAAAAAAAAATGAAAGCCATGCTCCTAGGTTCTGCACCGAAGATTAAGACCTGTTCTAGTTTGCTGGAGGTTCTTCACCCAGGAGGATTTCCACTTGAAAATGTTACTTCCTTCAAGTACCTTGGGATCCTCCTGGACCAGTCCCTGGATTTTAATCTTCACATTCAGTCCTCGTGCAAAGCTATAAACTCGAAACTAGGAGTAGCTTACAAAACGAGCTACATGCTTACACCCTCGGCCAAATTAGCAATTGCCCGAGGTATTCTGCTCCCAACCCTTACTTATGGTACCTCTATACTTACCTCTGCCCATAAAACCTCCCTACTAAAATGGGACGTAACTTATAACAATATATGCCGATTTGCCTCTTCGTCGCCTCGACTCAAACACCACTGCCTTCTTTATAAGGATCTGAATTGGCTCTCACCCTCTGCCAGTAGACAATACTACCTTGGATCAGTAATGGACTCAATCATCCGGGAAAAAACCCATCCCAGCTGGCGGCGTTGCTGGTCCCTCAACCATCCTCCCATGGCCTGCGATCAGCTGACCAATCCTTGCTCTATGTTCCGGGATGTCGGACGACTAAAGGCACAGGGGCCTTCCAATTCTCTGCTCCCAGGCTATGGAATGCTCTTCCACTCAACCTCCGGCTGTCTCAGTCTCACTTTGGATTTAAAAGTGAATATCGTCATTATTTATCCTTAGCTGATGCCTGTACATGCTTTGACCCAACCTGAAGCTCCTGAGACTTACCAGTAATGTCACCCCTGCTCTAATCCAGCTCCAAGACTGTCTCCTCTTCCCCTCCCCATATTTTTCCTTCTCTTTGTAAATAACTTCTTAACTACTAGCTCTCTTCCTTCTCGAACCTTGTTGCTGACCATCCACTGTTGTTTTGCCAATTACCACCCCTGACCTTCCTTCTGTCAGTCTTTCTTGCTATGTTTGAACATGCCTCACATTTCTCTCTATATAACCTTACTATCTTATTAACCCTTTCACTCCACAGGTTGGGTCCATGGTTTCTGCACTTATTATATATCTTACTGCCATTATCTGTATAATGCTTGCCATTATTTTTTGTTGTTTCTACCCATTGTATTTTTGTAGCACTGCTGTACTGTTCCTCTATTTGTATTATTGTACCCATGTTGCTGTTGTTCAGCTGTTCTCCTTTTGTTGTACTCTCCCGGGTCGTGCCTGAAAATAGTCATTTTATGGCTAATGCACCTACCTGGTTAACAAAAACTAACTAAATAAATAAATAAAATAAATAAATAAAAGATTCTGGCCAAGGATGGGATAGTTGAAAATAAACTGCAAATCATCGAAGAACTTAACCTTCACTTTGCCACAGCCGGGTTGGCATTCTACTCCTCCCCCCCCATACACTAGCTGAGTGAATAGCCATACTAAACCAGATTCTACGCATGCTACTCTGACTCATCCCTTCCAGCTGTGTCAGATTAGCTATAAAGAAGTTGAAGACATAATTCTTAGCCTTGACACCAAGAAAAGCGCAGGGGACGATGGCCTGGAATCATTTTTCTTACAGTTAGGCTACGTCATGCTCACAGCCCCCATGCTTCACATCCTCAACCTCTCTATTACCACAGCCACTGTTCCATCCTGCTGGAAATCTGCCCATGTTCTTCCTCTCTTTAAATCAGGAGATCCCTGTGACTTAAACAATTACCGACCTATCTCTGTCTTGCCTGTTCTATCCAAAGTGTTGGAAAAACTTATATACAACCAACTAAATAATCACCTTGAAGCACACTCACTACTAAACCTGGCACAATCTGGTTTCAGGTCAAAGCACAGTACCATCTCAGCCTTGGCTAAAGTCTCTAATGACTGGATCCATGCAATGGACACCAAGAAGGTCACTTGTGCAGTTTTTCTAGACCTCAGTAAGGCCTTCGACACTGTAGACCATCACCTCCTAATCACCTGTCTTGCCCACATAGGTGCCACTCCACCCACCTTGCAGTGGTTTACCAGTTATCTCACGGAAAGGATACAAAAAGTCAAGGCCGATGGCCTACTATCTGTCCCGCTTCCAATTACCAGAGGAGTTCCTCAAGGCTCCATCCTTGGACCAATCCATTTCTCCCTCTACATTAACAACCTTGACTCCCACATAAAGAATTCTAGCATACATTTCTTTGCGGATGATAACGGTTTTGTACACATCAGACTCGTCCTTAACTAAAGTCAGGGAAACACTCCAAGCTGACTTCATTCAGCTAGAAAGCAACCTTATCAATGCCAAGCTGCTCCTAAATGCCAAAAAAACTAAAACAATGATTTTCTCGAGACTTGCCGTGACTGATGCCCTACCTACCACAACTAAAAACTTTGTGGTTACCTTCCTAGGAGAACCCTTGGAAGTCGTAGACAAATTCAAATATCTAGGTATGTGGATAAACAAGCTCTCCTTCCATGACCACATCGAGGATCTATTAAAGAGGCTTAAAGCATGCCTGGGTTTATTCTACAGAAATAGGACCCTCTTTTCTCTCGCAATCCGTAAAAGACTGGTCTAAGCAACTTTCCTTCCCCTGCTGGATTACGGAGACATTATCTTTATATCCTCCCCAACCTTGAGCCTATCAAATCTGGACGTACTCTACCACCATGCTCTTCGCTTCATTACCAGCTTGGCGTACAGGACCCACCACTATGATCTTTATGCAGCAGTTGGGTGCTCCTCCCTGACCACCAGACATCTCCTCCATGCTGGCATTTGGACCCTCAAACTACTACTTCACAAATTGCTGGCCTATCTGACGTCACTCATGCATATCTCGCTCAGCGCCTACTCCCTAAGGAAATCCGACCTTATCCTACTAGATATTCCCAGGACACGTACCACAGCTGGACAAAGAGCTGCCTCGTACACCCTACCAAATATTTGGAACCAACTTGAAACCATGCTGAAGCTAACCAGCACTGTATCAACTAACTCCTTCAAAACATTAGCCATCTCTAAATTAAAAGACATATGTAGGTGCAACTAGGCCCCCAACACCTAGACAAATCCCCATGTACCAACTGGCCCTCTACTGTTTTAAACTGAAATGTGTTGCATAATATAGGACTAGGCTAACTCTGAAATGTATAGCATACATAGTATAAGAACGTCCATTGTATATACCTCTTAATTGTATATAATTCTCCTCCTGTTGTCCTACATTGTATATCTCCTATCTATGTAATTGTGAATTGTATGTGCATATGACTCAGGACCTCCTTGTGAATTAGCTTGCTCAACGGAGTCTTTCCTGCAATAAACTTGAACTTGAACTTGATGTACCCCCTTCAGTGCATGACGTGCACGCCAGATAGCATAAGTGACCACTTGCCAGTATACTGCGTTTGGAGAAACAAAACTCCCACCCCTCCTCCTAAAATTGTTGAATCCTGTAACCTATCTACCTTTGATCATTCATCCTTTCTAAACTCTCTTTTCAATGTCAACTGGGGCCTAATACATACCCTGCCCACTACTGACCAGGCCCTGGACTATTTTATTGACTCTATTACCACTGTCATAAATTGGCATGCCCTATCTCCCGCCGCAGGTCCAAAGGGAAATCAGCTCCATGGATGACCAAAGATATTAGGAAAAATATGTGGGAGCGTGACACTGCCTAGAAAGCATTCAAGAAAACTGGCCTCCCCTCAGAATGGCACTCCCACAGGTGCCTCAGAAACACCTGCAAGTCTAAAATAACAAATGCAAAAAGGAGGTATTATTGCACACTACAAACAGACAAACTTTGTAATCCCAAAGACTTCTGGGCCAAAATAAATTCCCTTCTAAAGGGTGAAACCTCCACCCTTCCCAACTCGCTAGTTGCCAAGGATAAAGTATTCTCTAACTCTACTTCTATAGTCGATGGCCTCAATAGCTTCTTCACTGAACTCAGCGCTTACACATCTCAATTCAACATGCCCCAGCTCTACCACCCCTCACCAGACACCCACCCCCCAGTGCCACTATTGGGCTTTTCCACATCAAACTAACTTCCTACAAAGAGGTTTTTAAACTATGGTGTAACCTTAAGGAGCATGGTTCTCCCGGCCATGACTCTCTTGAGCCTCGGTTTTTAAAATGGGGAGCCCCTGCACTGGCTGCTCCAGTCAGGGATCTGATCAACAGATCCTTCATTGAAGGTATGTTCCCCACTAAATGGAAGTCAGCCCTAGTCATCCCTATTCATAAGGGGGGACTGACCTCACCTGTTGAAAATTACAGGCCCATCTCAATCCTTTGTCACCTCGCTAAAGTACAAGAACAAATTCTTTACAGTTATACAATTACCTCAAACAATTCCAACTTGTCTCCCTGCCAACATGGATTTCGTAAAAATCACAGCACCCTCTCTGCTCTCATCAAGGTCACCTTGGACATTCAACATGCTTTTGACCATGGCCAGGCAACCGGGCCATCTTTGTGGACCTCACCAAAGCCTTTGACTTGGTGAACCAGGAACAGCTTATACTGAAATTCAAATTGTTGGGGCTTGATCAACACTCCACTACCTGGATTTAAAACTACCTCACTGGCCATGCCCAAAGTGTTGCATGGGCCAACTGCCAATCTATGTTTAGACCCATCTCCCTTGGTGTTCCCTGGGGCTCCATCTTGGGGCAACTACTCTTCTCACTAATCATTAACAAGCTGCCTAGCTCCTGCGGAGAGGTAACCATTCAGATTTACACGGATGATGCCATCATATATAGGTCCTATGCTGACATCTCATGGCTCGGCCATCACCTGGACTCTGACTTCCATCAACTGAAGGCATGGTTCCTTGCAAACAACTTGCTACTAACACTAAAAAAACTAAAACGATGCTTTTCTACCCACACACATATAGAACCGATCTCACCCCCCAACTCACTGCTACCACTCGTAATGGAGAACCATTACAACAGGTACACGCTTTTAAATATCTAGGCATTCTCCTCAACCCTAGCCTCTCCTTGAAGGCTCATGTCAGTAAAACCATTACTATTCTTCACCACAAGCTGGGTTTGCTGTACTGACGCCACTCACTACTATCTAGAGCATCCTGCCTGAAAAGCGCCACTGCTTCGCTCCTTCCTCTACTTTCCTATGGCTCCCCCTGTTCCTATCACTCAAGTGCTCTCCCCGAACCAACTAAAGCAAGTATATCATAGGATAGGGTGCTTTGCCTCAGGAGCTGCCCCCCGCCAGCATCACTGCACTGTGTTGGCATCTCTGGGCTGGCTTCAATGGGAACATATATTTCAGTACTCCTCCCTTTGCCTACTCTATAAGCTCACACACCTATTCACTTCCCCAAGTATATCCAACATTGTTGTCAGAAAACCTGGCTGCTGGACCCTTCACTCCTCCTCCTCTCTTCCACTGCTGTCTGTACCATCAGCACATCTAGCTGCTAGTAGAAGATCCTTTGCCTACACTGCATCCTCGGTTTGGAACTCCCTCCCCCATCTATCCTCTCTTGCCCTACCCTCCCAAGTTTCAAACTTGCCCTACTCAACCATTTATATGACCTAGGTACCTGTTCCTGCCTTACATAAATTTGCCTACACTATTTTGTACACCTGCTGTACTTGATAAGGTCTTATGTAGTAGTAACGTTTTTATTTATACAGTATAACATCATTAGGGCTATAAATTGCCCTGTTTACAAAGTGAACCTGTGTAAATATTTACATTTAAAACATTCAAGTACATCCGGTTCATGCAATTATCCAGGCTGTGTGTGGGTGATGATGTGCGATATGGCCGCCACCACACATTCAGTCACTTCACTACCAGTCTAGCATTGCTTGTAAAACGCTTTGGGATACTGTGTAAGAAAAGCGCTATATAAATGCTGATTCTTCTTCTTGTTCTTCATCACCAGGTACAAAAAAATACATTTAGTAAGATAAAAAATAGTACAAACATACATTATAATACAATTTCTTATACCTATAAATAGAATTTCTGTAACCCTTCCAAGTAGACCCGACTAGACAACCCCAACTGAATTCACCCAATTACACTCACAGCACGAGATATATTCCTGTTTTATTGCAACCTTAAATGTAGCTCTTGACATTTTCTGATTCCTTAATTGTATAGGAAGTGCATTCTAACTGATCGATGTTTTATATTCGAATGTCATATTGCTAAAATTGTTAGTAGTTTTGGGCTGCACTAGTTCTCTACCCCCCTTTTTTCTTAAGTTCAGACCCTGATTTGGTTCATGTAACTTCTCTGCCGGACCCTTCGCTCCTCCTCTCTCCCACTGCTAGGAACAGCATTGTATTTTAGCCCTGCGCTTACCTGTGTGAATTATGTAGCGCTTCTGTACATTGAATTTGTTTTAGAGGTAGACAATGTATAGGACTGCCAGAATAAGCTTTATTTTTTTTAATCAAGAGAAAAAGTCAGCACCCAGTTTAGGTCAAATATAAAGCGCTTTGTTAAGCAAAAGTGCATCAGTGCAAAATTACTGACTTCTAAACATAATGTCTACAGGTATTTTTAGCCCTGTTCTTACCCATGTGAATTAAGTAGAGCATCTGTACATGGAATTGTGTTGTATTCTCTACATTTCCTCCTTATGATATAATTGTCTCTTACTGTATGGATTGTATACCACTGGTTACCTTTGTATATGGCTTTGTAGTATACATTTGTATTCTAATATCCGGTGTACCTTCTCCTGTGTCTCCCCTGAAAAAGGGACTGCATGGTCTCAGTGAGCTTACCTGATTACCAACTTTCAAATAAATAAATGGTTTTGCAATTTCTTGCACTGAAACCCAGTAGCCATGCCTTTTACCACTCCTCGAGTTTTCTCAGGTCTCTGCACATTCCCTCCACCCCCTCCAGTGTGCCCACCCTAATGCAGATTTTGGTATAATCCACAAAGAGGCAGACCTTCCTATCAGGCTCGTCTGCAATGTCACTTATGAAGACATTAAAGAGGACTGGTCCCAGTACTGAGCTCTGAGGCACCCTGCTGGTCACCCTCCTTCTCCTGGACTGAACTGTTTACCACCACCCTCTGCCACCTATGCATTAACCAGTTTCTTTCCCAGTTTTCCACCTCAGGACCCACTTCTAAGCTGTCCAATTTCCTTATGAGTCTGCTATGTGGAACAGTGTTGAAAGCCTTACTGAAATCTAAGTAGGGCACATCCACCACCCCACCCAGATCGACTGTCCTGATCACCCAGTCAAATAAATCTATCACATATGTCATATATGACACCCCCTCCAGGAATACGTGCTGCCTTGGATTTCGTAATCCACTGGATTCAAGATACTCTCCAATCCTTTCCTTTAGAAGTGACTCCATTAACTTTCTCGCCACAGATGTCAGGCTGACTGGCCTGTAGTTACCAGCCTCCTCCCTGCTACCACTTTTATGAAGTGGGATTACATCTGTTCTGCAGCAGTTCTGCGGAACCACTCCTGTTTCCAGTGAGTTGTTAAAAATGACTATCAGAGGTGTAGCCAGTACCTCCCTGAGCTCCCTCAATACCCTTGGGTGTTCATCAAGAACACTTTAGATGGTATAATCTAGCTAGATAGCATGCAACCTTTTATTTATTTATTGAAATTGTTTCACTAGGATGGCACACTGAGCAAAAAGATGCTCGTCTCCCGGTGCGGCCTGGGGGGGGGGGTGGTGAGGGTACAGTGGGAGATAACTTGCAGGTTATCAAGAGTTACATATAGGAGGAAAAACAATAGAACATAGCTGAGCATAATTACAGCAATGCAGAGGGCAGAATCAGATGAACAGTTTACAGAGAGATTCAGTTATACAGTTGCAGGATACAGTTATGCTGTTGCAGGATACAATTGTGTATGGCTAGGGACAAGACATCAGTACAGTTCAACAACAACAGTATGCAGGCATAGATTATATTACTGAATGGCATAGTATTGGATAGATGAGGTGTGACACTGAGTGGAGAGATGTGAGGATCAGGCAGTATCAAGGAGTGTTTAGGATGGGGTAAAGCCTGTGTACTAGAAGTGCTGAAGATAAGCCAGCTTCCATAGCGTGAGCTTGGTGCCACTGGTCAGGCAGTCGGGGGCAAAGGGGGACACCTTGTGATTTAAGTGCAGGAGCAATTTACCGAGAGGTAGTTTGCTAGTGCTGAAGACAAGGGGTGAGTAGAGGAGGAGTGGTGAATTTGAGGAGGGAGTTCATTCCAGAGTTTCGGGAAGCGGTAGGAGAAGGCAGATTGACCAATAGTGGTTTTCCACCTAGGGATCTGAAGCTTCCAATCATCGAGGGATCTGAGGGCATGAAGTGGAGGGAGCTGGGGTAAGTAGGGTAAAGAGGTATGAGGTGGGCGTCATGCCAGAATTTAGCTATAATTTAGCGCAGTGCTGAGGCGATGGTTTTCGAGGGAAGGGAGTGTGAGGGCATGGTAGAGGTTGCAGTGATGGGTGCGGGGGGTGGCATCGAGGGCAAAATGACAGAAGGTATGGAAAAGTGAGTCCAGTCTGGCTAAGGTAGATTTGGGAGCGGCACTGTATACTATGTTGCAGTAGTCAAATGAGAGGAGGATAATCTTATGCAGCAGCTCCCGCCTGGCCATAAGAGGGAGGCAGTTGCGGTTCCTGTAAAGGGCTCTGAGCTTGGGATGCAGTTTTTTTTGTGATGGCATCAATGTGGTCGGAGAAGGACAGGTGACTGTTGAGCCAAACCCTGAGGTAGCGGAAGGAAATGACATCCTCCAGTACTGCCCCATCAAGGGTGTGGAAGTTAGGGAAGGAAGGAAGCCTGGTTAGACGTTGCCGAGTACCAAAAGTCATGGTGGTGGTTTTGTTCACATTGAGAGAGAGCTGGTGAGAGCTAAACCATAACTGTACCTTGTTGAAGTCAGCCTGGAGGTTGGCTGTTACCTCTTCTGGGGAGGAGCCCGAGGCAAAGAGGACAGTATCGTCTGCGTACATTTGAATAGATGTGGATGAGCACACCAAAGGGAGGTTGTTTAAAAAGATGGAGAACAAGATAGGGCCAAGTACTGATCCCTGGGGAACTCCGGTGACTATAGGGAGGGGTGGGGAGGTGACATCCGTGATTCTTACTGATTGAGTTCTGTTAGTGAGGTATGTTTTGAACCAGTTGGTAGTTGAGATAGCTAGGCCCGCTTCCGAGAGACATTGAAGTAGCAGAGGGTGGAAGACCGTATCAAAAGCTTTGGCAAGGTCCATGAAAATGGCCGAAGTGATCAACTCTTTGTCCATGCCTGAGAGGATGAAGTCCATGAACCTAACCAGGGAGGAGGCTGTGGAATGGCCCTTCCTGAATCTGGACTGGAACAGCGTGAAGAAGTTGGTGTCAGAGAGGAAGGAGGTGAGTTGATTGAGCACTAAGTGTTCTTGCAGCTTTGCGAGTGCGGGGAGAAGGGAGATAGGACGATAATTTGAGGGGGAGGTGATGACGCCCCCTTTAGGGAGGGGGATAACGATGGCCTGCTTCCAGACCTGGGGGACAGCGGCAGAGGAAAAGGAGAGGTTTAAGAGGGAGGCGAGGGGGGTTGCAATGGATGGGGCGGAAAGGTGGAGGAGATTGCAGTCGAGGCCATCGGAGGATTTACACAGGACAGGTTGCCAAGGGGATTAATTTGGGACTAGTGAGCTCCTATTTGCGGGTTACACCCGCTGTTTAAGTCAGCCCTGCAGCGAGCTCTTTTTGCTTTACTGAAAACGCTATAGAGACCTTGCCCTGTCATTTGAAGCGCTATATACCTTTATATTGTTTGCTACTTAAACATTTATAAGGAGCCCTGTCATTTTGACAGGCAGAGGGACGTTTAGTCTGGAAATCTAACCATCTTCACTTGTCAGTCTGTCATTTTACGGTGCTCTGCACCTTTTATTTTAAACTAATCTTTGTGTGTGTGTGTGTTGTGGGCAGACGGAGGACAGGTTGCCAAGGGGATTAATTTGGGACTAGTGAGCTCCTATTTGCAGGTTACACCCGCTATTTAAGTCAGCCCTGCAGCGAGCTCTTTTTGCTTTATTGAAAACGCTATAGAGACCTTGCCCTGTCATTTGAAGTGCTATATACCTTTATATTGTTTGCTACTTAAACATTTATAAGGAGTCCTGTCATTTTGACAGGCAGAGGGACGTTTAGTCCGAAAATCTAACCGTCTTCACTTGTCAGTCATTTTACGGTGCTCTGCACCTTTTATTTTAAACTAATCTTTGTGTGTGTGTTGTGGGCAGACACAGGACAGGTTGCCAAGGGGATTAATTTGGGACTAGTGAGCTCCTGTTTGCGGGTTACACCCACTATTTAAGTCAGCCCTGCAGCGAGCAGGCCGAGCGGGCCTGCCCCGCAAGACGCGCGCGTGTTTTGCGTGTTTAGTGTGGAAGGGCTGCAGAAATTGTGAGTCTGTTTTGATCTTCAAGCTCTCATCTTTGGTTAATCTTTATCAACTTGCTGTGTTCAATAGCAGCGCAGACATATTAGTATTTTACCTCCTGTGCCTTTCTGTAACTCTGATGTACTTAGCTGTTTTGAAGTTTTTGTGTTTATGAATCTTGAAAGATAGAAGGGGAATATAAATTTTTGTAAATTTTAATTGTAGCTGTTTCAAGGGATTAAACTATTACTTTGGATTTAATATTACAGTGAAGCCATGGCTGATTGTAGTAACTTAACGATCATAACCACAACTGGATCCACTGGCATAAAATGCTCACCTTGTAATATGTATACATTATTGGTGGGTGAGCAAAGTTATCAACCCTATACCTGTAGCAAATGTCTTGAAATTGTGGATTTACACCAAATGATTGAGCAATTTAACGCTAGACTAATTACACTTGAAAATAGTCAATCTGATATGCAAAACCGTTTTAAAACAAATACTTTTTTATTGAATCCAGAAATTAGTAATAGCCATGATGGCTACACTGATGTTGCACCAAGCACCTCCCATGCTCCAGTTATTCCCATCTCAACAGTTACTAATAATCCCCAGCGAAATAAGGAAGGTATTAGAAAAAGAGCTAGTGAAGATGATGGTTTGTTTGATTACAATCAGGACACTGAAGACAGCTGGTTTATTACACAAAACACCAGAGTTGCTAAAAAAGGTTGAAAGGCCCAATACTTTTGCATTGAGCAATTCAACAGATTTGACCCATTATCTTCTACTACCTTAAAGGTCAACAATGTGACTCGAGACAATCTTATTGGGTCAACTGATTGTAGTACCTCAAATTTACCATTAGTTAATAATTTGCAAACCAATGACATCCCTCTCATCGATTTGTCCACTGAACTTACTTTTTCACCTATTAATGACACATACAGTGTGCCTAACATTCCCTTGCACCAACAAATTTATGTATTAGGTGATTCATTGACAAAACACCTGGATCGGACTATCTGCAACCCTGACAAAGCTAACAGAACCTGCTCTAGTTTCAGTGGATGTAAAATATCTTACCTTACACTCATGGTACCTGAGATTTTGAAGGACCGTGGCAATAATCCTATAGCACTGGTACATGTAGGCGCAAATAACATTTATAGAGATTCTGTTCAATCAATTAAAGAAGATTTTGTAGCTTTAACAAATAAACTTGTAGATATGGGCTGCAAGATTTGTATACCAGAAATTTTACCAATCCCACGGTTCTCATCTTATCTAAATTATAAAATCAAATTTGTGAATGAATGGTTAAGAAAATGGTGTCTAAACCAAAATTTGACTTGCTTAACACATTGGGAGGAATTCGATCTCCATCCAGAACTATTCCGTTATGATGGGTTACACTTAAGCAGACGGGGTAATGCAGTTCTGGGTAAACAATTCTTGACATCCATTTGCCGTCTTTTAAACTAAAATTCGGGGGTGAGATGGTGGACAGGCCGCAATTTCTAAAAACTCCGGTCAGTAGCTCTGTAACAAACCACAAATTACATTTCTTATATTTTAATGCTAGGTGTTTAACCCAAAAATTGGATGAATTAAAATGTAGAATTAATAAAGGGGATGTTGATATTATTTCAATCAGCAAAACTTGCGGTGACGAAAAAACATCATGGGATACCATTATACCTGGCTTCATTACCTATACCTTCAATAGACCAAATAGGAAAGGTGGTGGAGTGGCGTTATTTATAAGAAATCAACTTAACTCTATTGATATAACAAAACATATCAAAAATCATGACATACAAACAGAGACCATCTGGATCAAGATTAACTTCTCCCCATCTGAGGCCCTCATATTGGGTTCCTGTTATAGTCCTCCTAATTCATCAATAGACATATTAGATGCCATTTTATCAGAATTTAAACAGGCTAAATCATTAGGTAAAATTGTCATCACTGGGGACTTTAATATTGGCTTGATTGATTGGCATAATTTACGTGCTAATACTAGTCAAGGAAATAAGTTATTACATACATGTATCCAGTTGGGACTTTGGCAAAATGTATTCTGCCCAACCAGAGGAAAAATGATATTAGATTTGGTCCTTTGTGATGAAGACCTTGAATTAGATAATATGTTAGTCAGTGATCCTATTGGGAATAGTGATCACAACACCATCACATTTAATATTGTACAAACTTATGTGTATAATCCCAACTGTACTAAAATCTATTTGTACGATAAAGCTGACTTAGGAACTATGAAACATATCATGGGTAACGTGAATTGGGAAAACATATTGTCAGGCTCTACCCTGGAAGCCTACTGGGAATATTTTAAGAATATCATTCTCCAACTCAAAGAACTATGTATTCCATCCAAAATTAAAACCGAGAATAATACTAAAGCTCCCAAGTGGATGAATCTATCAATCAAAAAATGTGTTAGACAAAAATACAAGAAATATGTTAAATTTTAAAAGACTAAAACTTCCTCTCACTGGATTTCTTATAAACTTTTACAAAGAAAATGCAAAAGAATGATTAGGAAGGCCAAATCTAAGTGGGAGCAAAATTTAGCATTTAGCACCAACAAATCTAATTGTAAACATTTTTTTTCATACATCAATTCCTTAAGGAAACCAACATGCCAAGTTTGTCCATTATTGGATTGTGACACTTTGATATATGAGCGGAAAAAAATGGCCGATTTGTTCAATGCAAAGTTTTGTAAAAATTTCTCCGGATCTTCCATTCAAACTAATGATTATGCTTTACTAGACACCGCCAATGTCTCACCAGTTAAATTTTCTTTGGATACCATTAGAATGAAAATACTAAAACTGAAAGGAAAATATAGTCCTGGGCCAGATAATATAGCCGGTCATTTATTATTTTTATTAGTTGATGTAATTACAGTTCCTTTAAAATTGATGTTTGAATATTTTTTGGCCACTAATTTTGTTCCCCAGGATTGGAAAGAAGCTCATGTCATCCCTATTTACAAAAAGGGCCAAAAAAACAACTGGGATAACTATAGGCCTATAAGTTTAACTTCTTCTATTTGCAAATTATTAGAGAGTTTAATTACAAATGTAATTTCCCCAGTCCTGGATTGTCATGATGTAGAAAAACATGGCTTCAAAAAAGGTAGAAGTTGTCTGACAAATTTAATATGTTTCTATGAACAAATCAGCTTACTATTAGACAGAAATGTTCCATGTGATATCATTTACATTGATTTTAGTAAGGCTTTTGACATCATGCCACATTGCGCTTTAATTACTAAACTTCACAAACTTAATATAAATAGGTTTCTAGTCAATTGGATAATTAACTGGCTTTGTAACCACTCTCAGCAAGTAACCATTAATGGGAGCACTTCAGCTGGGGGTAAAGTGACTAGTGGGGTGCCACAGGGTTCAGTCTTGGGCCCATGCCTGTTTCAGGCATTCATTGCTGACCTTACTTCTGGCTGTTCCTCATTTACTATTAAATATGCTGACGATGTAAAGATAGGTGGCCCTTGTGCCTCTGACAATCAAGTTTGTGCCATTCAAAAGAACTTAGACCATATTACAACATGGGTTAAGAAATGGGGTATGTCTTTGAATATCTCCAAATGCAAAGTAATGCATCTGGGTCTTAGCAATTTACAAAGTCCCTATTATTTGGATGGTACACTACTTGACACCACATCTGATGAAAGGGATTTGGGTGTCAATATTTCAGATAACTTTTCTTGCAAAAATCATGTACACAATATCATTAACAAATCCAATAAAGTGGTATGGTCTATATTCCGTAATATTAGATCTAGAAAACAGGAAGTATTGATGCCTTTGTTTCGAGCATACGTTAGACCACATTTAGAATATGCCTCACAGCTTTGGAATCCGTATAAAAAATCCGAAAGTCAGTTATTGGAAAAAGTTCAGAGAAAATTTACAAAAAAAGTATTGGGGCTATTCGAAATTCCTTATAAGAATAGACTAGATATTTTAAATCTTATGCCCTTATCTACACGTCGACTTCGAGGTGATATTATGTTATTGTATGATATTATTCAAGACCCTTATTTATTGTGTGAAATGGGTCTAGAATTCAAAAACTGTGGTCACAATATCAGGGGACATCCCTTACAATTAGCTAGAAAACCCTTTGCTGAGTTAAGCCGAAAATATTTTTTTTTTACTATTAGAGTTGTCGGTCCATGGAACAGGCTACCATTAAATGTTATTAGTGAATCTAAAAGTATTTTTAAAAATAGATTGGATGATCTTATTTGTAAAGGGTATGACCTCTCTTATTATGTATTGGTTTAGAATAAGAGCCTCATGGGCTTCTGCCTTCTTGCTCTTGTAACTTACCTTATTATGAACCTTAGTATTTACCTTTTGTTGTGTCTAGGGCCTGAAGGGCTACGAGGACATCAACTGCCAGGATTGCTTTGAAGGTGAAGGTGGGGGGCCCACTGGAGGTAGAACATATGGGAGGGGGACTGGGTGGCACCGAGGTGGGCAGAGAAGAGAGAAGGACTGAGGCACAGGAAGAGAAGTATGTGTTGAAAGCAGTGGCGACATCCTGTGGCTCAGTAAGGAGGGAGTTGTTCATGAGAAGGAGAGGGAGAGGATGGGCAGTTGGGAGGGAGAAAACAGAGTGAATGACCTTCCAGAATTTGAATGGACAGTTTAAGTTGGAACGATGGGAGGAGCTGAAGTATTCCACTTTAGCTAGGCGGGTTGCTCTGGTGCATTTATTGCGTAGAGACCAATAGATGATAAAGTCGCTTGGGAGGTGTGAGGTTTTGTGGGTTCTCCATGCTTTGTTCCGGGTGATTTGGCAGGCTGTCAGTTCCTGGGTGATCCAGGGCAGGTGGTAGCCTTGAACCCTGGAGTGACACAGTGGAGCGTGAGCATCCCAGACTTGGAGGAACATGTTTTGGAAATGAAGGATGGCATCATCAATAGAGCATGGTTTGGCGGGGGGTTCCCAGCAAGCAAGAGATAAGTCTTGAAGCACGGAGGCGAGGTTTAAAGATTTGTAGGAATGCTGGAGTATGTATTTTGGAGGGGGACGAGGTCAGTGGATTTTCCGGACTAGATAAATAATGTGGTGATCAGTTAGGGAATCGGGTAGGAGCCCTGAAGCGATAACCCGGTGGGGGTGACTGGTGAGACCCCAGTCAAGTAGTGAATGGTTTCCCGTTTTGGAGTTTAGGCATGTGGACTCGGAGATGGACTGTGAGAGGTTGAGCGAGGCAATGTCCATCTGGGTTTTGTTGAAGGAGGGAGCTAGCCAGTTGTGGTTGAAGTCGCCCATGACATAGAGTTCCCCAGTAGGGGTTTGGGAGTCAGTTTGTTCTAGGAGATCAGTGACAGATGAAGCTGGGAAGCCAGGCCGGCAATAGACTCCAGCTATGTAGATAGGGAGGAAGAGGAGAGACAGTTGAAGCAAGAGAATTTCATAGGCATTTGGTACAGCTTTGGCTAGGAGGCGGTTGAGAAGCATGAGTAGGTTTACATGAATATGCGCCACCGCCTCTAGTAGTACTGTCCTGACAGAAGTTACCATAGCCTGGAATAGCAATTGAGGAGTCAGAGATTTGTTTATTTAGCCAAGTTTCAGAGAGGACGATGACATCAGGGGCATAGTGTGCTGTGAGTAATTGGAGGGAGTCAAGTTTAAGGGGCAAGCTACGTATATTTAGGTGCAGGAGGCACAGACCCCATGGGAGGTGGTCTCCAGAGGGGTTAGGGGTTGTGTTAGGGCAGGGGTCTGCTGTTGAAAGCACCATGGGTAGGTTTGAGGGGCCAGGGTTAGGATGTATGCACCCTGTTGCAAGTAGTAATAATCTAAAGTAAGATAGCTAGTGGACTTTGTGTGCATAATTCAACAGACATAATTAGGTGGAATATGCAGGGGGAGAGTGGGCAAGGAGGTATAATGGAGCTAGTGGTAGGGAAGATGCAAGAGTCAGGGAACCGGCAAGGTATAGGAGTTCAATCTGAAGTGCGACCTCTGGTGGTCACGACGATAAAGTGCAGGTGGAAAACAAGAGATAGAAAAAAAAAGCAGCGACCCTGCTGGCCCAGCATGCGATATCATGAAGACACCCTTGAATAAAAAAATTATTGGGGTGGAGGTATTGAAGTAGGCGGGGGAGCAGTCGCCAGCGACTGCGGGGTTAACAGCTGTGAGAAGTTTCTTCAGGGGAAAGTGCGGTTGGCATACCTTATTTTCAGTTCCAGGGGGTGGGAGAGCTCCTCTGGCTATGCCCTTGCGACCAGGACCCTGCAGCCGACTTGTTGTGGAGAAAGGAGAAAGGAAGAATTTATAGCCTGACCAAGTAAGGTATTTACACATTCCCTACAGTAGTACCCCAGCGCAAATTATGCTTCTCCTCATATAAAAGCATGAGTATGGTCTGGTTGACTAGTAATTAAAGGGACACTGTCAACTTTCTGTATAATTTTTTTGTTTCTATTGGACCAGGGTGCCTGTTGCCATCCATCTCTATGCATACTGATGGCATATATGGTCAACAATCTGCATGAAAGCTACATATATTGTGATTTCTGATAAGCCACCAACCTTATGATCTGCTTCCCAATGCTCCAGCCTGTCGGAGCTGCAACATGGCACTGAACTACCGGTAAACTCTTCCATGAATGAGACAGTCATTTTTTGAACAATGGAAGATACATATGTTCTGAGAAACTAAGCATTTAACTGAAATGGACAACATTACTTGCAATAGAAAACAAGCTTTCTAACCCATTAAATTAGGGGTTTGAAAAGTGAAGCCATGACTCCAGGCATGTGCATCAGCATCGACACTGATGCGCGAGCCCAGCATCATGGCTTCACTCTTCAAATCTCTAATTTAATGAGCTAGAACACTCACTGAAAGAACGCTAAGGCAACCAAGTGGATGCTTAATACTTTTATTACACCGTTGTGCAAAAATATGCTTTGTCAGTAGGGAACAAAGGTTAGGACCTGAAAAGCCTTTGTTCCCTGTGGCAGTGCATGTTTTTGCACTATGGTGTAATAAAATTATCGATCATTGACTTGGTTGCCTTAGCTTTTTTTCGTGCTTGCAATGTGTTGCAGTTTGTTGTTTTCCCAAGTCTGGTATTTTGTGTACAGCACTACTGATTCTGGATGAGCGCCACTGTCCTTTGCTGTTTGTCACTTTGTGAATACCACTGGAGTGACATCTTGCTGCTGTATCTCTCTGAGCACCAGCTGGCACAGCCAAGTGGACTGCGAGTGAGCCATGTTGGCTGTGGACTGTCTCAGCTGGGCCAGGTTGGAACTTCTGGTGTACTGCCAACTAATTGCTCAGTCCTCCACTCGGGAGACCAAAGCGTAAAGGGGGCAGGGCCAGAACACAACTCAGTGCTGGCGTTTGAAAATCACCGTCCCACTACAACAGCTGTGACACCTTGCTGCTGTGTCTCTGTGGGCTCCGGCTGGGATGTCTGAGTGGACAGTAAGTGAACCATTGGGCTGTGGACTGTCTTTGCTGGACTAAGTTAGAACTTTTGTTGGGCTGCCTGTTGGCTGCATGGTCCTCCAGTTGGGAGGCAGAAGTGAAAAGGGGGCTAGGCCTGAATACAACTCAGTGCTGGCGTTTGAAAATTACTGTATTTTCACTACAGCAGCCGTGACACCTTGCAGTGGTGTTTCTTTGGGCTTTGGCTGGTAAAAAATGTGGACTGTAAGTGAGTCATAAGGACTGTGGATTGTCTTTGCTGGGCCAAGTTGGAACTTCTGGTGTACTGCCCTGACCACTTGATCCTCCAATCGGGAGGCAGAAGTGAAAGGGGGCAGGGCCAGAAACACTTGTCTAAATCTCCCTTTTTCAATTAGTCCTAGACACTACAGTCCATAGCTCATGGGACAAAGCATAAGGGCATCGCACAGGGGATGTCAGTGGGAGCGGTAGTCAGCAGGAGAAACTGCACCCCAGTTGTGACACTCTTATGATGTATCTGTATGTAAATGTTATTAGAAAAATAGTGATGTCTTAATACAATTGTGCAACCCATGCATGCACTATAAGGTAAGGGGGACCTGCCACAAATGTATCCATTTTTTGGGGATGGGTAAGTAGGAAAATTGAGGTTCTAAGGCTGTAACAACTATCTGGGGTAGGTCTGTATTACAAAACCAGGAAGAAAAGTGGGAAGGGTTGCAACACCCTATCTAGGGTAGGCCTATAATTCAAAACAAGGAAGAAAAGTGGGAAGGGCTGGAACATCCAGTCTGGGGGTAGACCTATAATACAAAACAGGGAAGTATAGTGGGAAGGGCTGCAACACCCTATCTGGGGTAGGACTATAATAAAAAACTAGGAAGTAAAGTGGGGAGGGCTGCAACACCCTAGCTGGGGTAGGCCTATAGTACAAAACAGGGAGGTAAAGTGGGAAGGGCTGCAACACCCTATCTGAGGTTGGCCTGTTGTACCAAACAGGGAATAAATGTGGGAAAATTTGCAACACCCTATCCTGGGTAGGCTTATAGTGCAAAACAGAGAAGAAAAGTTGGTACCTTTCTCTCCTTTAAATATTTATTGGACAAACATCTGAACTGACCTGGAACACATCACAACTGATACACCCACTAGGAGTGGGAGACACTCTCGATGGGCTATGCCTTCTTGTGTCTTTAAAACGAGTAAACCAAGTAAAAATGGAAATTACGTAGGTACCGTAATTCTTGATCTTCTTGGACGAAGTCTCCACCACTCATTCACACTAATGGGACTATGCCGGAGGTGCTAGAACCCCCCGGGAGCCAAAGATCTTCAGGAGGGCCAGTGCAGGGATAGGACCACGCATGTGCGGCACCGCAAGACTAGCTTTCACCGTATAGGCTATCTCGGAGTTGACCCTCCAACTGCCTCAGTACCTTTTCGACTGAGGAAGTGCAGCGTAAACTAACGACAGAAAACCTACCCCTAACTTCTGGGCATGTGAGGCCTCGGATGACCCATGTAAGAAGGATCAATTCAACAATGTCTTTACAGCCCAAACAACAAGGAAGTGAAGACCAAAACAGAACGAGTGAACTCGAGGGATGGTGGGTGGGCATGTGAAGGAGTGGTGAAGACTTCATCCAAGAAGATCAAGAATTACGGTAAGTATGTCATTTCCATATCTTCCTGGACTAAAAGTCTCCACCACTCATTCACACTAATGGGAGAATACCGAGCTAAAACCAGACACCCCACCCCAACCCCCGAGCAGGGCAGTAGGAAACAGAGCTCACTCAGGACAGCAGTCCATAAGTACTGTCCTGCCGAAGAAAGTGAATTGCCTGGCATGGGCATCCAGAACATAGTGCTTCACAAAGGTATGCACTGAGCTCCAACTCGCCTCCTTGCAGATGTCTGCAGTGGGTACAATACGAATCTCCGCCAGGAAAGCCGCAAACCGCTCCAGTAGAGTGGTGTGAACCTGGCCTTCCAACTTGACCTGTGTCAGGGATTAGTAGTGTAGAAGACATGCTACTAACCAAGAAGAAAACATTTCCTGGCAACAGGCTGATCCAGTCGAGGCATACTGAAAGATACAATAATTGCTTGGATATGTATCTCTTCATTCTGTCGATGTAGAATCGCAGAACCCTCTTAACATACAGAGAATGAAGGGAGCGCTCTCCTTCATTCTTGAGTTAACGAAACAAGTAGGGAGAAGCAAAACTTGACTAATGGTAACTGAGCCAGTGAAATGTTGTCTGTTGGCTCAAGATAGACCGAAAACACACAGAGGTGCACCTTCACTGCCAACTATTGCAGACCTGTGTTCAACAGGTCCAAGAGGCACCCCAACATCTTGCTTGTTGGGCAACCGAAGGATCCAGACAGGACTTGCACACCAGATGGAGAAGGGTTTCCACTTAGCCATGTAAGCACTCCTGGTGGAAGGCCTATGCACGGCTTAGAAGATGTCTGCAATGGTCTGGGAAACCTAAAACGTGCACACTTCCATTTTCTCCAGAGCCTGGCATGGAGATGAAGGGAGCGCAGACTAGGAGGGACTAAAGTCCCTGTGTCAGAGGGTCCGCTCGTAGAGAGAGTCACCTCGGGGGAACTTCTGATAGACTGTAGATAAATGCAAATCATATCTGCCATGGCCAGTCTGGGACGATGAGAATCATCCTGCCCCCCTGTGCCTAAAACTTAAGCAGCACCTTCTGAATTAGTGGAAGACAAAGAAAATATACAGGGAGCATCTTGTCTACTGCAATGAATACACCCTGACAGAAAACACCAGGGTCTGGATTTCTGAAGCAGGATAGAGGTAGTTTTGCGTTGCGAGGGGGACGCAAAAAGGACCAGGTCTGAACTGCCCCACTTGTCGAAAGCAACTGCATGAAATCTGAACTGATGCATCGTGCTCAAGGTGCCACTCTCACAACCTCATGGCCTTCCTGGAGAGAGGGTAAGAGGATGCCACAGCCTACTTGCTGATGTAATACATCCGTCCGAAGTAGGATCACTTAGTGGCAGAGGGCATCCTTCAGGACTTTGCTTATAAGATAGTTCTCATCTCTAAGATATTTATGAGAAGATGAGGTTCCTCCTGGCTCCACACCTGAGTGTGGAGGTCTTGACAGTGAGCCCCCCATGAGAGATTCTGTCCGAGGCTCTGTCATTTTGTACGGAGGATTGTGGATGCATAGTCGGAGACCACTGCCTGCTGTGGAGGACACCCTGAGTCCCAGCATCCACTCAACCAAAAGGGGCCCTGAATAAAGTAGTTTTCCATGATGTAACAAGCTATCTGAAGATGTCAATTCTCCCGTGCTGTGGGACGAAAACTGATGCCCTGGAGGTATCCAGGAGGGCTCCTAAGAAGAGGAGCTGCTGGGACGATGAAACTGGCACCTGGCACCTTCCCCGAATCAGAAACACCCCTGGCGAGAACAACTGAGAAGCTGTGGCGACTGCTTCCTGTGTCTCTTGCCTGGATGGGCTGGCTAGAAGCCAAATGTCCAGGAAGTGAAGACTTGAATGCCGAGGTTTTAGTGAACTCCTCTCTGAACAGGTACTTGTTTAACCTTCCAAGGTCAACAAATGGGCGCATGCCATCTGTTATCTTGGAACCAGAAGCAATGGAAATAGGAATCCATGCTCCGTTCTGCTGTGGAACAACTTCTACTTCCCAGTTCCCCAGAGGTCCCGTATCTCAGAAGCAAGAGAGTGTGACTGAGAGGCGGACAGACTGGGCTGATGTCTGGATGGAAAGTCTGGGGAAATCTGCGAAATTGAGAAAGTACTCCTCTCGAACAATTCTAATATCCCATATGTCCGCTGTAATGCTTTTCCACTGGTTGTAAAACCAAATTAGATGCCCCTCCTACCGCTGAGAGGCGTACCCCTCAGACAGCTGAAGTGGGACCTTTGTTGGATCCACAGAGGTTGGTACAGGGCGTTTTCAGGCCCTGTGCCCTCTACTGCATTCTCTTCATGGCTGAGGGGTCGGTTCCTGATAAAGGCACCTAGGCCTTTACCTTCAAAGGTTTGCCTGTTACGAGAATGTCAACGGTTCCCATTCCTCTAAGAGCAGCAGGCACTGCCTGTTGTTTAAATGGCAGCCCTATTGTTCTGAGTGGCCTCCAGAGATCAACCTGATGGCTGAATAGATAAGCACCATCAAGGAGATGTTAACCACCTTCTGCCAGCAGAAGCTGCCCTAGAGGCAGAGTCATAGGTGCTCATAAAAGCTTTCAACTGATTATTGGGCTATAAGCCCCTAGCAATGGAGCATTAGATTTCAGAAGGCTCGCGACAATTGCATTGAGTGTGTTCCACAGGGTGTATTCGTACTGAGGAATGTAGGAACTCAAGATGTAGAAGTCTGCTTTGGTCCACAGGTGAAGACTGAAATGTTATGGTGGACCCCATATCCCAGAGGAAAAAACTGGAAAGTAGATCTTCCATCACAGTAATACAGAAGGCTTGCATTCCAGCCCATAACATGAGTCATCTGTTGCGTCTTCAACAAAGCAGAATAGGGAGAGACTTATCCAGATCCACTTCTACCCCAGAATAACCTCCAAAAGGGCAGGTCTAGGCCAGGAAACCAGGAGACACCGCCACCTGGATTGGTGAAGAGTTCAGCAGCATCCACGGAGCCAGCACCACATGCGGCACCACAAACAGCACCAGCACCGGTGCCAAATCTAGTGCCAGACCCGGCAGCACACATGGTGATGGCACCACCCACAGTGCCAGCACCACACAGCACCACATATTGTGCTGGCACCATATATGGCACCAGCACCACTCCCAGTGCCGGCACCACACCCACTGCCAACACAAATACGGCACCGGCACAAATACAGCACTGGCACCATGCACGGTGCCAGAACCACAGCTGGACCTAGCCCTGAAGGAAAGCGGTACCCGTGCTGGCCCTTGCAGGGAAAAAGGAGAGGGGTGTAGGTATGAGGAGTCAGCGTCTATGGCGCTGGCACCAGAGAGGGCACCGCGCACATCCTGGCCCGACTGATCTGGCCATGGCTCAGCGACTCTGAGGCCCGAAGGCCCCGGAACCGGGTCCACTGGCCAGGACAATCGGGCAGATGCCATACTGCCTGCTCTAAAAGAGAGGTCCAGAGGTGAAACTGCTCACCGGGACCCCATCAAGGACAGAGGTAGGATCCAGTGTCGAAGACTGCGGCTGTTAAGAGCAGAGCCACAGAGGAATCCACCACAGTCGGTTCAGGCCTACCACTCTCCACCACGGACGACCCCCATGCAGATGTACCAGAGGGCGACCTTGAGCGGTACCGATTCTTCTTCCACCAACAGGAGGAAGAAGAGCTCAAGGTCAAGCACAGTCGGGTCCCCAATTCAGGTTGGGAATGGGACCACTACTTTTGTGCTTTGGGTGGACTGTCTCCCCACCCAAGCACCGGACTGCCCGTGGTTGGACTCCCCCTCTGCAAAGGGCGACGGACCGGACACAGCCCCACTGCCATCACAACTTTCAAACAAAGTCTCCCTAATGTCACTGGTAACATCTAAGGTCGACTCCATTAATGGCAGGCTGAGAATTTCTTCTTCATCTTCTTCTTCTTCTTTTTTTTTTAAAATAAGAAAAGAACACTAAAAATGGTACATTAAGTGAATGCTGAATGGCTATTAGCTGCTGTCGTATAGATGAAGACTTGACTCCCAGCAGGCGAGTGACGTCGTCATCAAAGCGCACTCAACGGCAGGAGAAAAGGACCTGAGGTGGTTGGAGGGTCAATGCCAAGGTAGCCTCTATGACGTGAGCTAGTCTCACGGCGCTGCACATGCATGGCCCTATCCCAGCGCTGGTCCTTCTGAAGATTTATAGCTCCCATAGGATCCTAGCGCCTCCGGCATAGTCCCACTAGTGTGAATGAGTGGTGGAGGCTTTTAGTCCCGGAAGATCTGAAACTCCATGTCTAGGATAGGTGTCAAAGTGTGTTTTCAGTGAAGGCCTTCTGTTTGGTTCCTGAAACCAAGATAAATGTTTCATAGGCAGGTGGCAAGCATGAAACTGGAGAACATTAAACTTAGTTGGGCACAGGTCACAATGAATGGGCAAAGGGTAGCAGGTGGGAGAACTGTAGATAGATAGATAGATAGATAGATAGATAGATAGATAGATAGATAGATAATTTTATTTATATAGCGAGATATTTTATTTATATAGCGCCCCACTCCGAAGACTCAGAATGCTTCACAATACAATATAAAACCACAATACAATTATAACAATACAAACAAGCATTTGTCAATGCCGAATGTTTGCTTGCTGGCATTGGCAATGGTAGTATAGAAGTTACAGAGCTGCATAACAGGAATGGCAGTGAAGTATTGAACTGAAGCCAACCCCACCACCACCCTGCAGAGAGTGACAGGCATTGGGGTGTGCCTCTGGGTCGTCAGGCGTAACGGCCATGCCATTTCACCACACCCTACCCTGCAGACACTGACAAGTGTCACGGTGTGCCTTGGGGTCTTTGGCCCTTATGCGTACCCTATTCCATCAGGAAATACGGTGACATGGGTGCGGTATAGGAGAATGGGGTGAACTTTGGGGCCAAAGAGTCCAAGGCATACCTCGATGCCTCTCATTGGCTGCAGGGTGTGGAATGGTATGAGCATTACAGGCAAGAATCTTAAGTTGCACCCCTGATGCCTGTCATTCTCTACAGGGTGGGGCGTTATGGTTGGAAACCCTAACACCTCAGGCATTCGTTGGTATTTTCACTCCAAATTTTCAACATGGTTTTTTTGTGACCCCCACCTCATGAACAGTGGCAATATCAGTTTGTTAGACGAAAGCTGCTTATGCACAGCGACTACGGCATTTAGCACTACAGGTACAAAAACACATTCCGAACAGGATGTGAAAAATGACAGCTGTACTGTTCATGGGGAGGTGAAAAAATGGCAATGTTGCAAATCTGCAGTAAAAATATTAAAAAAACTAGTGAAGTCACAAGCGTGCATAGAAACTGTGCAACGCACACCCGTAATGTAATTAGTTTGGGGATTTTTACAGCAGATTGTCAACACAGGCATTTTGGGACCTCTGATCATGAACAGTGTCACTGTGATTTTCTTTATCTGTCCTGAACAATGATTTCCCACAGCGACCACGCATCTCTGCGCTGAAAGTGTGAAAATACATTTTGGCCATGTTGTGAAAAATGACAGCTTTACTGTTCATAAGGAAGTGTAGAAAAATGCCACTGGTGAAAATCTGGACTGAAAATATTAGAAAGTCATGAACTTACGAGGGTGCGTGGAAACTGCGCAATGCTCACTCATAACACAATCGTTTTATGGACTTTTGTCACCAAATTTTCAACATAGCCATTTTAAGACCTCTGCTCATGAACAGTGTAACTGTGATTTTCTTATTCTGTCCCAAACATTGCTTTCGCACACCGACTGCACCATTGTGCACTACATGTGCGGAAACACATTTTGGGTGACATGTGAAAAATAGCAGCTGTACTGTTCATAAGGAAGCGTAATAAAATGGCAATATTGAAAATCTGGAGTGAAAATATTGAAAATTTGCAAACTTACGAGCGTGTGTAGGAACTGTGCAACGCACGCTCATAAAACTGTCACTTTTAGGAATTTTTTCACCAAATTTTCAACATAGCCATTTTAAGACCTCTGCTCATGAACAGTGTCACTGTGATTTTTTTAATGTGTCCCATACATTGATTTCGCACACCGACTGCGCCATTGTGCGCTACATGGGCGGAAACACGTTTTGGGCAAGATGTAAAAAATTACAGCTGTACTGCTCATAAGGAAGTGTAATAAAATGGCAATGTTGAAAATCTGGAGTGACAATTGAAAATTCAGAAACTTCACGATGGCGTGAGGAACTGCCATAGCGCACACTCAGTAAAACAGTCATTTTGAGGAATTTTTCCCACAAAATTTTCAACATAGGCTTTTTGAGAGCTCATCTTATGAACAGTGCAGTGTCGTTTCGTTACTCAGTCCCAAAAGGTGTTTTCGTGCAGTGACTGCGAAATCACCCTCCGGGCCCGATTAACGCCATGACAGTGACAGCATTCATGAGAAGGGGTCCCAAAAACCCCATGTTGAAAATTTGGTGCAAAAAATTCCAAAAAAATGCCTGAGATATGCAGCAAAGTTGAAAAAACCCTATCTATCCCATTATACAGCTTACCGGCATTTCCTCAGTTCACGGTTGGCTTTGAAGAGTGCAGACGTGTTCCCGGTCCACCAAAGATCGTCCACGCCTGAGTCCGAGGTAAATATGGGGTGGGGGTGTGGGGAGGCAAAGTGCGCAGTAGGTGGGCGCGGGTGGGCTGGGTGAGCGCTGAGGGCGTTTTCTTGTTTACAGTTTTTTTTTTTTAACAGGAAGACGACGCGGGACGCTTATCGCGGGGCCCCAGCGTGCAGTTGTAAGGCTGTTTTGGGGGGCTGAGCCGATGGGGATTGGGACCCCCTTCAGCCATACGGACTTGTGCCACGCTGGGGTGGGCTCCCACCGTGGCAGCTGTAAGGCTGTTTGGGGGGGTCTGGAGCCGACGGGGGATTGGGCACCCCTGTCGCCCATACGGATGTGTTGCCATGCTGGGGTGGGCACCCAGTGTAACATCTGGAACTCTGTTTGGGGAGGGGAAGCGTAGCACTGCCGATGGAGGATTGGGCACCCCCGTCGGCTATACAGTGTGTGTGTGTGTGTGGCACAGTATGCGTGCGCATGTGTGTAAGGCAGTATGCGTGCACGTGTGTGTAACAGGGGAGCACGCATGAGCAGACGATATCTTATCACTGCTCACTGAAGCGTAGCTCCCTCTTTCAACTGTATGCCACTGCATTTTCAACTGCTGTCATAGACAGCTCCAGCAGTGATTGGAGAACTGCGACCGCGCCTGCAAACACACTGACTGAATTGGAAGACACTAACACACCTCCGAAAAACTTGGATGATGGCACTATGTTTCTTGCACATGCATGCAAGCAAACATAAAAATGTCCAGTAGAGAGCAAACAGTGAAGTACAGAACTATCTATCACAATACAGATCAATAATTAAAACTTATTAAATGCCTGGTTGAATAAAAAGGTTTTTAAGCCCTTTTTAAAGGATTCCACTGAGGATGCCTCCTGAAGCAGTTAAGGAAGGGAATTCCATAGGGTGGGTGCGGCTACTGAAAATGCACGATCACCAGTATATCGCAACCTTACCCTAGGAACCCTGAGGAGGCAACCCTCGGTGGAACAGAGAGCCTGGGGCGAGCAATGAGGCATAGGATATCTTGCAGGTAGACTGATCCCCTACTGTGTAGGGCCTTATAGGTCCATAATCCGACCTTAAAGATAATCCTCCACCTAACTGGCAGCCAGTGCTGCTTGTGGAGAACAGGCGTAATATGGTCAAACCTATGCGGGCCCGTCAATAACCGAGCCGCCACGTTCTGCACGAGCTGTAGCCGGTGGAGGTTACCTCCAGAAAGCCCCGGTTAAAGGGCACTGCAGTAATCCAGGCTAGACATGACAAAAGCATGCACCAGTGAGGCCAGGTCCTCAGATGGCAGAAGATGTCGGATCCGGGTGATATCCATCAGATGATAAAAAAAGGCTCTTAACGATGACAGACACCTGAGCATCAAATGTTAGGCCATTGTCAAGGATAACCCCCAGATCCATAACCTGCTCAGATGGGACCAGAGGTATCCCCCCCCAAGTACAAAACCAGAGGGATTCCACCAAGTCTCGTCCCCACCACAACAACCCGGATCCACCACCAGTACCTCAGTCTTGTCTGGGTTGGGCCTCAACCAGTTATGAGTCATCCAAGTCTGGTTTTCAGCCAGGCAGCTGTTTAGCATGGTGTCAGCCATGTGGCTACCTGGTGCGCAGGACAGGTATTGCTAGGTATCATCTGCATAGCAGTGAAAACCCAGTCCATACCACCTAATAATGTCCACAAATGGCAGCATATATACCGGAAACAACAGAGGCAACAAGAATGACCCCCTGCAGAACTCCACAGGTCAGAGGCTTCGGGTTGGATGAGGCAAGGCCCATCGCCACCCTCTGCACCCTGCCTGCCAGGTATGACCTGAACCACTTGATGATTGTGCCGGACAGGCCACACCAGAACTGCAGCCAGTTGAGCAGCACCTCATGGTCCACAGTATCAAAAGCCGCCATAAGATCTAGGAGGGTCAAGATGGTATGTTCTCTCCTGTCTATCACAATCAGGAGGTCATTCAGCACCTTCACCATGGTGGTCTCCATGCTGTGCCTGGCCCTAAACCCAGACTGAAAAACCTCATAGATGGAGGAGGAGGTGAGCTGCCTCTCAAGCTGAATGGCCAGCACCTTTTCTAAAACCTTCCCTAAAAATGGGAAGTTAGAGACCGGTCTGTAGTTGCCAAGGCAGTCTGGGTCCAATGAGGATTTCTTTAATAGAGGCCTAACCAAGGCTTCTTTCAAAACTGATGGGAAGACCCCACTCTTCAAGGAACTCCAGATGATCTCAACAACTATAGATCCAATCAGGTCCAAACATCTGACCAAAAGTCAGACTGGACCTGGGTCAAGATCGCAATGTGTTGGCCGCAGCCTTGAGACAACCTCTACCACCTCCTCCACCCCAACTAGGTTGAACTCATCCCACACCAGAGGGGTGCCCTGGCACATTACAGAGTGAACCCCGCAGCCCCCATGAGAGACACCGGAGAAACCTCAAACCCGATGGAGGACACATTGTTGGCAAGGAACAGAGCGAACGCCTCACACCTTGTACTGGAGCCAACTCCTCCCACATGGAGACAGGCTCGATGTAAAAGCCCATCAACCATGTGGAATAGCTGAGCCGGTCTGTTCCTTGCCGTAGCAATCTCCCTCAACAAAAAAGCTGCCTTCTCACAGGAGCTTGCCCCCGATAGTCCTTGTAATGGGACTTCAGGGCCAATTTGTCTTCCAGCAGACCAGAGCCCCTCCAATGTCTCTCTAACCTCCGACCCTTAGTCTTCAACTCCCACAGTTCCCCTTCATACCAAGGGAGTCCCAGATGAGTAGATATGGGTCGGACACAGACAGGTGTGATAGAGCCAAAGGCCGCAGCGATGGCCATATTATATGCTGCCACTGCCTCCTCAGGCCCCATCACACAGGCAGCCCTCACCCCCCGATAGGTCTAGCACCGACGATAGTCCCGTTGGGGACAATCCCTGTAAAGGGCTTTACCGGACCATTTCCACAGAGGCAGAGACTAGTGGGGGGGGTTGCTAGCCTGGACCTTACAACGCTATGATCCAACCAAACTACTGGATCTACTCCTAGGTCAGAGACCTCAAGGCCAGTTGAAAATACCAAGTCCAGTGTGTGGCTATGTGAGTGGGTCACAGAAGTGACACTTTGCGTCAGGCCCAGTGCCCCCATGCTCCTCAAGAGATCGCAACCAAATGTAGAGAACTCATCATTGACCCAAGCATTAAAGTCCCTAAGAATTAACCATCTGAGGGACTCCAGCAATAGGCAGGAGATGAGCTCCTCAATCTCCCTCAAAAATTAATTCCCAGAACCTGGGGGGCAATAGAGCAGGAGGACCCTGTAGTCCACGCCAGGAGCCACCCACGCAGCCACACACTCAAACAACCTGGTAGGATCTATAGATAGCATCAAGAGGCTCAGGCCAGTTTTAAAACAGAGCCACCCCCTGCTTCCGCGATCCTTTCTCGGGGTGTGTATCACTGAGTACTCAGCTGGCACAGCTGCCTCCAAAATTGGAGCTGCATTTTTATCCAAACAGGTCTCTGTGATGCAAGCCAGGTCGGCTGACGCAATCAAATCCGCCACTATGGCAGTCTTGTTCCTCACCGACCTAGTATTACATAACACAACCTGAAAAGGATGAAGGGGGACTGCTGGATCAGCCACCTGCCCATTACTCTCAATGGAGCCTTTGGGTATGGGCACCAGACAGGGAGAACCCCTCTCTAGTGCCCATTTTGCCCCAGGGTGTCTTCTCTGTCTCACCACCTGAATCCAGGACTCCCCGGCAGCCACTCGGATGGACCCTCCACTGCATTTCCTCTTACATGCAATCCCCAGTGCCTGACACCACCAGTAGGTCTAAAATGGAAGTGTCAGGAGCTCGAAAGGATGCAATCCCCAGAGGAGGGCTGCCG
Organism: Neoceratodus forsteri; assembly: GCA_016271365.2. NCBI lineage: Eukaryota > Metazoa > Chordata > Ceratodontiformes > Ceratodontidae > Neoceratodus > Neoceratodus forsteri. The sequence continues at coordinate 1,137,849,886 of CM057458.1, read as the reverse complement.
AGTAGCTGCACCTTTGTCGGCACTGTCCCAGGCACATGTCAAATCCAATAAACCTTTAAAAGTTACACTCACATTCAGTCCACATAATTTCACTTCACCATTAAAAAACAATCACACTCCACTCAAGCCACACACAACCACACACTCCTAACCCACCAACTAAAACCCCAAACCCCAACCCCAACCAAATGAATAAATCAATAAATATATATATTCTTAATCTTAGGGGGGATAATACACATCTACAAAATGGTCTCTAAGGTTTCAATTAATCCTTGTAAGCTGCATGGGGTGTGGTACAGCAATTTTCTCAGGGCACTTTGAGAGGCAAGGGCCTCTTTGAGACAGTGGTCACTCATTATAACGAACATGTCTGGAGCCAACTGTTTTGTTCATTATAGCAGGCATTTGCTATAGGCAGAAATTTATTAAAGTGAATGGGAGGGGTCTCAATAATGGCATAAATTGATAAGGCATAACTGTTGATTATGAAAGCTTTATTTCTATGAAATGTATGAAATGTTTTAAAAATAATGTATATTAATTAAAAATATTTATTAAAGTTTTGTAACAAGCTATCTAGAATTGTCTGCACTTGTTTAATTTTTTTCTGTTTAGCCTTCGCTAGTGTTATGATCTGCCTCAGTTGCAGGAGTTGCACAGATGAGGTGTATGGCTGCCTCTCCAGAAACTGCAGCCCTGTCTCTAGTCCAAGAATGCCTTCTGTCATACCCACAGGTGGTAGATAATCTTCCTTGTCCTCATCTTCAAATACCATTGGTCTGTGATCATCACGGACTTAATTCACTGTGTCCCCCACTGTAAGGGGCTCTCCCACTGGGCAGCTGTCATCAACGTGGAGCCATCCCTCCACTTGGCCTGGATCTGCAATAGTGCCCAGAAGCTCTATGTCACTAGCCAATGTCTCATCATCCTCAGCTTCTGTGTCCGAATCTGGTTCTTTATCACTCTATTCAGTGTCATCGAATATCAGAACCAGAGCATTCCACCAGCAATTCTGTACTTATTGCACTGTCACTTGCTCCTTGGCTTGGACTGTCACATAGCATGCCTTTTAGAGGTAGCCCTTCAGGAATGCCACCAGTTCTAAGCCTGTGTCCCGTGAAACCATTCCATACAAAACCTATTTTTTGTAAAGCTTTTTCAGTGTGGCAATAATGCACCTGCCCATCCACTGCATTGTTGCAGTCATGTTAGCAGGCAGATACAGCACTGTTATTTGGACACCGTGAAATTTCAGCTCATCAGTGCAAGGATGGGCAGGGCCCTGGTCGAGCAGTAGGAGGGCTTTGGTTGGTTTGCCTTTGCTTTGTAAAAAATGTCAAGATGGACAAAGTCATTATGAAACCAATTTCCAAAGATGATAATAATAATTTTATTTGTTAAGCGCAATTCACAAATATCAAAGCGCTGTACACACACATCAAGCTCTAAAATATTTATATGAAAAATAAAAATATGAAAGCTTACTAAAATATTCATACAATATACAAAATCAATTATCCAAATCAGAAATCAGGAAAAGCATACAAATAAAGATGGTTTTTTAAAGCAGTTTTAAAGCTCTCCACTGTCTGGCACTCTCGCATCCGATGAGTATAGAATTCTACACGGTAGGGGCAGCATAAGCGAAAGCCCGTGCTCCCAAGGTCTTCAGAAGCACCCTGGGAATCTCTAGTAACCCCTCATTGATTGAGCTGAGTGGTCGGAGGGGGCAGTAGGGACTCAGAAGCTCTTGCAAGTAATTCGGACCCATAACCATGTAGGACTCTGAAAGTCAGTAAACCAACTTTAAAGGCGAGCCACCACTGAACCAGCAGCCAGTGTAGACAGCACAGCACAGGAGAAATACGGCTGGATTAAGTTGACCTAGACAATAACCTGGTCGCAGCATTCTGCACTAGCTGCAAGTGGCGGATATCAACCCCAGGAAACCCCAGGTACAGGGAGTTACAGTAGTCAAGGCGCGAGGCCACAAAAGCATGGACCAGGGTTGGAAGATCGCCAGACGGAACAAGGTGCTTAATCCGGGTGATGTTCCTCAGGTGGTAAAATGAGGACTTGATCACAGCTGACACCTGTGAACAAAGTGTTAGCCCATCATCAAGTATCACCCCAGATTCCACACCCGTTCAGAGGTCAACAGCTGAGAGCCCACAAGCCAAAGCCCAGCAGGCCACCCAGTGGCCGACCCCTCTATCCGGTGACCCGGTTCCACCATTAACACCTCCATTTTGTCAGAGTTTAACTTTAACCAACTGGGATTCATCCAGTCTTGGATTTCAGCAAGACAGCTGGAAAAGACAGAGAGTGCACTATCTGGATTGGGCACAAAAGACAGGTACAGTTGAGTATCATCTGCATAACAGTGAAAACTCAGCCCATACCATCTCACAATGTCTCCTAATGGTAGCATGTACACCACGAACAACATGGAGAACAACATTGAACCCTGCGGGACCTCACATGGCAGGGAGAATGAGTCAGAGGAAAAAATCCCTGCTACTACCCTCTGCGACCTGTCAGTGAGGAAAGAATAGAACCATCTGAGGACTGTACCAGACAGGCCACAGATGATCCGCAGGCGATCAAGAAGCACCCCATGGTTCATGGTGTCAAAAGCTGACGAGAGATCCAGAAGTACCAAGATGGAATGGCGCTTCTGGTGTCTGGCCATAGGAGATCATTGAGTACCGGAACCAGAGCAGTCTCAGTACTATGTCTCTTATGAAATCCAGACTGGAGAGGATCATAGATGGTAAGATGGTTCTCCAACTGTTGCACCACAACTTTCTCAATAACCTTCCCAATAAAGGGAAGGTTAGAGATTAGTCTGTAGTTTGCAGGAGAATCTGGGTCAAGAGATAGTATGGTATGGTAAAATTTTATTTATACACTGATATAGCCATTAGGGTTCCGAAAATCCCTGTTCACAAGGCTTACCTGTTTACATTATACAAAATTATTACAACTATACATTTATGACAATACAAGTTACAAAAAAGTACAAAAACAATACATCACAGTTACAAACTCATCAATAACAGGCATGTTAGCATTTTTACTTTTACATTAATTTCACCTATTACAACAACAACGAAAACTAAGTTTGTAATTCAGGCCATTTTTAAAAACATGATAGGTAATTGTTAATTCACGTAAAAAAGGAGGAATACAATTCCAGCTTTTAGCTACCTGATATTGAAGGGTCATTTCACTAAATCGATTTTTTAACTTTGGTATTATTAAATCTCTAGCACCAGTTTTTCTTAGATTTAAACCATGTTTTGTTTTTTGTAATTTATTTTTTAAGTTATCTAAAGATTGATTTTTAAATATATTGCGAACCTGATTTAGCCAGATTCCCCTAGCCCGTAAGTCTGATGGAATCCATCCCAAATCCATATACATAATGCAATGATGAGTTTTAAAATCACACCTTAACACAAATCTTGTGAGCTTATTATAAAGTGTATCCAAGCTATTTTAATATTTTCTTGCTGTATGTCTGTAAATATGACTTCCATAGTCAATAACCGGCATTATCAATTGATTGATCATAATCAATCTTGTTTCTCTTGTCATGCAATTTGATATTCATCTCATAGCTCCAATCTTAACATGTGTTTTCTTTAGTAAATTTGTTATATGATATTGAAAAGTAAGACACTGATCTATATGTACCCCTAAATATTTATATGTTTCAGTTTGTTCTAAAAACTTACCCTCTTGTGTCTTTATTTTTAATTTTGAGATTCTGTTTAAGTCCAATGCAAATGACATAACCTGTGTCTTTTCACTATTAACTAATAAACCCAGAGATGAAAAGTGACCTTGCATAATGCTAAAGTCACTCTGGAAGCTTTGTTCTACTTCACTTGTAGTTTTTCCCTCTGCTACTAAAACCATATCGTCTGCATATAGACGAATTTTTGAATATCCAATATTCTTTGGTAAGTCATTTAAACAGACTATGAACAAGAGGGGGCCCAAGATAGATCCCTGGGGAACCCCTCTTGTTACATAGTCTATTCTTGACTGGTGTCCATTTAGGACAACAAATTGTGATCTTTTGTCAAGGTATGATATAAACCAATTACAAGTTTCTTCCTCCACCCCTGTTTTCATTAATGAGTTTATCAAAATGCTATGATTTACTAAATCAAATACTTTAGATAGGTCCACGTATACCACACCCACGGACTTGGCTTCCCCAAGAGGGTTTGCTATGAGATCCAAAAGTCCGTGAGTCCGGTGGCAAATGGACCTACCTACTAAAACCATACTGTTGTTGAGTCAATTTATTATATTTTTCCAGGTAGTCCATTAACTGATCGTGGACAATTTTTCAAATAACTTGGATACTGTGGACAACAAGGCTATTGGACGGTAATTTGAAACATCCTCTGAATCCCCTCCCTTATCTATTGGTATCACTTTGGCTAATTTCCAACTGGAGAGAAACTGTCCCTCCCTTAGACTCCAGTTAAAAATGTCCTTTAATATAGGTGACAGTTCCAGGGAAGCCTCTTTTAATAATTTATTATCTATTCTATCTGGGCCACTTGCTTTGTTTATTTTTAGTCTATTTATATTTTTTAGAACTTCTTTGTTTATCACTTTCTTTAACCTGAATTTGGGTTCTTTCTCATCTTGGGGACTCTCACCTTTTACTTCATTCAAAGTATTAGTTTTAGTTATGAGATCTAATTTCAGATCAGGGAGGTTTATGAAATAATCATTCAAAATTTCCACAGCTTTATTTGTTTCAAACACTTTTCCATTCTGACTCAATTTTATTTCACTTTGTTTACTATTTGGATTCATAAGATTTTTTATAACAGACCAATAAGCATCTGGATTTGTTGATTCTTTAATCCGCTGTTTATAATAACGAGCTTTTGATTTCCTGATTTCCTGTATTACTTGATTCCTTAACCCTTTGTATTGTTCCCAAATTTCACTATTTAATGTTTTATTTGCTTTTTTCCAATAATGATTTCTAGTCCTAATCATTTTTTTTTATTTTACATATAGCTCATGGTAAATGTTTTATTCTATGATTTACTTTTTATATGGGGCAAATTTATCACAGCATTAATAAACATTGTTGTAAATTCTAATACAATCAAATTTAAATCTGGGATAAGAAAAATCCTATACCAAGGGAGTCCCTGAAGATACTTTCTAAATGATAAACTATTAAATTTTGAATAACATCTTTTAGATATTTGTGGTACTGATTTTATGGGAATAGAATTTTTAATCGTAGAGAATACACACTTAACTATGTTGTGGTCTCCTAAACTGGGAGCACATACACTTTTCTCCAAGACTGCCAATTCAGGTGAAGCAAACATCAAATCCAAAATATTACCTTTGCTTAATAAGGAACCTTTCCTTGTAGGTGTATCTATAATTTGTATCAGATTTAAATAGCTCATTGATTTTTCCAACTTTTGACCCTTGGGACAACCCCAAGCTGCATTGAAATCACCAGCCAAAATTACTTGTAATTGACCCAGGTGTTCCATTAAAACATGTGAAAATTTGTCAAAATGGATAGGGTTTATTTTAGGTGGAGAATAAACTACTCCAATAGCCAATTTTAATTATTGTATCTCAATTAACAGGCATTCAATGCCCTCAATTGACCCAGAGAACAAAATTTTGGAGTTACCAATTGAATGATTTATATACACCAAAACTCTCCCCCCCCCCCGTGTTCCCCGAGCCTTCCTAAAGTGGTAGAAGTCCCTTAATTCTATTTCTTTATATTCAATTCCCTTTTTTAACCAGGTTTCTGTTAACATTATTATGTCCAGCTCTTCATGTCCTACCCAGGATCTAAAATAGTCCATTTTATTTATCATACTTCGAGCATTATCTAAGACCATTTTAATTACAGGACCTGGGTTCAATTCAATATCTCCACAGAGAGCCAAAGACAATAACAATGCCCGGTCACTTGAACAGGTATACCCTACTTAGATTACCATGTCCTTAACACAAAGTTCTTCTCTGATGAGGTTGAAAGGGTTTCGTCATAAGGTCAGCTTAACTGTTTGTAACTTGAAATTATTAGAACAATTTACATGAGCACTTGATCTTTTCATCAGAACATCAGTTCCCATGATAACAAATAGCTGAACGACACAGACCAAACCCACTATCAACCCCATCATCTTAGATGGCAACATCTTTTTCATTTTACAGCTGTGTCCAAATACTAAAGAAATAATCTAGATCGAGATGGCTTCTTGAGAAGGGGGATTACCGTAGCCTCCTTCAGAGAGCTGGGGAACTCCCCTGACTCCAATGAACACCAAATTAAATCCACTAGAACTGGTCCGATCACATCAACACACCCTATTAAAAGGCGAGTAGGGCCCGGGTCTAAACTACAGCTAGTTGGCTGCACACCCCGGAGAAGCTGCATGATATCCATGATCTCCAGTCGGTCAAACTCAACCCAACAAAACAGAGGAGTCACGACCTCGCTCCGACCACTAGTAACCCCCATAAAGTGTGATAGGTGAATCTCCGACCTGATGGCGGCAACCTTATCAGCAAAGAAGCGAGCAAACTCCGAGCTGGTCGGTTCTGTGCTGCAGCAATATCCCTGGACAGGAACTCTGCCTTCTTACGAGAAATTGTTGACTGATAGTCACTATAATGTTCCATCAGCCTAAGCCTGTCGGCATCCAAGCTGGATCTACGCCAAGCATGCTCTAACGTTCTACCCACCTGCTTCAGCTCCCTCAAAGCCCTATCAAACCATGGGGACCAAGGGTGGAGAGCAAGCAAGTGAACATGGAAAGGAGCAAGGGTATCCAGAGCCCCCACCACTGCTTGATTAAAAGCCTGAAGTAGGTTCTCCGGACCCTTGCGTGCCTCCGGCATGCCCGATAGATCCAACACTGCCAAAAGGCCTTCAGGGGTCAAACCCCGTAATGGGTGGTATCGGACCATCTCCACAGGGGCAGGCCTATAAGGAGGAGCCAGAAAACTGAACCTTATGATGTGGTGGTCGGACCATCCAACTGGTTTCACCACCAAGTTGGAGGTCTCCAACCCCGGGAGAAAGACCAGGTCCAATGAGTGACCGTGATTTATGTGTCGCAGAGAAAACCACCTGTGTGAAGCCCAAAGAACTCATAAGTCAGAGGAAGTCTTGTCCAAACTGCGAGAGTTGAAATACCCCAGTACCATCAACCAGGGGGATTCCAACACCATATCGACAATGAAGTCTGTGACTTCCTGCAAAAACTGGTTCTCGCCTCCTGGTGAACAGTAGACGAGAATGATTTTGCACCCCGCACCTGCAGCCACGGTACACTCAAAAGTACTGGTGTCCTCAACTGGCACATCAACAAGGCCCAATTCAGATTTAAAACAAATTGCTACACCCCTGCCCCTGTGACCCGACCGAGCATGGTGTAGCACCAAGAAACCAGCTGGAATCACTGACTCCAAAATGGGACCCGCATTTTCATCCAGCCAGGTCTCAATGATGCAAGCCTACCAGATGACTCAACAAGATCGGCTATAATAGCTGACTTGTTTTTAACAGATCTGGCATTGCACAACACTGTGCGGGTTGGGTGAAAACCTGAGCAGTTCGAGATACCGGCCCACTAATCGTGGGACCCTTGGGTATGGGCACTAGATAAGGAGGACCTCGTTCAGTGCTCCATTTCGCCCCAGGGCATCTTCTGGTTCCCACTACCCCAATCAGGCCACCCAGCTTGCCCCCCCCTCCCTGGACCCCCGCCTCTTCTCCTCCTCCCCACTATTCCAACAGCCCTACAGTGGCCATAAACTGCAGCAGATGGGGGGGCAGTTAAAAGGGCGGAGGTCCTGGAGCTCAGAGGGGGAGTTACGCCTGACAGGGACAGCCTTCATCAAACACATCCTGATAATCACAGTAGCTCCCAAATGAGCCAACCAACTAGCACTAGAAACAGCACACCCTGCAATACATAATTACTCCCAAAATAACCCCCACGCTCTCACAAACCCGAGAGTAAAAAACCCACCCCCTTAAATACTAAAAATAAAATAAAATAGAATAAAATAAATCAAGAAACAAATAAAACAAACAGATGCAAAAATAAATCAAATTAAATGCAGTAGCATCCTGGGCCTCTCACTCCCAGTCAGCAAAATAGATATATGTCCAACAGTCAACAGTCAAAACAAAATCCACAAAATATTGTAGACCAGTTATAGGAAAGTTCTCTCACAACCTCCCTCCAGAAACAAAAAAGATTCAATATAAGACCACAGGCACAAGAGTTCCAAGGAATCTTCTCCAGTATTTGGTTGCACAAAAAGGAAGGCAAAAGTAGGAAGGGAAGAAAAACCTTCGAACAGCAAACTGAGCCTCAGCTTGCACTCCCCAAACAAACAAGCTTTCATCCAGTATCAAAGCTAGTAAAACTTTCCTATGGGAGGACAAAGTCCAGCCGACACAGCCCAGAGACTCCGATGTAGACCGTAACTTCCAAGTTTAATCTTCAGGTCGGGGGGGTAACCAACACAGCCCACAGAGCACCCCCGAACCAAAACAGAACATCCTGCCATCCACCGACCGCCTGGCGGTATATGCCCCTCACCACCAGACCCCAGTCCTTCAACAGGGGACAGTAGCAGGATCCAGGGAACTCCAGGACTGCAAAGGACCCCTCCTCCCACCCCCAAGCAACAACCAGACAGGAGCTCTACACGAAGTACTACGATCTCTCTCACAGGATTCACCTAGCTGTAATCATCGGCAGCAGTCCAAACCAGTAGACCACGTTCTTTCTCTATCCTCTGTCTTCCTGTTTAAAGCCTGCCAACCAAACGTCCCAGGACTAGGAATAATCCAAGCACGGCAGGCTATGCACTCAAAGCTGAATAGCCGCACCTGCTGCACAAATGCACAAAAAACTGAAAATAGCCAACAGCCAAAAAGCCAGAAAGCCAAACTCCAAGAACAGCCAGGAGCTTAAGCTGTCATAAGCACTGTGGTTTATGGTGCAATCTGCCACAATGCACAGGAACACATTAGAAAACGCTGGCCGATACTTGGAGAGGATACTAGCTTTAACAAACAAACTCGACCCGCAGTAACGCTAGAAACCTAAGCTAACTCACTCCTTCAACCCTATCTAAATCCAAAACCAAATAGAAAGACTAACTAAGATAAAAAAACGGAGCAGTTAGAAAACACAAAAGAAATTTAACAGAAAATTAACAGAGCTAGTACTCTGGCTGGCTCATAGCAGCCACCATCTGAAACATACAAGCATTGCTACTGTGCATGTACTTTAGAGGCAGTGCACTTTGACACGATATGGTGAAAGCAGTGTGGGTTATTAAACTTGCCAGTGCAAAGTGGTTGCAGTTTATGTTCATCACTTGCATTGGTACACACCAACAATGCCAGTTGATCTTTAAAAAGTTTGCATTCCTTTGAGGCATCAACTTCTGTGTACGCTGCTAAAATGCAGTGTGGCAGCACTTCCACAATAATTCCATTTCATCTGCATTGTGTAGTCAATTGAGGTTATAACCTCTTCATTGTAAAATCTAGGTGAGTTGAAGCAGAATTGCAGAGACGGCTACAGCATCTGATGATCACTGCTCACCGGCGTAAGCTGGAGGATTTAATTTCTTTTTTGAAATCTCCACAGCCAGCCAGATGAAGACTTGAACTGGTTCTACTCACCATATAGGTGTCTGATGAAACAATCAGCCTTCTCTTGCAGGATTACTCCTGACAGAGGGGAACAGGCTTCTCTCTGGCTCTCAAACCAGAGCCACACAGCTGAGTTCGACACCTGCTTTGGTGGCAAGCCTGATATTTTCCTTTTTGCAATCCGTTCTGTTCACTACAGTTAGTAACAAAACTGCCTCTTAAGCTTACTCTCTTACTTTTTAAAACCAGACATTGTGGGACTTGGGAAGCACATACTTGGTGGCTTACTTAGTGGTTGACTCGTCGTTCTGCATACACTCAAGAATGAACATTTTTGTATCTATGTCAATTGCTTTACTTTTTTTGGATTCAGTCATTTGTTTCCTTTGTTTTTTACTTAAATTTCTGGCAGTAGCAGCACAGGACATCGGTTTGAATACAGGAAGGTAACAGAAAATCATAACGTCGAGCGTTTTATGTGGTCTGAGCTGACTGCCACTTGACACATTAGCAGGTGACTGAAAAATGATGAGGTCCATAAGAGGTGCTCGCTATAGCCAAGATTTAATATAGTGAGGACACGGGACCACTGTATGTAGGAGGATGGAATTCAGGATAGCAGGTGTTAACCTACTAAGTGTAGAACACAGCAAGCTAAAGAGTGCACAGGATGGTGCCCTGCTACAAAGGACCAAAAGGACAAGGAAAGCAGAATGGAACAAGGTAGTGGTAAAAGGGAGTATGGAGGCAGTAGAAGCTAATAAACCCCAGGAGGTAGTAGTCAGGAATCACTAGCATGTCTTTCCATCCCCAGTAAGGCACAGCATTAAAAGACACTTAGGAGATGGCGAGGGGACAGTAGGGGCAAAGGAGGAGCTGAAGTCACAGACATGGAAGTGTATCAAAGGAAGGATAGTGAAGATACGGGCCATACTATACAGGGCAGAAGAAACTACTCCTTTCTCATGCTCGCGGCGACCGGGTTGAGAATGGACTCGGGTGGCGGGGTCGGCGCTGAGGAGAGAGTAGGATCGAACATCCCAACGGATGCTCTCCTCCCTCAGGGGTGGGAACCAAGAGCGCATCTGCGTTCTGCATTCCTTGCAGCTGGTGGAAGCACCGACAACTGAAGGGATGAAGGTGGCTCCGTTCATCAGACGGGGAGGGACATCGACGGCGCGCGAGAGGTCTGCGATGCATCAGCATCGTCACCACTTGGGACGTATCGTCTCGAGGCGCTCGATGTCCCAGAGGGTAGGGGAACCAGGAAAGAAAACGGAAAACACCTCTCGGCAGCTCCTAGATGATAGCCTCCTCGGATACCATCTGGACCACCAAGAGGACAGACCCCACTGTGCAGGAGGAGAGAAGGAGGCACACTAGGGGCAGATCCCACCGAAGGTGGAATGGGGGATGAGAGGGAGGGAGGCAGGAAGGAGAGGGCTCCGAGAGTAGGGAAGGAGAAGATAAAAAAAGAAATGGAAAAAAAAAAAAAAAAAACTACTCACCTTAGTAATCTTGTTTCTTTCAAGGTATTCTTCAATATTCTTATCTCTTGCAGTCAGCCTTCGGAGTAGAACTGCCCAGAGATTAGAACATATGGAAATCATGGAATTCATCATTGACTTGTGCACTTATTCAAATGCTGCCCTCACTAATTGCTGCATTCTAAAAACTCAGATTTCATGGGAGCCTGCAAGGAAAGCCCCCTCCTAATCTATTCTAATCAATATGTACTCTAACATTTGAATAAACAGAATTATTCTAACCATAGCAGTAATAATAGAATAATAACTATAACATTAATAAAACCTCCTAACAAAAATTCCCCTAAAAAATGTCAGATATGACCTAAGAGGGGGGAAAAACAACACCCAACAGGGCTCAAAATTGTGACCAGCCAAGGAAGAAGCACTCTTTTTTGCAGATGACCAACTGGAGATGCCAATGCCACTGTTTCTGGAAGGGGAGGTATGGTGAGGAGTTAAGAATATTAAAGAATATCTTGAAAGAAACAAGATTACTAAGGTGAGTAATTTTTTCTTCTAACCCCAGGTATTCTTCAATATTCTTAACTCTTGCAGACTAAAAAGCAGTACCATTGGAGGTGGGCCCAGCAGCTATTTAGAAAATAGACTCTGCAGAATTGGTGTGCCAAACCTGGCATCTCTCCTGGACTGTGTGTCCAGAAAGTAGTGTTTTGTGAAAGTATGTACTGTTCTCCATATAGCTGCTTTGCAGATTTCCAATAATGGGACATCCCTGGCAGCTGATATAGAAGCAGCTGTGCCCCTTGTGGAATGAGCCCTAAGGCCCACTGAGGGCTTGCTACCTGCTTTTGAGTAGCAAAACTGAATGCACTGGACTATCCAATGAAAAATAGTCCTCTTGGTTGCTGGTTTCCCCTTTACCACATCTCCATAAGTCAGGAATAGTTGCTGTCTGTCCTGCCTATGATCCTTGGTGTGAGTCATGTAGTAGCTCAACGCTTTCTTGACATCCTGGCTATGAAGCCTGTGTTCACCTGAGCTGGAATGCGCAGTAAAAAAAAGACTAGTAGAGTGATGGACTGATTCAAATGGAAATCAGAAACCACCTTAGGAAGGAATGTCCTGTTAGTTCTGAGCACCACCTTGTCCCTATGGAAGGAAAGGCAGTCGTGCTCAATGCACAAGGCCTGAAGCTTACTGATCCTTCTGGCCGAAGTGATGGTCACCAGAAACACTGTTTTCCAGGTAACATATTTCACGTGTGCTGAGACCATTGGCTTAAAAGGGGGTTCCATGAGCTTGGCAATGAATACATTGAGATCCCATGCAGGCACCGGTTCCCTATTGGGGGGCATATAAGTAAAATCTTTGAAAAACTTCTTGAAAATGGAATTAGAAGCCATGGAATTACCTTTGCCAGCTTAAATATATGCCAAACTTCATGCAAAATTCACCTTCAGGGTGGTGTGCTGTAGGCCCAGGGAGTGCAGAGGGACAAGGTAGTCCAACAAGCCGGGTACCCCTGCTTGTGAGGGTACTACATCATTAGCAGAACACCACATAGAAAATCTTTTCCACTTAGAGGCACATGTCTTTTTAGTGGAAGGTTTCCTGTACACCCTCAGGACATCTAGTACACTTTCAGAGAGATGCTGGCCTGCATACTCAAAGTTGTTAAGAGCCTGGCCTTGAGCCTGAGGGACCTGAGGTTCGGATACAGGATTCCCCCCCTAGGAATAGGTTAACAGGTTGTGCCTCCGTGGAGTCACAGCCATGCAGAGCAGCAGGGAGTACCATGGCTGCCTGGCCCAGTTTGGAGCTATCAAAATCATTGATGCTGGCTGGGATCTGAGTTTGACTAGGACCCTGAGGAGCACTGGAAAGGGAGGGAAGGCATATAGCTGCTTCCCTGACCAATCCAGAGCCAGAGCATCCAGAGGTATTGTGCCCTTGGCTGGTGGTCTGCAACAGAACTGTGGCAGCTGATGGTTCTCGTGGGATTCAAAGAGATCTATCGCTGGAGTGCCCCACCTTCTGAACACCACCTCCTATACCTGCTTGTTGAGAGTCCACTCATGATGGTCCTGGTTGATTTGACTTAGGGCATCCGCCAGAGTATTGTCCTTTCCTGGCAAATGGATGGCTACTAATGAAGCCTGGAGTGAGTAGGCAAGGTTCCATACCTTCATTGCTTCTGTGCACAGAGGGTTGGACCTTGTTCCTCCCTGCTTGTTTATATAATATATTGTAGTGGTATTGTCTGTTCTGACCTGTAGCACCTTGCCTCGTATCATGGATGCAAAGGCCTGCAGGGCTAAGAACACTGCTCTCAGTTCCAGCAAGTTTATGTGCTGGAGAGACTCTACACTTGACCAAGTGCCGTGTATTGTATGATCCCCCAGATGAGCTCTGTCATCGAGACACAGGTCAGAAAGCATAGCAAAAACCAGGAACAGTTGTAGAATTCGCAAAAAGTGTTTATTAGTACTAGCAATAACATAAAAAAATAAACTTGTTCAGAATAACCATTTACAAAGGCAGAATAAACAGAAAAGATCCATCTGAGTTTTCCTTCAATCTCTGCATCTCTTGCAAGAAATTGCAGCTCTGTTTTTGTAAGTCTTTGCAACCCACCTCCTTAACAAGCATCCTGTTTTTTTTCTAAAATGTTCTTGTATATTTCAGGCAGGTGCAGCCAGAACACAATGTCCCAGAACTGAGGCCCCTTCTCCACAGCTTCTGAAAAAGGGCTTAAAAACTGCTTCCAGGTTAACCTCTTGAGTTCCCAATAGCTTTTTGCAATAATCTCAAACTATAAATATATACATTTCAACAGTAACACTATATAATTTCTAAACAAAGGGATCCCAATATCAGTTACATGTCCACATAATGATTTGCATATATTTTTATACCAGCAGATATGCAAGGGAAAAAAAGACAGAAACAGCAAGGGAAGACTGAGAGACAGTGAGAGGCAAAGAACTGCAAGACTGTCAGGGTGATCAAATCCTAGGTCTCACAGGAAAATTTGGTTGCTCAACCAGACAGACAAGAGACAGGAATGAAAAGAACAGAATGGATCCTTGCATTCAAACTCTCCATAACAACCCTGTCACAAGCTCCCCAACTTAGGAGGGATGCATCTGTTGTGAGGACCACTGATGGGGACTCTTGCTGGAAAGGAACTTCCTCTCTGAGGTTTTCCCTTACTTGCCACCATTGGAGAACTTGCAGTAATGTCCCTATTACTGGAATCAATTTTGAAAGTGGGTCTCTCCTTTGGCACCAATGTGCCCTGAAGTGGAACTGTATGTCTCTCATTTGAACCTGGAACCTAAGACTGTAGTTGCTGCTGCAGCCATGTGTCCCAGGAGCTGCAGGAATTGGCTTGCTGGCTTTCACCTGTTTAGCCTGAATGACCCAGCAATTTGTAGAATGTTGGTTACCCTTTCCTGAGGTAGGTAAGCCCTTCCCCTTAGTGTGTCCAGCTCTGCTCCTATGAAGTACAACACCTGCACTGGTTGTAGGACAGACTTTTTGAGATTTATCAGGAATCCTAGGGACTCCAGGAGGTCTTGAGTCTCCCTTAGGTAGTCTCTGACCTGTTGAGGAGACTTTCCTACCACAAATCAGTCATCCAGATAGGGAAACACTGCGATTCCCTGCCTTCTTAGGTGTGCCACCACCATTGCCAAGCACTTTGTGAACACTCTTGGGGCTGAAGTAAGGCCGAATGGCAGTGCTGTGAACTGGTAGTGACCTGAGGGGAGTCTGAACCTGAGATATTTTCTGTGAGACCCACTTATGGTGATGTGGAAGTAGGCACCTTTTAAATCCAGGGACGCCAACCAGTCTCCCTTCTAAGGGGTTGGCAGGATCATAACTAGAGTTACCATTTTGAACTTTGGCTTTGCCAAGTGTCGGTTCAATAATCTTAGGTCGAGGATAGGTCGTCACTCCCCATTTTTCTTTGAGGCCAGAAAGTACCTTGAATAAAGACGTTTTCCCCCCTTTGTTGAGGAGGAACTGATTTCACTGCTCTTGACAGCAGAAGGTTTGCCACCTCTGCTTCTAATAGCTTCCTCCCCGCGTTTGAAGCTGGTTTGAAAACTCTTGTCCTTAAGGAGGGGGGAGGATTTGGAATTTATGGACAGCCTTTGGCTCACTACCTCCAGGACCCACTTTTCTGTGGTAATGTTTTTCCAAGCCTGGAGATAGTCAGCCAGTCTGCCCCCTACAGGTACAGGGAAGGCAACCTTGGCTAGCATGTCAGGGGTTCTGTTTAGGCTGGGACTGAGCCTGGCCAGACTGGGCCCCTTGCCTAGATCCCCTTCTGCGCCTATCTCTGAAGTATTCTGTTTGTTGAGGATGCTTTTGGTATAGCTGTACAGCTTGGGCTTAGAAGAAAGGTCTGCTGTAGCCAGCCCTTCAAGTGCCCCCTCTTCCATAAGGTCTGGAAGCGGAAGATGTCTCTTTAACTGAGTTACTCCTGCAAGTGGATTTGTATTTATCCACTTTCTTCATATAAGCCTCTGTTTTGTCTCCAAACAGAGAATTATCCTCACAGGGAAAATCCATGGCCTTAGGCTGGGTATACTGTGTCAGGTTTGTGGCTCTGAGCCAAGAAAATATCCTAAGGGCCACTGTGAGGCCCATCCATCTGGCAACAGTGTCATTAGTATCTACTACCATCTGAAACTGATACTTGGATGCCTCCAACCCAAATCTAGCTGCTCAGCAAGATCAGCTGACAAACTAGAGGGAGCTTTGTCTGCCATAGCCTTAAGCGACTGCCACAGTGACTTCCAGTACTGGGCAGCATATGCCATGTAATTAGCCTCTCTGATAGCCAGAGAAACTGACAAGTAGCCTTTCTTGGCCATACTATAAATTTTCCTTGGTTTCTTATCTGGAGGATGAGATGCCAAAGGCACTTTTGCCCTGTCACCGGCTGCAGTCTGAACAACACCCTGGTGATCAGAGTGTGAGAAAAGGAATTCTGCCCCTTCCCTGTCCAGCTGATATTTCTTGTCAGCCTTTTTGTTCAAGGGAGGCACAGAATTTGGGGGTTGCAGTATTTTCAAAATATGTTTCTTAAAAAACTTATTAATAGGAAGCAATAATTTCTTAGTTGGGGTCAGGCCCATGAGGTCAAGGTATTCCACTTCCTCCTCATTTTCTATGACTTCATTGGTGATGATATCCAAAGCATCTACCATCTTCTTCACAAAAGGGAAGTGTGAGGAAAAATCCTCAGGCAATCTTGGTGGAGACTCACATTCCTGTTCTGGGGAGACCTCAGGTTCAATGGGTTCCCCATTCACATCATCACCATCATCACATTTCTGATAATCCTCAAAATCCGTTATCTCGGGAAGAGAGGACGTAACAGGAGTTGCCAGTTGCTGAACAGATGATTGAACCGAAGGTTTGACCGGTACCTGTGAAACCGGAACCGGTACAAGTTCCTGGAATGCCTGAATAACTTTGATGGCCTGAGCTAGGGCCTCTACAGTAGGCATCTCGTTTTTTTTTTTTTACATAAGTCCCTTTAGGTTTTTTTTAGCAGAGAGTTCTGTATGTTTTGTTTTCTTTGCCGGTTCTGGTGTTTCAACCAGTTCTCTGGTTCATTTTGGTCCAGAAGGTTCACCCTTATTCAGGGTAGATGGCTCCAGTTGAGCGGTTTCACCCGCATTATCAGATGGAGTAGGCTGGTCAGAGCCATTACCTCCCAGATTCTTATTTGAAGCCATCCTCTTCTTAAACTTCTAGCCTTTTTTTGATAGTTTTTGCTGGAAATGTCTTACAAATCTCACATTCTGATGTGAAGTGGAATTCACCAAGACAGCCAACACATTTATCATGGTTGTCCACCTTGGCAAAAATCTCTCCACACTGGACACAGTTTTTGAAGCACAGTTTTCTTCTTCAGTTTATCTGACATGTTAGTTAAATGACAAAACCAGAAGTTAACCGCAATATAGATTTTTTTGCAGTTGTAACAACGGTCTTCAAACCGCAGTTCAATCCTATAAGGAACCACAATCTTGAGTAAGAAGAGCAAAAAATATTGGTTCTGACAGAAAAATAAAATAAGCACTGAACTAAGCTAAACTAAGTAGAAAATAGTTAAAATCAATTAAAAACCTAACGGAAACATTGGTTCCTCAGTGGTTACTGGGAACCAAGAGGAACTGCTAAATAAGACTTTAAAACCCTAAATAAAACTAGTGCTAACTACTAAAACAGAAAGCAAAGGCAGCAGATGAAATTTAAGCAAAAGGTTACTTGTTTTTCTGGAAGAAACAACAGAAAAACAATTATGAAATTCACGACTGTGAGGCGAGATCTCCAAGGTGTCTTGTCTTGGCAGGCGGATAATGAAATCTGACTGTTTAGAATGCAGCAGTTAGTGAGGGCAGTATTTGAATAACTGCACGAGTCAATGATGGATTCCATCATTTGCATACTTTCTAATCTCCAGGCAGTTCTACTCTGAAGGCTGACTACAAGAGTTAAGAATATTGAAGAATATCTGGGGTTAGAAACAACAAGGAACACTGGGGGTCAAGTGGCACATGGAGGTCAACGGTATGTGGAAGGACATAAAAGAGATTGTGAACAAGCAAACTGGTGGGAAGGAGAGATGATACAAATAGAACAGAAAAGAGAAGTGCAGTGTAACAGTAGGAAGTAAACCAGTAATAGGGAATGCAGTAAGGAGAAAGGAACTGATAAACATAAAGTCAAAGAAACAGGAAGGAGAGATAGGAACCAAGGTCATACAGCTGAGGTGTCCATAAGTCAGAAAAGGTAGGGGAATGCAGTTAGTCAATATATAGATGATGGCAGAAGAAAGCAAGGTGGAAAACAGAACCCTACTTGTTCTGGGGGAAACTGATATAGGATGAGGAAGAGGACTCACTGAGTTAAACAAGCAGGAGAGTGGGCAGGTATTAAAGGACATGTAGGGAAGTGACACTCAGTCAGAGGTTCATTGGGCCTCATTCAGAAGGGAGAGAAATTGAGTCCTTGTACTAGGGGACTCTATAGTAAGAGGGTCAGAGTGACCAAAGGGTAACACAGTTCGCACAATAAAAGTGTTGTCTGCATCCTGGGCATGACAGCTGAAAGAAATCATACCAATGTTACACTCACTAACACAGGGAAATGGAGGGAAACTTCATTTGATCATACCCTTGGGAACAAAGGACCTAGCAGGGTGTAGGGTAGAGGTGGTTCAAGCCCAGCTGAGGGGTCTTGTGGAGAAATATATGGAACAAGCAAATGTAATTGTTTTTTTCTGAAGTGCTGCCAGTACCCAGAGCCAGTACAGATAGTAAGCTGAAAATCTGTATGACTCCAGGTGTGGTGTATAGAGGAAGACTTTGGAATCATAGGGGACTGGGAAGAAGTCTGGGAGGAAAAAAGTTGTGCTCAACAGACAGATTGCACATAAAAATGGGGGAACAAAGATGTTAAGGGGGGGCAAGCTGAAAGAATACACTATGCAAAATTATACAAAGGCAAGAACATTTCCTGCCATCTGACTGGCCAGTGCCCACCTTCACAAGTTATGTGATCTGAGCATAACATCACTGTATGAAGGTCTCGCACATTTGAACCACACCAAAAATAAAAAAAAAAAATCACCGCACCCCATTTCCTCCCATTTCCCCTAGTCGCTGTTAAACAAAAGCACCCAATAATTTGCAGAAACACATGTTCTACATTATTTGCTTTCCTTTTCTTTTAGATTCTTTGGGCCCAATTCTCACCCCAGATAGCGCGAAGGGCTTGCGCCTCAAGGAATGGCACAAAGATATCTGCACCAAAAGATATAAGGGAGGAAAGTCACAAACACAGCCTGCATCAGCCGCAGCCTGTGTGCAGCAAAGGGGGCTTGCACCATTCTTGCAGCACAAAATGGGTTACGTCATGGTGCTAGGGGGCATGCGGCAGATGCAAGCAGCCATATTCTCTTATTCAGGATTCTGCAAACCCTTCCAGAGGGCAAAATTCTAAGTACCCTTAGACCAGTCAGGATTGGTCTAAGGGTACTTGAATTTCACCCTCTGGGAGGGTTAGTGCACTTGCGCCACTCTCTGAGCCCTCCCTGGGTGGGAGGGAACATGTGCCACTGAACCCCATCCCGATCTCCTCTTATGAAAAATAATCATGTCCTTGGTGGTCTAGTGGATCCCCCCAGCCATGATCCCCTTTTATAAAAATAAATATGTCCCTGGTGGTCTAGTGGACCCCCCTCAGCCCAGATCCCCTTCTTAGTATACTTAATCATGTCCCTGGTGGTCTAGCGACCCCCCCATCAGCGATCTGCTCCTAATAATATAAATAGAACTTCACCTGGTGGTCTAGTGGACCCCAGCAGGCAGTGCCACACCACACCATTCCCCACAATCCCCGAGCTGGTTAGTGGTACAGCCCTCCACTCACCACCAGGGATGGCCGCCGTATGAGCTGTCAAGGAGTGCATACTGTATACAGTACACGCTCTTTGATTGACAGCTCACGGAGCTGTCAGTCAATGACCTGTACTGTATACAGTATGTGCTCCTTGACAGCTCATTTGGTGGTCGGCGGTGGTGGTGAGCGAAGGGCTGTGCCAGTCGTTGGCTCAGGGAATGGGGGGTGGGGCACTGCCTGCAAGAGTGGGGATCCACTAGACCACTAGGGAAAGTTCTAAATATATTAATAGGAGAAGATCAGGGATGGGGGCTGCTAGACCACCAGAGACATGATTAAATATGATAAGAAAAGGATTGGGGCTGGGGGGGCCACTAGACTACCAGGGATGTCCTAGAGTGGCACACGGCCACCCCGCAGCTTGGGGAACCCATCCCATACATGCCATCTATTTGGCACATGGCCAAAGATGCTACAGGACTTTGCCACTGGGACCCTACCCAATAGAAATTGGGTGCAGGGTCCCTGGCACACTGGCACTTGGTGCAAGCTGCCTTTGTTGAGGCTTGCGCCAAGTTTTGAGAATCAAGCCCTTTGTTTGCCAGGCTTTAAAAACACAACGATTGAGCAAGCATTTCATAAAAATGACAGTGCGTGACTGTCCATTTTCCCCGACCACTCACTCTGCAGAAAATTGTTCCTGTCTGCTTTCAATGAAATCAGCAAGAGTTTTAATAAAAAAAAGCCCTTGTTTGGTAGCACACATAAAATGAAATGCACCTTTACGACTGAAACCTCTTCTGATCCCACCTCTCTACTTCAAAAAACATCTTCTGATCCAGGACTTCCCATTGTCCCTTATGCTCAACAGTGCTCGGTAGAGATTGGTGGCTTCAAAACTAGACCATTTCAAAACTTAATGGCTTCCTTAGCATTATTCTCTAGGTACAAATATGACAGTACCAGAGAGAAGCAGTGCAGAACCAACAGTAGGATGTGAGCAAGAGTCAAGCCAGGACAGGGGGGACCTATTTGGCTCCTGAACTATTTAGCTCCTGAAAGAAATTCCCTTGTTGCTTATGGCCATGGTAACAGATTTTCAATAAAAAAGGAAAGTACTGTGAAAGAAACTGGCAGTAATACTGTCCAGAGTGATGAGGGGAGTTGTCAACAAAAGGACACGTAGCCCCTACCAGCAGTAAGAAGGATTTGGAAGAAGCAGACAGAATCAAGCAGCACCACCACCTACTGGCAAAAATAAATAGTGTGTATTATTTTTTTCCATAAATATACCTCCACATGCAAAACAATAAGTACTTTTTTTTTCTTCTTTTATTTTTACAAAACAGGCTATTTTATAATAGCAATAATGCACTCCAAGGTGTGTGTCAAGCATGGATAACATCTCTTCTCGGGCACTGGACACACTGTTGCTCAACCTCATACCCCAACCACCTAGGCGTGACATTACCCAAGCATGACACACACCCTGTCATGCATTATTGCTTAATTTAAACTAATGGGGAGGAAGGAGACTGTGGAGGGGCAAGAGATGCTAGTTTACCGCAGTGGGGGCCAGCAGACCTCCAACCAGTTGGAGGGAGAATTGAGAGGTATGTCCCCTGAACATAAATATGTGAACAGAGGGGATGGCGGGGAAGGACTTATGATAAAAATTACAATGGAAATAAAGTAGGAGTAGGAGTGAGGGTGAAATAGTGAGGTATTGGAGAAAAAACTCAAATAGACCTGGTACAAAATAAATTGGGTCAGCCATTGATTAATAAGGGAAGAAGGGTAAACAGTACAAGAGAAAAGAGGGGAAAACATAAGTTGTGAAGTGTGGTTTTAATTAACATTTGGAGTAACAAAATGGATGATCTCCAGACCTTGGTAAGAGAGGGTTGCCTGGATCTAGTAACATTTACAGATACCTGGGTTTCCACAGATCATGACTTGGATCTCTCCATCCTGGTGTTCACTTTCCTCAGGAACAATAGAGAAGAGAGAAGGGGTGGCCCTTTACATTAGAGATGGGATTATGGCCATGTGAGAGGCTATGGGGGGCAGGGTACTGAGATAATCAGGGCGAAGGTCCAATTAGAGACAGGGCAGAGGATTATGACAGGGGTGATCTATTCAACAGGCCTCCAAATTAGAGCAAAAGTACAGGCAATGAGCTAGTAAAAGAGATCAGAAAGGCATCGATGCAAGGGAAGGTGGTAATAGTGGGTGACTTCAACCTACTGGTGTCCAGTCAAAACTGTGACAGCAAATATGTGTGGTCAAAAACCATGTGGTCATAACAGCGTTGTGTTGTTTCAGAGTTAGTATATCTAATCTAGGGTGGTTTGGGACTGACCATGTGGTGTATTGACCATGCTGTTTTTGACCACATGGTCTTGACATAGCGCCCAACCTACCTAATGTAGATTAGCAGATCCCTTAGGCCAGCAGTGGTAGAAGCCAATCCCTCCTGGACACAATCCAGGATAGTTTTTTAATATTGATGGTGAAGGATCCAACAAAGGATTGGGCAATCCTAGATATGTTACTAACAAACTATGCATATCTCTGGAACATCAGTGTAGCAGAGCCCTTGGAAAGCAGCGATCATCTCTCAGTGTGATTTTTACTAGATATGAGGAAGTTTTGTGTAACCCCCCTACAAATGGGGGTTCCCGAAAAGTCTTCCTCGAGCTTGCCTAAATGCTCACTGCCAGGCTGGTGTCCTGCGTTTTAGCAGTTTAAATGTGATTGCCAGAGAGTGCCTGTATAGCCTCTGTGTACTGTCTCTTTAAGAGCTGCCTGGATTGCAGTCATAAGTAATCTGAGAGGGGGCTCTGTTGAAAGATGTAACTAGTTACTGAAAATCATTTAGAGTGATAATGATGATGTAGTTTGTCTAACCTGCCTTCTTTGCAGCAAGGACTGTTTTGTTTATCTCCACTATCTTGGTCCTGGACTGCGAACTGGACCAATCAGTTCTGGTGGGACCTAAAATGGAGCCGGACTACAGGAGCTGTCTAGAGCCAAAATCTGTAGGAATTGTAGTTTTGGGCTTTTGGTGCCTTTTTGCACCTGAAGAGGGAACTTTTGTTGTGACTGACAGACAGATCAGCCAACCAAACCTTTTGGATTCTGGGGAAAGTCCTTGGCTTGCTGGCAGTTGAGTTAGATCTCAGTTGGGAGCTGAATAAGCAAGAGCTTGAGACAGTCAAGCAGCCGTCTGAGTAGTTTTGCATGGGAGAACTGTGGAAAGGTCTGAGTTGTGGTCTGCATGTCTGTCTGCTGCCCCTGAGAAGGAGAGAAGAGAATTATTTCGGACTAAATCCAAGTTTGTGAGAACGAAGTAAGCCACTGATTTTTTACCAGGCTCATACCTGAAGAAAACCGAAGATTTGCTGAATGCGATCGGCCTGTCAGGCTTTCCAGCTGCTTTTGATTCCCCGGTTTGTGCAAAGACTTTGCAATCATGACCGGAGAGCGGTTTGCCTGGTACAGTAGAATTTCCTTACATGTACATGTGCTGTGTATTGAAAGTGGGTCGTGATTTGGTTCCCCACTGTGTGAACTGTGTTCTGCATGCTGGAAGCTTTATCCAGCCTAATCGGACTGAATCCGCATTCATCTCCATTTGTCCTGGGCCATGCCACGCTGGCCCTGCCAGACTACCCCACTGCACAGAGAAAGCCACCGACAAGAGACCTGCCTGGGGATCAGCCCCCTGCTCCACGCTTGAACAGGAACGATGCCTCGGCGAATCGTGTGGACACTGCTTCTTCTGCCACTCCAGATTAACCACCTGCTGTCTCGATTTTCATCCAGCCTGTGTCCAGTCTTGGGTATCGTGAGTAATCATCAGGGTAGCACCCTGCACTAACAGCCTAATTAAAAAGTGTGATCTGATTGTCTTATTGTTTTCTTTTCATGAACTGAGCCCTCCGGCTCCGGATTACAAATAGTGTGTGTTGTGCATGTTGTTTTCTTCCATCACAGGGCCCCAACCAGCTACAATGTTCCTGGCTAGCTCACCATTCTCCATCAGGGTACCCAGAGTGTGTGACTGTTTATGGACCCTGAAGTGCATGCATAACTGTTTGATTGATAGAGCCTTTAAGCAAATTAACCTGATTATGCCCCTCCCTTGTTCATGCCCCTTAAATAAATCAGATCTAACTCTTTTTTGCATTTACCCTGACTGTGGTTCCAGTTTGTGCAAGAGTACTGTACTGCTATTATTTGCTGTGTATAACCTTGTTTACAGGGGGTCCCCAGAGCCAGGCCAGAGGAAAGCCTGGTGGTAAGTGTAGACAGTGTGGGTACTTGTGTGTGTATCAGGGTATGAAAGTGATTATTGTGTATTGTTCCGGCCACTAGTAAGGAAAGAGGAGGGTTACAGTGTCCCGGAGGGCTGTGCCCAGGTTAGCTTGACCACTACCAACCCTGACTTCCGGGTGGAGGCACCCATTTCAGAACTCAGGTCTCTTAACCAGCTACTAGCCAAGCAGGCAGGGGTAGTAGCCCATGGGATAGCGCCACCTAGGGGTTACATTTGAACACAAACATATATGTTTGATTTCAAAAGGCAGACTTCAGCAAGATGAGAGTGCTGTTAGTAGAATTTCTGGCTGAACTTGAGGAAGCAAGGGGCGCTGAGGAGAAATGGTCCATCATACAGAAGGGTATTCAGGTAGTTGCTAACATCTGTCTCAACAAGGGTAAGGAAAACAAACACAGAAAACCCTCTGGTACAGCAGGCTGTAGTAAAAGCAGTAAGGGAAAAAGGTCTTCCTTTAAAAGATACTGGGTGTCTCACAAAGAGGAGAGCAGGGTTGACTACCAGAAAAAATTCAAATCAGCTAACAAGGAACATTGGAAGGCTAAAGCCAAAGCTGATTTGAAAGCTGCAGGAGTCAAAGAGGTAAATAATACCGACTTTTGATATATCAGGGGAAAAAGGCAAAAAAGAAAGAAGGTATTGCTAAACTGAGAAAAGGTGGGTGGAAGATAGTGGAGGAAAGGCAGAATTACAGAATGAATACTTTTTCTCGGTGCTCACTAAAGAAAATAATGATGGCCCAATACCACAGTGAGAGATATGCAAGGGCATCAGGGTTACTGTAGAGAAGCCAATCACAGTCAATATAATCTTTAAAGAACTACTAGCCCTGAAGTTGAATGAACTCCTGGGCGAGATGGTATTCACCCCACGGTACTGTGGAAGTTGGCATCAGTACTGGCAGCCCCACTGGCTGACTTGTACAATAATTCAGTGGACGTAGGTGTGATGCCAAATGAGTGGGGAACTGTGAATGTTGGGCAATTGCATTACAATGGAGCTAGGGAAGACCTGGGAAACCAAAGACTGGTCAGCTTGACACTGTCTGCCAGTACGTTAACTGAAACCATACTTAAGAAAAGCTTGGTGGAGTTCCTGAATGGGATGTCAACATACCAGGGTACAAAATCTACAGGAGGGACAGGGAGGGTAAAAGAGGAAGAGGAACAGCTCTCTACACAAGGGAAGGGATCAAAGCAATGGAACTAAAGGGTAAACAGGGAGGAGAGGAGGCACTGTGGGTCACCCTGTAGACAGGAAATGGCACCACAATGCATATGGGGGTTGTATACAGACACTCATCTCAGGGAAGGAAATGGACAAGGAACTGATAGACGGCATCCTTAGAATGGCAGAAAAGAAAACATTACTTACCGTAGTAATCTTGTTTCTTCCAAGGAAATCTTACTGTATTCTGACAGTATGGTCTCACCATAGGACTGCCTCGGAGCTGAAATGGTTAATAGAACCTATGCTAACAGTGGAATGTTAGGCTCAAGCTCAGTTTTCAAACCACTGTCCCTGGTTGTACTTCCTGCAACCGTCAGATACTTATGAAGCATGCAGAAGCTAAACAAACTAGCTAACTAATCTATTCTAACAAAAACAGATCAATCCCCCTTTTAGGGGGAAACACCTCTTAAATAACAGAGGGCATCTCCCAAGACTCAAGTCAACTGATGCCCAAGAAACTAGTAGGTACCCACAGGTTTCCAGCATCAGTTGTACAGACAGTATGCAGTGCCCTGTAGGTCCTCGCAGGGGAGGAGGGTGGGAACTCAGAATACAGTAAGATTCCCTTGGAAAAAACAAGATAACAATGGTAAGTAATGTTTTCTTCAAACTCCAGGAAGTCTTACTGTATTCTGACAAATCCAGACTACTCAAGCAGTCCCTTTGGAGGTGGGCTGAGGACCTATTTAGGAAACAAGCTCTGCAGGACTGCTGTGCCAAACCTGGCATCACTCCTAGCCTGGGTAGCCAGGTAGTAATGTTTGGTAAATGTGTAGACTGTTTTCCAGGTAGCTGCTTTGCAGATTTCCAGCAAAGGGATATCTCTTGAAACTGCTGTTGATGCAGCTGTTCCTCTCGTGGAGTGGGCCCTGAGGCCCTGCGGGGCCTGCTTGTCCACTTTGGCATAACATAATTGGATACATGCCACAATCCATCTTGCTATGGACCTTTTCATGGCTGGTTTACCATTTCCTACTTCCCCATAGGTCAAGAAGAGTTGGGTCCTATCCCCTCTGTGGACTTTTGTATGCTCCAGGTAGTAGCTGATAGCTCTTTTTACATCCAGGCTATACAGTCTATGTTCCCCTGAAGAGGAATGGTCAGTGAAAAAGACTGGTAGTGAAATGGACTGATTAACATGGAAGTCTGACACCACTTTAGGGAGAAACTTATTATTGGTCCTAAGAACTATCTTATCCTTGTGGAATGCTATATAGTCAGTCTAAACTGACAAAGGCTGATGCTCACTAATCCTCCTGGCTGAAGTATTTGCAACTAGAAACAGTTTTCCAAGTTACATACTTGAGATTAGCTGATGACATAGGCTCAAAAGGTGGCTGCATGAGCCATGCAATACATACGTTCAGGTCCCACACTGGAGTGGGAGCTCTATGCGAGGGGTGCAAGTGTAGCAACCCCTTAAAGAATTTTCTGAACACTGGATTTGAGGCCAGAGATGATGCCTTGCCTGCTGACAGGTAAGTTGAGACAGTTGCCAAATGCACTTTCAGGGTCAATGGTCTCGGACCAAGGGAATAAAGGTGGGTTAAGTAGTCCAGGACAACTGGCAACCCTGCCTAAGTGTGGTCCAGATTCTTGTTCCGGCACCAGATAGAGAGTCTTTTCCACTTGGATGTGTAGGTCTTCTTGGTGGAGAGCTTTCTAGAAACCCTAAAGACCTCCATGACCCCTTCCGAGAGATGCAGGTTGGCATACTCTAGGTCCTCAAGAGCCAGGCCTTGAGCCTGAGAGACCGAAGATTGGGGTATAGGATCCTGCCCTGGGAAGAAGTCAGCAAGTTGTGCTTCCTGGGGAGGCTGATTGATTTGGAGACTGATAGTGCCAGAACCAAGGGGTACCATGGCTGCCTGGCCCACTCTGGAGCAATGAGGATCATTGTAGCTGGCTGGGATCTGAGCTTGTTCAGGACCCTCAGCAACAACAGGAATGGAGGGAAGGCATACAGAAACTTCCCTGTCCACTCCAGGATCAGTGCATCCAGTGGGACTGAGACCCTCACTGGGGGCCTGCAACACAATTGAGGAAGCTGGTAGTTGTCTGGGGCTGCAAAGAGGTCTATCTCTGGAGTGCCCCACGTTTTGAACACAACCTATAACACCTGCCTGTTCAGGGACCAGTCATGGTGGTTCTGATTGATCCTGCTCAGGGCATCTGCCAGTACATTGTCTTTCCCTGGCAGGTGGACTGCTGACAAGGCAATTCCCAGAGAGTAAGCCAGAGTCCAGATTTTCATGGCTTCTGTGCACAGGGGTTTACCTTGTGCCTCCCGGCATTGTGGTTGTGTTGTCTGTCCTGCACCACCTTTCCCTGCAGCATGCTGGCGAATGCCTGAAGTGCCAGGAAGACTGCACTGAGCTCCAGCAGATTGATATGAAGCAATGACTCCTATTTGAGCCATGTGCCATGAGCAGTGTGCTCCTCCAAATGTGCCCTCCACCCCAGTAGGGAAGCATCTGTGGTCAGCACCAAGGAAGGGTTTTCCTGTAGGAACGGAATCCCTTGCCTGAGGATGTCCATGTCCAGCCACCACTGAAGCGCTTGTAGGAGTGTTTGTGCGACTGGCACCAGCTTTGATAGAGAATCTCTTTTCTGATGCCAGTGTAGTTTGAGATGATACTGGATATCTCTCATTTGGAACCTTGCCCCTGACATTGTTGCTGTTGAGGCTGCCATATGGCCCAACAGCTGTAGGAAGTGCCTTCCTGGCCTTTGGCTTTGAAGCTTGAAGGTACTTGCTAGCTGTACCAGACTGTTTGCCCACGTCTGGGGCAGAAAAGCCTTTCCTGTTACTGAATTCAGCTTGGCTCCTATGAATTCCAGGAGCTGCACTGGCTGTAGCTCTGACTTTTTCAGGCAGACTAGGAACCCCAGTGACTGTAGTAGCTCCTGTATAAGTGCCAAAGACTCCCTTACCTGTTGAGGGTATTGCCCTACGACTAGCCAGTCATCCAGGTAAGGAAGAAAAAATTACTCACCATAGTAATGTTGTTTCTTCTAATGGAGTCTTGCTGTATTCTGACAAAATGCAGTTAGCCCCAGCACTTGAACTGCCCCAGAGAGGAAAGGGTTAACTCTATGCAGAAGCATAGAACATTGAGCTCGAGCTCGGTTTTCAAACCTGTCTGTGGTACTCCCCAGTGTAACTGTCAGATTCTTACGAGCAAACTAACTAACTTAGCACTATAATATGGAAATTGTTTGAAACATATAGCCAAAAGGCAAAATATTTTTGGGGTCTAAAAGACGCAAGTCGAGAACCCAAGAAGAAAAAGGTAGTGACAATATTAAGCTATCAAACACAAGAAAAGATAAACATAACAGCTACCCCCCAAGAGGAAGGGTACAAGGTACACCCCTGAGGTGCAACACTGTACCTGCCAGCCCACCTCCCAAAAGCTAGAGTTCTGAGAGGGCGGAGGAGGAGTCAGAATACAACAAGACTCCATTAGAAGAAACAACATTACTATGGTGAGTAATTTTTTCTTCAAACAACATAATCTTGCTGTATTCTGACAAACTTCTGAACTACCAAGCAGTTCCCATGGAGGAGGGAATGCAGAACCTATTTGGGAACAGGATCTGCAGTACTGCTGTGCCAAACCTAGCATCACTCCTAGCCTGGATGTCCAGGGAGTAATGCTTGGTGAATGTATGTACTGTTTTCCAGGTGGCTGCTTTACAGATCTCTAACAAGGGTATATCTCTGGCCGCAGCTAGAGTAGCAGCTGTACCCCTAGTGGAGTTAGCCCTCAGGCCTGAAGGGGGTGTTCTACCCAATTTGCCATAGCAAAATTGTATACAGGAAACAATCCACCTGGCAATAGTTCTCTTAGTGGCAGGCTTACCATTTCCCACTTCACCATAAGTGAGGAACAATTGAAGACAGTCCTTCCTGTGGGCCTTAGTATGTTCTATGTAGTAGCTAAGGGCCCTTTTAACATCCAAGCTGTGTAATCTTCTTTCTCCTGAAGAAGAATGGTCAGTGAAAAACACAGGGAGAGATACAGACTGGTTCAGATGAAAATCCGACACCACTTTGGGCAAGAACCTCCTGTTGGTTTTCAGGACCACTTTATCCCTATGGAAGGATATGAAGTCAGGTTCCACTGATAGGGCCTGCAACTCACTGATCCTCCTGGCAGAAGTAATAGCTACCAGAAACACAGTTTTCCAGGTCAGGTATTTCAATTCGGCTGAAGCCAGAGGTTCAAAGGGTGGCTGCATAAGCTGGGCAATGCAGATATTGAGATCCCAAGGCGGAGTAGGTTCCCTAAAGAGAGGGTTAATGTGAACCAGACCTTTGATAAACTTCCTGAAAACAGGATGAGATGCCAGGGAAGAGCCCTTCCCTGCTGAAAGGAATGCAGAGACAGCTGCTAGATGAACCTTCAAAGTGGCAGGCCTAAGACCTAGACTATTCAGATGAACTAGATAATCTAAGGTTTTGGAAATGTCAGCAGAATCAGGCACAATGCCTTTCTGAGAGCACCAAATACTGAACCTCTTTCATTTGGAATTGTAAGTTTTTCTAGTGGAAGGTTTCCTGGAGACCTTCAGAATATCCAGAACTCCCTGAGAGAGATGTAGTGCTGCATATTCTAACTCTTCAAGAGCCAGGCCTTGAGACTGAGAGACTGGAGATTGGGGTACCAGATCTGCCCCTGGGAGGAGGACAGGTGATTGTATCTCCTGGGAAGAGACAGGGGACGTGACACAGCCAAGGACAGCAGTAGAGGATACCAAGGTTGACTGGCCCAATCTGGAGCCACCAGTATCACTGTGCAGGGTTGAGTTCTTATCTTGATCAGAACTCTGAACAGCAGAGGGAAAGGAGGGAAGGCATAGAGAAACCTGCACTTCCAGTCCAGAATGAGAGCATCCTGGGGAACTGTCCCCAGGACTGGAGGTCTGCAACAAAACAGAGGAAGTTGATGATTGTCCGGTGCTGCAAATACATCTATCTCTGGAGTCCCACCTGGAGAAAATGATCTTCAGGATGGGAGGATCAGAGACCATTCGTGATGTCCTGGATAATCTGCCAACAGTCTCCTTTCCTGGAAGATGAACTGCTACAGAAGTCTCAAGGAAGAGGACAGAGACCAAAGCCATGGCCTCTGTGCACAGAGCCATGGACCGAAATCTGACTCTCTGCTTGTTGATGCTACATTGTGGTGGTGTTGTCTGTCCTGACTTGGACCACCTTGCCCTTGACTGAATCTGAGAAGGTCTGAAGGGCTAGGAAAAACTGTCCTGAGTTCAGGAGGTTGATGAAAACGACTCAGAAACCAGATCCCTGAGCTGTTAGGGCTCCCAGGTGGGCTCCCCAACCTAAGAGAAGCATCCGTAGATCACAGAACTACAGATGGAACTTGAGAGAATGGAACCCTTGTCTGAGGTCGTTCTGGTCCAGCTACCACTGGAGAGCCTGGACCAGAGTTCACATCACTAGGAATCAGTTTGGTGAAAGAGTCCTTCTCTGTGACAAAGGACCTTAGATGGAACTGAATGTCCCTCATCTGAAATCAAAACTCTCCGGACCACTGCAGTGGAGGCTGCCATGGCCCAGGGTTGAAAGAACTGCTCTCACTGGAAGAGAACCTGAGGCTGAAAGGCAGGTCTAAGGCCTTCACCCTTGCCGGGAGGAAAACCTTTGCTTGGATATCGGTTCTACCCTATGAGTGAAAAGCTGTGGCTCCAGGACAGATTTTGGGATTGAAGAGCAGAGGACAGAGCAGCCCTGAGTGGTTTGCAGACCTGATGCCTCTGATGACTGCCCTACCAGTAGACAGTCATCAGATGCAAAATGGTGACACCATCTTCTGAGGTAACCACCACTAGGCACTTTGCTGAACACCCTTGGAGCTGATGTTAGACCAAAAGCCAGGACCAGACTGATAATGGCCTGAAGACAACTAAGACAAATTTTTTGAGAGAACCTGATAGGGATATGGAGTAAGCATCATGAGTCCAGGGATGCTAGCCAATCCTAGCCAAAGGGAAGAAGTATTCAGAGCATTTTGATTTGGGTTTGATATGTGTTGTTCAATCTTAGCTCAGGATGAGTTTCCCACTCCCTGCTGCTTGGGATGGAAAGTACCTGGTACAGACCTTTCCCTGTGTTGAGTGAACCTTCTCTATGGCCGAGGCAGGAGGAAACCTCTGCCTCTCGGGTGAGGGTTTCTGAAATCAATACAGATGGGAAAGACCCTCCTTTGGGAACCTTGGCTGAGGCCCAGTCCAAACACTACTGGACCCCTTGTCTGAGGTAACAGACTTCCAGGCGAAAGCAGTGCCAGCCTGCCCTACTGGGATTGGGAGTCGACCGGGCTGACACATAGGGTGTGCAGGCAGGCTGAACTGGGAGAAGCATCCTGCTCCTTCTGCCTCCTCAGAAAAAAACCCTCTGTGAAAGAAGAAACAGGCTTGAAAGGCTGTGAAAGCCCTGCCCCTACCCAGACTGCTGCTTTTGGTGTTGCTTGCCGCGGCACTCCTAAGTGGTCCTATATTCATCCATTTTCTTCATACTCTGTCTGCTCCCCAAACAGAGTTACCAACTAGGAAATCCATAGCCTTAGACTGGGTATCCTGTATTGGGTACTCTGAGCCAAGCATGCCTTCTGAGAGACACAGATGTAGCCATGACTCTTGATGCCCACATCATTGGAGTTCACAGCAGCGTGAAATTGTACTTCAGATGCCTCAATTCCATCTGCAGCCACCTCCTCCAGCTCTTTGGCTAGCTGAAGCCTTATGGTTCAGACAAGCCCACCTGGACTGGTACCTGGCTGTATACCAAATATAGTTTGCCTGCCTGAGGTGGTATAGTTTTGGCCCAGCTAATTCTTGTCCGGTGGGTGAAGCCAAGGAATACTGGCCAGGCACTGCAACTGCACTACCAACATGGCTGCTATGAAGAAAGGAACTCTGCATCTGAGCCTGATAACATACATCTCCTGTCCATTCTTTATTCTACGTGAGGTAATGAGTTAGGAGTTTGTAAAATCTTTTGTGTCTGTTTCCCAAGGACTTGACTGAAGAGGATAGACAACCTTTTGGACTCTGGGATGTCCATCATCTCCACAAAATCAGGCTCTTCTTCCTCCTCAGCAGCTTCAACCATAGGGAGCTGGAGGGTTTCGGCCACCTTTTTGTAAAACAAGAGGTGTGAAGGGGGCTTAGAAAGCCTGGGAGAGGAGACAGTAGAGGGCCTGTCTGGGGAGATGTCCGGTTCAATGGGCACATCCAGACCCCCCTGGTCATAATCATCGTCTTCATCGGGATAATCTTCATCTTCCTCCCACTCCTCATAGAAAGCATCTGGATCGTAATCCGAAGGAGCCGGTTCCGATCGACCCGACCGCCTAACGGCGGTGTTTGTTGAAGGAACGGACCATGATGGACAATATTAATCGCTTTGGCTATCTAGATCGCGGTTGGAGTGAGCGGTACTGGATCCGAACCGGCGGACTTTCATTTCTTTTTTGACGGAACTGACCCCTCAGAGTCGGCTCTCCTTTTGCCTGAGGAGGTATCGCCTAGGTCAGTAGGCACCTCCTCAGGTTCGGCAGCAACCGAACCAGGCTGGCCATCCGGATCCATGGACTTCTTGGCCTCCCTTTCCTTCAACCTACTCCATCTCTTTTCTAGAGTGGTTTTGGGAAAGTTTTTACAAATTTGGCAGTCTGATTGGAGGTGGTCAAACCACAGACAATAAACACAGATGAGGTGGGGGTCAGCCTTGGCAAAGGCCTCCCACACTCAGTACAGTGTTGAAACCCAGTGGGACCGGTTTTCTTCTTGGGTTTCTCAGACATGGCCAACCTACCAAAATTACCCTATAGCAGCTTTCAAGCCAGGTAATAACAACCGATCGGTAACAAACCGTGTCACGGGTTTTGAAAAAGAACCAGGAAAAGGCCCGGTTCTTTTGAAACCGATTGGTACCGGAACACCACTCTAATCCCAGAAAATATTAATTTAAAGATAGAAGAAAACACAAGGTCGGTTCCTAACCGGACCGACCGAAAAGAAACCGAAGAAACAAAAAATTTTCACACAGTTTTTAAAATTAAACACAGTCACTACCTATCTACAACACTGCCTGTACCATAGACAGAGGCTGGAAATCCGAAAAACAATAAAAATAATTAGTTTTAAACCGAACGCTTTACTTTTACTGAACCGAGAAGAGGAAATCTCCGGAGCGACTTCACTGTTAGGCGGAGTAAAGAATCTGACGGTTACACTGGGGAGTACCACAGACAGAGGTTTGAAAACCGAGCTTGAGCTCAACGTTCTATGCCTCTGCATAGAGTTAACCCTATCCTCTCCGGGGCAGTTCAAGTGCTGGGGCTAACTGCATTTTGTCAGAAAACAGCAAGACTTCATGTTGTTTGAAAGACTACTACTCCGTGGGCCTGATTCTCAAAAGGCTACGAATGGCGTAACCTGACTTGTGCCAGAAAGAATGGCGTAAGTAGCAAGTTACGCCAGCAGTTGCGTCATATGTAATTCTACAAAGTGGTCTGCGACATACTACAGGCCACTTGCACCAAAGTGGACATACATCAGCACATACACCCTAAACTCCCTCGACATGGTGCTAGGGGGTTTAAAGCAGCAGTTGTGCCCTATTCTGGAAGGGCAGCAACAAAGTCCCCAATGTCGGGATTCTACAACAACCCCGCAGGAGAACCATCAATGTAAGTTACACCAGCATTTAGCTGTAACTGTACGTAAGCCCTCCAAGGGTTCTGTAGACCTGCCAGCAGACCGGCACCCGATCCATGTGCCCACCCCCCCATGCCCAGAACACCTCAGTAGGTGTCCCACATGGCAGCTCTCACCCCCAGCCCCAAACCCCTCTGTCAGCAAATGCCCTGCAGGCTGCAGTGACCCCCAGCCCCTGATCCCCTACTGCATGTGTCCACAGGGCAGTTGTTCTCCCCAACCCCCAAACTGTAAGTCCCCACAGGGCAGCTCTGATCCCCTCCAGACCCATTCCCGACCCCAACCCCAGGTCCATGAAGTGCAGCAATCTGTAACAAAATTGTATCCCATGATGATCCCTGGCAGTCTAGTGTCCCCCAACCCCACCCAGCAGTGCCAGTCCACCCGCACCCCCCAACCCATCCCCAGCCGGCGACTGGCACAGCTACCTCTCACCTCCACGGCCAGCAGCTGACTGAGCTCCGTATGGCGCTTACTGTCAACTCGTGCTCAATGAATGAATGGGTACATTCATTTCATTCATTGAGTGCATATTTACAGTAAGTGCTCATATGGAGCTCAGTCGATGGCTGGTCATGGAGGTGAAAGGTGGACTGTGCCAGTCACCGTGGGGAATGGGTCAGGGTAAGTGCGGTGGACTGGACTCTTTGGTAGATGGGGGTGGGGGACACTAGACTGCCAGGATCTTCTGCATGTACTGTACTTACTGTACAGTACACGGTTGTCATGGGGAGCCAGATGGGGGTTGGGGGAACCGTGGTGGCACGACAGTGGGTAGGGGGCCTCTAGCCCTGCGGGGCTCTGCTGGGGGATCAGGCATGGAGGGGGGCACTTGCACCTTGCGGGACAGCGGCTGCGGCTTGCGACGTCCTCGCCAGGTACACCCTCTGGTCGGCCTACCTGGATTGATGTCACAAGTCACAGGACTTAGACGTGGGGACCCTGCTCCTTCTAGAATTGGGCGCAAGGTCCATGTCACAACTGGGTTTGGCACAAGTCACCTCTGGCGGCGACTTGCACCAGTCTTCTAGAATCGGGCCCCTTGTCTCCTGAGGTGTGCACAACCACAGCCAAGCATTTTGTGAACATCCTTGGAGCAGAAGTAAGTCCGAAAGGGATTGCCTTGAACTGGTAATGGCCTGATGGCAGTCTGAATCTGAGGAATTTTCTGTGAGACTGCCTTATGGGGATGTGGAAATATGCATCCTTTAAATCCAGAGATGCCAACCAATCCCCTTGCCTTAAGGTTGGATGGATTGTTGTCAGGGTCACCATCTTGAGCTTTGGCTTTACCAGATGCCTGTTCAGGTGCCTGAGATCCAGTATGGGTCGCCATGCCCCTGTTTTCTTTATTGTGAGGAAGTACCTTGAATAGAGTCCTTTTCCTCACTGTTCCAGAGGAACTAGTTCTACTGCTCCTAGGAAGAGGAGATTTAATACTTCCCCTTCCAGTAACACTGTTTCTGATGGGGAGGAGGGTCTGAAGACCCTTGCTCTCAGCTTTGGTCTAAGCTTGAAGCTGAGAGCCAGACCTTGGCCCACTACCTCCAAGACCCACTTGTCTGTGGTGATGGATTGCCATTCCCGGAGGTAATGAGCCAGCCTGCCCCCTACCAGGGTTAGGGAGGTGACCCGAGCAGACACCTCAGAGTGTCTGCTTGGGTTGGGATGCTGACTGAGTGCTGGGGCTAGTTCGGTTGCCATCTCTCCTGCCCCTGCTTCTGAAGTAGCATCTCTGCTGTTGATGTTGGTGATAAGCCTGAGGCTGAAAGAATGGCCTATAGCCCCTGCCCCTACTTCCCCTGGCTTGTTGCTTTTGGGGAGTAGACGCCTTTTCTTTAGCAGCAGCACTCTTATATGCTGCCTTGTACTCATCCATTTTCTTCATGTAAGCCTCTGTCTGTTCCCCAAACAGAGGCATTGGCTCACATGGAAAGTCCAAGGCCTTGGACTGACTGTCCTGGGTCAGGCTAGTGGTCCTGAGCCAAGCAAACCTCCTGAGTGGCACAGAGAAGCCATTAGTCTGGCTGCAGTGTCGTTGTTGTCCACAGCTATCCTAAACTGGGCTTTAGAAGTCTCTATACCCCTTTTTGCAGCCTCCTCCAAATCAGTTGCCACAGGGGCTGGAACAGATTTTGTGATTTCCATCACAGTGTTCCAAAGGGTTCTCTGATATCTGGCAATATAGGCCATGTATGATGCCTGCCTGATGATCAGAGAGGATCCCAAGTACACCTTCTTGGCAATGGAATCCATCTTCCTGGAATCCTTGTCTGGAGGGTGAGATGCCAATGGTATGCCTGCTTTATCACAGGCTGCAGCCTGCACCACTCCCTTGTGGCTTGGGTGTCCAAAAAGGATCTGTGTTCCCCCCATAGCCACCCAGTACTTCTTGTCCACCTTTCTGTCAACCAGTGGCACAGAAGTGGGGGTCTGCAGGACCTTGTTAACCTGCTTTTTTAAGGACTTATGGAAGGGCAGTAGCAGTCTTTTAGAGACTGGCACATCCATCATCTCCATGCAATCCTGTTTCTCCTCCTCGTCAGTAGATTCTTGGGTAGGGAGGTCCAGGGATTGAGTTACTTGCTTAATAAAAGCACAATGTGAGGTATAGTCCTCGGTCCCTTTGTCAGGGGAATCAGGACGGCGAGGATCTGGGGAAATATCCGGTTCAATCAGTTCTCCATAGTCCTCATCATCATCCTCAGCAAAAAAATTTCCTTTATATTCCAAGGAACCGGGGCGGAGTCAGAGGTACTTAGCCATGGCCGCTTCTCAACTGGGACCAGGGTACTCGGTTGGAGTGCCTGATTGATTCTAACAGCATTTGCTATCTCTTCAGCGGTTGGAAACGATGATTTCTTCGGTTGCGGTTCGACTGCTGTAAGTTTTTCCTTCTTTTTTCTTTTCCCTGTAGTTGCTGAGTTAGCAGCAGTGTCAGCAGGACGTTTCTTAGAAGAGGAATCATTGCCCTTGTCAGAAGGCTGTTCCTCCAGTTCTTTCTGGCTGGTAGCCGGTTTGTCTGTAGCTGGGTGAGCAGCTTTCTCAGACATCTTCTCCTGTAGTCATTTAAGTCACCTCTCAAGCGTCGACTGAGAGAAGTTTTTAGAAATTTCACAGCTCTCTTTGAGGTGGTCAAACCCCAAACAAAAAACATAAATTAAATAAGGATCTGCTTTAGCGAACGGTTCCC
The DNA here is from genome assembly GCA_016271365.2 of Neoceratodus forsteri. Lineage (NCBI taxonomy): Eukaryota > Metazoa > Chordata > Ceratodontiformes > Ceratodontidae > Neoceratodus > Neoceratodus forsteri. The sequence continues at coordinate 1,137,812,744 of CM057458.1, read as the reverse complement.
TACACTCTGTACAATGTTGGAAACCTGTGGGGCCCATTCATTTCTTAGTCTGTGACATTTATCGGTTGGTTAAAACCGATGAACTGAGAATAAACCCAGTAAATTTCTTAATAAATTTATTAATTAAACATACATACCGCCTTACCGGATGGTAGAAGAACTAAATTAAATTTAGAACTTAAAAGAAAGTAAATACTATCGGTTCCTTACCAGTTAACAGAACCAACAAGGAACCGAGAAAACTTACCAAAATCCACTGTAATCTAGACTAAGTCTACTTGTAGAACCAATGACTCAATGACGGTGCTTCAAAAATCGAAAGAACTAAATGGACTTCGATAAACCAAGATAAAATAAAATTCTTCAAGAAAGTGAAGGAGAGCTCTCCGGAGACATCTTACTGAGGCAAGCGGAGTAAAGAATCTGATGGTTGCAGGATTTGCAACCAGGGACAGTGGTTTGAAAACCAAGCTCGAGCCTAATATTCCACTATTAGCAAAGGTTCTATTAACCATTTTGGCTCCAGGACAGTCCTATGGTGAGGCCATACTGCATTTGTCAGAATACAGTAAGATTTCCTGGGGTTTGAAGGGGGAGATATTGTTGCTGGGGGACCTGAATATGCCAGATGTTAACTGGAGCACCTTTGCTGCAGCCACATCCAAGAGCAGGGTAATTCTCGATGCCTTATAGGGGGCATGGCTCAGATAGCTGGTGCTGGAACCCACTTGGGAGGGAGCAATCTTAGACCTGGTACTCTCAAATGGGGACGGAGTGAGGATCTCGCATTTAGAAGTGGATAGCCATCTGGGAACAAGTGACCACCAAACAGTGTGGTTCACGATAAACACAGCTGTAGAGTCAAGTCACACAAAGGTGAGGGTATTGAACTTTAGGAGGATTGATTCTGGCAAATTGGGGGAGTGCCTCAGAAAAGCACTAGCAAATGGGCAAGAAGGTGGGGTGCAGGAACAATGGGGGAGAAATCAAAGCTGCCATCACGGAGGCAACAGGCCTTTGTGTGAAGTAAATAAAACAAAACAAAGAAAAAAACACTATGGTTCTCAAAAGAGGTGGCAGGGAAGGTTAGGGAGAAAAAGACAGCATTCAGGAAGCACAAGGAAACACAGAAGGATCAGAACAGAGAACTGTACCAGTTAAAGCAGAAGGAAGCGGGGAAGGCCATCAAAATAGCAAAGGCCCAGACCGAGGAGCAGACAGCCAACTCAGTTAAGAAAGGGGATAAAACCTTTTATAGGTACATTAGGGAGCAAAGAAAGCCCAGGGGAGGGATAGTGAGGCTCAATAAAGGGAAGGAAGGGTAGGCAGAGGGTGACAGTGACAAAACAGAGATAGTGAACTAATACTTCTGCTCAGTATACACAAACGAAGAGGAGGGGCTGGTACCTAAACCAAATAATAGAAGCACACTGGATTGGGGGGGAGGGTAGATACAAGTCCATTCACAGAAGAAAGGAACCTGAAAGAACTCCTAAAACTGAAGGTGGACAAAGCAATGGTGCCTGATGGGATTCACCCCAGAATTCTAAAAGAACTAAGAGGAGAACTAGTGGACCAATTACTACCCTTTTTAACAAATCGTGGGAGGATGGTGTGGTACCTGAGGACTGGAAGAGGGCAGATGTGATTCCCATTCACAAAAGTGGGAGCAAGGCAGAGGCAGGAAACTATAGACCTGTTAGTTTGACCTCAGTGGTAGGGATAATGATGCAATCACTTCTGAAAGAAAGAACTGTTGAGTACCTAGAGGCCAGCAGGGCACAGAACCCAAGGCAGCATGGATTCACAGTGGGAAGGTCATGTCAGACGAATCTAATAGATTTCTTTGACTGGGTGACCAAAGTAGTAGACCAGGAAGGTGTTGTGGATGTGGTCTACCTAGACTTCAGCAAGGCATTTGACACAGTCCCACACAAAAGATTAATAAACAAGTTTGCCAGTCTGGGAGTGGGTCCCAGGGTGGTAACCTGGGTAAAAAATTGGCTGAACAACAAGACATAGAGGGTAATAGTAAATAAGAGTTCACTCTGAAGAAAGGGGGGTTACTAGCGAGTACTGCAGGGTTCAGTACTGGGATCAGTCCTCTTTGATGTCTTTATAGGTGACATTGTGGAGGGACTGGAAGGAAGAGCATGCTCTTTGCAGACGACACAAAGATCTGCAACAGGGTTGATACATGGGGGAGGGGGGTAGAAAGGATGAGAAGGGACTTGGCAAGATTGGAGAAATGGTCAAAAGTATTGCAGCTTAGATTCAATGCAAAGAAGTGCAAAGTAATGCACCTGGGAAACAAAAACCCAAGGGAAGAGTACACAATGGGGGGAGGTATTAACGACAACAAAAATAGCAAGAGACCTGGGGGTAATCATATCAGATGACCTAAAGGTAGGCAAGCAATGTGAGAAGGCAGTAAGGAGAACTGGGGGGATACTAGGATGCATAGGGCGAGGCATCACCAGTAGAAAACATGAAATTGTTATCCCTCTATACAGACAGTTGGTGAGACCCCCATCTGGAGAACTACATGCAGTTCTGTAGACCCCATCTCTGCAAGGTCATAGACAGGATGGAGGCAGTCCAGAGGAGGGCAAGTAAAATGTTGCAGGGTCTGCACCAGAAGCCATACAAAGAGAGACTAAAAGAACTTAATATGTATACCCTCAAGGAAAGAAGGGAGGGGGAGACATGAGAGAAACTTTCAAGTACCTCAAGGGAATCAACCAAGAGGGTAGCATCTTTCAGAAAAAGAGATGTACAAGAACAAGGGGGAACAATCTGAAGATAGAGGGGGGATGATTCAGGGGTAACGTGAGGAAGTATTTTTTCATGGAGAGGGTGGTGGAGGCATGAAACAACCTTTCTGAGGAGGTCGTGGGGTCAAAAACAGTGGGAGAATATAAGAATTCATGGGACATACATAAGGCAATTCTAGTGGGAGGCAAGAGGAAGTAGGCTGTTGGTAAAACTAGGATCTGCAGCTTATCCTATAAGCAGAATACTATTAGCAGAATATGGACAGCTTTAAGACAGGTATAGGGAGAGGGTAAGGGTCATGGGTAGGGAGGATGGGAGGAGTGGGGAGAGGAGGCAGGGACAGAAGCTCCAGCTGTGGAGTCTGCAACACAAGCAGACTTGCTAGACCAAATTACCTTCTTCTGCTGGCTTCTTCGTATGTTCGTATGTTTTCCAGTAGGTAGAGAAATGGGCAGACTGGGTGGGCCAAGCGGTCCTTATCTGCCATCAAAATCTATGTTTCTATGTCTCCTTGGGGTAAATGAACTTTAGAATGACAGGCAGCATAGGGTTGTTGGCAGGAATGTCATGTCAAACTAACTTAATATGTTTTATTCTAGTTCTATTCTTTGGTAACCAGGTAAGGCCCACTGGGCACAAAGCCCATTTACAGGGGTGACCTGGGAGCAGTGGGGATGTTAAGTGACTTGTTCAGAGTCACACAGTCTGCAAGTTGGAAGTTGTGGGACTCAAACCCCAGTCTTTGACTAGGCAACAAGGGCCATGTACAGGCAGGTGGTAGAGATATATACCTGGATTTTAGCAAAGCATTTGGTCTCAGTGCCTCATAAAAGATGTAAAGAAGTAAGATGACTTTGGAATAGGGGATAAAATGACTAGGTGGGTCAAAATCTGGCTGAGGGCGAGAACACAGAGAGTAATGGTTGGTGGGGAGCACACGGGGATGTGGGAGGTAAAGTGTGGGGTACAGCATGGGCAGGTACACAGACCAGTGCTGTTTAATATATTCTTAAATGATATAGGGGATGGTACTAAGGGCAGCATTTGTTCACCTATGACACCAAGCTTTGTCAAAGGGTGGGCACTGATGAAGGGATCAGGAATACGAAGGAAGACCTAGAAAAACTTGAGAGAAGGTCAGTAATCTGGCAACTGGGATTTAATATCAAGAAGTGCAAAGTTATGTGTAATCTCTGGGTTCCCTCGGGTTATTAGGACCCTGTCAGTGTAGATTAGAATAGGTTGCTAGATAGGTTTCATTGGGCAGCCAGGTCCATAGACCTGCTTTTGGTCTCCATGGCAACTTCTGTCAGTATGCCTGGCATTGGCTCCAAGGAGATGGAGCTCTTGCAGTAGCATGGGCCACAGCAGAATGTTGGCATGGAATGCTGCTAGGAGGAGTTTTCTGCCTTGAGCAGAGTGTGAACAGTTGCCTTCTGACTGCTGTCAGAGGAGGAGTGTGGGGCTGACCGGGGCAATTCTCCCTGACCCTCCAGCCCCAAGTGTTGGCTAATGTGAGCGGCGTCGAGTGGTGGTGGTGGCAATATATGCCCATGCCCTCGTGGAGGGTGAAGAATGTCAGTAGCCTTGAATTTTTCAAACCATTAGCAATTGGGGATGTGGTTCCCCCGTCTTTGAGAAAGGATGTGAAATGTTGCCCAGTTTAGGAAAAGTGGAATTGCCCTCTAAGCTAAGGGAACTCATCAGGATTTTTCAGACACTGAGGGAGGACTACCTCAGATATAGGGAGTGCATACTCAGCATGGATCTGGAACTTAGAAAGGAGATGCCCCCTTTGACTCGAATGAACCCCAAGCACCCTACCCACTGCAGCTGCTCCCCTGCAGTTTTAAAGACAAGCTCCCAGTGGAAGTGAGGTCAAAGCAGTTTGGACAGTGGCAACAGGGGTAGTCGGGACGTTGTCTGCCCTTGGGAAAGGCCAGTCAGCTACATGTTGCATCCATAGCCCAGAAGAAGGATGGATGGGAAAGTAGTTTGCACCCCTTGTGGAAAGGGTGGTGGGTTTCATATCTGTAATGTGCAAGTAACTACTGTGGAAGAAATGTATACTGCACTTGTAGCCCCATAGGGCAGCCTGTTTTTGTCAGAAGTTTTATGTCACAATAAAATAAACTGCTTGACTCTATTTTCCACTGTAGACAGCTTGTGTGTGTTGACTGTCAGTTTCTGGTCCCCCCAATGCATGGCCTACCCCAGAACCCACTACATATAAATGCTGCATGCCGGCCCATCAGCGCAGTGGTAGTGCTACTGCTCCCGACACTGGTGACCGGGTTCGGGAACCACCTCGAGCAGTCAGCGGCCGGTAGGGGGGGGAAGGTTACAGCATACCATGGATGCTTGCCTCATCCGGGGGGGGGGGGCCCATCCTCCGCCGTGAGTCTGCCACTTGGGTGACCACAGGTGGCAGCGGTCAGTAGATGGAGAGTGGGGAGGGGACATCGCTGACACGGCGGACATGCATAGGACCTGCCTTGATGTCCTCACACACAACGTCCCCTGGGGTGGACCGGGAAAAATGTAAAATGGCCTTGGCTCCTTTCATGATGATGGCCTGCAGGAGCTCCCCAGACCCTTATCCCCCGCCGAATCATGGCACACCCCAACTAAATGAAAAACGTTGGATGAAAGTCTCCCCAACCTGGGGGGCATAACCAAGGCTACATGGGGGCATGACCATAACTGGAAGGGCTTGGGAGCATCCCGCTGGGCCCAAGGGGTCCTCGGAAGGGCCAGAGATGCAGGGGGCATAAACAGAAATTGAAATATAGATATAGATATAGATATAGATATAGATATAGATATAGATATAGATATATATATATGGGACAATTTTATATGTCAGGCACAAAATAATTGATTTGTGTGCACAAATCGTAATTTATATACATTCGTCTTTTCTGTGAAAAATTAGGCAGTATTTTTGCATTTTTGAACCTTAATAACTTTTGCACTGTTCAACAGATGTGCACAAAACTTGGCATGCATAATCTCCTGGGGCAGGTCCCTTGAAGTTCAAATTTCCCTGTGAATCCGTTTTGTGGTTTCTGAGATACTGCGTTTCAAACTTCCTTCAATGTACATTTTTTTTTTATTTTGCAGTCATTTAGTTTTGCATACTTTGCACCTTAACTTTGCAACCCTTCAACATATCTATATCAAATTGTGCATATGGAGACTTGTGGTGGAGGTCTGTCGATGTGGTGAATTTTATCTGAACAGCTTATGTCGTTTACAAGATACTTTGTCTCAAACATCTTAAAATGCACATTTTGTTTTCTAATTTTCACAGTCTTCCAGTTTTTTTTGTATGTGTGAACCATAATAGCGTTGGCACCTTTCAACAGATGTGCACACTATGATGTTTGCATAATCTCTGGTGGCAGGTCTCATGATTTTCCAAACATCGTGCAAATCTGTTTTGTGGTTTCTTAGATACTGCGTTTCAAACATCCTTAAATGTACTTTTTTTTTTTTTTCGCAGTCTTCCAGTTTTGCATAATTTGCACCTTAATAATTCTGCAACCCTTCAGCATATCTGCATAAAATTTGGCACATCAACAGAACTAACCCTGGCCATTATGCATGCCAAATGTCATGCAAATCCATTGAATGATTCCAGAGGTATTAAGGTTCAAAACTTCGCTTTTTTGTGCAAAATACAGCATTTTTCGAAAATTATGTAATTTGCGAAAACTTATAACTTTTATGCCTGACATATAAATTTTCCCATAGGAAATAATGGGGAATTAAAAGTTTATTAACTTTTGGATGGATTAACATTTTTTTCACCAAACCTTCAAAAGGCACATCTGTGATGCAAATGCTTTCTACCCTGAAAATTTCAGACCACTACCCAAAGCCGTTTCTGAGATCCAGGTGTACAAAGAAATGGAAAAAATACAGATTTTTCTGTTTTTTCAACACTCTGTATCTCAGAAACCACGCAACCAATTTGCATAACATTTGGCTCATTCACAGACCTAACACTAGAGATTACCTACTCCAAAGTTCATGCAAATCCATTGAGCAGTTCCAAAGTTATTAAGGTTCAAACATTAGGGTTTAACATAGAAGTACCTTTCACCCTAACTATACTGGCGCTACCATGCCAGTATAATAAATGTTACTTGGGTGCCTCCCTTCCTCCCACAGACCAAGCCAGAACCATATTGCAAATGGAGTGAATGAACTGTGTTTTGCCAATGTCATCTGTGGTGCCAATTACAAACCTTTGTATCCTGAGGGAAGGGGTGGTTATAAATACACATTGGGAGAAAGAACCCATAAGCAGAGTACAGTCTGGGGGTATAAAAATCACACAGTCTGATGAGGAGAAAAATCTAGGGATTGCAATTACCAGTTTCCTGAAGCCCTCTGTGCAATGCAGTAAAGCAGTGGTGACAGCAAACAGGGTGCTTGGCTGCATAAGCAGGGAGCTCGCGAGAAGAAGAAACAAGGTCATTCTGCCCCTGTGCAAATCCATGGTGCAACCACACCTGGAGTACTGTGCACAGTTGTGGCACCCATACCACAAAAAAAGACATTAAGCATATTGAGGAAGTGCAAAACCGGGCCACCAAAATTATTCAGGGTCAGCATGAGCATTCATGTACAGTAAACAAAAGTTGGAGGACCTGAATACATACTCAGTGGAAGACAGAAGAGAGCAGGGTGACATGGTAGAAACCTTTAAATACCTGAAGGGCATCAACAGGGTAGAGCCACTGAAATATTCACGTATGTGACAATAAAAATACAAGTGGAAACGGCTGTATATTGGCAGGGGGTAGGTTATGGAAGGATGTCTAGAGGTACTACCTCATGGAGAAAGAGTAGTACAGAGGTTAAATAATCTATCAGAGAATGTGGTAAGCACAAAATGGAACAGTTATGTACTTACCGTAACAGCAGAGCTTCAAGGGAATCTCTTTCATCAGGCCACACCTATGGAACTATAAGTCACCAGGTACTAGAACTACATGGAAACTTTTGCAAGCAGTCCACGAGGAGCCACCCACGATGACATCAGACGTCGGCTGTCCCATATGAACTTGGACGGCCCCTTCCCTCCTCAGTTCCCAGCTGGAGATCATGCTCAGAGAACCTCCCTGTAGGGAACTAGGAGAGAACCTAGGGTATGCCAACCAGGTGAGGCAGAGACAAACAGGTTACTCACCTGTAACAGTAGTTCTAGGAGTGGTATATGTTGTTCATCCACACTCTTTGGCATGTCCCCTTCCACTTTAAATCTTGCCAGAAGTCTTCAAGCTGACTCCTCCCACCCACCTGGGTGGCATAACCCTCGGCTCCGCCCCATGACACCAGATCTTAGCCTGCTGGAAGCCAGGTGTTGTGCATCCACAGCCGGGGAGGTCGGATGGGTCCGTGTGGATGAACAACATATATCACTCCTAGAACTACTGTTACAGGTGAGTAACCTGTTTTTCTAGGATCATGGATATGTTGTACATCCACACTCTTTGGCAGACTCATAGCAGTTCTCTTGGAGGAGGGAGGCAAGGCGCACACCCCCTACTTAGGAAACAGAGATTGGAGAACTGAGGCCCCAAAACCAGCATCCCGGCATGACTCAAGGTCAATGTGGTAGTGGGTGATAAAAGTGTTTGCTGACTTCCAGGTAGCAGCCCGGCAGATTTCCTGGATAGGGATGTCCCTGGAAGCAGCCACCGATGCAACGGTATGGTGGGTAGAATGAGCTCTTATCCCTCTGAGAGGCTCCTTGCCCACCAACTGATAGCACAGACCTATGTATGATGTAATCCATCTTGCAATCATCCACTTTGCTGCAGGTCTGCCAGAAGCAGCTTTAGCATAGGTGACAAACAGCTGGTGAACCTCTCCCCAAATTTCCACCGTTCTCTCCTTATAATAGGAGAGAGCATGTCTCAGGTCCAAAGCATGGAGCCTGTACTCGGCCTCCGAGGTGTAGTTAGGATAGTAAACCAGCAGAGTTAACACCTGGTTAAGGTGGAACTCTGACACCACCTTCGGAAGGAATTTCGGGTGGGGGCGTAGGACAGCCTTGTCCCTGAGGAAGACCAGATAAGGGGAGTCCACCGAAAGCGCCTGGAGCTCCCCTATCCTTCTGGCAGACATGATAGCCACCAGGAAAGCCATCTTCCACAACAAGTGTGACAAGGCACACTTGTGCGTTGGTTCGAATGGCCTTGCCCATGAGCTTTGCCAGTACCAGCAGAAGATCCCACGGAGGAGGAGGTTCATGCACCGGAGGGGATATGTGAGCCAGGCCTTTGAAAAAGCACCTGATCACTGTCTCCTGTGCCAACGTTGGATGACCGGCCCATGCCCTTTAAGCAGAGATGGCTGCCAGGTGCACCCTAAGGGTCGATGACCACAGACCCCCTTTGGAGAGAGGCCAACGGTAGTCAAGAATGTTAGCCACTGGACAGGATAAAGGGTCCAAGCCCTTGCCCTGACACCAAATGGAAAACCTTTTCCATTTGAAGGCATAACATTTCCTGGTTGATTCTTTTCTGGATGCCTCCACCACGGTGAAGACATCCTCAGAGAGACCCAAAGCCTGGAACTCTAGCCGCACAGGTACCAGGCTGTGAGGTGCAGGGATTGAAGGTCCAGATGGAAGACCTTCCCCTGATTGAGAGATATCAGGTCTGGGCATATTGGAAGCCGCTCCGGGGGTCTGCAGCTGAGGCTGAGGAGATCTGGATACCAGAACTGGTGCGGACAGTCTGGGGCTACCAGGATCACCTTCGCCTTGTCCCTCCTCACCTTGAGGAGCACCTTGTGGATCAAGGGAAATAGAGGGAAGGAGTAGAGAAGGCCTGGGGTCCACAGCCTTGAAAAGGCATCCCCCTGCAGCGAGTCCTGCTGAGAGAAGAGGGCATGAAACAGCCTCAGCTTGCTGTTTTCCCTGGAGGCAAACAGGTCCACCATTGGTTTGCCCCAATGGGAGAACAGGCTGTAAGCTGCCTCTGGATGGAGAGACCACTTGTGGAATGTCTCGCCTAAACGGCTGAGAGCATCCGCCAGATGGTTTGAGGCTCCTGCCACATGGATGGCTAGGAGATCTGCCTCCAGATGGCTCATGAGTGTCCAGATGCGGAGCGCCTCTCTGCAAAGCAGACGGGAGTGTGTGCTGCCCTGTTTGCTGAGGTAGTACATGGTCGTGGTATTGTCCGTCTGGACATGAACCACTTGACCCTGGAGCTGAGGAGCGAAAGCTGACAGTGCCAGTCTGACTGCTCTGAGCTCCAACAGGTTGATGTAGCATTGAGACTTCTCGGGAGTCCAGAGCCCATGGGCCCTTTTGTCCCTCATGTGGGCTCCCAGCCCATGAGAGAGGCATCGGTCATGAGAACGACCATCGGCTCGGGGCGAACAAATGGGATCCTTTCCTGCAACCGGTCTGGGGCGGTCCACCAGTGGAGAGCATCCCACATCTTCTGGGTTACAGTGATCAGCTGGTCGAAATGACCATGGTGCTGAGTCCACTGGGTGGCTAGCTCCCACTGAAGGGGGCGCATGTGCAACTGTGCCCAACGGACCACCGAGGTGCATGCCACCATGTAACCCAGAGGGCGCAGAAGGTCCCGGGCAGGGCGCAATTGCCCAACCAGAAATGACTGGGCAAAGGAGGACAGAACCTCCGCCCTGTCCACCAGGAGCCAAGTTCTGGCTTGACGAGAGTCGAGCTCTGTCCCAATGAAGCCCATCACCTGGGAAGGCATGAGTTCCGACTTGGCCTTGTTGATCAGGAGGCCGAGTTGGGAGCAGGTCTGGAGGGCCAGATCCCTGGACCTCTCCACCTCCTGTTGGGTGGAACCTGCTAGGAGCCAATCATTGAAGTAGGGATAAATCTTGACCCCCCCCAACGCTTGAGATGGGCCGCCACCACTGCAATGCATTTGGTAAAGACCCTTGAGGCTGAGGATAGGCTGAACGGCATGGCTCAGAACTCGTAGAAAGTCCCTTCCACTCTGAAGCGGAGGAACCGCTGATGAGACGGATGGATTGGGACATGAAAGAACGTGTCCTGCAGATCCAGTGAACAGAACCACATGTTTTGCTCCATGGATGGTATGATCTGGGACAGAGTGACCATCCAAAAGGTGCATGACCTGAGATATTGATTCAGGTCGTGCAGATCTAGAATGGGGCCCCAGTCCCCCATCCGCTTGGGCACCAGGAAGTACCTGGAGACAAAGCCTGGGTCTGCTGAAGGATCCGCCACTGGAGCTACTGCCTCCTTGAGGAGGAACTGAGCGATGTCATCTCGGAGAGCTGACTGAGTCTGGGCGGAAACTCTTTCCTCCCGAGGGACACGGGCTTGGCTTGGAGGGTACTGCTCAAATTCCAGAGGCAGTCCCTGACCGACCACTTCGAGAACCCACCTGTCCGAAGTGAAAACGGACCAGGCAGAAAGAAATGGGGGAGCTGGCCCCCCATGGGAGGACCCAGAGCTGGCATGATGGGAGGGGGGAGGCAGCCCCCGTCCCCTCACTGAGCAGGCTTGGAGGAGGAGGATCCAGGACCCGAACCTCAGCCTCCTTTATGGGCCTGGGCTTGGGCTGGGGGGTGCCAAGCTGGAGTCTGCTGCTGCAGATGCTGCTGTCCTCCTTGAAAGGAGGGCTGCTGTGCCGCAGGGGAAGAGTGCCGAAAAAGGCTTCTTCTTTTTCTTCTGCTGGTTCTTGCCCGAAGAACTCTTGGCAGAAGTGGTGTCCAAAGTGGCACTGGACTGCTCAATGCACTGAAGGTGACCAGCCACATCTGGGTTGAAAAGGTCAGTGCCCAGGAAAGGCACATCTGCGAGTTTGTGCTGAGTATTTGCCGGGAAGGAGGAGAGCCTCAGCCAAGCCCTGCGACGAGAGGCAACTGTGGCTGCCATCGAACAGGCACAAGAATCCCCACTGTCTAGGGCTGTCTGAAGCTGCTGTTTAGCAACAGCTCGGCCCTGATCCCGGACCTGCTTGACCATGGTCTGCATGTCTGTGGGGAGATGTGGGAGGACTTCATCTAAGGACCCCAAGAGAGCGTGGGAGAAGTGTGCAATGATGACGGCCGAACTTGTCTGATGAAGGCCCAGGGAAGAGGCCACATACACCTTCCTAGCCGAATGGTCCACGAGCTTGGACTCTTTCTTGGGAAGTCGGTCAGTGTCAGCAGAACTGCCAGTATGCCTGAACACAGAGGCAGTCACCAGGCTCTCGGCCAAAGGGTGCTCTGTGAACCCTGCAAGGGACCCCATGGGCACCGCATACTTATGGGCCATGCGGGCAGATGGTGCTGGACAAGAGTCAGGGCGCTGCCCGAGTTCTAAGACCAGGCCAACAATGGCCTTGGCCACAGGAAAAGTCTCCGTCGGGGTATCCCTTCTCTTGAGGATGTCCGTGAGTGGGTGCTCCGCCTTTTTCTGGATTGGCTCCAGGGGCATCCAGGTGGACTCAGAGATGAGGTGAAGAATGCCCTGAAAAGACGAAGGACCTTCCTCCATCTCTAACCCACTGTCTGATTCATCATCCCCGGGATGAAAATGCGGACCAGTCACATCTGAATCCAAGGAATCAGGGTATAATGGTCAACCGTCCAGGTCACCCTCAACCGGCCGAGGGCGGTCCGGGGGGACGGTGACTGAGAGATGCTGGGGAAGCCCAGAGTCTGGCCCATCTTCTTTGGAAGGAGTCCTCCCACAGGCTGCTTGGGCGTTGGTTCCACCACAATTGCTGGAGAGACCAGTTTTGGCCAAACTGGAGGTTTCACTGGCTCTGCGGGCAGGGGAACCAACTTTGATCAGCTCCGAAGGAGTTGGCTTCGGCCTAGGAGCTGAGAGGCAAGTAATGGCCAGGGTGGAAGCCTGGGTCAGCTTGTGCACAGTCAAAATCAGCTATTGCCACATGAGGTCCTCGTAGTGCTGACGAAGTTTCTGCCGGAGCCTCTCCTCATCCGAGGAGGACGAGAACGACCGATGGCATTGCCTCTTTTTTGAGCATTTGTGGCTCTTCCTTGGCCTTTCAGTCGAGAGGGTCCGGGACCTCGATCGAGATCGGACAGGCCGACTCGGTCATTCAGGAGACACTGGCGGGACTGGTGATTTCCCAGGGTCAGGGACCAATTCCTCGATGGGATCCCCATCAGGCTGGGTCTCCCTCATCGGGAAAAGTAAGAATCGGAGTTCGATTGAGAGAATCGTCGACCAGAGTCAGCGACAATGGGTCGATCAGGTCGATGACAATTTCCACATCGTTGATCGACACTTCAGTCGACTGGCCAGACGGCAAGGCTGAGAAGCCAGCGGCTGAAGAGGCAATTTCGACCGAAGTCGAGATAGCCGGTTCCTGGGACCGAGATCTCTCCTGATTCCAAGAGCATCTCCGTTGGGACGAAGATGCTCCTGGGTCCTTCTCCTGCTTACGGGATTGAGAGGCATGCATGCTCGCAGGACTCTCTCCCTTGGTCGGAAGAGACTGGCACAACTCTTGGAAGGAACCTGAGAAGGTGGAGCCCAGGTTGAGTGGAACAAAGAAGCTCCGAGTAGTTTCTGCAGCCCAAGCCGCTTCCTCCTCGAATGCTTGCATTCGCTCCAATAGCTCGGCGGATCCTGCAGTCGCAGAAACCGCCCACCGAGCCTCCTTGGATTTCACCAGAGGGTTCCTTTTCTCCAGCCTCTCCCAACTTCAGGCATCACAGAGACTGTCGCCGAGGGCGCTGGGATGAAAGGCGAGTCAAAGACCGCGCCCAGGTGTCAGTGGTCAACACCTAGACAGTAGACGCACACAGTGTGGATTGCGCATGACATCTTCTGGCCACAGGGACACCGCGAAACTGGGGATGACTTGTCTTCCATAATCGAAGGTAAGTAGTCGTGATCGCTAATGCGAACTAGATGGATTTTCGGAATAACCGAAGGTTTAGAAGTCAGGGCCTACAAAATGCGTGAGCACGAGAGAGGCAACCTGAATCTTCCAGTGAAAAGGAAGATCTGGCATCATGGGGTGGAGCCGAGGGTTATACCACCTCGGTGGGTGGGAGGAGCCAGCTTGAAGATTTCCAGCAAGATTTAAAGTGGAAGGTGACATGCCAAAGAGTGTGGATGAACAACATATTCACGATTCTAGAACAGCAGATTGACCCTCATTGAGAAGGAAACAGCACTTAACAGAGTCTCAGAATTTGATAGGGGAAAGGAGGGTGGGACAGCATGGCCTGATAAGGATTCTCTCAAAGATCTACTGTTACGGTAAGTATGTTTATGTTCTTTGAGGATATCTTCTTCATCAGGCCACACCTATGGAACAAGTACCAAGCAGTACTATCCATAAAACAGTCTGGGTGGCGGGATCCTACAAGCCTAAGAAAGCAGGCCTTGGAGCACAACTAGGCAAAAGCTGGCCCTTTTTTGAGAGGTAATGTCTAGACTGTAGTATTTAGTGAAAGTGTGGACAGTACTCCAGGAGACAGCTGCAGAGATTTCTGCAGCAGACACATTTTGGAAACATGCAACAGATGTGGTCATGCTTCTAGTGGAATGACCACAAACAACCCCAGGAAGTTCCTTACCATACTTCCTATAACAAAAAGTAATACAGTTTTCTAACCATTTGGACAGGCACTGTTTAGAAACAGAAATGCCCTCTTTCCCAGGGGCGAATAAAACAAAAGGACTTCCTGCAGTCCTTCGTGCAGTGCATACAGTACCTGAGTATTCTGTGTACATCTCGACTATGGAGCAATGCTTCCCCTGGATTGGTATGCTCAGGAAAATAAACTGACAGGTGGATGGCTTGATTTAAAGTAAACTCAGACACCACCTTTAGTAAAAACTTAGGATTACTACGCAAAAATACCCTGCCTTTGTGGAAAATCAAGTTGTAGCTCTGAGATCCTTCGAGCAGAAGTAATGGCAGCCAAAAAAACAGATTACGTACTTGTAACAGTAGTTCTAGGAGCGGTATATGATGTACATCGACACTTCTGGCAGTATCCTTTCCCTTTAAATATCTTGCTGGAAGGTCTTCAAGCTGGCTCCTCCCACCTACCCAGGTGATAACTCCCTCAGCACCACCCGTGACATCAGATTTTACCCACTGGAAGCAAGACCTGTGTGCAACTTGCCAGGGGAGGACAGGTGGGTTGTGTGGATGTTTACCATATACCACTCCTAGAGCTACTGTTATAGGCGAGTAACCTGTTTTTCTAGGGATGTGGATATGGTGTACAATCCACACTTCTGGTAGACTCCAAGCAGTTCTCCAGGGAGGCGGGGGAAAGGCGCACACCCTCTACTTAAGAAACAGAGATTGGAGAACCAAAGCCCCAAAACCAGTATCCCAGCATGACTCAAGGTCAATGTGGTAATGGGTAATGAAGGTGTTTGCTGACTTCATGTAGTAGCCCTGCAGATATCCTGGATAGGGATGTCCCTGGAAGCAGCCACCAAGGCAGCGGTATGTCTGGTGGAATGAGCCCGTAGCCCTATGGGAGGCTCCCTACTAGCCAACCTATAGCAGAGGTTGATGGAGGAAACAATCCACCTGCCAACTGTACACTTTGCAGCTGGTATGTGGGGTGCAGCTTTAGCGTAGGTGACAAAAAGCTGGCGAACCTCTCCCTGAACTCCAGTCGTGCACTCCTTATAATAGGAAAGCACTTGCATCAGGTCCAACATATGGAGCCTGTGCTCACCCTTCGAGGTGTAGTTGGTGAAGAACACCAGGAGATCCATTACCAGGTTAAAGTGAAACTCCGACACAACCTTCAAGAGGAACTTCAGGTTGGGGCAAAGGACACCTTGTCCCTATGGAAGACCAAGTAAGGAGACTCCACTGAAAGCGTCTGGAGCTCACTGATCCTTCTGGCGGATATGATGGCCACCAAGAAGGCAGTCTTCCACATCAGGTGAGAAATGTCACACCTGTGCATTGATTCAAATGGCTTGCCCATGAGCTTTGGCAACACCAGCAACAGGTCCCAAGGTGGTGGTTGTTCATGCACCAGAGGGGCAATGTGGTCAAGGCCTTTAAAAAAAATGCCAGACCACCTTCTGCACCACCAATGGCATACTAGCCCACGCCCGGTATGCGGAGATGGCTGCTAAGTGCACCTTAAGGGTCATCAACCGAAGGCCCGACTGAGAGAGGGAGCAAAGGTAATCAAGAATGTTAGCCACTGGGCAAGACAAGAGGTCAAGCTTTGCATCCTGGCACCAAATGGAGAACCTCTTCCATTTGAAGGCATAGCATTTTCAGGTTGACCAAAGCCTAGAATTCTAGCCACTCAGGAACCAGGCTGTCAGGTGCAGGGACTTAAGGTCTGGATGGAATACCTTCTCCTGATTGCATGAGAGCAGGTCCAGGCATAGAGGTAGATGCCATAGCAGCCTGCAGCTGATGCTGAGGAGATTGGGGTACCAAAATTAGCAGGGCCAGTCTGGAGCCACCAGGATCATCCAAGCCTTATCCCTCCTGACTTTGAGCAGTACTTCATGGATCAGCGGAAAGGAATGGAAGTCATACAAGAGGCCCGAGATCCAGGGCCTCGAGAAGGCATCCCCCTGCAGCGTTCCCTGCTGAGGGGAGTGGCACAATACAGCCTCAGCTTTGCATTCTCCCTGGTGGCAAACAGATCCATGAGAGGGGTGCCCCACTGGAAGAAAAGACTGTGCACTACCTCCTAATGGAGAGACCACTCTTGAGATGCCTCGCCTACCCGGCTGAGGGTGTCCACCAGCTGATTGGAAATGCTGGCCACATGGATGGCCAGGAGATTGGTGTTCAGGTTGAGCATGAGGGTCCAGATGTGGAGAGCATTCCTGCACAATGGAAGGGAGTGTGTCCCACCTTGCTTGTTGAGGTAGTACATGCTTGCGGTGTTGTCCGCCTGGACCTGAATGACCTGACCCCGAAGGTGTGGAGCAAAGGCTGTCAGCACCAGCCAAACTGCCCGAAGCTCCAGCAGATTGATATGGTATTGGGACTCCTCGGGGGGGGTCCAGCCCAACCCATCAGGGAGGCATCAATTATGATGGTGACCGTCGGCTCTGGGTGGACAAAGGGGTATCCTTCCTGCAGATGTTCCAGGACCACGCCGCACCTTTACACTTAATGGAACTGCCCCAGCGTCCACTATACTTCCGGGTAGTGGACTTTTCGAAATCAAATTAAATTACTTGGCGCCACCAGAAAAAAGGCGCTTTTCTCAGAAAAGCTAAACTGGAGGGTAAGGTTTGCAGGGGCGGGAGCCCCTGCAAATGACTGCTTCCCTTTAAAGGTCTCTATCATGTCCCCTTTTACAGTTCTGTCTTCCAGCGAGTACATGTTGAGCTCCTTCAGCCTTTCTTCGTATGGCAACTCCCCTAGTCCCATGATCATTTTTCTAGCCCTACGTTGCACCCCCTCCAGTAATCTCACATCCTTTGTGAGGTATGGGCACCAGTACTGTACATAGTACTCCACGTATGGCCTCACCAGTGATCTATACAATGGCAGGATGACCTCCCCCTTTCGAGAGGTGATCCCTCTGGCAATGCACCCCAGCATCCTATTTGCCCTTGCTGCTGCCCTCCTACACTGTGCTAATACCTTCATGTTCCCTGTGACTATTATCCTCAGGTCTCTTTTCTCCTCTGAAGCCGTTATCTGCACTCCCCCTAGCCAGTAGCTGTTCCTGGGATTTCTGGATCAAAGGTGCATGACCTTGCACTTCTTAGCATTAAACCCCAACTGCCACACCCTAGACCAGTGTTTGAGTTTAGCTAGATCCACTCTAAGTGCCTGCCTCTCTTCCTCATTGTCCACTTTTGCACAAATCATAGTGTCGTCCACGAACAGGCTGATCTTACTCTTGACCTCGTCTGCAATGTCTCCAATGAAGACACTGAACAAAACGGGGCCCAGCATTGAACCCTGTGGTACCCCACTCGTTAGTGGCCTTGGCTTGGATGTCTACCCCCTTACAACTACCCTCTGTTGTCTGCCCTGCAGCTAGCTCACAACCCACCCCACCAGTTTTTCCCCCACCCCCATGTCACTCAGCTTGCTCATTAACCTCTTGTGTGGCACTGAGTCAAAAGCCTTGCTGAAGACCAGATACAGGACATCCACAGTGTGGCCTCTGTCAACCGCCCTAGTGACCCAGTCGAAGAAGTTGATCAGATTAGTTTGGCAAGATCTTCCTGTGACAAACCCATGCTGTCTCTCGTCCTGCAGATCATTGCTATCTAGAAAGGTTATCAACCTCTCCTTCAGAATGGTCTCCATCAACTTCCCCATTATGGAAGTCAAGCTCACCAGTCTGTAGTTACCCGGTTGGTCCTTGGGACCACTCTTGTGAAGGGGCACCATATGAACCATCCCCCAGTCCCTGGGTACATTCCCCATCTCCAAGGAGGTGTTGAACAGGTCTGTCAGAGGGCCTGCTAACACTTCTGCCAGTTCCTTCAGAACCTTTGGGTGTACACTGTCCAGTCCTGGTGCCTCATCCACCCGCAAGGCTTTAAGGCCCTTCAGAACGCTATCCTCTTGGATGACCTCGTCTGTTATCTCTGCCCCCCTCCACCCTTGCCCCCTTTCCCCCTGCGATATTGGGCTATCCCTTTCTTTCGTGAAGACTGAGCAGAAATACTCATTGAGTGCCTCTGTCTGATCTTCCCCTTGTTCCTCCCATCTTCCCTCTCTCTTGATTCTAACAATGTCATCCCTACAACTCCTCTTTTCCCTTATGTATTTAAAGAACCCCTTCCTCCCCCTCTGATCCCCTGAGCCAGCTTCAGCTCCTTTGCTGCCTTGGCTGCCCTGACTGACCTGGTCACCTCCCTAGGTGCCTTTGTGAACACTTGTCTATCCTCCTCACGCCCAGATTTTTTGAACTTAATGAAGTCCAATCTTTTTTCCCTCACCTTCCCTTCCACCTCCTTGCCGAGTCAGCTAGGTTTTTTTGACCTGGACTGCTTCCTCTGAGATTTGGCACACATGTTCATGGCCTCATTAAGCCCTTTTCTAATGGTTGCCCACTTCTGTTCAGCATCCATCCCTGGGTTAATTTCAGCTAAATACCCTTCCAGGATGCTGCCCATTCTGGCAAAATCTGCTTTTCTGAAAACCAACACTCTTGTCCTGGTCTTAGTCGACTCCCTCCCTGTGTTGAGAAGGAACCACATTGAACAGTGGTCGCTTTCTTCTAGAGGGTCTTGTACTACCATATCCTGGACTTGGTCCCCATTTTTTAGCACCAAGTCCAGTATGTTTCCCTCCCTAGTAGGAGCCATCACCCCTTGCACTAGATAGCTGTCTTTGATAGCCTTCAGTAGCACCTGTTCCCTGGCATGTACTGTAGTTACTGTCTGTCTGTCAACCCCAGGTAGGTTGAAGTCTCCCACTATAACTGTATTCCTTTTGCCACTGACCTTCCTGATTTCCTCCCCCAGCTCCCTATCCACCTCCTCGCTCTGTGAGAGTGGCCTGTACACCACCCCCATCCTGAGTTTCTTACCTTTAGGGCTTTGGAGCAATACCCATATGGCTTCTGGCCTCTCCTCATCCCCTTCCTCCCAGGTACACAATATCCCCTCCCTGACATAAATAGTCCCCCCCCCACTCCCTGCAGAACACCTTGTATCCCAGGATCGTGACATCCCAGTCATGGTATTAGGTGGACCAGGTCTCAGAGATGGCGGCAATATCTACCTCCCCATCTGCCATCATTGCCTGGAACTCTGCCACCTTGTTTGCTAAGCTCCTTGCATTCAAGGATACTACAGTCCACCTTGTGTCCTGCCCCTCCTCTTCCCGTCTCTGCCCCTTTCACTTTTGTCTTGGCAACTTCCCCTCATTCTCCTCCTCCCTCTCTGGGGGGGCGAGGCCTTCCGGTCTTCCCTGGAAGGTGCCTCCTCCCTGCTATCCGACTCAGCCCCTCCCCCTCCTCAGTTTAAATCTATGTTGTTTTTAATGTACTTCTCCAGCCCCTGTGTCAATGCCCTGGTACCCTCGATGTTGAGATGCAGCCTATCCTTGGCATAAAGCCCCTTATTGTTCCATGTCTCACCCCACTCCCCTACTACCCCATACCCCATTTCTGCACACCAACCCTTCAGCCACCCATTAAGCTCCTGTATTCTTAGCTTTCTCGCTGTGCTTGCCGTAGGTACTGGGAATACCTCGGAGAACGTGAACGTCACTGAGCTTCCCACCCGATTGCAGATACCCCCCACTTCCCTGAACCTCTCCTGCACTTCTTCCACTGTACTGCCCTCTAGGTTGTTTGTTCCTAGGTGCACAATGATATGAGGCTTCCCTCCCACCTTCTCCACACATTTCTGAATGCACTGCCCTACTCACTCTGCTGTCATACCTGGCATACACTCCACCCAGATTTGGCTCTTCCTTGCTCCCTGACCTCCCCATCTCACCACCTGAGCACAGAATCCCCTAATGCAAGTACTCGCTCCCTCATCCCTTGCACTTCCCCCATGGTTTGCCCTCCTATGACCCATTTTCCTCAGTGCCCTCTCCTTTCATACCCTGCCCTTTTCCCCTTCCCTTCTCCTCCATTTGCACCTCCACCTGCTCTCCTCCTCCTCCTCTGTCGTTTCTGTGTTTGCTCCCTTCCACAACCACTTCCCCTCCACTACTTTTACGTCCTTGGCTTCCCCCTGCGTTATGCCTCTCCCCCCTCAACATGTTTTGGCCTTCCTCCCCCTTTGTTTAGTGTGTTCATGCCAACTTGATCTACTTCCCTGCCCATCTCCGCTTTTACTCCACCATCTTCCCTCTCTCCTTATACCCTATATTCCCTCTTCCCTCCTGGTCACCTGACTCTTGTTCTATGGTGGCTTCCCCAACCTCCTGCTCTGTTTCATCAACCAGTACTGCATACCTGTTTGTTGTCTCCAATCTCCTGCCCCTGCCCTCCCCTGAAATCTCTTCCTGCCTCTGCTTACCCTGAACCTCTTTCCTGCTTTCTCTCTGTCTACCCGTGTTCCCTACCACCTGTCAACACCCCCTTTTGGCATTCCCAGGACCCTGTGGACTAGGCCCCCCTGGTCAAGTGCCCCCTTCCAGCCCATGGCAGCCTGGTCCATCTTGCGATGGAGCCCTCCCTGCCCCTCTGCCCCATCTCCTCCTCACCCCTTCATACCTGTCCCTTCCCCCAGTTTCTGTCTCAAGCTTTCCATCTCCAGCGTAATTTGTCTGAACATCATGCACACTGGACAACCCCCACCTTCCACCAGGTTCCCAGAAACAGTGCTGCCCCACACCCATTGCAGCTCACAACTCTCCCAGCCTCCTTGTGCCCCCAACCCTAGTCATTCCGACCTCTCCACTCCTCCCCCATTCCCCCACCTGCCTCCTTGCCCTGGCCTCCACATCCCCCCTGCCTCTTGGTCTCTAAATATTCCATAGCTCTTTACAATTGCATCCATATTTCTACAATGGCTGTAAACCTGCAGCACTGCCCCAAACCTCTTACTCTCTCTCCTTCTGTAGGGACTTACAACTTCTCTCTCCTCCTCTTGTATGTGCCCTTTGGACCTAGTTACTGGCTACACCCTCCGTAATTCTGCCTATATATCAACTAGGCTACTGCTTGTGCTGTGCTGCCTAACTGTCCCTGCCTCTTTAAGTAGGTGTGGCTTGGCCTTCCACTATAAAGGCAGAGCAACTAGGGGTGGCTGGGGAATGGGGGTGGCTGGGGGGGCAGCTCCTTTGGTACACAGTGTCTACAAAAACAATCAGGTAAAAAAAAACATACTTAAGTAAACTATAGGGCAAAAACACAACTCTAATTCAACATACCAGCAAACAGAAGGAAACAAGGTGGCTACCGGTGTACTACACTGGAGCCACAATGAAAAGGCAAACAATTAAGCAAAGCAGCAGGGCATCCCAATAAGCGACCAAAAAAGACATGTAAGCTAGGTCTCGTTTAAAACTATTTATTGCCACATACAAAAATAGAAAATGAACAGCTAGCACACATAGCAAAGACACGCAGACGTACGTTTCATGTCAGAAAGAAGCTTTCAATGAGTTACCAATGCTACCTGTAGCACACCTTAACTAGGTGAATCAACTAAAAACACAGTGTCTAATTAGAAAATACACAGTAGTGTGCTACAAGTGGTGATGGAAAAAACAACCAATCACCTAAAATAACCAAAACATATACAGAACACATATCCTAATAATGTATATAAATAGATACAATAGAACACTAAATACTAAAAAATCTCTCAAATCCAGAATAAAGATGCCGTATAGAATTAATTCAATTTATCAAGCAAAACAATACCAGCAAACAGATTCTTCTAATTTCAACCCTCACTAATCCCCTGCTGAAATGTGATAACCTGCAGTTAAGGTACAAACCTCAACCAGTTTCAAACACTCTCCAACCTTCCAGCAAACAGATTCTCCTAGTCCTGCTCACACAAAATGGGGACTCCAACTGAATGTCTGTAGGCACACACTTGAATTTCAACCCTCGCTGATCGTGGTCTGTAAGTCAGCCGGGAGTTGGGGGAGCACCACATCAACAGCGCCCACTAAGGCATGAGCAAAGTGAGCCATTAAAAGAGCCGAACTCGCTTGTCGAAGGCCAAGAGAAGAGGCTACATAGACCTTTTTGATCATGTGATCCAATTTCTTGGATTCTTTGTCAGGAGGTTTATCCACATCCCTAACATTGCTGGAATACTGAAAGGCTGAGTTGGAAACCAAACCCTCAGCCGAGGGGTGTTCAATGAAACATGACAGGAAACCAGTAGGGACCTCATACTTCCAGGCCATATGAGCCAACAGCACAGGGCAGGAAGCAGGGTGCTGCCAAAGCTCTAGAGTGGGGCCAAGAATGGCCTCGTCATCCAGGAAGGTGACCCCCGGGGGGGGTCACCTTGGTCGAGGATTTCGGTTAAGGTACACTTGGCCCGTTTTTGGACGGGCTCTACCTGAATCCCAGTAGATTCTGAAATCAGACAGAGCAAGCCCCTAAAAGAAGTGGGACTGTGCTCCATAGACAGATCCTCTCCCAATTCCATGTCCAAGAGACGAGAATGCAGGGAGGAGTCCTCAGACTCCGAAGATTTGCCAAAAAGCAGTTGACCTCCAGAATCGCCAGTGACTCTGCAGGGTCTATCAGGAGTAACAGTGACCGACAGCCAACGAGGAAGCCTGGGAGCAGGACGGGTGTCCTTAGGAGGGGAACCCTCCTTTGGCTGCACAGGAGGTGGCTCCACCCTGATAGGCAGGAAGGCCGGTAAAGGTCAAGCTGGAGCAGGCCGGGGCCTTGGTGACAGCTTCCAAGGAAGAGCCAGGGTGGGGCCAGAACTGGCTTAACCCTGGAGAGCATGAACTGTGCTACATTAGCTCTTCATAGCACCAGCACATCTTGTGTCAAAGCCTCTCCTTGCCCAAGGAGGAAGAAGAGGAAGAGTAGTGGTGACGCCACTTGCCTGAATGCCAAGAGCGAGAGCACCTATACCAGCGAGGGCTGCTTGACCCCGAGCTACAGGATCTTGACCTTGACCGCTGGGGAACCCGACGTGGAGGAAGAAAGGGAAGGAGCCAGCAAATGCCAAGATTCCTCCAAGGGTACAGGATCCCGAGGGTTTGGGACTGGATCAGGAACCTGGTCTGACATTCCGTGAAAGGTGATGAGTAGGACTGGAGTCCTAGAGAGGGAAGTATTCCCCCTCATCCTGCGACATCGCGTTGAATGGCTCGAGAAAGATCTTGACTGGTTGGTTGACGCGCGTCTCGGCCGATGGGCCCAACGAGGAGACTATGGAGCCTGTCGCCTGGATGGAAGAATCAACCAAAGTCAAAACTCTCAAAGAAGCACAGGAATCTGAGGCCCGAGAGCACTCGCGATCCCATGACCTACAACAACACCACTGTTTTTTTAGAGCCTTTTTTAGTAGATTCAGATGATTTTGTGCCCTTAGAAGGACCCTGCCCAAGGGTGGGAATGGACTGACAAATCTTGAAATGCCCCCGTAAAGGTGGCGCCAAAGGAAGGTGGTACAAAAGCCAAAGCAGAAAAGGCATGCTTCGCGAACTGAGCCACCACCTCCTCAAAGGCCGCAAGTTGTTCAGCGGACTCCGCAGCCGCAGACACCACTTGGCAGGCATCTTTCGAGTGAACGTGAGGGTCCCATTCATCAGGGAGCCCCAAGCAGAAAATGAGCGTGCTGGTCCTCCAAGGTGTTTGGATTCAAAGTGTGACATAGACCACAAGCCTGGGGATCGTGTTCGTGGCCCAGGCAGTATATGTACAAGGTGTGCAGGTCCGTCCAGGACATCTTCTGTCTGCAGATGCACCATTTACAAATGAACACCGACTTTGTTTCATCCATACCGATGGTAACGATACTGAAAACTAAACTTAGAAGACATTTGGCAAGCAAAGGACTACTTTAACGCAGAGCGCAAAGAAGGGAACCTTCTTCCAGCGGAAAGGAAGATCTGATGTCACAGGGTGGTGCCGAGGGAGTTATCACCCAGGTGGGTGGGAGTAGCCATCTTGAACACCTTCCAGCAAGATATTTAAAGGGATAGGATGCTGCCAGAAGTGTGGATGTACACCATAGCCATGTCCCTAGAAACAACATTTTCCAAGAAAGAAAGCATAAGCAACAAGTCGTGGCTGGCTCAAAAGGACCCAAAGTAAGCTTTTCCAACACAAAATTCAGGTCATAAGCCTGGACTGGATTACGGATAGGATGCTTCAAGTGCAGAATGCCTCTCAAGAACATATACGAGCCACCTCTAGCTGTGCAACCGTATGACCCTCAGTAGGCACATGGAAAGCTGAAATGGCAGCCAAGTGCACTTTGATAGAGGAATATTGCAGGCCTGTATCTGGCAAGGAGAGCAGATACTCTAGAACCTGATTTAATGGACAGGTAAATGGGTTCAAGTGATGAGAAGTGGCTCACAAAGCAAACCACTTCCATTTCATAGAATAAGTGGCCCTAGGTGGAAGGCTTTCTGGCAGCCACCAAGACATTAGCCACCTTCTGAGAACCCCCAGATCTAGCAATGGCTATGTTTTCCGAAGCCATGCATGGAGGTGAAGTGTTCTGACGTGCAGATGGACCAGGGTTCCCTGTTCCTGTGACAGAAGTCTCTGGCATAAGGGCAGGGGCACTGGTGGTTCCACTGCCAATTGCTGTACTAGGGGGAACCAGATCTGCTGAGGCCATTGGCAAGCAATGAGGATTAGAGTTGCCCTCTCCAACTGAAGTTTGAGTAGCGCTCTCTGAATGAGAGGGAAGGTATACAGGAACCTCCCCTTCCAACAGAGGGACAATGCGTCTCACCAGAAAACTCCAGGCCCTGGAACGAGCTTGCAGAAAAGTGGCAGTTTTGCACTGTGTGGGAATGCAGAAAGGTCCAGCTCTGTATGACCCCATCTGCTGAACAGATCTTCCACCACTGAGGTCAACAGCTCCCACTTGTGCATTCTGGACTGCAACCTGCTTAGCCTGTCTGCCAAGATGTTTTGGGTTCCTGGAACATGTACTGCTGACAGTTTTAGATTGTCTTCTAGAGCCCAATACTAAACTCTCATTGCTTCCCTGCATAGAGGATAAGAATGAGTTCCCCCTTGCTTGTTGATGTAATGTATCACATTGACACTGTCCATTTGTACGTTTACTTAAGAAAGTGCTGGTGGCACAAGTGCTTGTTGTACAACCTCTGACAGATTTCTGTAACAGCTCTTTGCTGGAGACAGACAGGTGATGTACCAACAGACTGGAATTTGGCTGACCTAGTACCACTACATAAAAGTGTAGGCAAGGAAGGGATGTATGTGATGAACCTGTGCAATACAGGCCTGTCAGTCTGAACTCATTAGTGGGAAAACTGCTAGAATCTATCATTAAGGAAAGACTGTCAGAGTGAAGGACTGTAGAACTGCACACAGCATGGACTTGTGGCAGGAAGAAGCTCATATCAGATAACTGATAGATGTGTTCAACTGGCTGATGCAGATTGTTGACAATGGTCAGGGGTAGACATACTATACATAGACTTCAGCAAAGCATTTGATTCAGTCCCACACAGGAGACAGCAGGTTAAGAAACTGGATGACCTAGGGGTTGGCGATAAGCTAACACAGATGGATGATCAAGAACTGGCTGGGAAAGAGAATGCAGGGAGTAATAATAAATGGAAAACACTCTGGAGTAAGGGAGATAGCAAGCAGGGTGCCACAGGGGTTAGTTCAAGTGTTGTTCCAGTCCAGCTTAGTTTGTGGTGGCCTACACGCCCCTGACCCTGCCCCCACTCAGCCCCTGGCACTACCCCCACTCAGCCCCTGGCTCTGCACCCCCCCCCCCACACTGAAATCTGAAATGGCACGCCTGTCTATACTAGCAGAGGACCTGGGGACAGGTGAGTCTGGAAGGCTTGTAGGCCATACAGGACAGTTCTCCTCTCTAGAACATTCATGTGCAGGGTGCTCTCCACTGTGGTTCATATACCTTGCATCTCATGGGGCCCCAAATGTGCCTCCCAGCCCATTCCCAAGGCATCTGTAGTTAAAATCTGATGAGAGGAGGGGATCAGAAAAGGAACCTGCTTTAGCAAGTTGCCGGGTTCCATCCACCATATGAGCACTTTGTGTACAGGAGAGGTCACTAGAACCCTCTGTTCTAGATCATGTGTGAGTTGGTCCCATTTGACTCTTAGGGTCCACTGAGGTATCCTCATATGTAGCCTGGCCAGAGGTACCGTGACAATGGCCGTTGCTATCAACCCCAGGAGTTGAAGGGATGCCCTGGCTATAACATACTGGCTGTTGTGGACCATTTGGGCCTGGCAATCAGACATTCGGCCCTGTCCGGAGGCAGGAAGGCTGAGCCTTGGGCTGTGTCCAAAACTGTACTATATACTGTAGGCGGTGGCAAGGTGTCAGGACAGACTTGGGCACATTAACAGTAGCCCCTCGAACATCAGACATCTGCCTTGTGTGAGTTAGGGTATGCAGGAGCTGCTCCTTGTAGTGAGCTTTCAGTAGCCAGTCGTCTAAGTATGGAAACACATAGAGGCCTTCTCTGCAAAGGGCTGCTGCTACCACTGCCAAGAATTTGGTAAAGACCCGTGGTGCAGATGACAAGCCAAATGACAATACTCTGAACTGGTAATGTCCCCCTTGACACAGGAACTACAAATATTTCCTGTGAGGTTTGCAGATTTTTATATGAGAGTAGGTATTCTTCATGTTAAGGGAACAGATACAATCCCCTACCTGTAGTAGCGGGAGCAGGCCCTGTAGGGTTACGATCCTGAACTTTTTGTATTCTATAAAAAAGTTCAGGTCCCTGAGGACCACAATAGGCCTCAGATCTCCTGTACATTTTGGGACTAGGAAGTACCGAGAGTAGAACCCTGTGTTTCTCTGTTCCATGGGTACAGGTTCTATGGCCCTCTTCTGAAGCAAAGTATGGACTTCCTCCAGGAGCAGTGGGATATGATCTGGAGGACAGTGTATGGGTGCTGGTGGATGGTCTGGAGGTAATTCTAGAAGTTCCAGAGCATGAGCTTGTGTGACTATTTCCAGGACCCAGGCTTCTGAGGTCACCTCCTTCCACTGATTTAGAGGGAGAGAGAGGCAACCCTCAACAACCAGCCCTGGAGGCAATGGTGGTTGGGGGGTGTAAAAGGAGTCAGGCAGAGCCAGTTAGGGTAGCTCCTCTCACAACACACCTCTAGGGGTTTTTGAGTGGTACTTGGAGTGGTTACTGGAGTGGGCAAGGCTCCTGCTCCCTTGCCCATACCTTGTTGTCTGGTAGTGATACAGTGTCTAGTACCAGCCAGATGAAAAAGTATCTTCTGTCTACCCCTTGCTTTGGTATGATAGAGAGAATGTACAGACTTTGAGGTCCTACTTGAGGTGTGGAGATTAGTGAGGATATCCTGAATAGGGGTATTAAGAACAGACTGCTGTATGTCATTCACAAAGCCTGCCACCCTAAGCCAGGAGTACCTACTAAGACATATCCCTGAGGCAGCTGCTCTGGCTGACGCATCAGATATGTCATTGGCTGTATGTAGAAGGTGTTTTCCTACATCTGCCCAGCTGTTAGAGCGTTGAGAAGCTCCTGTTTGGGTGCACCTTCTGGGAAAGCCTGAGCAGCTGCTCTAGCCTTTCTCCACAGTGTATGCTGGTATTTGACCATATGGGCCTGGCAGTCTGCAATTCTGAGGCCCAGAGAGAATGACGCATAGGTTCTCTTACCCCGCACATCTAACCTCCTGGATTCCTTATCAGGTGCAAATGAGCTAAGGATTTTGGTGCCCTGGATCTATCATAGATCTATTTATTACCACCTCAGGTTGTCCAGCAGAAAAAGGTTTTCCTGAGGGGCCATATACGTCTTTTCTGCCTTTCTAAGTATGGCAGTATTTACATGCCAGGCAGCAAAGGTGGCATCCTTCAGGGCAGGGAGGAGGGGTAGAAATACTATAGGAGGGGCATTAGGCAATTCCAAGAAATCAGTAAGATTTTTCTTGGTTGTGTCCTGTTCCTCCAAATCAAACCCCATGGCAGCCTGTAACTGCTGCATCATGGTAATAAAAGATGAGTCCTCTGGGGGGACCTTGGGGTGTAAACCACCGAGTCCTCACTGCATGTGGACACAGTGGAACTAGTCCCTTCATAAGGACTTTCCATATAATCTTCAGCCTCCTCATAATCCTGCATCATAAGGTCAGGACTGTACTCAAAGTCACCGTTGGTCTGGTTGATGGGTTGGAGGGAGCACACTGGCGAGGCCGTCAGCGCTTAAGGAGGGGGCTGAGACACAGCTGAAGGATGTGTTGGCAAGGGGGGTTGAATTATAGGCCCCATTGTGGAGTTCCTGGTACAAGAGAAATAGGTAATAGGCGCTTCAGCATGTCCAAAAAGGACAATGACACCACTTGGACATCGTCACCTGTGTAATCAATGGGAATGCTGGTAGTAATTGATGGAGGAGGCAAGGTCCCTGGAGTTGACAGCAATGCACCAGACTTACTCGGCCTGGTGACACCTACAGTCTGCCCTAAGCTGGAAGTGAGGTGGACAGTCTGGGTAGTGGGTGGCAATGCTACTGAATCAGTCGATGGCACTGAAGTGGTCATACCTGTGTTTGTGAAGGGGCGACATAGAGTGGACCGAGGAGGTTTTCTCCTTTTCTCATTCCCTCTCCTGGTATTTGTGCCTTTGGGACCCAGACAATGTCTCCAGGATTTGGAAGATTTGGACCCCAAGAAGTGAGCCAGTGACACGGCAGAACTCTTTTGCTGCAGCTCCTTCTCCATGTGGGCTACCTGCTGTTTCAAGAGGTGCTTCTCCAAAGCACCCATTTGATGAAGCCACGTGGCTGTGTTGAACCGTTTGCAAATCAGGCACACCTGCACATTATGGTCCAGGCCGAGGCAACACATGCAGACATCGTATGAACCTCCCGTGTATATCTCTTCACCTTATTCACAATAATGGCACCATTTTGATGGCTCCTTAGATGGCATATACACAGAACATGATTGCTCACTATGGTGAGAAAAAAAGAAAGCCAGTGACTGTAACAGTGTCATTTCCAGTCCTATGAGTATGGTCGATGGGGGAAAGAAGTGAGGAGGGAAGGGGACGCCCACATTTATATGGGAGAGCTGATGTCGGACATTATCGTGGGTGGCCCCTAGTGGACTGCTCACAAATGTTCTAGTGCCTGGCGGCTTATAGTTCCATAGATGTGAACTGATGAAAGATATCCTCAAAGAAGATTCACGAATAGTTTCAAGAGGGAGTGGTATGACGTTATGGGGAGGGTTAAGGTATCAGGGGAGCGGGGTGGAGCAGTATGTTACTTTAAGTGAATGTGCTATGCATCAAGCAGACAACAGACCTAAGGGCATTCTTCTGCTGGTGAACAACTACAGTACGTTTCTATGACTTAAAGTCAGTTAAAAGGGCAATGCCTTGAACTGATGCTGGTTTGTATCGACCCTAAGCTTGAGGTACTTTCTATGACTGTTCCTGATTGAAATGTGGAAGTAGGCATCTTATAGATCCAGGGAGTACATCCAGTCCTTTGCTTCTAAGGATAAGATTATGTTTTACAGAAGATTATTCTAAATTTTTCTTTTTTTTTATGTATCTGTTCAGGAACCTTAGATTCAGAATTGGCCACCACTCTCGGTTTTTTTTTTCTTCCTTATCAAGAAGTATTTTGAAAGGAAGCTTTTGCCAGTTTGGTTTCTTAGCACAATTATCATCCTTATGAAATGGAAATATTTTGGCTCCTTCTTTCTCTTATAGATTACCTCTACTAATAATAAACCTTAAAGGAGAACACCCATCATCCTAGCATCCCACCTCCCAAACAACAATCCCCCAATTAGGCTTTTAAGCCGCCTAAATAGTTTTTAATTACCTCTGTGGTTTATTATATGTTCCAATTTAACCATGCTAATGTAAACATCCCTGGAGCTTCACAGCGCCTTTCACATTTGCAGCATGGTTCTATATTGAGAATGTGAAATGGCACTGCACAACTCTGGTGATGTTTAATTAGCGCTGTTACATCAGAACACATATTAAACCACAGAGGCAGGGGGTGATTTTAACATTATTTTACTAGCCCCAAAGCCCAAAGGCATTCGATATGTTGAATCATGGTATTCTCTTGTCCAGGCTCAAGGAAATTGACCTGTCAGGTACTGCACTTAAATGGTTTAGATCATATTTGCAAGTGTAACCCCCCTACAAATGGGGGTTCCCGAAAAGTCTTCCTTGAACTTGCCTAAATGCTCACTAACAGGCTGGTGTCCTACATTTCAGCAGTTTAAATGTTATTGCCAGAGAGTGCCTGTATAGCCTCCATGTACTGTCTCTTTAAGAGCTGCCTAGATTGCAGTTATAATTAATCTGGGGGCTGAGTGTTTCCATGCTCGAGTCCCGCCCGGGCTGCCAGATAATCGCTCCGTTTCTGCCATCGCTATTAGCGCAGAGGGAGCTCTGTCAGAAGATGTACTTGTTTGCTGGTTATCTATTAGATTGGTAAAGATATTGTAATTTGTCTAACCTGCCTTCTTTGTAGCATGGACAGTTCTGTTTATTTCCACCATCTTGGTCCTGGACTGCTGAAATGGGCCAATCAGTACCTTTGGGGACTTTAAAATGGAGCCTGTTCCCAGGGGTCTTGTGGGAGGAAAATTCTGTAGGAATTGTAGTTTGGGGTTTTTTGCACCTAAATGAACCTGGAGGGGGAGCCCTTGTTGTGACTGACAGAGAAATCAGCCAATCAAACCTTTTGTATCCTGTGGAAAGTCCCAGGCTGTTTGCAGCTACTTTCAGTTTGAGTTGGGGAGTGAAAGAAGTAACAGCTTGAGTGATTCAAGCAGCAGCTCCTGCATGGATTCTCGCGGGAGAACTGTGAAAGGGTTGAGTTTTGCCCTGCCTGTCAGTCTGCTGTCCCTGAGAGGGAAATTTAAGTTTATTCAGACTGAATCCGAATTGTGAGGACGATTTAAGCCACAGAACTGTGACCAGGCTTTAACCTCAAGAAGACCGAAGATTTGCTGAATGCGATTGGCCTGTCAGGATTTCCAGCCACATTTGAACTCCCGGTTAGTGCAGAGACTCTGTAATTGCGACTGGATAGCAATCTGCCTGGTACAGTAGAATTTGTTACATGTAAATGTGTTGTGTGCTGTTAGTGAGTCATGATTTGGTTCCCCACTGTGTGCTGAACTGTGTTCTGCTTGCTGGAGGCTGCATCCAGCTCCAACGAACTAAATCCGTTTGCATCTCCATTTGGCCTGGGCCTTGCCACACTGGCCCAGCCAGACTACCCGCTACACAGAGAAAGCCATCGATGAGAGATCTGCCTGGGGATCAGTCCCTGCTCAATGCCTTGAACAGGAATGATGCCGCAATGATTCGTGTGGGCCCTGCTTCTCCTGGCACTCCAGCTCAACAACCTGCAGTCTCAATTTCGTCCTGCCTGTGTCCTGTATTGGGTATCGTGAGTAAACATCAGGGTAGCTCCCAGCAACAACAGCTAAATCTAAAGTGTTGTCATCTGATTGTCTTGTTGTCTTTCTTTCACGAACTGAGCCCTCCGGTTCCGGATTACAAATAGTGTGTGTTGTGCATGTTGCTTTCTTCCATCACAGGGCCACAACCAGCTGCGATGCCAGCCTACCCTGGGCAACAGTCCTGGCTAGCCTACCTTTTTCCTACCTGGGTACCCAGAGTGTGCGACTGTGTAGGGACTTTGAAGTGCATGCATAACTGTCTGATTGATTTAGCCTTTAAGCCAATCAACCTGATTAAGCCCCTCCCTTGTTCAAGTCCCCTGAATAAATCAGATCTAACTCTTTTTGCATTTAACCTGACTGTGGTTCCAGTTTGTGCCAAGAGTACTGTATTATTGCTATTTGCTGTGCATAACCTTGTTTTACAGGGGGTCCCCAGGGTCGAGCTAGAGGAACCAGCCCTGGAGGTAAGTGCAGTGTGGGTAATTGCATGGTGAATAAGGGTCATTGTGAAAGTGATTATTGTATATTGTTCAGGCCACTAGAAGGGAAAGAGGGAGCTACAGTGTCCCGGAGGGCTGTGCCCAAGTTAACTTGACCACTAACAACCCTGACCTCCAGGTGGAGGCACCCGTGTCAGTACCCAGGCCCATTAACCTGCTACTAGCCAAGCAGGCAGGGGTAGCAGCCCTTGGGATAGCGCCACCTAGGGGTTACACAAGGTTGAGAACAGCTTGTGAAATAGGCCCATACAAATCTCTCCTAGCTGCTATAAAGTCCGGTGTACCCCAGGGCTCTATTTTAGGGCCCTTAATACAGTGCAACCCGCTTAATTCGGATATGTTTGTGCACCGGCAATCTGCCATTATATGCAAACGTCTGAATTATCCTAAGGTGCCATTTGCGATTTGCGGTTCGCACTGAAGACAGACACATTTAACCCAAGATTGCTACAGGGCTTCCTGGCGTCATTTAGTGCATTTTGAGTCACAGTCATGGAATTTTCATCTGATGCCTCGTCCCCATCTTCTGATTCTCCCTGGCTCTGCTGCGAGACAGCCGACAGAACAT
Organism: Neoceratodus forsteri; assembly: GCA_016271365.2. NCBI lineage: Eukaryota > Metazoa > Chordata > Ceratodontiformes > Ceratodontidae > Neoceratodus > Neoceratodus forsteri. The sequence goes on along the minus strand of CM057458.1, from coordinate 1,137,779,853 downwards.
CAGCAATGTCATCCTGCTCTCCCAAGTCTTGGTTTTCGGTGTGATCTCCAAGGTGGCACATTCTTTAAAACATCCAACAGAGTGGAATGTGGCATGCCGAAGTGGACTGCAAGCTCTCTCACAGATGTCTTCAGCATGTCATCTATCTTTTGTAGAATTTCTATCTTTTTAGAAAGAGTCAATGTGTTTCTCCTAGATATCCTGTTCCTGGCAAAACTGAAAACAAAAGAAACAGAAACAGAAACGGCACCTTGGTGACAGTGAGGATGGAAGAACTGGTCGGAAATGTGCAGCAGATCCACATCAATCAACACACAATTAGTAGTCGCTTCTGAGTGATGTGATGAACACTGCCTGAGCGCCTGCCTTAAGTACCCGATAAGCAGTCAAGATTCACATATTACCAGTGGTTCTTAAGGTAACAGGTGTCTGATTTACACGGATGCCATCAGTCGCTATGTCAATACATTTTTGCACTGTCCTCCATGCATTGGATTTGGAAGTAAAAAACGCCTGATATATCCAGAAAAACGTTATATCCATGTCTGTTTTATCTGGAGAGGGACTGTATTTAATATCTATGTCAACAGGCTTCGGTTTGGTGACATGGACATTAAATATCACTTATATGCAGACAACACAGTGATATATGTTGAGGGGAACTCTACTGAGTATATTCAACATAAACTACAGCATGCATTTGCACAGATCCAGGATTTTTTTAGCACACATTTGATGATGCTTAATACTAAGAAAACTCAATTAGTATTATTTAATAGAACTGCAAAACCTTAAAGTTATGCTACCTTGGACATCAAGACAAGTAAATGGGTAAACATTCAATAGGTTACAAAACACAAATATCTTGGGATATGGCTAGACAGTTCATTAAAACAGGATGAACACATCAACATGATTATCGTTAATATTAGTAAACAATTGGGGTAGTTTTTAGTTTGAAACACTTTATGACATCAGAGGCAAGACTGAGGATAATCAATACAATGATTATCCCAATTTTGGACTATGGGGACAAACTGTATGCGGGGGCCTCAGGAAAGTGGCTGGATAAGCCGGATGTAGTGTTCAATAGGCTAGCCTAATACGTACTGGATGCCTCACGCAGAACTCACCATTGCCAACTATATCATATGTTGAACTGACCTAGACCACAATTAAAGAGAGAGTCACACATTTCACAGTTTATGTTTAAAATACAGAAAGGAACTGTACCCAAAGACATTTTGGAACTGTTCAAAATTAGACCAAACAATGTCTGAGATCTGCCCAGGGAATAGAGTTTAGTGTTATCAACTGTAAGCTAGAAGTTGGGAGGTCTTCAATTCCCTATTGGGGAGCAGTAACCTGGAACGCAATCCCTATAGGTTTATGGGGAACTAATAACACGATTAAGAAAAGTCACCTAAAAAGATGGTATATAGAGCAAGGCACTAGTCCTTTGCCTTGTTGTCCTACTGGAGTCACTTGAATGTGTGACTAAATTAAATGGAAATTAGTTACCCATGCATCATGTTTGTTAATTATAAATTCTGTATTATTTATTGAAAGCATTTTCTGTGTTGTGTTTCTTATAAACTCCTAGACATATTTGGCATAGATGGCATATTGTGAATATGTGAATTAATAGTGCATGGTACTATGTTTATACTATTTTTTTGTAAATTTATTTTAGTATATTCTACTGTTAAGGGACATGTTAAATATTATGACTTAAACAGCAACGTTTATGAATGTTCTTGGGCTCTCATTGGAAATTATCTATGCTCAATTGAGTTATATCCCTTTCACAATCTATAAATAAAAGTATACTACTACTACTACTACTACTACTACTACTACTACTACTACTGCTACTGCTACTAGTGCAACTTGACCAGGAATAGTGCAGCTAACTCTCTACTTGTCTATCCTGACTAATGCAGGTGTGTCATGGCTGTTAATGAAGTTAAAAAAGTCCCTATTTTAGTAGGCTCTAGTCTAGTCTTTATGCTAATCTCGCTCAGTGTTCCAGATGGCCTGGTGTGATTAACAGCTCATTAACAGCTGCAATTATCTGGCAGTTCAAGAGGGGGATCTAACAAAACACTCAATGTGAGTCATTATTGCTTCACTGTTAGGACTTTCAGATAGTGTACAGGCTGTGATCAAGGGCAGAGTGCTGTTAAGTCACTAGCTTCCAGTTTTCTGAATGTGACTCTGACTGATGATTTGTCCCACATTATTAAGACTGGTACCCCTCATTTCCCTACATTTTGAGTGTCTGTATCCAATGTTGCAGTGACAAAATGCTAAGAGGTATACAGAGACTGCCCTGCAAGTGGTGGGTTTTATCCCAGCCTCACCATAGCTGCTCCCACTCCCTTCCAAATTTCTCAGCTCTGTACTTTCCCTGGATATCACTGCAGACCAAGCTCTGAAATAACCATCCATAGATCCATAGCTGCCATTACAAGTAGTTATAGGGGTCCCCAGCTGTTCTGAATGGACTATGCCAGAAATGCCATCCATGCAGTCCTACCGTTATCTCACCTAGCACATCCTTTCATCCTAAAAACAATGTCTTGGAGCATGTATGGTATAAAAATAAACCTTAATAAAATATATAATTTGAAAGGTTATTGTTAGGGCAGAGCATGTTAAAATCAATTACATACTAACATACTAATTGCCAGCAGATTAGGCCTTACAGTCTATCGAGTCTGCTCGAACCTCAGATCCCTAGTTGGGTGACGATCCCTAGTTGGGTGCCGAGGCCCTCCCCCCCCCTTGTGTTCCAGAAACTCCTATCATCCATCCCCACCCCCTGGGCCAGGCCATCATCTGATACTTCCACTTTCTGTGTCTGTCCCACCCTCACTGCGGATCTCTGAACCAGCTCGCCAGGCAGTGCATTCCAAGGGTCCACCACCCTCTCAGTGAAAAACCTCCTCCTCTTTCTCCCCCTCACCCTTCCACCTTCCAACTTCAAACCATGCCCTCTGGTGATACCGTTAAAGTTTTCTATTTCCTAATTTCCTTAGGTTTTGTAGCCCCTTCCCCAAAGAAATCCTAGATGTGCCCGGCTCACTTGACTCTCTATGAAAACTTCAAGAAGTGCAGGCTCCAACTGACCACAGAGTGGTGCTGAGAGTGTCTTTTTCTGCCTGACTCTGTTCATTGCCCTGTGGGTGGGGATGAGAGTGTAGTGAGGTGCATGATAATATCAGCTACTGTATGTGCAGAGCTAGGACTGCTCGATTGAACATTTGTTGTTGTGGTATCCTCTGGTTCGGTGTGGGGCACGGAGGGGGCAGGAAGCGGAAGAGAGGGACCATGGTACAAAACAACATGGGCGGACACATTGTGTGTGATGGCATTGTAGTCTTTTTTTTTTTCTGGGGCAGGAAGCAATGTGGGACCAGGCTAAATGTGCAATAAGAAAAAATTACTCACCTTAGTAATATTGTTTCTTCTAATGGAATCTTGCTATATTATGACAATTGCAGTATGACCGCAGGTTAGAACTGCTCCGGAGGTGAAATAGTTAACTTTCCATGCAAGCATGGACTCTTGAGCGTGAGCTCGGTTAAGGAAGCTCTGTCTGCTTTCTTTCAAACCCAAACCGTCAGATCTTTACGAGCAAACTCACTAAGGCTCTGTGTGGAAGCTGTAAACCTACACTAGCCAACTGGCTACTAACATAACAAACACACTTCTTGGTCTCGAAAAAAGGACTCAAGTCAAGAGACCCAAAAAATGAAATAAACACAAGTTCACCCTAAGGGAGGGTGAAACAAAAACAACAAGGTGGCAAAAATAGGGTGCCAACACTGTGATGCCCACCCACAGCCCAAAACAATGTTCTGAGAGGGGCAGGCAGGAAGGGAGGTCATAATATAGCAAGACTCCATTAGAAGAAACAACATTACTAACGTGAGTAATTTTTTCTTCAAACAACATGAAGTCTTGCTATATTATGACAATTGCAGAATACACAGCAGTACCCCCATGGAGGAGGGACAGAACCTACTTAGGGAATAGGCTCTGAAGGACAGCTGTGCCAAACCGAGCATCACTCCGAGCCTGGATGTCCAAGGAATAATGCTTGGTAAAAGTGTGAACTGTTTTCCAGGTAGCTGCTTGACATATCTCTAAAATAGGGATGTCTCTGGCGGCAGCCAGAGAAGCAGCTGTACCTCTGGTAGAGTGAGCCTTCAGGCCTGAGGGGGGAACCTTACCCAGCTTTTCATAACAGAATTGGATACAAGAGACAATCCACCTGGCAATGGATCTTTTAGTGGCAGGTTTCCCCTTACCAACCTCACCATAAGTGAGGAACAGTAGGAGGGAGTCAAACCTGTGACCCTTGGTGCACTCAGTGTAGTAACTAAGGACCCTTTTCACACCTAAGCTGTGCAGCCTCCTCTCACCAGAGGAGGAATGGTCAGTGAAGTAAAGTGGGAGAGAAATAGATTGATTAAGGTGGAAATCTGAAACCACCTTAGGCAGGAACTTTCTATTAGTCTGAAGGGCTACCTTATCTCTGTGAAAGGAGATAAAGTCTGGCTCCACTGACAATGCTTGTAATTCACTTATGTGTCTGGCAGAGGTGATAGCTACCAGAAACACAGTTTTCTAAGTCAAGAACTTAAGCGCAGCTGAAGACAAGGGCTCAAAGGGAGGTTGCATGAGCTGAGCAATGCAAACATTGAGGTCCCAGGCAGGGGCAGGGTCCCTGAATGGAGGGTTGGTGTGAAGCAAACCCTTAAAAATCTTGGAAAATACAGGGTGAGATGAAAGAGGAGAGGGTTTACCTGCTGAAATAAAGGCAGAGACAGCTGCCAAATGTACCTTCAGGGTAGCTGGTCTCAGCCCCAAAGTGTTTAGATGGACCATATAATAGATCAGCAGAGTCTGGGGAAATATTCTTTTTCCGAGCACCATATGGAAAATCTTTTCCATTTGGAGTTGTAAGAAGCCCTGGTAGAAGGCTTCCTAGAAGTCTTGAGTATATCCATTACACCTTGAGAGAGGTGTAGGCCAGCAAACTCTAGCTCTTCAAGAACCAGGCCTTGAGACTGAGAGACTTGAGGTACGGGTACCAAACCCTTCCCTGGGCACAGGTTAACAGATTGTGATTCTTGGGAAGGCACAGGGGAGGATGGACTGCTAAGGACAGGAGGAGATGATACCAGGGTTGCCTGGCCCAATCCAGGGCAATCAGAATGACCCTGCAGGATTGGGATCTGATTTTGACTAGCACTTTGAACAGGAGAGGGAAGGGGGGAAAGGCATAGAGAAACTTCCCTTCCCAACTGAGGGCTAAGGCGTCCAGAGGGACTGAGCCCAAGACTGGGGGCCTGCAGCAAAAGAGAGGAAGTTGATGATTGTCTGGGAGCTGCAAAGAGATCTATTTGCGGGGTGCCCCATTTGGCAAATACCACTCCCAGAACCAGGGGATCCAGGGACCACTCGTGATGGCCCTGAGAGATCCTGCTGAGAGCATCTGCCAGGACATTGTCTTTGCCTGGGAGGTGAACTGCCATAAGGGAGGTGTTCAGGGAGTAGGCCAGAGACCACAACTTCATGGCTTCGGTGCACAAGGCCGTAGACCGAGTGCCCCCCTGTTTGTTGATGTACCACATTGTAGTGGTGTTGTCTGTTCTGACCTGTACAATTTTGTTCTGAACAGATTTTGAGAAAGCTTGAAGTGCTAGAAAAACTGCTCTGAGCTCTAACAGGTTGATGTGGAGCAGAGATTCCTGTGGGGACCACAGTCCCTGGGTAGTGAGGTCGCCCATGTGGGCCCCCCACCCCAAGAGGGATGCATCTGTAGTAAGGATTAATGAGTGAGGCTGAGTGACGAAGGGGACTCCTTGTCTCAGGTTGCTCTGATCCTGCCACTACTGTAGGGCTTGGATCAGGGTTTGAGTTACTGGGATCAACTTGGTAAGAGGATCCTTTCTTTGGGACCAAAAGGCCCTCAAATGGAACTGAATGTCCCTCATCTGAAATCTTGCTCCTTGCACTACTGCTGTGGAAGCAGCCATGTGTCCCAGGAGCTGCAGAAAATGCCTTGCTGGTCGAGAGAACTGCAGGGTGAATGAGGAGGCCAGGGAGACTAGGGTGTTTGCCCTGTCTAAGGGAGGAAGGCCCTGGCTTCCTGGGTGTTCAGTTCTGCGCCTATGAAGGTTAGGAGCTGGACAGGCTCCAGCACTGACTTTGGGAGATTCAGAAGGAAACCTAGGGAAGTAAGCAGTTGCTGAGTTATCTGAAGATGTAGGTTGACCTGATCTGGGGATTGGCCTACTAAGAGCCAATCGTCCAGGTAAGGAAAGATGGCAATCTTTTGCCTTCTTAGGCAAGCTACTGCTACTGCCAGGCATTTGGTGAATACCCTTGGAGCCGAGGTGAGACCAAAGGGCATTGCTCTGAACTGGTAATGGCCTGAGGGCAGCTCGAACCTGAGGTACTTTCGATGGGAGCTTCTGATGAGAATATGGAAGTAGGCATCCTTGAGGTCCAGGGACGCTAGCCAGTCCCCTGGCCTTAGGGAGGGTAAAATGATCCCGAGAGTCACCATTTTGAACTTTGGTTTTAAAAGGTGCTTGTTTAGGTATCTGAGATCCAGGATGGGCCGCCATTCTCCTGTCTTTTTTGGGGTAAGGAAGTACCTGGAGTACAAACCTTTGCCCTGGTGTAGGGGTGGAACCCTTTCCACGGCTCTGAGAGTGAGGAGGGTAGAGACCTCTGACTCTAAAGCGAGTGCCTCTGATGGAGATGCAGGAGGGAAAGATCTGGCTCTCATCTTCGGAAATTTTTGAAGCTGAGAACCAGTCCCTGGCTTACTACTTCCAGGACCCACTTGTCTGATGGAAAGACTTCCAGTCCTGGACCAAGTAAGCCAGCCTGCTCTCACGGGTAGAGGAGAAGTGGCCCTGGCTACCCCATCAGGGTGCCTGCTTGGCAGGGGCTTTGGGCTGAGGGGTGGAAGCAGGCCTGCTTGAACCCCGTCTGCCCCTCCCTCTAAAGAATCCCCTTTGGGCATAGGAGGAAGAGGAGGCCTGAGCCTGGTAAAAAGGCCTATGAAAAGGCCTGCCCCTGCCCTTGGGAAGCTGCTTCTGAGGAGTGGCCTGCCTTTCCTTGGCCTGCGCACTCCTATAAGTCAATCAATCAATCAATCAAAATCTTTAATTAGTCAGGTGAACATCATTGAGCGTAGCTCATTTGCAAGATGGACCTGAGTGGTCATACAAATAAGAGTACAAGTGTTTTTACAAGGACATGAAAATAGCATAACATTAGTACAATGAAATAAATAAGAGAATATACAAAATTTACATATATACAAGGCACAGTAAAATAACTTAACATGTAAAATGAAGGGATAATAGATATAGCAGTGATAATGAACAAATAATAGGCTTTTGTTGGCTTTTATATGAATGTGGTAGCTGACTGGATAATAGAGGGAAACTAAACATAATGGATTACAGAAGGGGGTGTAGGTTGGATGGAGACTAGGCCTTATGGAAGCAGTTGCACAACTCTGGAAATAGGGCGTGAATAATCTTTGAAGGATGATAAGGGTAAGAGGGTATTTAGATTCATAGATTTTGGAGTGAGTTCAAGTGACTGCTAGGGAATAGCTGATAGCAGCCCTCCCAAACCGGTGCAGGTATTGGGAACCTTTAGCATGATGAGCTTACTGATCCTTAAGGTGTATGGCCTAGATGTGATTCGGTGAAACAGTCTGTAATATAGGAGGAGTTTGCCTGATAAAGCTTTAAAGATCCAGATTGCAGCATTCCTTTTTCTTCTGTGTTGTAGGGATGTCCAATTAACTGCCATGTAAAGAGAGCAATTATGGGTGCTGGAGGAAGGTCTGTGATAAATCTGATGGATCTATGATACAGGGTGTCCAGCTTATTTAAGAGGAGAGTGAGCAATGGCCGTAGAGAAAGTCAGCATAGTCAATGAGGGATAGGAATGATGCCTGGATTAGTCTTTGTTTGGAGTCTCTGGTAAGGTAGTGTTTTATTCTGAAAAATAGGCCAAGCCTTTGTCTCAACTTTTTAGTAGCTCTTCAATATGGACAGAGTAATCAAGCTTATTGTCAATCCAGACTCCAAGATATTTGAATTTATCCACAAATTCCAGCTTCTCCATATAAGGTGGATAATTGTGGGTGATGAATGATGGGGTAATGGCAGAGCAATTCTTTGTGGCAAAGAACATAGCTTTTGTTTTCTTGGCATTTAGAAGTAATTTTTTTCCAATAGGTTGTGTTGTAGGATGGAGAATTCTGACTGTAACAGTTCACAGGCTTTTGATAATGAGGATTGCTGACATATAATACAGTATCATTAGCAAACAGATGAATGTTAGATTGAGAGAGGTTGACATCGATATTATTAATATAAATGGCAAAGAGGATGGGGCCTAGAATAGAGCCTTGCGTACACCTCTTAGCAGTGGTTTAGAGGTGGATAGGTAATTTTCATTTTTTACCAATTGTGACCTTCCAGAGAGATAGCACCTAAACCAATTGAGTGAGAGTGAATCAAGGCCTAGAGAGCTAAGAGAGGAGATTAATGATTCATGATCCACTGTATCAAATGCTTTACTCAAATCCAGGAACACAGCGCAGGTACTATTCTTCTTATCCAAGGCAGTCTGCCAATCGTTAGTGACTTTGGCTAGGGCAGAGATGGTGCTATGCATTGATCTAAATCCAGATTGTGCTGGATTTAGGAGGTTATTAGTGTCCAGATAGGCCCTAACACTGTAATTTACTAATTTTCAAGCATCTTGGATAGTACCGGTAGGATGGAAATGGGCCTATAATTGTTAAGGTCCATGGGATCACCTGATTTAAGTAGTGGAACTACTTGAGCTGTTTTCCAAATGGAGGGTATGGAACCAGTAGCTAGGGAAAGATTGAAGAGGTGAGTGAGGGGGGCAGATAAGGCGTGTAATGCTATTTTAAGAAAGTAAGTGGTCCTGTATTCATCCATTTTCTTCATGTAATTCTCTGTTTGCTCCCCAAACAGAGAATTGCCAACCACAGGAAAATCCACAGCTTTAGACTGGGTATCCTGTGACAAGGTGGTGCATCTGAGCCAAGCCATTCTGCGAAGTGCCACAGATGTAGCCATGACTCTTGAAGATACATCATTAGAGTCCACCGCAGCATGAAATTGCACCTTTGATGCCTCAATACCATCTTTAGCCACCTGTTCCAGCTCCCTGGCAAGCTGGTCAGGGACTTGTTTGGCTAGAGCCAGCACAGTATCCCATCTGGATTTCTGGTATCTGGCAGCGTAAGCCATATAATTTGCTTGTCTGAGTCCCAAGGATGCTGCCATGTACTGTTTCTTGCCATAGCATCAATCTTCCTGGAGTCCTTTTCAGGAGGGTGTGAAGCTAGGGGAATATTTGCCTTGTCACAGGCTGCAGTCTGCACTACCCCTACATGGCTGCATTGCTGTGTAAAGAATTTCGTGTCAGAACCTGATAAAGTATACCTTCTGTCCATTCTCTTATCTACAGGAGGTATAGAATGAGGAGTTTTTAAAACTTTTACTGTCTGCTTCCTAAAAGATTTGTGAAGAGGAATAGGCAGTCTCTTAGATTCTGGAAAATCCATCATTTCTACATAATCAGGCTCTTCCTGGTCATCAACAGCTTCCTCAACAGGGAGCTGAAGAGTTTCAGCAACCTTTTTATAAAACATAAAGTGAGAAGGGGACTCAGAAAGCCTTGGAGGAGAAACCCCTAAAGGTCTGTCTGGAGAGGTATCCGGTTCAATAGGAGCATCCAGATCTTCCAGACCATATTCACTCTCCTCATACTCCTCTTCCCCCTCCCACGGTTCATAAAATTCCTCAAAATCATAATCTTGAACCGGTAGAAACCGGTTGAACCGAACGTCTCCGAGATGGTGCCGGTTCAGGAACCGGGGAAAGAGACTGGACAATTTGGATTGCTTTAGCTATCTCTTGAGCTGTTGGGGAAAGAACTTTTTCCACAGCAGCAGACTTTCTAGTCCTTTTTGCAGGAACTGGCTCCTCAGAGCCAGCTCTTCGTTTGCCCGAGGAAGTATCGCCCTGGTCAGAGGGCACTTCCTCCGCTCGGTTGCAATCGAACTGGCTGACCATCCGGTCAGCGGACTTTTGGCCTCCTTTCCCTGAGCCTGCCAACTCTCTTTTCCACGGTGGCAGCAGGGAAATTCTTGCAAATCTGGCAGTCTGCATCGAGGTGGTCAAACCCCAGGCAATAAACACAGGTGGTGTGAGGGTCAGCCTTGGCAAAGGCTTCCCCACAGACACTACAGTGTTGAAACCCAGTGGGCCAGGTTTTTCTTTTGGGTTTCTCAGACATTATGCCAGCCTAACCAAACTTGCCCGTTTATGGCAATCCACCAAGCAAGACTCTCCTATCGGTTCCCAACCGTGTCACGGGTCATGGAAAAAACCATAAAGAAATCCGTTTTTTTTAGAACCGATAAGAACCGGGAACCGCACTCTAAAAAAGGACTAGAGACTCAAAACACAACCTGATCGGTTCAAACCGAACCGATAAATGTTTTACAAGTTCCACACAGAATTTTGTATGTAAAACTATCTATTACTTACATTACCACAGACAGAGCTTGAACCGAACGGTTGTGGTTAATTTCAGATGAAAACTGAGTATTTTTACACTTTAAAACCGCGAAAATGAACCGAGCAAAAGAAGAAATCTCCAGAGCGACTGTTCAGTGAGGCAGAGTAAAGAATCTGACGGTTTGGGTTTGAAAGAAAGCAGACAGAGCTTCCTTAACCGAGCTCGCGCTCAAGATTCCATGCTTGCATGGAAAGTTAACTATTTCACCTCCGGAGCAGTTCTAACCTGCGGTCATACTGCAATTGTCATAATATAGCAAGACTTCATGTTGTTTGAATCAGAGTATTTCTTGGCCTGCATTTTTTCCTGTATAATTGTGTAAGCCCCCTCTCATTTTGAGAGGAGGTGTATGCTCCCTTTAGGGACCCCTTTCAACTTACTGCCCCCAGAGTTAGGAAAATCAGGGGTTGGGGTGTAATTTCTGCAAGTCGCCATGTGGTGGCAGCAGAAAGCAGGCTAGAAAAGGTATGAATAGGGACAAACAGGAGGTAGAGGGAGACAGGCTGGATAGAGAGATAGGCGCTACCAGCAGGAGGGCAGTCAGAAAGGGGGGACCACCCTTCCCGCAGGCAGGCTGGCAGTTTGGCGGTGAAGTGCTGGGTCCCTGGGTGGTCATCCGAGGGAGGCTTCAAGTAGGACAGTTGCGGTCGTTTGGGTGATGAGAGCATCCAGGGAGGTGATGTTGGGCAGGTAGAGCAGGAACCCCCGGGGGGGTCAGGCCCCATCTGGAATGGGTGCTTTGAGCTGTCAGGGATTCAGGAGTTGTGGCAGGGCTCCTGAACTGGGGACTGGGTACCAGTGGCAGCGGTCCCGGACCTTCCCCCCTCATGGCAGAGCAGCTCAACTGGCCGGTAGCCAGGGGAGTGGGGTGCAGCCTGGGTACACTGTGGGTCTGCCATGCCCATGTCTGCGGCAGGCCCCGGGGCCTATATTAAGTTTGTAGGCCTTTAGGCCCATGTAGGCTGTGGCTTTGCTCCAGTGGGATAACTGGAAAGGAAACATAGAAACATAGACTTTGACGGCAGATAAGGACCGCTAGGCCCATCCAGTCTGCCCATTTCCCTACCTACAGGATAGGCCGCAGATCCTAGTTAACCAACAGCCTATTTCTTCCTACCCCCCACAAGAATTGCCTTATGTCTGTCCCATGCATTCTTGAATTCTCCCACAGTTTTAGACCCCACAACCTCCTCAGGAAGGCTGTTCCATGCATCCACTACCCTCTCTGTGAAATAATACTTCCTCACATTGCCCCTGAACCGCCCTCTTCTATCTTTAAATTGTGTCCCCTTGTTCTTGCAAGTCTCTTTTTCTGAAAGATGCTACCCTCTTGGACTCTGTTGATTCCACTGAGGTACTTAAAAGTTTCTATCATGTCCCCCTCTCCTTCTTTCCTCAAGGGTATACATATTAAGCTCCTTTAGTCTCTCCTCATACGGCTTCTCTTGCAGACCCTGCACCATTTTAGTTGCCCTCCTCTGGACTACCTCTATCCTGTCTATGTCCTTCGGAGATGGGGTCTCCAGAACTGGACACAGTACTCCAGATGGGGTCTCACCAACTGTCTGTACAGAGGATAACAACTTCCTGTTTTCTGCTGATGATGCCTCTCCTATACATCCCAGTATACCCTCAGCCCTCCTACTGCCTTCTCACATTGCTTGCTAACCTTAAGGTCATCTGATATGATTACCCCCAGGTCCCTTTCCTTTTTGTTGTTACTACCTCCCCACCCATTGTGTATTCTTCCCTGGGTTCTTGTTTCCCAGGTGCATTATTTTGCACTTCTGCATTGAATCCTAGCTGCCATACTTCTGACCATTCCTCCAACCTTGAAGTCCCTTTTCATCCTTTCCATGCCTCCTTGTGTATCAACCCTGTTGCAGATCTTTGTGTCATCTGTAAAAGGCATACTTTTCCTTCCAGTCCCTCTGCAATGTCACTGATGAAGACATTAAAAGGACTAGACCCAATACTGAACCCTCACGGTACCCCACTAGTAACCCCCTTTCTTCAGAGTGGACTCCATTTACAATTACCCTCTGTGTCCTGTTGTCCAGCCAATGTTTGCAGGCTACCACCCTGGGACCCACTCCCAGGCTGGTTGAATTTGACTAAGTAATCTTTTGTGTGGGACTGTGTCAAACGCCCTGCTAAAGTCTAGGTAGGCCATGTCCACAGCCCTTCCCTGGTCTACTACTTTGGTCACCCAGTCAATGAAATCTATTAGATTCGTCTGACATGACCTTCCCGCTGTGAACCCATGCTGCCTTGGGTCCTGTGCTCCACTGGCTTCTAGGTACTCAACTATTCTTTCCTTCAGAAGTGACTCCATCACTTTCTCTACCACAGAGGTCAGACTGACAGGTCTGTAGTTTCCTGCCTCTGTCTTGGTCCCACTTTTGTGAAGGGGAATCACAGCCGCCTTCCTCCAATCCTCGGGTACCACACCATCCCCCATGATTTATTAAAAGAGTAGCCAGTGGTTTCACTAGTTCCTCCTTAATTTTTTTAGAATTCTGGGGTGAATTCCATCAGGACCCATTGCTTTGTCCACCTTCAGTTTTAGGAGTTCTTGCAGAACCCTTTCTTCTGTGAAAGGACTGGAATCACCCCCTATCAAGAGTGCTTCTGTTAATTGGATTAGGCACTTCCCCTCCTCTTTTGTGAATACTGAGCAGAAATATTCATTCAGTATTCCTGCTTTTCACTGTCCCCTCTGCCCTCCACCGTTTATTCTATTCAGCCTCACTATCCCTCCCTTTGTCTTTCTACGCTCGCTGATGTACCTATAAAAGGTTTTATCCCCCTTCTTAACTGAGTTGGCTATCTTTTCCTCAGTCTGGGCCTTTGCTATTCTGACTTCCTTCCCTGCTTCCTTCTGCCTTAACTGGTACAGCCCTCTGTCCTGCTCCTTCTGTGTTTCCTTATACTTCCGGAATGCTGTCTTTTTCTTCCTGACTTTCACAGCCAGGAAGGTGCCACTGTTGCTGTCTGAGAAGGAGCTGGTGCCTCAGGTGCAAAAGAGAGGCAGCCAGGGAATGAGTTTGGAGGCTGCAAAAGCATTTGGCCCCCTTTCAACTTATGGAATGGGTTTGGGTGGCTGGGAGAAGCACATCGCTTCTCCGTGGGACAGTACTCGAGGGTGAAATAATGGGAGCACTAATGAGAGGTATGGAAGAGAACTGGGTTAGATGTGAAGCTCGAGAGGTCAGGTATTTACCAGTGCCAGTGTGTTTTGAGGGAGCTTCACAGTCATTGGAAAGATCTAAGTAGTAACAGTTCTCAGGTGCTGAGTAGATATCCTGCTACAGAGTGATTGCTGAGAAAACTCTTATTTCTGCCTGTGGTTCTGCCCTTTTAGGAGGACAATGTCTCTCTTTGAAATGTTTGTATAAAGTTTAGCCCCATGGAACTGTAGTTTAAAGCCAAGACACAAGTAAACCCCTGTGGTCCTTTAAATGTTTTGGGCCCAGGAGAAATAAAGTGATTGATTTCAATGGAAATTAAGTGTCCTAATCTCGTTTGTAAATAAGGATGGAATGAAATGGTTAACCCTTAGCTTTTTAATCCTTCTATGAGTTCGATTACAGGGAGGTCTGGAAGATCCTCAGACTCATGCACCTTCTGGGCTTCTGAGCCATGGGAACGAATTCTGAAGTCACCTGTGTTCCTGTTTCTTATTTTGGGGGCCTTTGGGTGTGTGTTTATATTCCAGAAGTGGCAGTGACCTGGGAGCCAGCCGAAAGTAAGAAGACATCTCCAGGCAGGCCCAGAATTTATTCTATTTTGATTTGCTGGAGATGTTGTGGAGTGCTGGCAAGGTTCTCTGCCATGGGGCCCCCTCCCCCGGAAGATCGGGACCCCTAGATGTTCGGGGAGGGGGGTCGGCTACAATTGATTAAAATCTGCCATTATAATTGTGGACTAGTGCAACCATCTGTGGGCTAGTGCAGTTTTAAATCAACTTGTCCTGCTGGCTAGTGCAAAAAAAGGTTAAGGTTCACCCCTGCACAGAGGTAATCAATACATTATTTTGGGGGCTTAAAAACCTAATTGGGGGGGCTGTTTGAGGGGAGTGCTGGGAGGACAGTTATTCTCCTTTTACTAGTTGGGATCACTACTATCTAGTTTCCCCCCAACTTCTGTGTCTCCAACCAATGTATCCTTAGTGCTAAATATTAAATCACAAGCTGCTTCATGTCTAATATATGGTCCGTTTACTGACTGCTGTGCCTAGCCCGGCTGAACTAGCTTTTCTACCAGGAGAGATTGCTTTAGTATAAGACATGGAGGATTTTTGAACAGAAAGAGCGAGAGACTTGGAGAGATGACTTACCTTGTTATCTGCTAGGCTGAGGTACCTCAGTTCTGGAAAGGGTAGTGAAAACTCTGGAGAGGCCTTTTTCATCCCATCAGCAGACTCATGCTTAGCATGAGGAGCCACATCTCCAACCACACTTGTAAATTTCTGAAAAATTTGAATAATGTTACCGTGTGTCATGAAGAGGGTAATTACAGAGGGCAAATTGTCACAGAAGGGTTAATTGTTAAAGTGGTCTCATATCCTGTCTTTTAAACTCTAGAAATCTGTCCTTACGTCTGGAAGAAAAACACAGGTTACTCACCTGTAACAGTAGTTCTAGGTGTGGGATATGTTGTTCATCCACACGACTGGCAGTTGCCTTTCTCTTTAAGATCAGCCGGAAGTCTTTAAGCTGGCTCCTCCCACCCACCTGGGTGGTATATCCCTCGCCTCCGCCCCCTGACACCAGATCTTGCCCGCTGGAAGCAGTGGTTGTGCATCGAAGCCGGGGAGGTCGGGTGGGTCCGTGTGGATGAACAACACATACCACTCCTAGAACTACTGTTATAGGTGAGTAACTTGTGTTTCTAGGTACGTGGATATGTTGTTCTATCCACACGTCTTGGCAGACTCCTAGCAGTTCTCCAGGAGGAGGGAGGTAAGGAGCACATCCCATATTACTGAGGGCAAAAAAACAGCATACCAGCGTGACTCTAGGTCGATGTGGTAGTGGGAAATTAAGGTATTTGCTGACTTACAGGTAGCAGTCCTGCAGATTTCCTGGATAGGTACATCCCTAGAAGCAGCCACTGACACAGCGGTGTGGCGGGTAGAATGAGCCCTTAGCTCTCTGTGAGGCTCCCTACCTACCAACCTATAGCAGAGATCAAAGCAGGATATAATCCATCTGCCAATCAACCGCTTGGCTGCAGGTATTCCAGGTGCAGATTCAGCGTAGGTGACAAACAGCTGGCGAACCTCTCCTTGAATTCCAGCCATGAGCTCCTTACAGTAAGCAAGCACTCGCTTCAGGTCCAAAGTATAGAGCCTGTATTCGGCATCTGAGGTGTAATTGGGGTAGAACACTGGTAGAGTCATCACCTGGTTCAGGTGGAACTCCGACACAACCTTCGGAAGGAACTTCGGATTGGGGCGCAGGACAGCCTTGTCCCTATGGAAGACCAGATACGGAGACTAGACAGAGAGCGCCTGTAGCTCACTGATCCTTCCGGTTGACATGACAGCCACCAAGAAGGCAGTCTTCCATGACAAGTGCGACATCTCGCACTTGTGCATCAGTTCGAATAGCTTGCCCATGACCTTCGCCAGTACCAGCAGTAGATCCTACAGTAGTAGTGGTTCATGCACCGGAGGGAAAATGTAATCAAGGCCTTTGAAAAAGCACCAGACCACCTTCTCCTGTGCCACCAACTGCTGATTGGCCTGCGCCCAGTAAGCAGAGATGGCTGCAAGGTGCACCTTAAGGGTTGTTAACTGAAGTCCCCCTTTGGAGAGAGACCATAGATAGTCTAGGATGTTAGCCACTGCACAGAACAAAGGGTCCAGCCCCTTGCCCTGATACCAAATGGAGAATCTCCTCCACTTGAAGGCACAGTACTTCCTGGTCGATTCCTTCTAAGATGCCTCAACTACAGTACGTACATCTTCGTGAGACCAAAAGCCTGGAACTCTAGCTGCTCAGGAACCAGGCTGTCAGGTGCAGGAACTGAATGTCTGGGTGGAGTACCTTCCCTGACTGATGGAGAGCAGGTCCGGAAGTGCTGGAAGACACCTCAGGAGCCTGATGCTAAGGCTGAGGAGATATTGGTACCAAAACTGGCGGGGCCAGTCCGGAGGCACCAGGATCACCTGTGCCTTGTCCCTCCTGACCTTGAGGAGCACCTTGTGGATCAAGAGAAGTGGAGGGAAGGCATAAAAGAGGCCTGGGGTCCACGGCCTCAAGAAGGCATCCCCCTGCAGCAAGCCCTGCTGAGGGGGGTGGTCACAAAACAGTTTCAGCTTTGCGTTCACCCTGGAGGTGAACAGGTCCACCTGAGGGGTGCCCCACTGGGAGAACAAGCTGTGTACTACCTCTGGATGGAGATACACTCGTGGGACACCTTGCCCACTTGGATGAGGGCATCCGCCAACTGATTGGAGGCTCCTGCCACATGAATTGTGCGGAGCTCCGCCCATAGTCAGCTCACGAGGGTCCAGATGCAGAGAGCTTCCCTGCACAGAGGCCAGGGGTGCATGCCACCTTGTTTGTTGAGAAAGTACATGGTTGTGGTGTTGTCTGTCTGAACCTGAACCATTTGACCCCGAAGAAACGGAGCAAAGGCAGTCAGCGCCAACCGGACTGCTCAGAACTCCAGCAGGTTGATATGACACTGAGACTCCTCAGGAGAGCCCGTAGACTCTGTGCTCCCCAATGTGGGCAACCCAGCCCGTGAGAGAGGCATCGGTCATCAGGATAACCATTGGCTCGGGGCAGACAAATGGGATCTCTTCCTGCAGATGCTCCAGGACGGTCCACCATTGGAGAGCATCCCACATCTTCTGGGTCACAGTGACCAATTGGTCAAAATTACCTAGTCGCTGAGTCCACTGGCTGGCCAGCTCCCATTGAAGGGGGGTGCATATGCCACCGGGCCCATCGGACCATGGAGGTGCAGGCCACCATGTAGCCCAGAAGTCACAGGAAGTCCCAGGCAGGGCACAAGTGCCCAACCAGAAATGATCGAGCAAAGGAGGAGAGAAACTCCACCCTGTCTGCTGGGTGCCTGGCTCTGGCTCGGCAAGAGTCGAGCTCTGCCCAGATGAAGCAGATCACCTGCGAGGGCACGAGTTCCGACTTGGCCTCATTGACCAGGAGGCTAAGGTCGATGCAGGTCTGGAGAGCCAGGTCCCTGGACCTCTCCACCTTCCGCCTGGAGGGACACGTTATAAGCCAATCGTCCAGGTAGGGGCACACCCTGACCCCTCAACGCTGAAGATGGGCCCCCACCACTGCAATGCATTTGATGACAGACCAAACGGCATGGCTTGGAACTGGCAGAGGGTTCCCTCTGATCGGAAGCAGAGGAATCTTCGGTGTGACGGATGGATCGGGATGTGAAAGAACGTGTCCTGCAGATCCAGGGAGCAAAACCATAAGTTCTGCTCGAGGGATGGTATGATTTGAGACAGAGTTACCATCCTGAAGGTGCGAGATCTGAGAAACTTGTTCAGGTCATGCAGATCTAGAATGGGGCGCGAGCCCCCCATCTGTTTCAGGACCAGCAAGTACCTGGAAATGAACCCTGGGTTGACAGGGGGATCTGCAACTCTGACCACCACCTCCTTGCGGAGGAGTTGGGTGATGTCATCTCAGAGAGCTGACCGAGCGTCCATGGATACCTTCTCCTCCCATGGGGCGCAGGCTCGGATTGGTGGGTACTGCTCGAATTCCAGAGGCAAACCCTTGCCAACCACTTCCAGAACCCACCTGTCCGTGATAATAGCAGACCAGGTGGAAAGGAAGTGGTGGACTTGGACCCCCACGGGAGGACCAAGAGGAACATGGGGGGTGGTCACCTCATCCTGTCACTGTGCAGGCTTGGAGGAGGAGGATCCGGCCGGGGGTCCGCCGGAACCCATCCCTCCGGGCTTATGGGCCACCAAAGCCCTTGACTTGGGCCGAGGGTGCCAAGACTGCACCTGTTGCTGCTGCCTAGATTGGTACTGGGCCTGCTTGTCCACAGGGACAGAAGGCCAAAAGGGCTTACGCTTCTGCTTCTTGGAACCCTGAGATTCTTTCTGGGTGGAGGCAACAGAGTCCAAGGTGGCACTGGGCTTCTCAATGTGTTGAAGGTGACCATCAACCCCTGGACCGAATAAGTCGGTGCCCAAAAAGGGTACGTCTGCCAGTTTATGCTGGGTGTCTGCTGTAAAGGTCGAGATCCTCAGCCAGGACCTACGGTGCATGGCAACTGTGGCTGCCACCGAACAGGCACAGGAGTCCCCAATGTCCAGAGCCGTCTGGAGTTGCTGTTTTACCACAGCCCGACTCTGATCCCAGACCTGCTTGACCGCAGTCTGGAGGTCTACGGGGAGATGAGGAAGCACCTCATCCAAAGAGCCCAAAAGGGCATGGTAGAAGTGTGCCATGATGACAGCTGAGCTTGCCTGACGGAAACCAAGCGAAGAGGCAGCATAGACCTTCCTGGCAGAGTGGTTCAGTTTGTTGGGCTCTTTGTCCGGAGGTCTATCAGGGTCTTCCAAATTGCCAGAGTGCCGAAACATGGAGTTGGTCACCAACCACTCGGCTGAGGGGTGATCCATGAACCTTGAAAGGGAGCCAAAGGGCACCGCATATTTGTGGGCCATCCATGCTGATGGCACAGAGCAGGAGGCAGGGTGCTGCCAAAGCTCCAGGTCTGGGCCAACAATGGATTCAGCCACTGGGAAGGCCTCTGTTGGAGAATCCCCTTTGTCTAGAATGTCTGTTAAGAGATATCAAGCCCATTTTTGAACAGGCTCCAAAGGCATCCCTGTGGATTTAGAGATGAGACAGAGGATGCCCATGAAGGACATGGGACCCTCCTCCATTGAAAGAACCCCGAGCAATTCCTCGTCGACCAGACGGGAGTGCAGCAAGGACTCCTCGGACTCCAAGGGTCCGGATAGATCGGTCGACCTCGCGTGTCACCTTCAACCCACCGTGGACGGTCGGAAGTGAAGAGTGACCGACAGCCTGTGAGGGAGGCCCTTGGCAGGCCAAGACTCCTTGACCGGAGCCCCGAGGGAGGCTGTTTAGGTGGCGGCTCCACCATTATTGGCAGAGAGGCGGTTTGGCCAAGCTGGGAGGGCCTTCACTGGCTCCGCAGGTAGAGGGATGGTGTCGACTGGCTCTGGAGGTGTCGGCATCGGCCTAGAGGGCAACAGCCATGTGATGGCCGGTGTGGAAGCCAGGGTCGACTTTGGACCGGCCAACACCAACTGTTGCTACATGAGATCCTCGTAGCATCGGCACAACTTGCGCTGAAGCCTCTCCTCTTCTGAGGAGGACGAGGATGAATAGCGGCGGCACCGCTTTTTGGAATGCTCAGAGTGGTGTCTATGGGTTGTCTTCTACTTTTCGAACGAAGATGACCTCGACCGCAGGGGGACCAACGGGGGCACTCCAAAGGAACCAGGGAAACCCGCTGTTCCTCCAGGTCATGGTCAGGGACCATAAAGAGGTTCCCAGTAGGCTGGGTCTCCTCCTCAGTGGGACCAAGCAGGACTGGAGTCCTGAACAGGGAGTTGTCAGCATCATCAAAAGACAACAGGTCGATGGGGTCGGTGATAATTTCGACCGGGTCGTCATCCCACGTCTTAGCCGGCTGGCCTGACTGGGGCACCGTGAAGCCAGCGGCCAAGGTTTGACCAAAGTCGAAACTGGAGATTCCTGGGAACGAGAATATTCTCGATCCCAGGAACAACGACATTGAGTCTTCTTCTCTCTCGACTCCTTCGATTCCTTTTCCGTTTTATGGGAATGAGAGCTGTGCAAAGCCGATGGGCCCTCCCCCATGGTCGGGAGAGACTGGCACAACTCTTTGAAGGAGCCTGTAAAGGTGGAGCCCAGTTTTAGTGGGATGAAGACCGAAGCTGAAGAGGACTAATCAGCAGCCCGAGCCTCCTCCTCCTCGAAGGCCTTCATCTGTTCAAGTTGCTCAGCAGACCCCACAGCCATGGAGACCACCCAATGGGCTTCTTTAGATTTGACCAGTAGGTTCCGTTTTTCCAGATGGCCAAGCTTCAGTCGAGCGAGACAATCGTCTAACACGTTTGGCTGAAAAGAGCAACAAAAACCGTAAGCCTGGTTGTCGTAATCGTGACCCAGACAATAAACGCATGTGGCATGTGGGTCAGTGTGAGACATCTTCTACCCAAAGGTACAGTGGCAGAACCCAGGAGAGGACATGTCCTCCATCGTGATCATGATCAAAGATCATAGCGGAAAAACTCTTACCAGTTTAAGTTTAGGTTGAAAATCCGAAGATTTAGGCGCCAGGGCCTACTCAACGCAGGAGCGATAAGGAGGGAACCTGCTTTGTCCAAGCGGAAGGGCAGATCTAGTGTCAAGGAGCGGAGCTGAGGGATATGCGACCCGTGTGGGTGGGAGGAGCCAGCTTAAAGACTCCCGGCTGATCTTAAAGGAAAAGGCAACTGCCAAGACATGTGGATAGAACAACATACCCATGTCCCTAGAAACTACCATTTATGATGCAGAAACCATTGCCATTTAGGGCGACAGTTTCAGCAAGCTCTGAGAATGATGGGACATTGAAAAATCAATGGAGACATACATGGCTGGGTATGTGATTGGCTCAGAAAGTTATCTGGAAATGTGGGATGTTCTTAGAAGTACTCTATGCTTTGAACCCAGTGATGGCTATAAAGCCAAGTAGTCCATTATAAGTGAACAAGTAAAAGAAGCTATTTGCAGCTAAACAGTAAGTAGTCTGTTTTTTGGACACTGTGCCGCTGCTATGCTACCCCAGTACAGCAGGGTCACTGAATGGGTTGTATAACTGAATATCTATGAGCACTGTGCCCCTAATCTCATTAAGCAGCAGAACCTGTTTTGATATTGTGACTGAAAGGAATGTTACTCACCATAACTCTAGATGTTCAAAAAGATCTCCTTGATAGAGCCACACTCTTTGAACTTGTCTCACTGGTATCAGGGTCCCTAACGGACATTAGAACTTTGGGCCACCTGTACAATTAGCACTTGACTAACATGCAACCTCATGGTCACTGAAGCCACAAAAAAAAAACATTTGTCAATGCTGAATGTTTGCCACTTGCACTTGTACACATTTTACTATATATATTTACCTAGGATAAACCAGTTGAGATGTAACATCTCATTTTTATTTATTAATTTATTTATTTCAGTTTGGGGTTAACACTTTTGAGCCAATGGCTAGTTTACAAAGGTTCCAAGTCAAACATAGTACAGAACAGAATAAACAGTAACAAATGAAAATTACGTACCTACCGTAATTCTTGATCTTCTTGGACGAAGTCTCCACCACTCACTCACACTAATGGGATGACGCTGGAGGAGTTAAGATCAAGCAGGAGCAAAACATCTTCAGGAGGGCTGGTGTCGAGGTAGGGCCATGTGGAGCAGCACCACAAGACCTGCTCGCACTGTATGGGCTACCTCGGCATCGACCCTCCAACTGCCTCAGTATCTTTTTTACCGAGGAGGTGCAGCATAAACTAACCTAGTGAAACTAACCTATGTTGGACATAAGATAGTACAAATGACCCGTATAAGAACAGTCAACACAACAGAGTCTTCTCAGCCAAGCCATTAAGGGAGTGAAGACCAAAAACAGATAAATGAGCTCAGGGGATGGAGGGTGGGCGTGTGAATGAGTGGTGGAGACTTCGTCCAAGAAGATATCTTCCTGGGCATAAAGTCTCCACCACTCATTCACACTAATGAGAGAGTACCGAGCTAAAATAATCACCCAAGAAGGACAGCAGAAGAGAGGAGCTCACTTAAAACAGGAGTCCATTAAGGATTGTCCTGCCAAAGGATTGATACTGTCTGGTATGGACATCCAAAGCATAGTGCTTCACAAAAGTGTGCATGGAGCTCCAAGTAGCTGCATTGCAGATGTCTGCAATGGGCACGTTCCGTATTTCTGCCAGAGATGCCTCAACTGCTCTGGTAGAATGGGCGTATACCCTGCCTTCCAGCTTAACCTGTGCCATGGAATAGTAGTGGTGAAGACATGCCACCAGCCACGCCGAAATACACCTGATGGCTGACCCAGCCGGGCCAAGCTGAACGAGACAAAGTTGCTTTGACTTGCGGATATCTTTAGTTCTGTCTATGTAGAACCGCAAAACCCTTTTAACATCCGGAGAATATAGGGTATGCTGTCCCTCATTCTGGAAGTTCGTGAAGAAGGTCAGAAGAACCAAGGGCTGGTTCAGATGGAATTCCGAGACTACTTTGGGGAGAAACTTAGGGTGAGTTCAGAGAACCACCTTGTCTTTGTGAAATACTGTATAAGGAGGATCTGTGACCAGGGTATGTATTTCAGACACTCTGTGGGTGGAGGTAATGGCTACGAGAAAGGCGACCTTCCAGGTCAGGAACTTCAGCTCACATGTTGCTAGAGGCTCAAAAGGTTTACAGGTGAGCATGTCTAGCACAAGGTTAATATACCAAGGGGTTACTGGTCTCCTGATTGGTGGCCTAGTGTGGAGTATACCTTTAAGGAACCTCTTAACCAAAGGTAACTGAGCCAGAGATATAGAGTGTATAGGCTCATGATAAATTGAGATCACGCAGAGATGGACCTTCACGGTTGAGTATTGTAGCCCTGTATTTGACAGGTCTAATAGCTATTCCAGGACTTTGTTAGGTGGGCAAGAAAAGGGATCCAGGGAAGACTCTGCACACCAGATGGAGAAACGCTTCCAGTTTGCCGTGTAAGTTTTCCTAGTAGCTGGCTTGCGCACCACTAGGAGAATAAGACTCTACGTGAGACATCAAATCTACTCACTTTTATCTCCTCAGAAGCCATGCATGGAGATGTGGGATCTCAGGTTGGGATGGACCACTAGGCCCTGGGTCAGAAGGTCCATTTGAAGTGGTAGCTGTCTTGGTGGAACGTCCGATAATCTGTTGATCAATGGAAACCAAATCTGATGAGGCCAGCATGGGCGATGAGGATCATTCTGCACCCCGTGCAGCACCCTCTGAACTAAGGAAGAGGAGGAAATGCATACAGAAAGCATCTTGTCCACCGCAGTCTGAATGCATCCTGACAGAAAATGCCAGGTTCTGAATTTCTGGAGCAGAATAGAGGCAGTTTTGCATTGAGTGGGGACGCAAAAAGGTCCGGGTCTGGTGTGCACCACTCTTCAAAGAGCGACTGCATGACGTTTATGTCGAGAGACCACTCATGAGGATCTGCCTCCATTCTGCTGAGGTGATCCGCAAGATCATTCTGCACTCCAGGCAGGTAGACTGGATCAAGGATTTGTGCTCTAGGCACCATTTCCACACCCTCATCATGTCCCTGCACAGGGGATAAAAGTGCACCCCGCCCTGCTTGTTGATGTAGTACATCACCTCTTTGTTGTCTGTCTGAAGGAGAATTATTTTGCGACAGAGGATGTCCTTCAGGGCTCGGACTGCGTACAGGACAGCTCTCATTTCCAGGACATTTATGTGAAGTTTAGACTTGTCCTGATTCCACAGACCTTGGGTGTGGAGATCTTGACAGTGAGCTCCCTGTCCCAGTAGAGATGCATCTGGTGATGGTGATCTGTGTCTCCAGTGGGGCAAAGAAAAAGCCTTTTAGTAGGTTGTCCTCGCGAGTCCACCAGGTGAGTGATCATTTTAGAGATTCCGTCACCTTGATGTGAAAGAACTGGGGGTGAGTGGTCAGGGACCACTGAGTACTGAGCACCCACTGAGTGGTCCTCATGATTCAGCATTTGTGCCCTGGTGGTTGCAAGGGCTCTAAGGAGCTGCCCTCCCCCAAAAATTCACCTTTCCAGCTGAAAGATTCAGCATTCGTGCCCTGGTGGTCGCGAGGGCTCCGAGGAGCTGCCCTCCCCCAAAAATTCACCTTTCCAACTGAAAGATTCAGCATTCGTGCCCTGGTGGCCTCGAGGGCTCCAAGGAGCTGCCCTCCCCAAAAAATTCAGCTTTCCAGCTGAAAGATTCAGCATTCGTGCCCTGGTGGTCGCAAGGGCTCCGAGGAGTTGCCCTTCCCAAAAATTCACCTTTCCAGCTGAAAGATTCAGCATTTGTGCCCTGGTGGTCGCAAGGGCTCCGAGGAGCTGCCCTCCCCCAAAAATTCACCTTTTCAGCTGACATGTACGTCAGATCGGCTTACTGAGACAGCGTGGATTTTTGGTGCAATACCTTTATTTCAAACTGTTTGTTCAACTGGAGACTCCAACCTCGATCTAAAAGCCCCTGGCTTGCTGCCTTTATTATTTAATGTCGCCATAGGTCTACAGATAGTTTTTGTTTCCCAAACATTTTTGTTCACTGCTACTGATTTTCTGGCTGCATGTTGATTACTTTAAGAGAGGCTGCCTGTATGGTCCTAAGGGATTCAGCCACTTAAAAACATTTACTGTGCTGCATAAGTAACTTTCCCCATTTGAAAGTGAATACAAATAGGGTTTACAGCTAAGCTCTGTTTAAACTGCATAAATTAGGTAAACGCATGTATTTTTTTACAAAGTCCTGCAACTTGTTGCGGCTTACTTTGCCTGGGAATTCTCCATATTTACATGTTTAGTTAAGCTATTCCTGCCTATTTTGTCCTTTTAACATTCAGACCTCTGCCCCGCTGTGTTAGCCCCCTGACACATGATAAACCCCCCACCCCTTTTGTTTGCTTAGCCCCCCCCCTTACCTGCTATAACCAGTGTTTCTTTTCTGTCTTTCCTCAGATTCAGCATTCGTGCCCTGGTGGTCGCGAGGGCTCCAAGGAGCTGCCCTCCCCCCAAAATTCACCTTTTCAGCTGAAAGGTACATTGGATCAGAATACTGGGATGGTATGGAAACCCAGCCAATGCTTTGCGTTGGCTACCTCACCGCCCCCACCACCACCTTTCGTGGACCATTGTTTTTATAGCTAGCGAGGTGCGGACCATGTGGCAAAATAACCTATCAGCCGTTTCTCTCATTAGCAAGCTATATCTTTCCACTGGTAGAGGGAGCCAATACATAACCCCTATTAGCTGCTTACTCCCCTAACTTTTGCCATGCTACTTCTTCACATCTCTCTATTACTTTCTCTCTTACCCCTTGCCTCACTACCCCCTCCATCCATCCATCAATGGAGTCAGACAATTTGGTGCCCCATGTCGAGGCAGTGGTTACAGCAGCACTGACTACCCTACACACTGAAACACACACCCTGTCTCAATCCTGCAACTGGCGGATTAGCCACTCAATACTACCACCCTCCTTTCATTTAGGTCTCTCAGCCCGCAACTGTACCATGAGTAGTCTAACTCCTGTTGCGTCCCTGCCTTTACCCACACCACGCAAGCCCCAGAGAGCCATCCCTTTTGCCAAACTCTTGGTAACCTTGCTCCTTCTACTTGCTGGGGATATTGAACCTAATCTCGGGCCTACAAATACTCCACTGGTACTCCCCCGGGGGCTCAAACTAATGCACCTCAATATCTGTAGCCTTTTGCACAACATAACTTCACTGCAGCAAATGGTATCTTCCCTGAGGCCTGACATTATAATTATTTCAGAAACCTGGCTCAAGCCCCACAACAAAGACCCCAAATTCTCCATCCCGGGCTACTCCATTATCCGCCAAGACCGCCCTGGCAGAAAAAAGGGTGGTGGTATAGCAATGTACATCTCCAGTACACCCTAGTCAATATACCTATGACTCCGCAGTCAACTGAGGCTGTGATGATCAAGCTCTCCCTCCCCAAAACCACCCCCATCTTCATAGCTGGATCATACTGCCCCCCTGACTCCTCCTTGGTTACCATCCTGGACTTTTTGGGCACCCTGAAATCCCTCGCCACTGGGGGTGAGATTCATATACTGGGGATTTTAATGTGAACTGGCTTGCCAGCAGCAACTCAAAGCTTCGGAATCAAGTAGTCACCCTAAATTTGGCCCAGCTGCTCTCTGAACCCATAAGGCTCAACCTTAAATCACTGAACCACTCCCTCCTCAACTGGTCCCTTACCTCGCACCAGCACCGCACTATAGTCTCGGGCATCCTGCCAGACTCTCTCAGTGACCACCATATGATCTACTCTGTCCATAAAATTTTCAGGCCAAAAGCTACCCCCCCGGACTATTCTCACATGATCATACAAATCCCTGGCTCTAGTTTCGCTCCTTACAGAACTCACATCCACTGACTGGTCCTTTATTCCAACGGCAACCTCTATCGATGTAGCTTGGAACTATTTCAAGCTCAGATTCCTAGCTGTATGAGATCGCCATGCTCCGCTCAGACGCACACAGGTGAGGGGCACTCACTTGCCCTGGATCACCCCCGACATTCTGTCTCTTACTAAAGCAAGAGACCAGGCGTGGTAATATTTCAAGGCATCCGGCTCCCCCGTTCACCAAAATATATACCGCACCCTATAAAACAGCTGTACTACGCAAATCAGGCTAGCCAAATCTAATTACTTCAAAGCCTCCTTCCAAGCTAACATAAATTGGCCACCGAAATTCTGGAAGGTGGTTAAATCCCTTTTTTCCCCACCCTCCCAGCCTCTCAACCCGGCGCTAAATATAGGCGGGTCTGTCTTAACTGACCTCACGCAGTTGCCTCTAATTCAATTCTCATTTACAAGCTGCACTCTACACTGCTCTCCACTCTCCCCCGCCTCCCAGCCCAACCCCTCCCTCCTGGCCTCCTGCCCAATCTCTCCTCCCTACTACTCCCTTCTTTTTTCAGCAGGTCACCTCTCCCAAAGTCTATTATGCCTTGCTCTCCCTAAACCCTAACAAAGGTAAATGCCCCTCTGGTCTGGACTCCAGGGTGCTACACCTGGCTGCCCCTGCTATCGCCGCCCCCTTGGCCAACCTTCTAAACCTCTCATTCACCTTAGGATCCATCCCCAAGGACTGGAAGCATGCAACAGTTGTCCCATGACAAAATCCGTCTGATCTATATGCACAATCTGTGGGATAATGCTTTCAAGTCGCCTGGTCATGATACCCGCCATGATTTTATAGTCTGTGTTCAATATTGATATCAGCCTATATGAGGCACATAATTGGGGATCCCTGGCAGGCTTGGGCAACACTGCGACCACCGCGTATTTCCAAGATTGAGGAATTTACATAGAAACATAGAATTTGGCGGCAGATAAGGACCGCTTGGCCCACCCAGTCTGCCCATTTCCTTACCTACTGGATAAGCTGCAGATCCTAGTTAACCAGCAGCCTACTTCTTCCTACCCTCACCCCCTAGAATTGCCTTATGACTGTCCCATGCATGCATGAATTCCACCACTGTTTTTGACTCCACAACCTCCGCCGGAAGGCCGTTCCATGCATCCACAACCTCTCTGTGAAAAATACTTCCTTACATTACCTCTGAGCCGCCCCCATCTTCAAATTGTGCCCCCTTGTTCTTGCACACCTCTTTTTTGAAAGATGCTACCCTCTTGGACTTTGTTGATTCCCTTGAGGTACTTGAAAGTTTCTATCATGTCCCCCACTCCCTCCTTTCCTCGAGGCTATACATATTAAGCTCCTTTAGTCTCTCTCCATGTGTCTTCTGGTGCAGACCCTGCACCATTTTAGTTGCCCTCCTCTGGACAGCTTCCATCTTGTCTATGTC
This sequence comes from Neoceratodus forsteri, assembly GCA_016271365.2. NCBI lineage: Eukaryota > Metazoa > Chordata > Ceratodontiformes > Ceratodontidae > Neoceratodus > Neoceratodus forsteri. Next base: position 1,137,751,518 of record CM057458.1, on the reverse strand, counting down.
CTTGCGGAGATTGGGTCTCAGAACTGCACACAGTACTCCAGATGGGGTCTCACCAGCTGTCTGTACAGAGGATAACAACTTCCTGTTTTCTACTGGTGATGCCGCTCCCTAAGCATCCCAGTATCCCCCCAGCCCTCCTTACTGCCCTCTCACATTGCTTGCCCACCTTTAAGTCATCTGATATACTACCCCAGGTCTCTTTCCATTTTTGTTGTTGTTAGTATCTCACCCCCCATTGTGTACTCTTCCCCATGGTTTATGTTTCCCAGGTGCATTACCTTGCACTTCTTAGCATTGAATCTAAGCTGCCATACTTTTTACCATTTCTCTAACCTTGCCAAGTCCCTTCTCGTCCTTTCCACCCCACCTTGTGCTTCAACTCTGTTGCAGATCTTTGCGTCATCTGCAAAGAGACATACTTTTCCTTCCAGTCCCTCTGCAAAGTCGCTTATAAAGACATTGAAGAGGACTGGTCCTAATACTGAACCCTGCGGTACCCCACTAGTAACCCCCCTTTCTTCAGAGTGGACTCCATTTACTATTACCCTCTGTGTCCTATTCTCCAGCCAATTCTTTACCCAGGTTATCATATTGGGACCCACTCCCAGGCTGGCTAACTTGTATATTAATCTTTTGTGTGGGACTGTGTCAAATGCCTTGCTATAGTCTAGGCAGGCCATGTCCACAGCCCTTCCCTGATCTACTACTTTGGTCACCCAGTCAAAGAAATCTATTAGATTCGTCTGGCATGACCTTCCTGCTGTGAATCCATGCTGCCTTGGGTCCTGTGCCCCTCTGGCCTCTAGGTACTTGACAGTTCTTTCCTTCAGAAGTGATTCCATCATTTTCACAATCACTGAGGTTAAACTAACAGGTCTGTAGTTTCCTGCTTCTGCCCTGCTCCCACTTTTGTGAAGGGGAATCACATCTGCCCTCCTCCAGTCCTCAGGTACCACCCCATCCTTCCATGATTTGTTAAAGAGGGTAGTCAGTGGTGTCACTAGTTCTACCCTTAGTTCTTTTAGAATTCTGGGATGAATCCCATCAGGCCCCATTGCTTTGTCCACCTTCAGTTTTAAGAGTTCTTTCAGAATCCTTTCTTCTGTAAATGGGCTGGTATCAACTTCTGTATCCAGAGTGTTTCTATTGTTTGTTTAGGTACCTCCCCTCTTCATTTGTAAATACTGAGCAAAATATTTGTTTAGTATATCTGCTTTTCACCGTCACCTCTGCCCCCTCCCCTTTATTAAGCCTCACTATCCCCCTTAGTCTTCCTTCAACTCCCTGATGTACCTATAAAAGGTTTTATCCCCCTTCTTAACTGAGCTGGCTATGTTTTCCTCGGTTCGGGCCTTTGCTGTTCTGACTGCCTTCCCAGCTTCCTTTTGTTTTAACTGATACAATTCTCTGTCTTGCTCCTTCTGTGATTCCTTGTACTTTCTGAATGCTTTCTTTTTCTCTTGAACCTTCACTGCTACCTCCTTTGAGAACCACAGTGGTTTCTTACACCGTTTTGTTTTATTTGCTTCACACAGAGGCTTGTTACCTCTGTGATGGCAGTTTTTATTATTGCCCATTGTTCTTCCTCCTCTCCTTCCTGCCCATTTGCTAGTGCATTCCTTAGGCACTCACCCATTTTGGCAAAGTCAGCCCTCCTGAAGTCCAGTACTTTTGCCTTTGTATGACTTGACTCTATTGCTGTGTTTATTGTGAACCATACTGTTCGATGGTCGCTAGGTCCCAGATGGCTACCCACTTCTACATCTGTGATCCTCTCTCCATCTCCATCTGAGAGAACCAGGTCTAAGATTGCTCCCTCTCGAGTGGGTTCCAATACTAGTTGTCTAAGGCATGCCCCCTGTAGGGCATCTAGAATAACCCCACTCTTAGAAATGGCTGCTGCAACTGTACTGCACTGCAATTTCACCATCCTCTACTAATAAGGAATTATATACCTTTCCCAGGACAGATACCAACTGACACCCGAAGAGCTTACAGAACTCCGCTGGGCAGCCATCCATTTCTGGGCACTTCCCTGTCTTAAGTCTGGCTATTTCGGCTGCTATTTCACATTCTTTTATAGGCGAAATCAGCCTGCTAGTTTCCTCCTCTTCAACCTGTGGTAACTGCAACTCCTCTAAGTATTTGGCTATCTTTTCTGCCTCTGGTGGAATACCCATCTGGTACAGTTCCTGATAAAAGTCAGTAAAGATATCCGCTATGTCCACTGTATCAGTCTTGCAGTGACCTGTATATGGCTGTTTGATTTTAGTTATAGTAGCTTTGGCCTTTTTCTGCCTCAATCTGCTGGCCAGTAATCTTGATGCCCGAGGTCCCCCCTAGTAATACTTCTGCTTGAGGTATAACATATTTTGTTCTATCTTATATTCTAAAATCGAATTTAGGGATCTCTTAATTACTTGCACCTCTTTTTCTTTTTTGGCGTCATATTTCTCTTTTAGAGAGCGCTCTAGCTCCTTTATTTGTGTAACCCCTAGATGGCGCTATCCCAGGGGCTACTACCCCTGCCTGATTTGCCACTAACAGGTTGAGGGGCCTGGATCCAATGGCGGGTGCCTCCACCCAGAGGTCAGGGTTTGCAATAGTTAAACTAACTTGGTCACAGCCCTCTGGGACACTGTAACCCCTTTCTTCCCACTAGTGGCCCACACAATATATCAAATTACCTTCACAGTATACACTTACCCCAGGACTGGTTCCGGCACTGGGACCTCCTGTGAAATGAGATACAGTGCAACAATCACAGTACAAGTACTTTAACATAGACAAATACCTCCAGGCAGTATAACTTTGCTGAAACAAGCAGCTCTGATTTATTGGGGGATATAACAAGGACAGGAAATCAGGTTAATTAGCTTATCACTCTAATAATCTACCTATGGCTCTGTGCACAGGCCCATCCCTACCCAGTTACTGTCCCTGGGTACCCAAGCCCTAGTGGCTAGTCCAAACCGTGGCAGCTGGTAGGGGCCCTTTCACACAGTGAAAAGAAAAATTAGTTTAAACAGTCAGCAGTACAGTGATTCCAGTTGGATTTAATGTGGAATTCAACAGGAGCGACCCTGAATTAGTACTCACGACCTCCAAACAAGATAGGGTCCTTCAACGTCAGCAGGGCTACTCTTGAGCTCCACGAAACTCTTCACACATTTATATGGTAAAAGAAAGTACTATACCAGATAGGCTGCTTCTATCCCGATCAGGATACTGCACAATACCGGGAGAACACACAGCAGATTCAGTTCCAGACAGACCGAATGTAATTCAACAATTTTTCCAGTCTTCTACAGGGTGAGCCTGGTTTCTACTCTTCAGAGATCCTTTGATTCTTTTCACAGGACGGATTCAGTCTAACAAGCAGTTACACAAGCTGCAGACTGGAACTCTGGGCCTTACTACACGTTTTTTGACTAAAACTGCACACTGAAAAAGCACAGGGCTCCTTCCTTCTTCACTGCCAAAGCTCAACTGAAACTCCAACCGACAAAACCGGCACTTCCTTTGAGTTCCTCCCAGTTCTTGACTGGATTGGCTGTCACTCACAATAGACTGCTGCTGTTGGTCCAAAAAGGCACTGAAGTCTAAACTACATCTCCCAGAGTCACTGCCCATACAATCCTCTTGTGGCTGGCTCAGATTATGAGTCCAAGTTCTGATTCGTCCAAGGCACCATTTTAGAGCTAGCTTACCCCACACTGATTGGTCCAGTTCAGCAGTTCAAACCAGAATGGGGAACTAGGCAGACACTGTTCTGACTGCAAAAGAAAGCAGGTTAGACAAACTATAATTTCATTATCACTCTAAATGGTTTCTGGCAAACAGTTACATCTTTCAGATAGGTTCCTTTGCACCCTAGTGACTGCAAAATGGAGTGAATTGGCAGCAGCTTGAGTGGTACTCAATCAAAGAAACACACAGTCCCCCATACAAACTAATTATGTCTGCAAGCAGACAGCTCTTAAAGAGACAGTACCAGAGGCTCTAAAAACACTCACTGATAAGTGGCTTAAACGCCAAACACCATTCAGGCTTGGAGCATTCAAGCAAGCTCCTGAAGTCTTTTGGGAACCCCATTTGCAGGGGGTTACATTTAGCTTGTCAGAGCTGTTCTGTGGGCTTCTTTCTCTCTCTATATTGTGCTGCCTTTGAGATAAGGTCCCCCCTGAGAACCGCCTTTATTGTATCCCATAGGGTAGAGGGGTTGACCTCAGCAGTGTCATTATGCAGTAAGATATCTTTGATCATTTCCCTCACTGATTCCTGATCTTCCTTTTTCTGTATTAAGGCTAGGTTAAGGCACCATAATGTCCTTTTCCTGCTTTGTCCTAGCTGTAATTGCATTAGCAGGGGTGCATGGTCAGAGAGATAAATCTCCCCTATTTCAATTTTCTTTAACAGATCTATATTTTCCTTCGATATTAAACAGTAATCTATTCTGGTATACATTTTATGTACTGCAGAGAAAAAGGTATAATCGCTACGCTGACCGTGAAAATCTCTCCATGTGTCTAAATATCCTAACTCCATCAGGAGCTTGTTAACCTTAGAGGCCACTCTCCTATCCGACCTGAGAACCCCAGAGGATGTATCCAAATAATCATTTAATGCTAGGTTCGAATCTCCGCCTATAATTACAGTTCCCTCCACCCACTCTGTCAATTTCATGCAGTCTCTCCTGTAAAAATTATAATCTAAACCCAGGGGGGCATAGATTGAGGCTAATGTAATTATTTGGCCATTGTAAACCCCTTTCAAAGCTGCCAAGCAACCCTCCGCGTCCACTATATAGCCCGTAGTTTCAAAGGGCACATTCTCCCTCACCAGGACCACAGTTCCCCTGTGGTAACCCCCTTGAAATGTGGAAGCCACTACCTGAGAGAATCCAAATTTGTTTAATGTATCATGTTCAGGTGAGGAGAGGTGTGTCTCCTGGAGCATGCAAAATTGTGCTCCGGACTTCTTGACGTAGCTAATGATTTTACTTCGCTTAACTGGGTTTGTTAGCCCATTAACATTAAAGGAAAGAATGACAGTATTTGTCTTAGCCATTTACATCTGTGTTGGATTTCCTACATAATTATTCCAGGGCAGAGTGGAGAGTGACCTCTGAGGGGGTGAGAGCACAGCAGTAGAACAAACAGCAGTCCTTAAAAAGTACAACGTGGTTATAAGTAAAATAACAACATCTATAACTATAACATCTATAACTAAGCCGGTTAAAACTATCTTGTACCAGCATAACATTGTATATATACCAACAAGGAACCTTTTAATAGGAAATTAACTTGGAACTTCCAAGGAAGAAGGCCTGGCTATGCGAGGCCTTTTTGCCCTTCCCAATAGTTGGGGAAGTGGCAGAAAGGGGATATTGTATTTCCCTATTGAAAGGGACCCCTTTCCTGAGTCCAAACCGAAGTGGTAGGGCTCAAGATACAGTGAAGTACCAGCGGACCAGTACGTGCTAGAGTTCACTGAAGACAGTTGTTTTTGCCACCCTCCCAGCTGACCCACTCTCTTTTTTACTATCATTTAGTCTCATAGAGAAGGTATGGCGATTATCCCCTCTTCTCCTCCATGAGATTCCCACATTTATCCCTCAAAACCAAAAACCAATAAGAAGCAATGTTCCTTATTTAAGTATCTAATCTGAGTTTTTTCATCCATTACAAACTATTACATTCCCCTATTATAACAGGGCTGCTAATTTTAAGCTGTCTATTATTTCTTTTGGGCTCTTCTTGAGAGCGATATATTCCTTTCCCATCTCTCTCTCTCTCTCTACCCCTCCTTCCTTCTGTCTTAATCCCACAGCTGTTGTTTTAAATTAAAGCTTTCTCTTCAACCAGGTATCCCACATAAAAGTATCCGTCATAAAGTGGATCAGTATTTCCTGGGCGCCCTTAATTAACTGCAGAGGGAGGTAGATGAGAACTTCATTTAGCACATTTAAAGTCCATATTACCTAGTTGTGCCTGTTCTGCAAAGTTAGCAATGATTTTATTTTGTATACGTGGGTGAGAACTTCTTAGTAACCTCAGTTCAGCTAAAGGAGGAATCGCTCACCATCTTACGACTCACTCGAGACATGACTACATGAGACGCAGAACAGACCTCCCCCTTCAACGTTCGTCTTCCTCGCCTTCATCGCTGTCCATGTTTCCTGGTAATTTTTTCATTAGGTCTAGTAGCAGTGAAGTTGTATGTGTGGTGAACTGACTGGAAACTTGTTTCCGCCTCTTAGAAGAAAAAATTACTCACCTTAGTAATGTTGTTTCTTCTAGTGGAGTCTTGCTGTATTCTGACATATGCAGTTAGGTCCTGCCTTTCAACTGCCCCGGAGAACAAAGAGTTAAACTTTCCATGGCCTGCATGGAATGTTCACCGCGAGCTCGGTTGAAGCCCCTGTCTGCTGTTGTTTAAACTCCAACCGTCAGATCTTTACGAGCAATACTCACTAGAAGTTCTGTGTGGAAAATGTACAACTCAAACTAGCCAACTGGCAACTATATTTATATAAAAGGGTTTCTTGGTTTCAAAGCAAAGACATAAGTTAGGAAACCCAAAAAACAAAACACATCCCAAAACACAACACTCACCCAAAATAAAGGAGGGTGAAAAGGACACCCTAGGTGCCAACACTGCTCCTGCCCACCCACATCCCAAAACTAGGTTCTGGCAAGGGAGGCGGGGAGGTCAGAATACACAAGACTCCATTAGAAGAAACAACATTACTAAGGTGAGTAATTTTTTCTTCAAACAACATGAAGTCTTGCTGTATTCTGACATATGCAGACTACCAAGCAGTACCTCCATGGAGGAGGGACAGAACCTACTTTGGAAACAGGCTCTGAAGTACTGCTGTGCCAAACCGAGCATCACTCCTAGCCTGGATATCCAGAGAGTAATGCTTGGTGAATGTATGGACTGTTTTCCAGGTGGCTGCTTGACATATTTCTAAGATAGGAATATCCCTGGCAGCAGCCAGGGAAGCAGCTGTACCTCTAGTAGAGTGAGCCCTCAGGCCTGAAGGTGGAATTCTACCCAGTTTTTCATAGCAGAATTGTATACAAGAACCAATCCACCTGGCAACAGATCTCTTAGTGGCAGGTTTGCCCTTACCAACCTCTCCATACGTGAGGAACAACTGGAGGGACTCAAACCTGTGACCCTAGGTGCACTCTATGTAGTAGCTAAGGGCCCTTTTAACATCTAAGCTGTGCAGCCTCCTCTCTCCAGAGGAGGAATGGTCAGTGATGAAAACAGGGAGAGACATAGACTGGTTGAGGTGGAAATCTGAAACCACTTTAGGCAAAAACTTTCTGTTAGTTCTTAGGACCACTTTATCTCTATGGAAAGAGATGAAATCAGGCTCCACTGACAGGGCTTGCAATTCACTGATACGCCTGGCAGAGGTAATGGCCACCAAAAACACAGTTTTCCAAGTCAAGTACTTAAGCTCTGCAGAGCACAAAGGCTCAAAGGGAGGTTGCATAAGCTGAGCAATGCAAACATTAAGGTCCCAAGCAGGAGCAGGGTCCCTAAAGAGGGGACTGGTGTGCAGCAATCCCTTGAAGAACTTACAAAACACAGGATGGGCTGACAGAGGAGAAGGCTTGCCTACTGACAGGAAAGCAGAAACAGCTGCCAAATGCACTTTAAGTGTAGCTGGCCTAAGGCCTAGGCCATTGAGATGGACCATATAGTCCAGAACTGTAGGCAACCCAGCAGAATCTGGAGAAATATTCTTCTTAGAACACCAAATAGTGAACCTTTTCCATTTGGAATTGTAAGTCTTTCTGGTGGAAGGCTTTCGAGAAGCCTTAAGGATATCCAGAACCCCTTGGGAAAGATGCAGGTCAGCAAACTCTAACTCTTCAAGAGCCATGCCTTGAGATTGAGAGACCGAAGGTTCAGGTACCAAATCCTCCTCTGAGAGGATGTCAACAGGTTGTAATTCCTGGGAAGAGACAGGGGAAGGTGGACTGTTAAGGACCACAACAGGGGGTACCAGGGTTGTCTGGCCCAGTCTGGAGCAATCAGAATCACTTTGCATGGCTGTGACCTTATCTTGACTAACACTTTGAACAGGAGAGGGAAGGGGGGGGGAGCATACAGAAATTTCCCTTCCCAATTCAGGATCAGAGAATCCAGGGTGACTGAGCCCAAGACTGGGGGTCTGCAACAGAAGAGAGGAAGTTGGTGATTGTCTGGGGCTGCAAAAAGATCTATCTGTGGAGTGCCCCATCTCGAGAAAATCACTTTCAAAACTAGGGGATCTAGGGTCCATTCGTGATGGCCCTGGGATATTCTGCTCATAGCATCTGCTAGGACATTGTCCTTCCCTGAGAGGTGAACTGCTATCAGAGAGGTTTGCAGGGAATAGGCCAGGGACCACAACTTCATTGCTTCTGTGCACAAGGCCGTAGAATGAGTGTCTCCCTGCTTGTTGATGTACCACATGGTGGTGGTGTTGTCTGTTCTGACCTGGACCACCTTGTTCTGTACAGATTTGGAAAAGGCTTGCAGTGCCAGAAACACTGCTCTGAGTTCCAAGAGATTGATGTGAAGCAGAGATTCCTGAGGTGACCACAGCCATTGGGTGGTAAGATCCCCCAGATGGGCTCCCCAGCCCAGCAGGGAAGCATCTGTGCTGAGTATCACCGAATGAGACTGAGTGACAAAAGGAACTCCTTGTCTCAAATTGTCCTGATCCTGCCACCATTGCAAGGCCTGGATCAGGATTCGAGTCACTGGGACTAGTTTGGTAAGGGAATCCTTTTTTTGGGACCAGAAGGCTTTTAAGTGGAACTGATTGTCCCTCATCTGGAATCTTGCTCCCTGGACCACTGCTGTGGAACCTGCCATGTGGCCCAGAAGCTGAAGGAAATGCCTTGCTGTTCGAGACACCTGTAGGGTGAATGAAGAGGCCAGTTGCATAAGGGTCCTTGCCCTGTCCAGGGGAAGGAAGGCTCTTGCCCTTATTGTATCCAGCTCCACCCCTATGAAGGTGAGGAGCTGTACTGGCTCGAGAACCGACTTTGGAAGATTGAGAATGAAGCCTAAGGAAGTGAGCACTTGCTGAGTTATTTGCAAATGTGACTTGACTTGGTCTGGAGACTGACCTACTATGAGCTAGTCGTCCAAGTATGGGAAGATGGAGATCTTTTTTCTCCTTAGGAAAGCAACCACTACTGCCAGGCACTTTGTGAAAACCCTTGGGGCTGATGTTAGGCCAAAGGGCATTGCTCTGAATTGATAGTGACCTGAGGGCAACTCGAACCTGAGGCACTTTCTGTGGAAGCACCTGATGGAAATGTGAAAATAGGCATCTTTGAGGTCCAGGGAGGCTAGCCAGTCCCTTGGCCTTAGAGAGGGAAGGATTATTCCCAGAGTCACCATTTTGAACTTTGGTTTTAAAAGGTGTGTGTTCAGATATCTTAGGTCCAGGATGGGCCGCCATTCTCCTGTCTTTTTTGGGGGTTAGGAAGTACCTGGAGTACAATCCTTTGCCCTTGTGTAGGGTGGGAACCCTCTCTATAGCTCTGAGAGCTAGGAGGAAAGAAACCTCTGCCTCTAAGGCAAGGGTCTCTGTTGGATTTGCAGGTGGAAAGGATCTGGTTCTCATCTTGGGAAATTTTTTTGAAGCTGAGAACCAGTCCCAGGCTTACTACTTCCAGGACCCACTTGTCTGATGTCAAAGACTTTCAGTCCTGGACAAAGTAAGCCAGCCTGCCCCCTACTGGTATTGGAGAATTGGCCCGGGCAGACCCATCAGGGTGTCTGCTTGGCAGGGGCTTTAGGCTGAGGGGTGGATGCAGGCCTGCTCATCCCCCATCTGCCTCTCCCTCTAAAGAACCCCTCTGAGAATAAGAAGAGGAGGCCTAAGCTTGGTAAAAAGGCCTTTGGAAAGACCTGCGCCTGCCCCTGGACTGCTGCCTTTGAGGAGTGGCTTGCCTTTCTTTGGCCTGAGCACTCCTGTAAGTGGTCTTGTACTCGTCCATCTTTTTCATGTAGTTCTCTGTCTGCTCCCCAAACAGAGAATTACCAATAACAGGGAAATCCATGGCCTTAGCGTGGGTATCCTGTGATAGGCTAGTACATCTGAGCCAATCCATCCTCCGAAGAGCCACAGATGTAGCCATGACTCTTGATGAAACATCACTGTAGTCCACAGTGGCATGAAATTGCACTTTGGATGCCTCAATCCCATCTGCAGCCACCTGCTCCAGTTCCTTGACAAGCTGGTCAGGGGCCTGTTTAGCCAGAGCCAGCACAGTGTCCAACCTGGACTTCTGGTATCTAGCTGTGTAGGCCATATAGTTAGCCTGCCTGAGTCCCAAAGATGCTGCCATGTACTGTTTCTTTGCCATGGCATCAGTCCTCCTAGAGTCCTTATCTGGGGGGTGTGATGCCAAGGGGATATTTGCCTTATCACAGGCAGCAGCCTGCACTACCCCAACATGGCTGCATTGCTGGCAAAGGAACTCCGTGTCTGAGCCTGAAAGAGTATACCTCTTGTCCATTCGTCTGTCCACAGGAGGTATGGAATTAGGAGTCTTAAGAATTTTATGCGTCTGTTTCCCAAAGGATTTGTGGAGGGGAATAGACAGTCTCCTGGACTCTGGGATGTCTATCATTTCAACAAAATCAGGCTCCTCCTGATCCTCTACTGCTTCTTCCATAGGAAGCTGGAGGGTTTCAGCCACTTTTTTGTAAAACATAAAGTGAGAAGGGGACTCAGAAAGCCTAGGAGGAGAAACACCCGAAGGTCTGTCTGGGGAGATGTCCGGGTCAATAGGCACATCCAGACTCTCATACTCACCATCATCATCCTCATACTCTTCCCTCCTCCTTATCTGGCTCATAAAATTCTTCCAAGGTGTAATCCGGAACCGGGGGAACAGACCGAACCGAACCCCTGCCAGATGGTGCTGGTTCGGCCAGAACCAAAGTAAGCGATTGCACTATTCTTATCACCTTGACTATCTCATCGGCGGTTGGAGTATGAATTTCTGGGTCCGAACCGGACGATTTATCTTTCCTTTTTACCGGAACCGACTCCTCAGAATCGGCTCTCCTTTTGCCCGAAGAAGTATTGCCCTGGTCAGAGGGCACTCCTTCTGGTTTGGTCGGAAATGAACCGGGCTGGCCATCCGGGTCAGCGGACTTCTCGGCCTCCCTTTCCCTCAGTCTACCTAATTTCTTTTCCAGGGTAGCTTTGGAAAAATTCTTACAAATTTGGCAGTCTGCATCGAGGTGGTCAAACCTCAGACAATAAACACAGGTGGTGTGGGAATCAGCCTTAGCAAAGACTTCCCCCCACACACACTGCAGTGTTGAAACCCAGTGGGCCTGTTTTTTTTCCTAGGTTTCTCAGACACGGCCAGTCCTAACCAAAACATACCCTTTTTTCGGCAATCCGCCAGGCAAGACTCCCCTATCGGTTCCTGACCATGTCACAGGTCTTGGAAAAAAACGTAATAAAATCTGTCTTTTTTAGAACCGATACAGACCGGTTACCACACTCTAAGTAAATACACAACTTTTTTACCTGAAACTGATCAGTTCAACCGAACCATTCCACAATTTACAAGTTCCACACAGAAATGATAAAGAAAACCTATCTAGTACTCATGGTACCACAGACAGAGACTTAAACCGACAGAACGGTAACAGCAATTCGGTGGAAACCAAGCGAAAAAACGACACTTTAACTGACTTTTTTGAACCGAGCAAAGGAGAAATCTCCAGAGCGACTGTTCAGTGAGGCGGAGTAAAGAATCTGACGGTTGGAGTTTAAACAACAGCAGACAGGGGCTTCAGCCAAGCTCGTGGTGAACATTCCATGCTGGCCATGGAAAGTTTAATTCTTTGTTCTCCGGGGCAGTTGAAAGGCAGGACCTAACTGCATATGTCAGAATACAGCAAGACCTCATGTTGTTTGAAGGAACTTTTTCCCAGAGCCCCTCCAACTTCCTCCGTTTCTGTGATGGCGGTCTTAAAGGGGCAGGGGGATCCAGACCATGTTTCAAAAGGGCTACATAAGCTGCGCCGAATCATACACCTTGGACCCTTCCTTCCAATGAATTCTAAAGCAGCGAAGGGCGCTTGAAATTTTATTTGTTTTTCCTCAGGAGTTTTAGTATTCGACTGTATTCCAGGCGCTGCTTTTGGATAATGGTGGGTGCCTGATCGAAAAATAATCTCGATTCCAAATATTTAACTTCTTTTTGCCATGCATGTCGGAGAATGTCTTCCTTTGTTCAGTAGCTGCTGAATTTTATTATAACTGATCTAGGACGTGCTGCTTCATCTTTCGCCTGGGCATTAACGCTTTATGTGCACGCTCAATTCTCAGTTCGTAAGTAGCTGGCAGCTGCAGTACGTCCTTCAGTAAGTTTGTGATGAATTGGACATTAGGCCTGTCTCCGCTCCCTCCTTCAATCCATATATCCTCAAATTGTCACACCTAGAACGACTTTCAAGGTCAGTACATTTATTTTCAAGATCTGTGATAAGGTGACATAAGGCGCGTACTGTTTGACCTATATGAAAAATGTTATCTTTGGCCTGAGAAATACGGTCTTCCGACTCTTGTACACTGCGTTCCACCTGTTGCATATTTTGGTTCAGCTGGTGGAACTCTGCCTTATTTTCCACTCGCATTTCCTTGATCTCAGGTGAGCCTGTCCATCTCCTCATCCGTGTCATAGGCTGCAGCTTGGTCCGCCATGCGGATTGAGCTCACCGCGTTGTTCAGTGCAGCATTTTGGACACCCGTAACTTCTTTGTCCCCTTTTGATTTCTGTGAATGGAATCAGGCTCCTTTTTCTTTAGCAGTAGCTCCACTTGACATTTGGCTTCTTTTTTAAACCAAAAATCAGTTATTTGTCGGTTTTAGAGAGGGATTTCCAGCAGGTCGGCTAGGGAGCTAGGTTCTCAGCTGCGTGCCTGATCCGTGGCGGAACCAGAAGTCCTATTCCTACCCCTCCTGTCCACTCCCTTAGGCACTATGACACACACCTTGGTCATCCCGTGGGTGTCCACTTCTAGTGGTCAAGCATCCTTCAGATACTGGATGCCCAAACTATGGAACTCCTCCGCCTGCCATCAGGCATATGCCCCAGACTAAGCACTTCAGCTATCTTGTCAATTCCCATTTCACGTCATCTTGTGCCTGCGGGTAATATGTGGCTAATTTTAACTTACAAACAGTTATAGGGTTTACAGTCTCCTATGTAGTTAATTTTGGACCTTCCGCATGCTCGCATTGCCTGCTGCTTTTGTATTATTTATTTTTTCCCACTGCTCCTGATATTTTTGCTCAAAACTGGTGTTAAACAACTCTACATATATTGCTTTCTGTATACTAGCTTCCTGTTAAGCATGTACTTTATTACCCTCTATATGCAAATTTATTGGTTGTTTACTGCCTTATGTATGTACCATTCCCTCCGCCCTTCCCACAGGACGCACCTGGAATCGAGTACTATTGCTCAGTGTGTCTTCCTGGTAAAACTTTTAAATAAATAAATAAATAATGTGAAGATGAGCCAAGGGCACCGTGAACAATGATGGTGCCATGAGACCCAGCATCCACTGCATCAAGAGAGCTCGGACTGAGTCATTCTCTTTGATGATGCGAGCCATCTAGAAAATATCATTCCTCCTGTCCTCCGGGAGGAAGGCCTTTGCGTTGGAGGTATCCAGGAGGGCTCCTATGAAGAGGAATTGCTGAGAGGGCTGTAGCTGCGATTTTTCCATATTCAACATAACTCCCATAGATGTGAGGAACCTGGAAGCTGTGGTCACTGCTTCCTGTGTCCCTTGTCTGGAGGAGCTTGCTAGGAGCCAGTCGTCCACATATGGGATAACTTGAATTCCGAGTTTCCTTAGATGCGCTGTGAGGACTGCAAAGCACTTCTTAAAAACTCACGGCGCCGAGGACAGCCCAAAGGGCAGTACTCTGAAATTATAGTGCTGACCTAGGGCTACAAATCGAAGATACTTGTGGTGGCTTGGGTGGAATATGTTGGTAGGCATCCTGCATGTCCAGGGAGGCCAGACAATCATTTTGAGGAATCAGAGGTAGAAGCATACTGAGTGATATCACCTTGAATTTTTCTTTGAAGAGAAACTTGTTTAACTTCCTTAGGTCTAGAATAGGGTGCATACCACCTGTTTTCTTTGGGACTAGGAAGTAGTGGGATGAGAAACCTGTGTTCCGTTGCTTGTGCGGAACTATGTCTACTGCCCTGTTGTTCAGAAGGCCTTGAATCTCGGAAGCAAGGAGGTCTGACTGAGTAACTGACAGCCTGGGCTGTCATTTGGGTGGATGATCCAGAGTAGTATCTAAAAAATTTAGAGAATAACCCTCGAGAATTATACTGAGAACCCATTTGTCTGAAGTGACTGACTTCCACTGATTAACTGAGTCAGACGTCCCCTACTGCAGAATAAGAGTCCCCCTCAGATAGCTGAGGAGAGACCTGGGCTGAAATATCAGCGGGTGGCACTAGGTGCTTTTGGGCCCTGTGCCTTCTGCTGCATTTTCTTTTGTGGCTGAGGGTCTTGGTTTTTGTTGAAGCCCCCTCTGCCTTTACCACGAAAAGACTGACGGTTATGAAACTGCTGGCAGTTCCCGCCCCTTTGGGGGGCAGCAGGGACCGGTCTGGCCATTTTGATAGCCGTCCCAGTTTTCTGTGTGGCCTCGAGTGCCTGCTCCACCTGTGGGCCAAACAGATAAGCCCCATCAAATGGTAAATACATGACTCTTTGCTGGGCATCATTTGTGAACCCCGAGTTTCATAACCATGAGTGGTGTCGGGTGCATATCCCAGCTACTGCTGACCTAGAAGCAGTGTCAAAGGCATCCCCAGCAGCCTTAAGTTGCTGATTATTGGACTCAGTACCTCTAGTGATAGTATGGAGAAGCTCTGATATAACGTCCGACTCAAGGAGAGTCTCCATAGTGGCTTTTAGCGACTGCCAGAGGGTATACTCATATTGTGAGAAATAGCCCTGGTAGCTAACAATACATACCTAGAGTAGCAGTGGCAAAGCTACGCCTCCCAAAGTGTCAATCTTACCAGATTCTTTGTTTACTGGATGAGCTGTAGACTCCTGAGGGAAAACGGCTTTGTCATTTTCTGCCAAGACCACTATGGCGTCAGCAAAAGCTTAAGAGGCCGGGATTGGTTGATCCTTAGGGGGGGCATACTTCCTGTCTATGGACTTAGCCATGGAAGGAATAAGCGCCAGACTGTCCCACACCATTTGTGAGAGAGGGATCTCCGGGACATGCAGATATTGAAGGTGCAACAGCTTCCCTGGATCAACCTCCAAAGTCTGGAGAGAGAGAGAGGATAGAATTCATATTCTTCAGTAGAAACTTAAAAGACAGGTCCTCAACCAGAAGCTCTGCTGAAGTAGAGGGCTTACTTCCCACTCCCAGAGATGAATCTTCATCAAAGTCATCTCCTAATCGTATATCAGGACCAGGCTCAATGTCGTCTCCTACTAGTCCAGGAAGGATAGTATATAAAGGAAAAGGAGGAAAGAGAGCAGAAGGAGGCGCTCCTCGAATCAGAATCAAGAACGCCGGCACCCAAGGTGGCGCCGGCTCTGAAAATGGCGCTGGTGCCGGGTGCGGCGCAGCCAAGACCAGAGCTGAAGGTGACACTGCAATGAGCACTGTGCGAGCGCCCTGAGACCCCAACCCAACTCCCAGTGCAGCCAAGGATGAAGATCTGAAAACATGAGTAGGAGAAAATGGCACCTGTGCTGGCCCCTGCGCAGCAGCCATGTGATGGGGAAAGCACAAGAGCGTGGTGTCGACGGCACCGGAGAAGGTGCCGCTGCAACTAGTTTGACTTCCAACCAGCCTTGCCTATGGGAGTTCAAAGCCCCTAGGCCCAAAGGCCCAGGGGTCGACTTGCAGGCTTGGAAAGTCGGGACAACTGCCAAACCCACTGCTCCATAAAAGCGCCCAATGTTGAAACTGCTCAATCAGAGGACCCCCCCAAGGGGCAGGGAGGGACTACTGGAGTTGAGGATGTCGGTCACTAGGAATGGAAGCTGCAGGTGACCCCGATAGAGTTTACAGTTGGCCTTCTGTCCCCGTTACTGATGATCGACATGCAGACATACCAGAATGCGACCTCGAGTGGTACCATTTCTTCTTCGACAGGTGGGACAAAGAAGAACTCGAGGTCAAGTGGTGCAGAGTTCTTGACAAAGATCAAGAACGGGCCCGCTTTCTTTGTGCTTCGGAGGACCACCTTCCTCCCAAGCACCAGACTGCCCGATAGTTAGACCCCATATAGGGAGCGGCAGACTGGACCCAGCTCTGCTAAACGCAGCTTTCATGAGAAGTCTCCCTACCATCACCGGCCCCATTCATGGTTGACTTCATTGAAGGCAGACTGAAGAGAATGTCTGTTTTCTTTCAAAGAAAAACTTTTTTACTAAATAGATAAATACTACAAATCAAATACTGAATGACTAAGCTGCTGTCGTATAGGCGTGAAGATTTGACTCCTGGTGAGTGACGACATCATCATTGAAGAACACTCGACAGTGGGAAAAAAAGAACTGAGGCGTTGGAGGGTCGACGCCGAGGTAGCCCATATGGCGCAATCCAGTCTCGCGGCACTGCTCCACGCAGCCCTACCTCGACGCCGGCCCTCCTGAAGATTTTTGGTTCCCACTCGGTCCTAGTGACCCCGGCATGGTCCCATTAGTGTGAATGAGTGGTGGAGACTTTATGTCGAGGAAGATCAGTATATACACAGAAATACATTGGCAAACAAAAGCTAACTTGATTTCAAGGTTGAAAAAATTACTCACCATAGTAATCTTATTTCTTCCAAAGGAATCTAACTGTATTCTGACTTATGCAGTATGGGCTCACCATAGGACTGCCCCGGAGCCAAAATGGTTAATAGAACCTATGTAATGGAATGCTAGGCTCGAGCTCGGTTTTCAAACCACTGTCCCTGGTAAAGAGTTCTAAACCATCAGATTCTTACGAAGCATGCACCAAAACTTATCTAACTAAGCACTACTATTAACAACTGATTCCCTATTTTAATGAATAAACATTTTTTTATCCCCTTAAAGGTTTGAACTGGCACCACTAAGACTCAAGTCACAGATGCCCAAGAGAAAAAACATACCCACAGGTTTGCCACACACTAATACAGCTGGAGTGCAGTGACCCTAGGTTCACAGTTGGGGAGGAAGGGAAGGTGCTCAGACTACAGTAAGATTCCCTTGGAAGAAATAAGATTACTATGGTGAGTAATTTTTTCTTCAAACCCCAGGAAATCTTACTGTATTCTGACTTATGCAGACTACCCAAGCAGTACCTTGGAGGTGGGCTAGAACCTACCTAGAAAATGAGCCTGCAGGACTGCTGTACCAAACATGGCATCCCTCTGGCCTGAACATCCAAACAATTATGCTTGGTGAAGGTATGGACCATTTTCCAAGTAGCTGCTTTGCATATATCAGATAGGGAGCTATCCCTAGCAGCTGCTAAAGAGGCTGCTGTGCCCTAGTGGAATGGGCCTTGAAGGCTGCAGGTGGCTGCTTGCCCACTTTGCTGTAGCAGAACTGAATACAGGCTATACTCCATCTTGCAATGGATCTTTTTGTGGCTAGTTTCCCTTTTCCCACCTCTCCATAGGTGAGGAAGAGCTGAGATTGATCCTGTCTATGAGTCTTTGTATGGTCAAGATAATAGCTAATTGCCCTTTTTACATCTAGGCTATGCAATCTGCGTTCACCTGGAGTAGAGTGATCAGTGAAAAAGACAGGTAGTGTGATGGACTAGTTAAGGTGGAACTCTGATACCAGCTTAGGTAGGAATTTTCTATTAGTCCTCAAGACAACTTTTTCTCTATGGATGGCAATGTAACCAGGATCTGTAGACAAGGCCTGAAGCTCACTGATCCTTCTGGCAGAAGTCATGGTAACTAGGAATACTGTCTTCCAAGTCACATACCTGAGGTCTGCCGAAGACTTGGGTTCGAAGGGAGGCTGCATGAGCTGGGCAATGCAAATATTGAGGCCCCACATAGGGGTTGGTCCCCTAAGTGGAGAATGCAAATGTAGCAATCCCTAAAAATAAATTATTAAATACTGGGTTAGAGACTAGGTAAAACCTCTTACCTGCAAACAAATAACCTGAGGCAGCTGCCAAGTGCACTCTCAAAGTAGAGATCCTTAAGCCAGAAGAATGGAGATGTGCTAAATAATCCAGAACTATAAGCAAACTGGCTTGGTTTTGATCCAGGCCCTTGCCTTGGCACCAAATGGAGAATATTTTCCATTTTGAAGAATAAGTCTTTCTAGTGGAAGGCTTTCTGGAAATGGAATATTTCCATGACCCCTTCTGACAAATGCAAATCTGCATATTCTAAGTCTTCAAGAGCCAGGCCTTGAGCCTGAGGGATTGCAGGCTGGGGTGCATGATCTTGCCCTGAGAGGATGACAGCAGATTGTGTCTCCTGGGGAAGCTGATTGGTTTGACTACTGACATTGATAGTACTAAGGGGTACCAGGGCTACCTGGCCCAATCTGGTTCAATGAGGATCATTGTTGCTGGTTGAGCTCTGAGCTTGTTCAGGACTCTTAGCGGCAAGGGAAAAGGAGGATATGCATACAGAAACCTCCCTGTCCAGTCCAGAAGCAGTGCATCCAAAGGAACTGTGCCCTTAGTGGGGGGGGGGTCTGCAGCAGAACTGTGGTAACTGATGATTGCTCAGAGCTGTGAACAAAGCCACTTCTGGGGTGCCCCATCTCCTGAAGATGGTCTCTAGGACCTGCCTGTTCAAGGACCACTCATGGTGGTTCTCATTTATCCTGCTGAGAGCATCTGCCAGGACGTTGTCCTTCCCTGGAAGATGGACAGCTGAGATGGAACTTCAAGGAATATGCCAAGGTCCACATTTTCATAGCCTTGTGTGCAGTGGAGTCGACCTTGTGCCCCTGCTTGTTTATGTAGTATATGGTGTTGTGTTGTCTGTTCTGACCTGAACCACCTTGCCTTTTACTTGATTTGCAAATGATTGAGACCCAGAACTTCCTGAGTGCCAATAAGTTGATGTGCAGGAGTGATTCCTGCTTTGTCCATGTGCCACATGCTATGTGATACTCCAGATGTGCCCCCACCCCAGGAGGGATGCATCTGTGGTCAGCACCAGTGAAGGGGCTTGTTGCAGGAATGGAACCCCTTGCTTGAGGTTGGCCTTGTCTTGCCACCACTGCAGAGTTTGGAGAAATGCTACTATGACTGGCACTAGCTTTGACAGGTATATCTTTTTTGAAGCCAGTGAACCCTCAAGTGGAACTGAATGTCCCTCATTTGGAACCTGGCTCCTGACACTGTTGCTGTGGATGCTGCCACGTGGCCTAGTAGTTGCAGAAAATGCTTTTGCCGGCCTTGGGACATGTAGCTTGAAGGAATTTACTACCTGAATCAGGTTGTCCACTCTGTCTTGAGGGAGGAAAGCCCTTCCTTGAGTGTGTCCAACTCTGCTCCTACAATTTGAGCAGCTGAACTGGTTCCAGCACAGACATTTTAGGTTCACCAGAAACCCCAATGAATGTAGGGTAACCTGTGTGAGTGTGCCAGTGCCTCTTTCACCTGTTGATGTGACTAACCCACTATCAGCCAGTCATCCAGGTAGGGAAGAAAAAATGACTCACCTTAGTAATGTTGTTTCTTCTAATGGAGTCTTGCTGTATTCTGACATATGCAGTGATATCCAACCTTTGAACTGCCCCGGAGAGGAAAGAGTTAACTTTCCATGCAAGGCATGGAACGCTGAGCTCGAGCCCCCAAACCGCCAGATCTTTACGAGCTATACTCACTGGGCGTCCTGTGTGGAAACTGTAAACTCACGCTAGCCAACTGGCAACTAAATTTAATAAAGGGTTTTTTGGTTCCAAGGCAAAGACTCAAGTCAGGAAACCCAAAAAACAAAACACAACACACACCCAAAATTAAGAGGGTGAGTAAAGGGGGGCACCTCTAGGGTGCCAACACTGTTCCTGCCCACCCACATCCCAAAACCCAGGTTCTGAGAGGGGAGGCGGGGGAGGTCAGAATACAGCAAGACTCCATTAGAAGAAACAACATTACTAAGGTGAGTAATTTTTTCTTCAAACAACATGAAGTCTTGCTGTATTCTGACATATGCAGACTACCAAGCAGCACCTCCATGGAGGAGGGACAGAACCTACTTTGGAAACAGGCTCTGAAGCACTGCTGTGCCAAACCGAGCATCACTCCTAGGCTGGATATCCAGAGAGTAATGCTTGGTGAAAGTATGTACTGTTTTCCAGGTGGCTGCTTGACAAATCTCCAAGATAGGAATATCCCTGGCAGCAGCCAGGGAAGCAGCTGTACCTCTAGTAGAATGAGCCCCCAGGCCTGAGGGTGGGATCCTACCTAATTTTTCATAGCAGAATTGTATACAAGAGACAATCCACCTGGCAATAGATCTCTTAGTGGCAGGTTTCCCCTTTCCAACCTCACCATAAGTGAGGAACAATTGCGCTCTATGTAGTAGCTAAGGGCCCTTTTCACATCCAGGCTGTGCAGCCTCCTCTCCCCAGAGGAAGAATGGTCAGTGAAGAGAACAGGAAGAGACATAGACTGATTAAGGTGGAAATCTGAAACCACCGTAGGCAAAAACTTCCTATTAGTCCTGAGGACCACCTTATCTCTATGGAAAGAGATAAAATCAGGCTCCACTGACAGGGCCTGTAACTCACTTATGCGTCTGGCAGAAGTAATGGCTACCAAGAACACAGTTTTCCAAGTCAAGTACTTAAGCTCTGCTGAGGACAAAGGCTCAAAAGGGAGTTGCATAAGCTGAGCAATGCAAACATTAAGGTCCCAAGCAGGGGCAGGGTCCCTGAAGGGAGGATTGGTATGCAGAAATCCCTTGAAGAATTTACAGAATACAGGATGAGCTGAAAGGGAAGAGGGCTTGCCTGCTGACAAGAAGGCAGAGACAGCTGCCAGATGCACTCTAAGTGTAGCTGGTCTGAGTCCTAAGCTATTAAGATGAACCATATAGTCCAGGACTGCAGGCAACCCAGCAGACTCTGGAGAAATATGCTTCAGAGCACCAAATAGTAAACCTTTTCCATTTGGAGTTGTAAGTCTTTCTGGTGGAAGGCTTTGGAAGCCTTTAGAATATCCAGAACACCTTGAGACAGATGCAAATCAGCAAACCCTAACTCTTCAAGAGCCAGGCCTTGAGATTGAGAGATTTGAGATTCGGATACCAAACCCTCCCTGAGAACATGTTAACAGGTTGTAATTCCTGGGAAGAGACAGGGGAAGGTGGACTGCTAAAGACAGCAAGAGAGGTACCAGGGCTGTCTGGCCCAGTCTGGAGCAATCAGAATCACTTTGCAGAGTTGAGACCTGATTTTGACTAGTACCTTGAACAGGAGAGGGAAGAGGAAGCATACAGGAAAGGAAGATTACATTACCTACCGTAATTCTTGATCTTCTTGGACGAGTCTCCACCACTCATTCACACTAGTGGGATTAGCGGAGGCACAAGACCCATCGAGAACAAACTTTTGCTGGAGGGTCGTAGCGAGAAGCGGCGCCAGCGGACACGGCGCCCACGAGCAGCGGCTCCGGTGATGACCATCTCGGCGATGACCCTCCAACTGCCTCAGTACCTTTTTACCAAGGAGGTGCAGTGCAACTAACGTAAAGTAAACCCAACATTAAAAACGGACATAAGATAGTCCATTATGACCTGTAAGAAGGGTCAGCAAAGAAGTCCTCACGGCCTAAGATTTGAGGGTGAAGACCAATGCAGTGAGCTCCGGGGGATGGAGGGTGGGCGTGTGAATGAGTGGTGGAGACTCGTCCAAGAAGATCAGAGTACGGTGAGTACGTAATTTTCCTATCTTCCTGGACATAGGTCTCCACCACTCATCACACTAGTGGAAGTACTAGCTGATAATCCCCAAAAGGAAGGCAGGAGAGCCAGAGCTCCGCGGCCTAAGATAGAAGCCCATTGAGATAGTTCTGGACGAATGCGGAATGTCGCCTAGCATGAACATCCAGTGCATAGTGCTTAAGAGGTATGCACTGAGCTCCAGGTGGCGGCGTGCATATATCTGCAATTGGAACATTGCAATTTCCGCTAGGGATGTCATGACCGCCTAGTAGAGTGAGCGTACACTCTACCTTCTAATTTAACTTGAGCCATGGAATAGCAATGATGAAGGCATGCCACTAACCATGAAGAGATGCATCTAATAGCGACAGGTTGACCCAGTGGCACGCTGAAAGAAACGAACAGTTGCTGAGTCTTGCGAACATCCTTGGTTCTATCTAAATAGAACCATGAGCTCTCTTAACATCCAAGGAATGAAGAGCTCGTTCCCCTTCATTTTGGAAATTAGTGAAATATAGGGAAGTACCAGAGGTTGGTTTAGATGGAATTCTGACACAACCTTGGGAAGAAATTTAGGATAGTACGGAGAACTACCTTGTCTTTATGGAATACAGTATAGGAGGGTCCGTAACCAGGGCATGTATCTCAGAGACCCTGCGGGCTGAGGTAATGGCCACCAGGAAGACAGTCTTCCAGGTAAATTTTAGCTCACAGGTAGCTAAGGGTTTGAAGGCTTCGATGAGCATGTCCAGCACCAGGTTAATGTCCCAGGCTGCAACTGGGCGGCAACAGGGTCTGGTATGGAGAATCCCTTAGAAATCTCTTCACCATAGGTAACTGAGCCAGAGTTAAGGAAGAAACCCGGCTCATGGAACGCTGAGATGGCACTAAGGTGAACTTTAACTGTGGAGTACTGAAGACCTAAGTTTGACAGGTCCAAAAGATACTCCAGAACCTTGCCAGGAGGACAGGAAAAGGGATTCCAAGAGGATTTTGCACACCAGAGAGAAAAACGTTTCCATTTGGAAGCGTACGTTTTCGGTGGCTGGCTTCCGAGCAGCCAGAAGGATGTCTGAGACTCTACGAGAGACGTTGAACCGATTCACTTCTATCTCTTCAGGAACCAAGCATGAAGGTGAAGTGATTTCAGGTTGGGATGGACCAACGAACCCTGAGTCAAAAGACTGATTTGCAAGGAAGTGGTCTCGGAGGGCTGCCAACATACTGTTGAGTAGAGAACCATAGTTGCGAGGCCAGGAAGGAGCAATGAGAATCATCTTGGTCCCTGAGACTCGAACTTGAGGTACTCTCTGGATTAGAGGAAGTGGTGGAAGGCGTAAGAAAGCGTTTTGTCCACCGCAGCCTGAGCATCCTGACAGAAAATGCCAGGCCCTGGATTTCTGGAGCAGAAGAGAGGCAGTTTCGTTGGGTGGGGTGCAAAGGTCCAGGTCTGGAGTCCCCCACTCTTTGAACAGGGACTGAGCTACGGCTGGATCGAGACCACTATGAGGGTCTGCCTCCGTTCTGCTGGGTGATCTGCTAGGTTGTTTTGTATACCTGGCAGATAAACGCTGAATCAGAGACTTGTGCCCAAGCACCACTCCCACACCCTACATTGCTTCCCTGCAAAGGGGATAAGAATGAGCACCGCCTGCTTGTTGATGTAATACATCACTGCTTTGTTGTCCGTTTGAAGGAGAATGTTCTGTGACAAAGGACATCCTCAGAGCTCGGATTGCATAGAGGACCGCTCTCATCTCCAGGACATTTATGTGGAGATGAGTTTTAATCAGTCCATACACCTTGAGTGTGGAGGGAGAGACAGTGAGCCCCCATCCCATTAGCGACGCGGCCTGTGGTGATGGAGATCTGATGATCCGGGGAGCAAAGGGATCCTTCCAGGAGATTGCTCTCTTGAGACCACCAGGTGAGAGACCTTCGAGGGCCCGTCACCTTGATGGGATAAGACTGGGGTGAGAGGTCGGGGACCACTGAGTGGAGAGCATCCATTGGGTGGTTCTCATGTGCAGTCGAGCCAGAGGGACAGTGAAGACCGAGGGCGCCTATGAGACCCAACATGCGTTGCATCGAGAAGAGCTGTAACGATTGGTTCTCCCTGATATAACGAGCCATTCGAAGGATGCCAGTCTTCTGTCCTCTGGAAGAAAGCCTTCGCTGAAGAGGTGTCTAGAAGCGTCCCTATGAAAGGAGCCTCTGGGAGGGTTGCAGTTGAGATTTTTTCAAATTCAGCAGAACTCCCATGGACGTGAAAGGCGAAGTCATTTGCACGGCTTCCAAGATCCCTTGGCGGAAGGGGTTGCTAGAAGCCAATCGTCCAGGTAGGAAACTTTCAGTCCGACTTTCCTGAGATCTTGGAGAACTGCACAACACTTTGTAAAACTCGCATGCCGAGAGATAACAAAGGGCAGGACTCTGAACTGATAATGCTGACCCAAAGCTACAAACCTGAGGAACTTGCGGTGGGTCGGGTGGATGAGGATATGCTGGTAAGCATCCTGCATATTCCAGAGGCCAGCCAGTCGTGCTGATGCAGCAAGGGTAACAGGGTACCTAGGAAATCATCTTGAATTTCTCCTGGGGAGAATTTGTTTAACTTTCTGAGGTCTAGAATGGGCGCATCCCCAGATTTCTTTGGAACCAGAAAGTAATGGGAGTAGAACCCTGTGTTTACATGAATCGCGGGGCACCAGTTATATTGCCCTGTTGTTCAGAAGGCCCTGGATCTCGGCAGTGAGGAGGTCTGACTGAGAGGCCGACAACCTGGGTTGTCGTCTGGGAGGACAATTCGGGGGGGTTTCCAAGAAATTGAGAGAATAACCCTCGCGAATTATCCGAAGGACCCATTTGTCCGGAGTTATGGACTTCCACTGGTTGTAGAAGTACATCAGGCGACCTCCCACGGAGGAGAAAGTTCCACCTCGGGCAGAGTGGATGGAACTTGGGCCAGCGACTCATAAGAGTAGCTGGGAGCTTTGGGCCCCTGTGCTTTCTGCTGCGATCTTCTTTTGAGGTTGGGCAGGTTGGCTTTTATGGAAGCTTCCTGCCTCTGCCTCGAAAGGACTGGCGACTATGAACTGGCGTCTGTTCACATGCCCCGAGAGGGCAGGTGGAAAGGTCTAGCCAACAATGGCCGATCTGGTCTTCTGGTGGCCTCTAAGGCTTGGCTCCACCTGAGGGCCAAAGAAGGAGCCATCAAAAGGCAGTGCCATCACCTGCTGCTGAGCATCATTCGTGAAGCCAGAAATGCGCAGCCAGGAATGGCGCAGTACAAATCCCATGACTGCTGACGAGAAGCAGTGTCGGCGTCCATGCGGCTTTGACCTGTTGGTTATGGACTCAATACCTCTAATAACGGTCAGAAGAAGCTCTGACTTGGAATCCGAATCTGGAAGAGCTTCAACCATTCTTTTCATAGAGTGCCACAGGATATACTCATACTGAGAAAATAGCCTTGATAACTGCTATCGCATACTTAGAGTGGAGCAGCAAGACTCTCTTACCTAATGTATCAATCTTACGAGACTCTTTGTTAATAGGTCGAGCTGTAGTAGTTGAGGAAGAACGACCTTGTCATTCTCTGCCAGGACTACAATAGGATCCCAAAGGCTTGGGATGCCAAAATGGGGACGATCCTTGGGAGCTGAATACTTCTTATCAATGGATTTAGCCACTGAGGGAATAAGAGCAGGATTATTCCATACCATTTGAGACAGCGTCTCGAAGGAAGGCTGGATCGGAGGAGTCAAATCCGTAGGGATCTCCGAAGCATGAAGATACTGGAGTCTTAATATCTTCCCAGGATCGATGTCTGTAGTCTGGAGAGAAAGAGTGGATCTCAGGTTCTTCAACAGAGACTTAAAGGACAGGTCCTCGACCACAGGCTCTGTAGCAAAGAAAGATCCTGTTTCCTCCACTTCATCACCCAACCGAAGGTCTGGGTCAGGCTCAACATCATCTCCTGATGGTCAGAAAGGACTGTTTGGACAGGAAAGGATGAAATTAGGAGAGGAGAAATAGCAGAAAAACAAGGAGAGTCACAAGGGCTGCAGCAAGAGGCAGCAAAAGCAGGCCTGAAAACAGCACACGAGGAGGCCTGGCCTTGAAGAGGCACGTGGCCCTGCAACGTCGCGCACAGCGGATGACAGCATGGCGGCGGCCAATGCACACCCGCGCACGACACAGCCGACGCGGCGCCAGACTAACAATCGGCGCCGCCGAGCGCCGCCGCGGCGCACCCCCTATCAGCGGCACCACCAGCGGTGCCGAACCCAGCGGCAGCGGTCGCACACAAGACAACGACACCAGCAGCCGACAAGCCAACAGACTCGCGGAAGGCGCCGGAAAAGCCCCAGGAACCTGGAAAGCTAGAGAAGGAAAAAACAGGAGATAAGGGCATCGGTGAGGCCCCGCGCCCGCAGCCATGTGAGGGGGAAACACCTAGCATCGGAGTCGCTGGCACCGAAGGCGCCACGCGACCAGGAAGGTCCAACCTTCCTACCTGATCACCGGAGGGCCCAGGGCCCGAGGCAACCGAGCCAGGCAGAAGAACCAACCTCCGGAGCCCATTGCTCCACAAGAGCGGCCCCATGAAACTGCTCATCTGGAGTCCTACCTATAGGCGGGAGGGACTCCGATCGAGGGCGACGATTACGGAAGTTGGCGAGCTCGAAGAAGGAGACCGCAACTAGCAACGATAACCGAGGCCGCGCCGCAGACATACCAGAGGGCGACCTCGAGTGATGCTTCTCTTTTTGACCTGTGGGTCAAGAAGAGTTTCGAGGCCGAACGCACGAATGCGACCGCTTATTTTATGCCGGCGGGGACCGCCCATCCCCCCGGGCATCGGACTGACCGTTGTCGGAACCCCGCTGAGGAGAAGGAGGCTGACCGGACCCAGCCCGGCTGACTGAACAGCTTTCATACGAAGTCTCCCTACCGTCACCTGACCTGCTCATGGTCGACTCCGTCCAGTAGGCCGAGACTTCTTCAAGTAAAATTTAAATATTAGAAAAATTTAACGAAAATAGAATAAAATTAAGCGATACTACTTATCGTGATAAAGTTACAAAAAAACAAACTGAAAACTATCGCTGGTTTGAGTTTGACTCCTTGTTCAAGCGGCGGCGTGGTACTGAAGCTTTCGGCGGCGGGAAAAAAGGAACTGAGGCGTTGGAGGGTCGCCGCCGCGAGATGGTCATTACAGCTCAAGCCGCTGCTCATGCGCCTGCCTCTCACACCGACCTCCAGCAAAAAGTTTGCTCCCGATGGGTCTTAGTGCCTCCGGCGCTAATCCCACTAGTGTGAATGAGTGGTGGAGACTTATGTCCAGGAAGATCTTCCCTTCCCAATTGAGAACTAGAGCATCCAGGGGGACTGAACCCAACACTGGGGGTCTGCAGCAAAAAAGAGGAAGTTGGTGATTGTCTGGGGCTGCAAAAAGATCTATCTGTGGAGTGCCCCATCTGGAGAAAATCACCTTCAAAATCAGGGGATCTAGGGACCATTCGTGATGGCCCTGAGATATCCTGCTGATAGCATCTGCCAGGACAGTGTCCTTCCCTGGGAGGTGCACTTCTATCAGAGAAGTATTCAGGGAATAGGCCAGAGACCACAACTTCATTGCTTCCGTGTACAAGGCGTAGAAACGAGTGTCTCCTGCTTGTTGATGTACCACATGGTGGTGGTGTTGTCTGTTCTGACCTGGACCACCTTGTTCTGTACAGATTTGGAAAAGGCTTGCAGTGCCAGAAACACTGCTCTGAGTTCTAAGAGATTGATGTGAAACAGAGATTCTTGAGGTGACCACAACCCTTGGGTGGTCAGATCCCCCAAGTGGGCTCCCCAGCCCAAGAGGGAGGCATCTGTGGTAAGGATTAAAGAATGAGATTGAGTGACAAAGGGGACTCCTTGCCTTAGGTTGTCCTGATCCTGCCACCATTGCAAAGCCTGGATCAGGGTTCGAGTCACTGGGATTAGCTTGGTCAGGGAATCCTTTCTCTGGGACCAGAAGGCCCTTAAGTGGAACTGAATGTGCCTCATCTGAAATCTTGCTCCTTGGACCACTGCTGTAGAGGCAGCCATGTGGCCCAGGAGCCTTACTGGTCGAGACACCTGAAGGGTGAATGAAGAGGCCAGTGTAACAAGGGTCCTTGCCCTGTCCAGGGGAAGGAAGGCTCTTGCCCTTATTGTATCCAGCTCCACCCCTATGAAGGTGAGGAGCTGCACTGGCTCTAGAACTGACTTTGAAAGATTCAGGAGGAATCCTAGAGAAGTGAGCAGGTGCTGAGTTATCTGTAAGTGTGACTTGACTTGGTCTGGAGCCAGTCGTCCAGGTATGGAAAGATGGAGATCTTTTTCTCTTAGGAAAGCAACCACTACTGCCAGGCATTTTGTGAACACCCTTGAGCTGATGTTAGCCAAAGGGCATTGTTTGAATTGATAGTGGCCTGAGGGCAACTCGAACCTGAGGTACTTTCTGTGGGAGCATCTGATGAGAATGTGGAAATAGGCATCCTTGAGGTCCAGGGAGACTAGCCAGTCCCCTGGTCTTAGAGAGGGTAGAATTATTCCCAGAGTCACCATTTTAAACTTTGGTTTTAAAAGGTGCTTGTTTAAATATATGAGATCCAAGATGGGCTGCCTTTCTCATGTCTTTTTGGGGGTTAGGAAGTACCTGGAGTACAATCCCTTTCCCCTGTGTAGGGATGGAACCCTTTCTATGGTTCTGACAGCCAAGAGGGAAGAGACCTTTGCCTCTAGGGCAAGGGCCTCTGAAGGATTTGCAGGTGGAAAGGATCTGGTTCTCATCTTGGGAAATTGTTTGAAGCTGAGAACCAGTCCCTGGCTTACTACTTCCAGGACCCATTTGTCTGATGTTAAAGACATCCAGTCCTGGGCAAAGTAAGCCAGCCTGCCTACGGGTAGTGGAGAATCGGCCCGGCAAACCCATCAGGGTGCTTGTTTGGCAGGGGCTTTAGGCTGAGGGTGGTAGCAGGCCTGCTTGTACCCCGCCTGCCTCTCCCTCTGAAGAACCCCTCTGAGCAAAGGCGGAGAGGAGGCCTGGCTGGTAGAAAGGCCTATGAAAAGGCCTGCCCCTGCCCCTGGAATGCTGCCCTGAGGGTGGCTTGCCTTTCCTTGGCCTGACCACTCCTATAGGTGGTCCTGCTCATCCATTTTCTTCATATAGTTCTCTGTCTGCTCCCAAACAGAGAATTACCAATAACAGGAAAATCCATTGCCTTAGCCTGGGTATCCTGTGACAGGCTAGTACATCTGAGCCAAGCCATCCTATGAAGGGCCACAGATGTAGCGCATGACTCTAGATGAAACATCATTGGAGTCCCTGCAGCATGAAATTGCACCTTGGATGCCTCAAAACCATCTGCAGCCACCTGCTCCAGCTCCTTGGCAAGCTGGTGGGGACCTGTTTAGCTAGAGCCATCATAGTGTCCCATCTAGACTTTTGGTATCTAGCTGTAGGCCATATAATTAGCCTTTCTGGTCCCAAAAGATCCTGCCATGTACTGTTTCTTTGCCATGGCATCAATCCTTCTGGAGTCCTTATCTGGGGTGTGAAGCCAAGGTATATTTCCCTTATCACAGGCAGCAGCCTGCACTACCTACAACATGGCTGCATTGCTGGGAAAGGAACCGTATCTGAGCCTGAAAGAGTATACCTCTTGTCCATTCTTCTGTCCACAGGAGGTATGGAATTAGAGTCTTAAATTTTTATTGTCTGTTTCCCAAAGACTTATGGAGGGAATAGACAGCCTCCTGACTCTGGGATGTCCATCATTTCAACATAATCAGGCTCCTCCTGATCCTCTACTGCTTCTTCCATAGGAAGCTGGAGAGTTTCAGCCACTTTTTTGTAAAACATAAAGTGGGAAGGGGACTCAGAAAGCCTAGGAGTAGAAACACCTGAAGGTCTGTCTGGGGAGATGTCTGGGTCAATGGGCACATCCAGACTTTCATAATCACCATCACTATCCTCATACTCTCCCTCCTCCTCCTCCGGTTCATAAAATCCTCTAAATTATAATCCAGAACCGGGGAACCCAGACGAACCGAGCCCTAACCGATGGTGCGGTTCGGTCGGAACCAGGTTAGCGACTGAACAACTTTATCGCTTTGGCTATTTCATCAGTGGTCGGAGAAAGAACTTGTGATCCGAACCGCTGACTTAACTTTTTCTTTTTCTTTAACCGAACCGACTCACAGAGTTGGTTCTCTCTTGTTCGAAGAAGTTTCGCCTGGTCAGAGGGCACCTTCTGATTTGTTGGAACCGAACCGGGCTGGCCATCTGGGTCATGGACTTTGGCCTCCTTTCCCTCAGCCTACCTACTCTCTTTTCCTGGGTAGCTGTGGAAAACTTTACAAATCTGGCAGTCTGAATCGAGGTGGTCAAACCCCAGACAATAAACACAGGTGGTGTGGGGTCTGCCTTAGCAAAGGCTTCCCACACACACTACAATGTTGAAAGCCAGTGGGCCAGTTTTCTCTTGGGTTTTCTCAGACATGGCCAGTCCTAACCAAACTACCCTTTTTCGGCAATCCAGCAGGCAAAGACACCCTTATCGGTTCCTGACCATGTTACGGGTCGGGAAAACGAATGAAATTTTTTTTAGAACCGATAAGGACCGTTACCACTCTAAAACAGAATAAACTTTTTTCACAGAAACCTGATCGGTTTAAACCGAACCGATCCGATGTTTACAAGTTCCACACAGAAACTAATAACAATAACCTATCTAGTACTCACGGCACCACGGACAGAGACTGAACGACAGGTTACATAGAAGAAATCGACCGAGGGAAAAAACTACACTTTAACCACTAATTTGAACCGAGCAAAGGAGAAATCTCCGGAGCGACTGTTCAGTGAGGCGGAGTAAAGAATCTGGCGGTTTGGGTTCAAACAACAACAGACAGAGTCTCAACCGAGCTTGAGCTCAGCGTTCCATGCCTTGCATGGAAAGTTAACTCTTTCCTCTCCGGGGCAGTTCAAAGATTGGATATCACTGCATATGTCAGAATACAGCAAGACTTCATGTTGTTTGAAATACTGTTATTCCTTGCCTCCTTAGGCGTGCCACGACCACCGCTAGACATTTTGTGAACACCCTTGGAGCAGAAGTTAGGACAAAGTGCATTACCTTGAACTGGTAATGATCTTATGGCAGTCTGAACCTGAGGTACTTTCTGTGTGACAGCCTTATAGGTCTGTAAAAGTAGGCATCCTTTAGGTCTAGGGATGCTAGCCAGTCACCTTGCTTTAGGACTGGTAGAATGGTAGTCAGAGTCACCATCTTGAATTTTGGTTTTGACAAATGTTTGTTTAGGTGTCTGAGATTCAAATGGGTCGCCACTCCCCTGTTTTCTTTATTGTGAGGAAGTATCTGAGTATAGGACTTTTCCCCTGGTCTAGAGGGACTGGTCTCTATTGCTTCCTGCAAGAGGGGACTTGAAACTTCCTCTTCCAGCAAGATTGTTTCTGATGTGGAGGATGGTTTGAAGGCCCTTGACCTCAGCCTTGGCATGAGTTTGAAGCTGAGTACAAGACCCTGGCCCACTATCTCCAAGACCCAGTTGTCTGTGGTGATATTTTCCCACTCCTGAAGGTAGTGGGCCAGCCTGCCCCTACTGGTACTGGGGAGGTGACCCAAGCAGGCATCTCAGGGTGTCTGCTTAGTCTGTGCTGCTGGCTGGACACTGGGGCTCATATAGCCACTGCCCCTTCTGCCCCTGCCTCTGAAGTATCCCCTCTGATGCTGGAACTGGGGGAAAGCTTGAGGCTGGAAGAAAGGCCTACAATGAGCTCTGCCCCTGCCGCCTCTGGTCTGGTGCTTTTGGGGGGTAGATGTTCTTTCTTTAGCTGCAGCACTCTTGTAGGCCAACTTATAGTCATCCATCTTCTTCATGTATGCCTCTGCCTGTTCACCAAACACAGACATGGGGTCACAAGGGAAGTCCACAGCTTTTGTTTGTGTGTCCTGGGTCAGGTTGGTAGTTCTGGCCCAGGCAAACCTCTTTAGGGACACTGATGCTGCCATCTGTCTGGATGCAGTATCATTTGAGTCCACTGCCATTCTGAACTACGTTTTTGCAGCTTCAATCCCTCTCTTTTCAGCTTCCTCTAGGTCAGCTGCCATGAGAGATGGAACTGATTTAGTTATTTCCATCACTGTGGACTAAAGGTTCTTCTGGTACCTGGCCACATGTGACATGTATGTAGCCTGCCTAATAGCCAGGGAAGATGCCAGGTACACTTTTTTTGCAATGGAGTCCACCCTCCTGGAACCTTTTTCCAGAGGGCGAGAGGCCAGGGGGATGCTAGCTTTGTCACAAGCTGCAGCCTGCACTACCCCCTCATGACTAGGGTGCCCAAAAAGAACTCAGCACCACTTTTGGCAACCCAGTATTTCTTGTCCGCCTTCTTTTCTGTAGAGGGCACAGAAGTGGGTATCTGCAAGACTTTAAGTGTCTGTTTCTTAAGAGATTTATGGAGTGGCAGCAATAACCTCTTTGATGCTGGCACATCCATCATTTCCCTGTAATCCTCTTCCTCCTCATCCTCTGTGGATTCCTGAGTAAGGAGGTCGAGGGTCTGAGCTATTTGCTTCATAAAAGAAAAATATGAAGTGAAATCCTCAGTTTCCTTATCAGGGGAATCTGGTCTATGAGGATCTGGGGAAACCTCCAGATCAATTGGTTCCCCAAAAATCCTCTTCATCATCTTCTTCTTCCTCCACTTCTTCTGCAAAGCGTTTCCCACTAAGATCTGTTAAACCGGGAACCTGGGTTAACCCAGGAGTGTGAATAGTTACCGGTTGTGGTTGCTTCCAACCAGAACCGGGCTTGGAGACTGTATACTATGAATCGCGTTAGCGATGTCTTTGGTTGCGGTTCCTGATGTTTCTTTTCATTTTTTCTCACCCTCAATGGCCGGTTCAGCAGCTGTGTCTGCGGTTCTTTTCTTAGCTGAAGAGCTATCACCTCTTTCAGAGGGCAGCTCCTCCGGTTCGTTCTGAGGAGGAGCTGATTTTTCAATGGCAGGGTCAGCAGCCTTTTCAGACATTTTTTCCTGCAGTCTCTTCAACCATCTCTCGACCGTAGACTGAGGAAATTGTCTGCAGATCTCACAATCTGTCTTGAGGTGTTCAAACCCCAGACAGAAAACACAGACTAAATGTGGATCTGCCTTAGCAAAAGGTTCCCCGTACTCGGTACAGTGCTGGAAATCTGTAGGTCCCGTTCTCTTCTTGGCTTTCTGTGACATAACCCAGAAGAAAACACTCTAAGGATTTACTCTAAACTTAAACTCTATTTTTTTTTTTTTTTTTTTTTATCGGTTATGTGAACCACTAGAAACCAGGAGTTACCCCGGTTAAAATCAATCAAAAACTGACTATACCCAGGTTGGTATAATACAATTTAAAATCAGGTAAAAAACTAAAAGAATTATAAGAGAAAAAACCACAGGAGATCACGGTTTCCTCTCGGTTAACAACCAAAAGGAAAAAATGATTACTTACCCCATCAACACTAAAATTTAACAAATTCTACCTGAAAACCAAGGACAGTGCTCTAAATACCAAATAAAACAACTTTTTACTAGATAAACCGAGAAAAATAAAGAATTTCAAGCAATGAAAGGAGAACTCGCTGGAGACGTCTTCCTGAGGCAAGCGGAGTACAGAATCTGACGGTTTAGAACAGTTTACCAGGGACAGTGATTTGAAAACCGAGCTTGAGCCTAGCATTCCATCATTTGCACAGGTTCTATTAACCATTTCGGCTCGGGGCAGTCCCATGGGAGACCATACTGCATAAGTCAGAATACAGTAAGATTTCCTGAGTTTGAAACATAGGTTACATAAAAACAATTGTGCTTAATTGTCAAGTTACACTTTGGTTACAGATTGTCTTGAAATTTACAATGAAATTTCACCGTCAGTCCTATATATATATATATATATATATATATATATATATATATATATATATATATGTAACAGGCAGTTCAAGTTTGTTCAGTAAGCTGCCCTATGCTGAGTGCATGGGTCAGCAGAAGGATTTCAGGAACTCGTGCTTGGGTAGGTAGGGCCACCAGAAAGAAAGGCTTTGCTGAAGATGTGCTTGAGTGGCAGCCTGAGAGGGTTTGTCATTGGATTTGGAGGTCAGTGGTGAAGGATAGGGGATGGGAGAAATAGGGAGGGGAGGTCAAGGGGGGTGGCAGTGAAGGATGTTGGGGGTAGTACAGGTGGGGTGTGGATCAGGTGAAGGCAGTGATATGTGGGGAGGTAGGGGTGGAGGAGGAAGCAGAGGATGGGACCGGGGGCATGGGGGTAGGGGGCGAGGGCAGGAGGGAATAAATTTATAGTAATTTTCAGTGGTGTCCTGCTTTTTTATTTCGCACCATCAAATTTATTTAATTTTTGTTGACTGGAAAAGGAGGACTTGACAATTCTGCCTATTTTCAGCCTCGTCCGGGGAGAAGAATGCAGATGGATGCCAACCGACCTTGAACCAGATTAAGCTGTTGGTGGTATTTTTAGTGAATAAGGAAAATTTGGCCAGGATCAGGGGAAATCCTCTACTCTCTGCAGGGTGTGCTGTTACCCTGTGGAGGAATGAAAGTCTCCTGTCCAGGATCTGATGTGGAAGAGGAGGTGTTCTTGTAATGCCTCACGGTGCTGTTGATGCCAGAAGTTCTACTGAGAATTTGAAGCCTATTTAGATGCACAAAGTGATGTGCACATGGAAGAATTTGTTGTTGCCGACGATTTCCGCCAAAGGACTTACGTTAGTTGCTGAGCCCAAACTCTCACTGGAAGAGAAGTGGGTCATTTTGCAGCAAGAATTGAAATCCATTGAGCTGCAATTAGCAGTGGACACCACCCTGAAAGACGAGGAGAAGAGGAAATGATACAGGTATCACCAGGAAACACTGCAGAGGCTACAACAAAGGTTTTTGTCATGGAGTTGTTCCAGCCGAAGAAGGTCAGGCACTCACGCCCATGCCCTCAGACCACTACATTGCAGGAAGGTGACGATGAGGGTGGCTGGTCTCTAGAGTGGGTGCATGAGGGGCGCAGGATGGAGGCAGACCCTTCTGGTACTTAGTTGCCAGAAACATAGGGCAGAGGATCAGGCAGGATTGCCAGACATTTCATTTCCGACAGAAATGTTGCACAAAGAGCTGGGCAGACTCTGGCTCTGCAGGAGACACAACACAACTGCATACTGTGGATACAGGTACCATTTCTTATTCACCTACAGTGTCTGTTTCTGACAGGGTTGAAAATGTGAGGACCGACAAGGTTGTCTCTGACAACCCACAAAACAATGTCCCCGCACCTCAGAGCGAGGCAGGGGAAGAAAATGTAGATGACCCGAGGGAAGGGCCTTCTACTGGACAAACTGACCCACAGCCAACATATGCAAGTTTCTTTCAAAAACCAATTGAACTTGGAAAGAGAAGGAATGCTGTTCGTTTCCGATACCTTGGGGGTAAGGAGACACCCCCAGACAGATTTTTTGTTGGCAAAGTCTTATTGAAATAATCCTTGAAGTTTACACCAGCAGATGTATATGCTCTCACACATGCTGCTGGTGAACCAACTTCTGACATTAGTTTTCGGGCACCTGATTTGCTAGAGAGGTTTTGAGCAAAATATGTCACTGAAAACAAACCCTATTTGGACCCCCTTCCACGTGATTCCCCTGACTAAACAATCTTTCAGGGTGATAAAGGTCTTGTTTTGAAATGAGGGGGTTAACATTTAGGATATTTTGTACTGGCTGGAGAGGAGCTGTGCTGTTTAGGGAACCCCAGAACCTATCTTGGAAGGGGAAGAGTTTTGGAATGGTGGTTGGAGAGTTAAAATCAAACTCCAGTATGAAGGAAATGACTTGAAGCATTTATCCAATTGTTTTTATATAAGAAGAGATAAGGGTTTTATTTTTACCCAGGTCAACCCGTAGAAGCTTCAAATGCAGCTCGGCAAGACACATCAGCCCTAACTGCAAAGCCCTCAAATGCACTCAGTGTGGTGAAATGGGGCTATCAGGTTACCACTGCCAAAATACACAGAAACGTAATCTGTGTGAGGAAGAAGGCCACTCCTTTACAAATTGTTCTTGGGCCTCCCATAATATTGAAATTGCGGATTATGAGACACAGGAATTTTATATTCAAAAATCTAAGCGGCATCTGTTTTTGGGGCTGTTCAACTCCAACCTGTACTGTTCTGAACCTGCTGCCCCTGATACTGATGGGCCAGACACAGCACATACTACAGTTCCCAGGTCCCTCCTCTAACTCTCCAGCCTTAAACTATGTAACAGGCAATTGGTTCCAGAACCAACAGAGGAAATGGTCCCCTTGTCCTCCCCTTCCGCCCGGGGATGGATTTCGGATGTTAAAT
The DNA here is from genome assembly GCA_016271365.2 of Neoceratodus forsteri. Classification (NCBI taxonomy): domain Eukaryota; kingdom Metazoa; phylum Chordata; order Ceratodontiformes; family Ceratodontidae; genus Neoceratodus; species Neoceratodus forsteri. The sequence continues at coordinate 1,137,715,109 of CM057458.1, read as the reverse complement.
CAAAGCAACAAAAAAAGAGGAAATCAACTAAAACAGTGACTGCAGCCCCAGTGGATCCTGTGCTACTGAGTAATCCCTTTACAGTCTTAAGTGAGGGAGTTTCAGAAAAGGACATGGATTCGGATATGGCCTCTTGGTCCTCTTACAGGCAGACATTCCCTTGGAACCTGAGGAGATACAGGGCACTGTTGCAAGCAGAACAAGGAGGAGGCGGATGGGCATAAGAGCCACATCCAGAAAAGTGCCATGAAGTCCTGTGCCTGGGTGACATTCTCTGATGCAGCACTATGAAGTGACCACTGCTTCTCTGAATACCAATAGTGTGTTATCAGAGAGGAAGCATCTGGCGACATCTGCACTAATCTCGGATTATGCAAATGACATTATATTTCTCCAGGACACCTGATTAAGATCATCTTCAGAGATTAATACTGCCAATAATGCATGGGTATGGGGATCCAGCAATTGGTCGGGGGGGAGTGATGCTTGTAGTGGAGCAAGGATTTGCTTCATGGAGCACAATGCTAAAATAATCCATATGGTAGAGACTGAACCAGGAAAAGCTTTATTACTAGATGTTCAGCTGCAAGGGATTGATTTCCATCTTATTAATGTGTATGTACCACAAGTGAAAACTGCCAGGATAAATTTACTGAAGTTAATTTTACCATATCTATATACCTCTCAAAATGTGCTTTTTGGGGGAGATTTTAATATTAGTAATTTTTTGTCAGATAGAGGCCTCAAAACATCTAAAATATATTGTGATTCCTCCTATCTTAATCAAGTTTTGCAAATGACAGGTTTAATAGATGTATTTGCCACAAATATGGATACCGCCTTATATACCTATTTTAAAGGAAAATTATCCACCAGGATTGACTTTTGGTTTATTTCTCCTAGCTTGATAGTTAGATCAAAGGCAGTTGTACTGGTGGCGATGTCTGATCATGGCCTGCTAAGTGTTACCCTTTTTGATTTTACTGAAACTACAAGGGGTAAGGGGTATTGGAGGCTGAATTTAAGCTTACTTGAAATTCTGGAAATTAAAGAAGGCTTTATGTATTTATTACAAGCAAGGAAATCCATTTTCTTTCTCTATGATCCTTTAGCTGATTGGTGGAAAGATAGTAAAGAATATTTTCAAAAATATTTACCGCTCATTGGTTTGAATATGATATATCCCCTGGTTTTCTTTTTTACTATGTTTCTTTATGTAAATTTCAAACCAATGTTGCAAAATGCTGGAAAAGTGTGGTGCCCATGGGTATTAGATCAAACTGAACCTTGGATGCTGGCATGAGACCAAACTCCTTAGGCGTAGTTGCCTAACACTCCGGGAATACAATCTGAGACATACGAGGGTAGCTTGTTGGTCACTGCTCTGAAGGCCCACAGGGCAGCATTTCTATTCCTTCTACAGTAAGCAAACAAATCAAAGTTGTGTGCACCTCTTGACAGAGAACTTTGCCACAAACTGTGAGTTGTGTGCCTGATACTGGTGATCAGGCATCAGGCAAGGCAGCAGCACAGGAGGTAGTTTCTTTTACAAGCCTCACTAAAACAGACATAAATTATGCTAAAAGTAAATGTCTTCCTATTGGTTTATCTTTGAAGGAGGGCTCTATTCTTTTAGGTATTCTGATACAAAATGTGCCACAAAAGATTTTGGGGTCTATTTTGGGCCTGAGACATGTGTACACATAATTGGAACAACTTCTTATGCAAGACAGCAGAGATAAAGTTAAAAGATGGAACTCATGGCACATGTCAAAACTGAAAAGGGTTTACATGGTTAAAACCTTTTATTAACTATGTTTTAACATTTATGTATGGTTCCACCCCACAAAGCAATTAGAGACAGCAACATATAGTATTTTTTCAGTGTATTTGGGAAGCAGGCTTAATCCTGTTAAAAGAGGTGTGACTTATAGGTCCCTTAAAAATTGGGGTTTGAATATGGTACATCCCTGGTTTCTTTTTACTATGTTTCTTTATGTAAATTTCAAACCAATTTTGCAAAATGCTAGAAATGTGGGGTGCCCATGGGTATTAGATCAAACTGAACCTTGGATGCTGGCATGGGAACCAAGCTCTGTTATTCAGAAACAAAAATCTCTCCTGGGTCTCCCATATTTTATGCAATATATTTTTGGTAAATTAAAGCTTTGGGTCATAAAGAAACACACGTTAACAGATTTCACTAGAAAAGAAATGAATGCATGCATTATGACTACTTTCTTTGATGAACAACCCAGATATTGGATAAGAACACCACCTGAGACAAAACAAATAGGTACTATGTTGACAAATCCCAGAATGAAAGGAAAAATGTGGAATGTGATGTCACTATGCGCACGTGAAATACTAAATGTTAAGAATAACCTAAAACATAAGGAATTAGCGGAGAGAGTGCGCCCCAGAGATGACACCTGTTTAGAGATGGTAGAAACTATGGAACATTTGTTCTTAGAATGTCCATATATATTCATTGTTTGGGTTATATTATTTTCCAAATGGCATAAATCCCCTTTTAAACTGATAAATAGGGATATTTTATTTCTTAGGTCTTTTACTGCAGGCTTGGGGTAAATAGGATTCACGGACAGTGCAGCTGATTCTCTTGATAATTAAATACCATATTTGGCATACCAGGTGTCAGCTAACTTTATATAAGAGACAGATTTCGGCTGAACAATTGTTCTGGACTGTGCAGAATTCTTTATTAGAGCTAAAGCATACAGAGTTTCACCAGTGTAAAGGACCACAAGCTCAGTCCTGGTGGAAGTATGTGGATTGGACAGAGGAGGTGTGATAAAACTGACTTTGGTTTTAATAGTTTAACTACATTTCACACTTTGGTTGTGGCTTTCACAGTATGCATTTTATACTGCCTTTTCCCTTTTGCATGAGTGGAGGTAAGGCATGAGTACAGGTAAGGTGTATTTGCTTATACCTAGTTTTTTTCTTTTAAATATTTCAGGCAGATTTTCTCTATGTGATTTTAACATAAAAGAAAGATTCTGTTGAAAATCCCTTTTCTGAGTTAATAAGGAACCCTTATACTAATTCTGGTAGGGGAGCTTGTTTATAAATGTAATAATGGATTCTTATATTGGGTATGACTGAAATATTTATTTATTTACTTTTCTTATTGTTTGTTTTACACAATTTCAATGTGGAGTAACATTGGGTTTGTTATGATTTTAAGGAGAAGGAGTATACCTCAGGTTATAATGTATTTAAATTTTTAGGACTTGAATACCCGATTAGAAACAATTTATTTGAAGTATGATGATAATACTTATTTGCTTTCTTTCATCTAATTTCCTTTTTTGGTTTTCTATATTATTTATTATGACATTAATCTTGTTTGGAAATATTTGTTTTGAAGTTTTAATACAAAATTCACCTACTACTTTAGTAGGTGGAAGAGTGGACTGTTTGTATTTAATTTTTCTTTGATTTTGGAGGAAACTATAGGTAGTATGACTAAAATATTTATTTTAATTTCTTTTCATTCTGGATTTGTATTTATTTTTATTCTATATGACTCAATACTGTTGTTATGATTTGTTTTGAAGTTACAATAAAAATTCCCCCTGCTCTGCCAGAGGGGAGCTGCCATCTTCCAAGATGGCAGACTCTGCTGAGCAGAGTGTGGAAGGAGATGCAGCTGCCAGGGTGGAGGTTCGAACCTTGGGCTGTCTGGATGTAGGTCGAGATATGGATGGTCTAACGGATTCTGAAATGTACTAGGAGAACAGCACAGAACACACAATGAGAGTGAAAAAAATCGACAGAATCTGCTGTTTGTCTATTGAGAAAAATGGAGATGCCAATACTGGCATCTAGTGATGTCCTTAAACATGAACGACAACGGGCTTTACTGCTCACCTTATTACAGGAGAAGGAAAAAAACTGGAGTTGGCGAGAGTTAATATAGAATCAGAATCTGTGTCGGTAAGAACTATGCGGGTGGTGCCAGGATCGAGCAGAACAGTAGCGAGGAACCGCTCCCACTACTAGCAAAAGTAAAAGTACTGTACATGTTATGACTTTGCCACAGAGTATACAGCTTACGGTGGCATCAGGAGTTTGGTGTGGGACTCCAGAACGGAACACTTCAGCTCAGGAACGAGGCACTTGTTCACCAGAGAAAGCACTCGCTTCTGCAGGATGGATATAAAATCCGGGGGAACTTGGATCCCTGATGGAACAGATCCAGCAGTACAGCGATACCGAGGAGGAGTCATAAAAAATGCGCAGCCGAATGCAGGCATTTTGGATACAGTTCCAGCCCGACATTCCCTCAGCAACAGTGTGGGCAGACAAATAGCTTCCGAGAGGGCTGTAGTATGCACTTGTGACAGGATACTGATCGGATGGAGGGTGAGTCTTCTTTATTTACTGCTGTGGAACCTGCTACTGTCGTACAGGATACTGGGGCACAGGCTCTGCATTTAGACACTGACACGACTGATGATTCAGAAAGAGTGGGGAATGAGGGTTAGAATATGGACCCCCCCAACATTGCTCAAAATGAGCTGCATGACTTGCCTGGCTATGATAATGACCATGCTAATGCTGATGCAGGTCCTCCAGCTTCAGATGCTCCCCCTGGACACCACGGGGACCCTGCAAATGACACTCGAAGAAATGAAAGTCCGACAGCCTATTCAGATTTTTTCGAGCCACAAGGGAGCAGGCACCTCGAAAAAACATGGTTTGGATTACATATAAAGGGGGCTTAGAGTTAACCCTGGACACAGTTTACATGGCTCGTGTCTTGTTAAAAGATTCACTGAAATATTTTGCATCTGAAATTTACGCTTTGATTCATGTAGGGGATTATAACTATGACATAAGCTTTAAAATGGTTCATAACTTGGAAAGCTTTTGGAGGCAATATAACAGACTGAAAGCAACATCCTTCTGGCTGTCTTTTTGCCAGTCCTTTGACTAAGCCTACCCTTCAGACAATTACGATTAGTTTCAGAAATGAAAGTGTGAATATTTCAGACATTATGTTTTGGCTGGGGTAATGTTGTGAGGTTCTGGACAGACCAGAACCCATAATAGACTCTGAAAAAATATGGACCGGGGCATAAAAAGTGAGGGTAACATTGCAGCAAACTAATCAGGGGCTGATGCGTTTACCGAACAGTTTTTTGTTGGGCAGGGACAAGGGCAGGGTATTTTATGCAGGCCAGCCCAAGTCATGTTTTAAATGTGGCTCGGGCCACCTCAGTAATATGTGATAGCACCAAATGTGTCCATTGTCTGCAGTATGGTCATGTCACTGTGGATTGCAAAGATGCTTTTAGGTGTAATTTGTGCGAAAGTATAGGTCACTTCTTTGCAAAGCATCCATGGGCTTCTGACAACAAAGGGCCTGAAATGTCACAGGAAGATACTGTAACTAAGGCGCAGCAACATGGGGCTGCCAGGGCCTCAGAACAAAGAGATGCAGACCTACAGTCCAGGGGCCCAACAGAAGCCCTGACCAACAGGGCCCTCCCCCTCAGAACCCAACTCCAGAGGATGAGGTAGCCCCGGAGACACTAATAGGGGTCAGTAGAGAAACTGTTGAAATTGAGCAGATGGAAGAGCCTTTAGCTGACCATGAGTTCCCTGTACACAGCAGACAACCCCTTTAGCAAAATGCGTCCCTCCTGATGAGTCTGTGAGTTCACCCAAAGAAAAAGAAAGAGGCCCTGGTCTGAAGTACCCCAGTATCTAGAGGGAAGAAAACTGATTGGTCCATACATAATAGCTTTGGGGTCTTAAGTCAGTCAAAGGAATGGGGAGATGATGATGAGGAGAGGGCTTCTGAAACTTCCTCAGTGTTGTCCTTGTCCTCTATGCCTGACCTTCCTCAGATCAGGAGGACCACATCTCAGGGGTCCAGGAGGCCTGTAGTACCAGGGTAACTAGATCCATGGCTAAGAAGGAAGTGACAACGTAAATGACTGCTTCTTTTATTAAACAAATGTCCTGATGGGTTGGGTTCTCTTTCTATTCTCACTCTCAGCATTAATAGTATTAAAAACTATAAGAAGAGACTTGCCTTCTTTACCACCCTTCAAGAGAGCAATGTGCAAATAATTTTTCTGCAGACGTTAGACTGAAGTCCCAATATGATATTGCCCAGACTTCAAAGTTGTGGACCAAGGGAGCAGCTTTTTGGTCCACTGGCATGGACAGATACAATGGAGTAGGTATCCTGTTAGCAGAAACAAGATTCCACATCACGAAGGTGGTGGGAGTGAACCCAGGAAGGGTTCTCATCCTGGATCTGACGCACCAAAAGACAAGATTCCATTTGGTGGCGGTGTATGTCCAACAAACAAAAGCCATGAGTGGACCTCTTTCAGACTTTACACCCATTCTTACATATGTCCAGGACAGTAATTTGGGTGGGGATTTTAATTACAATAGAGAATGAGCTGATAGAGGTCTGGCCACCTATAAATTGTTCTGTGATTCAAATAACTTGAGGGACACAGTACAACAAGCATCCTTAAAAGATGTCTATAGAACACTACACCAGACACAAGGAAATACCTTTTTAAAGATACACAGAAAACACGAACAGATTTTTCTTTATCTCCCAGTTTTCAGAACTACAGGCTGACACTGTGATTACAGAAATTTCTGATCACAAAATGTTGTGGATTACGGTACAATGGGACAATACTCCCCAATGTGAAAGGTTATGGTGCCTCAATAATTAGATTTTGGAAGAACCAAACTTATTAAAACAAAGGAAGTTATTGGGAAGCCATATCAGCAATATACCTATATGATGGCGATCTTCAGTGGTGGGAGGATAGTAAATCAGAAATGCAGGATTTTTTCCAGAAATACTCAGGCCAATTAGCATCTGGGAAATACCTCTGATACTTGCATTTAAGGAGCACATTGCACACAGCCATATCCAGATCAGAAACACTTCAGGATGATAACAAAGCTCTCATTGCTACTTTAATTAAAGAAATGAAAGATTTACAGTATGACAGGGGTAAGTTGCTACACCGAGAGATGCAATTTGGAACCCAGAACACGAAACAGACATACGATCCATGCAAGGATTGTGAAACAAGGGTCGACAGCAGAACTATACATAAGCTCCAAACTGATGCAGGTGAAATCATTCAGACTAAGCAGGATATTCTCTCTGAAGTACACAAACATGGGCAGAGCACTTTTGGTACGGCAGTAGGAAAGGCACCTAATTTAGGATTTTTTAATGCCTGAGGAATCCCTGATTTACCAGAGGAATCTGAAGACATGCTCTGTAGTCCTATCATGACCTAGGAAGAGGCTGACTGTATTAACACTCTTAATAAGAATACTGCTCTAGGCAGGGACGGACTGAGTTCAGAATTTTATCAGATGTTTAAGGAACACCTCCTAGTACCCTTGACACTGGTGTTTAATCATTGTCTCCTTCAACAGGCCATCCCTCTTTCCATGACACAAGGGATTTTGATATTTATTTACAAAAAAGCCACAAAGGAAAAATTAAGCAACTGGAGACCGCTTAGTTTGCTTAATGCAGACTATAAATTACTGACTAAAATTTTGGCTAACAGGCTCTCAACAGCAGCAGAGATTCTCATTAGCCCTGCACAAAGTTGTGCACTAAAAAAACAAAATATTCAAGGGAACCTCATCACCCTGAGGGAACTATTTTATAGAGGAATGATTAATACAGCAAATAGGTTTATGTTAAGTATAGACCAGGAGAAGGCATTTGACCGTTTCTCCCATGTTTACCTTTTATCTATGTTGAGTACATATGGTCTCCCTAGATGTTTTGTTAATTGGATTGTGTGTCTATATACGGTAGGTCAGATTGGTCACACCTCTAGTGAATGGCTGGTTGGGGGAAATGTGGCATACGGAGAGGGGTACGATAGAGATGCCCTCTTAGCTCCCTGTTGTACATCTTTGGTTTGGATCCTCTTTTGAGGAGTATTCAGACAGATCTGAGAGTGGAAGGGACTGTACTGACCCCAAGTCACCCTTCCATTAAGATATTGGCATATGCAGACGATGTTGTAGCTGCATTTGCCAATGTAGCCTCTGGAACTGTGATAAAATGCCTACTGGAACAATCTGAGTTGGTTTCTACATCCAAAATAAACTATGATAAAAGTGTGGGATTCCACTTGGGTACTACGGGTAGGAATCTGCCCAGTTCTGTAGCTTCTTTAAGAATTGACTCTAGTGAGATAAAAATACTGGGTATTACATTTGGTTCAACAAATATGGCAGAAACAAACTGGGCAGCTTGTCTGAATACTGCCTTGGTGAAAGTACAATCTGGAAAGGAAAACACATTTCTAAATTGAAAAGAATATTACTGATAAAAACACTATTGATCCCTGTTTTTCTGTACGTTAGCTACATTTTCCCTTCACCCCCCACTATGGAAACAACATTGTATAGTGTATTTTTCCAGACTTTGTGGGGAAGCCAGTTAAACCTGGTGAAGAGAAATACAACATATAAACTTAAGCATTTGTCAATGCCGAATGTTGTCGCGCTGGCATTGGCAGTGGCAGAGGTGGAGAGGCATAGCGCTGTGAGTTTGTTAATGTGTCCCAAAAGGTGATTTTACACAGCGAGTATGCCACTGTGCGGCAGAGCTGCGGAAACGCGTTTTGGGCAGGCTGTGGAAAATGGCAGCTGGACTGTTGATAATGAGAGTGTGTCACGAATGCCAGTGGGGAAAATGTGGCATGAAAATATTGCAGACTGGCGAAGTTAAAGGGTGCGTGAAAACTGCACAATGCACGTTTGCAACACAGTCATTGTCTGGACTTTCACCACCAAATTTTCAGCATAGGCATTTTAGGACCTCTGCTGATGAATAGTGTCACCGTCATTTCCTCAAAATGTCCCGAAAAGTGATTTCGCACAGTGACCGTGCAATTCTGCACCGGACATGTGAAAACACATTTCAGCCAGCTGTACTGTTCATAAGGAGGTATGGAAAAATGCCAATGATGAACAGCTGGAGTGAAAGTATTAGAAATTCACAAAGTCACGAGCGTGCATGCAAACTGCACAACGCGCACTCGTAAAACACTCATTTTATTGACTTTCGTCCCTAAATTTTCAACATAGGCATTTTAGGACATCTGCTAATGAACAGTGTCACTGCCATTTTCATAATGTGTCTCGAACACGGGCTTTCCACAGCAACGCTATTGTGCGCCGGAACTGCGAAAACAGATTTTGGTCAGGATGTGAAAAATGACAGCTGTACTGTTCATTAGGAGTGTAGAACAATGGCACTGTTGAAAATGTGGAGTGAAATATTATAAGTTTCAAGACTTCACAGGCGTCTTTGATGCAAACTGCTCAACACCAAGCTAAATAACACAGTCATTTTAAGAGTATTGTCACCAAATTTTCAACACAGGCATTTTAGGACCTCTGCTCATGAACAGTGTCACTGTCATTTTTGTAATGTGTCCTGAACACTGATTTCGCACAGCAACTATGCTATTCTGCGCCAGAAGTGCGAAAACACATTTCGGCCAGGATGTGAAAAATTACAGCTGTACGGTTCACAAGAAGGTATGGTAAAATGCCAATGTTGAGAATCTGGCAAGAAAATAGTGCAAATGCTACGCACGCTTGTAAAAGTCATTTTTTGAATTTTTCCCACCAAACTTGCAACACACGTGTTTGAGAGCCCCTCTCATGAACAGTGGCACTGTCATTTCATTACTCGGTCCTGAAAGATGATTCTGCGCAGAGACTGCGAAATCACCTTTAGGGATCGAATAACACCATGACAGTGCAAGAATTCATGAGAAGGGGTCCCAAAAACCCCATGTTGAAAATTTGGGGCCAAAATTCGCAAAAATGTCCGAGATATGCATTAACGTTGAAAAAACCCTGTTCATTCCATTATACAGCTTACCAGCATTTCTTCAGTTCGCGGTCGACTTTGAAGAGTGCAGACATGTTCCCGGTCCACCGAAGATCGTCACACCAGACTCTGCAGGTAAGTATGGGGTATAGGGGGTGAGGGGAGGCAGTGTGCGCAGAAGGTGGGTGCGGGTGGGGGATGGGGACATTGAGACTACGGGGGACCATTTTCATTTTACAGGAAAAAAAAAAAACATCAGCGGGACAGTTTTTTGCAGGGGATAAGCACGCTGGGGTGGGCTCCCAGTGTGCCACCTAACTGTTTGAGGGGTGTTTGTAGCCGATGGGGGACTGAGCACCCTGTCGGCACACAAAAAAGCGAGGGCGAGCTGAGGGGATTGGGCACCCCTTGGCATTCAACAATTGGGGGTTTATCCCGTGACGTGGTGGGCTCCCCATCAGCACCTAAAAAAGCGGGGGTTAACGACAGAGGATTGGGCACCCGAAGTGGTAATAGTTGAGCCGCCCACTCACCGACCATGCTCGTAATGTCGGGCGAAGAACGCAGGAAGGGGTCCGATGTATATGACGAGCTTTGCTCAGATTGCGTGGACCTTTTCTTAGATGTGCTTCGCCACATTATGTATGCAGCGGTGGCGCCTGCATGCAGGCTGATTGGGAATGAGGGACGACCTACTGGTGCGTGCCCTGCATTCACAACAGTGACCCTGCCTCCAAAGCTGCACTGTCCCACGATGTTGGCTGCATGCCCCAACATAAAAAGCAGGGTGGGTTGGGGATGGTTAATCTCTGTGTTTTCTTTTATTGTATCTTTCTGTATATGAATATTGGCACATTATTTCTTACTGTTCATGTTGTCTGGAAGGACGCTGTACAGGAGTGGACACAACTGCATTCACAGGAATGGGAGAAAAAGAAACTGAAAAACATTAAAAACTCTTTTTTTGTGCCACACTATATAAGGAATGCATTTTTCAAGATTAGATTGTGGAAAGTGGAGTATGAGTATATGTCATCTTGCACCAGGAAGCACTTGCACAGTACTATCATGAGCACAAACTTTGATACGGCTGTAATTTTTCCTTTATGTTCTAATACTGAGCAGAATTTGGCAGTTAGACTTCTTAATAACAAACAAATCCCCGATTATACATGGGATGTCTTATGGCTTAGCCTCCAAGGGAGACTGGTGTGAGAAACACTCACACCCAGCTAGCAGCAATTGTATAATACCAGGATGTAAATCTGATTTGAAGACACAAGAGCACCTGTTTTACTCTGCCTTATATAGTCAACTTTTGGGCCTATGTTGCTGCACTTTGGAAAGAGCCCTTATATAAAACTATTACATATCAGGAATTGGTTTTGGCTATCTATAAAGAAAACTGGAACCAGTGTAACCAAGGCACCTTGCAGCTCATAGTTATGCTACTTGTGTATTATATTTGCAAGCTCACTGTGCATGGGTATTAAGACAAAGATATGTTTTTATCATGAAATACTCCAGAATGTAGTACAGGTTTTGTCCGTATTTATACTCAGGAAAGTACCTCTTTCCAGAACCCAGAATTCAAGGATTATGGAGAAACTGTGGCAGTTTTTGTTTAACATACCAGTAGGGCTACAGGCTGGGGCAGAACTCTGTTATTCCACGTTATTGAAGAGTTGGGAATGCCTTTGGCATATTACCAACTGCATGATGTATAAGGTGAGTGTAATAAGTAATGTCTTGCTATGTACGCTTTTGTTATGATTTATATGCTTTTTCCCAGTAAAAATTCCCCTACTCTTTTCGAGAAGTGCCATGGGATCTTTAACATCCACCTGAACTACCACCAGAACAGGCAGATGGGACCTCGGTTTAACGTCTTGTCCAAAAGACTGCACCTCAGAACTGCAGCACCCCGTCATGCTGCACTACAGTGTCAGTACTAGGATTTAACCTAAGTGCCTGATGGGGCCACAATGACATGCAAATGGCCCCACAGGCTTCTGATCTTCCAGCCTCAGAGGCGAGTATGCAACCTGCTGAGCCACTGACACTTTACTAATTTTTAGACTGCATTTACACAGGATAGGCCAGCTGAGAGGCAATATTTAATTTTAGTGGGCTCCAGGATAGGCCAGTCAACAGGCAATATCTAATTTTAGACAGGTTCCACATTTTGACCACAAATTTCCAACAGTATTTTTATGATCTGACATTATGATCAAGACAGGTGACATTTTTTAAATCCCATCTGAAAGATGGTTTTGCAATGTGACCATGGAAACAAGGGATCTGAAAAATGACACCGGTCACCTCCACTGCTCTGTAATTACTGTAACTGTCCGTATTGTACTATAGTCCTAATTTCGGTATTCCTGATTATCTGCTGTATTGTTATTGTGGTTGTACTAGTCTCTTAGGGCAGGATATTCAGACTGCGCCAGGCAGATGCGCAAGCCTGGGCACAGTGCATCTGGGCTGAGCCAGGGCAGGGACCAGGTGATATTCAATGGTGCTGCACCACGGCTCAGCACCGCTGAATATGGCAATAAGGGCGCATGCACTGCGCATGGCACAGTGCTACTGTACCAGTGCAAGTAGCTGGTGGGGTGCAGGGGGATGCGCTGGCGCAAGTACGGTTGCGCTAGGCACATCAACCATGATATTCAGCACTGGGCATGCAAATGAGGCCATTATACATGTAAGGCTCAAATGGGGCCATTTGCATGTCATTGGCCCCATTGCATCGGTGTCTGTCTTTCGGCGACTTGCACCTGGCGCCCTGCCAGGCTGCAGCCGTCGGGGACCGATGCCTTCCTGCCCCTCGGTGGGCACCGCTCCCGTTCGGCTGATTGCGGGCATGTGTAAAAATAAGCCCTGGTGGTCCAGTGGACCGATCCCATTCACTACATAGCGGGCATATGTACAAATAAGCCCTGGTGGTCTAGTGGACCGATCCTCTTCGCCCGATCGTGGGCATGTGTACAAATAAGCCCTGGTGGTCCAGTGAACCGATCCCCAGCACCCAATCGTGGGCATAGGTTAGAAATCCCTGGTGGTCCAGTGGAACCCCCCTCCCCGGCGCCCGATCATGGGCAGAATGCTCTAAGGACCCCGGGGGAGGACTGAAGGGAGTGGGACCCTCCACTAGCCAGTTCAAGGCTGGGACTTATCAGAGTGAGACGGGGTCCCTGAACCCAGGGGAAGTGGCACCCTGAAGCTCCCTGCCCGCTTCCGCGGGTTAGATGGGTCCTGGAAGGGGGCCAATAATCTGTGCCGGGCCAAAGGTGACAACCTTGACAGGTGAAGCCATGCTGTCCACCTAATGCAGACTGCTGTCCCTGCATGCTGTGAAGTGATCTCATTGGTGTCATACAACGCCCTTGATTGTTTCCTCACCAACTCAGGCCTATAACAGCGAGGGCAATGGCTTGCTGAGTAGCCTCCAAATCAGGCAGCAATGCTATTGCCCGTCCCAGCATCGGCCACAGATGTCTGTTGTAGGCAGCATAGTGCGCCTAATGTGAGATAATTACCAACAGGCTCTGCACTGAAGAGAAGACTCTTCATCCCATCCAATTCAACTCTCAAGAATCGGTCTCGGGGGCCTACCGCAGACCAGGCATTGAAGCCCGAAAGAGGTGTCCAGCCATGTCAGTCCAGAAGGTGGACAAGGCAAGGCGCCCGGAGACCTGTGGGTTGCACAATACCTCCTGCGGCAGTCCATAGGGGCTAGTTCCTGGGAATATGGACACTGACAGACACTGCATGATGCTTGCCGGAAGAGAACCAGCCAGGACGGGACTACCAAAGGGTACGCCCCATATTCGCCTAGGAAGGCCTTTATCACACACTTGGTATTGTCTCTAGCGCAGTGGGATATGTGCAAATCCCTAACCAACCTCGACAGGAAGCACTGATACTGGGCTTGATCAGCATCTGAGGACAGGTGGCCTGAAGGTTCCTCTTCTTCAGTGGAGGAAGACAAGGAGGTCAAGGAGCTTGATGAATCAGACTCTGGCTGCAGCGGGGAACTGGGTGGAAGACCTGCTCGTCCATGGCCCTAACATACTGAGGGAACGTCGCTGCCTGAGACCTGAACTGATCCCAGGTCAAAGGTCCAACATGGCCTGGGAAAAGGGGATCTGGGCGCAGAGGCACAGGCAAGCCTGGCACCTGATATGACATGCCTCTGCCAGCGCTAGCAGAATCCACAGGAGAGCCTGGCATCAGAGGAAAACCGCAGGTCCATAGATTTGCCATCCTATCCTGGAAATTGAAATGGTGAGGGTTTAACCCTGTAGGGTGAGCTACCCTATGAGGGAAACGGGGCCTCATGCATCCACAAGGGTGGACCCCAGCTCCACCCAGAGGGACCTCCGTGGGAGAACCCAAGAAGAGAATAAAGGGCTTGGCACTATGGCTCCTCCCCCAATCCGAAGGGTCACGAAGTATGCCACGGCCCCTTGCCCCTCATCCTCAACCCTAAGGACTCCAAGGAAGCCCTCTTCCTCAACCCCTGTGCCAAGGGCTCCCTCAACTCCACAGGCCTCCCGGAGATGGCCTCCGGAGGAGGGGGCTCAATCTTGATTCTGAGAGGGGAATGGCACCAGGGACAGCAGCAACTCCCTCACTCAGGAACCCGAATGCCACTCCAGCAGCAGAGGGACTGGAAGATCGCAGCTGGCCTCCCGAGCCAGGGGGCTGAGAGATCTGCACAAACCCCAGTCACCTGAGCCACCAGAGGGGGCACCTGAGGAGAAACAAGAGTGCTGGGTCATGGGGAGCCCTCTGACTCCGAAGAGTCAGGCAGCCAATCCAGATCCACCTCAGAATCTTCTTCTTCCTCCAAAGAGGAGACAATTATGAAGGTCTCCGGATCGGCGGCCCCAAGGGATCCCCCAGTCACGGCACCGTGACCCAGCCCTGCACCCCTCGCAGTGCCACCCTGATCACTGGTGTCGTGCGTGGCTCCAGGATCTGAGACGGTGCTGACGGGCAGCGCTGAGGAATGCCCCACACCAGGACCCGCAACCGTGGGCCCCGACAACAGGGGAGCCTGCACCTCAGAGGAGGTGAGTGCCAAGGCGGTGCTCCTGGCCCGGCCTCGAATGGGGCCACACCAGCCCTCTGGCACTATGGTAGGGACCTCCTCCATGGACCGTATAGGCCCAGGAAGGGACCCAGAGGTAGGGCAGATAGTCCTGTGCTTGGACCGGTGCGAGTGATGCTGCCCCCCAAAGTCAGCGGGGCCCTGACGACCTTTAACGCGCGGTGCTCCAAAACTCGACGGTCCATCAAGAAGCAGGCATCGCAAGCATCCATATCATGCTGGGGACCAAGACAGGCAAGACATGTCATAGTCGGTCAGTCACAGAAATCTGTCAGCCACAGGACACCGATGCATAGGGGTCCAATTCGCTTCTCTGGGATCGCGCTTTGTCCCGATGGCCAGACATGACAGAACGGTAACAAAACTTACATTCAGAAAGACTTAACGCCGTACTCAAAATAAAAGGAAAGGTCTTACCAGTCTTGAGTGGCGTCAGCTAGCAAAACCAAAGTGGAGACAAGGATAATGGCGTCGAATAGCATCAAATGACGTAGAACTTGGTGTTGCAGAAAACACTAGGCTGCAGAAGTCTCTGGTTGGCTGGGGTGCTGTCTTGATGGCAGCAGAAGCACAAATGAGGTGAGGGAGGACCCAATGGCTGTTACTGGCCAACCTGTGAGCACCACGTATTATGTCGGCCAGTGGGTGGCACTGAGAGTGTCGGCCCCTCCTCCAAAAAGCCTTACACAGGGTGCCTGTCTCTGGCAGACACCCACCAGTGATGAATGATGAAGACTGACACAGGTAAGATCAGGCCTTATGGTCTATAAAGTTAGTCCGCTTGAATGTGCAGCTAGCACCCTTGTATTTCAGCTGCTCCCTCCTCTCCTCCCCTCACCTTTACCCCCCTCGCACTCTGTCCCATGCCCTTTTAAAACTGCCCACTGTGCTACAGGATACCACCTTCTCAGGCAGAGTGTTCCATTTCTCCACCACCCTCTTTGTGAAGAAATGCCTCCTCATCTCTCTCTATCTTCCACCCTCCAACCTGAAACCATGCCCTTGGGTGTCCATTCCTCTCTTCAGCTTAAATATCCCTTCTGTGCCTGTTTTGTTAATCCCCTTCAAATATTTGAAGGTCTCAATCATATCCCCGATCCTCCTCTCTTCCCAGGGTGTACATATTCAAGTCAGTCAGCCTGTCCTCATAGGTTTTGTCCTCCAGCCCCAGGATCATCTTAGTTGCCCTATGCTGCACCCCCTCCAGCAATCTGATATCCTTCTTCAGAAAGGGATGCCAGAACTGCACGCAGTACTCCAAATGTGGCCTGACTAGTGACCTGTACAGTGGCAGGATCACATCCCTATTTCTGGATGAGATTCCTCTTGCAATACACCCCAGCATCTTGTTGGCCTCAGCTGCCACCTTCCTGCACTGAGCTGAGTTGTTCATGTTACCCGTTATGATCACCCCTAGGTCCTTCTTCTCCTCCTCTCTAGACCTCTATCTGAACCCTCCCAACTGGTAGCTCTCCTGGGTTCCTTGCACCAAGTGCATAATCTTGTATTTCTTCACACCTGAAGCTCCATTGCCACTTTTCTGACCACTCCTCCAGTTTGATCAGGTGCTCCTGTAGTCCCTGCCACCCTCTATGTCATTCACCACCACCCCTATCTTGGTATCATCTGTGAATAGACTAATCTTGCTCCTAACCCCATGTGAGATATGCGATATGAATAACCCAAACAACACGGACCCAGGACTGAGCCTCATGCGGCACCCGTTTGTCACCGCCCTTGGGGAAGAAAGTGCCATCCACAACCACCACCACCTGTTGCTGCCTTCCCTTCAGCCAGTTCACAATCCAGTTTACCATCTTTGACCCTGCCCCCACATATTGCAACTTACCCCCAAACCTCCCATGAGGCACTAAATCAAAGGCCTTGCTGAAGTCTAAATACAGCACATCCACTGCCCGGCCTTTATCCAGTTCTCTCGTTAGTCGTTACCCAGTCGCAGTGTTCAATTAGGTTGGTCTGACAGGATCTTCCAGAGATGAATCCATGCTGCTGACTGTCCTAACTTAGTTGCTGACATAACTTAGTTGCTTTTTCACACTTTGATCTCAAATTTTCAGCATGGTCTTTTTATGACCACTCCTTCTGAACTTGACAGGGGTCATTTATAAAATAGTGGCCAAAATGTTATTTTGCACCTCAAGTGTGAAAACACATTTTGGCCAGGATTTAAAAAATGATTGCTGTCATGTTCTTGAGGTGGTGTGAAAAAATTACTGTGTTGAAAATGTGGGGTCAAAATGTTGAAAATTACCAAAGTTATGAGAATAAATTGAAATATTGCCTGAATAATTGTAACTTTTTTTTAATTTTCGATACAGCCTTCTTATGACCCCACCTCATGAACAAGGGTAGAGAAAATGTTCAGACACTACCTGAAAGGTGATTTCACACAAGTACGAAAACACATTTTGGCCAGGATTTGAAAGACGACAACTCTCAAGTTCATAAACATATGAAAAAATGACTATCTGAAAAATTGGGGTCAAAACATTGAAAATTACCAAAGTTGCAAGCGTGCACTGAAAAATTTCAATGCACACTCACAACTTTTAAAAAATATATTTTTATCCAAAATTTTCATTACAGTTTTCTTACAACCCCACTTCCTGCACATAGCTGGAGAAAATTTTCAAATCCTCTGCTTGAAAAGGTGATTTTGCACCACAAGTCTGAAAATACAGGTTACTCACCTGTAACGAGAGCTCTAGGAGTGGTATATGTTGTTCAAACACACTGTCTGACAGGTTCCTTGCTGCTTTAAGATGGGTCAGAAAGTCTTCAAGCTGGCTTCTCCCACCCTTGGTGGTAAAACCCTAGACTCCGACCTATAGCGCCAGATCTAGCCCGCTGGAAGCCAGGTTGCGCGAAGCAGGTAAGGCGGGTGGGTCATGTGGATGAACAACATATACCGCTCCTAGAACTCCTGTTACAGGTGAGTAACCTGTATTTCTAGGGACATGGATATGTTGTTCAATCCACACTGTTTGGCAGACTCCTAGCAGTTCTCCAGGAGGAGGGAGGCAAGGCGCGCACCCACGAACCTACTTGGGAAATAAGGGCTGGAGAACCGAGGTCCCAAAATCAGCATCCCGGCATGACTCTAGGTCAATGTGGTAATGGGAAATAAAGGTGTGTGCTGACTTCCAGGTGGCAGCCCTGCAGATTTCCTGGATAGGGACATCCCTAGAAGTAGCCACCAAAGCAGCAGTATGGCGGGTAGAATGAGCTCTTATCCCTTTGGGTGGCTCCCTGCCCACCAACCTATAGCAGAGATCTATGCAGGAGGTGACCCACCTACTTATCATCCACTTGGTTGCAGGTCTGCCAGGTGCGACTTCAGTATAGGTGACGAACAACTGTCGAACCTCTCCCCAAACTTTAGCCGTCCACTCCTTATAATAAGTGAGCACTCTTCTAGGGTCCAAAGTATGGAGACTATATTCGGCCTCCGAGGTGTGATTGGGGTAGAACACCAGCAGAATCAATACCTGATTCAGGTGAAACTCCGACACCACCTTAGGAAGGAATTTCGGGTGGGGGCAAAGGACAACTTTGTACCTGTGGAAGACCAGATAAGGAGACTCGATGGAAAGTGCCTGGAGCTCTCCTATCCTTCTGGCTGACATAATAGTCACCAAGAAGGCGGTCTTCCATGACAGGTGGGAGATATCGCACATGTGCATCAGTTCGAATGGCTTGCCCTTGAGCTTAGCCAATACCAGCAGTAGATCCCATGGAGGTGGAGGTTCTCTCACCGGAGGGGATATGTGATCAAGGCCTTTGAAAAAGTGCCCGACCACCTTCTCCTGTGCCACCGACTGCTTGCTGGCCCGTGCCCGGTAAGCAGAGATGGCTGCCAGGTGCACCTTGAGGGTCATCGACCGAAGCCCTAGCTGAGACAAGGACCACAGGTAGTCGAAAATGCTAGGCAGTGGACAGGCAGAGGGGTCCAACCCCTTGTCCTGACACCAAATGGAGAATCTCTTCCATTTAAAGGCATAGCACTTTCTGGTCGACTCCTTATGGGACGCCTCAACAACATTGAGGACCTCATCAGAAAGACCCAAGGCCTGGAACTCTAGCCGCTCAGGAACCAGGCCATCAGGTGCAGGGATTGAAGGTCCGGATTGAGAACCTTCCCCTTGTTGACTGAGATCAGGTCTGAGTGGGCTGGAAGCGCCTCGGGAGCCTGGAGCTGAGGCTGAGGAGATCTGGGTACCAGAACTGGTGAGGCCTGTCTGGGGCTACCAGAATCACCTGTGTCTTGTCCCTCTTTGACTTGAGAGCACCTCGTGGATCAAGGGAAATGGAGGGAAGGCGTAGAAGGCCCGGGGTCCATGGCCTCGGAAGGCATCCCCCTGCAGCGAGACCTGCTGAGGGGGGGAGGGCATGAAACAGACTCAGCTTCGCATTCTCCCTGCAGGTGAACAGGTCCACCTGAGGGTGCCCCAATGGGAGAACAGGTCTTGAACTACCTCTGGCAGGAGAGACCACTCGTGACCTACCTCTGGCAGGAGAGACCACTCATGAGATGCAGCGCCTATCTGGCTGAGGGCATCGGCCAGACTGTGCGAGGCTCCTGCCACATGGATGGCTAGGAGATCCAACTCCAGGCTGATTACAAGAGACCAAATGCGGAGAGCTTCTTTGCACAAGGGCAAGGAGTGCATCCTGCCCTGCCAGTTGAAATAGTACATGGTCGTGGTGTTGTCCGTCTGGACCTGAACCACCTGACCCCGTACAAATGGAGTGAAGGCGGTGAGGGCTAGTCGAACCACTCAAAGCTCAGCAGGTTGATGCGGCATCGGGACTCCTGGGGAACCAGAGGGACGTGGGCCGGAGATCCCCCAGATGGGCAGCCCAACCCATCAAAGAGGCGTAGGTCGTAAGAATGACCATCGGCTCGGGGCAGACAAACGGGATACCCTCCTGCAGATGAGCTGGGACGAGCCACCACTGCAGGCCGTCCCACATCTTCTGGGTCACGGTTACTGGCTGGTCCAAAGGACCGGAGCACTGTGACCACTGGCGGGCCAGCCCCATTGCAGGGGACGCATATGCCAGCGGGCCCAACAGACCACGCTGGTCCAAGCCGCCATGAGACCCAGAAGGCACAGGAAGTCCTGGGCAGGGTGCAATTGCCCAACCCGAAATGACTGGGCAAAGGAGGAA
This sequence comes from Neoceratodus forsteri, assembly GCA_016271365.2. Classification (NCBI taxonomy): domain Eukaryota; kingdom Metazoa; phylum Chordata; order Ceratodontiformes; family Ceratodontidae; genus Neoceratodus; species Neoceratodus forsteri. The sequence continues at coordinate 1,137,694,902 of CM057458.1, read as the reverse complement.
AGGACCTTGCCCCTGTCCACGGGGAGCCAGGCTCTGGCTCAAGAGAGTCGAGTTCTGCCCTGATTAACTGAATCACCTGCGGTGGTACGAGTTCTGATTTGGCCAATTTGAGAGCAGACCTGAAGGGCCAGATCTCTGGACCACTCCACCTCCAACCTGGAGGGGGCTGCTATCAGCCAGTCATCGCCGCAGGAATGCTGTCACCACTGCCATGCATTTGGTGAAGACCCTGGGAGCTGGAGAAAGGCTGAAGGGCATGGCCTGGAACTCGTAAAGTGATCCCTCTGCTCTGAAGTGGAGGAATCGCTGATGAGACGGATGGATTGGGACATGAAAGAATGCGGCCTGGAGATCCAGAGCAAAACCACATGCCTAGTTCCAAGGATGGTATGATCTGAGCCAGAGTGACCATCCTGAAGGTGCACGGCCTTAGGAACTTGTTCAGCTCGTGCAGATCGAGAATGGGGTGCCAGCCCCCAATCCCGCTTTAGGACCAGGAAGTACCTGGACACAAACCCTGGGTTTGGAGGAGGATCTGCCACCTTGCTGATCACCTCCTTTTGGAGAAGCAGAGCTATGTCAGCTCGATGAGCCAACAGAGAGCTCGCGGAACTGGTAGCCCCAAGGGGTGATGGCTCAATGGGGGCTGCTCAATTGCAGAAGCAGACCCCTGCCAACCACTTCCAGCACCCAATGGTCCGTGGTGAAAGCGGACCAGGTGGAAAGGAAGTACGGAGCCATCTTCCACTGTAGATACCAGGGAGGAGGGCGAGGTTGGGCGGCACCCTCAAGCTATCACTGGGAAGGCTTAGAGGAAGGGCCGGCCAAGGAGCCACTGGACCTTTCCTCCAGGCTTCCTGCTGGAGGAAGTGGCAGGGCTTGACAGCAGGGCATAGCGTGAGCCTGCAGCCCTGTTGCTGGTGCTTCTGGGCGGACGTGCTGCAGGGCTGAAGGACGAAAGGTTTATGCTGCTGCCATGGCCTTGTCCTTCTGGGCAGACATGACCAAGTCCAAGGTGGCGCTGGACTTCTTGATCCTTAGGAGATGGCCCTCCACCCCAGGCCCGAACAAGTCAGTGCCCAGGAAGAGAACGTCTGCCAGCTTGTGCTGGGTATCTGCTGTGAAGGTGGAGATCCACAGCCAAGCTCTGTGGCGTATGGCTACTGCGGCCGCTACTGACCGGGCACAAGAGTCTCAAATGTCCAAGGCAGTTTGGAGCTGTTGTTTGGCCACTGCCCTTCCCTGATCCAGCACCTGCTTGATCGTCATTTGAAGGTCAGCTGGGAGATCAGGGAGCACCTCATCCAGGAAACCCATAGGGCATGTGAAAATGTGCCATCAGCAAGGCCAAGCTAGCCTGTTGAAGACCTAGGGAGGAGGCAGCATAAACTTTGCGCCCGGAGTAGTCCAGCTTTTTGGACTCCTTGCCCAGGGGCTTTTCAACATCCCTAGCATTTCCAGAGTGCCAGAAGACGCTATCGGTTACCAGTCCTTCAGCCGAGGGGTGCTCTGAAAAACCGGAGAGGGAACCGTTGGGGACTGCATACTTGCGAGCCATCCTCGCCGAAGGCACAGGACAGGATGCAGGCCGATGCCACAACTCCAGGGCTGGACCAACAATGGCCTCGGCCACAGGGAAGGCCTCCATGGGGGAATCCTCTCGGTCCAGAATCTCTGTGAGGGGATATCTGGCCCATTTTTGTACGGGTTTGAGCTGCATCCCAGTGGACTCTGAGATGAGCCAAAGAATTTCCAGGAACAAGGATGGGCTCTCATCCACCGAAAGACCCCCAGAAGATTCCAGGTTGAGGGCCTGGAATACAAGGAGGAAGTCGGACTCCGAGGAGTCCGCGAACACGCCAAGCGCCTGAGCCACCCTCCACTCGCTGAGGTCTATCCAGGGTGACAGTGACCAACAACCTGTGGGGCAGGCCCTGACCCAACCGAGAATCCTTGGTCGGGGCCCCAGTCTTCGGTTGTGGGGGCGGTGGTTCCACCACAATGGGTGGAGCAGCAGGTTTCAGCCAAGCAATCAGTGCCGGAGTCGGTTCCTCGACTAAGGAGCCGATGGCGAGAGGTTGCTTCTGCTGTTCAGGCAACAGCCACTTAATGGCCAGTGAAGGCGACAGAGTCGGCTTGTTGCCAGCTAATAAGAGCTGCTGCCACATCATGTCCTCATAGCACCGAAGCAACTTCCGCCAAAGCTTATCCTCCGAAGAGGACGAGTGGCAACGTCACTTTCCATGATGCCGGGATCAAGACCGCCATGCCGGGCGGGACCTACCTGACACGGAGGAGGACCAAGACTGTCAGGGTCGCTGACGGTGGGTTGAAGAGGGGCAGGGGAAACCCACTCATCCTCGGTTCAGAGTTCTTGACTGGGGACTTTCGCTTGGGAGACCGAGGCAACCAGTAAGCACCGCGGAACTCGGGTGAGAGAGAGGGTTATCTGCTTCACCAGTCGACAGCCCATCCAACGGGTCGAGAAAAATCTCAACCGCATTGATGGGTGTCTCAGCCGGCTGACCTGACGGGGACACCGTGAAGCCAGCGGCCTTAGCCGCAACCTCGACCGAAGTCGAATGCAGACGCTCCGGGGAACAAGATCTCTCCCGCTCCCACAAATGTCAATGGTGGGACTTACCTTTTGGTTCCTTTTTCTTCGACCTACTCATGTGAGTCCCTGAGGGCCCTTCTCCCTTGGTGGAGAAGGACTGACAAAGCTCCTTAAAAGAAGCAGTGTAGGAGGAGCCCAAGGAGAGAGGATAAACGTTGGACGCTGAGGGAAGTAGAAGTGGCCTGGGCCGCCTCCTCGAGGGCGATTAACTGCACCAGTTGCCCACTGAGCCTACAGCCGTGGACACCGCCCAACAGACCTCCTTCAACTTCACGGCAGAAACCATTTCTCGGGGCACCCTAATTGAAGTCGGCAGCGTGGTCTTCCAGAACCGAAGCTGCCAAAAGACTTGTACATCGCAGGCCTGCATATCATGGGTAAGCCCCAGGCAGTAAACACACGAGGAATGCGGGTCAGTCCCAGACATCTTCTGCGCATGAGAACTCAGCAGAAAGCTTAGGAGTGATTTTGAATCCATCGAGCCTAAGGGAAGAAGAAGACTTAAGTCTTGTAAACTTTAAAACAATTTTCGAAAAACCGAAGGATTAGGATCCAGGCCTACAAACGCAGAGCTCTAGGAGGGAACCTGAGCTTCCAAGCGTAAGGAAGATCTGGAGTCATGGGTGAAGCCGAGGGTTTTACCACCCGGTGGTGGGAGGGAGGAGCCAGTTTGAAGACTTTCCGCCCATCTTAAGCGGCAGGAACCTGCCAGACAGTATGGATTGAACAACATATCCACCACCCTAGAAACATATTTTGGCCAGGATCTGAAAAATGTCAGCTGTCACATTTATGAGGTGGTGTGAAAAAATGGCTATATTGAAAATTTGGGGTCAAAATATTGAAAATTACCAAAGATATGAGCATGAGTTGAAAAATGGAAATCTAGTACTTACTATAATTATTGATCTTCCAAATATCTTCACCATTCATTAACAATGGGTCCTACCAAAGGTCAGGACCCTGCCTTGGAAACAAAAGAGCACTGCCTCTTTAAATTTTTCTGAGCTGGAGGAGCCGAAGTCGGGATGGCACTGCCTATGAGGCCAACGTTCTACATGGCACTCGCAGATTGGCCAGTAACCGATGCCGACTCCTCCCAAAACTCAGTTCTTGTCCGCCAGGCGAGGAAGAAAGGATAAGGATAGGGACAGAAGGAGGGCGAGGGTACCTGAATGATAGAGGGGGGTAGAAAATAAACATAAAGCCAACTGAAAGAAGGAGTACAGCCAAGAAGGACAAGTAAGATGATAGGAGTGACTAGCATGCTGGGTAGTCCAAAAGGCAGAAGAAAAATAGAAAAAAAACTGGAAAATGAAGGAAGAAGACAGGAAAAGAGTCAACAGCCTCTCTCCTGAGGAGGTTATCCACCCCACCCCATTCACTTTCTCTCCCTCCCAGACATTCAATCCCTGAGTGGGGACCAGACAGGCTCTTCAGACTAAGTACTGAAGGGCAGAATTGAAGATGTGGGTCCTGAAGGGCCAGGCGCCCCAGGAAGCTCAGTAGTCCCTGACCAGAGAGCTGCCCCAAATAGACAGTGGACAGTAGGGAGAAGAACAAGGGGAAGGGGGTGGAGGAAAGAAAGGTCTCCTACAATCCCCAGGAGAGAAATCATCAGACACCTAGATGGCCTCACTTTCTTCCCACAGTTTCACGGTGGTCTCCAGAAGATCCTGAACAAGAAAAAAAAATCCACAGAGAGCATATTCATGCTGGCATCCTCGTGTTTTTTTTTTAAAGGCCTTAACAGATGTGGACCCCTATAGCCAACTTAAGGAAGGGTCAAAATAGCTCAACATAAACAGCCAGCAGGACCAAGGCATGAAGGCTAACTGGTTATTACACCCGCTAGCCAAAAGAGATCCCAGGGGATTTTCAAGACCAGCCATGAAAGGTCCCTGAATCTAAAAACACCTGCCAAGGCTTTTAGTGTCATAAGCAGTCCTACCCTTGTTGAAAGCAGCCAACCTGAGGCACCAGAACAGGAGATCCTTAGAGGGATACTCCCTACCCCAACAGGGGAGTAGAACAGAAAAAAAGGGGGTCAGAAGGCAAAACCAGGAAGGGCTGACAGAGCCCGTAAGTTAGGAAACAGGGTTTACCTCCAAGAAAAGCTATATCTTCCCTTGATTCTCGTACCAATTCAGGGAGTAGGAAGAGAGAAAAGGGAAGGAACCGCGCTACTTAACACCTGGTTACAGGGAGGGTGGCAGGGTGTAATGAATGGTGGAGATATTTTGGAAGACCAATAATTATGGTAAGTATGTAATTTCCATATCTTCCCCAAATTAATCTTCACCATTCATTACCAATGGGCCCAAGAGTCAAGATGGCAAACCCTGAGGGAAAAACATTTTTCCCCCAGCCCACTGTGGGGGATAACCACAGGAGGAGAGGGCCGTTTACATTCCTGGTGAGGCCCGAGGACTGAAAGGGGCCGGCGGGTATTCCCAAGACCTGGGAGATGGAAGGATCTCCTGCAGTACCCACCATGCCCTATGACGAAAGAAGTGGGCCCTCCAGAATGGTGAGGATATCACCCTTCGCCAGACCAAGGGTGACAACCTTGACAGGCGAAGACATGCAGTCCTCCTAATGTAGACCAAAGTTCCCACCAGCCTGGAAGCCACCTTGTTGGCATCGCAGACTGCCCTAGAGAGGTGTCTTGCCAGCTCCATGCCTTGGGCGGTCAGGCAAATAGCTTGCCAGGTTCCCTCACCATCAGGCAGAGCTGCAAGGATCTGTCCCAGCATCATCCAGATGTGCCTAGCATAGGCCACTTGGTGAACCTGATGTGACACTATCTGCAGAATAAGGAGTGCTGATGAAAACACCCTTCTTTCCAATTGGTCAAACTCAACCGTGCCAGCGTCGGGGGGGGGTGGTCATGATGAAGGTGACGATGCCCAGATGGTGTGTCCAGGAGTTCCACTCCTGAAGTGGGGTGGGGTGGGGCATGGCACCTGGAGACCCCACTGCAGCCCAATACCTGTGCATACAGTCCCTGGGGCAGCAAGACACTACCAGATGGCGTACGAAGCCTCCGCAAATGGCCTCAGCCAGGGAGGTATGACTAATGAGTCAGCACTGTATTCTCCCAGGAATGACAGTGTCACACATCCTGGGTTCCTTTTGACAAAGTGGGAAAGACAGAGTTCCTTCATCATCTCTGCCAGGAAGCACTGGTAGAACATAAGGTCCCTGTCAGCTGAAAAGTGGCGAGAGGAATCCCCTTCCTCACTGGAGGAAGCCGAAGAAATGGAGGAGTCCGAGTCAGAGCTTGGTGGTGCAGAAGTCTGAGGTCTGAAAATGACCTCGGAGATGGCACTGAGATAACGGGGAAAAGCAACTGCCAAAGCCCTGAACTACTCCCAGGTCAGGGGGCCAGCAGAGCCAAGAAGAACAGGGAAAGGGGGAAAAGGAGGCAGAGAAACAGGAGGAGGGACAGCCTGGTGAAGCAGGGAAGGTCCTCTGCCAGAGCTGCAGGTTCGCACAGGGGACCCCTCCCAAAGGGGAGGGCTGCCGGATCCGCCCACCCCAGTGCGCCCATCTGTTGAGGGACGGGCTGGGTGTTGTTCTTGGGGGGAACCCCCAAGTGGGAAGGCTGGAGCTGTGCAGAGTCCACTGGAAGGTTCCTGCCCCCACCAACTGCAGGACCCTTCCCCAAAGCAAAGGAAGGCAGAGACGGGTCACCGAAGAGGTTGCCACTCAGACCGGGTCCTGCCAACCTTTGACTTCAAAGAGAGGGACCTGCCCCTCAGAAAGGGCCTAGTGGAAGAGTCTGGACTGGTCGCCTTGGGAGGGAGAGCCCCAGCCCCCATAGGGGAAGCTGAAGAGCCCTCCTGAGCATCCTCCTCAACGGCTGGGATACAAATCACGGAAGGACTGGGCCCGATGAACAGGAGGATGCCTGCCCCCAAGCCGGCACCAGTCACGGTGCCGGGAACTGAGGCAGTGCCACCTCCAGAAATGGCGCAGATTGCAGCTCTGCCACCCAAAATGGTGCTGACCATGGCGCACACACCTGAAATGGTACTGGCTGCAGTGCCACTACTCACAGGAGCTCCAGAGAGGCCCCAGACAGAGCCCCTGGCACTGGAGGCAGCGCCAGAAGGGTCTGGAGTGGCATCATTGCCAGTGGTGCTGCCTGATGACCACGCCCATCCTGGAAACTCTAGGTCCTGAGAGGCCCACGGAATCCAAGGAGTCCGCACCCAGTTGGGATCACCACTACCATCATCGCCCCTGAGGTGGGGATGAGATTAGGAGATTTCCAAATGGGTCACTCCTGGATTTCAAAGTCCCCCAGCACCAAGGGAGGCATCAGAGGGAGCCCAGGTGCGCTGCCAGACCCACTCACCGGCCCTGGAAGTGGTGCTTGGAGCAGGGTCAGTGGTGACTGCAGCCCCACGGGGACCACAAGGGCAGAGACCACGTACAGCTCAGACTCCACCTCAGGTCGTCTGGGTCTCCGAGGAGACCCCGGACTATGAGGGGTGACCAGTGGCCCCCCCCAGAGGGGGACGACTGCCCCATCAACCCCTTGCTGGGATCCCTTGCACCAGCATGCTGTGAAGCAGAGGGAGTCCATTCCCCGCTGGCTCATATAGAGCCTGGGGGCTCAAGTGGGGCCCAGAGACTGTGTCTTAGCATCCTGAGTGTGATGACACCTCCGAAAGTTGGGGTCTCTCCCAACCGTGCTGCATGGATAGCGAGAGTGTGATAATCCATGGAGAAATAAGCATTGCACTCATTCATTGCATGGTGGGGACCCAGACAGGTGAAACAACGGTCATGGGGGTCAGTATCGGCCATGGAGTTGCTGCAGGGGCAACTCCCACGCATTGGATATAGATCTACGTCCCGACCCCGACATACCATCGGGCGGAATAAATAATAAAACAGGATTTTAACCGAAAAGTACTCGGTGCTGCAAGAAACAAGAAAGAAAATAAAGAAATCCCATAACCAAAGCGGTACTGGTACTCTTGGCACTGGATCAAGAGTTCAGGCCTTGTGGATTGCAATGACGTAGTTGCTTGAAAGCAGTCTTCCCGTGCAGGATCCTTCCTCAATGGGGGGTAAGAGAAGAACTGAGTTATAGGAGGATTCTGCTTCGGTTACTGCCCAACCCGTAAGCGCCACGTAGAACACTGGCCTCGTGGGTGGCGCCGTCCTGAAGTCGGCTCCTCCAGTTCAGAAAAATTTAAAGAGGCAATGCTCTTTATTTTCCCCAGGCAAGGTCCTGACCTCCGGTGGGACCCATTGGTGATTAACGGTGAAGATTTGGGGAAGATTGTCAATGTACTCTCAAAACTTTGCTGTTTTTAATATTTTAATCCCAAATTTTCAACATAGGCTTCTTATGACCCAACCTCATGAACAAGGGTGGAGAAATTGTTCAAATAATGCCCAAAAGGTGATTTTGTGTAGTGGCCACAAAAATTACCTTTCGGAATGAATCAGCATAATTTCATCATGCTTGTTCATGAGGTGAGGTCCCAATTTTATGGATTTAGCTGTCTCCATCCACTGGATGGTAGTCAATATTATGAGACCACCAAGCCCATAACAGATACTTTTGCTTCATAAAGAATGGAGAGGCTTGAATGAGCAAAGCCTGAGCTACCCCCCACCACACACACACACACACACACACACACACACACACACACATATGCACCTTTTCTGGACAGCTTTGCAGTTCAGGTCAAGTACAGCTATGTTTGGAAGCTTGCATTACATAGAAACATAGATGTTGACGACAGATAAGGACTACAAAGCCCATCCAGTCTGCCTATTCATGCATTCTAGTTGCATTTGTTAGAGATGTGAGGCATGAGACAACACAGTCTCGGGAAAGTTTTTTTTTAAATGCCTTGATGCAATAATAATGCAATAAAATTATCTGTAAAGCAATACAGTTCAATTAGAGCATTAATTGTTAACCAGGAAAACCCAGGCTCCAGCGCCACCACAGTCCATGGCTTACTATGTAATCTCAGTGTGTTTGACACCTTGTGTTTCAGTCCTCCCAGCTATAACTGGTGAGTCTTTGTTCCATGGTAAAGAGTCTCTTTAAGCTGAGTGGCAACTATAACACGAGGGGCACAGTCTGAGCTGGAGGTGGGAGGTTTAGATGGGCGGTCAGGAAGCACTTCTTCACAGAGAGGGTGGTGGGCACTTGGAATGCGCTGCGGAAGAGGTAAATCTCATTGAAGACAGTGGGCAACTTCAACTCATTGTATCCTATTGTCACTTAGAATGTTCAGGTACCTCTGCCTGCTGCTAGAACACCTGTGTTCCTGAAGGGTTCTAGACCTGCAGCACTCATACAAACACACTGTGCTTAAACCTACATATCTTAAAAACATATATCCAATTTTAAAACTGTAAAAGAAAAGTTTTCAGGACAAAAAGTTTTAGAAACTGAGTGAGGTTTGGTAATGTCTATTTAACTGGATTTAGTGTTGTGTAAGGTTGTTTTTTTTAATATTTTCATAAATTCTGATGATTTTACCTAAATATGATCATGCTCTGTTTACTTAGTCATTCAAAAATATCAAATTTCTTTAAAACTGTTGGTTAAAATTGTTAAAAATATACAATAAACATCTGTCATTGTCTAAATATAAATTTTGTAAGGTTTTTACCATTTTGTTAGTCAGAAATCAATGTCTGAATCTCTTGTCATTACAGCTTGAGTTTTTTGTTCCACTCCACTAGTTGGAATTTTTGCAGTATTTAATTCTTCTTACCCACTGATTTTATTTTATGAATCTGATTATCAATTTTTTTTGGTTTTTTCCCCTAGTTTAGTAAGAACATATTTATAAATTACCTTAGAAGGACATATCAGGAAGTGATGCAGGAAAGAAGTGCTTTGTGAGGTCTAGTGATGTAAACAGGAAGAACACTTCCAGTGTAGCTCAATGACTTGATACAGGAACTGGATACATTTTTTAGTGCTGTAGGTCTCTCTATGATTAATTGCATATTTGTTGTAGTTAAAATGTGTAATTTCATTGAAATAAACTATTTTATTGTAGTTTTGTAATAAAATCCCATAATAAGTATAGGAAACTGTATGTTATTTGTGCTGTTTGCTTTATCATACTGTAAATGAAGCAATTGATGTTGTTCACGTAAAGGTTCACAGTCTTTCAGTAAACATCATGTTACATAAATGTGTGTTTTATTTAATTTCTGGCATAGTTTATTTTTGGGGGGCTGTATTATGGGATGGTTTAAGGTGAGGGAATGACTGTATGATGAAGCACTGTATGTTAGTGGGGGTCCTGCATTCATAATACATGCTCAGATGCACTTCATATGTTCTGGGGAAATGAGAGGGGCTGTATGAATCTAATAATGGTACTAACAGACATTGTAGATACATTATGGGTATACGTATAGGGTGATGAAATTGCTGAAAAGGCACTGGTAATTTGGGGTATACTGTGTCAAGGGGAAGGGGGTGGGTCTGCTTGTACCAAGGAATGATGCTCATAGGCACTGCAGTCATTTTGTGTCATGAACTGGCACCCATCCTTGGGGTATACTCAGTTGTGGGGAGGCAGGTGGGGCTTTCTGCACCTGGTAATGGTGTTCATATGCCATGCAGAGACATTGTGGGTACACATACAGGGTGATGACATTGGCACCTGTAAAGGTCGTGTACTATGTGCTGTGTCACATGGTCTGCCCGCATACACATGTGATATGTTGCAGCATTCAGTATGGCACACTGTGTGGGTGGGAAGGAGTCTGGGTATGCCTGCCCCATGGAGTGATGCTCATTGGCTCATTGGTGCACATGTGTACTATGTGCTGTGTTTCATTTAAAAGGACTGTATGAGTCATACATTGGCACTGGTCACATCACAGTGCATCAGAAGTAAGGGATGGTCTGAAGCATTATGAGCACAAGGAACTAAACAAGTGGTTGTGGAGAGATTCGAACTTGAATAGAACATTACAGTGCATCTGAGGGTAGTGTTGGAATGAATCCTGATGTGTACAATGGACCACACCATGGTGACTGAGGAGGGATCCATATCAGTAATGCACATCACAGAGTGTCAGAGATAAAGGCTGGACTGAAGACTGATGAACAGATGGACTACATCAGTGACTCTGGTGGGATTTGAACCTGAACAGCACTTTACAGTACAATAGAAGTTGGGGCTGGACTGACACCAGATGAGTCGATGGACAACACCATTGGCTGTGGAGGGATCTGAACCTGAAGTGCACTTCATTGTTCACTACAGTTTGGGGCTCGACAGATGCATGATAAGGAGATAGATCTTACAAGTGGCTGTGGAGAGATTTGAACCTAAAGAATACTTTACAGTACATCAGAGATTGGGGCTGAACTAATGTCATGTGAACTGATGGACTACACCAGTGGATGTGGAGGGTTTTGAAATGAAATGCACTTCACAGTGCATTATGGGATTGGTCTGGACTGATGCATGGTAAGTCGATGGACAACACCATCAGCTGTGGAGGGATCTGAACCTGAAATGCACTTCACTGTTCACTACAGTTTGGGGCTCGACTGATGCACGTAGAAGCTAGATCTTACCAGTGGCTGTGGAGGATTTTAACCTGAAGAGCACTTTACAGTACATCAGAGGTTGGGTCTGGACTGGCGTCGTGCGAGTCGATGGACAACACCAGTGACTGTGGAGGATTCAAAACTGATTTGGCCTTTATAGCACATCAGAGGTTGGGGCTGGACTGATGCCAGATGAGTTGAAGGCAACACCATTATTTTTCATTTTAAACAATCAGCAACTGTGTATTAGGAGAAAACTCAAGTGCAGAGCATGAGACAAGAAAAATTACTCACCTTAGTAATGTTGTTTCTTCTAATGGAGTCTTGCTATATTATGACTGATGAGTTTGTCCCACCATTGGAACTGATCCGGTGAAAGAGTTAACTTCCATGCAGTGCATGGAACTTAGCCAGCGAGCTCAGTTAGAAAAAGCTCTGTCAGGGATATTTCAAACCAAAACCATCAGATCTTACGAGCAAAACTCACTAAGGCTCTGTGTGGAACATGTAACCTACACTAGCCAACTGGCTACTAAAATATTAACACATTTTCTGGTCCCAATACCAAGACTCAAGTCAGGGACCAGAAAAATAAATAAATAAAACACAACACCCAAACACCCCAACAGAAGAAGGTGGAAAAACATAAAAGGGGCATCAATAAGTGCCAACAGAGGACTGTCCACCCATACCCAAAGTAGAAGTTCTGAGAGGGCAGGCTGGGAGGAGGTCATAATATAGCAAGACTCCATTAGAAGAAACAACATTACTAAGGTGAGTAATTTTTTCTTCAAACAACATGAAGTCTTGCTATATTATGACTGATGCAGACTACATAGCAGTACCTCCATGGAGGAGGGACAGAACCTACTAAGGGAATAGGCTCTGAAGCACGGCTGTGCCAAACCGAGCATCCCTCCTGGCCTGGATATCCAGGGAGTAATGCTTGGTGAAAGTGTGTACTGTTTTCCAAGTAGCTGCTTGACATATCTCTAAGATAGGGATGTCTCTGGCAGCAGCTAGAGACGAGCTGTACCTCTGGTAGAGTGAGCCCTCAGGCCTGAAGGGAACCTTACCCAGTTTTGATAGCAAAATTGGATACAAGAGACAATCCACCTGGCAATGGATCTCTTAGTGGAAGGTCTCCCTTTCCCAACCTCACCATAAGTGAGAAATAGTTGGAGGGAGTCAAACCTGTGACCCTGGTACGCTCTATGTAGTAACTTAGGGCCCTCTTAACATCTAAGCTGTGCAGCCTCCTCTCACCAGAGGAGGAATGGTCAGTGAAGAACACTGGAAGTGAAATAGATTGGTTAAGGTGGAAATCTGAAACCACCTTGGCAAAAACTTCCTGTTAGTCCTGAGGACTACCTTATCCCTGTGAAGGAAATAAAGTCAGTCTCCACTGATAAAACCTGTAACTCACTTGCGCCTGGCAGAGTGATGGCTACTAAATACAGTTTTCCAAGTCAAATACTAGCTCTGCCGAAGACAGAGGTTCAAAGGGGTTGCATCAGCTGAGCAATGCAAACATTAAGATCCCAGGCAGGGCAGGGTCCCTGAATGGAGGATTAGTATGAAACAATCCCTTAAAAACTTGGAAAATACAGGGTGAGTAGAAAGAGAAGGGCTTCCTGCTGAAATAAAAGCAGAGACAGCTGCCAAATGCACTTTCAGGGTAGCTGGTCTCAGTCCCAAAATTAAGATGGACCATATAGTCCAAAACAGTGGGCAAATCAGCAGATTCAAGGAAATATGCTTCCCAGAACACCATATGGAAAACCTTTTCCACTTGGAGTTATAGGTAGCCCTGGTGGAAGGCTTCTAGAAGCTTTCAAGATTTCGAGAACACCCGAGAAAGTTGTAGATCAGCAAACTCTAACTCCTCAAGAGCCAGGCCTTGAGGTTGAGGGATTTGAGATTCGGATACCAGACTCTCCCCTGGGCACAGGTTAACAGATTGTGGTTCCTGGGGAGACACAGGGGAAGATGGACTGCTAAGGACAGAAGGAGTGGGTACCAGGGCTGCCTGGCCCAGTCTGGAGCAATCAGGATCATCTTGCGGGCTGAGACCTGATTTTGACTAGCACCTTGAACAGGAGAGGAAGGGGAAGGCATAGAAACTTCCCTTCCCAATCGAGGAGAAAGGCATCCAGGGGACTGAGCCCAACACTGGGGCCTGCAACAAAAAGTGGAAGTTGATGATTGTCTGGGGCTGCAAAAAGATCTATCTGAGGGGTGCCCCATCTGGCAAAAACTATCCCCAGTACTAGGGGATTCCAGTGACCATTCATGATGGCCCTGGGAAATCCTGCTGAGAGCATCTGCCAGGACATTGTCCTTGCCTGGGAGGTGAACTGCTATGAGGGAAGTATTCAGGGAATAAGCCAGAGACCACAACTTCATCGCCTCAGTGCACAGGGCCGAAGACCGAGTGCCCCCTTGTTTGCTGATGTACCACATTGTAGTGGTGTTGTCTGTTCTGACCTGTACCACTTTGTTCTGAACAGATGCAGAAAAACCTGAAGTGCTAGAAAAACAGCTCTGAGTTCCAACAGATTGATGTGGGCAGAGATTCCTGAGGGACCACAACCCCTGGGTGGAGAGGTCGCCATGTGAGCTCCCATCCCAGAGGGACGCATCTGTAGTAAGGATCAAGGAGTGAGATAGAGGGATGAAGGGCACCCTTGTCTCAGATTGCTCTGATCCTGCCACCACTGAAGAGCCTGGATCAGGGTTCGAGTCACTGGGATTAACTTGGATAGGGAATCTCTTCTTTGAGACCAGAAGGCTCTCAAATGGAACTGAATGTCCCTCATCTGAAATCTTGCTCCTTGCACTACAGCTGTGGAAGCAGCCATGTGTCCTAGGAGCTGCAGAAATGCCTTGCTGGTCGAGAGACCTGCAGAGTGAAGGACGAGGCCAGGGCCACCAGGGTCCTACCCTTTCTAGGGAAGGAAGGCTCTGGCCTGCTTTGTGTCCAGTTCTGCACTTATAAAGGTGAGTACCTGGACAGGTTCCAGAACTGACTTTGGAAGATTGAGAAGAAAGCCCAGAGGTAAGCAGCTGCTGGGTAACTTGCAGGTGTGATTTGACTGGTCTGGAGACTGACCCACAATGAGCCAGTCGTCTAGGTAGGGAAAGATGGCAATCTTTTGCCTTCTTAAATGAGCAACTACTACTGCCAGACATTTTGTGAATACCCTTGGGGCAGAGGTAAGGCCGAAGGGCATTGCTCTGAACTGATAATGGCCTGAGGCAGTTCGAATCTGAGGTACTTTCGGTGGGAGCTTCTGATAAGAACATGGAAGTAGGCATCCTTGAGGTCAGGAAGCTAGCCAGTCCCTGGCCTTAGGGAGGGTAAAATCATTCCCAGAGTCACCATTTTGAATTTTGGTTTTAAAAGGTGCTTGTTCAGATATCTTAGGTCCAGGATGGGCTGCCACTCTCCTGTCTTTTTTGGGGTAAGGAAGTACCTGGAGTACAGACCCTTGCCCTGGTGTAGGAGCAACCCTTTCTACAGCTCTGAGAGCCAGGAGGGTTGAGACTTCTGTTTCAAGGCAAGAGTCTCTAAAGGGTTTGCAGTGGAAAGATCTGATTCTCATCTTTGGAAATTTTTTGAAGCTGAGAACCAGACCCTGGCTCACTACTTCAGGACCCACTTGTCTGATGTTAAAGACTCCCAGTCCTGGACCAAGTAAGCCAGCCTGCCCCTAGGTAATGGAGAACCGGCCCTGGGCATCCCATCAGGGTGCCTGTTTGGCAGGGGCTTTAGGCTGAGGGGTGGGAGCAGGCCTGCTTGTACCCCGTCTGCCTCTCCCTCTGAAGAACCCCCTCTGAACATAAGCTGAAGAGGAGGCCAGGGTCTGGTAAAAAGGCCTGTGAAAAGGCCTGCCTCTACCCCTGGGGGGCTGCCTCTGAGGAGTGGCTTGTCGTTCCTTGGCTTGTGCACTCCTATAAGTGGTTCTATATTCATCCATTTTCTTCATATAATTCTCTGTCTGCTCCCCAAACAGAGAATGTCCCATCTCAGGAAAATCCATAGCCTTAGACTGGGTGTCCTGTGACAAAGTAGTACACCTCAGCCAAGTCAATCTACGAAAAGCCACAGATGTAGCCATGACTCTAGAGGATACATCATTAGAATCCACTGCAGCATGAAAGTGCACCTTAGATGCCTCAATACCATCAGCAGCCACCTGTTCCAGCTCCTTGGCAAGCTGGCCAGGGGCCTGTTTGGCTAAAGCCATGACAGTATCCCATCTAGATTTTTGATATACGCAACATAAGCCATATAGTTTGCTTGTCTGAGTCCCAAAGATGCTGCCATGTATTGTTTTGGCCATGGCATCAATCTTCCTGGAGTCCTTGTCAGGAGGATGTGAAGCCAGGGGAATATTAGCTTTATCACAGGCTGCAGCCTGAACTACTAACGTGGCTGCATTGCTGTGAAAGAAATTCTGTATCAGGACCTGACAAGGTGTACCTCCTGTCCATCTTTTTATCCACAGGAGGCACAGAATTAGGAGCTTTAAAATTTTTATTGTTTGTTTCCTAAAAGATTTATGTAAAGGAACAGACAATCTCCTGGACTCTGGGATATCCATCATCTCTACATAGTCAGGCTCCTCTTGCTCATCCACAGCCTCCTCTAAAGGAAGCTGGAGGTTTCAACAACTTTTATAAAACAAAAATGAGAAGGGACTCAGCAAGCCTAGGGGGAGATTCTCCTAAAGGTCTGTCTGGGGAGATGTCCGGTTCAATGGGCACATCCAGACTTTCAAAGTCACATTCACACTGATCATAATCATCCTCCCCCTCCTCTGGTTCATAAAACTCCTCTATATCATTTTCTTGAACCGGTGGAACCGACCGAACCGACCTTTTGCCAGATAGTGGCGGTTCGGACAGAACCGGGGAAAGTGACTGGACAATCTGTATTGCCCTGGCTATCTCTGCAGCAGTTGGAGAAGGATTTTGACTCCACACCTGCTGACTTTCTAGTTCTCTTTGCTGGAACTGGTTCCTCAGAGTCAGCTTACGTTTGCCAGGAAGTCTGGCCCTGGTCAGAGGGCACTCCCTCCGGTTCGGTTGGCACTGAACCGGGCTGCCCATCCGGGTCAGCGGACTTTTGGCCTCTCGTTCCCTGAGCCTACCAACTCTCTTATCTAGGGTAGCTGCAGGGAAATTCTTGCAAATCTGGCAGTCTGCATTGAGGTGGTCAAACCCCAGACAATAAACACATGTGGTGTGTGGGTCAGCCTTGGCAAAGGCTTCCCCACAGACACTACAGTGTTGAAACCCAGTGGGCCCGGTTTTTCTTTTGGGTTTCTCAGACATAATGCCAGCCTAACCAAAAACTTGCCCTTTTTTCGGCAGTGCCAGGCAAGACACGTTTATCGGTTCCCAACCGTGTCACGGGTCGTGGAAAAAACCGTAATGAAATCCGATTTTTTTAGAACCGATAAGAACCGGGAACCGCACTCTAACAAGCCTTAAAACGCTTCAGAATGAAGTTTAAATACAGTCTTATCGGTTCAAACCGAACCGATAAACATTTACAAGTTCCACACAGAAAACCTATCTATTACTTACAATACCATAGACAGAGCTTGAACTGATCGGTTTGTGGTTAAAATAATGATAATCGCGGTTGAATTTAACCGAGAAAAAACTCTTTAAACTGAGAAAATGAACCAAGCAGCAGGAGGGATCTCCGGAGCGACTGTTCAGTGAGGTGGAGTAAAGAATCTGACGGTTTCAGTTTGAAATATCCCTGACAGAGCTTTTCTAACCGAGCTCGCGCTCTAAGTTCCATGCACTGCATGGAAGTTAACTCTTTCACCTCCAGAGCAGTTCTAATGGTGGGACAAACTGCATCAGTCATAATATAGCAAGACTTCATGTTGTTTGAAACATGCTACTGACCCTAACCCGCTTATCATCCATAATGCAGTGAGCAACATGCCACATAGATTTTAACATAGCCATAATCCAAACATAAACTCTTTAAAATGTAACAAAAGGTGCTGAATTCATGTGACCTCATCTAGTACATACACAAGAAACACTCTCTCCCATGAGGAATGCCAGCCGGATCCATAAGATGTGATCCCACAGGATGACCAGAAATTATCCCAAAATGAACAAAGTGACGACTATGAAAACTTTTGTCATAAATAAAAATAAAAACAAATAAAGTAAATACAGATTACCAAGGCCACTGTTTTTTGGTTTTTACCGGAAAACCTGGTAAAATTCCGGAATTAGGGCTGCCTGAAAACCGGTAAAAACAAAGATTTAATGGAATCTGGCATTTTATATCAGATCAGTAAATCTACAAAACTTGTATTTTTCTTATAATTCCTTCCTGTACTAGTTTCAGTTTGCTTTATTTAAGGCTCTGCATATTAAGCTTTCTTTAATTCTGATTCTTTATGCACATACTAAAAGAATGATAGCAGAATCCCGGTAAAATCCAGAAATTAGAGTAACAATCACCGGTGCAATTCCGGAATCTGATGTCTTGAAAATGGAATTTCATTGTTTTATTCACCGTAAATCAGTGGCCTTGCAGATTACAAGTCAAGGTTTTGGCAACAAAATGAAGTGAGTATTTTAGGATGAGAGTAGCCCCTCCATCTTAATAATAAGTTTCCAGTCACCATGCTCTTCCTGCACCAGTGTGTGCTCTGACTGGTTAATGGAAATAGTGATGTGTACAATAAGCATAGAGCAAGCATGGCAACAGTGAGGATCAATATGACCAAATGGTGCCGCACTACAGAGCTAGGGCAGGTGCAGGTGAGGGCTGCGAGCCCTAACTGAAACATCAAAAAAAAAATCACTGTATACTCCAGAGCCTGCATAGCCACTTTCCCTCCAGTGACAGTTGTAAAAAAATACTAGAGTCCTTGCTTGAATGCTAAATAAGGATTTATTCCAACGTTTCAGGCACACACATTGAATAGAACAGTGGAAGGCACAACAAAAGATCTGCGTGCAGGTTCTCTGGTGCTTCGACAATTAAGGCTTCGTAGGGGGATGGTACCTGCATCTAAGACAATGCCTTTATACCAATTAAATTCAGAACTGATAATGTCAGAAAATCCGACCAATCACAGAACTCAATTTTTAAATACAGAAATATTCAGCTTACTTAGTGGTATAAATGGACTAATAGTTATAACAATCATGATATCAGTGACAACATGTTATTGTAGAAAAATACCCCATTCGAATACAAAAAAATATAAGTTATGAAATGAATTATAGTGTCAACCTGATCAGCTTAACATGTTACACTAAAACAAGATGATTTGTTGTTACAAGACAAACTAATGGCAGAATGAGCATAATAAACATTTTTCACAGCACATGCAAAAAATTGTAAATTTATTTATTTATTAAGGAGTGTTTTCTCAAAAATAGTCAATGAGAACACATATAATATTAGGTAAAATCAGAAAGGGTACAATGTCCCCTATTGGCTGGTACAACTCAATTCATCAAATGTAAACAAATGCTTGAGCTGCACCAAGAGAAAGACATGTACTCCAATCGGCGTCATCAGGCAATACAGCACATAATTTAGGACGCCATACAGCTTCATCAGGAAAAGAGCGTATATTTTTGATGCCATATAGGCGTCATCAGGATGTAATGAGCTTAAGAGAGGCTGGGATAGGCATGGCGGAGGGTAAGGGTCATGGGTAGGTAGGGAGGAGGAATGGAGGTGTGGGAGGCGGGCAGGGACAGTAGCTCAAGCTGTGGACCCTGCAATACGAGCAGACTTGATAGACCAAATGGCCTTCTTCTGCTGGCTTCTTCGTATGTTAGTATGTAAGTACAGTGCATACAGTGGGTCTCGGAAACATTTGGAGGGATATCGAGGGAAGTGGATTTAAAATCCTGAGCCCCTACTGGGGAATACTTCCTCCCGCCACATACCCCTTGACCAGTGCAGTGAGTGGGGTGAAAGGAAAACATAAACTGGATAGGGAAGCAACCTGTGGGGAATAAAAATCACAAACCAGGATTTCCATACTCTAGTTATGAATTATAGTTTAGCAAAACATTCTTACCTGATAGGATGGGCTGAAGGAGGAGTTAACATTAATTTCTGGGAAGGGAGAGAAAAGAAAAAAAACATTAATTCTGAGCTTTGGCTCCTTGTTAGAGTGCAGTGGTTAATTTTTCCTAGATGCAGACTGTCTAGTAGAAAAAGAGCAGTTTGCCTAATATTAGTGGTTTCTTCCTACAAGCTGTCTGAAAAAAGATGCATCCTACCTGGGGTGTTGACTTGCACACTAGTTAACTGCGATACTGTTACATGTGTTTTGACAGAACGGCTGTCACCCAGTGTGTCATTTGACAATGTACAGCAGCAAAGAAATTAATACAAATAGTTTACTTCCAACCAGAAGTGATCATTGTTTCCACATGTTACCGTTTCTGGTGCTTCTGCTATGCAGTCTGTTATTGCATCTAGGAAACAGCAACAGAAACTGAGCTCTAGCACACAAGATATGTGGTATTTTCAAAACAATCAGGTGGTTTTGCTGTAGTTTCTTAACATGCTGCTACTCACAGGCTACCGTTGTAGTCACTTCAGTGGAGAATCAGTAAAAAATGAAAATTACGTACCTACCGTAATTCTTGATCTTCTCTTGTATCTTCACCATTCATTGCTGCTGGGTGTAAGCCGGATACATACACCCTTCTGGGAGCTTTTTTTTGAGGAGATCGGTCCAACAGCGCTATCCACCTGGCGTGACGCACTGAGTGGTGCAGTAGGGCCATTAGGGCACCGCAGACCCTCCTCCATCCCAGTTCTGTAACGCTGGAGAGGCAAAAATAGGTTAGAAAAGAAAAGTGAGGCTAGGAAGCTGAGGATAGACAAAGGAAAGGAAATAAACTGAAAAAGGAATAAGCCAGAGAGAGGACAGGAAAGAAGAACCCTACCTAAGGGACACAGAGCCTCACTCCTCGGGCGGCTCTGAGAGGAGAAAAAGACAAGGGTAGAAGAGAAGAAGCAGAAGAAGAATGAAAGGATAGTAGGTAGGAAGGAAGGGGAGAATCTGCCACAACCATTGGGAGAAACTGGCCTGAGCTTACCAGTCCTGAAAAGACTGAGGACAAGGGAGCAAGGATCCCTCTTGCTAATGGCTGCTTTTAAGTGGTGCAATGAACCATCTGAACAGCTTGTTTTCGAAAAGGCAGATTTCCTTCCCCCCCCCAGCTATCTACGTAACCACAACCTAAGCCAAGAGCTCACAGATCATCCCCAAAGGGGAGAAACACTATTTGTTCCGAAGAGGAGAGAGCCCCGACTAGGTGTTGGGAAAAAATTAGTGCACGGTCACATGACTGAGCATTAGTATAGGAGCCCCTGCAAGAAGGGCACGACATATTTGTGTGGAAAAAACAGAGAAAGAGAGAGAGAGAGACAGGGAAGGAAACACCTTCTGACTCCCCAGGCCTGAAAGGGGAAGCCCCAATTCTGGGGACACCACAGCTAAAGAGAATCAGAAAGAATTCCCTCAGAAGGTAAGGGCGAAGCCCTACTCACTCTCCTCCCAGAATGAACTCTCTGTGCTTCAGAGAAGGAACAGAAGGTCCTGAGGTACCAGGGGGACCCAACCCCCAATTGGCCTTGGGGGGGGGGGGCGAGCAGGGCAGGGGAGACACCCAAGAAATGAGGCCCATGAGGGGAAGGTGGGTGGAATTCAGTAATGAATGGTGAAGATACAACAGAAGATCAAGAATTATGGTAGGTAAGCCAATTTTCATATCT
Source organism: Neoceratodus forsteri (assembly GCA_016271365.2). Lineage (NCBI taxonomy): Eukaryota > Metazoa > Chordata > Ceratodontiformes > Ceratodontidae > Neoceratodus > Neoceratodus forsteri. The sequence continues at coordinate 1,137,673,923 of CM057458.1, read as the reverse complement.
TCCCTTATTAATCTTCACCGTTCATTACTGCTGGGTGAGTACCAAGCCCAGGGGGCCTAGCACAGCCCTGAGGGAACATGACCCTCAGCCTCCTGTTGGTGGAAAACAGGAGGAGGATACCCTAGCCATACTAGACTGACAAGTCTAAGGCCGAGGAGAGCTAGGAGATGTCCCCTGAAGATAAGGGGAGCGGATCACCCTACGCCGGGCCAGGGGTGCTAATCTTGAGAGACAAAGCCATGCCATCCATCTAATACAGATCGCTGTCCCCGCAAGCCTGGAAGCCACCTCACTGGCATCATAAGATGCCCATGTCTGCTGCCTTGCCAGTTCCAGATCTATGGCGGAGAGGGCAATGCCCTGTTGAGATTGCTCTGAATCAGGCAGTAATGTTAGTGCTTGAGCTAGCATTGACCACAAGTTCCTGCTGTAGGCAGCATAGTGTGCATGATGTGACGCAATGCACATCAACGTGTGAGTGGAAGAGAAAACCCTTCACCCCCACCAGTCGAATTGTAGGGAATCCGGATCCGGTGGACAGTTATGCGCCAGGCGCCAAAGCCCGGAGAGAGTGTCCAGGGACCCCAGGCCCGAAGGAAGGTGAGGGAGAGAACCTAGAGACTCCTGGGGAGCAGAATACCTTCTGCTGCAGTCTGCTGGGGCTGGAAAAGGGTCAGCTGGAGACTGCTAGGTGCGGATAGATGCTTCCTGGAAGGGAACAGGCCAGGACGGCACCACCAGGTGGTAGGTACTGAACTCGCTGAGGAATTCACGTGTCTGCCACTCAGTATTGTCCCTGCAAACATAGGAGATATGGAGATCTCAAACCATCCTTGAAGGGAAACACGGATATTCAGTGAAATCAGCATCGGAAGACAGATGGATGTCGGGTTCCTCTCCCTCAGAAGAGGGAGTCGAGGAGGACAAGGAACTCGACTGGTCAGAAGACTCCTGTGGCGGAGGTGACAGGCGAAAGACCCGCTCATCCATGGCCCTGACATATGACAGGAAGGCTGCCACAGTGGATCTGAACGTCTCCCAGGTTAAAGGCCCCATAAGATGCATATAGCCTAGGAGAGGGGGAAGGTGGCTGCAGAGGAATGGGAGATGAGCACCTGCAGGGAAGAGCCTGACATCTGCCAGGGCTCTGGAAACCAGGGAACAGAGCCTGAACTGGAGGGATTCCTGAGATCATACCGGGTTGCAGAGAGGAAATCTGAAGATGCGAACTCCAGAAGAGCTCAGATGGGGAATCTCCACTGTAACATGCCTGGGGTTGCATGTGTCCAGAAGGGCAACCCTCATCGCGGCCACCAGAGAGCACCCTGAAACCTGAGGAGGAAAGGCAGGGCTCAGCGCTGTGGCTCCTCCCTGTGCCTGATAGGGTGGCAGTGGAGCACTGCTGCCCTTCTCCCAGACCCCTCAACCCCTTAGACTCCGAGGACACCCTCCTCCTCGACCCCAGTGAGGAAGTCCCCTGATCCATAGGCCCCCCGAGGGAGGCCACAGATGCAAGAGTCTCCAGTCCCCCTGGGAGGGCGCAGCAGCACCAGCATTGGACACTGCTGCAGCCCCTCCAGAGGAGAAAACCCTCTCCCCCAGTCTCTGCGTCATCACCCCCAAGAGACCCCTGGCCACCCCCAACCAAGGGATCCTCGGAAGCAGACTGCTGTGGAGACTCAGGAATGGGGGCGCTAGGCTGCCTGACACCATGCCCCAGAGAGACTTCCGATCCTAAAGAATCGGGCAGCCAGTCTGGATCCAAATCTGAGTCACCCCCCCCGAAGAGGAGTTGACCAGAAGGACCTCAATACTGGCCCCCCCTCCCCGCGGAGTTTCTCTAGAGACGGCACCGCAAATGGCACCATCCTGGGACGCGGCACTGCTGGCGGCACCGGACAGGCCCACCACGCTGCCCACAGTGCCGGAACCCAGTGCCACCCCATCCATGGTCCTGGCTGAGTCTCCGGCACCATGCACGGTGCTGGAACCCAAAACGGTGCCGCCAGCGGAATCGTGCAAGGCACCAGTGCTGCAAATGGCACCAAGCCTGAACCGGCACTGCACACGGTATCATCTCAATCACCAGTGCCACGAACGGCACCAGGATCCAAAACGTGCGCTGCGAGGTGAGTCGAGGGTCCATCAGTGCCGGACCCAGTAACCATGGGCCACAACACTGGTGGAGCCACACCTCGGATGAGGTGACTGCCAAGGTGGTGTCAATGATGCAACCCTGGAAGGAGCCACGCTGCTCCTCCGACACCGTGAAAGAGGCCTTCTCCTCAGCAAGGCTAGAAGATGAGGAGGCTTCCTCCTCACCGGACCATATAGGCCCGGAAGTGGACCCAGAGGAGGTCTGGCCTGGGAGGCCCAAGAGTGACGTTGTCCTCTGAAAGTCAGCGGGGCTCTGCCAATTTTGAATGCACGGATTTCCAGAATTTGATGATCCATGGAGAAACAGACATTGCATCTATCCATGTCATGGTTAGGTCCCAGGCACCACAGACAAACATCATGCTGGTCTGTAATGGAAAAATGATGCCACAGAGCACCCGGCACTGAAAGGGCCCGGCCCGCTTCGATTTGCGCTTAGCTCCCGAACCAGACATGATGCGAAAATAACTAAAACACAATAAAAAATCTTGGTGCCGTTAGAAAAGACAAGGAATGGACCTACCATCAGGAAAGAGAACTGGGACGAAGGAGAAAATAGCCAGCATTGAAAACTTGAATACTGAACAATGACACAGATGAAATGAAGAGCAGCTCGTAGCAGGTGCAGTCTCGACAGCAGGAGAAACAGAACTGGGATGGGGGAGGAGTCTGTGGTACCTAACAGCTGCCCTTCGTGCACCACACAGTGCATCACGCTCATGGGTGGCACCGTCGGCACCAACTCCTCCAGAAAAAAAAAAGCTCCCGTAGCAGGTGTGCGCATCCGGCTTAAACCCAGCAGTAATGAAAGGTGAAGACTGACAAGGGAAGATCAACTTATAATAAATAGATAAATCAGGAAAGCTTTGTTCTGTTGTTGGTAATTAATCAAAATACTACCTGTCAAACATAAACCTCTATGAGCACGCTACTTAGGATCCGCAAAGAAAAATCAGACAAACCTTCATCACATTTGTCCCCTGCTTTCAGGCTATTGCAACCATGCTACTTCAAAATTTGCAACCGTGCTGTTTCAACATTTGCAACCATGCTATTTCAACATTTGACCCAGACCTCCACTGGACTGTTCAAATCTTGTATATCCTGTGACAGTCTGTTCTATTCGGTGATACCTAGCTCAGCTTTAAAATCGTCTGGGCCATCTGCATTGTGCCCATGCCCAAGTCACAGTTCTGATTTTCAGAGCAATAGTTTTAAGTGTTCCCTTTCTCGTTTTTCAATAAAAATATTGCCATGTTCAGGACAAAGCCCACTTTCAGGCCATAGGTTTTTCGCAGCGTGCCTGAAATATGCATAACTCATGCATGTATGAGTTCACGTCAGTTTAGGGCCAACCTTGCTCAGACATGTGGTCTCTCGTCCTCAGGAGCGTTCAGAGGCATCGGTCAGTGGAACTTTGGATGAGCTATGAGGTAAGAAACTCAGGCCAAGTAAAATCACTTACTGATTGAAAAATAACAATAAACTAATGAATAAAGCAAAATGGGCAGCCTAAGTACAGTCAGCAAGCATGTAGTCTTCGACAGGCACACTGGTCCCATAGTACCAAAATTGAATATTAAAAGCTAGCAGTGCCCCAATGGGAACAGAAAAAACAACCCCACCCCCCAAAAAAACTGGGCGGCACTTTTCCTACTTTAGCAGTTTGGTTTAAAAACACACTAATAAACATCAATAACATTATATGCATATTTCAACATCATTTCATCAGTGAATTTAAAATAAGAGACAATGTTAAACGTAACTGTGTGTACCAAGTTCCACTGTCATTGCACACATTCAGAATGCATACGTAACTGCTACACTATGCGTAACGAATACACAATGCATACCAGCAAGTGAACATGGTTGGCACTGACCAATGCTTGTATTGTTGTGACCAGGACTTAGTATCACAGTAATTTACAGTCAAAAGAAACTCTAGGTCCATCAATCCACTCCCCTCCACTGATTCATAAGCAGGGGTTCTGAAGTATGTCGAGTACATTAAACTGCATTGCCACCTATCTGCCCATTCAAAGAGTCTATGTCCTCCTGCTGTTTCTTGTATTCCTCCTAACAGTATTGCATGCTTTCTAAACTGGCAACAAACAACATCATCACATTTTGATATCCACAGACCCTTGGAATAATCTCACATATCACTGCTTACCAGGCTAAGAAATATTCATTAACAACAATCCTCTGTTGTTTGTCTTTTTTTTTATTTAGTATGCTTTCCCCCACTTGCCGTCAGTACTATCCGCTCACCCGGATCCCACACCCACCTTCCCCAGGACTTCCCCACAAGGCAGGGCTGTCGAGAGCGGGCTCCACCCTAATGGAGACTTGCTCAGTGCTTTGGAAGAGATTGCTCGGTTGGTGATGGGGGGTCCTGCAGTGAGGGATAGATGTTAGTCCTACCCACTCACCCGGATCCCACACCACCTTTCCCAGGACCTACCTCACCTCCTACTGACACCCTGGCTTACCCACAAGGCAGGACTGTTGGGAGCGGGCTCCACCCTAATGCAGACTTGCTCGGTGCTTCGAAGGAGATTGCTCAGTCAGTGGTGGGGGTCCTGCTGTGAGGGATAGACGTCCTCCTGCATCATCTGGCATTTTTCCATTTTCTGTCCCAGTCCCTGTAGGATGCCGAGAAGAGCCCTCAACATGCATGCATGCATGTATTGCACATCAGAGCACGTCGGGGTCTTCCTTAACTCCACAGCTCCTCCTGCCCTGCTGCCTGTGGTCACCTAGGTAGTGGTAGCACAGAGGAGTCCATCTTCTCTCACTCCCTCCCGAGATGGAGAACATTCTCTGGAACACTCAGTTCACCTCTGCCGGCTGGCCCTCTGATGACTCAGGCTCATTTCCTAACCCGGGTCATCAGCGTTGTGAGTGGTAGCCCTACCACTGTGCCGGTGGGCTGGTCCTCTGTTGTCTGTCTTTATCAGCTCTTTAACTATACTGCCATTTTCCTTTTTATATTGTAATAAACTGGGGGGGGGGAGAGTAGGACAGACAGATGCAGGCACAGGGGTATATGCTTGTTGCCATCTTTATTCTCAGAGTTTGATTACAGACACAGTGCCCCACCTGCCATGACAGGAACTACTAAGGATTGCAATACTGCCAGGCAAGGACTACACCCATCATGGCTTCTCCAGTACTTCCTGAAGGGCAAGCACATACGTATACTATATCATGGGCTAGGCAATGCACCGTTTGATCCTTTTTTCGGGCCACATACAGTACTGTAGGTGCATCAAGCAGGTGTTTGCGACCAATTGCCTGTGCAGCACTTTATTAAATGTTTTTTGGAAGTCCGTATAAAATAAAAATGTACTGTATATGTATTACAGTTAAATGTTTTTGTAAACTTGTCATGTGAGCAGATTCCTCCTCACTCAAGAATATAAGACCCTTTGTTTCTAATTTCATGTGTTGCTGTGATGTTGCCTGAATTTTCTCTTGATTTTGTTTACCTTCAGTTGTAGGATTCCTGTGCTGCAGCTCCTCTATGTGGCTCATTTTGTTAGAGTCCGGGCTAAGGAGATAGCCAGATTCCATTGCCTGCTGAAGGTATGGGACCTCTCTGATTCCATTTTTATCCAGATTTAGGTGCTTTAATCTAGAATGTATGGAAAAGTAATGAAATTGAAATTGCTATAAAAAATACCCCTTAAATATTCATCCAAATCTGGGAAGATATGCAAAATATGGGATAAGTTATCATGTCAGATGTATCCTCAGCCAGAAAGCTGTAGAAACTGACCATCCCAATGGCCAAGCAGGGAATCCGAGTTCAGGAGCGAACGTGTGTCACTACATCAGCAGGCAGGCCAGCTGAGGTCGCTGCTGAGTGGCACTGTGCATCTGCTGGGGAGGGCTGGCAGTGAGTTCTGGTGCCCTAGCGCCCCCAGTGGTTGAGCCAGGGAGCTTGCTTGCACCTCACAGATACTGTGCATGCACAAGGCCAACAGTGACTGCCCTCATTCCAGGGTTAAAGGGAGAGACCATGGGTTCTGGGAGAAAACTGGGGCAAATGAATGTGCAATGAGCCATCTAAATTATGGTCACTGGCACCCTCGTGCCTTGCTCTGTGTGGCTCCCCACTGGTTATAATGCTGAGGGGAGCAGCAGATGCAGCTGTGGGGTCACTGGGAGCACAAACCCAAAGGCAAGGCACAGTTGGTCGCTTGGGTGCCAAACAAGTCAATATAACAAAACTATAGAGGCTAACACATTATATTCTGAAGCTCTGTTGCTATTTGTGCATCACTGGCTGACATAAAATTGTTTTCTTGAAAATTTTGGTGTACGATCTAGGACAGCACTTTCAGCACATTGGCCCCCTATGCACAATCCCGCGGAGTGGCTATGCACAGTGTAACTGCAGCATGTAGCCACTTCATAGCCAATGCGCCCCCCCGCACTGGATGCACTACCGAGGGACTCACATTCCCAATGCACCCAATCCCCTGGTCCATGGACCACACCACGTAGGGGATGGGCTGGGGGGGTGCTGGCACTACGTGCCATGCACAACGGCGCATAATGCTGGCCACGGGTTTGTGGAGGGGGTTACAGGGTACACCGGGAAAATCCTACTGTAAGCCCCCTACGAGCCTCCACGCACACACACCATTGCCGCCCGGTCCGTGCAGATAGCCCATGCAGCCTCCACTGCATCCGTTCCCATGGCCACCCAGCGCCACCCACCCCAGCACCCCTCCAACCCAACACACACCCCACACAGGGGCACCGGCCCAAGGATGTTGCCCCCCCTCCTTGAACAGCACCACTGGCCCACACCTGCTCCTCCGGGCATATGGTGGGGTACAGTGCCCCCCGGCACCTCCAACAGACCCACCCCATCCCAGCGCACCACTCCAGTTCTGCAGCACAGGAGGGCCTGCAACTTTGCCCTCCTCTCACCTCCATAGCCACCGGCCATTGGACATCTGTGGGGTGCACTGCCAATGCACATCCCACTGTGTAGGGGATCCACTGAGTGACCTGGTCTGTGACTCCGTCCCCTGACCACCCTCCTGCAGTCTGTGCACCACAGGGCGGGGCCTGGGACAGGTGGCGGCAGTGTTTGGTCTGCCGGCACACCCTGTCCTGGAGTTGCAGACCCTACTGCGGTGGGATACATGCCTCTGGTGCATAATTCCCACCATTGGTGAATAGGGCTCATTGTGACTGAAAAATACCAGCAAGGCTGGATGAACCAATGCACCCACATGTTTCAAGAAATGCAGGAAAAAAAATCATCAGTGTTTTCAAATGTTTTGCAAGTCACACACTTGATTAGAAAAAATGCCAAGTCTACAACTTGCAGAAAGAAAAGTCCACAAGCTCACAAAATTCTGTAAGTTAAAACCGGTGAAAATGTTTCAGAAAAAAAATATATATTTTTTTTTCTCAGGAATGCAAAAAAATGGAATTCTGCACATTTTCCTGTGGATTTTTAATTTTTCCATGCCCTAGACACCAGGGAACAAAAAGATAGGCAGCATGTAACTTCACTATTATTATTATTTTATTTATGTTTCAACAACTTGCAAGCAACTATAGTGGATGGTGTGGCTTGGCAGGTTAAAAGGTAATCTAAGCATATCCATTGATTTTCATTTAAGGACATGTGAAACTGATGCTGTTTACAGTTGAGATATCTTTTTGTGTAAGCCTTACTTCTGTATATGTCTAGTAATTTATTAATATTTATTTTGACAGCCTTACACTACATTGTGGGCTGGAAAAAAAATTCATCAGTGAGCTGCAAATAATCCCTTAAGAGTTTCCTTTTTGCAGTAACAATATTATAAAGATGTAATAATGCTAGACATTACTGTCTGTATCTATGCTGTACAGGTATGAGTTACATAATACAAGATATATGGAAAACAGTGAGTTCTTTAATAATGCACTAGTATTTACCAGTGAGAAGCCTGAGTGATGCTGTGCTACCACTTGTTTTCTTTGCAGTATGCTGAGAAGTGGGGATGGAAGAATTCAAAATGCTTTGTGGTTTGATACGCTATTTCACGTTCTCCTTGTTACTGATTCTTATTAGAACTTTCTGAACAGTTTTCAGTTTTGTCGGTTTTCTTTGTTTATTTATGTCCCCTTGTTCTCCAGTCAGCCCCCATCAGCCCAACCTGTTCCAGCATCCTCACCATATCATCCCCTAGAACTCACCTGACACCTCCCAGTGTGCCCCCAGAGCTTTCCACCTCTGACGGGGCAGTGGGGTCCCCCCAGTCCCCCTGCTGCTGAAGGATCTGGTTGTGGGAAGTGGGGACGGGGCCCTGGGAGCAGGTCAGCATTATCAAGCTGATTGGGGTCTTTCTCCATATTCTTCCATTCACATCCAGGACATTGATCATGAGAGTGCACCTGGCATGCATGCATGCACACGTTCACGGTGCAACACCTGGTGGCATCCTCCCACTCACAAGCCACTCCAGCTGCACTGCCACCTGTGGTCAACCATGTGGCAGTATAGCAGTGGAGCTGGCTGCCCTCCCTCCCCAGAGGAGAGGAGTATCCTCTGGAATGCTCAATACTCCTCACCCCCCAACCCGGTCAGCCCTGATGCAGTGAGCTTGTTCCCAAATGCAGCTCTCCAGCATCATGGGCAGTAGTCTACCACTGCACTGATGGGCCAGCTGATTTTTGTAGATTTAAAGTAAATTTTCTACGGATCACTGGGCACAAATTTCAAGACAGGTGGGGGGCACACGTTTTGGAAACAGAGGCGTTAAATCTATAAAAATGAGGAAATTAATGCCTTTGCGGTGGGCCTTACATAAAAGTACCCTCGTGTGTTGCTGCCCGTTCCTCCCACTCCCCCGTTGTGCAACGCCGCCAGTCCCAGGTCCTGGATGCCGTCTGAGTCTCTGTCCTGCTCCATAACCTGTTTCCTTTACAAATGGGGCCGGAGGAGCAAAGCCATAGAACTGCTGCATGGCACTCTGTGCAAATATGCGAGCAGCAGTCCGCACATATGCAGTAGCGCATTGCCGTTTTCTTGCTGTTCCTGCAGCAAAACAAATGCCTCTCTGGTACTCCCGACCCCCCAAATCAGCCAGTCAGGGGTTGGAGACATGAAGGAGGCAGCCAAGAAGGAGCAGAAGTGTTTAGTTTAAAAGTGCCAACAAGTGCTTGAGGAGCCAGATATAAATATTAATAAGGAGCTCATAAATATTAATGAGCTCCCTGCCTGCTGCTTGGGGACTGCTTTAAACACAGCTTGTGACAGGCTAGGGAAAACACTTTTTATTATAACTCTGCAGCTGGATGGTAGAGGAGAGAGGCTGCTACAGAACTGTGGGGCCAATATTAATAAAAACTGCACTGTGTTGGCTGCACAGGACTACAAAGTTGAGACTCCATGTAAACTGTTTGGGACTGTTTACTCAGGCAGTCATGTGTGAACCTTTGACCCCCTAGGAACAGCCAATCAGAGACTTAGGTGCCCAAAATTTAACTCACTCAGCCCCATAGCGCATATGTGCATCATCAAGAAAATTCCTCTAGTCCCCATAGCGCATATGTGCGTCAGGTATTCACTTCATCTCATCCCCAGTCCGCATTTGTGCGTCTTGCACTTCTTATGCACTTTTTGAATCAACCAGTCAGGGATAAGGTTATTGGAAAGTGCAGGTCGGTAGGAAACATTCCTACCTACCAGAATACTAACTTTAAGATAGGGGTCACCATTGAGTTAAATAGAGTAAACTACATTATTTTAGGTTTTTATTTGGGTTAAAAAGTGAAGAAAATGCTATTTTTTCTCCATTACTAGAAACGTGTGATCCCTGATTTGAGAAGCTCTTTTCACTGTGAAAAATTAGCATGCTGGTGTCTGGGAGCTAGGAGGTGTACTTTTTTGTTTTAGTTTTTTGGGGATAAAAAAAGTGTAAAAATGTGATTTTCCTCCATTTCAGGTACTGTAAAAAAAAAAAAATGCTAGAACCTGTAAATGCTAGAAACGTGTGTGACCCATTATTTGAAAGGTCTCTTTAATGTGGACAATTATCATGCTGGTGTCTGGGGTTTAGGAGGTGTACTTTTTATGATGTAAGTTTTTATTTGGGAACAAAACAGTAAAAAAATGCTTTTTTTTTATCATTTCAGGAACTGTAAAAAAATATCTGCAAATGCCACTAACATGAGTGACCCATCATTTTAAAGCTCTTATTATTGTGAACATTTTCTGTGCAGGTGTCTAGGGGTTAGGAGGCATACTCTTCCAGTTATTGTGGTTTGTGCGTCATGTGGGTAGTTGTGCAAAGCATTTTTCTGAATTCAGTTAGTTTACTGGCGTTATGTGTTGGTACATGCCATAGTTTATAGTTGGTTTTATTATGTAAAACAGCTCAGAAATACTCTAAACTGTGGCAGTGTAATGCACAGATGTCAGTGTGATGGAAAACCATGATACAACATACATTTGCCACTTCTAAGGTGTTTTTTTGATTTTTTTAAAAAAGAAAAAAAATGTAAATTTTCATCATTACATGCTCTGTAAAGAAAAAAAAAAGTTAATGCTACTAACATGTGTGAACCCCTCATTTTAAAGATTTTTTTATTGTGAGCAAACTTGGTGCTGTAAGTTTTGTGATAGGAGTTATACTTTTTTAGTTATTTATACTCCAAGTCGGAGTGTTACCATTTTAGTTCCGAACATTCTAACTGCTCAGGAAAACAGCCATTTTTACACAGGAATACAGCACTCACTCAAGATTCCATTCTAGAGCTGAGTGAGTTAAAGAAAGAACTTGTGGGACAGGTGTGAACATTATACTTAGTGCCCAAAGTAATTTCCAATCAATAATCAAAGGGAGATAATGTTTAATAATTTTACTGACAGACACTGTTTTCAGTCAATCAGAAGCTGCCATTCTCCCAGTGAAACCCCAGGGATAGGTACAGCTTGGAAAAAGTCTGACTTGGGGTCTCAGCGAGTCAGGAGGGCTCAGATAGTGTTGGAGGAAAAGTTCGAAAGCCAGCCTGGGGCTTCCACAGCCAAACATCAGAGAACTTGCCAAAAGGTTTTCTACTGCCAGGAGACAGTGTTCACAGATGAATTCTGCAGCATCCTGAGAAAGCCCTCAGCTTGGAAAAAGGGTTTGGACTGTCTGCCCGAGATTGCAGTTTGCTAGGTTAAGCCTGAAGCTGAAGCCAGATGTGGCAAGAAGCCTACAGAGCTCCGGTGCGTGGGAACCTCACTAAATTTCTGAAATACTGCTGCTTAAAAACTGGACTGCCACCCAAGAGATTATTTGTGTATTATTTGTTGACCAGCTCATATTGCCCCAGTGGAGGTGTGAATCAGAGGGCCACTGCTGCATCCCGACACTGTTGAACCTATTCCAGTTAGAGACGGAGACTGCAACCTGCACAGACCCATGCTGGAGCCAGGTAAGGGAACTGCTAGCCCTTATCAAGTGGGGTGGATAGGGATGCAGTGAGTCACAGGCGCATGCCTGGGTGCTAGGGCACTCTTGACCCAGTTGGGGGGAGTCAGACTGTGGGGTCACTCCTTGGTCTAGTCTCTCTGTGAACTAGGAAGCCTAGCGTAGTGCTTCCATTCTCCAGCCAAGCCAGAAGTTGACTGATCCTGCAAGCTAGCCAGAAGGTGACAAGTTGCCAGACAATCCTTCCTAATCCTGTAAGCCTACAGCAGTTGGCGCTGCTCAAGGCCTCAGCCCTTCAGCCTGTCAGTAGTTGCTGCTACAAACCCTGAGAATTTGGACTCCAGAACTATGAGTAACACAAGGCCTGCCCTGACCTGGGGAGTTAGTTTAAAGTTGGTTACAAGTTTAAAGTTTGCAATAAGCTACAGTTTTCAAAGTTTGCTTCAAGGGCTCCAACGTCGACCAATCTGTGGCAATAATCAGGCCAGCACCTTAATCTGGGTGCCCAGCTAGGACTAGTAAGGACACTGGTAACAATGGGGAGGAGGTGGGCAGAGTAAATGTGTTATTGCTGCTGTGGTGGGTGGGCACTGTATTGTTGTTGTTGATTGGTTTGTTAGTTCATCCAGCATTACAACTGCCTTTTTCTCTGCTTTTCCATCTCCCTTTCCCTATAATAAAAGTATTACTTTTGTTACTGTTAAAACTGTCAGCGAGCATATTATTAGTTATAGTCATTAACTGCATGTGTTTGACAGTGTTACAGTTTAAAGTGGTATTCTGTGTGCGGGTGACTGGAAGTGGAGGTGGGTAGGTACAGCATCCCAGGGGGTTATACTACGCAAACATCTGGCCCACTACAGTTTTACTCTGGGTGGAGGCACCGCACTATTTGTTTATATTTGGGAAAGAACCTCTGATTGTCATCAGAACATAACCCAGGCCCCTAAACCTGTATTGCAGCGATCAGACAGGGGTAGCAGCCTGCTGGTACAGGGCGCCCGGATTACACAAATGTTATGACTATTTTTTTGCTGATGATGATCATATCGCCTAACGAAGGTCATAATGAGTTTGTGACATCGTAATTATTTCCACAGCAACAAACTGTAGTGTTAAAAAAAGCAGGGAATATGACCTCAACTGTGGCATTAACACCATTAGTAGATAAATTAAAAGGGACAAAGATATTGCTTTCCTGCAAATGTTGATTGTTATAAAGAATGGAATTACCTTAAAAAAAATTATCTTGAATACTGTGCAGTTACATTCTACTGTAGTAAACAGTATTTTTTTTTTTTTTGCTGCTGCTTGCTTAGTCATTTGTTTCAAATGTACAGCTTCTGTCAATGAGTCATCATGAATTGCAAAACAGTATCCATTTTCTTACTTACCTTTTCACACTGGCCAAGCTTGCAAAGACATTGGGATGAGAAAGCTTATTGTCATCCAACATCAAGATCTCCAGGGTCTGAAACCTCGGGACATGTAGCATACCACTGGAAATTCAAAATATAGGCCAGTCAATAAAAACTAACTGTATACAATGAAAAAGCTGTCAGGAACTCTGCCTAAGACATTTAAAATGTTCAAAGCACAAGATACCCAAGGCTGCAGCGAAGAGATTTTCCACCATTGTTCTGGGTAAAATTGTTGCTGTCCCCTTTAAATAAACTGTCAAACCCATTTTAGTTTCACTGCCTACCTTGCAGATTTGATTGTGTTACAGCATCACAACTGTCTGTTTCCTGAATAAAAAAGTCAACAGAATGTCTGTAACAAGCTCCTTACTGACTAATACAAATCCACGTATTTCAAGAGTTAAAGAGTAGCATCATTAAATAGAGAATAATGGATAGGTAAGCGTGTGTTATGGATTTTTTTCATACACCCGAGGTTTATGTGGTCATCACACACCGAGGGTGTGTGAAAAAAATCCATAACATCAAACTAACCTATCCTTTGTTTTTTACAGTATAATTGCTGGTGTGGAGGTTTAGACTGTTCTTCTAGCAGCTTGAAAGAAAATGACTTTTTTTTAGCTAGAGTGCAGTTTTATTTTTGAAGAAATTGAACTGAACAGGAATAAAACACGGATGAAAATACTGCCGTTGAAATACTTTTTGTGAAACAATGGAATGCAACAATTTTAAAGTCTGAACTTTTGCCATAAATACCGGGCTTATCAACCAGGTCACATCAACTGGATTTCGGGTTATTATGAAGTGTCACATCAACCGGATTTCGGGTTATTATTGCCTTGGAGCATAATAACTTGAAATCCAGTTGATATACATTTTTAACAAAACAATAAATCCGGTTGATATTGATGGTCACCAGTAATTATTTTACTATAACAGGATTGCCCCATCAGGGACAAAACTTCTGCTGTTAACTGTACTTTTCAGTACTATTTATTTATTTATTCATTCAAAATTGGTGACCAAGATGGATACACTGAACCAAAACTTGCTACCAGGTGTTAACTAGGGGAAGGGGAGATGATACACAATACAGCAATCTAACCACTTGTTTAAAGACAAATGGGATAGTTTTTGCATTATAGTATTTATAAATGCATTAATGTAGTTTTAACTTCATGAGGGAACATTAATATGTTTCACTGTTCTTGTTTTAAAGCCTTTGTTTTGCCATTTTTTCCCTTTTTATGTTGCTTGCACGCATGTGCAAGAAACATAGTGCCATCATCCGAGTTTTCGGAGGTGTGGCACTCGTGTTCCAATGCAGTCAGTGTGTTTGCAGACGCGGCCCCAGTTCCCCAATCACTGCTGCAGCTGTGTGACAGCAGTTGAAAATGCAGTGGTCGCACAGCTGAAAGGAGAGCTCCGCTTCAGTGAGCAGAGCTCCCCTCCACACACCCACACACACCTTGCGCACTCACCTGCGTGCTCATGCACCTCCCCAACACGGATGGCCGGACGGGGTGCACAATCCCCGTCAGCTCCATGCCCCCCAGAATATCAGGTGCCACGCTGGGAGCCCACCCAGCGTGGCAAAATGTTTTATGGCCGACCGGGTGCCCAATCCCTGTCGACTGCACACCCCAAAGCATCCAGGTGCCACGCTGGGAGCCGCCCAGCATGGCAAAATGATGTTATGGCCGACGGGGTGCCGAATCCCCATCGGCTCCAGCCCTCAACAGTTTTCAGTGCCACGCTTGGGAGCCCACCTCAGCGTGGCAAACGCCCTCGTAGTCTTATTAAAAACTTGTAAATAACAAAACTGTCCTTGGCGCTTCTCCTGGCCCTCCCATAACCTGCACCCACCCACTGCGCACTCTGCCTCCCCACACCCCTCACCCCATACTTCTACTCCGGACCTAGGCATGATCTTCGGTGGACCGGGAATACGCCTGCACTCTTCAAAGCCATCACTTAACTGAGGAAATGCCGGTAAGCTGTATAATGGGATAGATAGGGTTTTTCAACTTTGCTGCATATCTCAGGCATTTTTTGGAATTTTGACACCAAATTTTCAACATGGAGTTTTTGGGACCCCTCCTCATGAATTCTGTCACTGTCATGGTTAATCGGGCCAGAAGGGTGATTTTGCGGTCACTGCGCAAAATTACCTTTCGGGATTGATTAACAAAACGACAGTGCCAGTGTTCACAAGGTGGGCTCTCAAAAAGCCTATGTTGCAAATTTGGTGAAAAAATTCCTAAAAATAACTGTTTTACGAGCATGCGTTGTGCAGTTCCTACTGACGCTGAAGTTCGCAAATTTTTAATATTTGTATTCCAGATTTTCAACATTGCCATTTTACCACACCTCCTTATGAGCAGTACAGCTGTCATTTTTCACATCTCGCCTAAAATGTGTTTCCACGCATGTAGCGCACAATGGTGCAGTCGGTGTGCAAAATCAATGTAAGGGACACATTAAGAAAATCACAGTGACACTGTTCATGAGCAGAGGTCTTAAAATGGCTATGTTGAAAATTTGGTGGAAAAATTCCTAAAAATGACTGTTTTACGAGCGTGCATTGCGCAGTTCCTACGCACACTTGTAAGTTCACGAATTTTTAATATTATCACTCCAGATTTTCAACATTGCCATTTTACTACACCTCCTTATGAGCAGTACAGCTGTCATTTTTCACAAGTCACCCAAAATGTGTTTCCATGCATGTAGCGCACAATGGCGCAATCGATGTGCACAGTCAATGTTTGGGACAGATTAAGAAAATCGGAGTGACACTGTTCATGAGCAGAGGTCTTAAATAGCTATGTTGAAAATTAGAAAATTCAAAAATGACTGTTTTAGGAGCATTTGTTGCGCTGATCCTCGTAGCGCTCATAAGTTCGTGAATTTTCAATATTTTCACTCCAGATTTTCAACATTGCCATTTTACCACACCTCCTTATAAGCAGTATAGCTGCCATTTTTCACATGTCACCCAAAATGTGTTTCCGTTCATGTAGCGCACAATGGCGCATTCGGTGTGTGCAATCAATGTTTGGGACAGATTAAGAAAATCACAGTGACACTGTTCATGAGCAGAGGTCTTAAAATGGCTATGTTGAAAATTTGGTGAAAAAATTCCCTTCAGACGATCTGCAATGTTACTAATGAAGACATTGAACAGGACTGGCCCCAGGACCGATCCCTGCAGCACCCCACTGGTCACCCCATCTCCTAGACTGCACCACATTTACCACCACTCTCTGCGCCCCCTATCTATTAGCCAGTTTCTAACCCAGTTTACCATCCTTTCCCCATGCCCAGCCTACCCAGCTAGTTTATCAGCCTCATATATGGGATGGTGTCAAAGCTTTGCTGAAATCAAGGTAAGCGTTGTCCACTGCCCCACCCTGATTCACTTCCTTTGTCACCCAGTCAAACAAATCAACCAGATTTGTCTGACATGATATCCCCACTGTGAATCCATGTTGCCTATGGTCCTGGGCTCCGATGGCTTCTAGATGCCCCACTATCTTTCTTTAAGCAATGTCTCCATGATCTTCCCCACTAATGAGGTGAGGCTGAACAGCCTATTGTTCCCCGTCTCCTCCCTGCTACTGGACTTCTGTAGAGGGACCACATGTGCCCTCCTCCAATTCACTCGTGTTGAATGACTCAGTGAACATGGCTGCCAGAGGTACTGCTATCTCCCTTGCAGTTCTCTTAATATCCTTGGCCGTATGCCATCTGGTTCCATCGCTTTTGTCCACCTTCAATTTAGTAAGCTCCTGCAGGACTCTTTTGCCTTTTAATGGACTATTGTCCACCTCTTCACCCCTTGGCAACTGCTGTACTGTTGTGGCCCTTGTCCTTCCACTCTTCTGTGAATACTGAACAGAAAGACACAGTGGATGTCTTGGGAGGAAAGCGTGGAACTATCACTTCCAAATACCTAAACAGCACATACAAGAGCAACATTCAGCATTGACAAATACTTGTTTTGAATAGCATTAGACATTTTGGCATGTGTGAAATCAATACCCCAGTACCTAAGAAAAAATTACTTACCTTAGTACTTATGTCTCTTCTAATGGAGTCTTGCTGTATTCTGACCATTGCAGTTCGCCTCAGCACTTGAACTGCCCGGAGAGTAGAGGGTTAAATTCTATGCAGAGCATAGAGCGTTGAGCTCGAGCTCAGTTCAGAGCTCTGTCTGCTGCACTTTGAAGCGTAACTGTCAGAGTCTTCACGGCTAATACTAACTAACTACTATTTGGAAATTGTAAAAATTTTACTAGCTATATGGCAACCAAATATTTTGGATCCCCAAAAGACCAAGTCAAGAAATCAAAATCAGAAACCAGGTAGTGAACAACTTAAGGCTATTAAATTAATAAACATAACCCACTCCCTCTAAAAGAAGGAGTGCCCAAAGCACCCTGGGTTGCAAACACTGCACCCAAGCAGCCCACTTCCCAAAATAGGTTCCGAGAGGGGAGGCAGGTCAGAATACAGCAAGACTCCATTGGAAGAAACATAATTACTAAGGTGAGTAATTTTTTCTTCAAACAACATGAAGTCTTACTGTATTCTGACTACTGCAGACTACCAAGCAGTACCTCCATGGAGGAGGGATTCAAACCTATTTTGGGAATAGGCTCTGCAGTACTGCTGTACCACATGTAGCATCACAGCTAGCCTGGATATCCAGGGAGTAATGCTTGGTGAACATATGGACTGTTTTCCAGGTGGCTGCTTTACATATCTCTAGTAAAGGAATATCCCTGGCAGCAGCCAGGGAAGCAGCTGTACCTCTAGTCGAATGAGCTCTCAGGCCTGAGGGTGGTATTTTGCCTAGCTTCCCATAGCTGGATTGTATACAAGAGACAATCCACCTGGCAACAGTTCTCTTAGTGGCAAGTTTGCCTTTCCCACTTCTCCACAAATGAGGAACAACTAGAGGAGTCAAACCTGTGTGCCTTAGTACGCTCAATGTAGTAGCTAAGGGCTCTTTTTACATCCAAACTGTGTAATCTTCTTTCTCCTGAAGAAGAATGATCAGTGAAGAACACAGGGAGAGACATGGATTGGTTCAAATGAAAGTCTGAAACCACTTTAGGTAAGAACCTCCTATTGGTTCTAAGGACCACCTTATCCCTATGGAAAGAGATAAAATCAGACTCCACTGTTAGAGCCTGTAATTCACTGATACATCTGGCAGAAGTAATAGCTACCAAGAACACAGTTTTACAAGTCAAGTACTTAAGCTCTGCTGAAGACAAAGGCTCAAAGGGTGGTTGCATAAACTGAGCAATGCAGACATTAAGGTCCCGAGCAGGAGCAGGATCCCTAATGGGGGGGTTGGTAGGAAGCAATCTTTTGAAAAATGTACAGAAAACAGGATGAGATGCTAGTGAGGAGGACTTTCCCACTGACACAAAAAGCAGAAACAACTCACAAGTGTACCTTGAGAGCAGCTGGTCTGAGGCCTAGGCCACTGAGATGAACCATGTAATCCAGAACTGTAGACAATTCAGCTGTGTCTGGGGATACCTGCTTCTTGGAACACCAAATACTAAATCTTTTCCATTTGGAGTTATAAGTTTTTCTGGTGGCAGGTTTTCGAGAGGCTTTGAGAATATCAAGAACCCCTTGAGACAGATATAAATTTGCAAACTCTAACTCTTCAAGAGCCACGCCTTGAGATTGAAGAGACCAAAGGTTGGGATACCAAATCCTCCCTGAGAGGAGGTAAACAGGTTGTAATTCCTGGGAAGGACAGGGAAGATGGACTGCTAGGGAGAGCAGCAGAGGATACCAAGTCTGCCTGGCCCAGTCTGGAGCAATCAGGATCACTCTGCAGGATTGTGACCTTATTTTGACCAGGATCTTGAACAGCAGAGGAAATGGGGGAAGGCATATAGAAATTCACTTCCCAATTCAGAATCAGAGCATCCAGAGGATTGAGCCCAAGACTGGGGGTCTACAACAAAATAGAGGAAGTTGGTGATTGTCCGGGCTGCAAAGAGATCTATCTCTGAAGTGCCCCACCTTGAAAAAAATCACTTTTAAGACTAGGGGATCCACGGACCATTCGTAATGGCCCTGGGAAATCCTGCTCAATGCATCTGCTAGCATGGTGTCCTTCCCTGGAAGATGGACTGCTACCAGAGAGGTAGGTAGAGAATAAGCTAGGGACCATAATCTCATGGCTTCCGTGCACAAGACCGTAGACCGAGTGCCTCTCTGCTTGTTGATATACCACATTGGGGTGGTGTTGTCTGTCCTGATCTGAACCACCTTGTTCTGTACTGACTGAAAGAAGGCTTGCAAAGCCAAGTAAACTGCCCTGAGCTCCAGAAGATTGATGTGGAGAAGAGACTCCTGAGTGGACCACAGTCCCTGGGCTGTGAGAGTCCCCAGGTGGGCTCCCCACCCCAGGAGAGAAGCATCTGTGGTGAGAACCACAGAATGAGACTGAGTGATGAATGGGACTCTTTGCCTGAGGTGTCCTGATCCTACCACCACTGGATAGCCTGGATCAGGGTCTGAGTCACTGGAATTAGTTTGGTTAGAGGATCTTTTTTCTGAAACCAAAAAGCCCTCAAGTGAAACTGAATGTCCCTCCTCTGAAATCTGGCCCCTTGGACCACCGCAGTGGAAGTTGCCATGTGGCCCAGAAGCTGAAGGAAGTGCCTTGCTGGTCGACAGACCAGAAGGTGGAAGGAGGAAGCCAGCTCTATAATAGCCCTTACTCTTTCCAGGGGAAGAAAAGCTCTTGCTTTGACAGTATCTAGCTCTACCCCTATGAAAGTGAGAAGCTGGACAGGTTTGAGAACTGACTTGGGAAGACTGAGAAGAAATCCTAGAGAAGTGAGCACTTGCTCGGTCATTTGCAGATCTGAATTGACTTGGTCTGGAGACTGACCCACAATAAGCCAGTTATCCAGGTATGGGAATATGGAAATGTTTTTCCCTCTTAGAAAGACCACTACTACTGCTAGGCATTTTGTAAATACCCTTGGAGCTGATTTTAGGCTAGAAGCACCGCTTTGAACTGGTAATGGTAATGAAGGCAATTTGAACCTGAAGTACTTTCTGTGGGAGCACCTGATGGGAATGTGAAAATAGGCATCTTTTAGGTCCAGGGAGGCTAGCCAATCCCCTGGCCTTAGAGAGGGAAGGATTATTCCCAGAGTCATCATTTTGAATTTTGGTTTTAAAAGATGTTTGTTTAGGTAGCTTTAGTCTAGGATGGGTCACCACTCCCCTGTCTTTTTCAGGGTAAGGAAGTACCTGGAGTACAGACCTTTGCTCTTGTGTATTGCAGAAACTCTCTCTATGGCCCTTAAGGCCAGTAGAGATGAAACCTCTGCATCTAGGGCAAAGGTTTTGGAGACACTTGCAGGCTGAAAGGATCTGACTCTCAGCTTTGGGAATTTCTTGAAGCTGAGAACCAGCCCCTGGCTTACTACCTCCATGACCCACTTGTCTGAGGTAACAGACCTCCAGTCCTGGGAGTAGTAAGCCAGCCTGCCTCCTACAGGGATGGGGGAGTCGACCTGGGCTGACACATTAGGGTGTCTGCTTGGCAGAAGTCTTAGGCTGAGGGGTGGATGCAGCCCTGCTCATCCCCCTTCTGCCGCTCCCTCTGAAGAACCCCTCTGAGAAAAGGGAGAGGAGGCCTGTGCTTCGTAGAAAGGCCAATGAAAAGGCCTGCCCCTGCCCCTAGCCTGCTGCCTCTGAGAAGCTGCCTGCCTTTCCTTGGCCTGTGTACTCCTGTAGGTGGTCCTATATTCATCCATCTTTTTCATGTAATTCTCTGTCTGCTCCCCAAATAGAGAATTACCCACCATAGGGAAATCCATGGCCTTAGCCTGGGTGTCCTGTGAAAGGCTAGTACATCTGAACCAAGCCATCCTCCGAAGAGCCACAGATGTAGCCATGACTCGTGATGACACATCACTGGAGTCCACAGCAGTAGCATGAAATTGCATCTTTGATGCCTCAATCCCATCAGCAGCCACCTCCTCCAGCTCCCTGGCAAGCTGTGGGGAAGCCTGTTTAGCCAGTGCCAGTCCAGTGTCCCACCTAGACTTCTGGTACCTGGCTGCATAGGCCATGTAATTAGCCTGCCTGAGTCCCAAGGAGGATGCCATGTACTCTTTCCTTGCCATGACATCCAGCTTCCTGGAGTCTTTATCTGGGGGGTGTGAACTCAAGGGAATCTTAGCACTTATCAGCAGCCTGCACAACCCCAACATGGCTGCACTGCTGGTACAAATACTCCGTACCTGAGCCTGATAAAGTGTACCTCTTGTCCATCCTTCTATCAACAGGAGGTAATGAATTTGGAGTCTAAGTTTTTGTGTCTGTTTCCCGAAGAACTTATGAAGGGGAATAGACAGCCTTTTGGACTCTGGGATGTCCATCATCTCCACAAAATCAGGCTCCTCTTGTTCCTCCACAGCTTCTTCCACAGGGAGCTGGAAGGTTTCTGCCACTTTTCTGTAAAACATAAAGTGGGAAGGGGACTTAGAAAGCCTAGGAGGGGAAACACAAGAAGGCCTGTCTGGGGAGATGTCCGGTTCAATGGGCTCATCCAGACCTTCCATTCCATCATCACCATCACCTTCATAATCCTCATCCCCTCCAAATCCAGTTCATAAAAATCTTCAGGGGCATAATCCTGAACCGAAGGAACCGACCGAACCGAACGCCTGCCAGAAGGCGCTGGATCAGTCGGAACCGGACTGCCGCGATTCTCAATCTAATTGCTCTAGCAATCTCCTCGGCGGTCAGAGCATGGGATTCTGGATCCGAACCGGACAATTTCTCTTTCTGTTTCCTTTTTGACAGAATCAATCCCTTGGAATCGGCTCTCCTTTTGCCTGAAGAAGTATCGCCCTGGTCAGTGGGCACTCCTTCTGGTTCGGCCGAAACCGAACTGGGCTGGCCATCCAGGTCAGCGGACTTCTCAGCCTTCTTATCCCTAAGCCTGCCCAATCTCTTATCCAGGGTGGATTTAGGGAAGTTCTTACATATTTGGCAGTCTGAAACAAGGTGGTCAAACCCCAGACAATAAACACAGGTGGTGTGGGGATCAGCTGTAGCAAAGACTTCCCCACACACACACTGCAGTGTTGAAACCCAGTGGACCCGGTTTTTCTTTTGGGTTTCTCAGACATAGCCATCCTAACCAACTTACCCTTTTTTCGGCAACTGCCAGGCAAGAAACAATTACTCACCGAAGTAATATTACTTCGTCCAGGGTATTCTTTAGCATTATTGACAGATGCAGTATGCCAGCTGGGTTCAGCTGCCCCGGAGAGGAGGAGTCAATGCAAATGAGGAAGGCATTGGCCAACCAGGATACCGTTAGAGTAGAGTGCTGCCTGCAGTCAGCCTGAGGGACCTCATAACGCATTTCAGAGCTGAAAAGAGCAAAAACTGTGCCAGCTAGGGCAAAAACTGTTAGAAATAACTCACACTATATTCTAACCCACTATAAAGAAAAATTATATATTTATTTATTTATTTTTTTAATCACAGGAAAAGAATGACAGTTGTCAAATTTGACTAAATCCTAACAGAGCCTTTAGACAAGGTTTCCAGGGAGGAAGGGTGGGAGTGTCAATAATGCTAAAGAATACCCTGGAAGAAGTAATATTACTTGGTGAGTAATTGTTTCTTCTCACCCCAGGAATTCTTTAGCATCTATTGACAGATGCAGACTTCAAGCAGTGTAGTTGGGAGGAGGGCACAGAAACCTGATTTAAGAAGAGGCTCTGAAGTACTGTCTGCCAATTTGGCATCCTATCAGACTACCCATTTAAGAAAAGATCTTATTGAATGTGAGAAGCAAATTTCAAATAAGTGATCTTCACACTTCTAGTAAGGATGTAGCCTTGAATGCTGCCACTAGAAACTGAGGTTTTCGTGGTACTAGAACCTTTTTTTTTTTTTTTTAGACGTTCCAGGCCTTGTTTGGCTACAGGAACTCTAGGAGAGCCAGCCTCTCAAGAATCAGGCCTTGAGAAGAAAAAAAGACTGGGAGCTGAGAAACACTACTCCTGTGCAAGTAAGGAAGTAGCTTGTGGAAACGAAAGCAGCCAGAAGACTGTTTAACTGAAACATTTTTTTATCAGAAAGTACCAAGGTTGTCCAGAGCCACCAGGATCGTGGTGGCTGCTTCCTTAACTAGAAAGGTACTTAGGAAACAAGGGATATATGGGAGAGAGAGAACACTTCTCCGACCAGTCTTGAGATAAGAAAGTCCGTTGGAAGAAACCCCAAGCTGGGACCTGCCAGAGGAAAAAGGAAAAAACTGGTGGCTCAGTCTGGAGGCGAAAATTCAGGATCTGGACCTAGCGTTACCCCCTGAGCGATGTGGCTAGGTCTTGTGTCCTAAGGGCTCACTTGTGGTGGCCCTGACAAATGCAACAGAGGATCTGCCGAGGGGTCCACTTGGTGGCCCTGACTATGCCAAAGTGTTGTCCTTGCCAGACAGATGGATGAGTGACTAAAACACCTCCAAAGAAGTCAGCTAGAGCTCAAAACTCATAGCTATTAAGGAGAGATTGGAAGCCTTGTGTCCCAAATGCTCATTGGTGTGATACAGGGCAGGAATATCATCCAGTCCTCTCTGAACTAAATGACCTCTGGACTGAAATAAAGCAGGCCTAGTAAAGATGCTCTGAGATTCCAGGGAGTGATGAAAGAAGGACTCTCTCAGAAACCAAGACCCAATGATGGAACCCCCTGAAGGGAAGCGCCCACTGGAAAGAAGCCTCTGTACCGAAGATTTGAAGGGGAGAGGTGTGAAGTTCATTGTTTCCTTATACCAGTCCAGCTTGAAACAGGGTTCAGGCTTCACGAAAAATTCTGTTACTTGGAATCTGACCTAGAGGTCTAGCGCCTGGGACTCTAGTGACACAATTATGTACCATATACAGGAAATAACTTCCCTGACAAAGAGATGAGCATTGCCCTTTAAAAGTTGCTGAGATTTAGACAGTTAGGGAACTTTTTCTAGTAGGTATTAAAAAAACAAGACTGTAGGAAATAACATGTCAGACTTAGGGCTTGAAAACCAAAGTCAAGGAGAATTGGCTAAGGATGGCCAAGCCTCTGAGAAGAAACCAGGATTCCCTGTCTTCAGGTGAGAACCGCAACCTACCCAGATACCTGGAGAATAGCCTGAATTTTTACTCCGTGTCTGAGAACATTCTGGAGGCCTGGTAGCCGCCTAGGAAAAAAAAAACCCAGGCTAAGGAACTGAGAACATAGAATATATTGAAACAAGAAAATCCCTGCGTTAGCAAAGAAAGACCTGAGTCAAGAAGTATCCTGACCCCGGTTGAGGCACTGATAACAATTTGCTGTTCCTAATTTCCTTTCAAATTCAGGTAATAGCCGGAAAAAGGTCCAGCTTCCAAGGAGAAGGAACCCATTTCACACTTTGAACCTCACAAGGTTCTAATTTCTAGTTCCCACTGCTGACATGCTACTGAGAAAAACAGAGCATGCAGCACTTGGAGGTAAACTTTAGTTATTTATTTACTTATCATGTACATATATATATATATATATATATATATATACACATATATATATAGATATTTATATGTCAATATTTGCATACATCTATCTCCTTTTATTTATTTATTTATACACCAACTAAAGAAGGAGTAAAAACTTGAACCAAGAAGAAAAGTAACTGAAGAGAAAGGGATTACCAGGAATGAAAAGTGCATTCCTGCCTAAACCCCTGGAAAACTTCACATTTGGAAATTTCCTAATGTGCTGGCGTAGGGAAAACAGGGTTAAAGGAAGAATAATTCCTACCCGAAGTCCCCCATATCCTGAGTCTTCTGGGGAAGGAACGCTTATCTTTAACTGAGTACTAGGAGAGTTAAGCTCATCCAAATGTGCCAGTCAGCTTTAGTTTGCCATAAAGACAAACCAAAATTTGCACCAAGGTATAACCCAAAAGGCCGGAACTTTTCAGACAGGCTAGCCTAAGGGAAATGACCTACGTCAAGACTCCAGAAGCTGTAACTTTATGACTTAAGGTTATGAGAGCACAGCGCTGTCATATGCCACTTGGTTATTTGTCGTACTATGGCAAGGATAGGAAACATCAAAAAGCTCTTAATATATAATAGCGTATGCTACAGAGGTAGGAGGCATTACCTAAAATTTCTTACACATGGTATATGATTATCTAGAGTGTATCTCTGGAGGGAAAACAGACAGTGGCACAAGGCTGAGAAGCAAGCCGCTGTTTGCACTAACTCTCTTTAATCTGAAAGTGTTCAGATAAAAACAACAGAACACTTACCGGGCTGGTATTTCCTCTGAATGCTTCTATCAACCCTGAAAAAGAAGGAGGGGTTTCCAGAACCTACCTGTAGGTGTCTTCAGAGAATTGTCAACTTCTTTGGAGGAGAGCAACCACCAGATCTACGAAGTCATTGTCCTCCACCTCTTTATCGGTGTCGTCCTGGAGGGAAAAGTCCAGGAAGTCCACCAGTTGAATATAAATGCCTCATTATACCATAACCTGAATCAGCCTCAGGGTGACCGACTGGGATTGGTGGGCCCCGAGAGGAGTTCATGAAGAATATCCTCTCTCAAATTACTAATAGTATCCTTGGGCATAAGGATTAACATGGAGAGGAATACTCGGGCCCGAAGGAGCCGAGAACTCACCCAGAAATATAAAGTCCGGAATAATTGCCAAGCTCACAAAAAATTCAGTTGCAGAGGGCATAATTTTGTCAACCCCTGATGACTCCCTAAGTCCTTCAGGAGGGAGGGTCAGAGGAGATTAATCTCTATCTTTGTGCAGGGAAGAGGGCACCCTGCCTATTTTCAAATTAAAGACGTGGACAGAGAAACAACTACTACAGAACCAGACTTATAATAATAGAAGTCCCAAGGGGACTTGTCATTTCTTTTGTGTTAACTTGAGGTACCCTCCTCAGCTCTTTTAGAGGAGGAGGTGGTAGATTGAAAGCCCAGATAATAATAGTTAGGCCAAAGCTTAAACAAATCAAAATCAACTTTAAGAGATTTTATTTTATTGTATTTTTTTTCACAAAGAAAAAAAAACAGAACCACCTCCACACCTCTTGTCAACAAAGCCCACTGCACAGCAAACAAGAGTGTCTCACCCCAAAAAAGAGGGGATTACCCTTCAAATATCAATCATTTTGAATTTAACCAGAGAAAAAATGGTTCCAAGAATTTGAGCTGGTGCGCAATGGAAAAATTGCACACGCGCAAGAAAAAACAAATCAATGATTTTAGCGCAAATGCATTAAAAACCACCGATAAACACTAAAAACTAATGAATTAAATAAAAAAAGATGCAATTTATCACGCACACAAGTGAATTTTACTTCAGAAAAACCACTGAAGCAGGAAAAACACAGAAAAATCCAGCAGCTGCGCGGAACCCAGCGTGGATGCAGTAAAAATAGATAAAATGAAGAAAATATACAAAATGCCTTAAAAGCAACACTCAAAAAGAAAGAAAATGGCACAGGAAGATCTCTGAAGAGGAGAGTTCCGGGGCAGTGTTACCAGTTCAGCAGAGAAAAAGTTCTGAGGTCCCTCAGGCTGACTGCAGGCAGCACTCTACTCTAACTGTATCCTGATTGGCCAATGCGTTCCTCATTTGCATTGACTCCTCCTCTCCGGGGTAGCTGAACCCAGCTGGCATACTGCATCTGTCAATAGATGCTAAAGAATTCCTGGGGTGAGAAGACTCCCTTATCGATATTTAACCGTGCTATGGGTATTTGAAAAAAACACACAAAACACGTTTTTTTTTTTTTAAACCGGTAAGCACACTCTAAACCTGAAATAAAGAAATAAAATAACACACACAAGGAAACTGGTTCAGCGGAACCGGTTAAAATACAAATTTACAATTTCCACAAGTTTTCCTACAGTTAGTCCACTACCTAAGTACTTACTATGCCACAGACAGAGATCTGAACAGAAAAGAAACTAAAGGATAGGTAAAACCGACAACTTAAACCGACTGTTGAACCACGAGCAAAGGAGAAATCTCCGGAGTGACTGTTCAGTTAGGCGGTGTAAAGAATCTCACAGTTACACTTCAAAGTGCAGCAGACAGGTTTGAATGAGCTCGAGCTCAACGTTCTATGCTCTGCATAGAATTTAACCCACTACTCTCCGGGGCAGTTCAAGTGTTGGGGCTAACTGCAATAGTCAGAATACAGCAAGACTTGATGTTGTTTGAGCTTTGTGTGTTTGTTTGGAAATAGTCCTTTTTTTTTCCTTATTTAAGGTCCCTTGTAAATACAGTACTGCCCTATTCCAAATCCAATATTGTTTTTTTTTAATTACTTATAACTTCTAGAACTCACAGATGTCAGTTTAGCTGAAGCCTAGAGTGAATCTTTCCATGCAGGGCTTCTACTCACCTGATATCACTCATTATAAAAAATAAAGTACAGTCAGACCTTCCAATAGATTGTCTGGGCTGCTATTGTTGTAATGAGCTGCCAACTAGGGCTCAGATAAGTTTTATTATTATTATTATTAATGAACAAAACTGGGGAACCCTGTATTTAAGAGCAGTGTAATGGGAACACATATTGCTCTAATAAGAAGGATGCTCCTTCCTGAGTGAATTCATTTGCAAAATAGTGGAAAAATCATTATTTTTAGTCAGCTCCAGATGCTTGAGGAAAGAAATGCACCAGGAGCTAGTTTTTGCCTCTCCCATTGGTTTGTCTACCTTAGCACTCAAAACTGTATTGAGAGAACTGGTAGACCGCCGTGGGAGTTTTTTTTTTATATATACTTTATTAGGAACCCGACAGAAAAATACACTGCTGTAGGGAACATTTTAATAAAAAGAAAAACAAAATGTCTCAGGCATGTAAAATAAATGAAAACATCCCCTTCTGTTTACTTTTTATTGTGCTTATACTTTGAACTGTCGCTCACAGCTCACACTGCAGCCCATCTCCCGCAATTTAATATACAGTAATGTGCAGCATGTATTTTATTTATATCACAACAGCATTAGTTTACAGTTCAAACAGCCGGTGTTCCTTAAAGGAGGATGGCACCCACAGTAACTAGACTGAGAATGACTGAACGTGAGAGTAACTAAAAATAAAACAAAAAAATAGTAATTTTTACAAACTTTACAGCTCGGTTTCAAGGAAATTGAGGAATGGTTTAGAGCCCACAAATTGATCCTAAACTACAAGAAAAATAAAATTTTGTTAATTACCTCCTCTTGCAATAAGTACAAGAACCAGGCTCTTACCATTAGAAATAACCTGGGAGTTCCACTTGAACAAATCCAGCACTTTAAGTACCTAGGAGTAACCCTGGATAGTCATCTCTCCTATGCGTTTCACATCGAGAATGGTGCCAAGGCCATCAATATTAGGACTGGGCTCCTATAAAGGCACAGGCAGAGTTTGACAACAGAAGCTCTCAAGCTTGCTGTCTACAGTTCGGTGCTATCAATCATCGATTATGATTGGGTCATATATGGGTGTATCACCGCTACCTCACTCAAAAGGCTAACTGTCGCTTTAAACAAAGTGTGTAGACTTCTCACGGGTACTGCATGTCTCACTCACACTTGTGAGCTATATGCTCAACCTAAGTGATAGAATCAAATACCAAACATGCCTACTAACTAAAAAGGCACTCCTTGGGCTCCTGCCTCTGGGCGTGGGAAGCATTATTAGCCAATCTCGGACTCAACGCCTTGCACCTCAACCACCCAACACCTCCTTGTCCCTAGGTGCCAAACAACTCAAGGTCAGCGTTCCTTTGCTTACAGAGCTCCACTCTGGTTCAATGGATTGAACCGTGAATTAACTAATCTACCCAGATTTGGCCAGTTTAAGCATAAGCTCCATCAGTATTTAATAGCTGAAAACTCTTGTGACTGTGCCACCTAAGCAAAGGTTTGCCTGTCCCTCAACCTACACCCCACCTTGAGTGCTTGACTGCTCCCTGCTCACCCC
This sequence comes from Neoceratodus forsteri, assembly GCA_016271365.2. Lineage (NCBI taxonomy): Eukaryota > Metazoa > Chordata > Ceratodontiformes > Ceratodontidae > Neoceratodus > Neoceratodus forsteri. The sequence continues at coordinate 1,137,644,877 of CM057458.1, read as the reverse complement.
CCCCCCCGATTATATACAGTGATAAACTGACAAGGCCCCTGGCTGCTATCCTCTCCTATGGTCTTCAGCCCCTTCCCTCCTCTTCTTCCTTGTCTCTCACTTCATTCCTGCCTTCTCCCTCAGCAACTTTGACAAAGCCCCTGGCTACTCCCCATTTCCTTAGGTCTTATAATCCTTCTCCCCTCTCTTCTTCTCTTACCTCCACTCCATTCTGCAATTTTGAATAGTGCCAATTTCTTTGATGTAATACACTCTGTTACTGTATGTTTGTAATTCAATTGTTAATTCTTCCTGTGTCTGTTTGTTACCCTCCCCACTGACGTGGAACCTTTGTAAATGAGCTACCTTGTACTCAAAGGTATTTTGTAATCTGAGATTGAATAAATAAATAGAAATAAATAAATACATTTACCTGGATTTGTTAAATGCACTACTCAATGCTCAGTACTTTATACATTACTTTATACACTGTACAAATGACAGCATCTAATTTACTGTGGCACTTAAACAATTTTGTCCAGAGGACAGCAGAGTAAAAACCAGACTGAGATTAACTCTTTATTCACAGTAATCTTTTTTTATTTTCTAAATGATAAACTCGGTCAAAATCAAACTACAAAATCAACTTTAAAAATGCGGTTCAGTTCTGCTCACGGGAACCACATGTAGTAACTTTTTTATGGTCAGTAATCTTTATTTAGTACTGTAGTTCTGATGGACTCATACAAAGCAGCAGCAGTGAATCAGTACTTCACTGTATTTAAGCTGCAGCTGAGCTGACTGCCAGGACTCACATTGAGCAGCAGTGAACTAAGCAGCAGCTTAATTGAGATCGCAAACTTAAACACACACCCAGTGATGGGTCTGTGTAGGTAACCCGAGTTCAGGAGCAAACTCTGGATGCCGTGTCTGGAGACAATTATACCGATACAGCTGCCAGCTTGAAAAAAAAATACAGCTTTGCACCAATGGACAGATGGCAAATCCTGCGGGCAAAAACTTAGCTGCAAAAATGTATACCCATGCACAGAATAACCCCCCCCTCCCCCGGCACACACTGTGACCATCTGAATCATTCATCCTCTGCACCAAACAATACACAAGATTCCCCCCAATCTAACACACACATACACAGTTTGCCCATCTATCACCATCAGTACACACAATGGGGCCATGAGTGTTCCCAGACCTCCCAAACAGTGCTCCCATACCATCAAATATTACACACACACACACACACACACACACACACTGCCCCAAACCTTATGAACTTAAGTATTGAACTGATTCAACTCTACACCCCCCAGCTACCCTTACCCATAGCAATGACTGGCTGATCCTGCAAACCCCCCACCCGCATACCATATCACTCACAGTGTTCCACACGGCGAGCCCTCTGATGCGACCAACAAGCTAAGTTGCAGTCATCGTCCACATGCCAGAAGAAAAAATTACTTACCATAGTAATCTTGTTTCTTCCAAGGGGAATCTTACTGTATTCTGACTTCTGCAGTATGGTCTCACCATAAGACTGCCCCGGAGCCGAAATGGTTAATGGAACCTATGCTAATCATGGAAAGTTAGGCTTCAGCTCAGTTTTCAAACCACTGTCCCTGGTAAACATTCTACAATCGTCAGGTTCTTACAGAGCATGTATAAAAACAAGCCATCTAAACTATACTAATAATTAAATAACCAATTAACAACACCCAATGCCAATTATTCCCCTTTTATTTTAAAATGTGGGCAAAACTAAGACTCAAGTCACTAGGCCCAAAAAAGAAACACCTACAGGTTCCAAACAGCATGAACAGCTGTGTTGTAGTGCCTATAGGTTCTAGCAGGGGAGGAAGGGTGGGAGCTCAGAATACAATAAGATTCCCTTGGAAGAAACAAGAATACTATGATAAGTAATTTTTTCTTCAAACCCCAGGAAATCTTTCTGTATTCTGACATATGCAGACTACCTAAGCAGTACCTTTGGAGGAGTGTAGAGAACATATTTAGGAAGCAGGCTCTGCAGTACTGCTGTGCCAAACCTGGCATCACTTCTGGCCTGAGTATCCAGGCTGTAGTGTTTGATAAAGGCATGAACAGTTTTCCAAGTAGCTGCTTTGCAGATTTCCAACAAAGGGATATCTCTTGCAGCTGCTACAGAAGCAGCTGTGCCCCTAATAGAGTGGGCCCTGAGGCCTACAGGAGGCTCTTTACCCACTTTGATGTAGCAAAATTGGATACAGGCAACAACCCAGTGGGCAGTGGTCCTCTTTGAGGTGGGTTTGCCCTTCCCCACTTCTCCACAGGTCAGGAAGAGCTGGGTCCTTTCCTGTCTTTGTCCTTTTGTGTGATCCAAGTAGTAGATAATAGTTCTCTTGACATCAAGACTATGCAGTCTACATTCTCCTGAACTGGAATGATCAGTAAAGAAGACTGGCAAAGTCATGGGCTGGTTACGGTGGAAGACTAAGACCACCTTAGGAAGGAACCTCCTATTAGTCCTAAGGAGCACCTTGTCTCTGTGGACTGCTATGTAGTCTGGCTCTGTGGACAAGGCCTGGAGCTCACTTATCCTCCTAGCTGAGGTGATGGCTACCGGGAACATAGTTTTCCATGTCATGTACTTAAGCTCTGCTGAGGACATGGGTTCAAAAGGTGGTTGCATTAGCTGGCCTATGCATATGTTAAGGCCCCATGCAGGTGTGTGTTCCCTGTGAGGGGTTTGCAAGTGTAGCAGGCCCTTGAAAAACTTCCCGATTACCTGGTTGGCAGCCAGGGAGGCCCATTTTCAAGCAGAAAGGTAAGCAGAAACAGCTGCTAGATGTACCTTAAGAGTGGATGGACGAAGGCCCAGGGAATGCAAGTGTGCCAGACAGTCCAAGACTACTGGTAAGCCAGCCTTGAGGTGGTATATCTGTCTCTGTCTGCACCAGATAGAAAACCTCTTCCATTTAGATAAATAGGTCTTTCTGGTAGAAGGTTTTCTAGACACCCTGAGCACCTCTAGTACCCCTTCAGAGAAGTGTAGGTCAATATATTCTAGGTCTTCAAGAGTCAAGCTCTGAGCCTAAGGGATTGGAGATTGGTGTACAGAACTCTGCCCTGGGAGGAGGCCAATAGGTTGTGCATCCTGGGCAGGGAGCTTGGTCTGGATATTGATAGGGTCAATAGCAGTGAGTACCAGGGCTGCGTGGCCCAGTCTGGAGCAATGAGGATCATTTTTGCTGGTTGAAACCTGAGCTTGTTCAGTACTCTGAGCAGCAAGGGAAATGGTCAGAAGGCATACAGAACTTCCCTGTCCAGTCCATCAGAAGTGCATCTAATGGTACTGTGCCCACTGCCGGAGGCCTGCAACAGAACAGTGGCAGTTGTCTGGGGCTGTAAAGAGGTCCAGCTCTGGGGTGCCCCACCTTCTGAACACAACTTGCAGAATCTGCCTGTTCAGTGACCACTCATGGTGGTTCTGGTTGATTTTGCTGAGTGCATCTGCCAGCATGTTGTCCTTCCTTGGGAGATGAACTGCTGAGTGGGAGATCCCTAGGGAGTAAGCCAGGTTCCATACCTTCATGGCTTCTGTACACAGGGGGAGAACCTTGTGCCCCCTTGTTTGCTGATGTAGCACATTGTGGTTGTATTGTCTGTTTGGACCTGAACCCCCTTGCCCTATAGCAGAGAGGCAAAGGACTGAATGCCCACGTAAACTGCCCTGAGTTCCAGCAGGTTTATGTGGAGCAGTGACTCTTGCTGGAGCCATGTACCATGGGCAGTATGCTCCCCCAGGTGGGCTCCCCATCCTAGGAGGGAGACATCTATTGTCAAAACTGCTGCTGGTAGAAGCTGAAGGAAGGGGATGCCTTCTCTGAGGTTGACTTTTTCTTGCCACCATTGCAGAGCTTGAAGGAGGGTTCCTGTGACTGGTACCATCTTTGACAGGGAGTCTCTTTTCTGAGACCAGTGAGCCCCGAGATGGAAATGAATATCCCTCATTTGGAATCTTGATCCTGATACTGTTTCTGTGGCCATGTGCCCTAACAACTGGAGGAAATGCCTCGCTGGTCTGGGGGTATGAAGCTGAAAGGAGCCTGCCAGCTGAATCAGAGTGTCTTCCCTTACCTGAGTGAGGAAGGCTCTTCCTTTCTGGGTATCCAATTCTGCTCCTATTAATTCCAGGAGTTGAACTGGTGTCAGCACTGACTTTTTCTGGTTTACTATGAGACCCAGTGCCTCCAGGGTATCTTGTTACCTGTAGAGGAGACTGACCTACCACCAACCAGTCATCCAGGTATGGAAAGACTATCGCCCCTTGCTTCCTTAGATGTGCCACCGCTACTGCTAGGCACTTGGTGAACACTCTTAGAGCGGTCAGGCCAAATGGCATGGCCCTGAACTGGTAATGGCCTGATGGCAGTCTGAACCTGAGGTATTTTCTGTGTGATTGCCTGATGAGAATATGGAAGAAGGCATCCTTTAGATCCAGAGATGCCAGCCAGTCTTCCTTCCGAAGTGTAGGGAGGATGGTGGCCAGAGTGACCATTTTGAACTTTGGTTTTGTCAAATGTTTGTTTAAATGTCTGAGATCCAGTATGGGTCACCACTCCCCTGTTTTCTGTAGAGCGAGGAAGTACCTTGAGTAGAGACCCTTTCCCCTCTGGGGCAATGGGACAGGTTCTACTGCGTGGTCCTGAATGAGCTTTGCTACTTCCTTCCGCAATAGAGATGCCTCCGATGGGTTGGCAGGTCTGAGCAGTCTTGCTCTCAACTTGGGCAGAAACTTGAAACTGAGAGCAAGACCCTGGCTGACTACCTCCAGGACCCACTTGTCTGTGGTGATAGATTCCCAGGCCTGAAGGTAGTGAGCGAGCCTACCCCCTACTGGGAGTGGGGAGGCAACCCTGGCAGACTTCTCAGGGAGTCTGCTTAGCCTGAGCACTAGTCTGAGTGCTGGGGCCAGCTATGCTGCTGCTGCTGCCGCCCTTTCTGCCTCTGCCTCGAAAATATCCCCTCTGGAGTTGGTAGGAAGGCAGGGCCTGTGGTTGGAAGAATGGTCTATAGTGGGTTCTACCCCTCCCTCTTCCTTGGGATTTCTGGGGGGGGGGTTGCTGCCTTCTCCTTTGCAGCAGCACTCTTGTAAGCTACCTTGTAGTCCTAAATTTTTTTAATGTAAGCTTCAGTTTGCTCCCCGAACAGGGATGTGGGATCACAGGGAAAATCTAGTGTTTTTGTCTGGGTATCCTGAGACAAATGTGTCACTCTTAACCAAGCAAATCTTCTCAAAGACACTGAGGTAGTCATTTACCTGGCTGCAATGTCATTGGCATCCACTGCCATGTGAAATTGGCACTTAGAGGCTTCAATGCCCCTCTTACCTGCCTCTGATAGGTCAGATGCCATAGGCCCAGGACATGTCTTGGCAATTTCAGGTACTGTGTTCCAAAGGCTTTTCTGGTACCTGGATACATAAGCCATGTAAGTAGCCTGCCTGATGGCTAAAGAAGCCCCCAGGTATGGTTTTTTGGCAATGGAATCCTTTTTTCTGGAATCCTTCTCAGGAGGATGTGATGCCAAGAGAATGCCTGCCTTGTCATAAGCAGCAGCCTGCACCACTCCCTCATGGGTAGGATGCCCAAAAAGGAACTCGGCTCCTGATTTGGCCACCCAATACTTCCTGCCCATCTTCTTGTCCATAAGGGGAATGGATGCTGGTGTCTGCAGGATTTTGGTGGCTTGTCTGTTTAAAGATTTGTGGATGGGTAACAAAAGCCTCTTTGTTGCTGGAACATCCATCATTTCCATATAATCTGGATCCTCCTTCTTCTCTGTGGATTCTTGAGTAGAAAGGTCCAGAGTCTGTGCCACCTGCTTCATAAAGGCAAAGTGGGTAGAGTAAACTTCCACTGCCTTATCCGGTGAATCACCACTATGAGGATCCAGAGAAACCTCTAGTTCTATGGGTTCTCCAAAGCCATACTCTTCATCGTCAAGATGATCTTCCTCAGGAAGGCATCAGTGGATTGTTCCAGTGAACGGGGAACCAAGAGGGAACCCGAATCCGGAACCGACAGCTGTGAACCAGGGCACCGAACCGATACTGTGGTACCAGTTTGCAATTCCTTAGCTATGTGCTTCTCTTTCCTTTTTGGCAGAACTTACCGGTTCAGCAACAGTTTCTGCGGTTCTCTTTTTTGTTGATGAACCATCACCCTGGTCAGAGGGCCGCTCATTCAGTTCATTAGGCTTCTCTTTATGAGAAGTAGAAGCTTTATCCACAGCTGGGTCAGCAGCTTTCTCTGACATTTTTTCCTTCAGTCGGTTCAAGCACCTATCCAGCGTCGACTGAGGAAAATGTTTGCAAATATCACAATCTGCCTTTAAGTGATTGAATACCAGGCAAAGAACACAAATCAAGTGAGGATCAGCTTTAGCAAATGGTTCCCCACACTCTGTATAATGCTGAAAACCCATTGGGCCGGTTCTTTTCTTGGGTAGTGCCATACTACCCAAAAAAATCCTAACATTGGGCTCTGGTGAGTCTAAGGCCACCACACAAATAAAATAATCGGGTTTTTTTTGTGTTTTTTGGTTTTTTTTTGACGGTCAGTTTAGCAACCGAAGAAAAAAACGAGAGTTACCCTGGTTTCTCCCTAAAATAATCAACCAGATCCAAAAGGGTTTAAATTTAAAACTGAAAGTTCTAAAAATTTAAATAAACAATCGGTTTCCTCCCGGTTAAAAGAACTGAGAAGAAACCAAGAAAACTTTCCGGAATAACACTAAATCTAGACTAATCTATGTAAACTCAAGGATAGTGCTTTAAAATCAAATAGAAATAAACTTTTACTTCAGAAAACTGACAAAATAAAATCTTCAAGAAAGATGAAGAAGGACTCTCCAAGGCATTTGTACTAGGCAAGTGGAGTAAAGAATTTGACAGTTGTAGAATGTTTAAAAGGGACAGTGGTTTGAAAACCAAGCTCGAGCCTAACATTTCATGATTAACATAGGTTCTATTAACCATTTCGGCTCCGGGGCAGTCTTATGGTGAGACCATACTGCAGAAGTCAGAATACAGTAAGATTTCCTGGGGTTTGAACATCAGTTGTACTGCCACAATAAAATGCAAGGCATGTTTCACACTGTACCAGTACTGACTGTGCGAGCACTGAAAAGTAGGAAAATTAATTTCATTTCATATTGTTGCATCAGTGCCCCGCACTAGGAGTGGAGACTGGTGGTGAGGGTTAGGAGAGTCTGCAAGAACTCTATCCTTCCCAGGAGGGCTTGGCCTGTGCCACATTTGACAGGGCTCTCAGGGACGTGGGTACCCATGTCCTTCACACACATTTTGTGCATCGGGATGCTTTTTTTTAAGTCCCCAAGACGCTCGGCCACCGAGCCCCAGGAATCCATAGCGAGAACCATGCCCCAGTGCCTGCACGGCTTGTAATGTAAGAATTTGTAGAGCGTGGCAGCATGCTACATTGCTTTCTATGGGGCCGTGTTTTAAACTACAATTTGTAATGTTTTGGGGGGGGGATTCAAACAAATTACGGCCACCACACAACTAACAAGTGTCTTGTTAGATGAACGGTGGCCAAATTTTTTTTGAATTTGCCCTCTAAAACAGTATAAATTCTAGTTTAAGACACAGCCCCATAGAAACCAAAGGAGCGTGCCCCCACACTGTACATATTCTTACATTACGAGACTTGTGAGCATGGGGGCATGACTCACGTGCATTTACATGGAGACCCCCAGAAATTTTCCAGGGACTCCCAATTTTAGGCTGTAGAACCCGTTTTTTTAAAAAAGAAACTCCCAGACCACCAAATGAAAAATCCTACTGACAGCCCTGCTTGATTGGTTCATGGTGGTTGACGGCAGAAGGTGCACTTGGCTTTCCCAGGAAGCCACTGCATGCATCCATCACATGGGAGGTGGGTGGGCAGAGGAAGGGAAATGGCTCATCCTGGGCTGCCAGATGAAGGCCCTCTGGGGAGTCCTCTGTTCTGCCATCCACTGAGCGCACTGTCCTTGCCCACCAAGATCATCACACACAGTGACCAAGGTGAATATCCCCTGGAGGCAGCAATGGGCCCCCCCCCCACCAAAACACACACACACACACACACCACTCATCTCACTCAAGAGCCATGGCTATCTGATTTTGAAAGCTAGTGGCCAAATGGACCACCAGCTAACAAATGGATTTGTTTCCACATTGGTCAGGATGCCAGTTTGGTGGTGTGCATGACTGGGTACAGTGCATCCTGAAATCACAGTACACGGGATCAGCACTAATGCACACTACCAATCAGGTATCCAGACATGATAGTCATGTGGCACTCCTTATGCCACCACCCCACTCCCATCCTGATAACAAGGTCTACCAGCTACACTCCTGCCCCCCCCACCCCAAGTCAAGCAGGCTGACCTCAGGTACTCTAGCACCAGTAAAGCACACCACCAGCATGCCAGGCTATACCAACACTATCCCTTACCCACTAGTACAGCATGTAACCACCTGACACAGTGGCGTAATGGGCTGAGGCACATAGCACTTTATCTCTTATCATACCACCAACCCAGGGTTGGGAGTGAGCTTGGTTTGCAAGGGATTGGACGATAAAAAGAGGATTGAGTGTCAGGAGGACTGCTCTTCTCTCTGGGGAGGGTGGGTTGTGGTTCACCGGCTTCAAGCGGAACCTGAGCGTGCAACAGTCAGGGCCACATCGCAAAGGGGTGGATGCGGGAAAATATGGACCCAAGCGTTGCTGCAGAACCCTGAATTTTACTTCTGAGTATTTAATGTACCCCTTTGCTTTCAAAAACATTTTTGCTCAGTACCATTTTGAATATCATAACCTCCACTTTTCACTATGTTCTGAAATTTCTGCAAAATGAAGCACAGTGTGCAGAAAATGACCTTGTATTGTATGGTGCAGTACACACATACACACACACACACTTTCACCCCCTACACATGCCAAATCAGATGCACACACTGTGTCCATCAGATACTTGATCCTCCATCAACAACCACGGCTTGGAGGGCAAACACAGATCAGCGACATTGCAACCTGTAGCTAAACCACTGCACTGATGTGCCAGCCACTCTTGTCCTTTTAAAGAAATCCCTGGTAGTCTAGTGCCCCCCCCCAATCAGTCCCTCCAGTCCTTTAACATAAAAATCCATGGTAGTCTAGTGGTCCCCTAACCCCCACCACTGAGTCCCTCCGGTACTTTAACAAAGATCACAGTGGTAGTCTAGTGGTCCCCACATACCCCAAAAAACCACTGTGGTCTGTGTAAAAAAATAAATAAATAAATACCTTCCCCCTCCGTACAGTCTCATAGTTATACCCCCAACCTGACCTGCCTGCTCACATCTCACTTCCCCGAACTCCACTAAGCCCGGTTACCAATGGCCACTAATGGCCATTTCTACAGTGAGTGCATGCAATGACAGCTTATATGGCAGCCACCAGGGTGGTGAAAAGAGAGCTGTACAGATTGATGCAGACCAGTGTTAGTGAGTGCCAGTAAAAAGGGAGCGTGTGGAGAGGTGTGACATGTAATTGGCAGGGATTTAAGACTGTTTGGGAGGGGGGACCAGTACACTAGACTACCAATGATTTATAAGGAGAGACCATTAGACTACCAGAGATTTATGTCAGGTTAAACGTTAAAACCTCAATACACACTGCACCACGTCACCACTCCAGCCACCATATTACAACACAAGGACCCCCACCCCACACAGGGACAGCATGCATACACCTCTCAAAACAACACAACAGCACCCCTCAACACCAGTTCAGCATGTAAACACCAGTCACATTACATTACAGACTATGAAATTACACACTCACACATACACACACCGACACACTCATGCTTACACCTCACACTATTTTATCACTTTGACGCACATAACCAAATTACACATGAAGCACCACACCCACCAGTGAACATGCATACACCACTCCAGTTACATTACACACTATGCCCCACACACCTGCACATCTGAACATGCACACAAGCCCCCAAAACACCACCAATACAGATAACATGCAAAAAATGTCAGCCATCATTACACACTAAACCACTAAATGCCATACATATGAAGACAGCATGCATACACCCCTTGCACAAGACTACAAATGGCAAACAGCGGTCCTAACGTATAACAAACCATGCATTAATGTATATCTCCAGCACTGCCCTCCAAATTGCACCAGTCAGTCCCCCACCAGGCCTACAGGATAAGCCCTAGCACTGCCACAAATGGACTGTACAGCGCATAAACTACCTCCCCACCACCACCACCTAACTGGGCTTGACATGGTACAGCCACAACTAGACACTAGTATACTAAAGCCCACCACTTTAACACCACACTACATAAACTACCATAATGGAGGCAGCCATCCACCCTCCCATGGGACACAGAAGCTCATTTACTGCCACATGGACATAACCTAAAGCATGACAGACATCCAAACAGTTAACATTTGCAATCAGGAGGCCCTTAATCACTGTCCACAGCTTCAGCACTACTCCTCCAGACGTGCCAAGGGTACTAGATGTCTGTACCGCCAACCCCATACCACCACCACCACCAGCAGCTTCTTTCACGTTTACTCCCTTCCTCAGACACCAAAGGACACAACGACAGATGATCCCCACTCCCCACATTAGCACCTCACCGCCACCATCTTGCTTCATCTCTCCATTGAGGAGTACAAAACAAGTCCATGTTTTTTTTTACCAGAGGCTGTGCAATCCACGACAGAATGCTGCAGTATCTCACATCTAAACCAGAGCTTGATTACAAGTTGGACATGGATGCGAGTGACAGGGCTGCGAAGAGGCAGCGGGGGGACATGGGAGTGAGTGGCAATGGGGGGGAGGGGGTAAATCACAAGATTCACAAGCAAGGTCAGTGTTTAAAACAATTAGTTGAGATGCTGGGTACCTACGATGAGCAGTGGAAAACTGAGAGAGTTGTAACGACACACTGCAGTGGGCAAGTCAGCGAGGCACATCAGGGGTATGAAGTAGCAGGGTAACATGGGGATCAGTGAAAGTGGGGGCTGCTAATCGCAGGGTCAGTCTCAAAAAAGGAGATGCGGTGTGCTGAGGAATTGGAATAGCGGGAAACTGGGGAGAGGGTTACAGTACCAACAGTGCTGGGAAAGTCAAGTGATGCAGCGAGTGGCAATGGAGGTGAGCTCCGTCCGAACAGCACTGCCAATGCATAACTGGGCATTCCTATAAGCCAGCAAATGAAAGGCTGCGTATAGAACAGACACCAAATGAAAAATAGAAAATACAGGGGGAATTTTGTTGTAAGACCAAAATAAAGTCTTGTAAGAAATATGAAATTCCACCTTTTATGTTGATCAGTATAAAGGAACTACGGCGCTGACAGGAGTAACAAACTCTAGCCAGAGCCGATACAGCTGTGACGAGCTGCCAAATGACCAAAGGTACTCGTGTGCATAGAAAATACTGAATGCCCGGCTGTAACCTGGCCACTTTTTGGAGGTGTTGCACCAAATTTTTAACATGGCTTTTTTGGAGCCTCACTTCATGAAGAGTGCCAGTGTTATTTTGTTCACTTGTCCCAAAAGGTGATTTCGGACAGCAACTGCACCATTCTGTGCCACAGGTGCGAAACATGTTTCAGGCAGGATGTGAAAAATGACAGCTGTACTGTTAATAAGGAGGTGTGCAAAAATGGCAATGTTGAAAATCTGGAGTGAAAATATTTAAAATTGGCAAAGTTGGGGCGTGTGTAGAAACGCCTACATGATACGCTCATAAATACGGTCATTTGAAATTGTTTCACCAATTTGCAACATGGGCTTTTTGGGACCCCACCACATGAACAGTGGCACTGTTGTTTCATTAATCGGTCCTGAAAAGTGATTCCGCGCAGCAACCGCAAAATTACCTTTTGGGACTGAGTAATGAAATAACAGTGACAATGTTCACATGGTGGGGTCCCAAGAACTCTATGTTGAAAATTTGGAGCCAAAATTCCAAAAAATGGCTGATTTATCAACCTACGTTTAAACCCCCATTGACTGCCATTGTATGGCACGTAACTTTGATTCTTCAGTTCCCAGTTCAGCTTTGAAGAGTGCAGATGTGTCCTGGTCCAGAGAAGATGACAGCGCCGATCTCTGGAGGTAAGTATGGGGAAGGGGTGGGAGGTGGGTGCTCAGTGGGAGGTGGGGAAAGGGATTGAGGCGACGACTGGACCGTTCTTTTATTGACAGGAAAAAGAAGAAAAAATTACTCACCTTAATAACTGTGTTTCTTCTAATGCAGTCTTGCTGTATTCTGACTTATTGCAGTTAGCCCCAGCACTTGAACTGTTCCGGAGAGGAAAGAGTTAAATTCTATGCAGAGCATAGAACGTTGAGCTCAAGCTTGGTTCATACCTCTGTCTGCTGCACTTTGAAGTGTAACCATCAGATTCTTATGAGCTAATACTAGCTAACTGACCCACTATGTGGAAACTGTAAAACTTTTACTAGCCAAATGGCAACCAAATATTTTGGATCCCCCAAAAGACTCAAGTCGAGAAATCCAAAACTAAAATCCAGGTAATGAACAACTTATGACTACTGAAATAAAGAAACATAAACCACTCCCCCTCTCTAAAAAGAGGGAGTACCCAAATGCACACCTGGGGTGCAACACTGCACCTGCCAGCCCACTTCCCAAAACCCAGATTCTGAGAGGGGAGGCAGGAAGGGAGGGAGGTCAGAATACAGCAAGACTCCATTAGAAGAAACACAATTACTGAGGTAATTTTTTTCTTCAAACAACATGAAGTCTTGCTGCATTCTGACTTATTGCAGACTACCAAGCAGTACCTCCATGGAGGAGGGATTCAAACCTATTTTGGGAATAGGCTCTGCAGTACTGCTGTACCGAACCGAGCATCACTCCTAGCCTGGATATCCAGAGAGTAATGCTTGGTGAATGTATGGACTGTTTTCCAGGTGGCTGCTTTGCAAACCTCTAGTAAAGGAATATCCCTGGCAGCAGCCAGGGAAGCAGCTGTACCTCTAGTCGAATGAGCCCTCAGGCCTGAGGGTGGTATTTTGCCTAGCTTCTCATAGCAGAATTGTATACAAGAGACAATCCACCTGACAATAGTTCTCTTAGTGGCAGGTTTGCCCTTACCCACTTCCCCATAAGTGAGGAACAACTGAAGGAAGTCAAACCTGTGTACCTTAGTACGCTCAATGTAGTAACTATGGGCCCTTTTAACATCCAAACTGTGTAATCTTCTCTCTCCTGAAGAAGAGTGATCAGTGAAGAATACAAGGAGAGACATGGATTGGTTCAAATGAAAATCTGAAACTACTTTGGGTAAGAACCTCCTATTGATTCTAAGGACCACCATATCTCTATGGAATGAGATAAAATCAGGCTCCACTGACAGAGCTTGTAATTCACTGACACGTCTGGCAGAGGTAATAGCTACCAGAAACACAGTCTTCCAAGTCAAGTACTTAAGTTCTGCTGAAGACAAAGGTTCAAAAGAGGGTTGCATAAGCTAGGCGATGCAAACATTAAGGTCCCAAGCAGGGGTGGGATCCCTAAAGGGAGGATTGGTATGAAGCAATCCCTTGAAAAATTTACAGAAAACAGAATGAGATGCCAGTGAAGAAGGCTTTCCTACTGACAGAACAGCAGAAACAGCTGACAAATGTACTTTGAGGGTTGCTGGTCTGAGGCCTAGGCCATTGAGATGAACCATATAATCCAGAACTGTAGACAGTTCAGCAGTGTCTGGTGATATACGTTTTTCAGAACACCAGATGCTGAATCTTTTCCATTTGGAGTTCTATGTTTGTCTGGTGGCAGGTTTCCAAGAGGCTTTGAGAATGTCCAGAACCCCTTGAGACAGATGCAAATTTGCATACTCTAGCTCTTCAAGAGCCATGCCTTGAGATTGAGGGACCGAAGGTTGGGATACCAGATCCTCCCCTGAGAGAAGGTTAACAGATTGTGATTCCAGGGAAGATACAAGGGAAGATGGACTGCTAGTGACAACAACAGGGGGTACCAAGGCTGCCTGGCCCAATCTGGAGCAATCAGGATCACTTTGCAAGACTGTGATCTTATCTTGACCAGAACCTTGAACAGAAGAGGAAAAGGAGGAAAGGCATACAGAAATGTCCCTTCCCAGTCTAGAATCAGAGCATCCAGAGGGACTGAGCCCAAGACTGGGGGTCTGCAACAGAAGACAGGGAGTTGGTGATTGTCTGGGGCTGCAAAGAGATCTATCTCTGGAGTGCCCCACCTTGAAAAAATTTGTTTTAGCACTAGGGGATCCAGGGACTATTCATGATGGCCCTGGGAGATCCTGCTCAACGCATCTGTTAGCACATTGTCCTTTCCTGGGAGGTGGACTGCTACCAGAGAAGTCTGTAGGGAATAAGCCAGGGACCATAATTGTATGGCTTCCGTGCACAAGGCCGTAGATCGAGTGCCTCCCTGCTTGCTAATATACCACACGGTGGTGGTGTTGTCTGTCCTGATCTGAACCACCTTGTTCTGCAATGACTGTGAGAAAGCTTGCAGGGCCAGGTAAACTGCCCTGAATTCCAGGAGACTGATGTAGAGAAGAGACTCCTGAGTGGACCACACTCCCTGGGCTGTCAGAGTCCCCAGGTGAGCTCCTCACCTCAGGAGAGAAGCATCTGTGGTTAGAACCACAGAATGAGACTGAGTGGTGAATTGGACCCTGTGCCTGAGATTGTCCTGATCCTGCCACCATTGAAGAGCCTGGATCAGGGTCTGAACCACTGAAATAAGTTTGGTTAGAGGATCTTTTTTCTGAGACCAAAAGGCTCTCAGGTCAGACTGAATGTTCCTCATCTGAAATCTGGCCCCTTGGACCATTGCAGTGGAAGCTGCCATGTGGCCCAGAAGCTGAAGGAAGTGCCTTGCTGGTCGAGAAACCAGAAGGTGGAAGGAAGAAGCCAGCTCTATGATGGCCTTTACCCTTACCAAGGGGAGAAATGCCCTTGCTTTGACAGTGTCCAGTTCTACCCCTATGAAGGTTAAAAGTTGTACTGGCTCGAGAACTGACTTGGGAAGATTGAGAAGGAATCCTAGAGAAGTGAGCACTTGCTGGGTCACTTTCAAATCTGACTTGACTTAGTCTGGAGACTGACCCACTATGAGCAAGTCGTCCAAGTATGGGAATATGGAGATATTTTTTCTCCTTAGGAATGCCACTACTACTGCTAGGCACTTTGTGAACACCCTTGGAGCTGATGTTAGGCTGAAGGGCATTGCTTTGAACTGGTAATGGCCTGAAGGCAGTTCGGACCTGAGGTACTTTCTGTGGGAGCACCTGAAGGGAATGTGAGAGTAGGCATCCTTTAGGTCCAGGAAGGCTAGCCAGTCCCCCTGGCCTTAGAGAGGGAAGAATTATTCCCAGAGTCACCATTTTGAACTTTGGTTTTAATAGATGCTTGTTCAGGTATCTTAAGTCTAGGATGGGCCGCCACTCCCCTGTTTTCTTCGGGGTAAGGAAGTACCTGGAGTACAGACCTTTGCCCCTGTGGATTGTAGGAACTCTCTCTATGGCCCTTCAGGCCCGGAGAGATGAAACCTCTGCCTCTAGGACAATGGTTTCAGAGATGTTTGCAGGTGGAAAAGATCTGGCTCTCAGCTTTGGAAACGTTTTGAAGCTGAGAGCCAGTCCCTGGCTTACTACCTCCAAGACCCACTTGTCTGAGGTAACGGACTTCCAGTCCTGGAAGTAGTAAGCCAGCCTGCCTCCTACAGGAATGGAGGAGTCGACCCCGGGTTGACACATCAGTGTGTCTGCTTGGCAGGAGCCTTGGGCTGAGAAGTGGATGCAGCCCTGCTCATCCCCCTTCTGCCTCTCCCTCTGAAGAACCCCCTCTGGGAAAAAGGAGAGGAGGCCTGTGCTTGGTGGAAAGGCCCACGAAAAGGCCTGCCCCTGCCCCTAGCTTGCTGCCTTTGAGGAGCTGCCTGCCTTTCCTTGGCCTGTGCACTCCTATAGGTGGTCCTGTATTCATCCATCTTCTTCACATAATTCTCTGTCTGCTCCCCAAACAGAGAATTATTAACTACAGGGAAATCCATAGCCTTAGCCTGGGTATCCTGAGATAGGCTAGTACATCTGAGCCAAGCTAGTCTCCAAAGAGCCACAGATGTAGCCATGACTCCAGATGATACATCACTGGAGTCTACAGCAGCATGAAACTGGATCGTTGATGCCACAATCCCATCAGTAGCCACCTCCTCCAGCTCCTTGGCAAGCTGGGGGGAGGCCTGCTTAGCCAGTGCCATTACAGTGTCCCACCTGGACGTCTGGTACCTGGCTGTATAGGCCACGTAATTAGCCTGCCTTGAGTCCCAAGGAGGATGCCATGTACTGCTTCTTTGCCATGGCATCCAGCTTCCTGGAGTCTTTGTCTGGGGGGTGTGAAGCCAAGGGTATGTTAGCCTTATCACAGGCTGCAGCCTGCACAACCCCAACATGGCTGCATTGCT
This sequence comes from Neoceratodus forsteri, assembly GCA_016271365.2. NCBI lineage: Eukaryota > Metazoa > Chordata > Ceratodontiformes > Ceratodontidae > Neoceratodus > Neoceratodus forsteri. Next base: position 1,137,628,323 of record CM057458.1, on the reverse strand, counting down.
GGTACAAGTACTCCATACCTGAGCCTGACAGCATGTACCTCTTGTCCATCTGTCTGTCCACAGGAGATAACGAATTTGGAGTTTTTAACAGCTTTTGTGTCTGTTTCCCAAAAGATTTGTGAAGGAGAATAGACAACCACTTGGAGTCTGGGATGTCCATCATCTCCACAAAGTCAGGCTCCCCTTGTTCCTCAACAGCTTCCTCCATAGGGAGCTGGAGGGTTTCTGCCACTTTCCTGTAAAACATAAAGTGGGAAGGAGACTCAGAAAGCCTAGGAGGGGAAACACCAGAAGGCCTGTCTGGGGAGATGTCCGGTTCTATGGGCTCATCCAGATCTTCTATTCCATCATCATCATCACCTTCATCATCATCATAATCATCATCCCCCTCCAGGTCTGGTTCATAAAAATCTTCAGGGGCATAATCTTGAACCGGAGGAACTGACCGAACCGAACGCTTGCCAGAAGGCGCCGGATCGGTTGGAACTGAACGAAGCGATTCCACTATGCGAATCGCTCAAGCAATTTCCTCGGCAGTCGGATGATGCAGTTCTGAATCCGGACCGGCCGATTTGTCTTTTCTTTTTCGCTTCGACGGAACTGATCCCTTGGAATCGGCTCCCCTTTTGCCCGAAGGAATCTCGCCCTAGTCAGAGGGCACTCCTTCTGGTTCGGTCGGAACAGAACCGAGCTGGCCGTCCGGGTCAATGGACTTCTCGGCCTCCCTTTCCCTAAGCCTGCCCAATCTTTTGTCCAGGGTGGCTTTAGGGAAATTCTTGCAAATTTGGCAGTCTGAATCGAGGTGGTCAAACCCCAGACAATAAACACAAGTGGTGTGGGGATCAGCCTTAGCAAAGGCCTTCCCACACACACACTGCAGTGTTGAAACCCAGTGGGCCCGGTTTTCTTTCTGGGTTTCTCAGATGTAGCCATCCTAAATGAAAAACTTACCCTTTACTCGGCTTAAGCCAGGCAAGACACCCTTATCAGTTTCTAACCATGTCACGGGTATTTGAAAAAAACGCAAAACATGTTTTTTTTTTTAAACCGATAAGGACCGGTACCACACTAAACTTAGGAAGAAATAAAGTCAAACACTCTATAAAGCAACCAGTTCTGTTGAACCGGTTGAAAATATCAATTTTACAATTTCCACAAGTTTTTCTAACTTTATTCCACTACCTACATACTTACTGTACCACAGACAGGGATCTGAACTGAAAAAAACAAGTACTTATCGGTAAAACCGATGACTTTAACCGGCCAAGAACCGTGAGCAGAGGAGAAATCTCCGGAGCGACTGTTCAGTTAGGCGGAGTAAAGAATCTGATGGTTATACTTTAAAGTGCAGCAGACAGAGGTTTGAACCGAGCTCGAGCTCAACGTTCTATGCTCTGCATAGAATTTAACTCTTTCCTCTCCAGAGCAGTTCAAGTGCTAGGGCTAACTGCAATAAGTCAGAATACAGCAAGACTTCATGTTGTTAGAAAGCATACATTTGAGCGCACTGGAGTGGGCTCCCAGTGTGTCACATGAGTTGTGGGGGGGAGAGATGCTTACACAGGGATTGGGCATCCCGATGTGGGCATGGGAAAAAAAAAAACATACATCTGGGCACACTGGGGTGGGCTCCCAGTGTGCCACATGAGTTGGGGGGCACATAATGCTGACACTGGGATTGGGCAACCCAGTGTCCGCACCAGGATGGGAAACGGAGGGAGCGGGGAGGACAGCAGCAGTGGGAGGGTGCAAGAGGGTGTTCTTTGCTGCCGGTACTGGAAGGGAGTGGGTAGGACAGGAGCAGTGGGAGGAGTGCCATCCGAAAGATGGTGGTGACGACACAACTGCACATGTGCGGCACTCGTGCATGCGTAGTTGCGATGAATGGCATGTTACCATTCACAACATGGTGGCAACAGCAGAACTGCACATGCGTGCAAGTCATGCATGTGCAGTTCTTGCCCTGGAATGCGGAAGTAACCACTGAAATAGTGCAGCTGTTATTCCATAGCTGCTGATAGTGGTGGAGTGTTTCTAGCTCCGTTGGACTTTTGGAAGAATACTTCCAAAAGTCCAATGGAAGGTTCCATGATTGGCCATTTTTGTAAGCTATGATTGGTCACAAAATGTCTGTAAACTCTGCCCTAGCCGTAAAAAGGAACTGAATTTCTACTTACAACATGAGTGATTTGCTGTCGATGACTTGGGGTCTTAAAGTCTAACAACAGACGTGCAGAATCTGCAGCAGTGCACACCATCCCATTTTAAAAACCATATAATCAGACTTGTGTTGAATGGAAATGTATCAGATTTGAGAATTATGAACAAAACACTTCATACTTCCTAGTCACAGTCCAAAAATCCTTACCTCAGCGCTTCTTCATAGTAAAATAGTGGTTGTCAGGATCATGGGCTTATACACTGGCTCACAGTGGTGCAAACGTAGGAGACATGCTGTGGGGTGTTGCAGAGAGTCAGAGCTTTCGAATAATACCATGCATAATGTGGTTTTATGTTTCTCTGACTCTCTATAACCAAATAACATAGTGCAACAGGTAAAGTACTTGACGCAACCACGATCCTGAATTCCAGTGCTCCCGATGGACAGCAATGTGGGCGGCTACCACACACTATAAAAAGCTTGCTTTTAAATTATTTTTACTATTGTAAATAATAAATCATGACAAAAAAACAACAGGAAACATAATTATAAAGTCCTTTATTTCATTCACAAATAAAAAAAATAAGTATTAATGAGAAGGATTACTTATATGGGACATTAAAGTGCATGGCAGCAAACAGCCTAGCGGCATTCTAAATGGAACACTCAGTCCAAACAGCAGAAACCTACCTGTGGCATAGTTGCTCAAGGGTCCCAAATATAAAATAAGCATACATATGTAATTTCATGTCTGATAGTGAAATTGTTATTAGTTAACATTTTACTTACTGCTTTTCATTTTTTAAGGTAGGGGGTTACTGTACATCAAATCTATCATTAAGTCCTGGATAGACACAAGCCATAAGGGTATAAATCCAGAACCCCTCTCTTCGTAAGATAAGGTTATTGATGTCTCCCCCTCTTGGCTTAGGGCACACCTACTCAATTGCCCTAAAAGTAAAACTGTGAGCATCTGGGTCCCTGGCTTTCACGATATGCGTGTAATTAGACAACTGATCACGTGCAGTACAACACGTGTAGTGTATATGGCCAAGTGCAGTCGTGATGCCTTTTATATAGGAAAGATGAAAAGGCAATTTAAATCCAGTGCAGTCGAACATCGCAGGGCCATCAGGAATAAAGATCCTACATATGCAACAGCCCTGCATGTCATGAAAGCCAGGGACCCAGATGCTCACAGTTCTAGTGTAAAACCACTTACTGCATTATCCTGGAACATGGTGAATTGCTCCTTGTACAATAGCTCTTTAAATCGCTGCCTTGTGTTACGGATCTACAGACCTCTGTACCAGTACTTTGTGATGTCTCCATGACTACTTTTATCCAACTGCAGGATGCAAAGCAATACAGCCGATGGGAAAAAACAGGCAATAGTATATACCTGTACAGTCTCCATTTTGGATTTTTACAAACACACTGCCAGAAAAAAGGACTTACTATGTGTTCAGAAAGCACTCCTGTACTGGTATTTCCCTCAGCAATGCCCAATGGGATAGAAACTGATCCTTTTCATTATGTCAACGGCCTCCTAACAGAAGCGATGAGAGCTAATCCATTTCTAATAAACCCTTCCATGGAAACAAACATAAACAACACAATGTTGAGTTCTCTGTTTAAAGCATTTAAAAATTTAGAAAAAAAAAGTGGTGATGAAAGTCAGAAAGATTTAATGGAATGTGACCAATTTAGATGCTTATTTAACAGTTAAGAGAATTCCCCGTGGTTTAAGGATTCTTAAAAATCCTTCATTTGGACAGGAAGAAAAAATTACTCACCTTAGTGATGTTGTTTCTTCTAATGGAGTCTTGCTGTATTCTGACAATAGCAGTGAGTCCCAGCCTTCGAACTGCCCCAGAGATGAAAGAGTTAACTTTCCATGCCGGGCATGGAACGCTGAGCTTGAGCTCGGTTGAGACTCTGTCTGTTGCTGCTTGAACTCAAACCGTCAGATCTTTATGAGCTAAACTCACTGAGGTCCTGTGTGGAAGCTGTAAACCTACACTAGCCAACTAGCTACCAACATAAAAACACATTTTTTGGTCCCAAAACAAAGACTCAAGTCAGGAAACCCAAAAAATGAAATAAACAGAACACCCACTCACCCAAAGAAAGAGGGTGATAACAAAAAAGGTGGGGCACCTCCTGAGTGCCAACACTGCTACTGCCCACCCACATCCCAAAAACAAAGGTTCTGAGAGGGCAAGGCAGTGGGGGGAGGTCAGAATACAGCAAGACTCCGTTAAAAGAAACAACATTACTAAGGTGAGTAATTTTTTCTTCAAACAACATGAAGTCTTGCTGTATTCTGACAATAGCAGACTACCAAGCAGTACCTCCATGGAGGAGGAACAGAACCTACTTAGGAAATAGGCTCTGAAGCACAGCTGTGCCAAACCGAGCATCACTCCTAGCCTGGCTATCCAGGGAGTAATGCTTGGTAAAAGTGTGAACTGTTTTCCAGGTAGCTGCTTGACATATCTCTAAGATAGAATATCCCTGGCAGCAGCCAGGAAGCAGCTGTACCTCTGGTAGAGTGAGCCCTCAGGCCTGAGGGTGGAACCGGCATCTAGTTTTCATAGCAAAATGGATGCAAGAGACAATCCACCTGGCAATGGATCTTTTAGTGGCAGGTTTTCCTTTACCAACCTCACCATAAGTGAGGAACAGTTGGAGGAGTCAAACCTGTGACCCTTGGTACGCTCTATGTAGTAACTAAGGGCTCTTTTCACATCTAAACTGTGCAGCCTCCTCTCACCAGAGGAGGAATGGTCAGTGAAGTAAACAGGAAGAGACACAGATTGGTTAAGGGTGTAAGTCTGAAACCACCTTAGGTAAAAACTTCCTGTTAGTCCTGAGGACCACCTTATCTCTATGGAAAGAGATAAAATCAGGCTCCACTGACAGGGCTTATAACTCACTTATGCGCCTGGCAGAAGTGATGGCCACCAGGAACACAGTTTTCCAAGTCAAGTACTTAAGCTCTGCTGAGGACAAAGGCTCAAAAGGGGGTTGCATGAGCTAAGCAATGCAAACGTTAAGGTCCCAAGCAGGGGCAGGGTCCCTGAATGGCGGATTGGTATGAAGCAATCCCTTGAAAAACTTGGAGAATACAGGGTGAGCTGAAAGAGAAGAGGGCTTACCTGCGAAATAAAAGCAGAGACAGCCGCCAGATGCACCCTTAGTGTAGCTGGTCTGAGTCCCAAGCTATTCAGGTGAACCATATAGTCAAGGACTGTGGGCAGGTCAGCAGACTCTGGGGAAGTATGCCTCCCAGAGCACCATATGGAAAATCTTTTCCATTTGGAATTATAAGTAGTTCTGGTGGAAGGCTTCCTAGAAGCCTTTAGAATATCCATAACACCTTGGGAAAGGTGTAAATCAGCAAACTCTAACTCTTCAAGAGCCAGGCCTTGAGATTGAGAGATTTGAGGTTCGGGTACCAAACCCTCCCCTGAGCACAGGTTAACAGGTTGTGATTCCTGTGAAGAGACAGGGGAAGGTGGACTGCTAAGGACAATAGTAGAGGGTACCAGGGCTGTCCGGCCCAGTCTGGAGCAATCAGGATCACCTTGCAGGACTGAGACCCGATTTTGACTAGCACTTTGAACAGGAGAGGGAAGGGGGGAAAAGCATACAGGAACTTCCCTTCCCAACTGAGAACTAAGGCATCCAGGGGAACTGAGCCCAACACTGGGGGTCTGCAGCAAAACAGGGGAAGTTGGTGATTGTCTGGGGCTGCAAAAAGATCTATCTGTGGGGTGCCCCATCTGGAGAAGATCACCTCCAAAACCAGGGGATCCAGTGACCATTCGTGATGGCCCTGAGATATCCTGCTGAGAGCATCTGCCAGGACATTGTCCTTGCCTGGGAGGTGTACTGCTGTGAGGGAGGTGTTCAGGGAATAGGCCAGAGACCACAACTTCATCGCTTCTGTGCACAAGGCCATAGACCGAGTGCCCCCCTTGCTTGTTGATATACCACATTGTGGTGGTATTGTCTGTTCTGATCTGAACAACTTTGTTCTGAACCGATCTGGAAAAATCTTGAAGTGCTAGAAACACTGCTCTGAGTTCCAACAGATTGATGTGAAGCAGAGATTCCTGAGGGGACCACAACCCTTGGGTGGTCAGGTCTCCCAAGTGAGCCCCCCACCCCAAGAGGGAGGCATCTGTAGTAAGGATTAGAAACATAGAAACATAGAAGTTGACGGCAGATAAGGACCTCAAGGCCCATCCAGTCTGCCCATTTCTTTTTCTACCTTATAAATGTGCCATCGGCCTTTGCTCTGTCAGTGACCTATCTATTCATAGTCATTTGTATTGCTCCCTTATGCCTATCCCATGCCTGTTTGAAGCCCTGCACTGTATTCATAGCCACCACTTCTTGTGGTAAGCCATTCCATGCATCTACCACCCTTTCTGTGAAAAGAATTTCCTCACATTCCCCTTAATCGGCCTCCTCTAATCTCATGCTGTGTCCTCTTGTCCTGCTATTTTTCTTATATTTAAACATGTTAGACTCTTTCACCTTGTTTATGCCCTTAAGGTGTTTAAATGTCTCGATCATATCACCTCTCTCCCTCCTTTGCTCAAGGGTATACATATTGAGCTCCGTTAATCTGTCCTCATATGTCTTCTGATGCAGTCCCTGCACCATTTTGGTTGCCCTTCTCTGGACTGCCTCAATTTGGTTAATGTCCCTGTGAAGGTGTGCTCCAATACTGCACGCAGTACTCCAGATGGGGCCTAACCAATGTCTTGTACAGAGGATTATTACCTCCCTCTTACGACTTGTGATACCCTACTAATACACCCTAACACCCCTAGCCTTACCTACTGCTTTAGAGGTCTGCTTGATGATTTTAGGTCATCAGTGATGATGATGCCCAAGTCTCTTTCTTCCTTTGTGACTGCTAGCAACTCCTCCCAGCCTATAAGTGGCTTCAGGGTTTCTCTTCCCTATGTGCATGATTTTGCATTCTTGCATTAAATCCCAGTTGCCACTCTTCTGACCATTCTGCTAGTTTATCCAGATCTCTTCTCATTCTGCCCACCCCATCTGGATCATCTACTCTGTTGCAGATCTTGGTGTCATCTGCAAACAGACAAGCCTTACCCTCTAGTCCATCTGCGAGGTCACTAATGAAGATGTTGAATAGGACTGGCCTAGGACTGATCCCGAGGTACCCCACTTGTGACTTGCATCTCTTCTGACTGTATACCATTTACCACCACTCTCTGTTTTCTGCCAGTCAACCAGTTTGCCACCCAGTTGACCAACTTGACCCACCCGAGCCTACCTAGCTTATTTATCAATCTTCTATGTGGAACAGTGTCAAAAGCTTTGCTGAAGTCAAAGGTATGACATCAACTGCTCCCCTTGGTCCACCTACTTGTTACCCAGTCAAAGAAATCTATGAGATTAGTTTGACAGGACCTCCTTTGTAAATCCATGCTGTCTTGGATCCCTGTGCCCTATGGATTCCAGGTGTTGCACTATCCTTTCCTTAAGGAGTGCCTCCATAATCTTGCCCACTACTGAGGTAAGACTGACCGGTCTGTAGTTCCTCGCCTCCTCCCTGCTACCACTCTTGTGGAGTGGGATCACATGAGCCCTTCTCCAGTCTTCTGGGACCTCTCCTGTGCTCAGAGATTCACTAAACAGTTCTGCTAATGGCTCTGCTAGTTCCTCCTTTAGCTCCTTAAGTACCCTGGGATGTATGCCATCAGGTCCCATTGCCTTATCCACCCTGAGCTTAGCAAGCTCTTGTAGGACCCTTTCTTTTGTGAAGGAGTAGTGCTCACCTCCCTCCCCCTGTGTCCATGATGCTGAGCTGTGGGCCCTGCCCTACCTTCTCTTCAGTAAATACTGAGCAAAAGTATCTATTTAGGATAGATGCCTTTACAGGGTCCTCCTCCTCACATGCTCCCTTTCTCCATTAAGCTTGCAATACCCCTCTGGACTTTCTCCTTTCACTAATGTATCTATAGAAAGTCTTGTCACCTTCTTTACTGTTCGTGCTAGTGTTTCCTCAGTTTGGGACTTTGCCTGCTGACTGCCTTACCTGCTTCCTTAGGGCAGTTTGGTATGCCTCCCATCTTCATCCCTGTGTTCCCTTATATTTTCTGAAGGCCAGCCTTTTGGCTCTGACCTTTTCTGCTACTGTATTTGAGAACCAAAGTGGTTTCCTTCTTCTTTTGCACTTCCTTTTCTGTCTAACACAATGGGATTAAAGAGTGAGACTGAGTGACAAAGGGGACTCCCTGTCTTAGATTGTTCTGATCCTGCCACCACTGCAGGGCCTGGATCAGGGTTCGAGTCACTGGTATCAGTTTAGTAAGAGGGTCCTTTTTCTGAGACCAAACAGCTCTCAAGTGGAACTGAATGTCCCTCATCTGAAATCTTGCTCCCTGCACCGCTGCTGTAGAAGCAGTCATGTGCCCCAGGAGCTGCAGAAAATGCCTTGCTGGTCGAGACACCTGTAGGGTGAATGAAGAGGCCAGTGTGATAAGGGTCCTTGCCCTGTCCAGAGGAAGGAAGGCTCTGGCCTTTTCTATATCTAACTCTGCGCCTATGAAGGTGAGGAGCTGAACAGACTCCAGAACTGACTTTGAAAGATTCAGAAGGAAACCTAGAGAGGTGAGCAGTTGCTGAATTATCTCTAGATGTAACTTGACTTGGTCTGGGGACTGGCCTACTATGAGCCAGTCGTCCAGGTATGGGAAGATGGCAATCCTTTGCCTTCTTAGAGAAGCAACTACTACTGCCAGGCATTTTGTGAACACCCTTGGAACAGAGGTTAGGCTGAAGGGCATTGCTCTGAATTGGTAATGGCCTGAGGGCAGCTCGAACCTGAGGTACTTTCGATGGGAGCTTCTGATGAGAATATGTAAATAGGCATCCTTGAGGTCCAGGGAGACTAGCCAGTCACCTGGCCTTAGAGACGGTAGAATTATTCCCAGAGTCACCATTTTGAACTTTGGCTTTAAAAGGTGCTTGTTTAAGTATCTGAGATCCAGGATGGGCCGCCATTCTCCTGTCTTTTTGGGGGCAAGGAAGTACCTGGAGTACAATCCTTTGCCTTGGTGTAGGGGTGGAACCCCTTCCACAGCTCTGACAGCCAGGAGGGAAGAGACCTCTGTCTCTAGGGCAAGTGCCTCTGAGGGATTTGCAGGTGGAAAGGATCTGGTTCTCAGCTTTGGAAATTTTTTGAAGCTGAGAACCAGTCCCTGGATTACTACTTCCAGGACCCATTTGTCTGATGTTAAAGACTTCCAGTCCTGGACAAAGTAAGCCAGCCTGCCCCATACAGGTGGTGGAGAATTGGCCCTGGCAAACCCATCAGGGTGCCTGTTTGGCAGGGGGTTTAGGCTGAGGGGTGGAAGCAGGTCTGCTTGTACCCCTTCTGCCTCTCCCTCTAAAGAACCCCCTCTGAACATTGGCAGAAGAGGAGGCCTGGGCTTGCTAGAAAGGCCTATGAAAAGGCCTGCCCCTGCCCCTGGGATGCTGCCTCTGAGGAGTGGCTTGCCTTTCCTTGGCCTGAGCACTCCTATAGGTGGTCCTGTATTCATCCATTTTCTTCATGTCATTCTCTGTTTGTTCCCCAAACAGAGAATTACCCACAACAGGAAAATACATGGCCTTAGTCTGGGTATCCTACGACAGGCTAGTACATCTGAGCCAAGACATTCTACGAAGTGCCACAGATATAGCCATGACTCTAGATGAAACATCATTGGAGTCCACTGCAGCATGGAATTGCACCTTGGATGCCTCAATACCATCAGCAGTCACCTGCTCCAGCTCCTTGGCAAGCTGGCCAGGGACCTGTTTAGCTAAAGCCATGACAGTGTCCCATCTAGAGTTCTGATACCTAGCTGTATAGGCCATATAATTGGCCTGCCTGAGTCCCAAGGATGCTGCCATGTACTGTTTCTTTGCCATGGCACCAATCCTCCTGGAGTCCTTGTCTGGGGGGTGTGAAGCCAAGGGTATATTAGCCTTATCACAGGCTGCAGCCTGCACTACCCCAGCATGGCTGCATTGTTGTGTAAGGAACTCCGTGATCTGAGCCTGACAGAGTATACCTCTTGTCCATTCTTTTATCCACAGGAGGTATAGTATTAGGAGTCTTTAAAATCTTAAATGTCTGTTTCCCAAAAGATTTGTGTAAGGAATAGACAGCCTCCTAGACTCTGGGATATCCATCATTTCCACATAGTCAGGCTCTTCCTGGTCATCCACAGCTTCTTCCATAGGAAGCTGAAGGGTTTCGCCACTTTCTTGTAAAACATGAAATGGGAGGGGACTCAGAAAGCCTAGAGGAGACACTCCTGAAGGTCTGTCTGGGGAGATGTCTGGGTCAATGGGCACATCCAGACTTTCAAAACCACATTCACTTTCCTCATACTCCTCTTCCTCCTCCTCCGTTCATAATATTCTTCCAAATCATAATCCGAACTGGTGAACCGCCGAACTGAGCGCCTTCCTGATGGTGCCAGTTCGGTCGGAACCGAAAGCAACTGCACAATTTTTATCGCTGCTATTTCATCAGCGGTTGGAGAAGAAAGTTTTGGATCCACACCAGCTGATTTTTCCTTTCTGTTCTCTTAGCCGAACCGCACCTCAGAATCGGTTTTCCTTTGCCCAAAGAAGTTTCGCCTGGTCAGAGGGCACTCCTTCTGGTTCGGTATGAACCAACCGGCTGGCCATCTGGTAGCGGACTTTTGGCCTCCCTTTCCTGAGCCTACCAACTCTCTCTCTAGGGTAGCTGCAAGAAAATTTATTACAAATCTGGCAGTCTGAATTGAGGTGGTCAAACTCAGACAATAACACAGGTGGTGTGGGGTCAGCCTTAGCAAAGACTTCCCACACACACTACAGTGTTGAAACCCAGTGGGCCCGTTTTCTTTGGGTTTCTGACATGGTGCCAGTCCTAACAAAACTTACCTTTAAATGGCAACTGCCAGGCAAGACCCTCTTATCGGTTCCTGACCGTGTTACAGGTCGTGGAAAAAAACGTAATAAAACCCGTTTTTTTTAGAACCGATAAGAACCGGTTACCACACTCTAAAGTAGAAATAAAGATTTTACATTTTTTTTATCACAACTTGATCGGTTCAAACCAAACTGATGAACCGTTTACAAGTTCCACACAGAATAGAAAAAACAATATAAACCTATCTAGTACTCACAAATATCACAGACAGAGATTGAACCGACAGGTTGCGGTTTAAATTTGGTCGAAAACCGAGAAAAACTGTACTTTAACCGACAAACTGAACCGAGCAAAGGAGAAATCTCCGGAGCGACTGTTCAGTGAGGCGGAGTAAAGAATCTGATGGTTTGAGTTCAAGCAGCAACAGACAGAGTCTCAACCGAGCTCGAGCTCAGCGTTCCATGCCTGGCATGGAAAGTTAACTCTTTCATCTCCGGGGCAGTTCGAAGGTTGGGACTCACTGCTATTGTCAGAATACAGCAAGACTTCATGTTGTTTGAAGTAGAAGCTTTCATCAGCAAGTGGAGGGAGATTTTGGAAGACGCATTCACTAAGCTGATGCACCTGATTCTTGATTATGGCAGCAAAGTCAGTGAGAAACTAAAGAAAGATATTAAAGAACAGGAGAAGATAGTATTACAATTTAAGAATCACACTGATAAAATAACAAGTTTAAGGAGACAATAGCTAAACTGGACTTTGACCTTAAGAAACGAAAACTGACCAAATTTCAGAGAGACCTGGGGATTACCAAACAGGAAAGATATATAATTGGAAAAAGAATAATCCACCCAAGGGGATCCTCAGAGTAGAAAGAAGAGTATCATTCAATTTAAGCAACGACTTCTGCGACTCAGAGTCAGCAAGATCTGGGGACTTTTTTTAGAACATACCCAGTCCTCACCAGAAACTCCACTGTTGAGGAGGAGCACACGAACCAACCTATTTCAAGGTTTTTAGACCAACCAGCCCCCCAACAGTCAGGGTACAAGGGGCAGAGACAGAGCCAAAAAAAGGAGGAGGGGGAAAGGGATGAAGTGGAGGATGGTGAGAACAGTAAGAATTCCAACCCCGCTTACAGCAACGTGTGCCACAGAATCATCTGAATCAGCAACAAGCACACCCACACTGTCCACAGCAACAATACCAATCGGAACAACAGATTAACTCCAGACGACAACAACAGAGACATTAAGTAAGGTAATAAACTTGTCAAATAGATCTCTAACAGAGACTAAGATTCAGGCACTTTAGAAGGAACTGTCCTTTGCCTCTACCAACAGTATCAATGAATTAGAAACTTATCTTGATTTACAGAAGTTTTGTCGTAATTTAAGTTTAAAATCTTTATTTGAAAAGAAAAAGTCACAAGACTGCCAGACTGATACCAGATACTGTATTATTAACGATTCCAACCATCATGAACCTCTATCACAAATTTTTGAGGAAAAGCCACTTTTTACCCACCACCTTCAGCTGCAATATTGACTTTTAAAGAAGTATGTGAAAAAGAACTGGAACAACTGTTTGATAACTTGCCTAGAATTATCTATAGAAACATGACAAGAAATGAAAAATGTGCCTTAGAAAGTATTAAAAAAGATCCAGATATTGTTATTAAATCCACCAACAAAGGTGGGGCAGTTGTTATACAGAAAACTTTGATTTGTCCTAGAAATAAATAGACAGCTTTATGATGACACATTTTACAGTAAGTAAGATCATGACCCTACACAGCTAAAATTGACAACTACCTTACAGAAGCTTTTCAGAAGGGATGGATTGACTCTGATGTTAAAGAGTTCCTGACAGTGGAACATCCCATCAGAGCCACCATTTACATGCTTCCAAAGGTCACAAGCATTTTGGCCTTCCCCACCCCACCCCCAGTAGACCTACAGTGAGTGGCATGGGGTCTCTCATAGAACCCCGTTCCAATTTGCTGACTTCCACCTGAGACCATTTGTAGAAACGCTTGGGTCATATATCAGGGATACTGGTGACATTCTATACACATTACAAGATACAGACGTACAGAGGGACTCCTATCTCATTACCTTGAATATAGAGTCCCTCTATACCAACATACCACATGAAGATGCACTAGAAAGTCTAGCTTTTTTTCTTGACTCACATGAAAAGCAGTTAGAACCCACAGAATTTCTCATTCAACTGTCTGAATTTGCGTCCCAGTGGCACTGAGGGTTGAGGTACTGGACACAACACCTCGCACCATGCCGGTGACCTGGGTTCGGGAACAAGCTCAGGTCATCGGGGGTCAGCAGGGAAGGAGAGGAGAGGATGAAGCATCCGTGGACTGCCTCTCTCTAGGAGGGTGGGGAATAACTCCCTGGCATGAGTGACCCCCAGCGGAGGCTGGGAGCACATCAGCCAAGGGGTCATGCAAGTGCGGGGAGGAGCCTTGGAGGATGTCCACGGTAAGGGTGTGGGAGCATGCTGGTCGCACTGGACGTCATTCTGCGTCCGTGCTCCGAGGGAAGTAGAGCCTTTCCTTTTTCAGTATTGTTCTTGTATGTGGCTTTATATTCATCCACCTTTTTCATGTAAGCCTCTGTTTTGTCACCAAATAGGAAGTTTCTCATAAAGAGGAAATCCATAGCTTTAGTCTGTGTGTCCTGGTAGAGGTTTGTGGTTCTAAATAGAGAGGAGAGAAGGAACATCACATTCTAGGTGGAGGGTGGTGTATCTGAATGTGTGAAGTCTTGGAAACAAGATAGATGACCTGTAGGCACTATTAGCAGACAGGAGGGTGGACATAGCTGCAGTAACCGAGACTTGGGCAACATCACATCATGACTAGGACCTTATGATCCCTGGATATAAACTATACAGGAGGGACAGGGTAGTCAATTGGGGGAAGGGGTGGCAGTTTATATCGGGGAAGGAACTGCTTGCATGAGGGAGGAGTCGGAGGAAGGGGAGGTGGAGGCATTATGGGTTCAATTAAGGTCCAACAGAGGGAGAAGTGTGAAGTTGGGTTTGGTTTATAGACCACCCAATCAGGATGAGGAGAGGGACAGAGAACTGATCTCACAAATATTGGAAGCTGCAGGGAAAGAAGAGGTGGTAATTGTGGGGGACTTCAACCTGCCCAAGGTAGACTGGAGCATACCATCCACAATATGTGCTAGGAGTCAGGTGATCCTGGATGGACTGCAGAGTGGGTTCCTGACTCTGGGAGTCACTGAATCAACAAGAGCTGAGGCAATTCTCGATCTGGTGCTCACAAATGGGGAGCATGTACAGGAAATAATGGTCAGGAAGCCACTGGGTGGAAGTGACCATTGCACACTGTGGTTCCAGTTGGATATGGGCAGGGAAAGCATCCTGACTTAGACCAAAATCTTGGTTTTCAGGATGGCGGACTTTAGGAAAACGGGCGAAGTGCTAAGGAGCCATCTGGCAGGCATCAGAGCAGATATGGGGATGGACAAATGGTGGTCCATCATTAAGGACGGAATGCTGGTTGCCACAGATGAGTGCGTTAGGCTCAGGGGGAAGAACACAAGGGCCAAAGCACCCATCTGGTTCAGTTCTGGGGTTGTCCAGGCAGTAAGGGAACAGAGGTTAGTCTTTAGAAAATTCAGTAAGACCAAGAGAGCGGTGGATAGGGAAAATTACCTAAAGTTGGCTAGTGAGGCAAGTAAGGAAGTCCAGCTAGCAAACGCACAGAAGGAGTTGCAAATAGCTGAAGGAATTAAGGAGGGGAAGAAAGCCAGCCCAGTGGTGTAGAGGGCTGAGGCGCTGGCACCTTACCTTGACCCATGCTGGCGACCCGGGTTCGGGAATGGACTTGGGACGCCAGGGGCTGGCAAGGGAAAGAGAGTATTGAGCATTCATAGGACTGCTCTCCTCTCCTGCGGTGGGTAGTGGGGTTGATGTCATGCTGTGGCAGCCCCTGGTGGAGACCAGGAGCACAACAGATGCACATCAGGGACGCACCAGAAAAGTGGAAATACCACCCCACTTTAAGCCGGATGACGGCTGCCTGGCTCTCTGGTGCCGTTCATGTCCCTGCCGAGTCCTCTGTCCCAGGAGCACCCCGGGGCCAAATGTAGCGCTGGCTTGCCCCCCTGGGTTGGCGCATTCCCCCTTGGAGGAGGGGGACCCATCCAGAGAAGGGTTACTCTGGGTTACCCTGGGGCCGGCTGCCATATGGGACTTGAGGATTGGAAGGCAGACGGACCAGAGGCAGCACTGGTAAGCCTGAAGGAAAGGCTGAAGTGGTGCACGCAGGAGGAGGTAAAAAAAGATAATACAAAAAAAAAAAAAAAAAAGGGAGAAGGCTTTCTTTCGCTATATAAGTGAGAAAAGGGACAAGAAGGAAGGGATTGTTAGGCTTAAGAAAGGGGTAGAGTGGGTGGAGGATAATGGGGAAAAGCAGAGATACTAAATGACTGCTTCTGTTCTGTCTTCACCAGGGAGAAGGACAGACCAGTGGTTTCAGGAGGGAAAAAAGGAGCAGGGGGGAGGGGAACACAGCTGTAGTGATAGAGGAGGATAGAATGAGGGAGGTGCTGCTGGCATTGAAGATGGACAAATCACCAGGCCCAGACAGAGTACATCCAAGGGTACTAAAGGAACTGGCTGATGAGCTGGCAGGGCCACTGGCAGACCTCTTTAATAGTTCATTAGAGTTAGGCGTGGTATCGCAGGACTGGAGAACAGCACATGTAGTGCCCCTCCACCAAAGCGGTCCCAAGGATGACACAGGGAATTACAGACCAGTCAGTTTGACCTCCATTGTGGGCAAACTCATGGAGCCCATACTAAAGAAAAGGTTGGTGGAATATCTAGAGGAGCATGGTCTCCAGGATATGAGGCAGCATGGGTTGATGGGGGGAGATCATGTCAAACAAATCTCATTGACTTCTTTGACGGTAGACAGAGGCCAAACGGTAGACATCCTCTATCTTGATTTCAGCAAGGCCTTTGACTCTGTGCCCCACAAAAGGTTAATCAGAAAGTTGGTGGATATTGGATTTGGGGAAATGATGGCCAGATGGGTGGAAAACTGATTGAGGGACAGAACCCAGAGGGTGGTTGTGGGGGGAGAGTTATCTGGCACCAGAGAGGTAACCAGTGGGGTCCCGCAGGGCTCAGTGCTGGGGCCGGTGTTGTTCAATGTTTTCATCAGTGACACTGGAGATGGCATTAAAGGCAAAATGTGCCTATTCGCAGATGACACCAAGCTCTGTGGGAGAGTGGACACAGCTGAAGGGAAACAGGACCTACAAGAAGATCTGGAAAAGCTGGATAGGTGGCCCAGGATCTGGCAGCTTGGCTTCAATGCCAAGAAATGCAAAGTTATGCATATTGGAGCCAAGAATCCCGGGGCAGAGTACTACCTTGGTGGAGTCTGAGTATCTGCATCAGAGGGGAAGGACCAGAGAGTGATAATCACTAGTGACCTGAAGCACTCCACACAGTGCAAGAAAGCAGCAGCAAAGGCAAACAAGATGCTGGGATGCATATCTAGGGGGATCAGCAGTAGGAGAGAGGAGGTTATACTGCCCTTGTACAGGTCACTGGTAAGGCTGCATCTAGAGTATGGAGTTCAGTACTGGTGCCCACACTTCAAAAAGGACATTAACCTGCTGGAGAAGGTCCAGAGGAGGGCTACAAAGATGATAGCGGTCTGCAGGAAAAGGCGATGAGGAGAGGTTGAGGGCACTGAACATGTACTCCTGGAAGACAGGAGAGAGAGAGAGAGAGAGAGAGAGAGAGAAAGAGAGAGAGTGGGGGGACAAGATTGGGACCTTCAAGTACTTGAAATGGATAAATAAGGTTGATAAGGAGAGTCTCTTTAAATGGCACCCATAACATAAGGGGGCACAGTCTTAAGCTGGATGGTGGGAGTTTTAGGAGGGATGTCAAGAAGCACTTCTTCACAGAATGGGTGGTGGACACTTGGAATGCGCTGCCGGAAGAGGTCTTCTCGCTGAAGACAGAGGGCAGCTTTAAGAGAGGCTGGTATAGGCAAAGGGGGAAAGTAAGGATCATGGGTAGGGCGAATGGGAGGAGTGGGGAGGGAGGGCAGAGACAGTAGCTCAAGCTGTGCACCATGCAATACAAGCAGACCTGATAGACCAAATGGCCTTCTTCTGCTGGCTTCTTTGTACGTGCATATAAACCAGGTAAACCTCTTTAAGGATACTGTATGGGCCAAGACCCTAGAAGCACTGTCATTTGTGTCCAATACCATGTGGAACTGGTACTTATTTATTTTTTATTTATTATTATTTAGTAAACTCTAAGATTACAAGTACCTTTGAGCAGGGACTGCTCATTTACAAAGGTTCTACGTCAAAGGAAGTAGGGTAACGACAATACAAAGGAAACAATAGATACATATTTTACACTCAAGGTTGACTAAGCATGATATATACAGTGGTTTGCAGAGAGAATAAGCAATTGCCAGCACAAGTAGATTTTGAAGGGGAACAGCAAATGGAGAGGAGAGAGGCAGAGAGGAGTGAGCAGGCAATGGCCATTGTCAGATAGTAGGGGCAGATGGCAAGAGAAATAGTGATGGTGGCTCGAGCCTAGTGTCAGCTACTAGGGGAGGGGTGGGGGGTGGGTAAAGGGAGGAGTGTGGTGTGGGGGCAAAAAAGGATAAAGGAGGCAGTAAATCCAGAGCACCATTGTCACCGGTACAAGGTGGAGACCATAGTTTAGGAGTGGCAGTCACACTGCGTGGTTGAGGCAATGGAGCATCGAAGTTTCTTTTTAAAGGGACCTAGAGTTGCAGTTGTAAGTGCTTCTTTGTTTAGGGTGTTGTACCACTGAGGAGCCCTGTACAAGAATGATCTCTGCCCCATTGTGGTCCGGCATCTTGGGACCTGGAACATCTGTTGAAGAGCTCTCCGTGTAGGTTGGATGTTGCTGTGGGTGGTAAGGAGTTTTGCAACTCCAGGCAGCATGTGCCCAAGGATAATTTTTTTGGTGAGTAGGCAGGTCTGGTATTGAATTCTGCTCATGAGTGACAGCCATCCAGCCTGGGCATATAGGTCACAGGTGTGAGTTAGGTGGGAGGCACCCGTTAGGAGCCTACAGGCTTTATTGAGTGTCACAGATATCCTTTGGAGAGCAGTTGGGGAGGCAGAGCCGTAGATGGCAAGACCATAGTCAGTAATGGAGATGACAGAGCTATAGATAGCCAGTCTGAGGGCTTCGGGAGTAAGGCAATGCTTGTGCTTGTGGAGCAGGCCAATCCGTATATTGGCAGCTTTTGCCACATTACCTATATGATGTGAGAACGTAAGTGAGCTGTCCAGGGTGATGCCAAGGTATTTCAACGTAGGAATATGCTCAAGTGAGGCCCCCGCTAGGTTCTTGATGTTGAGGAGCAGAAGTTTGTACTTGCTCTGTGGGTTGTAGAATGTCATAACCTTAGTTTTGCTAAAGCTCAGAACGAGTTTATGGGAGCAAAACCAATCTTCCACACCCCTAAAGTTGCTTTGTAGGTGACTCTCTAGAAGGCTAGTATCTTGGTTCCTTGAGAACAGTACTGCATCATCTATACTTAGTAGCATCCATAGGTGATCTAATTATATCAGCTATATCTTGTGCTGAATCGCCAGTTGGCTTTTCGCTCTGTGTCAGTATGGAGTTCCACAGTGCTTTCTGGTACTCAGCCGTGTATGCCAGGTAAGCTGCCTGCCTAAGGAGCAGGGAAGCAGATATATACACATTTTTGGCCATACTGTCCAGTGTCCTGGAATCTTTCTCAGGAGGCTGGGAGGAAAAGGGCACTTTGGCTTTGTCACAGGCTGCGGCCTGGACCAACCCCTAATGATCAGGGTGGGCGTACAGGTTCTCAACCCCCTGTCTGTTCCACCTGATATTTTTTTTCTCAACTTTTTTGTCAATGCCAGCAGTTGAGGTGGGTGCTGACATGACTTTGTTAGTGGCTTTTCTGAGGGATCTGTGAATGGGAAGGAGTAATATTCTTGTGGGTGCTAGTCCCATCATATCCATGAATTCCACTTCATCTTCCTCAGTTTTGTGGGAGGAAATGTTGTGGGTGTTCACCATCTGTCTTACAAAGGAATAACAGAATGTATAGTCCTCTGAATCCTTAGGAGGGGAACCAAATTCATGCTCAAGAGTACCATCAGGTCCCAGGGATTCTCTTTCCTCCTTATCTTCATAATACATTTCAGCCTCCTCCTCCACATGTATTGGGAATGGAACCAAAGCCTGGTAAGTGGGTGACAGACATATTAAAGAGATTATCCATAGCTTGGAAAGCCTGGAAGAAATGCCATACCTTTGTCATCATGTCCTCTGCTGAGGGCATTTATTTCAATCCAACTGCCAACTCCTTTCCTTTTTCAGGAGGTACAGAGACTTTTTTTCTCTTTATTTTTTCTTAGCAGGCACCATTTTTTGTGTCTGCTCAGAGGCTCTTTTATTTTTGCTAGACTCAGGTTTCACCCTTTTGGACACCCTGGTTCATGCAGCTACATGTCAATTTGTCCCAGTCATTTCACTCCATGACAACTTGCCCCAGACTATTAGCTCCAGCATCAATTGCCTTCCATGTCAATTCATCCCAGAACAATTCACCCCCAGCATAAATATTACAAACTCCAGGTGGGTGCAGTCTGCACACCAGACAAGTCAACGTGCTCGAGGGTTGTAGAAGTGGAAGTCATACTGCAAATGTTGTTGGGAGTACAGTACGATATGTAACGGGAACAAATTGTCCAGGGACAAATTGACGTGGAAGCCAGTTGACGCTAGAACTAATAGTCTGGGTGAGTTGTCTTGGAGCAAAATAACTGGGACGAATTGACATGTCCACGGTTCCTGTTCCCTGTTCCTTTAGCAACTTTATATTTCTTTTCTGTCCCTTTTGAAAGGGACTGCTGGTTACTCTGAGGGGCTGGACCCTCATCTTAGTCTTTTGGTGATGCAGAGGCAAACTGGTAAACCATAATGACCTCTGTCTTTTTAACCCTTTTCTTTTGTGTTTTAGGGCAAAACATTTTACAGAGATGCCAATTTAGAAAATTGTGATCTGGACTCCGGCACCTTAAATAACACGTATGGCAGTCTGCCTTTGCCAGAAGCTGAAAACAAACATTACAATTTTTAAAGCCAGTAGGTCCTGTCTTCTTTTTAGGTCTGTCAGTCATGCAAAACAGTGCACGCAAGAAGAACGTTACCAGTTTCCAAATTTAAAAAATATCAAATTCACAGCAAGTCCACAGTATTTTAAAAAAGGGGCCATGTTGTAAAAATGTGGTTCAGTTCCTGAAGTGAGAACCGCAAATATAAATATCAGCTCAGAAGAGGTTAACTATACAGATTTTGAAAGAAAAAAAGTCTCAGTTCCCAGAAATTGGAACGTGTTAAAGCAGTTACACCGAAATTGTTTTTATTATATAATAAGACTGAAATGTCTCAGTTCCCCAAAAGTGGGAACTGCACCAAGAGATATCCTTCTCCAGTTCCTTGGAACCGATCAGGAACCAGAATATACAATTTAAGATAAATAACACCCTAACTAATGCTGAGTTATCGAGAAGTTAAACTAAATACTTTTAGTAAATTTAAACAATAAAATAATAAACCATAAACCATCCAGAAGCAAAAAGATTACTTTGGGGCAATTACTCTCTTCAGCATTCTCTTCAGCAGAGAAGTAAGTCTGATGTTAGAAAGCAGGCGGAAGTGTGACCACACAGCAGAGTTTGAACTTTATTCTAAAGTTCAGTAATTAGCATAAAGTTCCAAAGCTCTGGGGCCGACCATTCCAGGGGAATGACTGCATATTGTGCATATAAACTGTTAGAAAATGGGCATGTAAACTCCTCCCTCCTGATTGGCCAGTTGCCTACTCAAAGACATGTTTCTACCTCACAGTAGAGCCCTGTAAAAAACAACTACCAGCTATACCAGCCACAAAGTGGGCCTGCCACCATTTTGTTCTGTTGCTTAGCGTGCAAGTGTGTGCCTGGCTAACCCCCCCCCCAGTCTGTTTTGTTTGCAGTATGATAGATTAAAAATCAGTAGCCACTCATAACAAAAAAATATAAAAATAGAAAGAAAATGGAAACTATTAGACCGATCAGCTTCAGGTAACTGGTGGCAGGTAGTGGCATTTTTAAAAGGGCAGCGAGTACCTCTCCACAGCAGGTACACTCAGAAGAGTTGCTTGCCCACGCTGCTTGCCAAACACTGGACACCTCCCTCAAGCCAGTAAATTTACTCCAAAAGCCAATCTCCGAAGTGCCTCAGTACACTCCACTGCCTCCATGTAAGCCTTTCACTGCAGAGCAGTGCACAACTTACTGCAATTGATGATGGGCGAAGAAGATGTCCTGCAAATCTCACTTCAGTCCCAGCATCTCACCCCAGCAGACCACTACATCTAATAAAGTTCTTTATTTATTTATTAGATCATCGGTTTACAGACCTTTGAGTCATAGACTCATTTACAAAGGCACCTCGTCAAGAGAGCAATACATCACAGCAAACAAAACATTACAGTACATAACGCTTAGATTAAAAAAGCAACCAGTGTTACAGGCATTCACTGGTGGTACATGCTTGGTAATAGGTAGATCACAGTAGTCATAATATAGGTACACGAGTACCACGTCAGGTAGCAACCAGAGATATTTTATTACATTAGTCAGCAGATGTTGTCTGAGACCTCAGGCATATATAGCAAAAGTAGACAGGGAAGACCCAGCCTAGGGGTGAACGTAAGGGGCAGGTGGGGGATTATGTACAGTTGCAGCAGCGAGTGCTTGTCAGATAGCTTCTGAGGGAGACCTTGAAAGGACCAAGCTTAGTGGAGTCAGCTATATTGGCTGGGAGGGAACTGAACCAGGAGGGAGCCTGATAGCAAGAGGATCTCTGGGCCATAGAGGTCCTTACCCTGGGGACAATAAGGGAGGTTTTGACAGTGCTGTGGGTGGAGACTGAGGGGGAGGCATGCTGCAGGGAGGTGGCGACCTCGGGGGGGGGAAGACCCCTTGCAGGGTCTTTTTTATAAGAAGGCAGGTTTGGAAACAGAGTCTTTCTTCAAGGTTGAACAAGTTGGTGATGGAGTACAGCAGACACGTATGGGTGCGCCTAGGGGCTCCCAGCATTAGCCTGCAGGCCTTGTTTATAGAGAGCTGGATTCTTGCAAGCGCAGTGTTGTTGGCTGCAGCATAGATGGGCAGCCCATAGTCGATTAGCGACAGGACAGAGGAGGTGATTGCTAATCTAAGGGCCTCTTGTGGTAGGCAGTCCCTATGGTGGTATAACAATCTAATCCTGACATTGGTGGCAGCAGAAAGGGCATTGATATGGGAATGGAAGGAGAGTGCCAAGTCAAAGGTAATGCCCAGATACTTGTAGGAGGAAACCTGCTCAAGGGGGTTTAGTGTGCTAGGCAGTATCATGAGAGGGGCACCACTGGCTTTGCTTTGCCGATGTGAGAAGAGCATAGCTTTGGTCTTTTTTAGGTTCAGGACTAGCCTTCGTGGTGTGAACCAATGCTCAGCTCTATCAAAAGCTCGTTGGAGGGTGGCCTGGAGTGTGCTGGGGTTGGGGTCAGTGGCGAAGAGCACATCGCCATTCGTGTAGAGGAGGATCTTACTTGGGCAGGCCAAGGGAAGGGAGCTGAGGTAGAGAATGAAGATGAGAGGGCCTAAAATAGAGCCCTGGGGAACCACAGAGCAGACAGGTCGTGTGTCAGATAGGGTGCTACTGATTTTTACACACTGAGTTCTGGCAGTGCTCTAGCTGGTGAACCATGCAAGGGGGCCAGGGGAGAAACCAAGGCATCTGAGGGAGTCAAGAGGAGAGGATGGCAAATCATGTCAAAGGCCTTGGAGAGGTCAATGAACACAGCACCGGCAGGACTTCCAGCATCAAGAGCAGAGTTCAGGAAGTTGGAGAATTCAAGTAGCACAGTTGTGGTGCTGTGACCTGCACAAAAGCCATGCTGTTCAGGGCACAGGATATTGAGCATGGCCAGGTATTCAGCAAGCTGGTTGGCAACTACTTTTTCAAGGGCCTTAGAGAGTTGGGGGAGGATGGAGATAGGTCGATAGTTACCTGGGGTCGTTCGATCGCCACTATTTAGGATGGGAGTGATGATGGCAGTTTTCCATGTGCTGGGGAACTGTCCCAGGAACAGAGAGCTGTTGAGCAGCTCGATAAGTGGGACCAGGATAGCATCCAACATCAGACGAAGTAGCCTAGTGTCCAGTAGGTCAGTGCCGGGGTTGTTACTACTAACGGCCTTTTGCAGAAGAGGTGTAGCCTCCAACGGGGAGATGGTATGTAGATAGAAAGGAGGTGCCCGCTTAGTGGGCGAGTTGCCATCTCCCCCCCCGGCACCTCCAAGTGTAAACAATAATTTAACAGTATCCACACACAAAAAAAGCAATGACACAAAACAAAAAGGAAGCCACCAGTCAGATCAGCTTCAAAAAAGTGACATTGTGGAACATGGTATTCAAAAGGACAGCGCGGCTAAACACACAATTGATACTTCCCTTCACTGACTGCCATACACTGCTACCTATCAGAAACAAATGTCATATCAAAGTAATTTCTCCACAGCTTACTGTGATCAGTGATCAGGTGCTAAAGAGACAGAAAGCAGAAGAGTGTTTGTTTCAGTCACACAAAGTGCTGTGGGAGATAGCCTTGTATCTCTCTTTGACTTGTTCATTCAACTAATTTTGCAGAGCGCCACCTTCTCCCACCCTAGTCTATGTGGTGTCAAATTAAAAAAATAAAAATTCACATTAACTCACTCCTGCTGCTCCCAAAAGCTGTGTGTGTGTGTGTGTGTGGTGGTGGTGGTGGTGGTGGTGGGGGGACCATGACAGAAGCTGCATTAGCACAAGAGTCTTTAACTAAAAAAAAAACACTGCATTCAAATGTAGGTGGAGGAATTATTTTATGACAACACTTACTTTTAAATAATTTCTAATTAACTTTTTTTTAGTAAACTTATTTTGTTTGACAGTGCCTATTTTCTAAGCACAATAATACCCTCTAATACCCTCCAGGGTGGCGGTATTGTGCTATACCGGACCTTCCAGGGGCTATAAGGCCTGACTGGGTGGTTCAGTATAGCACAATACCACCCACCCTGTTGGGTATTATTGCTTACATGGATTCCTTTAGTTAGAATAATGGGAGATGCTGTATACAGCAGTGTTTAAAATAGTGCACGGTGTAATTAATATGACACAGCAGTTCAAAGTAAGATGTTTTAGTAGAACAGCATACTGGCACTGGGGCCATAACCTAATGTTAAGAGGAGAAAGGGTATGATGAAATACCAGGCAGCATTCTTTTGCTCCTACCTCTGAGACTGTCGATTTCACCCAGGGCACCTCGCAATGCCATCTAGCCTTCCCTTTCTCTTACCCAGCCACTTCTTACCACAGACTTATTCCTCTCATGGTGGGCCACTGGGGGTCGGGCCTACCTCCTGCTGAACAGCATAGTTCTGGGTGGAGGGATAAGTGGCCCAGCATTATGCTGCGACAGCTCAGGATTTACCCGATTTCTCCCCATGTGCAGGATGCCAGCTTGATGCCTCTGTGGCATGCACATGTACACGGAGCATGCCCAGCATGTCTGAAGCCACTGAAATCCTTCCTCCCCTGCTTCCCATCACCTGTGGTCACCCACGTGGTGGTGTTGCAGCAGGTGCTGGCACCCTCCCACCCCGGTGGAGAGTGTCCTGTGGGTGCTTCCTCATCATTCTTCTGGCTAGCTGCTGATGACTCTAGCTTGTTCCCATACTCACACTGCTGGCATCATGAGTGGTAGCGCTATCACTGCACTGACAGCCAGTTCAGGAGTAATTACTCAGAGGTTAGTCTGTGGAATAAAACAGACAGTACTGTGGGGTCAAGTGGTAGAGACACATTAGTTTCATATGTTCTTAACCTTGAAAGAATAATATATTACTTGTTAAGAAAAGTAATGAAACTAAGAGGGCATATATTTTAGCAACACAATGAACAATATTATAAAATGAGCCCTGGAATGTACTGTAATTTAAATAATGTCACTGGCTGCTGAGAGTCCAGAAGGAACATACTGTATAGAAGGTTATTTTTACTGTCTGCTTACTTTCACTATATTCGCTATTGCTGACAAGCAATGAAAATAAATGGATAGGGAAAAATAATGGACAGCTGACTATCAGTAGCAGTGTAGTGAAGAGTAAGCTGTCCGCGCTTATTCAATTGGATGTGAATATGTACATAAGGTTGACTCCCACTAAATGTAATGAATGCTAATTCGACCTACGACTGCACTTTCTGCTTGTTTGCACATCTGTGTACTCACTAACCAATGGGAAGACAGTTTTAACAAGGCTTGATGACATCACGATCCAGCTCTGCTGCACTCAGATGAAACAAACTTAAGCTGTAACAGTTGAACTAAAAGCACAGACTATGTTTAAAAAGTTATTAATGTACTTCTTCTTACTTATCTGCTGAATGACAGAAGATAGTCATTTTATAAGTGGGATAGGACACTCCAGGATGTGTGGCCATTGATATATATGCACTTCTGTAGTGCAACCAGCACTTGGCTTTTGACCATTTGGTAATACACCCTGCCTTAGGCATGTCTGTATCTCACTTAGGGCTGTAAGTTCAATTCTGCAAAATAAATGAACACCTCAAACTTCAGGTGACCCATTCTTTCGGACTATGGCAAACTTTTGGGGCAAGTAGACAGACTTTTCGGTTTGACTGGTGCACCCTGGTCTGAATGGTGTGGACTAGGCGAACTAATCAAATCACAGTTCACACCTGAAACAGTCAACTAGGGCACAGTGTGAGCCACACTTTGAAGGCAGAGTTAGATTTAGTTTGACAATCTGAGCCAGTGTGAAAGCTCACTTATGCACTCGTCTGGTTGTTAGGTAGCTCAGGCAGGGCTGTGATTCTCCTAGTATGCTTAGCTAGGAAATTCTCTTCAAAAAGCTAAGACTCTTCAAAAGTTCGACCTACACTAGTCCTGTAACCGGAGGGCTGCTGAAGAGGTATATCTGAGGAGGAAAAAGAAGAAAAGGAGAAGAAAAGGTAGACTAACCAGTAATGTTGCAGCAGGCCTCTGGAACCAGAGGCTTGCCTGAGAGGAGAGAGACTGGACTCTGGAGGAAGAGGAGTGTGCCTTGGGCTGGGGAGTGGGCAGAGGGGGTATGATGTGGCAGTCTACCAGTGCCCCCTTGTTGCCTAGTCTCAGCAGTGCAGCACATATTTTTTTTTCATTGCACAGCTACCATTTTAGTAGGGCATTACAAACAGATTTCGACTAAAGCCTCTGGCAAAAGCGTGAGATGTGATCTTATTTGGAAAATCCTTTTATTTTTACTGGGCAGTAAGTGTGTGCCAGCTGGCAGCAGGACAGTGCCGGGCCACTGGAAGTTGGCACCTTGATAGCACCTCATAAAAAAAACAAACAAAAAAAACAAAACATGTTTTTCTTTTTGTGGCACTTTCAAATTGAAACTCTTAGTCTCAATGTTTCCCCAAGCTGCTGCGGTTCTTTCCACCTGAGTCCTGAAGCAGACTTTTGCTGTATGATCTGGGCAGTGGGCAGGACAGCAAGTGTGTGAGTGCTGGCAGCATGCCGGTGCCTGGACCCTAATAGCTGACACCTTAGTGGCATCCCATAAAAAACATAAAAATAGTTTGTTTTTTCTTTTTGTGGCACATTTTAAATTGAAACTCATAGCATTGATGTTCCCACAGACTGCTGCGGTTCCTTCCTCCTGAGTCCTGAAGCAGCCTTTTGCAGTGTGATCTGGACAGTGGGCAGGGCAGCAAGTGTGTACCAGTTGGCAGGTGTTGGTGCCCAGCCTCTGGGAGTTGGCACCTTGGTGGTATCCCACAAAAAGAATTTGAAAAAAAATCATTTTTTTTCTTTTTGTGTCTCTTTTTAAATTGAAACACTTAGTCTTGATGTTCTCCTAAGCTGCTGCAGTTCCTTTCTCCTGAATTTTGAAGCAGCCTTGTACAGAGTTATCTGGGCAGTGGGCAGGGCAGCAAGTGTATGCCAGCCAGCAGTGTGCTGGTGTCCAGCCCCTGCTAGTTGGCACCTTGGTGGCATCCAATAAAAACAGTAAAAAATTATTTTTTTCTTTTGCACCACCTTTCAAATTAAAACGCTGTCTTCATGTTCCACCAAGTTGCTACAGTTCCTTCCTCCTCCCTCCTGAAGCAGGGTGTCTGTTTGCTGTCCTGAGCTGTGCTGTTGTGGTGTGATCTAGGCAGTGGGCAGCAACCATGTGCCAGCTGGCAGGGTACAAGTGCTTGACTCCTAGCAGTTGGCAGTTTGGTGGCATCCCATAATTTTTTTTATTCATTTCTTCTTTTTGTGGTACTTTTGAAATTGAACCTCTTAGCCTTCACTTTCCTCCAAGCTGCTGCAGTTTGTCCCTTTGGAGTCCTGGAGCAGCCTGAGTGGGTGCTGTTCTGTGTTGTACTGCTGCAGTGTGATACAGGCAGTGGGCTGCACCTGTGTGCCAGCTGGCAGTGTCCTGGTGCCCAGCCCCTGGTAGTTGGTATCTTGGTGACATCCCATAAAATAGAAAACAAATTCTCCACATTCCCTCAAGTTGCTGAAGTTCCTTCCTCCTCTTCCCGAGTCCTGAAGCAGGGTGTGTGTTTGTTGTCCTGAACTGTGCTGTTGCAGTATGATCTGGGCAGTGGGCAGGGCAGCAAGTATGTGAGTGCTGGCAGTGTGTATCGGACACCTTGGTGACATCTCATAAAAAAGTCCAGAGGCTGAGGATTCTATCGAGACAATCGAAATATCAAGGAGCCAAGAGGAAGACTACACGACGCGGGGGGAGAAAACATCGGCAGCCGTGTCAGAGGGAGACGTCTGGTCTAACTCCTAAGGAATTGGTGGCACAAGAGGACATAGTCATTAATATTTCTGGACAGGAATTTACATTAGATCAACAAAAGGTTTTACAAAAGGGATTATCTTTTGTTCCTACCCAGGATTCTAACCCATTTGATCTATATGTAGATTTACATCGCTTTACTAGACTACTTAATCTGAAAGCTTTTTTCTATAGATCAGAAATGTGTCGTGGTAATTCTTTTGGTATAACAGCAGAATGGAGTACATCTCAGGAAAAGGTGAGTCCCTTCCATGTTCCATCTAATTTTATGCCCCTATATAATGAGACTGTGCGTGTCTTTGAAAATGTGTGTGAGAAAGAACTTGAAGCAATGTTTGATTCTGACACAACAACAGGATTCATTAATGTTTCTAGCAAGGAGGCTACTGCTTTAAAAGAACTTGAACAAAATTGTGATATTATCATTAAACCAGCTGATAAAGGGGGCTCAGTAGTGGTAATGTCGAGCGATATGTATATTAAAGAAATTACTAGACAGCTCTGTGATGTAGAATTTTATATGCCTCTTAGAAATGACCCAACGCTTAAATATAAACATGAAATAGACATGTTTATTAATGATGCTCTTTGTATGAATGTCATTTCTATGATGGAGGCTAATTTTCTTACGGTATCTAAACCAGTTAGAGCCAGTATCTATATTCTACCTAAAATTCATAAGAACTACCACAATCCACCAGGGAGGCCGATAGTGTCTGGGATTGGTTCACTTACTGAACCATTACCTAAATTTGTTGTTGCACACATTAAACCCTATGTTGGTGCGTTGCCTTCATTTATTAGAGACACTACTCAGATGTTGGGCATATTAGGTGAGATACAGATTGAGAAGGAGTGGTATCTTGTTTCGATGGATATTGCCGCCCTCTATACTAATATCCCTCATTCAGGTGGGATACAGGCACTTGATTATTGGCTATCTATGGATCAGAATATCACTGAATCTAAAAAACAGTTTCTTTTGGAGTGCAGTGAACATGTACTGACCAAGAATGTTTTTCTTTTTGGTAGTGACATGTATAGACAAATTAAGGGGACAGCTATGGGGGCAACTTTTGCACCAAACTATGCTAACCTTTATTTGGGCAAGTGGGAGAAGATGTATATCTACGACGCCAATAATAATTCATATCATGATAAGATTGATATTTGGCGCCGTTTTATTGACATCTTCATGGTGTGGACTGGCACACGAATAGAACTTGAAGCTTTTGTGAGGTTTCTTGAATCCACAGACTCTAACCTTAAATTCACTATACAAAGTAGTTTGGATAGTGTTTCTTTTTTGGATTTAAAGATTTCTAAAAATCTGGATGGTACTTTGAGAACTGATTTGTTCTGTAAAGAAACCAATCGAAACTCACTATTATTAGCTTCTAGTTGCCACCCACATCATATGATTAGACATATACCAAAAACCCAACTGTATAGGGCCCGTAGGAATTGCTCGGAAGACAGTGACTTTTTGGTCCAGGGTAGTAATATGTGCAATAAGAAAAAATTACTCACCTTAGTAATTGCTTTTCTTCTCACGGAGTCTTGCTATATTAGGACTTATTGCAGTTAGCCACTGCACTTGAACTGCCCCGGAGAGGAAAGAGTTAACTCCAGAGAATCTGGAGTTCTAAAGCGCGAGGGTGCTATAACAAAGCTCTATCTGGTCAGTTTCAAATTAAACTGTCAGATCTTTACGAAGCTAACACTAAGCAACAAGTCTGTGTGGAAAGCTCTACACTAGGCAAATGGCTACCTACTAATAGTAATAACAACAATAGAAACAACAATATAAACAACAATAACAAGAATGAATAATGGTATTATTAGTTTTCCCCCCTGACAAGCACTATTAGGAACCCCCCCTTCCCCCAAAGACTCAAGTCCAGGAAGGGGGCCAACAAATCACTCAACCAGAAAACCCTAGTTCCCTAACCCTAAATAAAAGAGGGTGAAGGAAGAACTACAATGGCATGACACAGTGCTTGCACTAATTTGCCACCCCACCCAGTAGAAGTTCTGAGAGGGCAGGTTGGGGGATGGTCCAATATAGCAAGACTCATGAGAAGAAAAGCAATTACTAAGGTGAGTAATTTTTCTTCAAACACCATGAAGTCTTGCTATATTAGGACTTATTGCAGATTACACAGCAGTACCTCCATGGAGGAGGGTCAGAACCTACTTAGAAATAGGCTCTGAAGCACAGCTGTGCAAAAACGAGCATCTCTCCTGGACTGAAATCCAGGGAATAATGCTTGAAAGTGTGAACTGTCTTCCAAGTAACAGCTCGACAGATTTCCAGAATGGGAATATCTCTAGCAGCCGCTAGAGATGCAGCTGTACACCTGGTGGAGTGAGCCCTCAGTCCTGAGGGGCTCTCCACCTAGTCTTTGATAACAAAATGGATACAAGAGACAATCCACCTTGCAATTGTCCTCTTAGTGGCAGGTTCCTTGCCAACCTCGCCCTAGGTAAGGAAGAGTTGGAGGATTCAAACCTGTGACCCATGGTGCTACAAATAGTAGCATAAGGCTCTTTTGACGTCCAGTTGTGCAGTCTCCTCTCACCTGAGGAAGAATGCTCAGTGAAAAAATCCTGGGAGAGAGATGGATTGGTTCAGGTGGAAACCTGAAACCACTTAGGACAAACCTGTGTTAGTCCTAGGGACTGTCTTATCCCTGTGGGGAGAAAAATCTTCTTCCACTGCCAGGGCCTGTAGTTCACTTATGCGCCTGGCAGAAGTGAAACCACCAGAAAAACATTTTCCAAGTGAGAAGCTTGAGCTCTGCTGGGGACAGAGGTCCAAAGGGTTTGCATTAACTGAGCAATGCAAACATTCGGCTCCATGCAGGAGCTGGTTCCCAAAGGAGGGCTGGTGTGAAGCAACCCTCAAAACTTGGAAAACACAGGTTGAGAAGAAAAGGAAGCAGGCTTCCTGCTTGCAGAAAAAACAGAGACAGCTGCCAAAGGAACCCTTAAGGTAGCTGGCCTAAGACCTAAAGAATTTAAATGGACCAAAAGTCCAGAAAATGGGCAGATAAGCAGACTGTGGTATAATCTGTTTCTCAGCGCACCAGACTGAAAACCTGTTCCACTTAGAATTGTAGGTGGCGCCAGTGAAAAGCTTCCTTGAAGCCTTTAAATATCCGCGACACCTTGAAAAAGGTGTAAATCAGCAAATTCTAACTCCTCAAGAGCTGCCTTGAGAAGGAGGAATTTGAGGTTCGGATACCACACCTCCCTTGTGCAAAGGCCAGTAAGTCGTGGACTCTGGGCAAGCTCAGGGTAGGGTGGACTGTCAAGACAGAGACAATGGGTACCAGGGCTGTCTGGCCCAGCTTGGAACAATCAGAATCGCTTTGCAGGGCTGAGATCTGATTTTACTAGTACCCTGAAAGAAAGGGAAAAGGAGGAAAGGTGAACAGAAACTTCCTTTCCAATCCAAGTGAAAAGCGTCCAGGTGGGCTGATCCCAGCACTGGAGGCCTCAACAAAACAGAGAAAGTTAGTGGTTATCTGGGGCTGTGAAAGATCTATCTGAAAATGAGCCCCATCTGGCAAGGACTGAACCCAGCACCTGAGGATTCAGAGCCCAATCGTGATGGCCTGAGAATCCTGTTGAGGGCATCTGCCAGGGCATTGTCCTTCCCTGGGAGGTGAACTGCTATCAGGAGGTGTTCAGGAGTAAGCCAGAGACCACCACTTCATTGCTCGTGCACAAGGCTGATGACCGAGTGCCCCTTGCCTGTTGATGTACCACATTGTGGTGTTGTCTGTCCTGACTTGAACTACCTTGTTCTGGACAGAAGCTGAAAACTCCTAAGAGCTAGAAGACAGCTCTGAGTTCCAAAATTGATGTGGAGCAGAGATTCCTAGGGAGACCACACTCCTAGTGGACAGGTCGCCTAAGCGAGCTCCTCACCCTAACACAGGAGCATCCGTGGTGAGGGAATGAAGAGGACCCCTAGTTTTAGATTGCTTTGATCCTGCCACAGTGTAAGGCCAGGATCAGGGATTGGGTCATTAGAACCAGTTTGGAAAGGGAATCCCTCCTTTGGGACCAATAGGCCCTCAGATGGAACTGAATGTCCCTCATCTGGAATCTTGCTCCCTGCACTACAGCTGTGGAAGCAGCCATGTGCCCTAGCAGTTGTAGCAAATGCTTTGCTGGTCAAGAGACTCGAGAGTAATGGAAGATGCCAGGGCAAGAGACTGCCTACCCTTTTAGAGGGAGAAATGCCCTGGCTAACTTTGTGTTCAACTCTGCACCTATGAAAGTTAGTACCTGAACTGGTTCGAGAACTGACTTTGTAAATTCAGCAGGAATCCCAGAAAGGTGAGAAGCTGCTGGGTGACTTGCAAGTGGGATTTTACTTGATCTGGAGACTGACCCACTAAGAGCCAGTCATCCAGGAAAGGAAACAAAGCAATCCCTTGCCTTTCTAAAAGAGCCACTACCACAGCTAGAATTTCTTGAATACCCTTGGCCAGAGGTAAGGCCAAGGGCATTGCCCTGAACTGGTAGTGGCCTGAGGGTAACCTGAGGTACTTTCGGTGAGAAGGACTGATCAAGACATGAAAAATAGGCATCCTTGAGGTCCAGGAAAGCTAGCAGTCCCCTGGCCTCAGCCAGAGTTAACATTTTAACTTTGTTTTCAAAAGATGCTTGTTCAGGTACCTTAAATCTGAGATGGGCGCAATCTCCTGCCTTCTATAGGTTAAGAAAGTATCATGAGCACAGCCCCTGCCCGTGGCAAGGAGGACCCTTTCTACTGCTTTGCAGTTCAGAGGAGAAGAAACCTCTGCTCCCAAAGCAAGGATTCTCAAGGATTTGCAGTGGACCTGTCTGGCTCTCATCTTTGGAAACTGTTTGAAGCTGAGAACCAGACCTATTACTTCCAGAACCCACTTGTCCGAGTTAGGGACACACAGTTCTGGCTGAAATAAAACCAACCTGCCCACTGGTATAGGAGAATCGCCCTGGGCACCCCATCAGGGTGCCTGCTTGGAACAGTCTTAGGCTAAGGGAGGGGACGGTTTACTTGTGCCCGCCTATCTCTGCCTCTGAAGAGACCCTCTGGCGAAAGCAGAAGAGGCCTGAGCCTCTACCTGGCACTTTTGTAGGTAATCATCCATGTTTTCATATAGCTTTCTGTTTGTTCCTCAAACAGAGAATTACCCACAACAAGAAACAAATCCATAGACTTTGACAGAGTATCTTGGGACAGATTAGTGCATCTGAGCCATGCCAACCACGGAAAGCTACAGAAGTGGTCATGACCCTAGAGAAACAAGATTAACACCAACAGCAGTATGAACTTGAACTTAGAGGCTTCAGTGTCATTAGCAGCCACCTGTTCCAACCTACAGCCAGCTGGCCATGGGCCTGCTTGGCTAACTGCAATACAAGTCCCACCTAGATTTCTGAAATCTAGCACATAAGCCATACAACTTGCCTGTCTGAGTCCCACAGAAGCTGCCATATACTGTTTTCTTGTCATGGCATCAATCCTCCTGGAATCCTATTCAGGAGGATGTGAGGCCAGGGGAACTAGCTTGACACAGGCTGCAGCTTGTACCACACCTACATGACTACACTGCTCAGTGAGGAAGTCTGTAACAGAGCCTGACGAATACACCTTCTGTCCATTTTTTATCTTACAGGAGGGACAGAAAGAAGAATCTTATAAAATCTTAGTTGTTTACTTCCTAAATGACTTATGCAAAGGAAAGACAACCTCCTAGCCCATCATTCCTACATAATCAGGCTCCCTTTACTCATCCATAGCCTCTCTAAAGGAAGCTGGGGATTCTGCAGCTTTTTGTAAAACATAAACTGAGAAGGGACTCAGACAGAATAGGAGGAGATTCAAAAGTCTGTCTGGAGAAATGTCCGCTTAAGTGGCACGTCCAGATCCTACCAACCCACATGTATTGATCAATTTTCTCTTCCCACTCCTGTGGTTCATAACAATTCCTCAACATCATAAACCTGAACCACTGGAACTGAACGAGCCACCTTTACCAACTGTAGATGGTTCGACAGGACCTAGAAACAGTGACTGGACAATCTGTATGGCTTAACTACTTCTGCAGCAGTTGGAGAGACAATCTTGGACTCCAAACCTACTGATTTCTCTGTCATATTCTTTTTTTTTTTTAAACTGGTTCCTCTGAACCATCCTTTTGCCCGAGGAAGTCTAGCCCTGGTCAGAGGGCACTCCCTCTGGTCCAGTGGGTACTGGACCGGGCTGGCCATCCGGGTCAGCGGACTTTTTGGCCAATAGTTCCCTGAGCCGGCCCTATCTCTTTCAGGGTGGCTGCAGAGAAATTTTAAACACCTGGCAGTCTGACAGGAGGTGGTCAGCCCCAGACAATAAACACAAATGGTGTGTGGGACAGCCTTGGCAAAGGCTTCCCACAGCATCACAGCGCTTGAAACCAGTGGGCCCGGTTTCTTTTGTTTCCAGACATAATGCCAGCCTAACCAAAAAACCTGCCCTTTTTATGGCCGTACAGGTAAGACACCCTTATCGGTTCCTAAACGCTTTACTGGGTATTTGAAAAACCCTATTTAAAATCAAGGTTTTTAGAACCGATAAGAACCGGTACCGCACTCAAAAGCCCAAAACTTTAAACGTTAAATAAGAGAAACCGATCGGTTCAAACCGAACCGATAACTAAATTTCCACACAGACTTTTCATTTTGTACTTACGGTTTACTAGATAGAGCTTTAACCAAATGCGGTAAAATAATTACTTTTTCGGTTCAAATGAACCGAAAATACTCGCTTGACCGAGAATGAACCGAGCTGAAGGAGCTGATCTCCGGAGCGACTGTTCAGTGAAGAGTAAAGAATCTGACAGTTTCATTTGAAACTGCCCAGATAGAGCTTTGGTATAGCGCCCTCGTGCTTTAGAACTCCAGATTCTCTGAAGTTAACTCTTTCCTCTCCGGGGCAGTTCAAGTGCAGTGGCTAACTGCAATCAGTCCTAATATAGCAAGACTTCATGGTGTTTGAAGTTTATTGCACGTGGCTATTCCCCTAGACATGTAAATGAAACATTTTTGGACATTTTAGATATTAAGAGGGAAACTCTACTAACTGCTAAACCTGATTCACCTGTGTTACCTCTGATGAATTTTGTGACTAATTATACTAGACACTCACATAAAGTACAGGATGTTATTAATAAGAACTGGTACATTTTGAAAACTGACCCCCTCTTGATTCGTGATGTTCAAGAAAAACCCTGTTTTGTGTATCGTAGGGGTAAAAACCTGAAGGATAGACTGGTACATAGTCATTTGAAAAATAAGGTGGAACCGACATTGAAAACCTGGTACCACCATTACCTGTTGGGAATTTCAGTTGTGGGAACTGTAAATATTGTTCCCTGATTTTAAAGACTGACAAATTCACTTCATGTAATAATCATAAGGAATTCCAGATTACAGAGTTTTTCAATTGTACTAGTAGTAGTGTGATATATCTAGCAACATGTGAATGTGGGGCATTTTATGTAGGCAAAACCAGCAGGCAGTTTAAAATTAGAATTGGTGAACATATTTGTTCTATTATTAACAATGATGCCAAGAATGCATTGGCTATACATGTTAATAATACAAGGAACGGCAACCATTCTTTTAAATTCTGTGCTGTCGAGAGAGTCAGTTTAGGGCCACGTGGTGGGAATTTGGAAGAAAAACTGTTGCAACGAGAATCCTTTTGGATTTTCACTTTAGGAGCTCTTAAACCTCCTGGTCTCAATGATAGAACTGATTTACTAACATGTATTAGGCGAGGGAAATAATTACCTTTATGAGACCATGTTTTTTGATCCATACCTGTGGTGGGACTAGAACCCATATAACCAATATGACTGGTCGACTATGAGTATATATACATACTTCATTTTAGGAGCTTTTATATCTCCTGGTTTTGATGATAGTATTGACTTGCTGACATGTGTCAGGCAAGGGAAATAATTATTTTTATGAGACCATGTCTTTCAATTCATATCTGTGGTGGGACTTGAACAGGTAGAATCAATATGACTGGCTGACTACGATTGTATATATACATTTGAATGTAGATAGTTTTGCTGTGAGAATTTGATATAAAAAAGTTTTTTGTTTTCCACATTTACATCGAATATAGTAGATATATAATGATGATTTATATCTATGTTTAGGTTTTGATGTTTTATATGTTTCTTTTACAGATAACTGGGATAGGTGCTTCCCTCAGTTTCATCCTGTCTTTACTCTTAATGTTCTAAAGTTTCGTTTTGGATAATGAAATCAAGATGGTAAAGTGAAAGTATTTATCTAACTATATTTCATTTGTGAATTTATATTTTTTTGGACATATTTTTTCACTTTTATGAATCAAATGAAGTATTATGTTAGATAAATTTTGTTACACTAATAATAGTATATGTGATGGAAAAAATTTGTGATTATTAGAAACTTTAGATATATTTTCTTAGGTGTAGGCATGTTACGTGGATTCGTTTTTAATGATGTGTATGTCACTTTAAATTGGTTAATTTTATTGGCTATAAAAGGATCTATGTATTAGGACTGGTTATCCTCCTGATGACGCTTAACTGAGCAAAACCGGTAGAGGTTACCTTGCCTTTCACACACCTGTTGTGGTCGTAGTGGCGCAGCGGTGTTATTTTATAAAATAAAGTATATATTGCCTTTATTTTGGTCTCCCGAGTGGTGCGACTTTTTGCTGTTTCCTTACATGAATTATTGGGCCTGCACACTCTCTACTGTGGAGCTGTTTTGCTTGCTATTCATTTGGTCTGGGCAGTGAGCAGCAAATGTGTGTCAGCTGGCAGCGAGTTGATGCCTGGCCTCTAGTAGTCCTTGGTGGCATCCCATTGATAACAATAAATAAATAAGAAGCTAAAATAAAAATATAAATAAAAATAAAAACATAACATAGTAAATAAATAAAAATATTAAACTAAAATACAGGCCACAAAACAACAAGGGGAAACACAACAACAAGCATCTGAAATGACAGCAGATAAAGAAGACACAGGCAAAACTTGTGACCCAGGACACATGGTAGAGGAAGAAGAATCCCTCCCCAGCCCTGAAGAACTGGTGGAGAAAGAGGAGGGTGATGATGTGGAAGCAGCCTACAGTAGCCAGCCCATTAGGCAACAGCCAAGAGTGCTAGGAAGAAAGACCAGTGGTGTGGGATTTCTTTTGAGTGGACAAAGAATCATGGACACAGGTAATGTTTTTTAATTTTTTTTATTTAGTTTTTGATGACCGGGTAAGTGCACTAGACAAATCCTGCCTATTTTCAGGCACGACCCGGGGGAGGGGGATACAGATGAATGCCAACTGACCTTGAACCAGATGAAGCTGTTGGTGGTATTTTTAGTGAATGTGTCTTCATTGTAAAGACAGCCAGAGTTGAGGTAAGGAGGAAACATGACTGGGAAGACCTACCATGACAAGGTATCTGCTGAAGTCCCGCACATCTCAGTGTGAGAAGGTATGCCAATCCACAGCGTCAGCAACAGCACCACCAGGCTGTGAAACTGATGATGATGATGATAATAAGGATGCCCAGGGGGAGGAGAAACAGGAGACATTAAATCAAATCAAATCAAATCATCTTTATTTATAAAAGGCGCCTTTCCAAACCAAGGCACCTATACAGTAAAAACATATTTATATAAATATCCAAATAAAATAAAACTAACAATACAACGGCAGCTTTAGTAGTTGGGAAATGCCAAACTAAAAAGATAGGTCTTTAAAGCAATCTTAAAACTCTGGACAGTCAGGCAATCTCGTACCCGATGAGGTAGAGAATTCCACAGGGTCGGGGCCACAAAACTAAATGCCCTTGCCCCAGATGTTTGTAAATGAACCCTGGGAATCTAGCAATCCTTCATCGGTGGATCAGAGAGGGCGGATGGGACAGTAGGGACAAAGGAGACATTAAGAAACCAGGTAAACAGGAACAGGAAGAGGAAGGAAGTTTTTCAAGTGGTAGCCAATGCACAACTTCAACATCTTCCATTCATCAGTTTTTTTAACCCATTGAATCCTACACCTCCAACAAGCTGCAAATTCCTGCAACAGGGTTGAATAAGGCCCTGTTCCATTAGTTAAGCAGAAAGAGTTAAATGCAAGGATCTGTTCTAACCTGTCCTTTTCTGTCTCTTGTCCATCTGATTGCACAATCAAATCTTCCTGTGCCACCTAAGGAACTGGCCACTCCGAAGGTTCCACACACACACACACACACACACACACACACACTCCACTATCTCCCTGCCTTCGCTTGCTGTTTCTATCTTTTCTTCCTTGTCCCTTGCTTATCTGTGGTTATAAAAATATATATCTTTGTGTGAAACTGGGATTCTTTGGTTTAAAAGATATAATAGCAATATTGTTGAAATGATTGCAAAAAGCTATTTGGAATTTAGTGGGTTAACCTTGAGATGCAGTGTGAGGTCCTCAAGTTCTTTTGCAGAGCTATCAACAGGAGGTCAGTTCTGGGACACACTGTAAAATGTTGTTGCACCTGCAAGGAAAGGAGCTTACAAAGTTCTGATACATTTGAGAAAAAAACAGGATGTCTGTTAATGAGAAGAGACTGTAGAAGTTAATTGTTAGTAGAAGGCTTATTATAAAAAGAGCAGCAATCTTTTGTTAGAGAGAGACTGAAACTTAGTGTAACCCCTACGTGGCGCTATCCCAAGGGCTACTACCCCTGCCTGCTTAGCTAGTAGCAGGTTAAGGGGCCTGGGTACTGAAACAGGTGCCTCAACTCGGAGGTCAGGGTTGTTAGTGGTCAAGTTAACCTGGGCACAGCCCTCCGGGACACTGTAACCCCCCTTTTTCCCTTCTAGTGGCCTGAACAATATACAATAATCACTTTCACAATGACCCTTATTCACCATGTAGTTACAAACACTGTTTGCACTTACCACCAGGGCTGGTTCCTCTAGCTCGACCCTGGGGACCCCCTGTAGAACAAGGTTATACACAGCAAATAGCAACAGTACAGTACTCTTGGCACAAACTGGAACCACAGTCAGGTTAAATGCAAAAATAGTTAGATCTGATTTATTCAGGGGACTTAAACAAGGGAGGGATGTGATCAGGTTGATTTGCTTAAAGGCTGTATCAGACAGATATGCGTGCACTTCAGAGTCCCTACACAGTCAGACACTCTGGGTACCCAGGTAGGAAGACGGTGGGCTAGCCAAGAATGTTGCCCGGGGTAGGCCAGCTCACAGCTGGTTGGGGCCCTGTGATGGAAGAAAGCAACATGCACAACACACACTATTTGTAATCCGGAGCCAGAGGGCTCAGTTCATGAAGGAAAAGACAACAAAGCAAACAGATGACAACACTTTAGATTTGGCTGTTGTTGCAGGGAGCTACCCTGATGTTTACTCATGATACCCAATACAGGACACAAGCAGGACGAAATCGAGACAGCAAGTTGTTGAACTGGAGTGCCAGGAGAAGCAGGGCCCACACGAATCACCGAGGCGTCATTCCTGTTCAAAGCATGAGCAGGGGGCTGATCCCCAGGCAGGTCTCTCGTCGGTGGCTTTCTCTGTGTAGCAGGTAGTCTGGCTGGGCCAGTGTGACAAAGCCCAGGCCCAATGGAGATGAATACGGATTCAGTCCGTGGCAGCTGGATGCAGCCTCCAGCAAGCAGAATACAGTTCAGCACACAGTGGGGAACCAAATCACGACCCACTAACAGCACACAGC
This sequence comes from Neoceratodus forsteri, assembly GCA_016271365.2. Taxonomy (NCBI): domain Eukaryota; kingdom Metazoa; phylum Chordata; order Ceratodontiformes; family Ceratodontidae; genus Neoceratodus; species Neoceratodus forsteri. The sequence continues at coordinate 1,137,588,435 of CM057458.1, read as the reverse complement.
ACATTTACATGGAAGAAATTCTACTGTGACAGGCAGATTGCTATCTGGTCACAATTACAGAGTCTCTGCACAAACCAGGAGTTCAAAGGTGGCAGGAAATCCTGACAGACCGATCCCATTCAGTAAATCTTCGGTCTTCTTCAGGTTAAAGCCTGGTCACAGTTCTGTGGTTTAAATCGTCCTCACAATTCAGATTCAGTCTGAATAAACTCTCTTCGCCCTTTCAGGGACAGCAGGCAGACAGGCAGGCCAAAACTCAGCCCTTTCACAGTTCTCCCGCGCGAATCCATACAGGATTGCTATTCGACTATCTTGAGCTGTTACCCCCCCAACTCAAACTGAAACTAGCTGCAAGCAGCCTGGGAATTTCCCCAGGATCCAAAAGGTTTGGTTGGCTGATTCTTCGGTCAGTCAAAACAAGGGCTCCCCCTCCAGGTCTGTCTTGGCGCCAAACTGCAAAAACTACAATTTCTACAGAATTTTGCTCCCACAAAACTCCTGGGGACAGGCTCCATTTTAGAGTCCCCAAAGGTACTGATTGGCCTATTTCAGCAGTCTAGGACCAAGATGATGGAAACAAGCAGAACTGTCCATGCTGCAAAGAAGGCAGGTTAGAACAAACTGCAATATTATTACTACTCTAACAAATGATCAGCAAACAAGTATATCTTCTAACAGAGCTCCCTCTCAGATTAATTATGACTGCAGTCCAGGCAGCTCTTAAAGAGACAGTACACAGAGGCTATACAGGCACTCTCTGACAATACATTTAAACTGCTAAAACGCAGGACACCAGCCTGGCAGTGAGCATTTAAGCAAGCTCAAGGAAGACTTTTCGGGAACCCCCATTTGTGTGGAGGGGGGGTTACATTAGAATTAGAGATCCCCTCAGACGAAAGACTTTGTTTTCTCTGTTTGTATTGCCTTTGTAAATAGTTATACTAAACAATTTTAATTTTTATTTTACTGTTATTGATAATAAAATGCTACTTGTGAATTTCACAACTTCTCCTGGTTTTCCTATGCTTTCTGACCTGTCCCTTGATGACAGATGGTATGCTTCAATATCACCTGAGGGACCCAACTTTGTAAGTTTAATGTCTTTTGTTTGTGTTTTGTTGCTCTGCTGGACCTGTGCCGGATCCTCCAGCTTTGATAGCTTGCAAGGCATCCGGCCATTGCACTCCTGTCGCTGCATCTCTTCTCGTCTCTGCTGCTCCTGCTGTTGCCACTCTTCTTTTATTCGCTGCTGTGTCTCTCTCTTTGTTGTATAGCCCACCATTTGAGGAAGGCATAAAGCTTTCAGGTTCTGTCCCTGCCTCTTCTTCTACCATCACTGGTACTGGCTATACAGTCTCAGTTAGGACTTTTGTTTCTGCTTCTAGTTTGGCTGCCACTCTTCTGGTAATCACTCCTGGGCTTGCTGTGGCAGGATCTATACCTTTCTTTTATGCTTCCCTGGTACCAAGTCTAGTACCCATGCACAAAACTCCTGGCTTTGAGTTTGCATGGCAGAAATCCTACTTAGCCTGACACCATCTGTCATCCTGGCACAAATCAGGAAGCATAGGAAAACCAGGAACAGTTGTAAAATTCATAAGTAGCATTTTATTATCAACAGCAGTAAAATATAAAATAAAATTGCTCAGTATAACTATTTACAAAGGCAGTATAAATGCAGAAAACAAAGTCTTTCATCTGAGGGTATCTCTATTTCTAAGTTTCAGTCTCTCTCTAACAAAAGATTGCTGCTCTTTTTATGTTTGCTTGCATGCATGTGCAAGAAACATAGTGCTATCATTCAAAATGCAGTGCCATACAGCTGAAAGGGAGAGAGCCACTTCAGTGAGCACGATCAGATAACTGAAGCGCGCTCTCTCTCCCTTTCAACTATACAGCACTGCATTTCGGATGATCTGAAGTGGCTCTCCCCCCCCCCCCACAGCTTCCAGGTGCCACGCTGGGAGCCCACCTCAGCGTGGCAAAAACTGTTATAACCGAGGAGGGTGCCCAATCCCCCCTCGGCTCCACGGATCCCCGCCAACAGCCTTCCAACTGCCACGCTGGGAGCCCATCCAAGCGCGGCAAAAATTGTTATGGCCGACACACGGGTGCCCAATCCCCCGTCACCCACACACCCCCAAACAGCCTTCCAGCTGCCATGTTGGGAGCCCACCCCAGCGTGGCAAACGCCCTGCGCCATCATGCTGTTAAAACAAACCTGAAAACAAAAGGTCCCTCGCGGTCTCCTTGCCCCCTCCCCACCCGCCTACCCTCTGCGACCCTACCTCCCCCACACCCTCACCCCATACTTACCTCCAGAGTCCAGTGCGACAATCTTCGGTGGACCGGTAACACATCTGCACTCTTGAAAGCCGACCACGAACTGAGGGAATGCCGGTAAACTGTATAATGGAATAAATAAGGTTTTTTTTCAACTTTGATGCATATCTCAGGCATTTTTTGCAATTTTGGCACCAAATTTTCAACATAGGGTTTTTGGGACCCCTCCTCATGAACACTACCACTGTCATGGCGTTCATTAGCCCCAAAAGGTGATTTCGCGGTCACTGCGCGGAATTACCTTTCGGGACTGATTAATGGGACAACAGTGCCAGTGTTCATGAGGTGGGCTCTCAAAAAGCCTATGTTGCAAATTTGGTGAAAAAAGTCCTAAAAATGACTGTTTTACAAGCGTGCATTGCGCAGTTCCTACGCACACTAGTAAATTCATAAATTTTAAATATTTCCACTCCAGATTTGCAACACTACCATTTTACCATACCTCCTTATGAGCAGTACAGCTGTCATTTTTCACATGTTGACCAAAATGTGTTTTTGCGCATGTAGCGCACAATGGCACAGTTGGTGTGCGAAATCAATGTTTGGGACAGATTAAGAAAATCACAGTGACACTGTTCATGAGCAGAGGTCATAAAATGGCCATGTTGAAAATTTGGTGAAAAAATTTCTAAAAATGACTGTTTTTCGATAAGTTAAGCAGTTCCAGCGGTGCACGCCGAAGTTTGGTAAATTTCAATATTTGCACTCCAGATTTTCTTCATGTTGCCATTTACCACACCTCTTTTATGAGCAGTACAGCTGTCATTTTTCACATCTCGCCCAAAATGTATTTCCGCACATGTAACGCATAATGGCTCAGTCGGTGTGTGAAATCAATGTTTGGGACAGATTAAGAAAATCACAGTGGCACTGTTCATGAGCAGAGGTCTTAAAATGGCTATGTTGAAAATTTGATGGAAAAATTCCCAAAAATGACTGTTTTATGAGTGCACATTGCGTAGTTCCTACGCACGCTCGCAAGTTTGCAAATTTTTAATATTTGCACACCAGATTTTCAACATTGCCATTTTACCATACCTCCTTATGAGCAGTACAACTGTCGTGTTTCACATCTTGCCCAAAATGTGTTTCCACGCATGTAGCGCACAATGGCGCAGTCAGTGTGCGAAATCAATGTTTGGGACAGATTAAGAAAATCACAGTGACACTGTTTGTCATGAGCAGAGGTCTTAAAATGGTTATGTTGAAAATTTGGTGAAAAAATTCCTATAAATGACTGCGTTACGAGCGTGTATTGCGCAGTTTCCACGCACCCTTGTAAGTTCACACATTTGTACTATTTTCAGTCCAGATTTTCAACACTGGCATTTTTACACACCTCCTTATGAGCAGTACAGCTGTCATTTTTCACACCCTGCCTGAAATGTGTTTTTGCACTTCTGGCGCAGAAATGCATGGTCGCTGTGAGACATCAGTGTTCGGGGCAGATTAAGAAAATGACAGCGACACTGTTCATGAGCAGAATTGTCAAAATGCCTGTGTTGACAATCTGCTGTAAAAAAATCCCCAAACTAATTACATTACAGGTGTGCACTGCACAGTTTCTACGCACGCTCGTGACTTTGTTTTTTTTTCATATTTTCCCTCCAGATTTTCAACATTGCCATTTTTTACACCTCCCCATGAACAGTACAGCTGTCATTTTTCACATCCTGTTCAAAATATGTTTTTGCATCTGTGGTGCCAAATGGCATAGTCGCTGTGCCAAATCAGCTTCCGGCTAACAAACTGATATTGCCACTGTTCATGAGGTGGGGGTCACAAAAAAAAAACATACTGTATAGTGGATGGTAGAACGCTGTTGAGCATGGAAATCTATGCTCCCAACAGCGTTGTTATGCTGCACTAGCTACGTCATCGTAGCTGTTGTGCTGCACTAGCTACGTAGCTAGTGCAGCATAACACCTAGAAGGTGGATGCACATGCATGGAAGCTGGGTGCGCATGCACGACTGGGCGACCAGCGATGTGCCAGGAAGGGCCGCAGTGGTGAAACAGCACAGATAAAGAGAAAACTGCACACAAAAGTGTAAAAAAAGTAAGTGCAGTTTTAGTATGGCGACCATACACTATAAAGACTGTGTAGAGCACTCCTTACACAACAGAGTATTTTCATTCTCCGAGGTTTCCATGGTAAAGAGACCTCTTGAGCTGCGCTCTCGAGGTATCCAGTTACCATGTAAACCTCTCGAATGAAAAATACTCTTGCTGTGTATGAGCAATCATACACAATCTTCTATGTTGAAAATTTGGAGTGACAATACCAACGAACGCCTGGGGCATTAAGGTTTCCGACCATAACACCCCACCCTGTAGAGACTGACAGGCATCAGGGATGTCACTTGGGATTGCCGCCTGTAATGCTCATGCCATTCCACCCCACCACACCCTGCAGCCACTGACAGTGAGCCCAGGCTCTGGACTCTTTGGCCCCACAGTTCACCTCGTTTTCCTAAACTACGCCCATCTCACTATATTTCCTTATGGAATAGGGTGAGCACAAGGCCCAAAGACCCCAAGGCACACCGTGACACTTGTCAGGGTCTGCAGGGTAGGGTGTGGTGAAATGGCATGGTCGTTATGCCTGATGACCCAAAGGCACACCCCAATGCCTGTCACTGTCTGCAGGGTAGTGGTGGGGTTGACTTCAGTTCAATACTTCACTGCCATTCCTATTAATGCATCTCTCTAACTCCTACACTACCAATGCCAATGCCAGCAAGCAAACTTTCGGCATTGACAAATGCTTGTTATAATAAGCCTTTGCCTAGCAATTAACTTCTGTAACCTCATCGTGTTAAAAGACATCCTGTTTTTCTCAAATGTATCAGAACTTTGTAAGTGTCTTTCCGTGCAGGTACAACAAAATAGAACAGTGTGTCCCAGAACTGACCTCCTGTTGACAGCTCTGCAAAAGAGCTTGAAGAGCTCAAACTGCATCTCAAGGTTACCCCCCACCAAGTTCCAAATATCTTTTTGCAATAATTGCAACAATATTACTATATACCCAGGCCCTCACTGCCCACCTTCGGGCCACTGCCGCCCAGCCAGCCGAAAGATCCCCTGTGGTCTTGTGTTCAGGAGACCACCCACTCTACAAGCCCTGCTGCCAGCAAGACCCTTTGAACCACGCTGGTGGTTCAAATCTCTGAAGAGAAGCAAAGGTAATTTAATTTAACCCAGGAGTGACTTGGTGGGAGCGCTAGCTACGCCAGACAAGGATTTTGAACTTTGGCACCTTTTTCAGCCCAGCTGTTGGTGAGGGTCACTGCTAGTCTACGTGTTAACACACAGCAAAGAGACTTGATACCTAATTTTAAACCACAGCATTTGATCGTCTATACGCTGCTCTGATTTAATTTTACTTGGGACTCAATTCTTATTCCTGAACAGAATCATTTTGCAGTCAATACTCAGCTACGATTTAAAGTCCCTGGTCTCAGTTATTAATTTATCTCTGACTACAGCCTTAGCTGCTTTTTATACATGCTATAATAATCCTTATTTAATTAATCTAACGTGACTGCCTTGTCTAGCCAATTAATTGATTTGAGACTAGTGTTTGCTTTTAAAACTATTTTCAATTGCCTCGCACTGTAAAATATTTTGTGTAAAGGAATTGCTTGTTTAAATTGCTGCAGGGAATGCACTCTACTTTGAACTCTGCTAATCTCGACTGCTTTTCAATTTCTCCCCGCACGCCCATTGTGGACTTTTACTTATATAGCTTTTGGAAATCAGGTGACCATCAGTCTGATTTGCCATTTGCTCCTTATACATATCTACCACTGGGGGCATTTTAGCTGCTTTCTATAGCAGTTTCTCTAGTTGTTACAGCTGTGAACTGTATTTTATTTATTTAGCTTTTGTTAACCGCGTAAGTGCACTAGCCATAAAATGACTATTTTCAGGCACGACCCGGGAGAGTACAGACATGCAGAAACATAACAGGATAACAATTTACAAGTGCTCTACATAGAATGAGTTAAAGAGGATACAATATATCGGAACATACAAAGTAAACCGCTTTACATACAATGAGTTAAATTACCAACTCTGTTCATGTCTTGGTTCTTCTTTCAGTCCCTGGATTGCTATTTCCTCTCACTAGTGTGTAATATGGCCAATCAGGTACTGTTCTCCCTGATGGCTGGCATGTTGCTATTTGCCTGTAGCCTGGCTCTCTCTGGTTCCTGGCTCCGTCACCAGTTACCGGCACTCTTACTCAGGACATGATTTTCAATTCTGTAATATGCTTGTGAGAACTACTGGTAGTTTGGACCTCACTCCCTTAGTACTTCCACGGTTCCTCATCTATCTAGTTTCTGCCTTCCTTGAACACAATATCAGCTATAATTTTACCTTCTCTAGTTCCTTTATCTACTATAAACTCTGGTATCTCATGAGCATCGTTATACCACTGGCAGGCAATGTTGAAACGAACCCTGGTCCTATATCTAGTCACCCCTGCAATACTGCAATTTGGGCTAACATCAAAGGTCTCCGAATAGCCCATTTAAACATTAGAGGTCTAACACACAACTTCACAGAACTTGAAGCTTGGGTCTCAATTAACCATCCTGATAATGCTTTGTCTAACTGAGACCTGGCTCAAGACCACTTTTCCTGACTCCATTTGCTCCTTAAATAGCTATAACATTATCAGAAAGGACAGAACTGCTCCTAAGCGGTGTGGGGGAGTCATTTTGTTCTATAAAGATCACCTTAACATCTCCTTAACAAACCACCCTCCCACTTTAAACTGTGAATCCCTTCATACTATGCCTGGATTTACACTGCCATTGGCCCTATGCACAGTACTGTGCAAGGGCCTCCCCTTTACACTGCTCGGCTGCGGCACACCACACATTGGTGCTCCACGACAACCACGTAACTGAACATGCCATACTGCACCACACACATCCCCAATTGCCTGACCCTGAACCCAACAGCCCAAACATGACAGATTCACATCTGTATAATCAAATAATTATGTTCTTCATGGATCTCAGTCAAAATGCATCATTCCAGTCATTCATCAGTGCTTGAGAATGATGTGCTGACATGAAGGATACATTTGTCATGGTGATCAGGCTATACAGGACAGTACAGTACAACATGGATTAATGTAAGGTTGTTGTTGGAATCCTAACAGTAACAGTCAGCAAGCCCCCCCAGATTGCAGTATTTCAGAATCCTTTTTATGTTGGCTCGCGTGTATGCGCAAGCAACATCTTGCGACAGTGCGGGTCTCAGGGGCGTAGCTGCTGTTGGGCGAATGCAGGGCATGCATCAGTAGGTGCGTCCCTCATTCCCCAATCAGCCTGCATGCCACCGCCACACCATGCATTCCTTCATGTCAGCACATCATTCTCAAGCACTGATGAATGACTGGAATGATGCTAGACGTGGTCATCACAAACCGCCCTCAACAAATCCATGATACCCAGGTCCTTCCAGACTCTATTAGTGACCACTCTCCTATCATTTTCCACTGGGCCACCCCCACTCCCAAACCCACGGCTCATCCCACTCTTCGTCGGCGCCTCAGACCAGGTGGGCTTAAAGGTCTTAAGCTACATCTTGCACCAATTAACTGGTCTCCTATACACCAGGCCTCTGATGTTGACGATGCCCTTACCTTCTTCACCCAAACCTTCAACAAAGCCTGTGACGTTTGCGCTCCCATGACAGCAGTCCGGACCAAAGTCCGCAATGCCCCTTGGATTACCCCGTCCCTGCTGCAACTCCTAAAACACAGGGATAACCTGTGGCACCTGGTAATGAAACAGGCCGTGCTGCGACAGACAGGCCTACTACGCCTAGAAACAAATGCACATGGGCCATCAGGAAAGCAAAGTCGATCACTATCAGGCGGCGCTACTCCTCCTGGGGCACGGTAGTAAGTTTTGGGACAACATTAAGCACTAAATGGGAGTCATGCCTCCTCCCTCCCAGATCACCATCAAGGTACTGTCTCCACTGACCCTGCCCACATAGCCAACTTCCTCAACTCATCATTTACAGACCTCAGCACGGTCCTCCCAGAGACTTCTTTGACCCTCCTTCAACCCTAACGCCCTGACTTCCAATATCCTGGTTTCCACTACGCAGGGTGACCCCCAGGAAGCTAGGCCACACCTGCTTCAAGCTCTTAAGAGCAATTATATTGGCAGCGACTCCCTGGACCCTAGTATCCTCCGGGCGGGTCCTGGATCAGGTCCTGCCCCCTAACTACCCTGCTCAACAAGTCCCTTTGCCTGGGTCAATTCCCCGCTGGCTGGAAAACAGCCACAGTCTTGCCCATACACAAAGGAGGTGACAGGTCCTCAGCCGGAAACTACCAACCTATCTCCATCCTTCCACCCCTCTCCAAAGCCCTTGAAAAACTGGTGGCAACCCAAATCACAGATTATCTGACCAAATACAACATCCTCTGCCATGAACAGCATGGTTTCCATGCAGGTCACAGCACCAGCACTGCCCTTATTGAGTTCTCAAATTTTCTGCATTCCTCCCTTGACTCGGGCTCACTAGCAGGGGCAGTGTTTATTGACCTCTCAAAGGCTTTCGACACTGTCTCCCACCCCCTACTGTTGGATGCCCTCTATCGCATTGGCTTTGCCACCGTCCAGTCTCCTGGTGTTCCAGCTACTTGTCGGACCGCTCTCAGCGTGTTAGAATTAATGGACCCTCTCCAATACATGTCCTATCCGATCCGAGTCCCCCAGGGTTCCATTCTAGGCCCTTTCTCTTCTCTATACCTCAATACCTTGCCCAGTGCTTGCATCGGAAAAATCCTGTTGCACGCAGATGATGCCGCTATCTTCGCCACCCACCGAAACCCCATCTCTTCAAGATTCCTTGCTACTAGCTTTCAATGATGCTGAAGCCTGGTTCAAAAAGCACAGACTTGTAGTTAATCTAAAAACAAATCCATGCTCTTTGCACATCCCCAAAACAAACTCAGTAATTTCCCTCCGTATCCTCCCTGGCTCTAATCTTCTCTCGAGCAAGTCTGCCTGTACAAGTACCTTGGGGTCTCCTTGACTCTGCACTCACTTTCCACGACCACATTGATACTCTAGCCTCCACTGCAAATACACGGCTAGGTATCCTTTATCGCTACAAGCACTGCCTCCCCGAGGCCTCCGACTAGCAGTCACCTCCTCAGTCCTGTCCCTTGTTGATTATGGCCTGCCTGTCTATGGTGCCTGGATACGACTGCCCTCAATAAACTTCGACACCTTGAACAAGGCCTGTAGGTTAATCACAGGAGCCACCAGATTAACCCATACCTGCCAGCTATATGACTTCGCAAGCTGCTCAACCTGGATGAACGGCTCAGATATCAAACTTGCCTCCCAACGAAAAACACCTTGGTCTATCCTCCGGTCTGACAGCCTCTATTCACCTAGCTCAACCCTTAGTCCAAACTCGTAGCTCCTCCAAGGCCACCCTGTCCATCCCTAGATCCAGGACCACACATGGTCAATGGTCCTTCTACTACAGAGCCCCTACCTGGTACAATATTCTCCCCAGTTCCATCACCGATATCCGCTCAATCTCCGGTTTTAAAACCGCACTAGAAGTCAGCTATTCAACATGCGTGCTGTGCCTGTCCCCAGCCGAGGTGTTTCAAGCTCATTGTACCCGACAAAACTCTCTGAGTAGATTCTCAATCAACAACTGACAAAACTCCTAGAGTGGCTTGCCCCCCCCAATCTATCACCTGCCCTGTCCCAAAGCCACCTGTTCTTACTAACCTAGCAGTCCCAGCTCAAGACTAATTTGTCTGCTCAACCAAAGCTTGCTTTCCTCTCATTCTTATCCGAATAACTGTTATACCTGTCAATACCTAACCTGTTACACTGTTACTGTAAACAAAGTCATTTACAGTATATATCTGCCATACTGTTGCCTGCTAAGATGTAAAAAAAAAAAAAAATGTTACCTACAATGATGGAATAAAATGTTGTGCTTTGTATTGTCCTCTTTGTGACGAGGTACCTTTGGAAACGAGCCTCTGGCTCAAAGGTTGTAAACTGATGTATAAATAAATAAATAAATAAATAAATAATGGGGCAAGCACATCAAAGCAAAGGTCTGCTGCAATCTGAGCAAAGCTCATAATATGCAGCGGTCCTTTGCTTGCCGTGCTCGCCGCCATTATGACCATGGTCGGCGAGTGGGCAGCTGCTCACGTTTCCGACATCGGGGGTGTCCAATCCCCTGTCGGCAAACCCCCGTGTTTATGCAGGCCGATGGGGAGCCCACTCCCCATCAGCATCCCCCCGCAATGTGGAATGCCGAGGAGGAGCCCAACCTCTCGACTAGCGCCCCCACTTTTTTGCCCCACCGACGGGAGCCCACTCCCTGTCTGCATCACCCCCAACTGTTGAATGCCAAGGGGTGCCCAATCCTCTCGGCTCGCGCTCCCCTTTCTTTGTTTGGCGGGCAGGGTGCCCAACCGGCCGGCAATTGGCCTCAGGTTGTGTGCCACTAGGGTGCCCAATCCCCATCGGCTACTGACACCCCCACAAAACCATTAGGTGGCATGCTGGGAGCCCACCCCAGCATGCCAAATGCCCTGTTATTATAGAAACTGTCCCAAGACGGTTTTCTTTTTTACCTGCAAAATGGAAACCGTCCTCGGGGTCTAGATGCCCTCCCACCCGCGCCCACCCACTGCGCACTCCAGCCTCCCTCACCCTCACCCCATACTTACCTCGGACTCTGGCACGGCGATCTTCCGTGGACGGGAACATATCTGCACTCTTCAAAGCCGATCGCGAACTGAGGAAATGCCGGTAAGCTGTATAATGCAATGAAGAGGGTTTTTTCAACTTTGCTGCATATCTCAGGCATTTCTTGGAATTTTGGCACCAAATTTTCAACATGGGGTTTTTGGGGCCCCTCCTCATGAATTCTGTCACTGTCATGGCATTAATCGGCCTCAGAAGGTGATTTCGCAGTCACTGCATGAAATCACCTTTTGGGACCCATTAACGAAATGACAGTGCCAGTGTTCATGAGGTGGCCTCTCAAAAAGCCTATGTTCCAAATTTGGTGGAAAAAATCCAACAAATGCCTGTTTTATGAGCGTGCGTTGCGCAGTTGCTACGCAGGCTCGTAACTTCAGGCATTCGCAATATTTTAACGCCGGATTTTCAGCATTGGCATTTTTGTGCACCTCCTTATGAACAGTACAGCTGTCATTTTCCACATCCTGCCCGAAATGTGTTTCCGCACTTCCGGCACACAATTGCGCAGTCACTGTGGGAAATCAGTGTTTGGGCCAGATTATGAAAATGACAGTGACACAGTCCATGAGCAGAGCTCCTAGAATGCCTATGTTGAAAATTTGGAGCTGATACTCCATAAAATGACTGTGTTACGAGCGTGCGTTGGCAGATTGCACGCATGCTCGTACCGTCGTGCATTTGTGATATTTTCACTCTGGATTTTCACCATTGCCATTTTACACACCTCTTGATGAACAGTACAGCTGTCACTTCACATATCCTGCCAAAATGTGTTTCCCAGCTTCCGGTCAGAAATAAGCGAGTGCTGTGCGAAATCACTTCTTGGGACACTTTGAGGAAATGACAGTGACACTGTACATGAGCAGAGGTGCTAAAATGTCTATGTTGAAAATTTGTGCTGAACGCCCGATATCCGAGAAAAGGTAAGCTGTGCCTTTGCATATTTCCCACGCACCCTTGCAACTCTGCAAATTCCGGTATATTTGTATGCCACATTTTCAGCACTGGCATTTAATTACACCTCCTTATGAACTGTGCAGCTGTCATTTTTTACATCCTGCCCAGCATGTTTTCCCACACTGCACTAACAAACACCCACAGGGACACCCTAATGCCTCTCATTCTCTGCAGGGTGGGGGTGGGTTGGCATCAGTTCAATACTTGACTGCCACTCCTATGCTGCATTTGTTTAACTCCTGCACTACCAATGGCAGCAAGACAACATTCGGCATTGACAAATGCTTGTTTATAATTGATCTGGTTGATCAACCCCATCAACCAGCACTGAGCCCCCACACACACACACACACAACCACAAACACTACACTACAGTACACTGGCTCATCTTAAAAATTCCTGGTTTGCAGTAAACAGCGTCAAAAAAAACCAGAAAGCATAAACTAAAGTATGCAATTATCATGCAATGGTTTGACTGGGATGGGTAATGCACTGCACTCACCCAGCCTCCCCCCCAGCTCATAAAAACAACCCTGGAAAATTGGGACATGTATTCTTTACCCAGGCTGCACTCACCCATGTCCCCCCTCCCCATGCCTTTTCTAGTCAGCCAGGATCTAACCAAACCAAGTGATTCAAATGGCTTAATTTCAGCACATGGGGCGGGTTACTGAAAGAACATGTACCACCATCACCACCAGACAGTCAAGTGACACCAACCTGCTTACTCCAAAAGTCCTGCCAGCTGTGGGGGGGGGGATCATGATATTTCTAGCCACTTGGGCCCTGGAGACCTCTAGTACTCTGTTCTTTTTAACTTTAAGGCAAGCTGTCTGTCCAAGTAAATTGGAAACTCTCCGTAAAACCGTCCTAAACAAGCAGCAAGCTCCTTCAGATTAGGCTGAAACCACACAAGGAAGAGAGGGGGAAGAAATGTTTAAGAGCCTAGGATCCTAGCCTGCCACCAGGCCCAAAGCAAAGAGCAAATTCAATTCATTCAGCATAAAAAAGTAATAAAAATTATAATAATGTGGGTTTTATTTATTTTTTATTGTGAACTCTCACCTCCCTCAGTCTGTCTGACACTCTGGCTGAGTTACTCTAAACTGTTCTTTCTCGTCGATGGTTAACTCGTCGTCACTCTGCTCGGCTCTCCTAGGGTCTCCTGTCCTTTCGACTCTGCTCCAAGCAGGGCCAAGGCGTAAAGCCGAAGCTGACTCTGCGGCAAGAAGTTTTGTTCGCGAACAGAAGCCGGAAATCCGGAACAACTTTAAGCGAGCAGTAAAGCGACACAAGCTAGCCATCCAGGCAATGGCATGGGCAGAGTGAGCTGGCCGATCGAGCTGAGCAATGGTGGCAGACAAAATGTTGCAACAACGTTAGTCTGCTTCTGCCCTCCGCGCATGCTCCCCTGCACAGGCTGGCATTCTCAGCTCATCATAGGCCGGCATCGCGTTGGTTGGGTGAGGGGAAAGAGCAGGTGTGTGCTTACTGGCTCAGACTTGAATAGGTGGAGCGCCAAGCGGCAAGCCGGTGGGACGAGGAGGGAAAGTTGGTTTGGGGAACAGATGGAGATGGACTGGCCTGGGCTGTGGCAGATGAAAAAACAAGCTAGTCTGTCTGAATGTCTAATTTCAACACAAGTGCAATTGACTGAAAACAAGTATGAATCAGGGCAAATAATGAGCATCTAAAGTGGCAGCTGGCACCATGGGAATCGCGCCCTCTTAACAGCTTGGGCCCAACGCACAGGCGTACTTGGCGTAGCGGTAAATCCGGCCCTGCTTCATACCCTCCTCCAAATTGGTACCAAAAAGCTACACATAGTTTGTGTATATAACCCGCCACACAGTGGGCCATCTGGCTTTACCCAGTTGCTGGAACACTCTGCTAACACAGCTGGCCAAAATGAATCGCTTATTCTTGGTGATACAAACCTAAACTGGCTTGGACTTAATCATAACTCATTGCTGTCCTTAGTGCAAAGTTTCAGTTTGTATCAACTCATAACCATGTCCACTAGAATAACCTCTAATGCCACATCAAGTACCCTGATTGACTGGGCACTAACAAATCAGGGTAGACAGATTTGTGGCTGCAGGTGTTTTACCGGATGCTATATCCAACCACTCCCCAATTTACTGTGTTAGGAAACACTCTACAGCCCTTCCACAGCCACCTCGGTACATTACCTTCAGGAACTATGCTAATCTAGACCAGGCAAAGTTTCTCTTTGAGGTGTCATCAATTGATTGGTCCTACCTTTATCGGTCCCAGGATGTCCAAGCAGCGCTTGATTACTTCCTTGACCAAGTCAACATACTACAGGATAGGTACACACCCTTTGTGACTCAGCGTGCTCATGGGAAGCCCATCAGGTGGCTACACAAAAGTCTTTTGGCTTCTGTACGTGCCAGAGACAAGAGCTGGAGGTATTTTAAAAACACTGGCCTACCAGCTGACTACAATTCCTATAGGGTCCAGAGAAACACCTGTAAAAAACAAATTAGACTTGCAAAAAGCTCTTGTTGCAAAGGTCTACTAGCTGCAGCATCTAGTGACCCAAGAAAATTCTGGGCCCACATAAAAACCTTCCTGGGGCAAATAAAACTGTCCCTGCTAATGACATGATCATAAATGGTATTCATTGCAATGATCCCAAAACTACTGCTAATCTATTTAATAAACAATTCTCTGACCTGTCCAACTTCACATCCCTGTTCCACTCTGCTCAGCCTACTCCTCCATTTACTCATTTCACCCCTCCAGCACTGCACCCACCCTTTTATTTCAAGGCTATATCCAAATCTGAAGTTTTCAGGTTATTAAACTCTATTTCTGATAACACTAGAGTTGGTTCAGATGGCCTTGAACTGAAACTTTTAAAACTGGCTGCACCATTTATTGCCCAATCTCTGTCAAAAATCTTAACACTATCACTGTGCAATGGCCATGTCCCTGGCATGTGGAAAATGGCTAAAGTCACGCCAGTCTTTAAAAAAGGTGATAAAAATGACATTGCAAATTATTGGCCCATTGCTATCCTATCAGTTGTCAGTAAACTCCTAGAAAAGGTAGTAGCTGCCCAAGTCACTGAATTCCTGACAAAGTATAATCTGCTAGCAGCCAATCAGCACAGCTTTAGAAAAGGGCATAGTACCTCTACTGCTATGCTCCATTTCACGAATGACAACCTTGGCACAATGGACTCTGGCCTTCTCACTGGTGCAGCTTTCATTGACCTTACAAAGGCTTTTGACCTTATTGACCATCCTCTTCTTCTCAGCTCTTGGTTTCTCTCATCATTCGGTGACTTGGTTTAGTAGTTATCTAACAGACAGAGCCCATATTGTAAAATTCAGCTCTGCCTTGTCTGATCAGGCACCCATTAACCTTGGCATTCCTCAGGAATCCATCCTAGGTCCGCTTCTATTTTCTATCTTTATCAACAGGAACTCAACTGGTATCCCTAACTGCTCATCTATCCTATATGCTGATGACCTTGTGCTTTACTTTAGCTCTGTGAACATACACCATATCAACCAATCTCTCGCTCTTCTGCCTTCATGTCCATTCAATCCTTACTCTTCCGCCACAAGCTAATACTTAACGTTGCTAAAACTCAGTCAGTGCTTTTTGGCACTGCCACCAAATTAAAAAACCACTTGGGCCCTGTTTAAAATATCTGGCCTAGATGGTTCGGTACTTGAATCAGTATGCTCCTTCAAATACCTTGGAGTCCTCCTCGATGAAAATCTTAATTTTGATAAGTACATCATGACCACCTGCAAATCTATCAACATTAAGATAGGTGTGGCCTATAAAACCAGCCATGTCCTTACATAATCGGCCAGACATGTTATTGCCCGCGGTATCTTGCTTCCAGCACTCTCCTATGGGGCCATCACCTATCACAATGCATCCAAAACCATTTTAAGGAAATGGGATACTAAATGCAATAGTATCTGCAGATATGCCTCAGTTTTCTCTTGGTTTAACACCACTGTGAGCTCTATGACGACCTCAATTGGTTACCCCACTCTTCCCTGCGATGTCTAGCACTGGGCTCCCTGACAGACAATATTATTACAGCAGGCATCCCTGTCTCTCTTGCCTCCCTGCTACTCCCGCAACCCTCCTCTCATGGCCTGCGTTCTGCCGATAAGTCTCTGCTGCAAGTTCCCAGATGCAAAACTTCCAACGGTGCCTCTGCCTTTTCTCATTAGGTAACCAAACTCTGGAATTCCCTGCCTTTAGATGTTCATCAGTCTCCTAGCCATGCCCACTTCAAAAACAAGTATCGCTCCTTCCTCTTTAGCCAGGCCTCTTGCTCCTGCTTTAACCAACCTTGATCCCCATCTTCCTCCTCACGTCCTACTAGCCTGCTATACTACCTACTATCTCCCCATATATTTCCTCCTTAGCTACCTTGTCTAGCACAGCACTTTGTCTCACTGCTATTGCTACCTTGGCACTTTACCCTGCTTTTTGTTCTGTTCCCTGTTATGTAAACCCTGCAATGGTTTCATGATATCTACGCTGACTTGCTGTATTACTGTTATACTACATACACTGTAGCCTGTAACCAATGTATCCCTTGTTATCCCTGTATCCTTGTGACCTTTGTAACCTCCCGGCTCGTGCCTGAAAATAGTCATTCTTTGGCTATGGCACCTACCCGGTAAACAAAAACTCAATAAATATATAAACCAAAGGATCACAGTTTCACACAAACAATCACATATATTTTTATAACCGGAGATAATCAAGGGGGAAGGAAGAAAAGATAGTAACAACAAGTGAAGGCAGGGAGATAGTGTGTGGGGGGGGTGGAACCTTTGGAGTGGCCAGTTTCTTAGGTGCCACAGGAAAATTTGATTGCGCAATCAGGCAGACAAGAGACAGAAAAGGAGAGGTTAGAACAGATGCTTGTGTTTAACTCTTTCTGCATAACTAATGGACAGGGCCTTATTCAACAATGTCACAATCCCCAGTCGTTTCCACCCCTAGGGGTGGCAAAAATAGAAGCCCCAGCCAACTGTCACATACAGGGGGGAAAAGCACTCAACTCTTACTGGTGAAGTCCCTGGAAATGGGCCAGAATTATAAAGCCAATAAACTGGAGGCAAAAAGTTAACAAGAGCAACTGTGGAAATGCTAGCACCAACTTGCTGCCATTCTCCTTTGTGAGCAATGCAGCTTTTCTATCGCTAATGGAAGTTTCAGTGCCAAGGTATCAAGTGCCCAGCCATATCTACTTTTCCACAGTGGCTCTTCCGGATTTGTAACAGTATCTACAAGCCTGTGTCAAATGTCCTGAATGTGTCATTAATTCCAGCCGTTCACATCACCACTGACATGTGGACCAGTGGTCAGACTGCTGATTACATGGCAGTGACTGCCCATTGGGTCAGGTTTCCCTCTTCAGTTCCCTACTCTTTCTCCTCCTCTGGGTTAAGTTACAACAGTAGCAGTAGCTGCAAGTCACTGGGGCCCCCCAACCTCCACAAGGAGGCAATTTTATGTATTGCTAGCTTTGACAATGACCATCGTGCAGAAAACTTGTTAGACTTCCTTCAACAGAAGTTTGATGAGTGGCTGACACCACACTCATTAACAACAGGTTTTATGGTACCAGATAATGCAAAGAACTATGTAAAGGCAGTTGATAAAAACAGGTTACTCACCTGTAACAGTAGTTCTAGGAGTGGTATATGTTGTTCATCCACACTCTTTGGCATGTCCCCTTCCACTTTAAATCTTGCCAGAAGTCTTCAAGCTGGCTCCTTCCACCCACCCTGGTGGTATATATCTCGGCTCTGCCCCATGACACCAGATCTTAGCCCGCTGGAAGCCAGGTTTTGTGTGTCTGCAGCCGGGGAGGTCGGGAGGGTCCGTGTGGATGAACAACATATACCACTCCTAGAACTACTGTTACAGGTGAGTAACCTGTTTTTCTAGGATAGTGGATATGTTGTTCATCCACACTCTTTGGCAGACTCCTAGCAGTTCTCCAGGAGGAGGGAGGCAAGGTGCACACCCCCTACTTAGGGAAAAGAGATTGGAGAACCGAGGCCCCAAAACCAGCATCCCAGCATGACTCAAGGTCAATGTGGTAGTGGGTGATGAAGGTGCTTGCTGACTTCCAGGTAGCAGCCCGGCAGATTTCCTGGATAGGGACGTTCCTGAAAGCAGCCACTGATGCAGTGGTATGGTGGGTAGAATGAGCTCTTATCCCTTTGGGAGGCTCCTTGCCCACCAACTCGTAACACAGACCTATGCATGATATAATCATCTTGCAATAGTCTGCTTTGCTGGAGGTCTGCCAGAAGCGACTTCAGTGTAGGTGACAAACAGCTGGCAAACATCTCTCTGAATTTCCACTGTCCTATCCTTATAATAGGAGAGAGCACGTCTCAGGTCCAGGGTATGGAGCCTGTATTCGGCGTCCGAGTTGTAACTGGGGTAGTAAACCAGCAGAGTTAACACCTGGTTAAGGTGAAACTCTGACACCACCTTCGGAAGGAATTTCGGGTGGGGGCGTAGACAACCTTGTCCTTGTGGAAGACCAGATAAGGGGAGTCCACCAAAAGCACCTGGAGCTCCCCTGTCCTTCTTGCAGACGTGACAGCCACCAGGAAGGTCATCTTCTACGACAAGTGTGACAAAGCACACTTGTGCATTAGTTCAAATGGCTTGCCCATGAGCTTTGCCAGTACCAACAGAAGATCCCATGGTGGTGGAGGTTCATGCACCGGAGGGGATATGTGATCCAGGCCTTTGAAAAAGCACCCGATCACTGTCTCCTGTGCCGTCGGCTGATCAGACCACGCCCGGTAAGCAGAGATGACTGCCAGGTGCACCCTAAGGCTTGATGACCGTAGACCCTCTTTGGAGAGAGACCAAAGGTAGTCGAGAATGTTAGCCACTGGACAAGACAAAGGGTCCAGGCCCTTGCCCTGACACCAAATGGAAAACCTTTTCTATTTAAAGGCGTAACATTTCCTGGTCCATTCCTTTCTGGATGCCTTCACCACAGTGTAGACATCCTCAGAAAGACCCAAAGCCTGGAACTCTAGCCGCTCAGGTAACAGGCTGTGAGGTGTAGGGATTGAAGGTTCGGATGGAATACCTTCCTCTGATTGAGAGATATCAGGTCTGGGCATGCTGGAAGCTGCTCCGGGGGGCCTGCAGCTGAGGCTGAGGAGATCTGGATACCAGAACTGGCGCGGCCAGTCTGGGGCTACCAGGATCACCTTCGCCTTGTCCCTCCTCACATTGAGAAGCACCTTGTGGATCAAGGGAAATGGAGGGAAGGCGTAGAGGAGGCCTGGGGTCCACGGCCTCGAGAAGGCATCCCCCTGCAGTAAGCCCTGCTGAGGGGGGAGGGCATGGAACAGCCTCAGCATGGTGTTGTCCCTGGAGGAAAACAGGTCCACCACTGGTTTGCCCCAGTGGGAGAACAGGCTGTAAGCTACCTCTGGATGGAGAGACCACTTGTGGTATGTCACACCTAAGTGGCTGAGAGCATCCACCAGATGGTTTGAGGCTCTTGCCACATGGATGGCTAAGAGATCTGCCTCCAGTTGGCTCATGAGAGTCCAGATGTGGAGCGCCTCCCTGCACAACAGATGGGAGTGCATGCTGCCCTGTTTGTTGAGGTAGTACACGGTCATGGTATTGTCTGTCTGGACTTGAACCACTTGACCCCAGAGCTGAGGAGCGAAAGCTGACAGTGCCAGTCTGACTGCTCTGAGCTCCAACAGGTTGATGTGGCATCAGGACTGCTCGGGGATCCAGAGTCCTTGGGCCCTTTTGTCTCCCATGTGGGCTCCCCAGCCAATGAGAGAGGCATCAGTCGTAAGGACAACCGTCGGCTCACACCATTGGAGAGCATCCCACATCTTCTGGCTTACAGTGGTCAGCTGGTCGAAATGACCATGGTGCTGAGTCCACTGGACGGCCAGCTCCCATTGGAGGGGCGCATGTGCAACTGGGCCCAACGGACCACTGAGGTAAATGCCACCATGTAACCCAGAAGGCGCAGAAAGTCCCAGGCAGGGCGCAATTTCCCAACCAGAAATGACTGGGCAAAGTGGGAGAGAACCTCCGCCCTATCCACTGGGAGCTGAGCTCTAGCTGGACAAGAGTTGAGCTCTGCCCCAATAAAGCCAATCACCTGAGAAGGCATGAGTTCCGACTTGGCCTTGTCGATCAGGAGACCGAGTTGGGAGCAGGTCTGGAGGGCCAGGTCCCTGGACCTCTCCACCTCCTGTTGGGTGGAAACTGCAAGGAGCCAATCGTTGAGGTAAGGGTAAATCCTGACCCCCCCCCCCCCCCCGACACCTGAGATGGGCCACCACCACTGCAATGCATTTGGCGAAGACCCATGGGGCCAATGACAGGCCGAACAGCATGGCTCGGAACTCGTACAGGGTCCCTTCAACCCTGAAGTGGCGCAACCACTGATGGGACAAGAAAGAATGCATCCTGCAGATCCAGTGAACAGAACCACATGTTTCGCTCCAAGGATGGTATGATCTGGGACAGAGTGACCATCCAATGGTGCGTGACCTGAGATTTTGATTCAGGTCGTACAGATCTAGAATGGGGAGGCAGGCCCCCGTCCCGCTTGGACACCAGGAAGTACCTGGAGACAAAGCCTGAGTCTGCTGGAGGATCTGCCACTGGAGCTACAGCCTCCTTGAGGAGGAGCTGAGTGATGTCATCTCGGAGAGCTGACTGAGTCTGAGTGGATACTTTTTCCTCCTGAGGGGCGTGGGCTCGGCTTGGAGGGTACTGCTCAAATTCCAGAGGCAGTCCCTGACCGACCACTTTGAGAATCCACCTGTCCAAAGTGACAGCGGACCAGGCAGAAAGGAAGTGGCAGAGTCAGCCCCCCATGGGAGGACCCAGAGCTGGAGTGATGGGAGAAGGACTGGCAGCCCCCACCCCATCACTGAGCAGGCGTGGAAGAAGAGGAGGAACCAGGACCAGAACCTCGGCCTCCTTTACGGGCCTAGGCTTGGGACGGGGGTGCCAAGCTTGAGCCTGCTGCTGATGTTGATGCTGCTGTCCTTCTTGGAAAGAGGACTGCTGAACTGCAGGGGAAGAATGCCGAAAGGGCTTCTTCTTTTTCTTCTGCTGGTTCTTGCCCGAAGAACCCATGGCAGAAGTATCATCCAAGGTGGCATTGGACTGCTGAATGGGCTGAAGGTGACCAGCCACTCCTGGTCCAAACAGGTTGGTCCCTAGGGAAAGCACATCAGCTAGTTTGTGCTGAGTATCCACTGGGAAGTAGGAGATTCTCAGCCAAGCTCTGCAACGAGAGTCAACTGCGGCTGCCATCGAACGGGCACAAGAATCCCCAGTGTCTAGGGCTGTCTGAAGCTGCTGTTTGGCAACAGCTCGGCCCTGATCCTGGACCTGCTTGACTGTGGTCTGCATGTCTGTGGGGAGATGTGGGTGGACTTATCCAAAGACCCTAGGAGGGCGTGGGAGAAGTGTGCCATGATGATGGCCAAACTTGCCTGATGAAGGCCAAAGGAAGACGCCGCATAGACCTTCCAGGCTGAATGGTCCAAAAGCTTGGACTTTTTAAAGAGGTCGGTCAGTGTTGGCAGAACTGCCAGCATGCCTGAACACAGAGGCAGTCATCAGGCTCTCGGCCGAAGGGTGCTCTGTGAACCCCATGAGGGAACCCATGGGCATCGCATACTTGCAGGCCATACGGGCAGATGGTGCTGGACAAGAGGCAGGGCGCTGCCAGAGTTTCTAATGTTGGGACAACAATGGCCTCAGCCACAGGAAAGGCCTCCGATGGGGTATCCCCTCTCTTGAGGATGTCCGTGAGAGGATATTCTGCCTTTTTCAGGACTGGCTCCAGGGGCATCCCTGTGGACTCAGAGATAAGGCGAAGAATGCCCTGAAAAGACAAGGGACCTTCTCCGTCTCTAACCCAATGGTCAAGTCATCATCCCCTGGATGAGAATGCAGGCCTGTGATGTCCAAATCCGAAGGATCCATATATAATGGCCAACTGCCTAGGTCACCTTTGACCCACCGAGGGTGGTCTGGGGTGACAGTAACTGACAAATGCTGGGGGAGCCCAGTGTCCGGCCTACCTTCCTTGGAAGGAGCCCATCCCACAGGCTGCTTGAGTAGTGGTTCCACCACGATCAGTGGAGAGACCGTTTTAGGCCAGCTGGAGGTTTCACCGGCTCTGCGGGTGGAAGAACCAACTTGATCGGCTCTGAAGGAGTCAGCTTCGGCCTAGGAGGCGAAAGCCAAGTAATGGCCGGGGTGGCAGCCAGAGTCACCTTGTACCCAGTCAAAATCAGCTGTTGCCACATGAGGTCCTCGTAGCACCGACAGAGTTTCCACTGGAGCCTCTCCTCATCCGAGGAGAATGAGGACGGCCAGTGACGTCGCCTCTTTTTATGGTTCTTCCTTGGAAGAATCCGGATATAATGGCCAACCGCCTAGGTCACCTTCGACCCACCGAGGGTGGTCTGGGGTGACAGTAACCAACAAATGCTGGGGAAGCCAGGTGTTCAGCCTATCTTCCTTGGAAGGAGTCCCTCCCACAGGCTGCTTGAGCGGTGGTTCCACCACGATCAGTGGAGAGACCGTTTTAGGCTAGTTGGAGGTTTACCGGCTCTGCAGGCGGAGGAACCAACTTGATCGGTTCTGAAGGAGTTGACTTCGCCCTAGGAGGCGAAAGCCAAGTAATGGCCAGGGTGGAAGCCGGAGTCGGCTTGTGTCTGGTCAAAATCAGCTGTTGCCACATGAAGTCCTCGTAGCACCGACGGAGTTTCCACCGGAGCCTCTCCTCATCCGAGGCGGACAAGGATGACCAGTGGCATCACCTCTTTTTAGAGTGTTTATGGCTCTTCCTTGGCCTTTCGTTCGAGGGGGGTCCAAGACCTCGATTGAGACTGGACAGGCCGATTTGGTCGCTCAGGAGACGCCGGTGGGACCCGTGATTTCCCAGGGTCAGGGACCACTTCCTCGATGGGAGTCCCAGCAGGCTAGGTTTCCTCGTCGGGAAAAGTCAGAATAGGTGTTCGATTGAGGGAATTGTCGACCAGAGTCAGCGATAAAGGATCAATCGGATTGATGACGATTTCTACATCATCGATCGACAGTTCGGTCGACTGACCAGACAGCAAAGCTGAAAAGCCAGCTGCTGAAGAAGCAATATCAACTGAAGTTGAGACTGCATGTTCTTGGGAACGAGATCTCTCCCACTCCCAAGTTCGTCTCCATCAAGACGAAGATGATTCCAGATCCTTCTCCCACTTACAGGATTGAGAGGAGTGCATGCCCGCAGGACCCTCTCCCTTGGTCAGGAGAGACTGGCACAACTCTCGGAAGGAACCTGAGAAGGTGGAGCCCAGGTTGAGCGTATCGAAGAAGCTCTGAGTAGTTTCTGCAGCCCGAGCCGCTTCATCTTTGAATGCTTGCATGCGTTCCAGTTGCTCAGCGGATCCTGCAGCCATGGAAACCACCCATCGAGCCTCCTTGGATTTCACCGGAGGATTCCGTTTCTCCAGCCTCCCCAACTTCAGGCATGGGAGACGGTCATCGAGGACATTAGGATGGAAAGCGAGACACAAATCGCATTTCAAGGTGTCATGGTCGACACCGAGACAATATACGCACGTGGTGTGGGGATCGGTGCACGACATCTTCTGGACGCAAAGGGCACCGACGATATCCAGGGGAAGACTTGTCTTCCATAATCAAAGAAACAAATTTGCGACGACAAATGCAAACAAGACAGATTTTCAGAAGAACCAAAGGTTTTAGAGCCAGGGCCTACAAAATGTGTGAGCACGAGGGAGGCAACCTGAATCTTCCAGCGGAAAGAAAGATCTGGCGTTATGGGGCGCAGCCAAGGTATATACCACCCGGGTGGGTGGGAGGAGCCAGCTTGAAGACTTCCAGCAAGATTTAAAGTGGAAGGGGACATGTCAAAGAGTGTGGATGAACAACATATCCACAATCCTAGAATGGGGATTATACACATGTTCCATCTTATACTCATGGTATAAATCAGGTAGTTCAGGGATTCCTAGATGAAGAAGGCACCACTATGCAGACATGTTTAGGTCTGGCTGAAAAAGTTTGTGTGTTTTTTTAGCCATTCTGTAAAGGCATGGAAGCTGTCACGAAACATTCAGCAGCTGTATCACCTTCCCCTCCACCAATTGAAACAAGATGTGGCAACAACATGGAATTCCATCTATTACATGATATAACGGCTGTTAGAACAACAAAAGGCTATCCATCAGCATGCTGTTGAGCATGGTATTGGCAAAGGAGAGGTAAACATCAACCCAAATTAGTGGCACCTGATGGAGACCCTCTACACTGTGCTGTAGCCCTGTGAGGAGACCACAAGGATGGTAAGTGCTGATGAGGCTGGTCTAAGCCTGGTAATCCCCGTCATTCCCTTCATTAACCTGTGACTTCATATGAAAACTCAATATGAGTCAACTGGGTCAGGAGTACCATCACCCCTATCCAGGGACCACCCAGTCCAATGCAGCTGCCTCAAAGGATGCCGAGAACGAGGAGCACTTGGATGACAGTGGGCTCAGGGAGGGTTAGAGCAGTCAGGCAGAGGCACATCCCAGATCCTATTCCTCTCAAGAACTCATATGCCACACTGGCAAATGAGGACAACCAAATAGAGGTACCCAGGGAAGTGGAAGGAAAGGATGTGGAGGTTAGGCAAGGAGGTGACCTCAGTGGGGAAAGCAGGACCCCAGAGGAGGAGGAGGAAGTATCCTGGTGGGGACCCATCGTAAGAGGGATCCAGCTAGGAACACAGGAGGGGAGGACAGGGAGGTGAGGTGCCTACCAGGTGCCATGGCATGGAGGGATGGAAGGAAGATACTGGGATCACTGGGAAGGCAAGACGGAGGGTGAGCTGGATGTCATTATCCACCTAGGTACTAATGACTTGGCAAATGGGGAGCCAAAGGAAGTTCAGGAAGAGTTTAGGAAACTGGGGAGGGGTCTCAAGCAAGCAGCTACTTCTGTCACTTTCTAGAAGTACTACCTGTGAGAGGCAAGGAGAGATAGAGTGCATGCACCAGGAACTTTAACTCATGGTTGAAGAACTGGTGCTGTGGAGGAAGGGTTTAGATTCATTGGTGACTGGGGACCCACCTGAGTGGGATGGAGGTTTGTTCAAGCTCGACGGCCTGCATCCATCCTGAGGGAATCCAAGCACTCAATGATAAGTTTAAATGCTACATTGACAAGCATTTAAACTAGCAAAGGGGGGTGGCAGGCCAGCAAGGACGGTACCTACTTGCTCACCCCCCACAGCTAGTAGTGGAACCAGAGGAGTGGCTATCTCTGCAAAGCAGTGTGCAAAAGATGGAGATTAGTGTCCAAAAGGTGGATAAGCAGAAAAGGGGCAAAATTCAGCAGAAGGGCAAACAGCAAGGAGAACCAGGGATAAATGACAACCAAGGAAGGGGCTGGAGTAGAACAGTGAAGCAGTCTAGGGAGGTCAAATCATGGAAAGCCATGTGTGCAAATGCCAGGAGCCTTAGCAACAAGATTGAAGATCTGGAGGCTGTCATGGTACAGTCAGACCTGGACATTGTGGCCATCACTGAAACCTGGTGTAATGATAACCATGACTGGGAGATGGCCATACCTGGCTACAACATATTCAGAAGAGACAGAGCAGGCAGGAAGGGAGGAGGAGTGGCACTGTATGTGAAAAATGACATAAGGGCCACACAGATCCAGGAGGAACAAAATGGGGGAGAGATACTGTGGGTTAAGCTGAAAGGAAAATGGGGCCAGCCATCTGCACAGGTGTGGCTCATAGACCACCAGCCCAGGAGGAAGAAACAGATAGGAGTTGATGCTAGCCATCCAAAGGATGGCAGACAAGGGTGAGGTAGTACAGGTTGGAGACTTCAATATACCAGACGTGGACTGGAGCATCCCAGCAGCAGCATCAACTAGGAGCAGATTTATCCTGGACTCCCTCTCAGGGTGCCTCCTCAAGCAACTGGTCATGGAACTAACCTCGGCAGAAGGCAATACTGACCTTCTGCTCACAAACAGGGACAGTGTGATGGGGGTAACAGTGGGGAGCACCTGGTAACAGTGACCACCAGTCATTGTGGTTTGAAATCACAGAAAGAGCAGAACCAAACCACACAAAAACACGTATCCTGGATTTTAGGGGGGCAGACTTTGGGAAAATTGGGAGATACTTGAAAGAGGCATTAAGGGGAATGGGACAGGAATCAGGGGTTGAGGAACAGTGGGCAGTATTTAAAATGGGGATTATAAGAACAACAGAATTATGCATTAAGCAGGTTAGCAAGAGGAAAAGGAAGAGGAGACCACTATGGTTTTCCAAAGAGGTAGCAAAGAAAGTGAAAGCCAAAAAGATTGCATTCAGGCAATACAAAAAGACACAGGCAGAAGGGGATAGGGAGAAGTACCAGGAGAAACAAAGGGAGGCAGGGAAGTCAGTAAGGGAAGCCAAAGCTCAGACAGAAGAACACATTGCAAAATCAGTGGGTAAAGGGACAAAACCTTTTACAGGTACATAAGTGAAAAAAGAAAGACAAAGGGAGGGATAGTGAGACTGAAGGGGAGGATGGGAGCCGATGGAGGATGACAACAATAAAGCTGACATATTGAACAGGTATTTCTGCTCAGTCTTTACTAAGGAAGAGGGGGTAATGGGTCTGAAGGGAGTACAAGGTGAGAATGGTGCAGAAATGGACACAAGTCCCTTTACACGAGAAAGGGTCCTGAAGGAACTGGAAGTAATAAGAGCTGATAAAGCATGGGGCCAGATGGGTGCACCCCATGGTCCTTAAAGAACTAAGAGAGGTGGTGGCTGAACCTCTGGCTATCCTGTTCAGCCAATCACTGGAAACAGGGAGGTACCCAAAGACTGGAGGACAGCAGATGTAGTCCCCTATACAAAAGTGGGAACAAAGAGGAAGCAGGGAACTCATAGACCAGTCAGCCTCACCCGGTAGTGGGAAAGATCATGGAAGCACTACTGAAGAGAGATTGGTGGAACATCTGGCTGTCAATGGACTACAGGACCCAAGGCAGCATGGTTTCACCAGGGGAGGTCATGTCAGACCAACCTCGTGAATTTTTGACTGGGTGACTAGGGAGGTGGATCAGGAGAGGGCAGGACATGGCCTATCTGGACTTCAGCAAGGCCTTTGACACTGTGCCACATAGAAGACTATTACACAAACTGGGGAATATGGGTGGGCAGGACAGTAGTGTGTGGGTAGGTAACTGGCTGGGTGGCAGGACACAGAGGGTGGTGGTAAATGGCTGTCACTCCACAGAGGGAAGAGTAACCAGTGGGGTACCACAGGATCAGTGCTGGGACCGGTCCTATTCAACATCTTCATCAGTGACATTTCACAGGATCTAGAAGGCAGAATTTCACTGTTTGCTGATGACACAAAGCTCTGTAACAGAGTAGACACACCAGAGGGTGTAGACAGAATGAGAAGGGACCTGCAGAAACTTGAAGAATGGTCAAGGGTTTGCAGTTGAAATTCAATGCAAAGAAGTGCAAGGTAATGCATATGGGGCACAAAACCCTGGCACAATATATCAGTTGGGGGTGAGGATATAGCATGCACCAAGCAGGAAAGGGATCTTGGGGTTGTCATCTCTGATGACCTAAGGTAGGGAAACAGTGTGACAAGGCATCAGGTAAAGCAAATAGGATGCTGGGATGTATAGGCAGGGGCATCACCAGCAGGAAAAGGGAGGTCATAATTCCACTATACAAGACACTAGTGAGGCTCCCACCTGGAGTACAGTGTACAGTTCTGGAGACCATACCTATGTAAGGACATAGACAGGGTAGAGAAGGTTCAGAGGAGGGCAACAAAGATGGTGCATGGGTTGCATCACAAGTCCTATGAAGACAGGTTGAAGGAACTGAACATGTACTCCTGGAGGAGAGGAGGAGAGAGGATATGATAGAGACATACAAGTATCTTACAGGGAGGAACAGGGTGCAGGAAAACACTATTTTTAAGCGAAAAAGATGTTTCAGGACTAGAGGGCATGGGATGAAGTTGGAGGGAGAACGATTCAGAGGAAACATGAGAAAGAATTTCTTCACAGAACGGGTGGTGGACAAGTGGAACACCCTGCCAGAGGAAGTGGTGGGGCTGAAACAGTCACGGATTTAAGAATGCATGGATAGACATAAAGGAATTCTAGAGGGCAGGGTTAAGGGGAAACAGACTTCTAGGAAAACAAACTGAACTTACAAGCTCAAATGGGCAGACTAGGTGGGCCATAGGCCCTTATCTGCCGACACTGTCTATGTATCTATGTATATGAGGAAAAGGAGGATACCACTACTCTCACCCTAGTAGAAAGGATAAGATCACATTTCTGGAATGAGACATGCATTCAGAAATGCATACAGATGACCACTACACCATGGACACTCTCTTGGACCCTCAATTCCGAGACACATTTGTGACCCTTTTTGATGCACGAAAATGTGGTAAGGATCAGCAGTCCCATAAAGCATGGTTTATCCATCTGGCCTGTCTACGTATGGCACAAAACAAGAACAAGAGCAAGAGCAAAAACAGAACAAAAGGACAACACTCATAATCATCTCTTGCAATCACACTGACAGGTCAGGTGGAGGAGAGGGAAGAAGGAGGATCCTGATGTATTTCCACTGCTAGTACCGAGTGTCAAAGGAGTCACTCATTCTTGTCTCCAAGTCCACCTGATGCTACTGCTGCTGCTGTACTGCATCCCCCAGAAACAAAGCCATTGATGACAAAACACTATAGGAACAACTGTCTGACTATGACTTGATGGAAAACCACAAGTCACTTTCTGACACAGTGGTGCCCAAGATGCCAGAAAACAAAATGGTGTAGGATTATCTGGATGAGAATGTATCACTAGCAAAAGGAGACAAGCCTCTGTTGTACTAGTATGATAAAAAGACCATTTGGCACTCTTTGACACAGGTAGCTGTTGAACTCTTTAGTTGCACATCTGCAAGCTCATACTCAGAGAGAATTTTCAGTGCTGAAGGCAATACTGTCACCAACAGGAGAAAGTACAGTTACATAAGAACTTACCGTGACAACAGATCTTCAAGAGGAACCCTTGCAACAAGCCAACACTGGTAGAACTAAGCCATCAGGCACCAGGTCCACACGGAAACCTTTCTAGCTAGCAGTGTACCATGGGTGACAACCCACTGCCGACATTGCCCCACTGACATTGGCCTATCCTATAAAGGCAGGTAGTCCCCCATACCCTCCTCAGTTCTCCTGCTGGAGACCCAAAGCGGGCAGTGGAAGAAGGAACCAAGGAGGTTTCCCAAGAGCCAGAAATAAAGAGAAGAGAGAGCAGAAGATTCACTCGTATGGAAGAGGAAAAAGGCAGATAGAGAGCAGGGGAAAGGAGGGAGGGAAAATCATGGCCTGCTGCAAGAACTCCCCTTGAAGATCTACTGTTACAGCAAGTTCTTATGTAACTATACTGTCTTACTTCCAGGAAGGCTCTTGCAGCAGGCCAACACTGGTAGGACTGAATCCCAAGCAGTTCTGGCAGTATAAGGAAACAGCACTGCGAGGAGGAAAGACAGCAGCTGCAGGCTTAAGAGAGGAGGCCATGCAAAATGGTTAGGCTGAAGTTAGCCCTATGCCTAGAGACGATGTCCAGGCTGTAATGTTTGGTGAAGGTATGGACAGAGCTCCAAATGGTGGCTACACAGATGTCTGCAGCAGACACATTTCTGAAGCAAACCATAAAGGTGGCCATACCCCGGGTGAAATGGCCCTTAACCACTCCCGGAAGTTCCGTGCCATACTTTCGGTAACAATGAACAGTGCCATTAGCTAACCACTTAGACAAAGACTATTTGGACACCAGAGTGCCCTCTCTCTTAGGAGCAAATGAATGAATAACTGATTGGATGTTCTCAAAGTCTTAGTCCGATGTGTATAGTATCGTAAGATTCTATGTACATCCAAAGTATGGAGCAAAGCCTCCCCCTGATTAGAGTACTCTGGACAATAAACAGGAAGGTGGATAGATTGATTCAAAGTAAACTCTGACACCACTTTGGGAAGAAACTTAGAATTGGTACACAAAGACACCCTGTATTTGTGAAAAAACAAATAGGGATCCATATACATAAGAGCCTGAAGCTCAGAAATCCTTCAAGTAGAAGAAACAGCAACTAAAAAGAGACCTTTCCACGACAGAAAGTGCATCTCGCAACTCGTGGCCAGTTCAAAGGGACGTAACATGAGTTTCTCTAAAACAAAACTGAGGTCCCAAAGAGGGACTGGGTCCTGAATGGGAGGTTTGAGATGTAGACAAGCTGTTTCCCGACTTTTTGGAAAAAGGCAACTATAAAGCCCATACCAAAAGGAGGATATTCCTCTATTATTTCTAATTATCGACCTATTTCCTCCTTGCTCCTCTTTTGAAAGTTTTAGAAAAAGTCATTTTGGACCAGACAACTGAGTTTTTGGATAAATATTATTTAATTTCTGAGGTGCAACATGGTTTCAAGCAAAAACATAACACAGAGGCAGCCTTGGTGGGGTTCACTGGCCACATACAGGGTGCCCTAGACAACGGGCGCTCTGTTGCGGCCATATTTGTGGACCTCACCAAGGCTTTCGATTTGGTTTATCACGATATACTTCCTTCTGTTCTGAATGATTTTCACTTCTCCACTCTGGTAATTTCATGGTTTTCAAATTATTTGCAGTATAGGAGTCATTGCACTATTATTAGTGGTATTTCGTCTAATTTTGTTGATATCCACTACGGGGTTCCTCAGGGTTCCATCCTGTGCCCTTTTATTTTCTCTCTATTTGTGAATTCTGCACCCTTAAGTTGTAGTAACTCTCTTATGTCTCTTTATGCTGACGATGCAGTTTTGTATAGCATGGATGATAATCATTCTTTAACAATAAAAAATGTTCAGGATGACTTCACTGCATTTCAGCACTGGCTTCTACGTATCTAGACATACGGTGCTGAATTCAACGTATGGTGCTGAATTCAAAAAAGACAAAGTTAATGATTTTTGCTGGGCCCAGGATGGAACAACCCCAAATGGTAACAGTGGTAGATCTCAAGGGGGGTATCATTGAAAAGGTTAATACAGACTTCCGGTGACGTCACGGCATCAGCAACAGCCTTAGAGCTGAGCTCCCCTCCTGGGTAGAATTGCAAACACCTCCTAAGTTCTGAATTGATACCAAAATTATAGAAAAATGCTGCCAGGAGGTGTAAAACAAGATAAAGGGGACAAAGGTCATCAAAAAGCAGCATCTAGGAAGCTGGATTGCAGCGGATTGCCAGAGAACCGACAGGCCTGCAGTCGGAGCGCCTCCCTTACCAGCCAACATGGCTCGGGTTACGATACAGAAGGAGAGACCGAGACCCTGTCTAGATCACGCTTTGAACAGTTACTGAAAGAAATCCAGGGCTCGCGTAATGAGCATAAAAGAGAGTTTCAGAATCTAAACAACAAACTGAACAAAATGGAGCACCACAAAGAGGGAGCAGAACAAAGGATCGCTCATGCAGAAAATAACGGCGAAATCCTAACCCAGGCTGTGGGCTCACTTTTTCAACACACTGTGGCTTTGCAAGCAAAATGTACCAATCTTGAGGCCAGGTCCAGAAGGGATAACCTTCATCTGTACGGTCTTGCAGAGGGTGCTGAGATACAACCAATGTCTCTATTTATAGAAGATCTCCTAAAAGACGTATTGGGTCTACCGCAGGATTATCAGATAAGGGTAGAGCGAGCACATAGGTCTCTGATACCTAAACCCACAGATCCCACTGCTAGGCCACGTTCAATCATAATAAAATTTTCAAGTTATCGCACCAAGGAGGATATTTTAAAACGTGCATGGCAAAAAAAAGAGCTCAACTATTTGGATTCTCGACTGACCTTGGATCAAGATTTTCCGCCTGAAATTCAACAGGCCAGACAGCGCTGGGTGCCCTACTTCAAAATATGCAGAGATCACCAACTTCAATTCCAAACACCCTACCCTCTGAAGTTCTGTGTGTTCTGGGCAGAGGGTGCGAAAATCTATAATTCTACTGAACAGCTGAATAGGGTGTTGGTTGAAAAAGGTATCCCAACGCCTCATCTTGACCAGGAATGTCCTAAATGGAAGCTGATGGAACAGATGGACTGGCACTTGGTTGCAGGGCGGAAGAAAGTTGGAACACCGCTGGATTAGGTGCGGGTGCTTCTGGAGAAAATGGCAGGGGGAAAGACACAGAACAGAATGAACCTGGACTCCAATCAGATGGCACCAGTTTCCTTAGGCTGAAAAGGTATTGATGGACTCTGTCTGCCTGGTTTCAGGCCCTGGGTGCTAAATAAGTTGCCTATCGCTTGGAAAGAAGGGGAGGTGGGGGGGGAGCCGGCTGCCCGAGCAGGAACGCAGAAGATGTTGTCAGGAATGTCGTAAAGAACTATAGACTGAACTGGCTGCAAAACACGATTATATTTTTTATTCTTGTGGGCATTGTCAAGGCGCTGGCTCTGTGACCTCATCTAATTGCTCATCCTTGTTAGTTGGCAACAACAGCTCACAGGGTTTTGTAGCTCCTCTGGGTTATTCGGGGAGATTCATGCAAATGAAAAACCTGCACTTTGAGCTGCCAGAAGAAGGCATTACAAAGTAGTCATTTGTCCTCTTTGTCTTATGAAAGATCAAAATGGGTGAACATAAAAGCAGTTGGGGGTTCTGTGTGTACTGGAGCTGGAAATGAATTTGCAGATTGCCATGACATTTAAATTCGCTATAAGAAGGGGCCGTGATATTGTCTAATGACCCCAGGGGAGGGCCCCATCCAATTGGGGCAGTTTACTTCCTCCTCATCTCCATTCCCCACCTGATGGACAGGGGAAAGGAGAAAAGAAATCTGAAGTTTCAGATTTCCTACCTAGGAAGTTCAATTGTTGTCTTTATGAAGTTACCTTTGCTGCCCTGTTGGTAGATGGTTATTTAAACATTAAGGGTCTCACACTGGGGGAAAATAATGCACGCTGGTTACTGTATGTTTGGGATGGAGGTGGGGGAGCGAAGGAGAGACGGACAAAGGGATCACTTCTGAAGGTAGAATTAGAGTTATATGATGGCTAGATATAGGAAATTTGTTCCTACAATGTTCATGGGTTGTCTAGCCCAGTTAAATGTGCCAAAATACTGAGTTACATGAGAAAGATGGCAGTGGATTTCATTTTTTTTTTACAAGAGACGCACCTGTCTCCATAGGAACATTCTAAACTGGGCTCCATGGATTTCAGGAGTAGTGCCACGGCCTCATACAAAAAAGGGTGGAGGAGAGGGGTGGCAATTCTAATTCCTAAACATACCCCTTTCATAAAAAGAGATGAATTAGCCGACAAGGAGGGAAGGTATGTTCTGATGCGTGGAACCCTCCAAGGCAAGCCACTGACCCTAGCCTCGGTGTATTTTCCCCCTGGTTCGCACTCAGCATTATATCTGAACTTCCTTACCACGTTACAGGAGTGGGCTCAGGGGGGTGTGATTTGGGGAGGAGACCTGAACCTAACTTTTAATCTCATTCTGGATTCCACTTCTCAGTCACCGAAAAAGGATCAAAGTATAGCTAAAAAGGTGAAAAGGATGTTGAATGAGTTGGGGTATGCTAATATCTGGCACCACCTTGAGGGCAAAAAGAGGGAATACACATTTTATTCAGCAGTACACCAAGTGTACACCAGATTAGATTATTTTATGGTTCCCAAGGAATTGGTGGGTTGGGTCCAAAAGGTCTCTATTGGAGAGTTTTTGCTCTCAGACCATGCTCCCATTTTTTCGACTTTCCGATTTGGAGAGATGAGAAGGACCACCTTCTGGAGACTGAATTTATCATTGCTTCAGAATAAGGAGGTGGTGGATTCAGTCACCCAAACACTAGAACAAACGCTGAGAGAGAACGATCTACTAGGGACCTCGCCTGCTATTTTGTGGGATACCATAAAGGCTGTCATTAGGGGGCATTTTATTGGGTGGTCGAGTAGAAGGAAAAAGGAAAGACAGGCCAAGAAAAATGAATTATTAACTCAGATAGTACAATGTGAAGCTCAGCAAAAAATGTAACTAGATAGGGAACGGACTAAGATATTAAAACAAATGAAAGCTAAATTAATGAATATTCTTGACTATACAGTAGAGCAAAAACTACTTTTTCTGAGGCAGAAGTACTATAAGGGGGGGGGACCTAGGTCCTTAAGACTGCTGGCTGGGAGACTGAGGGTTCAGAGAAGTAAGGCAACAATACAGGCCGTACAGCATCCCTTCGCAAATACAGTACAAAAAGAAATAAATGGTATAGCAGATTCCTTTTGGGACTACTATACTACACTATATAAACAAGGTACCCAACCAGCTAGTGCCCATATTAGGGAATTTTTGGAGGGACTAGACCTTCCCTCGGTCTTACGGGAGCAGGCTGATCACCTGAATCAGCCAATTGAGGACACAGAGGCGGAAGCTATCATTAGGAATTTAAAATCTCTCAAATGCCCAGGGACGGATGGACTTCCAGGGGAATTTTATAAGCTGTTTAGAGTTAAAACAGTCCCCATGTTAGGTAGACTTTTTCGATATATACAGGGTGAGGAAGGTGAGATACCCCCTTCCTGGTCCCAAGCAATAATATCGGTGATCCCCAAACCGGGCAAAGACCCCCTATTATGCGCTTTGTACCATCCCATTTCAATCTTTTTTTTTTTTTTTCTTCTTTTTCCCCGCAGGACCACCAAGGCCGTCCACCCTGGTCACGGCCCCCGGAGACCTCCGCCGTCGCCGATTGCTGCTGAGGACCCTCGGTCACCCCCGGCTTACCCCCGAGGGCGGGGCCGCAGGCCACCTTCGTGGCCCCGGAACTGTGTCTAGTCGGGGTCCTGCAGCGGCGGCGGCTATGTGAGGCTCTCCGGGGAGGGCTTCATCAATCGGCAGTCCTGCCCTCCATCTTTTTTCCTCCGGTTTTCTCCCCTAGAGGAGGCGGGGACGTGCAATGACGCCAGCGTCCGCCTCCATCCCCCATGCTCGGCGCGGCTTCACGCTGGGAACCCCAGTCTCCACCAGGGGTCTCCCCAGCGCCGAGGCTTACCCCGCGCCCCTCCCTGAGTAGGAGAGCCGGCCCATCGGATGCTCGATCCATTCCCCGGTGCCGCCCTCCGGTCGCACCCGGATCAGTTTCAACCCGGTCAGCCAAGGCCGCCCCCATTTCAATCTTAAATATTGATTACAAAATGTTGGCCTCAGTCATGACTAAGAGACTTCAAATATTGGTCCCTCAGATAACTGACTTCAACCAGACAGGTTTTATCCCGGGTCGGCAGGCTCAGAACAATCTTAGAAAGACTATCCTCATAATTGATCATATAAACAACACCAAAAAGACTGCTCTTCTGGTCAGTACTGACGCAGAAAAAGCATTCGACAAGGTGTCATGGAGGTTCTTAGAGGAGTCTTTAGCCTATTTTGGACTGGGGACTGCTTTCCAAACCCTGATCTCTAAAATTTATAACTCCCCAACAGCCTATATCAGAGTGAATGGCCATCATGTGTGGAGGTTTCATTTGGAAAGGGATACTAGACAGGGATGCCCCTCTGTCCCCCCTCCTTTTTGCTCTCTATATAGAGCCTTTGGCACAGAGTATAAGAAGGGATGAGGGGATTAGGGGAGTATGGATGTCAGGTCTCCAGCATAAGATATCCCTGTATGCTGATGATGTGTTTCTTTATCTGGAGAACCCAGAAGGTTCGCTGAGCAAGGTGATGGGCAGACTGACCCAGTTCTCTGAACTGGCAGGTTATTCTTTGAATACCTCCAAAACCGAGGTTCTAAAATTTGGATATAACCCCTCACCAGAATTAAGAGAGACTTACCCTATGAGATGGGACTTAACACAAATGAGATATTTAGGGATTAATATAAGTAACTCTCCCTCACAATTATATAAGTTGAATTTCACACCCATGGTGCAGCAACTAAAGAGTGATTTTAATAGATGGAATGTAATGCCACTCTTGTTACATAGTCGAATACAAACAGTAAAGATGAACGTCTTGCCAAGGTACTTATATCTGTTTCAAGGTACCCCTTGTGTAGTAACCAGGAAAGATTTGGAAATCTGGCAGAGAATGCTTATGAATTTTATTTGGGCAAATAAAAGACCTAGGGTGAGACAACAAACCCTGTTTTTACCCAAACAGCTTGGAGGACTCGGGGTCCCATGGCTTGAAGGTTACTGGGTGGCTGCTCAGTTGAGAATAGCTCTACTCTGGGGGCACCCGATGTACAGGGCCACTTGGAAGGAGACTGAGATGGGAGCACATCCATCTCCCCTCTTACCAGCAGTATTGTTCCAGACAACAGATCTTTCGAGAACACGGGGAGGGATGCTCTCTGCTACCCGAACCACACTGGAGGGTTGGAAAAGGGGGACTTTGAAGGAGTTGAGACATGGAGGATACTGGAGATATGGATGGTGCGCAGTTGATCCCACCTTCGGCCTGCCTGCATTGGACCCTTGGTTCCTGGTGAGAGCTAGGAAAGGATTACACGCACCATGGCAACTGTTAGAAGGTGGTGGGCTGTTATCGTTTGAGGTGGCACAGAGATCCTTTGGCCTCTCCCCGGCCGATAGAATGCATTACTTACAAATTTGTAGCTTTATTAATAAAAAGCTCCAAATGGAACAATGTACAGGTTATCAGGGGTTTGAGGAGCAGGCCTTTGAACAGATATGGAAATCTGAACATGCATCGAGTGCTATCTCCCAGTTGTATAAGAGAGGTGTTCAACGGATCAAAGTAAATATGCAGTATATTAAACTAGCTTGGGAGCATGATTTGAATGCCCCTATCCCAGATGGGACATGGGAAAAAAGTTGGGGCAATATCTGGAGGGTATCCTCTTCCCCTTCTTGGAGGGAGTTCCTGTGGAAAATGAGGATTAGATATTTTAGGGTACCTTTGGTGGTCTCTAAACAACAGGTGGGTTCATCCCCAGAATGTTGGAGGAACTGTGGAGAAGGCAGAGCCACTCATGTTCATATATTCTGGTCATGTGCAATCATTTCTCATTTTTGGTTAACAACAGTTGCTTCTTTGAGGCAGATTGTTCAGATCCAGAATCAGTTGGAACCAGTGTATCTGATTTGGGGGGGCTTGCCTGGGGAGATTCATGGGAGGGAAGCTATATATTTGTGGCAGATTCTACTTGTGGCTGCCTTAAAAACAATAACCAGGTGCTGGCTACAACCACTTTCTCCAAAAAAGGAGGACTGGATAGAAGCAGTGGTGCAGATCCAACAGTTAGAGGAACTGACATTTAGGTTACAGCAGAGAGCCATGGCCCACTTGAATCATTGGACTTGATGGACGATTTGGTTGGGGCAAGATAACCATTAGTGGTCCTTTAGATAAACCTGGCCCCCCTGACTAAAGGTCTCTCCAGGTCCCCAAACATTAGGAGGGTTGAGGGGGTGCCCCCGGGTTTGGCAAAGCTGAGAGCCGGACCCCGGGGGTATCTGGGTACGCCCCACAATGTAATGAAGGATAATGTAATAACTGTAGCCAGTGCTTAGACCTTATACACTATTCCTAAAATAAAGTAAGAAGTTAACAATAATTTGCTACAATTGAATAGGAAATGTAACAGGATTGTGAGACCCTGACTTTATTATTAGTTAGTGTTCACTTTTAGAGTTTCTGTTTTCTTTTACATCTGTGTCTATACATTCACTGAAAACACCCTATGGATGTAATTGAAATATAGAAACATAGAATTTAACGGCAGATAAGGACCGCTTGGCCCACCCAGTCTGCCCATTTCCCTACCTAATGAATAAGCTGCAGATCCTAGTTAACCAGCAGCCTACTTCTTCCTACCCCTACCCCCTAGAATTGCCTTATGACTGTCCCATGCATGCTTGAATTCAACCACTGTTTTTGACTCCACAACCTCCTCCAGAAGGCCGTTCCATGCATCCACAACCCTCTCTGTGAACAAATACT
Source organism: Neoceratodus forsteri (assembly GCA_016271365.2). NCBI lineage: Eukaryota > Metazoa > Chordata > Ceratodontiformes > Ceratodontidae > Neoceratodus > Neoceratodus forsteri. The sequence continues at coordinate 1,137,550,233 of CM057458.1, read as the reverse complement.
TCCTTACATTACCTCTGAGCCGCCCCCATCTTCAAATTGTGCCCCTTGTTCTTGCACACCTCTTTTGAAGATGCCACCCTCTTGGACTTTGTTGATTCCCTTGAGGTACTTGAAAGTTTCTATTATGCCCCACCCCCCCTCCTTTCCTTGAGGCTATATATATTAAGCCCCTTTAGTCTCTCTTCATATGTCTTCTGGTGCAGACCCTGCACTGTTTTAGTTGCCCTCCTCTGGACAGCTTCCATCTTATGTTTTGGTTAGACAGAACTTATAGATTTATCTTAATTGATGAATAACAGTATAATGTTATATGAATACATATCAGTTGTACTGAATGAAAAATGGAAATTAAACCAATAAAAGAAGTATAAAAAAAAGAAAAGGTTAATACATCTGAATATCTTGGTATTTATCTTAATTCACATTTATCTTTTGAATTTCACATTGATTATCTATGTAAGATCCTTCATCAACGACTAGGGATGCTGTATAGGACTCATCCATTCTTAACCAAGGACTCCAGGAAGTTATTGACTCACAGCTTTTTATTCAGTCTTTTAGACTATGGTATTAATATTTGTACAGCCACCACAAGCACCTTACTTAATAGACTTAAGAGTTACTTATAATGCCATTTTGAGATGTCTTACAGGATCCCCCTTTAATAATCATTCTTGTGATTTATATAAGAACTGAGGTTGTCTGTCCCTATCCAATAGCATTTTTTTAAATCTGCAATGTTTATGCTTAAACAAGTCTTGAATCTTTTACCTCCTTCCATTATTGCTTATTTCCCCAGAGCTTTAAATTTACATGGAACCCGGTCTCAAAATAAATTGAATTTTGTAATACCTTTCTTCAGGAAATCTGTTGATCATAGGTCACTCTTATTCACTGCTCCTACTAGTTTCAATTCTCTCCCCTCTCATATTACAAACTGCACGTCATTGTATAGTTTCAAAAAAGTATTACGGATATGGCTTCTTGACAATGACAAATGCAACTGTTTTTTGTGAATGTAACTGTTTCCTGTGATTTCATGATGTCATTTGCACTTGTGTTGTGATTTATCTATTTATGACTATTTTGTACTTGTTATATGTTTATATGGTATTCAAGTTTTGTATACATGTTAACTTGTCACATATGAAAAACGGCAGACATGCTCATTATGCTAACAAGTATAAAATAAAAATTAAAAAAGAATGCCTCACAGGAAGATGCAAGAAACATCAAGCTGAGCCACAGCCCTGCCCCTAGTAGGTGCATGATAAGCAGAGATGGCAGAAACATGTACCTTAGTGGAGCAGTATTTCAAGCCTGCATGAGAGAGGGAGAGAAGATACCCCAACATCTGAGCCACCGGACAGGTGAAAGGGTCTAACTGGTGAGAAATGGCCCAAATGGTAAAACGCTTCCATTTCATAGCATAGGTTGCCCTAGTGCAGTTGCTAGGACATCCGTGATCCTTGGAGAGACCCCAAACTAGGTGATGGCTATGTCTTTAGGAGCCATGCATGGAGATGCAGAGATTTGAGGTCTGAATGGACCAGGGTCCCCCACTGCTAGGACAGCAAGCCAGTTCACAGGGGCAAAGGCACTGGAGGTTCCAATGACCGCTATTGTGGCAAGAGGAACCAGATATGACAAGGCCAGAGGGGAGCCATGAGGAAAATTTTGGCCCCCTCAATCTCAAGCTTCAGCAGTACCTGCTGAGGAAGTGGGAAGGGAGGGAAGGCATAGAGAAACCTCCCTTTCCAGGAGAGGGACAATGCGTCTCACCAGAAAACTCCAGGCCCAGGATCAAGCAAGGAAAAAAGTGTCAGTTTTGCATTAAGTGGGGATGCAAAAAGGTCCAGCTCTGGCTGCCCCATCTGTCAAAGAGGTCTTCAACCAGGGGGTCAGAAGTTCCCACTCATGAGCCCTGGAGCAGGAGCAACTTAGACTGTCTGCCAGGACATTTTGGACACCTGGAACATCGACGGTGGAGAGCTCCAGACCGTGCTTGATGGCCCAATACCAGACCCTCATCGCCTCCCTGCAGGGGCTCGGAGTGCATCCCTCTCTGCTTGTTTATGTAATAAACCACATATATGTTGTCCGTCTGAACTAAGAGTGGACTGGGAAGGAGATGAGTCTGGTAGACCTGAAGGGTGTATAGAACTACCCGCATCTCCAGGACACTGATGTGGCTTCCCTGTTCTACATCTGTCCAGGTGCCCTGAGTCTGGTGAGCTCCCAAGTGGGCTCCCCAGCTGAGACCTGAGGCATCCATCATAAGGATCTGATGAAGGGTCAAGATAACAAAGGGAATCACCCAAAACAGGTTGGTTGGCTTCAGCCACAAGGACAGGACCTGTCTTACTGGGTCAGAGACCATGACCAGCTGGTCGAGGTCATCTGTGTGCTGGTCCCATTGGACCCACAATATCCACTGAGGGATCCTCATATGCAGCCAGGCGAGAGGGACCATGGCAATGGCCACTGTCATGTGGCCCAGAAATGCAGGAATATCCTGGCTGGGACCTGAATGCTGAAAGAGACCAGATGGGCCTGAGCCATCGGCACTCCGCTCTGTCCCTGGGCAAGAAGGCCATGCCCTGGGACGTGTCCAGAATGGTCCCTATGTACTGGAGACATTGGCACGGTGCCATGCAGGACTTTGGCCTGTTGATGGTGATAACCAGGGCCTGGAAGAGGCTAAAGGTATGAGCCAGGGTCTGGAGAAGGCATTCCTGGGATGGGGCCCCTAGGAGTCAATCGTCAAAGTAGGGAAACACATAAAAGACCTGCCTCCTCAAGGCAGGGAGCTGAGAACAGGTCAAAGGGGACAGCTCATTACTGAAAATGGGCTCCCCTGAAATGGAAGCAGAGGAAGCGCCAGTGGGAAGGAAACATTATGATATCCAGGTAGGCATCCTGCATATCCATGGAGCAGAGCCAGTCCCCCTGGTACAGGAGGGGCAACAGACCTTAAAGAGTAACCATCCAGAAGCATTTGTAGTCTATGAACAGATTCAGGTTGCTCGGGTCCAGGATGGGCCCGAGGTCCCCTATCTTTTGGGGGGACCAGGAAAAAGTGGGAGTAGAACCCCCTGCTCCACTGAACCGGAGCTATGGGCTCTATGGCTCTTTTTTGTAGCAGGGCCTGAAGTCCTCCCAGATGAGAGGCAGATGAGCTGGGAGGCAGAAGGAGTTACCAGGAAGATGTTCGGGAGGCCACTTGAGGAGTTCCAGAGTGTGGCTGTGTGTGACAGGGTTGAATAGGGCCCTGTCCCAGTCATTCTGGAGAAAGGGTTAAATGCAAGTATCTTGTTCTATCCTCTCCATTCCTGTCTCTTGTCTGTCTGGTTGCGCAACAAAATTTTCTTGTGAGACCTAGGCACTGATCACTCCAACGGTCTTGCGATTCTCCGCCTTTCACTATCTCTCGACCTTCACTTGCTTTTTCTCTCTTTTCTCCTCCCTTGCATATCAGCAGTTATAAAAACTAATGGGAATCTTTGTGTAAAACTGTAAATGATACTGGGATCCCTTTGGTTTGAAACTGTATATAGTTATACTGTTGAAATGATTGCAAAAACTGGAACTCAAGAGGTTAACCTGAGATGCTGGTTTGAAAAATTTCTGCAGAACTGGCAACAAGAGGTCAGTTCTGGGTCATTATGTTCTTTTTGCTACACCTGCAGAACATTGGAAGCTGACAAGGACACTCTGTGAAAAAAACTCTGTCTCCTTAACGAGTTCCCAAAGACTCATAAAAAAGAGCAGCAATGCTTTTGCTAGAGAGAGAGGGAGACTGAGAGACTGAGATTTTAAAATTGAGAAGAAACACTCAGAAGGACTTTGTTTTCTCTGTTTATTCTGCCTTTGTAAATAGTTTATACTGCACACATTTTAATTTTTTGTTTTACTATTATTAAGAAAAATAAAACATTCATTGCAAATTTTACAACTGCTCCTGGCCATCCTATGCTTCCTGACCTGTGCCTCAATTACACTGTGCTCTATGAGCTATAGTACCCAACTGTCTGAGGTGATCCTTCACTACCTGCCGAAGTGGAGGGAGAAGCGACCACCAACCACCTCCCCCAGAGTCTCTACTGGAGGGGGGTCTGGCAAGTAGTCAGTAAGTAGGAGCGGATGCCAATAAGGCTGGGGCGGCCACCCAAGTAGCTGTGGTGGTGGTTGCGGCAGGGGATGAAGCTGGCCTATGCTTGCTCTGGCCTTTAGCGGGAGGGTGAGCCTGTCTGCAAGAACAGTGGTGGAAGGTTGGCTGCTGGCCAGACTTAGGCTGAGTATGGGACAAGGACTGAACGGACTGGAGGGCTTGGCCCAACTCCTGAAGGGAGGAGATCAGGTCCTGGACATCACCACCAAAAAGGAGGGAAACCTGAAAGGGAGCATCCAAGATGCTGGACTGCACATCAGAAGCAAAGTCAGAAACCCGGAGCCAAGAATGGCGCCAGAGACAGATGCCCGTGGTCGCCCCTCTGCTCGGGGCATCAACCGTATCACAGGCAGCCCGCAGAATGTGTGTCATTATGTCTAAGCCCATCTTGAGAGCCTGGGCCAGTGGCTTCATAGCTGGATCGTCAGGCAGGACCTGAACCAACTCCCTGGACTGGTCCCAAAGGACGTTCTGGTACTGAATGATGTAAGCCAAATAGCTGATGGCCCAGATGGCCAGGGTGGAAGAGGCAAAGACCCTCTTGCCCAGGCGGTCCAAGTGTCTGTACTCCCTGTCTGGAGGAAGAGAGCTGAGGTTAGGTTTTTTGGTGTGGTCATCCACTGCATTGATGACCACTGAGTCAGCCTTAGGTTGCCCCCAACAAGGATTTACTGCAGGGGCATAGTAAAGGTGGTCAGCCTTCTTGGGCACAGCCGGAGTCATCAAAGGATGATTCCATACTGCCCTGGTGACATCCTCAAAGGTGTCAAGTAAGGGAGGTACCACCAAGGGGAAAGCATCAGGCTGGCGCAGGTAAACAGCCAACCGACGATGCTTTGGGTCCTGTTCCTCAGTCTCCTAGCCCACTGTGGCCTGAATGTGCCTCATGATTTCCATAAAAGAAGGATCATCAGGAGGGGACTTGGGGACCACTTGGGGGCTCCTCACCCTCAGACAACACCCCGGCAAGGGAGGATGACTCCGAATAGTCACAGTCCTCTTCATCCTCCTCATCCAGCTCACTTTCAGGAGGCGGGCGTCGGTCCTGGTGGCCACCGGAGCCAGCGTCAGGCTTCTTACCTGATATATGAGGGTCACTAGGACCAGGCCAGATGGGTTCTGGGGAGGATAATCCTGGGGGGGGCCACCGGGGGTGGGGCTGCAGAGGTGGGAGCCTGCTTCTGCATGAGAGCCCACCATGAAGTAAACAGAGCATTATAATCTACTGATGGAGGGAAGTTATATACTGAAGGATAGGGGTAGGCCAGTGCCAGGTAGGGTTAAGGTGACATTGGTCTGGGCGGGGCCAGCATCGGGTACCTCGACGGAGATCCAGCAGGTATCAGAGGGGGAGCTGGTGTCGGGTCCACGGGAGGTGGCTGAGGCAGAACAGGTGGCGGACCAGTAGGTGCAGGCCAGGAAAGCCTGGGAGGGGTATCCACAGGCACAGGGAGTGAACACACCAGCACTGGGGGGGGATAGAGACCCCCCCGGCGAAGGCTGAGGTGAGACCGGACTTGGAGAAATGCTAGTAGCCTGCAGCGGGTGCTGCCTGGAGGGACAGGCATCAGCCCCCTTAGAGGGGACCAATGCAGGCAATGCCTTGGCTGGGGGGGCGTCAGTGGAGGAGCCGGTGTCTGACGTGCTACCACCGGCCAAGCCACCTGACTCAGAGCCCGTGGAAGTCAGGGGCCTGAGCATCAGGGGCTGGGGAGCAGGTGACAAGGTCCTCTGCTCCAAGGAACCGCCACCCACCACTGAGAGAAAAGCAGGCGGCGGGGCCACCAGAAGCCCGCAGCAGTAAGAGCTGGAGAGGCCAAAGAGGCTGACCTTCTGTGGGAGGAAGACCCAGCTGCGGTTGACGGTTCATGAGGAGATCATGAACAGGAAAGCAGACCAGGCCTGGTCCCAGTCCTTGTCTTGGTGCTTATGCTTTTCACTGGATTTTTTTTCCCAGGCTGTGAAGAGGAGGAAGCCTTGGAGGACTGGACTGGCAAAGCTGAAGAGCTCCTGGCCTGCAGCTCCTGTTGCATCACAACAAGCTTCTGCTTGAGGAGATGGCTCTCCACAATTTTCAGGCGACATCTCCATGTGGTCTGGTTAAACTTCTGGTAGACATGGCAGGCTTTGGCATTATGGCTTGGGCCTAGGCACAGGATGCAAGCAGAATGTCTGTCCTTTTCTGGAATCTGTTTGCTGCAAGCCCACTTTGTGGAGTAGTCGGAAGATGAGACAGTTTGAAGACATAAACCTGAGTCTGGTAACACTAAAAACTCAATATTAACACTAAAGAAAAAGGAAAAATAAAAAAGCACAAAAAGTGATGGAAATGGCAGTCAGCTGTAGCTGCGGCAGTGTCAGTGGTCTGACGAGGGTGGGTCGATGGTGGGAAAGAACTGAGGAGGGTGTGGGGGACCACCTGCCTTCATAGGATAGGCCAACATCAGCGGGGTGACATTGACGGTGGACGGTCCCTCGTGGTACACTGCTGGTTAGAAAGGTTTCCATGTGGTCCTGATGCCTGATGGCTTAGTCCTACTGGTGTTGGCCTGCTGCAAGAGCCTCCTTCAAAGTAAGACCATGCTTTTTGATCCAAAATGTAAAGATGCTCACTTAAAAAAAAAAAAAGAACGTGCCCCTTTTTGCCATGGTTTATGAATAATGAATCTCCTACACATGCTGCAGGGCAAAAGACAGAGGAGGGGGTGCACTGGATTAGGAGGGCTTCTGTGTCTATTAGTTGTTTTGTTTTTTAACCAGAAGCCTACAAATGCACTGTGGGATGCTGCACTGTTATCATCACTCAGGTTTTCTTCAGATCAATGTTTTGTGACTTTCTGGCAGGTCTGCACAGGCCAAATAATTTTGGGGGCAAAGTGCTCAGGAAACTAGTGTGTACAGCACTTATCCATGGCATAAATGGAAGCCTTGAAGCCTTGTCCATGTCTGGCACTGTCCCAAAAGGCATACAATTTTTGGAACCAGCAGTCCACACTGTGGGATGCTGCACTGTGGTCTTCACTCACTCTTATTCAGGTTAATAAATACTCTATGACTTGTTGGCAGGTCTACACAGTCAGAATACACAGGTCACTCACCTGTAACAGTAGTTCTAAGAGTGGTATATGTTGTTCATCCACACTATCTGGCATTGTCCTTTCCCCTTTAAATCCTGCCAGAAAGTCTTCAAGCTGGCTCCTCCCACCCACCTGGATGGCATAACCCTTGGCTTCACCCCAAGACGCCAGATCTTTCCCACTGGAAGCAGTGTTCTGCATATAAGCCAGGGGAGTTCGGGTGGGTCAGTGTGGATGAACAACATACACCGCTCCTAGAAAGGAAAATTACGTACCTACCGTAATTCTTGATCTTCTTGGACGAGTCTCCACCACTCATTCACACTAGTGGGATTAGCGCCGGAGGCACTAAGACCCATCGGGAGCAAACTTTTTGCTGGAGGGTCGGCGCGAGAGACGGCGCCTCGAGACACGGCGCCGCAAGCAGCGGCTCGAGCGTAATGACCATCTCGGCGACGCCTCCAACCGCCTCAGTACCTTTTTACCAAGGAGGTGCAGCGCAACTAATGTAAAGTAAACCAACATTAAAAACGGACATAAGATAGTCCGTATGACCCGTGTAAGAAGGGTCAGCAAAGAAGTCCTCACGGCCTAAAGATTTGAGGGAGGAAGACCAATACAGCAGTGAGCTCGGGGATGGAGGGTGGGAGCATGAATGAGTGGAGACTCGTCCAAGAAGATCAAGAATTACGGTAGGTAATGCACTTTCCTATCTTCCTGGACATAAGTCTCCACCACTCATTCACACTAGTGGGAGAGTACTGTTGATAATCCCCAAAAGGGCGCAGGACAGCCAGAGCTCACGCTGCCTAAGATAGAAGCCCATTAAGGATAGTTCTGCCGAATGCGGAATGTCGCCTAGCATGAACATCCAGTGCATAGTGCTTAATGAAGGTATGCACTGAGCTCCAGGTGGCGGCGTTGCATATATCTGCAATTGGAACACTGCAATTTCGCTAGGGATGCTCATGACCGCGTCTAGTAGAGTGAGCGCATACTCTACCTTCTAATTTAACTTGAGCCATGGAATAGCAATGACGAGCATGCCACTAACCATGAAGAGATGCATCTAATAGCGACAGGTTGACCCAGCCGGGTGTCGCTGAAAGAAACAAACAGTTGCTGAGTCTTGCGAACATCCTTGGTTCTATCTAAATAGAACCTGCAAGGCTCTCTTAACATCCAAGGAATGAAGAGCTCTGCTCTCCTTCATTTTGGAAATTAGCAGGCTAAGCGGAAGTACCAGAGGTTGGTTTAGATGGAATTCTGACACAACCTTGGGAAGAAATTTAGGATGAGTACGGAGAACTACCTTGTCTTTATGGAATACAGTATACGGAGGGTCCGTAATCAGGGCATGTATCTCAGAGACCCCTGGCTGAGGTAATGGCCACCAGGAAGGCAGTCTTCCAGGTAAGAAATTTTAGCTCACAGGTAGCTAAGGGTCTCGAAGGCTTCCGGTGAGCATGTCCAGCACCAGGTTAATGTCCCAGGCTGCAACTGGACGCTTAACAGGGGTCTGGTATGGAGAATCTTTAAGAAATCTCTTCACCATAGGTAACTGAGCCAGAGTTAAGGAAGAAACCGGCTCATGGAACGCTGAGATGGCACTAAGGTGAACTTTAACTGTGGAGTACTGAAGACCTAAGTTTGACAGGTCCAAAAGATACTCCAGAACCTTGCCAGGAGGGCAGGAAAAGGATTTCAAGAGGATTTTGCACACCAGAGAGAAAACATTTCCATTTGGAAGTCGTGACGTTGGTGGCTGGCTTCCGAGCAGCCAGAAGGATGTCTGAGACTCTACGAGAGCGTTGAACCGATTCACTTCTATCTCTTCAGGAGCCAAGCATGAAGGTGAAGTGATTTCAGGTTGGGATGGACCAACGAACCCTGAGTCAAAGACTGATTTGCAAAGGAAGTGGTCTCGAGAGGTTGCCAACATACTGTTGAGTAGAGGAAACCATAGTTGCCGAGGCCAGGAAGGAGCAATGAGAATCATCTTGGTCCCCTGAGACTGAACTGAGGAGTACTTCTGGATTAGAGGAAGCGGTGGAAAGGCGTGAAGAAAGCCCTTTGTCCACCGCAGCCTGAACGCATCCTGACAGAAAATGCCAGGCCCTGGATTTCTGGAGCAGAAGAGAGGCAGTTTGTTGCTGAGGGATGCAAAGGTCCAGGTCTGGAGTCCCCCACTCTTTGAACAGGGACAGAGCTACGGCTGGATCGAGAACCACTCGTGAGGGTCTGCCTCGCTCTGCTGAGGATCTGCTAGGTCGTTTTGTATACCTGGCAGATAAACCGCTTGAATCAGAGACTTGTGCTCCAAGCACTACTCCCACACCCTCATTGCTTCCTGCAAAGGGGATAAGAATGAGCACCGCTTGCTTTTGTTGGATGTAATACATCACTGCTTTGTTGTCCGTTTGATGGAGAATGTTCTTGTGACAAAGGACATCCTTCAGAGCTCGGATTGCATAGAGGACCGCCTCATCTCCAGGACATTTATGTGGAGATGAGTTTCAACTGAGTCCATACACCTTGAGTGTGGAGGAGAGACAGTGAGCTCCCATCCCATTAGCGATGCGTCTGTGGTGATGGAGATCTGATGATCCGGAGAGCAAAGGGAATCCTTCCAGGAGATTGCTCTCTTGAGACCACCAGGTGAGAGACCTTGAAGGGCTCCGCCTTGATGGGATAAGACTGGGGGTGAGAGGTCGGGGACCACTAAGTGGAGAGCATCCACTGGGTGGTTCTCATGTGCAGTCGGGCCAGAGGGACAGTGAAGACCGAGGACGCCATGAGACCCAACATGCGTTGCATCGAGAGAGCTGTAACCGATTGGTTCTCCCTGATGTAACGGGCCATTTGAAGGATGTCGAGTCTTCTGTCCCTGGAAGGAAAGCCTTCACTGAAGAGGTGTCTAGAAGCGTCCCCTATGAAAAGGAGCCTCTGGGAGGGTTGCAGTGAGATTTTTCAAATTCAGCAGAACTCCCATGGACGTGAGAAGATGAGAAGTCGTTGCACGGCTTCCAAAGTCCCTTGGCCGGAAGGGGCTTGCTAGAAGCCAATCGTCCAGGTAGGGAAACACTGGAGTCCGACTTTCCTGAGATGCGCCATGAGAACTGCACAACACTTTGTAAAAACTCACAAGGGCCGAGGATAGCCCAAAGGGCAGGACTCTGAACTGATAATGCTGACCCAAAGCTACAAACCTGAGGAACTTCGATGTGGGTCGGGTGGACGGGGATATGCTGGTAAGCATCCTGCATATCCAGAGAGGCCAGCCAGTCATGCTGATGCAGCAAGGGTAACAGGGTACCTAGGGAAATCATCTTGAATTTCTCCCTGGGGAGGAATTTGTTTAACTTTCTGAGGTCTAGAATGGGGCGCATCCCCCCAGATTTCTTTGGAACCAGAAAGTAATGGGAGTAGAACCCTGTGTTTCGCAGATGCGGGGGCACCAGTTCTATTGCCCTGTTGTTCAGAAGGCCCTGGATCTCCGCGGTGAGGAGGTCTGACTGAGAGGCCGACAACCTGGGTTGTCGTCTGGGAGGACAATTCGGGGGGGTTTCCAAGAAATTGAGAGAATAACCCTCGCGAATTATCCGAAGGACCCATTTGTCTGAAGCTATGGACTTCCACTGGTTGTAGAAGTACATCAGACGACCTCCCACCGGAGGAGAAAGTTCCACCTCGGGCAGAGTGGATGGAACTTGGGCCAACGACTCATAAGGTAGCCTGGGAGCTTTAGGCCCCGCGCTTCTGCCGCGCCTCTCTTTGAGGTTGGGCAGGTTGGCTTTTATGGAAGCTTCCCGCCTCTGCCTCGAAGGACTGACGACATGAAACTGACGTCTGTTCACATGCTCCTGAGAGGGGCAGGCGGAGGTCTGGCCAACTTAATGGCCGATCTAGTCTTCTGAGTGGCCTCTAAGGCTTGCTCTACCTGAGGGCCAAAAAGAAAGGAGCCATCAAAGGCAGCGCCATCACCTGCTGCTGAGCATCATTCGTGAAGCCAGAAGTACGCAGCCAGGAATGGCGCCGAGTACAAACCGCGGGTTGCTGAGCTGTAGAAGCAGTGTCGAAAGCGCCCATGGTGGCTTTTGACCTGTTGGTTATTGGACTCAATACCTCTAATAACGGTCAGAAGAAGCTCTGACTTGGAATCCGAATCTGGAAGAGCTTCAACCATTCTTTTCATAGAGTGCCACAGGATATACCTCATACTGAGAAAATAGCCTTGATAACTGGCAATACGCATACTTAGAGTGGAGGCAGCAAAGACTCTCTTACCTAATGTATCAATCTTACGAGACTCTTTGTTAATAGGTCGAGCTGTAGTAGTTTGAGGAAGAACGACCTTGTCATTCTCTGCCAGGACTACAATAGGATCCGCAAAGGCTTGGGATGCCAAAATGGGACGATCCTTGGGAGCTGAATACTTCTTATCAATGGATTTAGCCACTGAGGGAATAAGAGCAGGATTATTCCATACCATTTGAGACAGCGTCTCGAAGGAAGGCTGGATCGGAGGAGTCAAATCCGTAAGGATCTCCAAAGCATGAAGATACTGGAGTCTTAATATCTTCCCAGGATCGATGTCTGTAGTCTGGAGAGAAAGAGGGATCCCAGGTTCTTCAACAGAGACTTAAAGGATAGGTCCCACCACAGGCTCTGTAGCAAAGAAAGATCCTGTTTCCTCCACTTCATCACCCAACCGAAGGTCTGGGTCAGGCTCAACATCATCTCCTGATGGTCCAGAAAGGACTGTTTGGACAGGAAAGGAGTGAAAATTAGAGAGGAGGAAGAAGCAGAAAAACAAGGAGAGTCCCTGAGGCTGCCAGGCGCCGAGACGGCAAAACGGGCTGAAGATGGCACCGAGGAGGCGACGGTATTTAAGACGCCGCTCGCGAAGCGCCTCGCGTGCCGCGACGACAACGCATTGCGGGCGCTGACGACGCCGCTAACGGCGCCACGTGATGACGCCGAACAGCCCGGTGCACGGCGCCGTGATCGGCGCTGGAAACGGGCGCCGCCCATCCGACGGTACCACGGCGGCGCTGGCGATCTGGCGCCGTGGACGGCGCCCAGCAAGACCCAGCGGCACCGAAACGCGCCGACAAGCCAACAGACCCTGCGGCAGGCGCCGAAAAGCCCCAGGAACCTGGAAAGCTAGAGAAGGAAAAACCAGGAGATAAAGGCATCGGTGAGGCCCCCTGCCCGCAGCCATGTGAGGGGGAAACACTTAAGCACGGAGTCGCTGGCACCAAGAAGACGCCACGCGACTAGGAAGGTCCAACCGCCTACCTGATCGCCGGAGGGCCCGAGGGCCCGTGGCAACCGAGCCAGGCAGAAGAACCAACCTCCGAGCCCATTGCTCCATAAGAGCGCTCACTGATGAAACTGCTCATCTGGAGTCCTACCTATAGGCGGGAGGGACTCCGACGTAGGACGACGACACCGAAGTCGGCGACCAAGAAGGAGACCGCAACTAGCAACGATAACCGAAGGCCGACGCAGCAGACATACCAGAGGCGCACTCGAGTGATGCCTTCTTTTTGACCTGAGGGTCAAGAAGAGTTTCGAGGCCTAACGGTGCCGTGAATGCGACCGCTATTTTTATGTCGCTGGGGACCGCCTATCCCCTCGGCATCGTGGACTGGACCGCTGTCGGAACCCGCTGAGGAGAAGGAGGCTGACCGACCCAGCCCGCTGACTGAACAGCTTTCAATAAGTCTCCCTACCGTCACCTGACCTGCTCATGGTCGACCGGCCCAGTAGGCCGAGACTTCTTCAAGTAAAATTTAAATACTAGAAAAATTTAACGAAAATAGAATAAAATTAAGCGATACTACTTATCGTGATAAAGTTACAAAAACAAACTGAAAACTATGCTAGTTTGAAGTTTGACTCTCCATCAAGCGACGACGTCGTCTGAAGCGCACTCGGCCAGTAGGAAAAAAAAGAACTGAGGCGGTTGGAGGGTCGTCACGAGATGGATTACCGCCGAAGCCACTGCTTGCGGTGTCGTGTCTTGCAGCTGCCTCTCGGCCGACCCTCCAGCAAAAAGTTTGCTCCCGATGGGTCTTAGTGCCTCCGGCGCTAATCCCACTAGTGTGAATGAGTGGTGGAGACTTATGTCCAGGAAGATCTACTGTTACAGGTGAGTAACCTGTGTTTCTAGGGATGTAAATATGTTGTTCTATCCACACTATCTGGCAGACTCCTAGCAGTTCTCCAGGAAGAGGGAGGCAGGGCGCATACCCCCTACTTTGGAGAACTGAGGCCCCAAAACCAGTATCACGGCATGACTCTAAACCAATGTGGTAATGGGAAATGGAGGTGTGTGCTGACTTTCAGGTAGCAGCCCTGCAGATTTCCTGGCTAGGGATGTCCCTAGAAGCAGCCACCATCGCAGTGGTATAGCGGGTGGAATGAACACTTAGCACTCCGGGAGGCTCCCTACCCACCAAGCTATAGCAGAGATCAGTGCAGGATGTGATCCACCTGCCAATCCTCCAGTTGTTTATTTATTTATTTATTTGAATTTTGGTAACCGAGTAAGCCTGCTGAGACAAAAATGTCCCTTTTTCAGGGGCGACCTGGGGGGGTGGGGGTGGAGGTCTATCAGGTGCGGCTTCAGTGTAAGTGGCAAACAGCTGGTGAACCTCTCCCAAACTCCAGCCATGCTCCCTTTGTAGTAGCGAGCGCTCGCCTCAGATCCAAAGTATGGAGCATGTGTTCGGCCTCCAAGGTGTGATTCAGGAAGAACACTGGAAGAGTCATCACCTGGTTCAGGTGAAACTCCGACTCAGTCTTCAGGAGGAACTTCGGGTTGGGGCACAGGACAACCTTGTCCCTGTGGAAGACCAGATAAGGAGACTCCACTGAAAGCACCTGGAGCTCACTGATCCTTCTGGCTGATGTGATAGCCAACAGGAAGGTGGCCTTCTACGACAGGTGAGACATGCTACACCTGTGCATCGGTTTGAATGGCTTGCCCATGAGCTTTGCCAAAACCAGCAACAAGTCCCATGTTGGTGGTGGTGGTTCATGCACCAGAGGGGAAATGTGATCTATGCATTTGAAAAAGCGCCACACCACTTTTCCTGTACCACTGACTGCTGACCAGCCCACGCCCAGTAAGCAGACATGGTTGCCAGATGCACCTTAAGGGTCATCAACCAAATTCCCTCTTGGGAGAGACCACAGGTAGTCCAAAATGCTAGCCACTGGACAGGACCGCTTCCATTTGAAGGCACAGTATTTTCTGTTCGATTCCTTTCTACATGCCTCAACTACAGTAAGGACATCTTCGGAGAGACCCAAAGCCTAGAACTCTAGCCGCTCAGGAACCAGGCTGTTAGACAGGGAGTGAAGGTCCAGGTGGTGTATCTTCGCCTGATTGATGGAGAGCAGGTCCAGGCATATGGGAAGATGCCCCAGGAGCCTGTTGCTGAGGCTGAGGACAGCGGGGAAATAAAACTGGCAGGGCCAGTCCGGAGTCACCAGAATCACCTGTGCCTTGTCCTTCCTGACCATGAGCAACATTTTGTGAAGCAAGGGAAGTGGAGGGAAGGCATAGAAGAGGCCTGGGGTCCATGGCCTCAAGCAGGCATCCCCCTGCAGCAAGCCCTGCTGAGGGGGGTGGGCACAAAACAGCCTCAGCTTTAAGTTCTCCTTGGAGGCAAACAGGTCCACCTGATGGGTGCCCTACTGGGGGAATAGACTGTGAACTACCTCTGGAAGGAGTGACCACTTATGAGACACCTTGCCCACCCGGCTGAGGGTGTCCACCAGCTGATTGGAGGCTACTGCCACATGAATGGCTAGGAGATCCACTTCCATGCTGCGCATGAGAGTTCAGATGTGGAGAGCTTCCTTGCACAGGGGCAGGGAGGGCGTCCTGCCTTGCTTGTTGAGGTAGTACACGGTAGTGGTGTTGTCCATCTGGACTTGAACCACTTGACCCTGAACAAATGGAGCAAAGGCAGTCAGCATCAGCTGGACTGCTCAGAGCTCCAGCAGGTTAATGTGGCATCAGGACTCCTTGGGATTCCAGAGCCCGTGAACTCTGTGTTCTCCCAGATGGGCAACGCAGCCCATCAGAGAGGCATCGTTTGTTAGGATGACCATCGGCTCAGGGCGGACTAATAGAATCCCTTCCTGCAGATGCTCTGGTACTAGCCACCACTGGACGGTGTCCCACATCTTGTGGGTCACAGTGGCCAGCTGGTCGAAGTGACCCTTGCGCTGAGACCACTGGCTGGCCAGCTAGCTCCCATTGCAGGGAGTGCATATGCCAACAGGCCCATCAGACCACGCTGATGCAGGCCGCCATGTAACCCAGAAGGCGCAGGAAGTCCCAGGCAGGGCGCAAGTGCCCAACCAGAAATGATCAAGCAAAGGAAGAGAGAACCTCTTCCCTGTTGCAGGGAGCTGGGCTCTGGCCCAGTAAGAGTTGAACTCTGCCCTGATGAAACTGATCACCTTCGAGGGCACAAGTCCCAACTTGACCTCGTTGACTAGGAGGCCAAAGTTGATGAAGGTCTGGAGGGCCAGGTGCCTGGACCGCTCCACCTTCTGCCTGGAGGGACCAGCTATCAGCCAGTCGTCCAGGTAGGGGTACACCTGGACCCTTCTGCACCTCAGGTAAGCCACCACCACTGCTACAGAAACATAGAAACATAGAATCTGACAGCAGATAAGGACCGCTTGGCCCACCCAGTCTGCCCATTTCCCTACCTAATGGATAAGCTGCAGATCCTAATTAACCAACAGCCTACTTCTTCCTACCCCCACCCCCTAGAATTGCCTTTTGACTGTCCAATGCATTCTTGAAATCCACCACTGTTTTTAAATCCACAACCTCCTCAGGAAGGCTGTTCCATGCATCCACAACCCTCTCCATGAAAAAATACTTCCTCACATTGCCTCTGAGCCGTCTCCCCCCTCAATCTTCAAATTGTGACCCTTGTTCTTGCATACCTCTTTTTCTGAAAGATGCTACCCTCTTGGACTTTGTTGATTCCCTTGAGGTACTTGAATGTTTCTGCCATGTCTTCGCTCTCTCTCCTTTAATCGAGGCTATACATATTAAGCTCCTTAAGTCTCTCTTCATATGTTTTGTGGTGCAGACCCTGCACCATTTTAGTTGCCTTCCTCTAGACTGCCTCCATCCTATGTCTTTGCAGAGATTGGGTCTCCGGAACTGCACGCAGTACTCCAGATGGGGTCTCACCAGCTGTCTGTACAGAGGGATAACAACTTCCTGTTTTCTACTGGTGATGCCTCTCACTATGCATCCCAGTATCCCCCCAGCCCTCCTTACTGCCCTTTCACATTGCTTGCCCACCTTTAGGTCATCTGATATGACTACCCTCAGGTCCCTTTCCATTTTTGTTGTCAGTATCTCACGCCCCATTGTGTACTCTTCCCCTGGGTTTTTGTTTCCCAGGTGCATTACTTTGCAGTTCCTGCATTGAATCTAATAGCTGCCATACATTTGACCATTCCTTCAGCCTTGCCAAGTCCCTTCTCATCCTTTCCACCCCACCTTGTGCATCAACTCTGTTGCAGATTTTTGTGTTGTCTGCAAACAGACATACTTTTCCTTCCAGTCCCTCTGCAATGTAGCTTATAAAGACATTAAATAGGACAGGTCCTATTACTGAACCCTGCGGTCCCCCACTAGTAACCCCCCCTTTCTTCAGAGTGGACTTCGTTTACTATTACCTTCTGTGTCCTATTCTCCAGCCAATTCTTTACCCAGGCTACCATCTTGGGACCCACTCCCAGGCTGGCCAGATTGTATATTAATCCTTTGTGTGGGACTGTGTCAAATGCCTTGCTAAAGTCTAGGTAGGCCATGTCCACAGCACTTGGTGAAGACCCTGGGGGCCTAGGAGAGGCCGAAAGGCATGGCCTGGAACTCATAGAGGGTTCCTTTGGCTCAGCAGCGGAGGAACATTCAGTGGGACAGATGGATCGGGACGTGAAAGAACACGTCCTGAAGATCCAGAGAGCAAAACCACATGTCTTACTCCAGAAATGGTATGATCTGGGACAGAGTTACCATCCTGAAGGTGCGGGACCTGATTATTCAGGTCATGCAGATCTAGAATGGAGCGCCAGCCCCCTGTCCACTTTGGCACCAGGAAGTACCTGGAGACAAACCCTGGGTGTTCTTGTGGATCTGCAACCCTGACCATGACCTCCTCGTGGAGGAGCTAGGCTATGTTGTCTCAAAGAGCTGACCGAGTGTCTGTGGATACCAAGTCCTCCCGTAGGGCGTGGGATTGGCTTGGAGAGTACTGCTCGAACTCCAGAGGCAGACCCTGACTGACCACTTTCAGAGCCAACCTGTCCGTGGTGACGATGGACCAGGCGGAAAGAAAGTGGTGGAGTCAACCCCCACAGGAGGACCCAGGAGAGGCATGATGGGCATGACGGTGGCACCCCCCATCCCATAACTGAGCAGGCTTGGAGGAGAAGGACCCAGCTGAGGAGCCACCAGGTCACTTCTCTCCGGGCTTACGGACCACCAAGGCCACGGACTTGGGCCTAGGTCACCAGGACTGAGCCTGCTGGCCAGACTGATGCTGGGCTGGTTTTGCCGCAGAAGTGAAGGACCAAAAGGACTTACACTTCTGCTGCTTGGAGTCCTTGGGATTCTTCTGGGCAGATTAACAGAGTCCAAGGTGACTTTGGACTTCTCAATACACTGGAGGTGACTCTCCACACTGGGCCCAAACAGGTCAGTGCCTAAGAATAGAACATCCGTCAGCTAGTGCTGAACATCTGTTGTGAAGGTTGAGATCCACAGCCAAGCCCTACAGTGCATGGCAACTGCGGCTGCCACCGAGCAGGCACAGGAATCTCTGATATCCAGAGGCATCTGAAGTTGCTGTTTGGCCACAGCCCGATCCTGATCCCGGACCTGCTTGACCATAGTCTGGAGGTCCACAGGGAGATGAGGAATCACCTCATCCAGAGAGATCAGAAGGGCATGGGAGAAGGGTGCCATCGTGATGGCTGAGCTTACCTGGTGGAGGCCGAGCAAGGAGGCAGCATAGACCATTTTAGCCAAGTGGTCCAATTTCTTGGACTCCTTATCTGTCGGTCTGTCGATGTCCCCAGAATTATCCAAGCATTGAAACACGGAGTCAGTCACCAACCCTTCGGCCAAAAGGCGCTCCATGAACCCCAAGAGGGTTCTGGTGGACACCACATATTTGCAGGTTATCTCGGCCAAGGGCACAGGGCAGGAGGTGGGGCACTGTCAGAGCTCCTGGGCAGGACTGACAATGACCTTGGCCACCAGGAAAGCCTCTGTCAGAGAGTTCTCTTTATCTAGAATCTCTGTGAGGGAATAGCGATCCCACTTTTGGACGCACTCCAATTTCATCCCCGTGGACTCGGAGATGAGACAGAGGATGCCCATGAAGGATGTGGGTCCTTCCTCCATCGAGAGGTCCCCCACCGACTCCATGTCAACTACACAAGAGTACAGTGAGGAATCTTCGGACTCCACACAGAGTGGCCTACCACCCGAGCTACTCCAGACCCGCAGCGGTGGTCAGGTGTAAGAGTAACTGACAGTCAATGGGGAAGCCCCTAAGCTGGCTGAGACTCCTTTGTCGGAGCCCTGGTCAGCAGCTGTTGGGGTGGCAGCTCCACCACAACTAGTGGAGAGGCCAGCTTCAACCAAGCTGAGGTGGTCTGTACCAGCACTGCAGGTGGTTGAACAGTGTTGACCGGCCCCGCCGGGGAAGTCGCTGTTGGCCTGTCGAGCGACAGCCAAGTGATGGCAAGTGTGGGAGCCAGAGTCGGCTTTGGGCTGGACAACACCAACCGTTGCCACATAAGATCTTTGTAGCGTCAATGTAACTTGTGCCGAAGCCTCTCCTCACCCGAGGAGGACGAAGATGAATAGTGGCAGCACCACTTCCTATGGTGCTGAGAGCAAGACTGTCAAAGCCAGTGGGACCTGCTCAATCCTAAGGATGAGGAAAACCTAGACCTCGACCTCAGCTGCCGTGGGTGCTGATGGGGGATCTCAGAGGGAGCTGAGAAGTGCCGTGGCTCCTCCTGGTCTAGGTCAGTGAATGGAGGATCCAGTTCACTGCACTGAGACGACTCTTCAGTAGTCACCGGCAGGACCGGAGTCCTGAACAAGGAGTTGTCAGCCTCTTTGGACGACAACCAGTCAACCGGGTCGAGAAAAATCTCGGCAGCTTCGTTGGCCAGCATCTCGACTGACTGGCCTGATGGGGATACTGTGAAGCCAGTGGCCAAGGCCGCAGTTTCAATTGTGGTCAAAACCTGAGATTCCTGAGACCAAGAACATTCCAGTTCCTAAGAACGTCAATGGTGAGTCTTCTCCTTCTCTCTTTTGGACTCCTTCTTACAGGAGTGAGAGATGTGCGAACCCAAAGGGCCCTCTTCCTTGGTCGGGAGAGACTGGCACAGCTCCTTGAAAGAGCCCGAATAAGTGGAGCCCAACTTGAGCGGAACAAAGGCCAAAGCCAAAAAGAACTGTGCGGCAGCCCGAGCTGCCTCCTCCTCCTCGAAGGCCATAAGTTGCTCCAACTGCTTGGCGGACTCTGCAGCTGCGGAGACCACCCAATGGGAGTCCTTGGATTTGACCAGTGGATGTCGTTTTTCCGGGTGGCCCAACTTCAGGCAGGGGAGGTGATCCTTAATGACTGAAGCATGAAACGATCAGCAAATATCACAAGCCTGGGGATTGTGCTCATGGCCAAGCAGTAAATGCATGTGGCTTGGGGGTCTGTACGCGATATCTTCTGCACACATGGGCACTGGCGAAATTCAGGTAAGAACTGGTCATCCATCGTGGTTGTGATTTTGTATCGAGCTGAAGATGGAACTCAGAGTTATACCACCTGAGTGGGTGGAAGGAGCCAGCTTGAAGATTTTCCAGCAAGATTTAAAGGGGAAAGGACAATGCCAGATAGTGTGGATAGAACAACATAGCCACGTCCCTAGAAAAATAATTTGGGGGGCAACATTGCCCATGAAACCAGTGTGTACAACACTTACCCATGACATGATGGGAAGCCTTGTCTATATGTGGCACTGTTACAGTCAAGGCCCCTACTTTTCTGCGGCACACTGGGACCAAGTTTTGCGGCAAGATTACCATTTGCCGCAGAACTTCTGTGGCGGTGGGTTGTAATTTCTGCAGAAGTTCTGTGGCACTAACAAACTACCACATCACAGTGTCAGCTTGTCATCCTGACTTCACGTCCATGGCAATGGTTATGGCAATCAGGATGGGGGAAAGCACAGTAACACTAGTTCAAAAAATAGCAGACTTATAGAAATAATTTTATGCCTAAAAAAGCAAAAGAAATATCTATCGCTCAAGGCCCTAGCCTATTGCATAAATGAAATATGCAGAGGGAACCTTACTGTACTGTATGTGATAAATAAGGTATTCCTATACTCATGCTGTCTGTACCACTCATGAAGTCCACACTGTATATTACTTATATATTTATATGTGTTGCCTGCACCACTCATGAGGTCCCCACTGTGTGTCACTTATACAGTATATTTATATGCAATCCATATTTTTTTTAAATGTCCATGAAATTGTATCCTCATTCATACAGGTCCCTTTGGAAATGGAATAAAGAGAATAGAAGAGATATTGCAAAACTCATTTTTCATGCCAACCTGCTTCCCCTGATACACGATGTAACACCATCAGGCCATAACATGCATGTGAACCCATTGTGAGATAAAGCTCTCCAGCCCATCACAATGTGTCACCCATGTGATGGAACACTGCACCATACCTTCCCAGGCTCAGAGCAGTGATGTGTTCCCTCAATCCTTATGCTGCCCAGCCAGCTCCCAGAGCTCACCTCTGAACCCGAGTTGCTGGCACGGGAACACAACATGCTACCCTTTGGTCCAACAGCTGGCCCTGCACACATTTCTCCGTAACTTTTAGGTGATTCTATCAACCAATGACAATACGTAATTAATAACCATGGCAAAAATGCTAACAGCGCAATTATTTATTTAACAGGTCTATTCTTTCAACAGGTCTACACATTATTATATTCCACTTTTCTGGGCATAATTACTTTTCTTAAAAATGACAGGTTAATTCATTTTATCAGTTATTCATTTCAGATGGCATCTCTGTACCTTAAAGGCAAAAATAAGTTTGTACAAAGTAAGGTATGGACTTAACAGGTCTATGCTATTGTCTTAGTTTTGTTTCAGTTGGCCCTAGTGTAATAACGCAAGACTGAAAATTATATTAGGCTGTAGTGCAGGTTGAGCAATTATCACCATGCCTGGTGTGCCGTGCCACCGCCTCTGGCAGTGGGAGCTGTGGTAGATGTGACTATTCATTTCTGTGGCAGAATGCAGCCATTTCATTAGCTAATGTATGATGTTATATAAAAAAAGAAGCCCGAAGTTCATGGGTGAAAATGTTAGTCTGTCTGGCTATGTAGCTTCCGACGGTTTTTCCGTCTACAATTCGAGTGATGGTAATTGCAGCACTTTTTTGTAAATAAAATGGTATAATATTTTTTAGCCATACGAGTGGTCTTGGTTTGTGGGTGCTCAGTGTACTGTGTGATTTCCAAATGTATGATGTTATAGGGCTGATAACATCACATTCTGAGCATAGAGGAGTTTTGGATATAAAAAGAGGGGAAGGGAACAAGGTTCTATGGATAAACAGAAATATTAAAAAAGAATCACCAAGAACAGTGAATCCTGCGGCAGGTTGCAAGTTCTGTGCAAAATTCTGTGGCCGCAGAATTCTAGGGGCCTTGGTCCCAGTGGGCACACAATTTTTGGAACCAGAAGTCTACTCTGCAGGATACTGCACTGATATTTTGTGGGCATACACAAGCCTTACAATTACAATCATTTTATTTGGGGATTGTTAGCCACATTCTCTTGTTTACCACTAGCAGTATTCACGCTTAGCTATGACTGAACGAACACAGCTTTTGGAACCAGTACCCCTCAGTGTGGTCCACTGCATCATCCTGCTGTTTTGCATACTTTGTCAACCCAGTCCACTGTTATTTCATTTTATGTCATTTCTTAATGCTTTTTGATGATCAAACCAGTGCAAACTAGTACACCATTAAGAGAACTTTGGTGAACTTTACACGGTTTGGTCATCAAAGTTTGCATGGTCAAACATTGGGAGGTTTGCACAGCCCTAATCTCAGTTTTATCCCTTACATATAGTATGCCTGGGAGGAAAAGCTGGATCCACGAAAAGGTTTCTGTCCCAGGTTCACAATGAAAATAAAATAGTAGTTTGTACACAAGCATGTTACAGCTATAACACTTCACATCATTGGTACATCTCCTGAGATGGCAGGGTGACAGAATAGATGAACCCCTTGTTTATTTTTTTGTTTCTCTTGAATCATATGCTCCTGTGTATTGTAACTTGCAGCACTGGCATAAATCAGTAAAATGTTCACCATTTATGCAGCCTAACAGAAGGTACAACAAATACAGTCTTAGTTATACTTATGACTAACATACATGTTTACAGCCAGCCCGGTGGAGCTGAGGGTGGAGGCGCTGGATGCCGCACCTCACACCACGCCAGCGACCCGGGTTTGGGAGTGAGCCTGGATCATCTGGAGGACAGCTCTCCTGTCCCGGGTGGAAGGGGGACTTTGATCCCAGGCTCTAGGAACTCCTGGCGGAGGCTAGGGGTACAACGAGCCCAAGATCCGGAACTAACGGGGACTGGCTACAGCAGCAACACTGTAGGCACGCACAGAAGCATGCGTGCCCGCACTGGGATGCATTGCACATCCGAGCCAATAGGGGAGGAACTACTTAAGAAATACCCCTCCTCCCGGTGATAGACAAAGGTGCCTCCTCCTTCGAGCCACGCTCCCAATGTCGGACACTCCTCTCCGTGGGTCCCTCCCCCCCCCCGGCCTGGAGCTCAACACTAGAGATAGAGTGCCCTGGGTGGATAGGGCGGCCCTTCTCCAGAGGGTTCAGACCCAGGGGATGTGCCAGGCTAGGGGGTGTGGAGCAGGTAGGCCCCACGATGGGAGGTAGAGACCAGAGTGCTTGGAGGTCGCTGGAGAGAGTTCACCAGTGGTGGGGGTGAATAAATACAGTTAAAAAAAAAAAGACACATTTATATTATCAGATAAAAGTAACCAAGCATATATGTCACGGACTACCATACTATACAGTGATGAAATCAAGAGTAACCGGATAGCATTGCAACACTTCACAATGTGCAGGCTTACTGTGCTTTGACGGAGATAAAGGATTCGGTTATGTCAGGAGGAAGAGTGTGCAGACCATTTCCTGTCAGATGAAGAACTCTGATCTGAGGCAGGAGACCCAGTGAGAAGATATCATCTGGAGAGAGGTTGTTGTAGGAAAGGTCCAGGACCTAAAGTATTTAGAAAATTGGAAAAAAAAAGTGTATACTGTAAAACCTGATCAGATAAACAGTCTATATCTGTAGACCAGAGACCTAAGGAAAGAGTATCTGTGGAATCAGTTTATGTACCAAAAATGAAAGAGAAAAGACATTCTCAAAGTGAGTTTGTTTTTTTATGTTAAAAGTCATCAGATGAACCTTTTGTGTTCTTTCTGTTGGCAAATGTTTTGCACAGCTTGATTACCATATTTCCTCAAATAGAAGCCGTGGTATGTATTATGGGCTGGTTATTCAAAGATTAACACCCATGCTAACATGGATAGCATGGGTTTGCACAGGTGCTAACCTGGATTTGCACAAGCACTCCCGATGGGGTCATTTGCAGAGGCCCCAAGAGTGCCCTTCAAACCCGGCAGTGCCATGGTGTTAAAATACCACTGTGCCTATGCAAATGAGGGGGTCCCGTCATTCATACCGGCAAAGTGGGATAATGAAAGGTTTGTGGTGGTGGTAAACAACCCATAAGTAGTGCTGTTTGCCATTACAAAACCAGCCCAGGCCCCCCGGAAGGCTGAGCAGCTTGTACTGCAGCCACCCCAATCTCCTGCCTCATTTTGTAATGTTTCCTGGTTGCCCAGTGCCCCCTTCCGATCTCTCATACATTCCATTAATAATACTCCATGGTGTTCCAGTGTGTCCCCTCATCCTCCAATCTCCCATTCCCTCATTTTGTAATGTTTCCCTGGTTGCCCAGTGCCCCCCGATCTCTCATACATTCCTTTAATAATATTCCCTGGTGTTCCAGTGTGTCTCCCATCCTCCAATTGCCCAGTCCCTCATTTTGTAATGTTTCCGTCATGGTCCAGTGTGTCCTCCTACTCCCTGACTGCCCATGTCCTCATGCTGTAATGTTTCCCTAGTGCCCTGGTGGTCCAGTGGTTCCTCTCACCCCTACTCCCCCAGCATACATTATTATTGTAAGCACTGGTGGTTCAGTGGCCCCCTGCAGCAGCACCCACCCGCCTTGCCCACTAACATCCTATCTCCCTGCACCCCCATCCCAGTTTCTGGCACTCCTACCAGTGACATACAGTGACCGGCAAAGCCGTCTTCTTATCTCTGTGGCTGGCTGTCATATGAGCTGTCACCGAGCATGTGTACTGTAGAAACAGCTGTTTTACAGTTTGCATGCTGACAGCTCATATGGTGTCTAGCTAAAGAGGTGAGAAGAGGGCTTTGCCAGTCACAGTACATCATTGGTAGGAGTGCCAGGAACCAGGGTAGAGGGGTACAGGGAGGTGGGATGTCAGTGGGTGTGTCAGGTGGGGAGCTGTTGGGGGGGCACCAGGACTTACTATATAATGTATACTGGTGAAGTAGGGGGAACCACTGGACCACGAGGGAAACATTACAGCATGAGGGAAAGGGCAGTCGGGGTGGTGGGGGACACAATGGATCACAAGGGAATATTATTAATAGAGTGTACAGGAGATTGGGGGGTGAAGAAAACAGGTGGACAACCAGGGATCTCATTTCAAGATTACCAGTGGTGATAAGGAGCTGCTGCACCCCATGCAAATGAGCACCTAATGGGCATGCAAATTGTCCCATAGCACCTTGCATGCTTAATGAGCTCATTTGCATGCTCCGGCTGAATATAACCCACAGGGGTCTTGGCACTACCCCATTTTGGGCACCGCTGTTTCCTTTGGGATATATACTATCTAGGTCCATATTGGGGCAGTGCAGATTCACTTAGCGCTGTGCTGACATGGACCAGTATTCAGTCAGATAGTGCCACTTGCTATCCATCTGAATGTTGCAGTAGCCAGGGAGAATACAGGGGTAGGTGCAGCGCTAATATTTGAGCCGCACTTGCTCTATTTTCTGAATATAGGGCCGTACGTCTCTATTAATGTTTGATTCCTGTCTGTTCTTCTCTATTCAACTAACTCTGAGTCATCCCTGTAAATGGGACTCTTTGGCTCCAGTGGGCCTACCCAGTTACTAAAAAAATAATAATAAATAAATACATACATGATCAATTTGGTCGAGGCATGCCTGTGTTAAGGTTAACTATCAAATGGACCTTCTTAGTAGCAGTGAAAAAAACAGTTTGCTAAAGGCATGCCTGTGTTCAGATTAACTATCAAATGGACTTTCCTAACTGCATCTAAAAATAAACTCATTTTCTAGACATGGCTGAAAATGGACCCTTGTCACCCAGTCCACCCCACTTACACAATAACAATAACAATAACAATAGCAATAAAAATAAAAATAAAATGTTCTTTATTGAAACATCACAGCAAAAACAGGGGCCACGCGGTAGACATCCTCTGTCTTGATTTCAGCAAGACCTTTGACTCTGTGCCCCACAAAAGATTGATCAGGATGTCAGGGTTAGGGAAAAGATGGCCAGATGGGTAGAAAACTGGCTGAGGGACAGAACCCAGAGGGTGGTTGTGGGGGAGTTATCTGGCACCACAGAGATAACCAGTGGAGTCCCACAGGGCTCAGTGCTGGGGCCCATGTTGTTCAATGTCTTCATCAATGACATTGGGGATGGCATTATGGGCAAAATGTACCTTATCATGGATGACACCAAGCTCTGTAGGAGAGTGGACACAACTGAAGGGATACAGGACCTACAGGAAGATCTGGAAAAGTTGAGGAGGTGGTCCAGGATGCAGCTTAGCTTCAATGCCAAGAACTGCAAAGTTATGTATATTGGAGCCAAGAATCCAAGGACAGAGTACTACCTGGGTGGAGTCTGAGTAACTGCATCAGAGGAGGAGGAGGAGGAGGAGGAGGAGAAGAACCTGGGAGTTATAATCACTAGTGATCTGAAGCACTCCACGCAGTGCAAGAAAGCAGCAGCAAAGGTAAACAAGATGCTGGGATACATATCTAGGAGGATCAGTAGTAGGAGAGAGGAGGTTATACTGCCCTTGTACAGGTCACTGATAAGGCCACATCTAGAGTATGGAGTTCAGTACTGGTGCCCACACCTCCAAAAGGACATTAACCTGCTGGAGAAGGTCCAGAGGAGGGCTACAAAGATGACAGTTGGTCAGCAGGGTAAGGCATACGAGGAGAGGTTGTGGGCACTGAACATGTACTCCCTGGAAGATAGGCGAGAGAAAGAGAGGGGACATGATTGGGACCTTCAAGTACTTGAAAGGGATAAATAAGGTTGATATGAAGAGTCTTTTTAAGCTGAGTGGCAACCATAACACGAGGGGGCACAATCTTAAGCTGGAGGCTGGGAGGTTTAGGAGGGAGGTCAGGAAGCCTTCTTCACAGAGAGGGTAGTGGACACTTGGAATGCGCTGCCAGAAGAGGTAATCTCGTTGAAGACAGTGGGCAGCTTTATGAAAGGCTGGGATAGGCATAGGGGGAAGGTAAAGATCATGGGTAAGGAGGATGGGAGGAGTGGGGAGGGAGGGCAGGGACAGTAGCTCAAGCTGTGGACCCTGCAGTACAAGCAGACTTGATAGACCAAATAGCCTTCTTCTGCTGGCTTCTTCATACGTTCGTATGAAAAACAGCTCCACAGCATGAGTGTGCCGGGTGTAACCACAAAACAAAGAAATACAAACAGCGGCACCACTCTACCATAACAACAATGACTTTATTGACAAAAGATAAAAATAAAACACAAACTGTCTGCAGATGGGGTTGCAACAAAAAGGGGCGTTTGTAGCACCCGGTCTGTAGACAGTATGTGTTTTTTTAACTTTTGTCAATAAAGTCATTTTTACAGTAGAGTAGTGCCAGTGTTTGCATTTCTTTCTTTCCTTTCTTTATTTAAACACCCTTAAAACAGTTTGTTTTTCACTGCATAATTAACATGAAAAGGCTGAGTGACTTGCTTGCCAATCACAAATGTAATAGTTTATCACAAAACCTACCATAATCTCCAAGGAAACCACCAAGTCATAAGATTGGGAAGCAGTTTGGCCAGGTGGTTAGAGTTCAGAACTGTGAACCTCGAAATAGGAAAATGACCATAACTCCTGATCATTTAGAGTACCTTCTCCATAGAGCCATAATCTTCGGTCTTAGGACTGGAGGTGTTAGGACCCAGTTGGAAGCACAACACTTGGGGCCTACATGTGCCATGTGCATGTGCATGGTACTAACACATGGTGCCATGCACACTGACAACACAAATAACGCTGCAAACCTCAATTGCCTCAGTATCATTTTTTTTACTGAGGAGGAGAGAAGAAAAAAAAACTACTGAACAATAAACTACTTAAACTTTTAAATGTAAAAACTTTAAAACACCCAAGGAGCACTCATATGGAAGTATGCCCGTGAGTAAGGAGGTCAGTGGGGGGGATGGAACTGAGGGAGGCCAGCAAGGTGCGAGCAGCCTGAGGTGGGACGACATTACCAGAAGACAGGAATGTCCTCACCATGAATATCCAAGGATATAACCCAAAGGGAAGTGAAGAATAAGTATCGACAAATCCAACACATACTCCAGTATTTGTTCACATGCACATGAAAAACAATGTGCTAGCACTAATAAGGAGGAAAACACTAGTACTGAGCCCACATGACTGTTTCTTTTTTTCTGTCTTTTCATCTAGCTTTTTGTTCTCCATGGCCAGAACAGAATGGACTCCCCTCAGCTGCCCCAGTGACCATCTACTAACCCGCACCTCCCCAGGACTTGTCTGTGGACCAGATACCCCCATCAATCCCCCCCCCCGCCATGGTGGGCTCAGGAGGAGAGCTGTACCCCCCCTCCCAAAGCACACAAGTCCAGCTCCCAGTCCCAGAGTCCTGGTGATATGTTGGGCAAGGATAGGCATGCAGGCATCATGCACACCTGTCCTTTCAGCATTTTCCTCTATTTTGTGCTCTCCCCATGCTGTAGCATGCTTGTCAACATGCGCATGTAGAGGCATGCACATGCTGCAGAGTCTGCAGCACTTACCTTCTTTCTGCTGCTTCTCAACCCGCACTACCCCCAGGCCTCTACCTGATGGCAGTCATTCTGGTGGAGCATTCGGTCTTCCCCACCAGCAGAGGACTGCAGTCCTTCAGACTCTCAGTCCTCTCCCCTTGGCCAACCTCCAACAACTCATGCTCATTCTCAAACACGGGTCACCAGGGTGGAGCAAGGTGTGGCGTCTAGTGCCTCAACCCTCAGCACCACTGTGCTGGCACACATGGCTGTTTCTGATGGAAACATTCCTTGCCAAAGACCTGGCTGGACTAAAGCAGCAATACAACTAAAGGAATGCAGGGTCTACTGTGCCCTGGAGCACACTCAGCTGAAACCGTGGAAAGAAAAAAACTGCTATGACCAGCTGGAGGTTGACAAATCGAGCCACTAGAGAGCTACTGCAGGGTTCAAAATGCTGATTAACACAAGATACTCTTCATGAATGTTGTACAGTCATAGTGGAATTAAGCAGGTTCAAAGTGAACTGTACAGTATCCATAAGCATGAGAAGTATATATGCTCCAAATTCGGAGGTGATAGACCTTTAAGGGTAAAACAACTTGCAGTGGACGCTTGACTCCATGGAGAGTAATTCCTTGCCATTTGCACAAGAAGAAAGGAATGGAGCAGAGAAGCATACCTCTATCCCAAGGTTACTGACTGTCACCCTCATAAGGTGATACAGCACAGAGATGTTAGACAGAGATTCCAAAGATCAACTTTCAGGAGTCCTTCTGTACAGAATTACAAAAAAGGCTGGAGGTTTCTCGGCTTCGGCATTGTGCAGTTTTGTTTTCAATGTATTATGAAAATTTCAATAAACATCTTTATTGCAAAAAAAAGGCTAGCGGTTACCCCCAGGCTCAGCACTCTGCCATGTTGCCTTCTTAATACCACCAAAGGCTGTCTCAAAAAGATGAAAAATTCTTTAAAAGAAGTGAATTATCAGTGACATGATCTACATTCCTAAAGTGGGTAATATTCTATAGGTGGCATTGGAAATATTAACAGTAGCACTGTTGACTGACAGAGTTGGTGACCCACGAAAAATATGAGACACTTGCATCTACAACAGTAGTTCAGATAAGTGCCTAGATAGCTGTCCACTAAAGGATAGAATTATTTTTGCAGGGCTCAAAGAAGGTACCAATGACCTCTGACCCGGCTAAAGACACTGAGGCCAAATACTAACTAGGCGGAAAGAACAGGTTACTCACCTGTAACAGTAGTTCTAGGAGTGGCATATGTTGTTCATTCACACTGTTTGGCATTGTCCCTTTCCCCGTTAAATCTGCCAGAAGTCTTCAAGCTGGCTGCTCCCATCCACCTGGGTGGTATTTACCTCAGCTCCGCCCCATGACAACAGAACTTAGCCCGCTGGAAGCAAGGTTGTGTGCGTCCGCAGCCGGGGAGGTCGGGGGGGCCAAGTGGATGAACATATACCACTCCTAGAAATACTATTACAGGTGAGTAACCTGTTCTTCTAGGAGTGTGGAGATGTTGTTTATCCACACTGTTTGGCAGAATCCAAGCAGTTCTCCGGGAGGAGGGAGGCAAGGCGCACACCCCCTACTTAGGAAACAGAGATTGGAGAACTGAAGCCCCAAAACCAGCATCCCGGCGTGACTTAAGGTTGATGTGGTAGTGGGTGATAAAGGTGTTTGCTTACTTCCAGGTAGCAGCCCAGCAGATCTCCTGGATAGGGATGTCCTTGGAAGCAGCCACCGATGCAGCAGTATGGCGGGTTGAATGAGCTCTTATCCCTCTGGGTGGCTCCTTGCCCGCCAACTCATAGTACAGGCCTATGCATGATGTAATCCACCTTGCTATGGTCCATTTGGCTGCAGGTCTGCCAGAAGCGGCTTCAGCGTAGGTGACAAACTGCTGGCAAACCTCCCCGCGAATTTCCGCCGTCCTCTCCTTATAATAGGAGAGAGCTCGTCTCAGGTCCAAAGTATGGAGCCTGTACTCAGCATCCGAAGTGTAATTAGGGTAGTATACCGGCAGAGTCAACACCTGGTTAGGTGAAACTCTGACACCACCTTCGGAAGGAATTTCAGGTGGGGGCGCAGGACAACTTTGGCCCTGTGAAAGACCAGAGAAGGGGAGTCCACCAAAAGTGCCTGGAGCTCTCCTGTCCTTCTGGCTGACATGATAGCCACCAGGAAGGCTGTCTTCCACGACAAGTGTGAGAGCTCACACTTGCGCATGGGCTCAAATGGCTTGCCCATGAGCTTTTCCAAAACCAGCAGCAGATCCCACGGAGGTGGAGGTTCACGCACCAGAGGGGATATGTGATCCAGGCCTTTGAGGAAGCGCCCAACCACTGTCTCCTGTGCCAATGTCGGCTGACCGGCCCGTGCTCAGTAAGCAGAAATGGCTGCCAGGTGCACCCTAAGGGTCGATGACCGTAGACCTCCTTTGGAGAGAGACCAAAGGTAGTCAAGAATGTTGGCCACAGAACAGGATAAGGGGTCCAGACCCATACCCTGACACCAAATGGAAATTCTTTTCCATTTGAAGGCATAACATTTCCTGGTTGATTCCTTTCGGGATGCCTCCACCACAGTGTAGATATCTTCGGAAAGACCCAAAGCCTGGAACTCTAGCCGCTCAGGTACCAGGCTGTGAGGTGCAGGGATTGAAGGTCCGGATGGAAGATCTTCCCCTGGTTTATAAATATCAGGTCCGGGCATGTGCAAAGCCGCTCCGGAAGCCTGCAGCTGAGGCTGAGGAGATCTGGATACCAGAACTGGCATGGCCAGTCTGGGGCTACCAGGATCACCTTCACCTTGTCCATCCTCACCTTGAGTAACACCTTATGGATCAAGGGAAATGGAGGGAAGGCATAAAGGAGGCCTGGGGTCCATGGCCTCGAGAAGGCATCCCCCTGCAGCGAGCACTGCTGAGGAGGGCAGGCATGATACAGCCTCAGCTTGGTGTTTTCCTTGGAGGCAAACAGGTCCACCATCGGTCTTCCCCAATGGGAGAACAGGCTGTAAGCTACCTCTGGGTGGACAGATCACTCATGGGATGTCTGGCCTATGCAGCTGAGAGCATCTGCCAGCTGGTTCGAGGCTCCTGCCACATGGATGGCTAGGCGATCTGCCTCCAACCAGCTCATGAGGGTCCAGATGTGGAGCGCCTCCTTGCACAGCAGACGGGAGTGCGTACTGCCCTGTTTGTTGAGATAGTATATGGTCGTAGCATTGTCTGTCTGGACTTGAACCACTTGACCCTGGAGCTGAGGAGCGAAAGCTGACATTGCAAGTCTGACTGCTCTGAGCTCCAACAGGTTGATGTGGCATCGGGACTCCTCGGGGGTCCAGAACCTGTGGGCTCTGTTGTCCCCCATGTGGGCTCCCCAGCCCATGAGAGAGGCATCGGTTGTGAGGACAACTGTCGGCTCGGGGTGGACAAATGAGATCCCTTCCTGCAACTGGTCTGGGGCGGTCCACCACTGGAGAACATCCCACATCTTCTGGGTTACAGTGATCAGCTGGTCGAAGTGACCATGGCGTTGAGTCCACTGGGCGGCCAGTTCCCATTGAAGGGGGTGCATGTGCAACCTGGCCCAATGGACCATGGAGGTGCACGCCACCATGTAACCCAGAAGGTGCATAAAATCTCGGGCAGGGCGCAAGCGCCCAACCAGAAATGATTAGGCAAAGGAGGAAAGAACCTCCGCCCTGTCCACTGGGAGCCAGGCTCTGGCTTGACAAGAGTCAAGCTCTGCTCCAATGAAGCCCATCAGCTGAGAAGGGATGAGTTATGACTTGGCCTCATTGATCAGGAGGCCGAGTTGGGAGTAGGTTTGGAGGGCCAGATCCCTGGACTTCTCCACCTCCTGATGGGTGGAACCTGCCAAGAGCCAATCGTCGAGATAAGGGTAGATTCTGACTCCTTAACGCCGAAGGTGGGCCACCACCACTGCAGTGCATTTGGTGAGGACCCATGGGGCCGATGACAGGCCGAACAGCATGGCTCGGAACTCGTACTGGGTCCCTTCGACCCTAAAGCGGAGAAACCTCTGATGGGACGGACGGATTGGGATGTGAAAGAATGTGTCCTGTAGATCCAGCGAACAGAACCACATGTTTCACTCCAGGAATGGTATGATCTGGTTGAGAGTGACCATCTAAAAGGTGCGAGACCTGAGAAACTGATTCAGGTCATGGAGATCTAGAATGGGGTGCCAACCCCCCTTCCGCTTGGGCACCAGGAAGTACCTGGAGACAAAGCCTGGGTCTGTTGGAGGATTTGGCACTGGAGCTACTGCCTCCTTGCGGAGGAGATGAGCTATGTCGTCTCAAAGAGCTGACTGGGCATACGCGGAAATCTGTTCCTCCCGAGGGGCGCGGGCTCGGCTGGGAGGGTACTGCTGAAATTTCAGAGGCAGTCCCTGACTGACCACTTCGAGAACCCACTTGTCCAAAGTGATAGCAGACCAAGTGGAAAGGAAGTGGAGGAGCCGATCCCCCATGGGAGGACCCAGAGCTGGAGTGACGGGTATAGGGGTGGCAACCCCCAACCCGTCACTGAGCAGGCTTAGAGAAGGAGGAGGAGGCAACAGGACCTGAGCCTCAGCCTTCTTTGTGGGCCTGTTGGGGTCTAGGCTTGGGCCGAGGGTGCCTAGCTTGAGCCTGTTGCTGATGTTGATGCTGCTGACCTCCTTGGTAGGAGGGCTGCCGAACTGCAGGGGAAGAATGTCGAAAGGGCTTCTTCTTCTGCTGGTTCTTGCCCGAAGAACCCTTGGCAGAAGTGGCGTCCAAGGTGGCACTGGACTGCTCTATGTGCTGTAGGTGACCAGCCACTCCTGGACCGAACAGGTCAGTCCCCTGGAAAGGCACATCAGCCAACTTGTGCTGAGTATCCGCCGGGACGGAGGAAAGCCTCAGCCAAGCCTTGCGGCGAGAGGCCACTGCGATGGCCATTGAGCATTCACAAGAATCCCCTATGTCCAGGGACGTCAGGAGCTGCTGTTTGGCAACAGCACGGCCCTGGTCATGGACCTGTTTGACCATGGTCTGCATGTCCACGGGGAGATGAGGGAGAACTTCATCTAATGACCCAAGAAGGGCATGAGAGAAGTGTGCCATAATGACTGCCGAGCTGGCCTGACGAAGGCCCAAGGAAGAGGCCGCATAGACCTTTCAGGCAGTGTGGTCCATATTTTTGGACTCTTTGTCCGGAGGTCAGTCAGTGTCAGCCGAACTACCAGTACGTCTGAATACAGAGGCAGTCACCAGGCTCTCGGCCGAAGGGTGCTCCGTGAACCCCGCAAGGGACCCCATGAACACCGCATACTTGCGGGCCATGCGGGCAGATGGTGCTGGGCATGAGGCAGGGCGCTGCCAAAGTTCAAGTGTCAGCCCAACAATGGCTTCAGCCACTGGAAAGGCCTCCGTCAGGGTATCCCCTCTCTTCAAAATATCAGTGAGAGGGTCCTCCGCCTTTTTTTGGATAGGTTCCAGGGGCATTCCAGTGGAGTCGGAAATGAGACAGAGAATCCCTTGGAAGGAGGAAGGGCCTTCCTTGATCCCCATGCCAACGGATGACTCTTCATCTCCCGGATGCGAGTCTGAGGAGTCGTGATACAGCGGTCTACTGCCTAAATCACCCTCGATCATCCGAGGGAGGTCCGGGGTGACCATAACCAACAGACATCAGGGAAGGCCGTGCCTAGTCAGTCCTCTTTCGAGGGAGCCCTTCCCTTAGGCTGCTTAGGTGGCGGTTCCACCGGAATAGGTGGACCAGCCCCATGGGTGGAGAAACCAGGGATTTTGGTTCTGGAGGGGTCGGCTTCGGCCTGGGAGGCGAAGGCCAAGTAATGGCCGGGGTGGGCAGCGGAGCCGGCTTCTGCTCGGTCAGGATCAGCTGTTGCCACATAAGATCCTCATATTGCCGATGGAGTTTCCGACAGAGCCTCTCCTCGTTCAAAGAGGATGAGGACCTGTGGAGTCGCCTCTTCTTCGAGCGCTTATGGCTCTTCCTCGGCCGTTTGGCTGAGGCGGTCCTGGACCGTGACCGAGATCAGGGAGGCCGACTCGGTCGATCGGGAGACACTAGTGGGATCGGTGAAACCCTCAGGTCCAGAATCGGGTCCTTGATGGGGACACCAGCGGGCTGTCTCCTCATCTGGAAAAACTAGGACCGGAGTCTGTTCTAATGAGTCGTCGGCACCGGCCGGTGACAAAGGGTCGATCAGGTCGAGAATAATTTCAACCTCGTCAGCAACTTCCTTGGTCCCCTGGCCAGACAGAAGATCCGTGAAGCTGGTGGTTAAGGATGCGATCTCGACCCAGGTCGAGACCGTGTATTCCAGGGACTCAGACCTTTCTCGGTCCCAAGAACGTCTTCGCCGGGATGAAGACAACGGGTCCTTATCCCACTTCCGAGAGTGGGAGGAGTGTGAGCCCAAGGGCGCCTCTCCCTGGGTGGGGAGAGACTGGCACATCTCCTTAAAGGATCCCGTAAAGGTGGAGCCCAGGTTCAGCGGGATGAAGAAGCTTCGACTGGCTGATGCGTGAGCGGCTTCTTCCTCGAATGCCTTCATCTGTTCCAGCTGATCAGTGGAGCCCGCGGCCATGGAAACTGCCCACCTAGCCTCCTTCGACTTCACACGAGGGTTCCTTTTTTCTGGTCTCCCTAGCTTCAGGAGTGCCTTGCGGTCGTCCAGGGTGTTGGGATGGAAGGCCAAGCAAAAGCTACACGACGAGGTGTCATTGACTATTACCCAGGGCAGTAGACGCACGTGAGGTGGGGTTCGGTCGCGACATCTTCTGGCTGTAGGGACACCATAAATCCTGGAAAGATTTCCTCCATAATCAATGCTGCAAAAGCGCATCGCTAACTTGAATGAGTTTGAGCTTCAGTAAAACCGATAGTTTGAAAGCCAGGGCCTCACGAAATGCGAGAGCACGAGAGGCAACCTGTATCTTCCAGCGGAAAGGAAGATCTGGCGCCTGGGGGCGGAGTCGAGGTATATACCACCGGTGGGTGGGAGGGGCCAGCTTGAAGACTTCTGGCAGATTTAAAGGGGAAAGGGACAATGCCAAACAGTGTGGATGAACAACATATCCACGCTCCTAGAACTATAGAATACAGTTGTATAGAAACAACTCACTGCAAAGACCAAGGATGAATGACAAAGTGTATGGGTGACTGGGAAGCCACAGAAATGTGCATGTGTATACACAAACCAGTGCCTTTCAAATAAATTGTAGCCAGTTTCAGTTACAGCAAGCAGGGCATAATGTGTTCCCAAGAGAATCTCACCCCTGACATAAAGAAAACAAAACATCCGGAAGGGAAGACACTTACTAGTCACATACTCAAAAGGCAGTTTAGCACCAAGACATAGCAGTGCCAGGGCAGACACCCGCTACCAAGGCCAGACATCTACTGTACATTTAAGGAAGTGAAAGACTACTGACTGCATAGCTGGCTACAATAGCTAGCGGACTGGGGTCTGGCTGGATCCATGTACATACCACTGGCAACAAGTAGCGGTGTCAAGTGAAAACCCACGTGAAAATATGGGGAAAATAGCACACATTTAATAAAAAATTGCATGGAATAAATGCACCTGAAATTAACACTAGCTTGTGTGACCAAAAACACAAGGTGCCCAAAAAGGATGCACATATGTGTGACACCAAGGTCTGGATTTTCAAAGCTGGATTTTTGCCCAGAGCCCCAGATGTGTCAAACACTGTGCTTGTGACAAAAAAAAAAACAACTGGATTTTCCAGCCCATGCGTCATATTGACACCTGCTAGACCAACTTTCTTTAGTCTAGCATGCATCAATGCTGGGGCCTCTTACAAGAGGCTTGCAGCAAATCTTTGTCACAAGCTGCCGTAAAGGAGATCCAAATGTCGCAACTGCATCTGAGGTTATAAAATCGAGAGCAGTTGCTAGATTACACCTTGGCACAGCTGCAGTGATGGAAGGGTTTGATGCAAGGCTTGGTGCAACCCTCTGTCAACCACTGAAAATCTGACCCTGCGAGTGTAAGAAAATATGAATTGTGCGTACATACACAGGCTTGCATGGAAACAACACAAGACACATAAAAAAGGCAGTTCTAGGGATGTGAATATGGTGCACTCATCCAGACTTCTGGCACTGCCAGAAGTATGAATGTGTATTATATACCACTCCTAGAATTTTGGTTACAGGTGAATAATCTTCATATATTGCATGATGCAAGCTGCATTCACATCACACAGATTTTTGTGAAATGTAACACAAGATGTGTGAAAAGAAATATGCAGATTTGCATAAAAATGGTACGAGATGAGCCGGCCCGGTGGAGCTGAGGGTTGAGGCATTGGACACCACACCTCGCACCATGCCGGTGACCTGGGTTCGGTGACGGACTCAGGTCATCAGGGGTTGGTCAGGGGGAGAGAGGGATTGAGTGCCCGATGGCAGTTCTCCCTCTCGGGGGAGGGTTGCAAGCTAGCCCCTCCACATTACTGCCACCTCCTGGGTGAGCCTAAGTATTGGCAGTGCAGTCCGGGAAGCAACTGAATAGGAGGGGCAGATGTCGGCCGAGGGTCCTGAGCAGAGGTACGTCTCAGCGTGCCTCCATCTCAGTGGCCCTCCTCGAGTGCCGATGTCGGCAGGGGAGGGCACAGAACAGGGAAAATCCCTGCCCAGGATCTAGGCGACGAACCCCAGCACTGAGGTCTAAGGCAAGAACTGGGTGCAGACTCCAGCGTGCATGCTCCTCACCGATGACCAAGGGGAAGTTTGGGGGTACCTCCGCCGCCCTGCCCAAAGGGGAATCTGAGGCCCTGAAGGTAAGAAAGGGGAAGCATTGCACTCTAGGAGCAGACACTTCAGTACTGCTGACTGGGCCTGGTGAAGGGAGTTCTGAGAGAGTGATCTGGGGCAGCAGTAAGAGAATAAAGAATAAGTAAAAAAAAAAATGGTACAAGATAACTGAAAAAATGCCAAATGTGTGAAGACACAGACTTGCATAAAATATAATGCAGGATGTGTGAAAATGACGCAAGTTGTAAGAAAAAGTACCAGTTGCATGAAAAGTGTTAATCACGTGAAAATATGCAAGCTTATGTGAAATACCACAAAGATGTGTGTAAAATATGCAAGATGAGTGGAAACTTGCTAATTTCCTGAAAATGTTAATTACGAGAGACTATGCATGCATGCGAAAAAAAATCACTCAAGTTGCATGAAAGAGCAAGATGAGTGAAACAACACCAGTTGAGTGAAAAATGACACAAGATGAAAGAAAAAACATCAAGTGCATGTATTGAATACTAAGGACTTGTGTAAAAATGGTGCCAGTGCCCAGCAATGAGAGAGCACTATGCTCTGCACCAGCAGCACCAGACCTGGCACCAATGCCAGCACCAAAGGTTGCATCACCAGCACCAAGGTCAGCACCATGCCAGTACTCACACTGACATCAGGCCCAGCACTGATGACATTATCATGGCCTGGCACCAAGCAACTGCTTCACCCCATCCCTTCAATTGTACTCCACCTGCTGAAGTGTATAGGCATTGTCGGGCCTTGGGATAGGTCGGAGGTGGGAAGGGTCTCACCGGGGGAAACAGACTGGGGTGGGTGGATTGGGGTTGTAGGTACCAGGAGGTGCCCTGGGACAAAATGGGTCCAGGAAAGGGGTCCTCCCTGCTTGGTTCCCATACCCAAGGGCTCCACAACGTGTGGGCAAATGACGCGCTCTCCCATGGCCACTCATCCGACTCGGGGGGTGTTGTGCAATGCCAGGTCGATTAAGAACAAGACAGCGGTTATTGCTGATATTGTTGGAACATCCAACCTGGCATGCATCACCGAGACCTGGCTGGACGAGAATGCTGGTCCTGTGTTGGAGGTGGCAGTACCTTCCCGGTACTCGGTGATACACCACCGAAGATGAGCTCACAGGGGCAGGGGTGTAGCCATCTGTTTCAAGATGGACCTGAACCTTATGGATGTGCCTGTGGGGATCACCAGATCCTTCGAGTGCATCATGGGTGCAGGTGTGGGTTGCAAAATTCTTCTTGTCTACCATCCACCCGGGGATGGGAAAGAATTCTTGCAGGAAGTCATGGACTTCATTGTCGATATGGTGTTGGAGTCCTCCAGGTGGTTGGTCTTGGGGGACTTCAATGCCTGGGTCAACGATGAACTCTCACAATTTGGTCAAGACTTCCTCCAACTTATGATCTCTTTGGGCTTCACACAGGTTGTTACTGCTGTCACCCATAATTGTGGTCACTCTCTGGACCTGGTGTTCCTCCTGGGGATGGAGATCTCCGATTTGGTGGTGGAACCAGTTGGTTGGTCTGACCATCACACTATAGGGTTTAGTTTCGCGGCTCCTCAAAATAGACCTGCCCCTGTGGAGATGGTCCGATACTGTCCATTAAGGGGTGTGTCCCCTGCTGGTCTAATGGCGGTACTGGACCTATTGATTAGGCCAATGGGATGCATAGAGCCAGGTGACCTGCTGCTGCACTATAACAGTGTGGTATTGGGGGCCCTTGACTCCATTGCTCCTGTCCGAGTTCATCCACTCACTTTTTGTCCTTGGTCCCCTTGGTTTGATGGGACCTTGAAGGAGTTGAGGTGAGTAGGGCAAAGGCTGGAGCACTGCTGGTGGAAATCTTGCCTGGAGATTGATAAACTTAGATTAATGGTCCACTATAGGGACTATCAATCGTCCGTCTCCCATAAGAATAAGAATAATAATAATAAAACTTCATTTATATCGTGCTTTTCTAAAATCAAGGCTCCTTACAATATCCAACAACATTATAAATAAAAACCAATACATAATAATCTGAGCTCCTAAAATCACAGTATTAATTAAAAGAGACCTTCGACCATAGATAGGTCTTTAGGGCCTTTTTAAATTCCTCCACGGACGCACACTGACGAAGCGGGCGAGGTAGAGAATTCCAAAGAGTTGGAGCAGCATACATAAAGGCATGAGAACCTGATGATTTTAAAGAAACCCTCGGAATCTCTAGCAACCCCTCGTCTGCCGAGCGGAGAGATCGCATAGGGCAGTCGGGAACCAAAAGCTCTTTCAAGTAGTCTGGACCCTGTCCGTGTAGAGCTTCGTAAGTCAAAAGACCAACTTTAAAGGTAATCCGCCACTGAATTGGCAGCCAATGCAGATCATGCAGCACCGGCGAAACATGACAGGCATGAGACGTACTTTTTAATAACCGGGCCGCAATGTTCAGCACCAGCTGCAAGCAGTGGATATCAACCCCAGGAAGCCCTAGATAAAGGGAGTTGCAATAATCCAGGCATGCGGACACAAAGGCGTGGACCAATGCTGGTAAATCTGCGGGCGAAACAAGGTGCTTAATCCTGGTGATGTTCCTAAGATGGTAAAAGGAGAGTTTGACAACTGCCAACACCTGAGAACGAAGTGTCAGCTCATCGTCAAAAATCACCCCCAGGTTCCGCACCCGTTCAGAGGTAGGGAGCTGGACACCTCCCAGAAATAAACCTGAGAGAGGACCAACTCCCACCCCTCTACCCTATGACCTGGGTCCACAACCATTACCTCCGTCTTCTCCGAGTTCAACTTTAGCCAGCTTGAACTCATCCAGTACTGGATTTCAGTGAGGCAGTTATTAAAGACCGAGAGGCTCTATCCTGGTCGGGTGCAAAGATAGGCAGAGTTGGGTATCATCTGCATAGCAGTGAAACCTCAGCCCATACCTTCTTACAATGTCTCCAAGGCAGCACAACACTGCGAACAACATGGGGACAACACCAACCTGGGGAACCCCACATGACAGAGACTGCAGGAAGATTTATCCTCGACACCACTCTCTGAGTTCTGTCAGTGAGGAAAGATCTAAACCATCTGAGGACTGTACCAGACAGGCCACAGATAAACTCCAGGTGCGCGAAGCACCCATGGTCCACAGTGTCAAATGCTGATGAGAGATCAAGAAGAACAAGAATGGACTGCTTCTTCTGATCTCTAGCCATCAGGAGATCATTGAGCACCCGAACCAGCGCTGTCTCGGTACTATGCCTCTTTCGAAAACCAGACTGGAGCAGTTCATAGATGTCATGGATGGTTAAATGGTTTTCCAATTGAGCAACCACTACTTTCTCAATAATCTTCCCAGCAAAGGGAAGATTAGAGATCGGTCTGTAGTTAGCAAAGCAGCCAGGGTCCAAGGAAGCTTTCTTCAGGAAGGGTGTCACCACCGCCTCCTTCTGAGAGCTAGGAAACTCACCCATATCCAAGGAGCACCAGACTATCAGTGCTAGGACAGGGCCAATGGTATCAAGACAACCCTTTATCAGGGAAGTTGGGCACGGATCCAAACTACAGCAAGTCTTGCGCATACTATGGACAATCCTCATGACATCAATGAACTCAGGCCGGTCAAAGGAACTCCAGGAGCAACCGGAGAATAGGTCCAAACGCCGATCAATAGCTTCTCCCATAGAGAAAGCAGGCTGGAGCTCAGCCCTGATGTCGACCACCTTATCTGCAAAGAAGTAAGCAAGCTCATCACACTCTATTTGTGAAAAAGCTTTCCAAACCTGAAGACAGGCTGGGTTGCACAGTCTGTCCACAGTTCGAAAAAGCTGAGCTGGTCGGTTCTGAGCAGCTGCAATCTCCCCGGACAGGAACTCTGCCCTCCTACGAGAGATTATAGAATGATAGAGTTGACAATATTCTATCAGTCTAAGGTGGTCAGC
Organism: Neoceratodus forsteri; assembly: GCA_016271365.2. Taxonomy (NCBI): domain Eukaryota; kingdom Metazoa; phylum Chordata; order Ceratodontiformes; family Ceratodontidae; genus Neoceratodus; species Neoceratodus forsteri. The sequence goes on along the minus strand of CM057458.1, from coordinate 1,137,508,879 downwards.
ATCAAGGGCTGTTCTCCGCCAGCGACGTTCTAACCTTCGTCCTTGTCACCACATCTCCCCCAAAGTCCCATCAAACCATGGAGACCGAGGTCGATGGGAGAGAAGATGAACCCAGACAGGAGCAATTTGATCGAGAGCTCAGGAGATGGCCCTATTATAGGTCAACACCAAGGCATCGGGATCATTGCTCATTCCAGAGAACTCCGATAGGTCGAGTACCGCTACCAGGCCCATAGAGCTAACATCTCGCAAAGAGCGGTACCTAACCATCTCCACAGGGGTAGGCCTACAAGGGGGGGTATAAAAACTGAACCCCACAGTGTAACGATCAGACCAACTGGCAGGTTCCACCCCCACATCACAGGCCTCAATCTCCAGGAGGAAAATCAAGTCCAAGGAGTGACCACTCTTATGAGTGGCAGAAGTAACCACTTGTGTAAGGCCCAAAGATGTCATTAATTGGAGGAAGTGTCCAAACTGCAAGAGTTCGTCTTCGACCCAAGCATTGAAGTCACCCAGGACCATCAGCCTGGGTGACTCAAATGCCATGTCAATGACGAAATCAGCTACTTCCTGTAGAAAATATTTCTCATCACCTGGTGGATGATAAATGAAAGCAATTCTGCAACCCACACCTGCCACTACAGTACACTCAAAGGACTCAGTCCCCTCAAATGGTACACTTATGAGGCCCAGTTTGGTCTTGAAACAGACCGTAACCCCCCCACCGCGGTCCAATCTCAGGCGGTGTAACACCAAATACCCAGCTGGAACTGCTGCCTCCAAAACTGGCCCAGCATTTTCATCCAGCCAGGTCTCAGTAATGCAAGCCAGATCCACAGACTCCACAAGATCTGCAATAACTGCAGTCTTATTTCTTATGGATCTGGCATTGCACAACACCGCCCGAGTTAGACGGGTCTCAGGAGCGGTACAGACCACTTGCCCAGTACCATCAACAGTAGTGGTGCCCTTGATTATGGAAACCAGGCAAGAATGACCTCGCTCCGGAATCCATTTTGCCCCAGAGCGTCTTCTGGTTTCCACTACCCCAATACAATGTACCCGCTCATTCATCCTCCATTGTTCGCTATCCCCAAAACCCCTCCTCCCCCTTCCCCTCCGTGCAATCCCCAGTGCTCTACAGCGCTGGTAAGTTGACAACTGTAATGGCAAGGGGGAGAAAGGGTGGAGGGCACGAAGAGTGGAGGATGAATAGCGTACGACCGTGGTGGCAGGCCCTTTACACATATTAAAAACCCCACACCCACACAACTAAACCCTAGAAAGAAAATACAAACAATCCAAATTAAACTAAATAAAATATTAAATCAACAAGCAAAAATTAAAATATCCAAATAAATAAACAAAATATCCAGAAAGTGCTGAAGAAGGCAGAGTTCCTGACCAGGGAGATTGGCGCTGCAAGGAATCGACCAGCCCAACTCTTCCGAACTGTCGACAGGTTGTGCAATCCAACCTGCCTTCAGAATCAGAGAGCTTTTTCACAGCTTAAGGTGTGAGGAGTTCACTCAATTCTTTGAAGATAAAGTTGCCACCATCCGGTTGGACATCTGTTCTGTACGCTCCATGAGCGGTGCGGTGGACAGTGGGAGGTCCCTAGCACTCTGTTTGTCTGGTCCGACTTTGACCAGCTGGCGATCACTGATATTGTGAAGATCGTCCAGGGTATGCGACCGACTTGCTGTAGTTTGGATCCTGGTCCAACCTGCCTCCTGGTGGAGTGTGTGGATGTCATTAGACCAGTCCTTGCTGAGATAGTCTGGAGTTCGCTGGAGAAGGGGGTGATCCCTGACCCCTTGAAAGAGGCGGTCATGATCCCCCTTTTAAAGAAACCCTCCCTCAACCCAGACTGTCTCGCAAACTACAGATCTGTCTCTAATCTGCCCTTTGTGGGTAAGGTTATTGAGAAGGTAGTCGTGTTGCAGCTCGAGGACCATCTTACCACCCACGAGGTCTATGATCCTCTCCAGTCTGGATTTAGTAAGAGGCACAGTACCGAGACAGTGCTTGTTCGGGTACTTCATGATCTCCTGATGGCGAGAGATCGAAAGAGCCATTCGATCTTGGTTCTCCTTGATGTCTCCACAGCGTTTAACACCGTTGACCATGGGGTATTACTGGAGTGCCTGTGGTTGATCTGTGGACTGTCTGGTACAGTCCTCAGATGGTTCCATTATTTTCTCATGGGCAGGACTCAGAGAGTGGTGTCGTTTTTATTTTTCCTCGACCCCTCTCCCACTGATCTGTGGGATGCCGCAGGGCTCCGTGTTGTCTCCCATGTTGTTCGCGATGTATATGCTGCCATTGGGAGACATTATAAGGTGATATGGCTGAGTTTTCACTGCTATGCAGATGATACTCAGCTATACCTGTCCTTTGTGCCCAACCAGGATGATGCTGTCACAGTCTTTAACAACTGCCTCGCCGAAATTCAGGACTGGAGAAGTGCCAGCTGGTTAAGGTTGAACCCAGATAAGACTGAGATGTTGGTTGTGGACCATGGTCATCGCATAGAGGGATCCTTGGCTGCTCAGCTCTCTGGGCTTGTTCTGGGGGGCAGGCAGCTGAGGTCCTTCGAACGGGTGTGGAATCTGGGCATTATCTTTGATGGCGAGCTGATGCTTAAATTACAGGAGTCAGCCATTGTCAAGGCCTCACTTTACCATCTGAGGAATATCGCCCGGATAAAACACCTTGTTCTTCCTGATGACCTCCCTATTCTGGTCCATGCCTTTGTGACCTTCTGCCTTGACTACTGCAATGCTCTCTACCTAGGGCTCCTGGGAGTGGACATCTACCACCTACAGCTGGTATAGAATGTGGCAGCCAGGCTGTTGATGGGCTTATCTCAATCTTGCCATGTCACGCCTGTGCTCTGTGAGCTGCACTGGGTGCCAGTGTGATGGAGGATCACCTTCAAGGTTGGTTTGCTGACCTATAAGGCCCTACATTGACAGGGACTGCATCACTTGCAAGACCTCCTGCACCCCTACTGCCCCCTCTGTCCATTCCGTTCTACTGACAAGGGATTGCTAGAGGTTCCCAGGGTCTGTTTGAAGACCTCAGGGGTGAGATCTTTTGCATATATGGTCCTGACCCTGTGGAACTCTCTACCTCATCAGATTAGAAAGAGCCTGTCCATCGAAACTTTCAAGACTGCCCAAAAAACTTATTTATTCGAGTCAGCCTTCTCAGATGTGTTTTAATTCGGAACTTTGCTGATTTTAACTGATTACTGCTTCATCTTAATTTTAGTATGTTTTATGCTTATGTACAAGTGCTTGGATATTGAGAAAAGCGTTTTTGAGAAATAAAAATGACTTTGACGTTGCTCAGTACTGATGGCAGCACAAGGGCCTAGCATTGCCATGAACAAGCAGTGGCATTAGTACCAAAACCAGCAAAAACATCATCATCCACATCACAGCATGAGCATGGAGAAGGATGGATGGTACCGAGATTGGTACCAAAGTTAAACTGATGTCTTGTCAAAGTGTGGACATGGATACAGATGAAGGACATATGTACTCAAACAGGCCTGAAAGACCTAACTGAGCCCTCCGTAATAATAGTGGATGGTCCTGAAAGGTAGTAAGTAACAGTATTTGTCTAATGCCCAATCCCAGAGGCTCTGGGCACTTTAAAATCATCCCAAAACAGCAGCACGGAAATACATTATAATAAATAAGACAGTAAAACACTATTAAGACAAATATAGCAATAATAAATAGTGTAACAGTCACAGTGTTGTTAAACTCATTGATAAGAAAAGGCAAGGGTAAAAAGATGATTTTCAGCCCCTTTTGAAAGGCCTCAACAGAAGTGCCTCCCTATGCCTACAAGGCAACTGATTCCACAGTGTGCGTGTGGCCACCGCAAGTGCTCAGTCTCCATGTAATTTCAATTAGGACCTATGGACTTTCAGGAGGCTCAGTTCAGAGCCCAAGGGGCATTGGTCAGGAGCATAAGGATAGATGGACTCTTTCTGATAACCAGGGCCCAAATCATGTATGGCTTTGTATGTTAACAAACCTATCTTAAAGGAGACACACCACCTCACAGCCACTGCAACGTCCGCAAAACTGGAGAGTACCATCTGAAACCCAACTATATCACACTCCCACACACTGTCTGGCAGGCAGGGCAACGTCAGGTGTTGACGTAGGCCTGACATACTTGCAAGCTAAGTTTTGAGATGAAAGACGGTAAATGTTGCCACGATGTCATTAACATCTCTGTCAGTGAGGAACTGATAAAAAAATGGCAACTATCCCTGGGTATACTGTTTTTAGGAAAGATCGACTGTGCAGGAAAGGTTGTGGTGTCCTTTTGTATACTAGATCCTCACTTAAGGTACTTGAAATTCCACAGCCTTCCATGGTTAACTCCTCCTGTGAATGTATCATGGTGAAAATACTACTGAGAAATACAAAAAATCCTAGTTGTGTTTATAATGACAGCTAGGCCTGCCTCTGACAATTTTATTTCTTGCCTTAGGAACCTGGCTCATGGGGAGGAAATTGTTCTAGGGGACTTTAATCTAAATTGGTCCAGTGGTGGTCCTTGGTTTTAAAACTACCTTTGCTAACATTCACCTTAGCCAAATCACTGGGCAGTCTACTTGTCATATTAAAACAGGTAACCACTCGCTGCTAGACTGGATCCTAACCAACAGTGGTGAAAGGATAAGCACAGCCGGGATACCAGCCAATTCCCTAAGTGACCACTCCTCAGTATACTGTGCATGGAGCAGCTACCTCCCTTAGTCTCCCTTAGGATTGTAACTATTAGGGACTATCCCCAGTTGGATGGTGATGCTTTCCTCGAGGACCTTGCCAATGTACGTTGGGTTGACATAGAGAGGCTTGAAAATGTAAATGCAGCCCTGGACTTTTTGGTAAATAGCTTCCTCAGTACCATCAACAAGCATGCCCCTTTGGTGCAGAGAAGAGTGAAAGATCTCTGTGCCAAATGATTTACTACCAATCTCCGTAATCTAATGAAGTAGAGAGAGATAAGGCCTGGGGTACTTACTTGGTCCTTGCTCCACAAAAAGACTGGCAATACTTCAGGAAGAAGAAATTTCTTCATATTTACTGTGATTTCCTTTTCTGTTAGCTTCAACTTTGTCAATGAGTAGTCAGTACATATGGGTAATGTGCACCCTACTAGGGGAAATGGCTCAGCCCAAGGCTGCAAACCAGCATAGAATCTTGGGCACGTGAACATTCCAGACAGCAGCAACTCTCCAGTCACCTTTGTTCTCACAGTGCCCCTAATTACATTAAGAGTAAACCCGTGTAAATTATACTGCTCATCTTGCAATAAACCAATACATTTAAATTGTCTGCATACTCGTACCTTTTCCTAAAAAGAACATACAGTAAGTGATTCCCTACTTTGTCTGGAGAGTGGGAGGACAGAAAAAAGTTTGTCTTCTACTGCTCTCTTGTGATGGAGCTTTTTTAAACTTCTAAACTAACTAGAATGAGACTTGTCGAAGGAATTAATAAGAAAAAAAAGGTAACACTGGAAGGGAAATTCAAACAGTGAAAGCACTAACCTGTAAAAAGAGGCACCATTATTATTCAGAAAATCGACACCTGTTAATCTATGTGCCTGTAACCAATATTTAGGTACGGAACTCCCTTGGTTTTTTGTATAATCATCAGCGGGTAAATCATAGGCTGTCCAAACAGACTTACAATCAACAGTTTTTCTCAGAACACAATGGACGTCCTAGTTCTGGCATACCGGACAATATTCTCCATCAGGAGACAGGGTCCCGGAAGGGTCCCTTTGACAATGTTGGAGCGAACAGAAAAGGAAATTATGGTTAAGTATGAAAAAATGTCTTCTTTCTATAGCACTCCACATTATCAATGGGTAGTCAGTACTTATGGATTCTAGCAAGCAGTACCCATTATCCAACCGGACGGGGAAGAATATTGTCCTGTAAGCAAACTGCAAAAAAGGGGAAAGGAATTTACCTGCCAACTACCGCCTGCAAAACTCTGCAACCAAATGCCACATCGACGGAGCTGTGAACATCCAGTCTGTAGTGCTTAGTGAATGTCTGGACGGAGGACCACGTTTCTGCCTTGCACAGTTCTAAGACAGATACCTCACCTTTCTCTGCCCAAGAGGTGGCCATATCTCTAGTGGAGGGAGCCTTGATGAGAGCCGGAGCCCCCTTCTTTACTGTGACAAAAGCTTTGGCAATGCATGCCCTCATCCACCTTACTAGGGTGGCCTTGGAGACTGTTTGTCCTTTTTTTGTGGCTCTGAAAAATACAAACAACCTATACCATTTCCGAACTCCGCAGTCCATCTAAGATATGTACTAACTGCCTTGTGCAAATTTAACTTGTACAACTTTTTCTCTCTCTTGGATGAGTCAACTGCGGAAAGAAGGACAGAAGACAGATTTCCAGATTCATGTGAAAGGATGTAGACCCTTCGGAATGAAAGACGGAACCATTCTCAGAACTACCTTGTCCTTATGAAAGACAAGGTGAAGTTCTTTGTGGGACAAGGCCTGAAGCTTGAATCCTCCTGGCTGAGTACATAGCACTAAAAATACACCTTGTAGGATGGAACATCTAGCAGTACTGACAAAAGAGGTTTGAAGGGTTCTTCCCAAAGAGCATTGAAAACCAGATTCAGATCCCATGGAGGGACTGGGGATCAGAACAGGCGTCAGCTTCTGAAGACAGCTCAAAGGAATCAGATAACCTCCCGGTTACACCCTAAATATGAGCCCATGGATGCTTCAAGTGCCAATACCTAACCTCTCAAGGTGTTAAGGCCAAACCTTTGTCCACTTCAACCTGCAACAAATCCAAAATCTGCAAAATTGTTACTTTGGAAGATCGCATATATTTTCCTCTGGCCCAAGCCGAAAAGGTGGTCCATATACGAGCATAAGCTGCAGATGTAGAATTATTTCTGGCGGCCATTAGGGTATCCACTACCTTTCTGGAAAACACAGGTTACTCACCTGTAACAGTAGTTCTAAGATTGGCATATGTTGTTCATCCGCACTATCTAGCAGAGTCCTTTCCCCTTTAAAAAGTGCCGGAAAGTCTTCAAGCTGGCTCCTCCCACCACCTGGGTGGTATATCCCTCGGCTCTGCCCCATGACGCCAGATCTTGCCCGCTGGAAGCAGAGGTTGTGTACCTAAGCCACGGGAGGTCAGGTGGATCCGTGTTGATGAACAACATACACCACTCCTAGAACTACTATTACAGGTGAGTAACCTGTGTTTCTAAGGACGTGAATATGTTGTTCTATCCACACTATCTAGCAGACTCCTAGCAGTTCTCCGGGAGGAGGGAGGCAAGGTGCACATCCCCTATTTAGGGAAGAAAGAATGGAGAAGTGAGGTACCAAAACCAGCATCTTGGTGTGACTCATGGTCAACGTGGTAATGGGAAATGAAGGTGTGTGCTGACTTTCAGGAAGCAGCCCTGCAGATTTCCTGGATAGGGACGTCCCAAGAAGCAGCCACCGATGCAATGGTATGATGGGTGGAATGAGCCCTTGGCCCTCCGGGAGCCTCCCTACCCACCAACCTATAGCAGAGATCAATGCAGGAAGTGATCCACCTGCCAATCATTTGCTTGGCTGCAGATCTGCCAGGTGCGGCATCAGTGTAGGTGACAAACAGCTGGCGAACCTCTCCCCAAACTCCAGCCATGCGCTCTTTGTAATAAGCAAGCGCTCACCTCAGGTCCAGAGTATGGAGCCTGTGTTCGGCCTCCAAGGCGTGATTCGGGAAGAACACCGGAAGAGTCATCACTTGATTAAGGTGAAACTCTGACACAACCTTCGGGAGGAACTTTGGGTTGGTGCGCAGGACAACCTTGTCCCTGTGGAAGACCAAGTAAGGAGACTCCACTGAAAGTGCCTGGAGCGCCCCAATCCTTCTGGCTGACGTGATAGCCACGAAGAAGGTGGTCTTCTATGACAGGTGAGACATCTCACATCTGTGCATAGGTTCGAATGGTTTGTCCAGATGGTTTGCCCATGAGCTTTGCCAAAACCAGCAACAAGTCCCACGGTGGTGGTGGTTCGTGCACCGAAGGGGAAATGTGATATAAGCCTTTGAAAAAACACCAGCCCACCTTCTCCTGCACCACCGACTGTTGATCAGCCCATGCCCGGTAAGCAGAGATGGCTGCCAGATGCACTTTAAGGGTCATCGACTGAAGGCTCCCTTTGGAGAGGGACCACAGGTAGTCTAAAATGCTAGCCACTGGACAGGCCAAAGGGTCCAACCCCTTGCTCTGACACCAATGGAGAACCTCTTCCATTTGAAGGCATAACATTTTCTGGTTGATTACTTTCTAGATGTCTCCACTACAGTGAGGACATCTTCCGAGAGACCCAAAGCCTGGAACTCTAGCTGCACAGGAACCAAGCTGTCAGGTACAGGGATTGAAGGTCTGGGTGGAGTACCTTTCCCTGGTTGATGGAAAGCAGGTTTGGGTAGAGTGGAAGATGTCTCAGGAGCCTGCTGCTAAGGCTGAGGAGATCAGGGTACCAGAACTGGCGTGGCCAGTCTGAAGCCACCAGAATCACCTGCACCTTGTCCCTCCTGGCCTTGAGGAGCATCTTGTGGATCAAGGGAAGTGGAGAGAAGGCATAGAAGAGGCCTGGGGTCCAGGGCCTCAAGAAGGCATCCCCCTGTAGCCTTCCCTGCTTGGGGGCGGGCAAAAAACAGCCTTAGCTTTGCGTTCTCCCTGGAGGCAAACAGGTCCACCTGAGGGGTGCACAACTTGGAGAACAGACTGTGTACTACCTCTGGGTGGAGAGACCACTTGTGAGATGCCTCACCCACCCAGCTGAGGGATCTGCCAACTGGTCGGAGGCCCCTGCCACATGGATGGCTAGGAGATTGGCCTCCATACTGCCCACGAGGGTCCACACATGAAGAGCTTGCTTGCACAGTGGCAGGAAGTGTGTCCCCCCATCTGTAGAGGTAGTACAAGGCCATGGTGTTGTCTGTCTGGACCTGGACCATCTGACCCAGAATGTGAGGAGCGAAGGCAGACAGCACCAGCCAAACTACTTGGAGCTCCCGCAGGTTGATGTGGCATTGGGACTCCTCGGGGGACCAGAGCCTGTGGATTCTGTGTTCCCCAGGTGGGCACCCCAGCCCACGAAAGAGGCACTGGCCGTCAGAATGACCATCGGCTCTAGGCAAACAAATGAACCCTTCCTGCAGATGCATTGGGACTAACCACCACCGGAAGGCATTCCACATCTGCTGAGTCACAGTGACCGGCTGGTCGAAGTGACCCTTGTGCCGAGATCACTGGCTGGCCAGCTCCCAATGCAGGGAGCACATTCTCCAGTGGGCCCAACAGACTACACTGGTGCAGGCTGCCATGTAACCCAGCAGGCACAGAAAGTCCCGGGCAGGGTGCAATTGCCTAACCTGAAATGATCGGGCAAAGGAGGAGGACAGAGTCTCTGCCCTGTCCACCAGGAGCCAGGCTCTGGTTCTGCAACAGTCGAGCTCCACCCTGATGAAGTTGATCACCTGCAAAAGCACAGGTTCTGACTTGGCCTCGTTGACCAGGAGGCCAAGGGAGATGCAGGTCTGGAGGGCCTGATCCCTGGACCGCTCTAACTTCAGCCTGGAGGGATCTGCGGTCAGTCAGTCATCCGGTAGGGGTAAACTTGGACCCCTCGGTGCCTTAGGTAAGCTGCCACCACTGCAATGCACTTGGTGAAAACCCTGAGGGCCGAGGACAGATCGAATGGCATGGCCTAGAACTCGTAAAGGGCTCCCTCTGCTCGGAAGAGGAGGAAACTTCAGTGAGATGGATGGATCGGGACATGAAAGAACATGTCCTGAAGATCCAGGGAACAAAACCACATGTTCTGCTCCACAGATGGTATGATCTGTGACAAGAGTTACCATCCTGAAGGTGTGCGACTTGAGGAATTTGTTCAGGTCACACAGATCTAGAATGGGGTGCCAGCCCCCATCTGTTTTGGCACCAGGAAGTACCTGGAGACAAGCCCTGGGCATTCTGGAGGATCTGCGACAGGAACCATGACCTCCTTGCAGAGAAGCTGGGCAATGTCATCACAAAGAGCTGACAGGACGTCTGCAGATACCAAGTCCTCCCATGGGGCATGGGCTCAGCAAGGAGGGTAATGCTCAAATTCTAGAGGCAGATCCTGACCCACAACCTCGAGGACCCACTTGTCTGTGGTGACAGCAGACCAGGTGGAAAGGAAGTGGCAGAACTGGCCCCCCACGGGAGGACCCACTGGAGGTGCGATGGGCATGAGGGAGGCACCCCTCATCTCGTCATTGGGCAGGCTTGGAGGAGGAGGAGGAGGAGGGTTGGCTGAGGAGATACCAGAGCCTCTCACCCCAGGCTTATGGACAATGGAGTTCACCAGGCCTGGGCCTGCTGACCAGCCTGGGGCTGGGTTGGTTTGGCCACAGGAGTAGAGGCAGACCAAAAGGGCTTCCCTTTCTGCTGCTGCTTAGAGCCCTTGGGGTCCTTTTGGGCAGATGTCACAGAGTCCAAGGTGGCACTGGACTTCTTGATGCGGGTGAGATGGCCGACTACCCTGGGCCCAAACAAGTTGGTGCCCTAGAAAGGAACATCTGCCAGCTTGTGCTGAGTGTCAGCTGTGAAGACAGAGATCCTCAGCTAGGCCCTGTGGTGCATGGCCACTGCAGCCACAATGGAGCAGGCACAGGAGTCCCAAATGTCCATGGCTGTCTGGAACTGTTGCTTAGCTACAGCCCGGCCCTGGTCCCAGACCTGTTTGACCATGGTCTGGAGGTCCGCCGGCAGATGAGAAAAGCACCTCATCCAGGGTGCCCAGCAGAGCATGGGAAAAGTGGGCCATAAGGAGGGCCAAGCTCGCCTGGTGAAGACCAAGCGAGGAGACAGCACAGACCTTTTTAGCCGCATGGTCCAAATTCTTGGACTCCTTGCCGGGCAGCTTGTCAACATCTCTGGTGTTGCCAGAATGCCTGAACATAGAATCGGCCACCAGCCCCTCGGTCGAGGGGCATTCTGTGAATCACGACAGGGAATCTGTAAGTACCACATACTTGCGAGCCATCTGGGCAGAGGGTGCAGGGCATGAAGCGGGGCGCTGACATAGCTCCAAGGCAGGGCCAAGGATGACTTCATCCACCAGGAAGGCATCCCCAGGAGTATCTCCCCGGCTGAATATCTCAGTCTAAGGGTATCGAGCCCGTTTCTGCACGGGCTCCATTTTCACACCTGTGGACTCCAAGATCAGGCAGAGAAGGCCCATAGAGGAAGCAGGGCCTTCATCCGTCGAGAGATCCTCCACCAACTCCACGTCGACTGGATGGGAGTGCAAAGAGGAACCCTCCGACTCTGAGGAGTTGTTAAAGGGGGTTGACTGCCAGAGTCCCCACTGACCCTCCGAAGATGTTTACGGGTGACGGTGACCGACAGCCAATGGGGAAGCCACTTGGCCATCTGAGACTCCTTGGTTGGAGCGCCAGTTTTTGGCTTAATAGGTGGCGGCTCCACGGGAATCGGTGGAGACCCCAGGAGTGGCCAAATCGGGACCATCTTAGGTGACTCCTGAGACGGAGAAGGTGTTGGGCTGTCAGGTGAGAGCCAGGTGAAGGCTGGCGTAGGAACCAGAACTGGCTTCATACCAGTGAGCACCAGCTGTTGCCACATGATATCCTTGTAGCGTTGACGCAGTTTGCGCCGAAGCCTCTCCTCACCTGAGGAGGACGACAAAGAAGAGTAGCAGTGGGGCTGCTTCGCAGAGTGTTGAGAGTGGAAGCGCCAATGTCAGTGGGAACCGCTTGCCCCTGGGAATAGGACCGAGACCTCAACCACTAGGCAGACCATTGACAGGGCTCGGAGGGAGTTGGCGAGCACCGAGGCTCCTCTGGGTCTTGGTCAGTGACCAGAGGCAGTGGGTCAGTGGACTTATCCGTCCCTCCAATGGTGTGAGTCAGGACTGGAGTCCTGGATAAAGAAGTGTCGGCCTCTTCAGTTGACAACTGGTCGACCAGCTCAAGAAAAATCTCAGCTGGAAGATCAACCAGCATCTTGGCCAACTGGCCCAACGGGGTTACTGTGGAGCCAGCGGCCTGGGCCGAGGATTCAACCGAAGTCAGATCTGGAGAAGTGGGGGAATCCAAAGCTCTTGACCAAGAGCGCTCCCGATCCTACGATCGACGGCGAGACCGTTTTTTGGTCTCTCTTCCACTTAGATTTGTGCTCGGAGGGGCCCTGACCACGGATCAGCAGAGCCTGGCATAATTCTTTGAAGGACCCCATAAAAGAGGTGCTCAGCTGGAGCGGCACAAAGGCAGAAGCCAAGGAGGTCTGAGCTGCACCACCTTCTCAAACGCCGCATGCTGGTCAGCAGACCCCGCAGCTGCGGAGACCACCTATCGGGCATTCTTGGATTTGACTGGAGGGTTCCATTCGCTCAGCCTAACGAGTCAGACTAGACGGTCCTCCAGAATGGTAGGAAGGAAAGTTCGACAAATGTTGCAGGCCTGGGGATCATGCTCATGCCCCAGGCAGTAGACTCACACAGTGTACGAATCCATTCAGGACATCTTCTGCCCACAAGGGCACTGGCAGAACAAGGGAGCAGACTTGTCATCCACCACGGTTGTGATCAATGATCACGCTGAAGACAAAAGTTTTGAAATGTTTTAGGAAGTAAATCCGAAGATTTAAGTCGCAAGGGCCTACTCATCGCGAGAGTAGTAAGGGGGGAACCTGCTTCTTCCAAGCAGAAAGGAAGATCTGGCATCATGGGAAGCAGCCAAGGGAGTTACCACCCGGGTGGGTGGGAGGAGCCAGCTTGAAGACGGTCTGGCCAGAATTAAAGGGAAAGACAACTCCCAGAAAGTGTAAATAGAACATCATATCCACACCCCTAGAAATAAGTAATTAAGTAAACTTTATTAAAAACAATCACAAAACTACTCATTCAAACAACATGAAGTCTTGCTGTATTCTGACAATTGCAGTGATTCCCAACCTTTGAACTGCCCCGGAGAATTAAGGGTTAACTTTCCATGCAGTGCATGGAACGCTGAGCTTGAGCTCGGTTGAAGTCTCTGTCTGGAGTGATTTGAACTAAAACCGTCAGATTCTTTACTCCACCTCAATGAACAGTCGCTCCGGAGATTTCTCCTTCAGCTCGGTTCGAAGTTGGTTAAAGTTTTCAGTTTTTCGTCGGTTTAAACCGAAAAAGTTTCCGCATAGTCGGTTCAGTCTCTGTCTGTGGTGCCGTAAGTACTAGATAGGAATTGTTCTTTATTTCTGTGTGGAACTTGTAAAAGTGCGGTCGGTTCGACTGAACCAACCATTTGATTGTGAATTTTGCTATATTTAGTGTGTGGTTACCGGTTCTTATCGGTTCTAAAAAAAACGTATTTTAACCGTTTTTTTTCCAATACCCGTGGCACGGTTAGGAACCAATAAGGGAGTATTGCCTGGCGGTTGCCAAAAAAAGGGTAAGTTTGGTTAGGTTGGCCATGTCTGAGAAACCCAAGGAAAAAAAACAGGCCCACTGGGTTTCAACACTGCAGTGAGTGTGGGGAGGTCTTTGCCAAGGCCGATCCCCACACCACCTGTGTTTATTGTTTGGGGTTTGACCACCTCGATTCAGACTGCCAAACATGTAAACATTTTCCCAAATCTACCCTTGAGAAGAGATAGGTAGACTGAGGGAAAGGAGGCCGAGAAGTCCGCTGACCCGATGGCCAGCCCAGTTCGGTTTCGACCGAACCAGGAGTGCCCTCTGACCAGGGCTATTCTTGGTAAAGGAGAGCTTCATTCCAAGGGATCGGCTCACAAAAAAGAAAGCGCAAAGATAAATCGCACCAGTTCGGATCCAGAGGTTCATGTTCTGACCACCAAGATATGAGCCACGGCATTCAGATTGTGGAATCGCTCATCCGGTTCCTGACCGATCCGGCCCTTCTGGCAGGGGTTCAGTTCGGTTGGTTCCCCGGTTCAAGAGTATACCCTTGAAGATTTTATGAATCGGAGTTTGAGGAGGAAGGGAATTTGAGGATTATGAGGTAAGCTGGCCTGGATGTCTTGTGGAACCGACATTTCTCAGACAGACCATCAGGTGTTTCCTCCTAGGCTTTCTGAGTCCCTTCCACTTTATGTTTTACAGAAAAGAGGTTGAAACCTCCAGCTTCCTATGGAGGAGGCTGTGGAAGATCAAGAAGAGCCTGATTATGTAGAAATGATGGATATCCCAGAGTCCAGGAGACTGTCTATTCCCCTCCATAAATCTTTTGGGAAACAGACACAAAAAATCTTAAAGCCTCCTAACACTTTACCTCCTGTGGATAGAAGAATGGACAAGAGGTATACACTCTCAGGCTCAGACATGGAGTTCTTATATCAGCAATGCAGCCATGTTGGGGAAGTGCAGGCTGCTGCCTGTGACAAGGCAAATTTTCCCTTGGCTTCACACCCCCCTGACAAGGACTCCAGGAAGATTGATGCCATGGCAAAGAAGCAGTACATGGCATCTTCTTTGGGACTCAGGCAGGTGAATTACATGGTCTTATACAGCCAGGTACCAGAAGTCCAGGTGGGACACTGTACTGGCACTGGCTAAACAGGCTTCCCCAGCCAGCTGGGGAGCTGGAGGCGGTGGCTGCAGATGGGACTGAGGCATCTAAGGTTCAAGCTTCATGCTGCTGTGGACGTAATGATGTCTCATCAAGAGTCATGGCTACATCTGTGGCTCTTCGGAGGATGGCTTGGCTCAGATGTACTAGCCTCGTGGGACACCCAGACTAAGGCTATGGATTTTCCTTAGTGGGTAATTCTTTACTTGGGAGCAGACAGAGAATTACATGAAGAAAATGGACGAGTACAGGGACCACTTACAGGAGTGCTCAGGCCAGGAAAGGCAGGCAACTCCTCAAAGGCAGCAGTCCAGGGCAGGCCTTTTCAAAGTGCTCGCTTTACCAAGCACAGGCCTCTTCTTCCTTCTGAGAGGGTTCTTCAGAGGAGAGGCAGAAGGGATGAGCAGGCCTGCATCCACCCCTCAGCCTAAAGCCCCTGCCGGACAGACACCCCTGATGGGTCTGCCGGGTGCGACTCTCCTATTCCAGTAGGGGGGCAGGCTGGCTTACTTTGTCCAGGACTGGATGTCTGTACATCAGACAAGTGGGTCCTGGAAGTAGTAAGTCAGGACTGGTTCTCAGCTTCAAAAATTTCCAAAGATGAGAGCAGATCTTTTCCACCTGCAAATCTTTCAGAAACCGTTGCCCTCAGAGGCAGAGATTTCCTCTCCTAGCTTTAAGAGCTATAGAGAGAGTACCTACCCTACAATGGGCAAGGACTGTACTCCAGGTACTTCCTGACCCCAAAAGACAGGGAGGGCGACCCATCCTGGACCTAAGATATCTGAACAAACATCTTTTAAAATCAAAGTTCAAGATGGTAACTCTGGGAATAATCCTTCTCTCTCTAAGGCCAGGGGACTGGCTAGCCTCCCTGGACCTCAAAGATGCCTACTTTCACATTCTCATCAGGTGCTCCCACAGAAAGTACCTCAGGTTCGAGTTGCCCTTAGGCAACTACCAGTTCAGAGCAATGCCATTTGGCCTAACCTCAGCTCCAAGGGTTTTCACAAAGTGCCTGGCAGTAGTAGTTGCCTTTCTAAGAAGGCAAAAGATGTCCATATTTCCTTATCTGGATGATTGGCTATTAGTGGGCCAGTCTCCAGACCAAGACAAGTCTCACCTGCAAGTGACCCAACAAGTGCTCACTTCACTAGGATTTCTTCTCAACCTTCCCAAGTCTGTTCTCGAACCAGTCCAGCTCCTTACCTTTATAGGGGCAGAACTGAACACACTTAGAGCAAGAGCCTTTCTTCCTCTAGAAAGGGCAAGGGCTCTTATGGAACTAGCTTCTCCTTCAGCCTTCAGGTATCTCGACCAGCAAGACATTTCCTCCAGCTCTTGGGCCACATGGCAGCTTCAACAGCAGTGGTACAAGGGGCAAGATTCCAGATGATGGATATTCAGTTCCACCTGAGAGCTCTCTGGTCTCAGAGAAAGGACTCCCTTACCAAACTGATTCCAGTGACTCCAACCTTGATCCAGGCCCTCCAGTGGTGGCAGGATCAGGACAATTTAAGGCAGGGTGTTCCTTTTGTTGCTCAGCCTTGTTCAGTGGTCCTTACCATGGATGCTTCTCTTCTGGGCTGGGGAGCCCATCTGGGGTCCCTTACTGCCCAGGGCCTGTGGTCCCCATAATCCCTTCTCCACATCAATCTTCTAGAGTTCAGGGTTTTTCTAGCTCTAAAAGCATTCTCACAGTCAGTTCAGAACAAGGTGGTTCAAGTCAGAACAGACAACACTACCACCGTGTGGTACATCAACAAGCAGGGAGGCACTCGGTCCACGGCCTTGAGCACAGAAGCCATGAAGTTGTGGTCCCTGGCTTATTCCCTGCAAGCCTCTCTTGCAGTTCACCTTTGCAGGCAAAGGCAATGTGAGCAGATGCACTGAGGCAGGATTTCTCAAGGCCATCACGAATGGTCCCTGGACCCCTCAGGTGTTGAAAGTGATTTTTCAAGGTGGGCACTCCAGAGATAGATCTCTTGCAGCCCCAGACAATCACCAACTCCTCTCTTTTGTTGCAGACCTCCAGTCTTGGGCTCAGTCCCTGGATGCCCTGATTCTGAATCGGAAGGAAGTTTCTGTATGCCTTTCCCCCCTTCCCACTCCTGTTCAAAGTTTTAGTCAAAATAAGGTCTCAACCTTGCAAGGTGATTCTGGTTGCTCCAGATTAGGCCAGACAACCCTGGTACCCCTGTTGCTGTCCCTAGCAGTCCATCTTCCCCTGTTTCTTCCCAGGAATTACAACCTGTTAACATCCTCTCAGGGGAGGATTTGGTACCCCAATCTTCAGTCTGTCAATCTCAAGGCATGGCTCTTGAAGAGTTAAAGTTTGCAGATCTGCATCTTTCCCAAGAGGTTCTGGACATCCTCAAGGCTTCTCGAAAGCCCTCCACCAGAAAGACTTACAACTCCAAATGGAAAAGATTCAGCATTTGTGTTCTAAGAAGAATATTTCTCCAGACACTGCTGAATTGCCTACGGTTCTGGATTATATGGTCCATCTTAATGGCCTAGGCCTCAGACCAGCTACTCTCGAGGTACATTTGTCAGCTGTTTCTGCATTTTTGTCTGTCACTATCTTCCCATCCTGTGTTCTGTAAATTTTTTAAAGGATTGTTTCACATCAATCCCCCTTTTAGAGACCCTGCCCCTGCCTGGGATTTGAATGTTTGCATTGCTCAGCTTATGCAACCCCCATTTGAGCCTATGTCTTCAGCAGAGCTTAAGTACTTGACTTGGAAAACTGTGTTCTTGGTAGCCATTACCTCTGCCAGGTGTATCAGTGAATTGCAAGCCCTGTCAGTGGAACCTGATTTTATCTCCTTTCATAGGGATAAAGTGGTTCTTAGAACCAATAGAAGGTTCTTGCCCAAAGTGGTTTCAGACTTTCATTTAAACCAGTCCATGTCTCCCAGTTTTCTTCCTGATCATTCTTCCTCAGGAGAGAGGAGGCTACACAGTTTAGATGTCAAAAGAGCCCTTAGTTACTACATAGAGCGTACCAAGGGTCACAGGTTTGACTCCCTCCAGTTGTTCCTCACTTATGGAGAAGTGGGAAGGGCAAACCTGCCACCAAAAGATCTATTGCCAGGTGGATTGTGTCTTGTATACAATTCTGCTATGAAAAACTGGGAAAAACTCCACCCTCAGGCCTGAGGGCTCATTCCACAAGAGGTACAGCTGCTTCCCTGGCTGCGGCCAGGAATCTCTCTCTCCTAGAAATCTGTCATGCAGCCACCTGGAAAACAGTCCATACCTTTTCCAAGCATTACTCTCTGGATATCCAGGCTAGGAATGATGCTCGGTTTGGCACAGCAGTACTTCAGAGCCTATTCCCAAAGTAGGTTCTGTCCCTCCTCCTTGGAGGTACTGCTTGGTAGTCTGCAATTGTCAGAATACAGCAAGACTTCATGTTGTTTGAAGAAAAAAATTACTCACCTTAGTAATTATATTTCTTCTAATGGAGTCTTGCTGTATTCTGACCTCCCTGCCTCCCCTCTCAGAACCTGTTTTTGGGAAGTGGGTGTTTCTGCCTTCTTGTCAGTAGGCAAGCCCTCTCCTCTGTCAGCCCACCCTGTGGAAGACTGGGGGTCTGTAACAAAAGAGAAGAAGTTGGGGATTGTCTGGGGCTGCAAAAAGATCTATCTGTGGAGTGCCCCATCTCGAGAAAATCACTTTCAAAACTAGAGGATCTAGGGTCCATTCGTGATGGCCCTGGGATATCCTGCTGAGAGCATCTGCGAGGACATTGTCCTTCCCTGGGAGGTGAACCGCTATCAGAGAGGTTTGCAGGGAACAGGCCAGGGACCACAACTTCATTGCTTCTGTGCACAAGGCTGTAGACTGAGTGTCTTCTTGCTTGTTGATATACCACATTGTGGTGGTATTGTCTGTTCTGATCTGGGACCACCTTGTTCTGTACAGATTTGGAAAAGGCTTGCAGTGCCAGAAACACTGCTCTGAGTTCCAAGAGATTGATATCAAGCAGAGATTCTTGAGGTGACCACAGCCCTTGGGTGGTAAGATCCCCCAGGTGGGCTCCCCAGCCCAGCAGGGAGGCATCTGTGGTGAGTATCACTTAATGAAACTGAGTGACAAAAGGAACTCCTTGTTTCAAATTGTCCTGATCCTGCCACCATTGCAAAGCCTGGATCAGTGTTCGAGTCACTGGGACTAGTTTGGTAAGGGAATCCTTTCTTTGGGACCAGAAGGCTCTTAAGTGGAACTGAATGTCCCTCATCTGAAATCTTGCTCCCTGGACCACTGCTGTAGAGGCTGCCATGTGGCCCAGGAGCTGCAGGAAATGCCTTGCTGGTCGAGACACCTGAAGGGTGAATGAAGAGGCCAGTTCCATAAGGGTCCTTGCCCTGTCCAGGGGAAGGAAGGCTCTTGCCCTTATTGTATCCAGCTCCGCCCCTATGAAGGTGAGGAGCTGTACTGGCTCGAGAACTGACTTTGGAAGGTTGAGGAGGAATCCTAAGGAAGTGAGCACTTGCTGAGTTATTTGCAGATGTGACTTGACTTGGTCTGGAGACTGACCCTCTATGAGCCAGTCATCCAAGTATGGAAAGATGGAGATCTTTTTCTCCTTAGGACAACGACCACTACTGCCAGGCACTTTGTGAACACCCTTGGGGCTGATGTTAGGCCAAAGGGCACTGCTCTGAATGGATAGTGGCCTGAGGGCAACTCAAACCTGAGTTACTTTCTGTGGGAGCACCTGATGGGAATGTGAAAATAGGCATCTTTGAGGTCCAGGGAGACTAGCCAGTCCCCTGGCCTTAGAGAGGGCAGAATTATTCCCAGAGTCACCATTTTGAACTTTGGTTTTAAAAGGTGCTTGTTCAGATATCCTAGATCCAGGATGGGCCGCCATTCTCCTGTTTTTTTGGGGGTTAGGAAGTACCTGGAGTACAATCCTTTGCCCTTGTGTAGGGTAGGAACCCTTTCTATGGCTCTGAGAGCCAGCAGGGAAGAAACCTTTGCCTCTAGGGCAAGGGTCTCAGATGGATTTGCAGGTGGAAAGGATCTGGTCTCATCTTTGAAATTTTGAGCTGAGAACCAGTCCCTGGCTTACTTACTCCAGGACCCATTTGTCTGATGTCAGAGACTTCCAGTCCTGGACAAAGTAAGCCAGCCTGCCCCCTACAGGTATTGGAGAATCGGCCTGGGCAGACCCATCAGGGTGTCTGCCTGGCAGGGGCTTTAGGCTGAGGGGTGGAAGCAGGCCTGCTCATTCCCTGTCTGCATCTCCCTCTGAAGAACCCCCTCTGAGCATAAGCAGAAGAGGAGGCCTGGGCTTGGTGAAAAGGCATTTGAAAGGGCCTGCCCCTGCCCCTGGAATGCTGTCTCTGAGGAGTGGCTTGCCTTTTTTGGCCTGAGTACTCCTATAGGTGGTCCTGTACTCGTCCATCTTTTTCATGTAATTCTCTGTCTGCTCCCAAACAGAGAATTACCAATGACAGGGAAATCCATGGCCTTAGCCTGGTATCCTGTGATAGGCTAGTACATCTGAGCCAAGCCATCCTCAAGGGCCACAGATGTAGCCATGACTCTAGATGAAACATCATTGGAGTCCACAGCAGCATGAAATTGCACCTGGATGCCTCAATCCCATCCGCAGCCACCTGCTCCAGCCCTTGGCAAGCTTTGTTAGGGGCCTGTTTAGCCAGAGCCAGCACAGTGTCCCACCTGTGCCTCTGGTATCTAGCTGTGTAGGCCATGGTTAGCCTGCCTGAGTCCCAAAGATGCTGCCATGTACTGCTTCTTTGCCATGGCATCAGTCCTCCTGGAGTCCTTATCTGGGGGGTGTGATGACAAGGGAATATTTGCCTTATCACAGGCAGCAGCCTGCACTACCCCAACATGGCTGCATTGCTGAGAAAGGAACTCTGTGTCCGAGCCTGAAAGAGTATATCTCTTGTCCATTCATCTGTCCACAGGAAGTATGGAGTTAGGAGTCTTTAGAATTTTAAATGTCTGTTTCCCAAAAGATTTATGGAGGGGAACAGACAGTCTCCTGGACTCTGGGGTGTCCATCATTTCAACAAAATCAGGCTCCTCCTGATCCTCTACTGCTTCTTCCATTGGAAACTGGAGGGTTTCAGCCACTTTCTTATAAAACATAAAGTGGGAAGGGGACTCAGAAAGCCTAGGAGGAGAAACACCTGAAGGTCTGTCTGGGGAGATGTCCAAGTCAATAGGCACATCCAGACTTTCATAATCACCATCATCATTATCCTCATACTCTCCCTCCTCCTCCTCTGGTTCATAAAATTCTTCTAAAGTATAATCCGGAACCGGGGGAACTGATCGAACCGAGCCCCTGCCAGATGGTGCCGGTTTGGCCAGAACCGAGTTAGTGATTGAACTATCCTTATCGCTTTGGCTATTTCATCAGCGGTCGGAGAAAGAATTTGTGGATCCGAACTGGATGATTCTTCTTCTCTTTCTTTAACCGAACTGCTCCTCAGAATCGCTCCTTTGGTCCAAGAAGTTTTGCCCTGGTCAGAGGGCACCCTTCTGGTTCGCTGGGGAACTGAACCGGGTGGCTATCTGGGTCGCAAGGACTCCTCGGCCTCCCTTCCCTCAGTCTACCTCACTTTATCCAGGGTAGTTTTGGGAAAATTTTACAAATTTGGCAGTCTGAATCGAGGTGATCAAACCCCAGACAATAAACACAGGTGGTGGGATCAATTTTAGCAAAGGCTTCACCACACACACTGCAGTGTTGAAACCCAGTGGGCCCGTTTTTTTTCTTGGGTTTCTCAGACATGGCCAATCCTATCCAAAACTTACCCTTTTTTCGGCAATCCGCCAGGCAAGACACCCCTATCAGTTCCTGACCGTGTTACGGGTCTTGGAAAAAAACGTAATTAAATCCGTTTTTTTTTTAGAATCGATACAGACCGGTTACCACACTCTAATAAATTCAAAACTTTTTAACACCAATCTGATCGGTTCAAACTGAACCGAACCCAAATTTACAAGTTCCACACAGAAACTAAATGTAAAACCTATCTAGTACTCACGGTACCACAGACAGAGACTTAAACCGACATATTCGGTAGCAGAAATTCAGTAGAAACCGAGGAAAAAACGACACTTTAACCGACTTTTTTGAACCGAGCAAAGGAGAAATCTCCGGAGCGACTGTTCAGTGAGGCAGAGTAAAGAATCTGACGGTTGGAGTTTAAACAACAGCAGACAGGGGCTTCAACCGAGCTCGCACTGAATGTTCCATGCTGGCCATGGAAAGTTAACTCTTTGTTCTCCGGGGCAGTTGAAAGGCAGGACCTAACTGCAATAATCAGAATACAGCAAGACTTCATGTTGTTTGAAACACTGTTGGTTTCTGCTCTATTTCCAACTCACCATTCTTACCTCCCACATCATCACTTCTTTCTAATGCAGAAACGGCTTCCTGATGTCCACTTGGTGGCGCTGAGTAGAGTTGAAAACAATGGAAGGGAGAATTTAGATTTACAACTACTCAATCATCATAGATTTTAACTAATAAGGTAAAAAAATACAAGCAGCCTCTTTAGTCTGATTCACCTAAGTTTACAGCCACAGCTCAACCACTAGCTCTTTAATAATAAAAGTGGATGCAGAAGATCCTTTTTCAATAGTAAAATTCAGTGGGTGTTGAATCTTTTTATTTTACATTTTCCTCTCAGATGCAAAGTGAACAGTTTTGCTGCTTTCATCTGACTGCATTTCTCCTACAAATCTACCTGTGTCGTAGGCCCCCTCTTGGATGCAGATTTCTTTGATATGTTTGTATTCCTCTGACATGATAAATGACATTCATACTGTAAGTCAACACAACGTGACAGACAGAAGTAGATTCTGGTTAACCGCTGGGAAGAGAAGTACAATGACTGTGAACGACCCCCCACCCCAGTTCACGACTACAACAAGTCCACAAGATGTCAAGGAAACAAACATGGAAGATCAATCTGATCACAACTACTTAAATTTCACAAAAAAGAAAGCTACTTACTTTAACTAGAGATCTTCAAGAATACAAGTTTGGAGGAGACGCCAACAAAACAAGCTGCCCCTGCTAGCTTGAGTTATTAAATAAGGAATAAAACAAAGTTAAGTTGATTACAAGTCAGATGAGGAGCAAATCAGATGTGCTGCCTATAGCCATATCTAGAGCTACAGCTGTACCAATGTATATGACAATAGTAATATAGCTGCAGTTAGCATTAACATTTGCACATTAAACATTATTGAGGTGCAGTATCATTATTACCCAAGAGCAAGCTGTGTAGTCTCCACCATCTAGCATAGAACACCTCACTTTTATTTTTCATGCTGGCAGATATTTTTCCTAAATGTAAACAGTTTGGCATAAAAGCCAACCATTGTGCATATTTTATTTTATTCACATTCTTCACATTTTTAGGACCAATGTTTTAGTGCCATTGCAATCAAGGATATGCAGTATTTAATTGTACAGCTAGTCTCTGGAGGGAACTTCCTAATCAAGCAGGTCTCTGGTGAGAAGATGTACAATTTGGTATCATATTCCACAGATGCTGTATTTTTCAACAACGCCAGAATTTGCATCTAAGACTACCTCTCTGAACTCTGCATCTGCGACATAGGTCACTGTTGGAAATATTTTGTCTGGCCTACTGAACTGATGTTCAGTAAGCATTTTTTGTATGTTATTACTGTGACACTTGGACAGCTGGTTCTGATCACTGTATCATTTTTTGTAATATAAAAATGGGTTATGGACTGTCTCTCATGTGAAATGCAGAAACAGCATGTGAGTATGCCACACACACACACACACACACACACACACACACACACACACAGGTTTTAGATACAAGGTGTTACTTGGAAGGTCCAAAGCTAATTACAGACTTTAACTAAGTTAATTATAGCTGTAGTTGCTAAGAGGAAAAATCATAAACTTGATAACACTTAGAGGAGAAAGAGCAGGTTGTGGCATTTTAGTGCAAAGTCATAAAAGATGCTTTTATGTCCTGGAAGGGGGAAGCTTATCATAAGGTTAAAGAGAGTCATTTGAAGAAATGAAAATTACACACCTACCGTAATTCTTGATCTTCTGTTGTATCTTCACCATTCATTATTACTGCTTGGGTAGTGCCGGAGGCGTGCACCCGCTAGGGAGATTTTTTTATTTTTTTTGGAGTCGGCTCCAATGGTGCCGCCCACGAGAGCAACGCACTGCGTCATGCACGATGAGCTGCCGTTAGGTGCTGCAGACTCCTCCTCCATCTCAGTTCTGGTAGCTGGAGAGGCAAGAAAAAGGGTAAAGGAAAAAAAGGGGAGAGCAAAGCAAGAGAGCCGAGGGATAGAAAAAGGAAAGGATATACACTGAGGAAGGAATAAGCTGGTAGAAGACAGATGGAAGAGGGAGAATACCTACCCTAAGGGACTGCAGAGCCTCCCATCTGGGGCGGTTCTAAGGGAGGAACAGATAAAGAGAAAAGGAAGACGAAGAAGAAAGAGAAGAAAGAAGGGATGTTGAGAGGGGAGAACACTGCCCATAGATATATTGGTTGAGAGGGTTATAAGCTCGGAACCAAAAACCAAGGGAGCAAGAATCCCTCTTCGTAGGAGTGAGAAAAGGTTCAACTGAACCGCTTATATAGATTGGACACAAAGGGCAGGTTCTCTATAATCTCATCATCCCAACCCTCTACACTCTAGCTGAGAACTTACAGACTGCCGGACAGAAAACTGTTCCGGAAAGAGAGCGCTCAACTATGAAGGGGGGTAAGCCCCTTAGCACCTTGTTGAGTGCTAACGCCGAAGTGTGTGGGTAGGGGTTAGGCCCTACAAAGGGCAGCTTTGTATGAAGGATAGAGTGGGAACTCAATCGGACTCCATGATGGCAAGGCAAGGGCAGCAGTTCAAGGTTAAGAAGTGCAGAAGCACCAACCAGAAGGAGATGACAATTAAATAATGCCCGCCAGGGGGAACCTTAATTTTGAGGCCGAGCCAAGAGGGACAGTCTTTTCAGCTGTGAGCTGAACATCGTGGCTAAGGAGCCCAGAGGTCACCCCTACAGGCAGTCAAAAAGAGTTCCCTCAGTATAGGAGAAAAGTCCTACTCGTTCCCCTTTACCTTAAGGAAAAAAGATCCATCCAAGAAGGACGGAAACCAGGATAGTTTTTTTTTTTTGGCATAAAGGCCAAAGGAAAGGAGAGGAACGAAAAAGGGGGGGGAGACGCCGCAGTAGGAGGGAACTGAGGGGAAGGTGGATGGGTATCAGTAATGAATGATGAAGATACAAGAGAAGATCAAGAATTACGGTAGGTACATCATTTTCATATCTTCCCTTGTCAATCTTCACATTCATTACTGCTTGGGTGAGTACCAAGCTCTCCCCAAGGGGGGAGGATAAAGAAACTCTGAGGGAGCAAGACCCCCTGCCTCCTGTTGGTGGGAAACAGAAGGGGAAGACTCTGGGCTAATCAAGTGAGAAGCCTATGGTGGAGGAGAGCTAGGAGGTGTCCCCTGAGGATGGGGAGATGGAGGAAGCCCCTGCAGAAGTCTCCTAGCTCTGGATGAAAAGAGACGGGTCCCCCAGAAAGCAGAGCGAATCACCCTACACCATCCCAGGGGTGACAACCTTGATAGATGAAGCCATGCCGTCCGTCTAATACAGATCACTGTCTCTACAAGCCTGGAAGCCACCTCACTGGCGTCATAAGATGCCCTTGCTTGCTGTCTTGCCAGCTCCAGGCCTATAGCAGAGAGGGCAATAGCTTGTCTGGTTTGCTCCGTATCAGGCACTGATGCTAAGATTTGGGAAAGCATCAACCACAAATGCCTACTGTAGGCAGCATGGTGAGCCTGATGTGATGCAATGCATAACATCGCATGAGAGGAAGAGAACACTCTTCGCCCCCACCGGTCAAATTGTAGAGAGTCTGAGTCCGGTGGACGGTCGTACGCCAGGTGGCGGCACCCGGAGGGAGTTTCAAGGAAGGCCAATCCTGAAAGTGGGTTGGGGAGAGTACCTAGAGATTCTGATGGGGCACAATACCTTCGTTCACAGTCTGCCAGGGCTGGAGAAAGGGCGGCTGGTGACTGCCAGGAATGGATAGACGCCTCCTGGAAGGAAATAGGCCAGGAAAGTACCACCAAATGCTGGGCACTGAATTCACTGAGGAATTCACGCGTCTCCTGTTCGGTACTGTCTTGCCTAACAAAGGAGATACAAAGATCCTTCACCATCCTCGAAAGGAATCGCTGATATTCAGTGAAATCAGCATCGGAGGAGAGATGAGCAGTGGGTTCCTCTCCCTCAGAGGAGGGAGAAGAGGATGATGGAGAGCTTGAATGTCCAGAGGACTCCTGCGGCGGTGGGGATAGGCGAAATACCCGCTCATGCATGTAACTAACATATGAGGGGAAGGCCGCCGCAGAGCCTCTGAACGTCTCCCAGGATAATGGGCCCGTAGGACCGACATGGCCTGGGAGAGAGAGGGGTGGCTGCAGAGGAATGGGAGAGGGGCACCTACGGCAAGGCAACTGTCCTCTGCTGAGGCTTTGGAATCCAGGGAACGGAACCCAAGCTGGCCGGATCCCGGACAACAACCAGGTCGCAAAACGGAACCCTGGGGATGCGAAGCCTGGAAGAGCCTAGTAGGGGATCCTCCCCTGTGATGAACCTGGGGCTGCATGGATCCAGAAGAGCAGCCTACAGCAACGCCACCAGAGGGGTCCCTGGGGCTCGAGGGGAAAAGACGGGATCCGGCGCTACGTCTCCTACCGGCCCCCCGAGGGATGGCAGGTGAAGATCGAGGTGCCCCGAACCCTGTCTCTCGACCCCCCCGGACTCCGAGAACACTCTCCTCCTCGACCCCAGCGACCCCCCACTCTGAGGGGGTGCAGCAGCACCGGGATCGGCAGCTGCCACGACCCCCTCAGGAGGGAGAGCCCCTCCTTCCCTCCTTCCCTCCACCTCCGCTTCATCCCCCTCCAGGGATCCCAGACCACCCCCAGCCTGGGAGGCCTCAGGGGAGGACAGCAGCAGAGACAGAGGAATAGGCGAGATGGGCCATCTAGCACCTCGTCCCACTGGAGACCCTGACTCTGAAGAGTCAGGGTGCCAGGAAGGGTCCACATCTGAATCATCCTCCTCCAAGGAGGAAGAGACCAGCTGGACCACAATACTGGCCACCCCAGGGGTCTCCAGTGAAATGGCACTATAAACGGCGCCGATGCCAGCGCCGGATGACCCTGGACTGCCCGCAACACTTAGACCTGGCCCAGACTCCCCAACGGCGATGGCCAGACCCACGGCACTGCCCTCGGTGCCGTGACCTGACTCGGCACTGCTAGAAGAACTGACCAGGCCCACGACACTGTGGGCGGAGCCGAGAGCCAACATGGCGCCGCAAATGGCACCGTCTCGATCACCGGCACCGTGAATGGTGCCAGGATCTGAAATGGCACCAGAAGGTGGCATTGAGGGTCCACCAATGCCGGGCCCAGCAGACCTGGTCCTTGACGCCGGGGGAGTCTGAACCTCCAACGAGGTGACTGCCGAGGTGGTGTCCCCGCCGTGGCCCCGGAAGGGATCTTGGCATTCCTCCGACACTGCAAAAGAAGCCTCCTCTTCGGCAAGAGAAGATGAGCAAGCCTCCTCCTTTACAGACAGTATAGGCCTGAGAGGGGACCCAGAGGAAGGGTCTAGAGACCTTACCTGGGAATCCCTGGAGCGGCGCCGTCCCCACGAAAGTCAGCGGGGCCCTGCCGATCTTGAATGCGCGGACTTCCAGGATGCGATGGTCCATCGAGAAACAGGCATCGCACACATCCATACTGTGGTTGGGTCCCAGACAACGGAGACAAACATCATGCGGGTCCGTGACGGAAAAATGTTGGCCACAGGAGCACCGATGCATGGGGGCGTAGCCTGCCTTCGACTTACATGTTGCCCCCGAGCCTGACATGATGCAAAAAAATTAAGACCAAAACAAGCACAGCTCTCGGCGCCGTCGAAAAAGAGAAGGGAAAAAGAACGGTCTTACCAGTGACGATGTCGAGAAAAACAGGAGAAGGAGTCTGGAACGGCTGATGTCGCACTAGGCCTAAAACTGAATCTGACCGCGCAGCAGGTGCAGCCTCGATGGCGGGAGAAACAGAACTGAGATGGAGGAGGAGGAGTCAGCGGCACCTAACACCGCCCCTCGTGCATGACGTAGCATCGCTCTCGTATGGCGCCTGCAGCCGACTCCAAAAAAAAAAAAAATCTCCCGTAGCGGGTGCGCGCCTCCAGCACTACCCAATCAGTAATGAATGGTGAAGACTGACAAGGGAAGATCATGAGTTATGCTGAGGTTGCAGAATTTAATACTTGGAAAAGACATCCTGTTTTTATATAGATATATTTGTTTATATACTCTGACAGGGAGGAGCTAGGTGACCTCATGCAAAATAGGTTGGGAAAACCAGCTTTTAAACATTATTCTGTTTTCTTCAGAGACATTTTTATCTAGACTCTGACAAAGAAACATCGTTGAGCACTTTAAGCAGGTATTTGGAGAGAGAGAGAGAGAGAAATCTAAGTACTGTAGTAGGAATTGCACTGTTACAACCTTGTTCTTTTAAAATATTTGTTTGTCTTATGATATAATAGTTCTGTATTTTATGTGTTACATATTTTTTATCTATTTTAGTAAAAAAACAATTTTTAGAGCTTACTTGGTCTGTCTTTGACTTCTTTCCTTTACAAGTAGAGTATATATGGTTAAAACAGACACTGTACATAAGCTTGAATGGTGATACCGAACTGGAAAAAGGTAAGCGTTTTAAATCTGAGGTCTTTTATTACAGTTTTTAAGGGTTCATTTCTGTACACCTGGTTAGGTGCCCGTAGGCAAAGATATCTGCACCCCGAAGACAGAATTATCTGAGCCTGTGCATTGGGTATGCTAGCAAGAGGTTCACAGTTTGAATCCCTCCAAGACTTGAGACCAAAGGTTGACTTGAACCCACAAAACAGACAGGAGGGTTACCCTGTTTCTGTAAACTTTTCACAATACTGCGCTAGGAGGTTGGCACTTTGGGAGTAGAGGGCTGACCTGCTGAGTGGGTTTGTGACAATTACTGCTGCGAGGATCACTCTTTCAGTTGCAGGAGTGGTCTCACGTGCATTCTTAGGGTATGAGAACTGCAAACTGAAGATGAACAGTTCTGATACCCTAAGAGTGTAAGTGAGACGACTCTTACAACCCTAAGAGTGGCCTTGGTGGTTGTATTCATATATTATTGCTTGAGCTTGATCAATAATATATTAATGTTTTAAAAAACCTTACCTGAACGTGCCTGTTTCTCATGTGCAGAGGAAAGGAACACTCCAATTGTTTGGGAGCGCTCCCTCAATCTATAAATGGTCTTTTGTTTCATTTTCTTTTCACTTAAAGAAATAGTTGAGGTCAATACACTGACATGCTCTGTATTAAACCTATGCATGTTCAATGAACTATATGTTTAACTGTATTTATACATTTTAAATTTAATAAGATTTTTAAGTATAGCTGCACTAGTGAACCCCTAATCAGGGTGCATAATAATAACCCATGTTGCAAGTAATTCCCATTGATAATGTAGAGCAATACAGAAAGAGTACCACTCTTTGGTCTTAGCCCAGAGGCGCTCAGGTCCACAGGGAGTAGCCTTTTTGGTCAGGGCATCAGCCAAAGGTGCTGGCACTGTGCATGTGCAGTACCAGGCACCATGTCCAATAAGAAAAAATTACTCACCTTAGTAATTATGTTTCTTCTAATGGAGTCTTGCTGTATTCTGACTATTGCAGTTAGCTCCAGCCTTTAAACTGCCCCAGAGAACAAAGGGTTAACTTTCTATGCAGTGCATAGAATGCTGAGCTCAAGCTCGGTTGAGGTCTCTGTGTGCATCCCTTTGAAACTCAACCATCAGATTCTTACGAGCAAAAACTCACTAACTATCCTATGTGGAAATTGTAAATTTTTTTACTAGCCAACTAGCAACAAGGAGTTTTGGATTCCCAAAAAGACTCAAGTCAGGAAACCCAAAACCAAAAACCCCTCCAAATAAAGGATAACAATAACAACAAAAACACCCAAACAAAAAGGGGAGGGTGTGTAAGAGGCACCTCTGGGGTGCAACACTGCACCTGCCCACCCGACTTCCCAAAAACAGGTTCTGAGAGGGGAGGCAGGGAGGGAGGTCAGAATACAGCAAGACTCCATTAGAAGAAACATAATTACTAAGGTGAGTATTTTTTTCTTCAAACAACATGAAGTCTTGCTGTATTCTGACTATTGCAGACTACCAAGCAGTACCTCCATGGAGGAGGGGACAGAACCTACTTTGGGAATAGGCTCTGAAGTACTGTTGTGCCAAACCGAGCATCACTCCTAGCCTGGATATCCAGAAAGTAATGCTTGGTAAAGGTATGGACTGTTTTGCAGGTGGCTGCTTGACAAATTTCTAAGAGAGGGATATCCCTGGCAGCAGCCAGGGAAGCAGCTGTACCTCTTGAGGAGTGAGCCCTCAGGCCTGAGGGTGGAATCTTTCCAAGTTTATCATAGCAGAATTGTATACAAGACACAATCCACCTGGCAATAGTTCTCTTAGTGGCAGGTTTGCCCTTTCCCACTTCCCCATAAGTGAGGAATAACTGGAGGGAATCAAACCTGTGACCCTTGGTATGCTCTATGTAGTAGCTAAGGGCTCCAGACTGTGTAGCCTCCTCTCTCCTGAGGAAGACTGATCAGTGAAGAAGACAGGGGAGAGACATGGACTGATTCAAGTGGAAGTCTGAAACCACTTTGGGCAAGAACCTCCTATTGGTTCTAAGGACCACTTTCTCTCTCTATGAAAAGAGATAAACTCAGGTTCCACTGACAGGGCCTGCAGTTCACTAATACATCTGACAGAGGTAATGGCTACCAAAAACACAGTTTTCCAAGTCAAGTACTTAAGCTCTGCTGAGGACATAGGCTCAAAAGGAGGTTGCATAAGTTGAGCAATGCAAATATTTAAGTCCCAGGCAGGGGCAGGATCCCTAAAGGGAGGATTGGTATAAAGCAATCCCTTGAAAAATTTACAGAACACTGGATGAAATGATAGTGAGGAAGACTTTCCCACTGACAAAAAAGCAGACACAGCTGACAAGTGTACCTTGAGAGTAGCTGGTCTGAGGGCTAGGCCATTAAGATGGACCATATAATCCAGAACTGTAGACAATTCAGCAGTGTCTGGAGGAATATGCTTCTTGGAACACCAAATGCTGAATCTTTTCCATTTGGAGTTATAAGTCTTTCTGGTGGCTTTCGAGAAGCTTTGAGAATATCCAGAACCCCCTGAGACAGATGCAAATCTGCATACTCTAACTCTTCAAGAGCCATGCCTTGAGACTGAGAGACCGAAAATTGGGGTACCAAATCCTCCCCTGAGAGGAGGTTAACAGGTTGTAATTCCTGGGAAGAGACAGGGGAAGATGGACTATTAGAGACAGCAACATGGGGTACCAAGGCTGTCTGGCCCAGTCTGGAGCAATCAGAATCACTTTGCAAGGTTGTGACATTATCTTGACTAGGACTTTGAACAGTAGAGGAAAGGGAGGGAAGACATACAGAATTTTCCCTTCCCAGTTCAAAATCAGAGCAACCAGAGGAACTAAACCCAAGACTGGGGGTCTGCAACAAAACAGAGGAAGTTGGTGATTGTCTGGGGCTGCAAAGAGATCTATCTCTGGAGTGCCCCACCTTGAAAAAATCACTTTCAAAACCAGAGGGTCCAGGGACCATTCGTGATGGCCCTCGGAGATCCTGCTCAGTGCATCTGCCAGCACATTGTCCTTTCCTGGAAGGTGGACTGCTATCAGAGAGGTCTGCAGGGAATAAGCCAGGGACCACAATTTCATGGCTTCCGTGCACAAGGCCGTAGACCGAGTGCCTCCCTGCTTGTTGATGTACCACATGGTGGTGGTGGTGTCTGTTCTGACCTGAACCACCTTGTTCTGCACCAACTGAGAGAAGGCTTGCAGAGCCAGAAAAAACTGCCCTGAGTTCCAGGAGATTGATATGAAGCAGGGACTCCGGAGGGAACCACAGTCCTTGGGCTGTGAGATCCCCCAGATGAGCTTCCCACCCCCAAAAGAGAAGCATCCATGGTAAGTACCACCGAATGAGACTGAGTGACAAAAGGGACCCCGTGCCTTAAATTGTCCTGATCCTGCCATCACTGAAGAGCTTGGATCAGTGTCCGAGTCACTGGAATCAGTTTGGTAAGAGGGTCCTTCCTTTGGGACCAAAAGGCCCTCAGATGGAACTGAATGTCCCTCATCAGAAATCTTGCCCCTTGGACCACTGCTGTAGAAGCTGCCATGTGGCCCAAGAGCTGAAGGAAGTGCCTTGCTGGTAAGGACACCTGAAGGCTGAAGGATGAAGCCAGTTCTATAAGAACTCTTGCACTTTCCAGGGGAAGAAAGGCTCTTGCTTTGACAGTATCCAGCTCTGCCCTTATAAAGGTAAGGAGCTGAACTGGTTCAAGAACTGATTTGGGGAGGTTGAGAAGAAAACCCAGAGAACTGAGCACTTGCTGAGCCACTTGCAGGTCTGACTTTACTTGGTCTGGAGACTGACCCACTATGAGCCAATCGTCCAGGTATGGAAAAATGGAAATCTTTTGCCTTCTTAGAAAGGCAACTACTACTGCCAGGCACTTTGTGCAGACCCTTGGAGCTGATGTTAGGCCAAAGGGCATTGCTTTGAACTGATAATGGCCTGAGGGCAACTTGAACCTGAGGTACTTTCTGTGGGAGCACCTGATGGGAATATGAAAGTAGGCATCTTTGAGGTCCAGGGAGACTAGCCAGTCCCCTCGCCTTAGAGAGGGAAGAATTATTCCCAGAGTCACCATCTTGAACTTTGGTTTTAAAAGATGTTTGTTCAGGTATCTTAGATCTAGGATGGGTGGCTACTCCCCTGTCTTTTTTGGGGTAAGGAAGTATCTGGAGTACAGACCTTTGCCCCAGTGTAGGGTAGGAACTCTCTCTATAGCTCTTAAACCCAGAAGAGATGAAACCTCTGCCTCAAGGGCAAGGGTCTCAGAGAGACCTGCAGGTGGAAAAGATCTGGTTCTCATCTTTGGAAATTTTTTGAAGCTGAGAACCAGTCCCTGGCTTACGACTTCCAGGACCCACTTGTCTGATGTAACAGACATCCAGTCCTGGACAAAGTAACCCAGCCTGCCCCCTACTGGAATAAGAGAGTCGACCCGGGCAGACCCATCAGGGTGTCTGCTTGGCAGGGGCCTTAGGCTGAGGAGTGGATGCAGCCCTGCTTATCCCCCTTCTGCCTCTCCCTCTGAAGAACCCCCTCTGTGAAAAGGGAGAAGAGGCTTGTGCTTGGTAAAAAGGCCTATGAAAAGGCCTGCCCTGCCCCTAGATTGCTGCCTTTGAGAAGCTGCTTGCCTCTCCTTGGCCTGAGCACTTCTATAAGTGGTCCTGTACTCATCCATTTTCTTCATGTAATTCTCTGTCTGCTCCCCAAACAGAGAATTACCCACCACAGGAAAATCCATGGCCTTAGCCTGGGTGTCCTGTGAGAGGCTAGTACATCTAAGCCAAGCCATCCTCTGAAGAGCCACAGATGTAGCCATGACTCTTGATGACATATCGTTGGAGTCCACAGCAGTATGAAACTGTACCTTCGATGCCTCAGTCCCATCAGCAGCCACCTCCTCCAGCTCCCTGGCCAGCTGGGGGTAGGCCTGTTTAGCCAGTGCCAGTACAGTGTCCCACCTGGACTTCTGGTACCTGGCTGTACAGACCATATAGTTCACCTGCCTGAGTCCCAAGGAAGATGCCATGTACTGCTTCTTTGCCATAGCATCCATCTTCCTGGAGTCTTTGTCTGGGGGGTGTGAAGCCAAGGGAATATTTGCCTTGTCACAGGCAGTAGCCTGCACTACCCCAACATGGCTGCATTGTTGGTATAAAAAGTCTGTATCTGAGCCTGATAGTGTATACCTCTTGTCCATCCTTCTGTCAACAGGAGGTACAGAATTGGGAGACTTTATGATTTTTTGTGTCTGCTTCCCTTAGGATTTGTGAAGGGGAATAGACAGTCTCCTGGACTCTGGGATGTCCATCATTTCCACATAATCAGGCTCTTCTTGATCCTCCGTTGCCTCCTCCATAGGAAGCTGGAGGGTTTCAGCCACTTTCTGTAAAACAGATAGTGGGAAGGGACTCAGAAAGCCTAGGAGGGAACACCAGAAGGTCTGTCTGGGGAGATGTCTGGTTCCACAGGCACATCCAGACTTTCACCATCATCACCATCATCTTCAAACTCCCCCTCCTCCTCAAACTCTGGTTCATAAAAGTCTTCAGGGGTATAATCTTGAACCGGGGGAACTGACCAAACCGAACCCCTGCCAAAAGGTGCCGGATCGGTCGGAACCAGGCGAAGCGAGTCCACAATCCAAATTGCTCTGGCTATTTCCTCGGTGGTGGGGACATGAACCTCTGGATCCGAACCAGTCGATTTTTCTTTGTGTTTCCTTTTTGTAGGAACCGACCCCCCAGGATCGGCTCTCCTCTTGCCCAAAGAAGTATCGCCCTGGTCAGAGGGCACTCCTTCTGGTTCAGTCGGAACTGGGCTGGCCATCCGGGTCAACGGACTTCTCGGCCTCCTTTTCCCTAAGTCTACCTAATCTCTTCTCAAGGGTAGAGTTAGGAAAATTTTATAAATTTGGCAGTCTGTATCGAGGTGTTCAAACCCCAGACAATAAACACAGGTGGTGTGGGGTTCAGCCTTAGCAAAGACCTCCCCACACTCACTGCAGTGTTGAAACCCAGTGGGCCTGGTTTTTTTCTTGGGTTTCTCAGACATGGCCAACCTAACCAAACTTAACCTTTTTATGGCAACCACCAGGCAAGACTACCTTATCGGTTCCTAACCGTGTCACGGGTATTGTAAAAAAACATTCAAAACACATTTTTTTTAGAACCGATAAGGACCGGTAACTACACACTAAAATAAAACACTAGAATTCACTACAAGTGATCGGTTCAGCTGAACCGATCTAACACTTTACAATATCCACACAGAAAATCAGACAAAACCTATCTAGTACTCACGGTACCGCAGACAGAGACTGAACCGACTATGCGGAATAAATTTGGTTTAAAACCAACAACTTAACCGACACTTTAACCGACTTTCGAACCGAGCTGAAGGAGAAATCTCTGGAGCGACTGTTCAGTGAGGCGGAGTAAAGAATCTGACAGTTGAGTTTCAAAGGGATGCAGACAGAGACCTCAACCAAGCCCGAGCTCAGCATTCTATGCACTGCATAGAAAGTTAACCCTTTGTTCTCTGGGGCAGTTTAAAGGCTGGAGGTAACTGCAATAGTCAGAATACAGCAAGACTTCATGTTGTTTGAACCACTGACAGTGCCCCAACTGCCTCAGTTCTGTTAGCAAGGAGAGTAAGAAAGCCATGGTAGCACACCACCATATTTCGACATCAAACACCACCACAGTGACAAATCTCGCCTTGTTGAGACTGGTTGCTGTGGTGGTCCACTGTCTGCCAATGCAGCGATTCCTGGTGTTGCACCCCCACCCTGAACCAACTCCGAGTCGGAGTTGGTTATTTAGAGATGGGGGTTGGGGGGGGGAGCCCCCAGCAAAAACATACTTCTTCCCGACAGGAACACTGCCAACAGTCGGCATTGTTCCAGTCGATGTTGGGGGGTTCGACAACGACACTGTAATTGTATTGACATGGAACCGAAAGACATAAATAAGCAATATACTTGCAGTAGGAAAGAAAAAAGGATATAGACAGTGGCATGAAAAACTGCATATAAATGACTAACAACCTAAGAGGAGCGGAGGGAAGAGCTTACTCCCTACAGTGTCACTCCCCAAGGGCTTAGACAGCTCGTACACAAAAACCATATAGGAAATCCTGAGCAAGGACCATCATCTACAGGTCTTAGACAAAGGCAGAAAAACAAAATGATTCGGGAAAGCTGTTCTTTTGTTGCTGCCAGGTCAGATATCCTACGCCCAGGGCACAGAGCAGCAGTCTAATAATGCCAAGAGCAATTCAACATATGGAAATCATCAAGCATTCAAGAATGTATAAAATATCTCTCTGTAATCTATGCAATGGCGAGCAGAAGTGTACAGTCCAGTACATCACTATACCCATGACAGAAAGAGAATTATGAGACAAAACATTAGGAGATTCCACGGGTGATAGAAAGGAAAACAATTTTGGATATTGAGCCTTCGCAGCTGATATCTCACAATAAAAAAGATCAATTAGAAGAAACAGGATTGGTGAGGAGAAAGGTGTGGTGTCCAGTGTCCCTGACAAATAAGGCAGAAAATCTCAAACTGAGAAGACAGTATTTGTCTAGACTATCCAGTGAGAAAAGCTAGCTGTCTTAGCAAGGATGGCATGTGAGACATATAGTATTTCTTGTGAAGAAAGCTGGATGCAACAGATGATAGAGATGCCACTAGAAGAAAACATTGGCTTAGCCCTGAAACAGAGAAAAACAAGCATGAAAGGTCTGAGGCTCCAGCAGACTCGATAGACCGTAAGAAAAAAATTACTCACCTTAGTAATTGCTTTTCTTCTCATGGAGTCTTGCTATATTAGGACTTATTGCAGTTAGCCACTGCACTTGAACTGCCCCGGAGAGGAAAGAGTTAACTCCAGAGAATCTGGAGTTCTAAAGCGCTAGGGCGCTATACCAAAGCTCTATCTCGGCAGTTTCAAATGAAACTGTCAGATCTTTTCGAAGCTAACACTAAGCAACAAGTCTGTGTGGAAAGCTCTACACTAGGCAAATGGCTACCTACTAGTAGTAATAACAACAATAGAAACAACAATAACAATAATAAGAATGAATAATGGTATTAGTTTCCCCCGACAAGCACTATTAGGAACCCCCTTCC
The DNA here is from genome assembly GCA_016271365.2 of Neoceratodus forsteri. Taxonomy (NCBI): domain Eukaryota; kingdom Metazoa; phylum Chordata; order Ceratodontiformes; family Ceratodontidae; genus Neoceratodus; species Neoceratodus forsteri. Next base: position 1,137,472,231 of record CM057458.1, on the reverse strand, counting down.
CCAAAGACTCAAGTCCAGGAAGGGGCCAACAAATCACTCAACCAGAAACCCTAGTTCCCTAACCCTAAATAAAAGAGGGTGAAGGAAGAACTACAATGGCATGACACAGTGCTTGCACTAATTTGCCACCCCCACCCCAGTAGAAGTTCTGAGAGGGGCAGGTTAGGTGGTCCTAATTAGCAAGACTCCATGAGAAGAAACCAATTACTAAGGTGAGTAATTTTTTCTTCAAACACCATGAAGTCTTGCTATATTAGACTTATTGCAGATTACACAGCAGTACTCCAGTGAGGGTCAGAACCTACTTAGGAAATAGGCTCTGAAGGCGCTGTGCTAAAACGAGCATCTCTCCTGGACTGAAATCCAGGGAATAATGCTTGGTAAAAGTGTGAACTGTCTTCCAAGTAACAGCTTGACAGATTTCCAGAATGGGAATATCTCTAGCAGCCGCTAGAGATGCAGCTGTACACCTGGTGGAGTGAGCCCTCAGTCCTGAGGGGGGCTCTCCTACCTAGTCTTTGATAACAAAAATGGATACAAGAGACAATCCACCTTGCAATTGTCCTCTTAGTGGCAGGTTCCCTTTGCCAACCTCGCCCTAGGTAAGGAAGAGCTGGAGGATTCAAACCTGTGACCCTTGATGCGTTACAAATAGTAGCATAAGGCTCTTTTGGCGTCCAAGCTGTGCAGTCTCCTCTCTCACCTGAGGAAGAATGCTCAGTGAAAAAATCCTGGAGAGAGATGGACTGGTTCAGGTGGAAACCTGAAACCACTTAAGGACAACCCTGTGTTAGTCCTAGGGACTGTCTTATCCCTGTGGGGAGAGAAAAATCTTCTTCCACTGCCAGGGCCTGTAGTTCACTTATCGCCTGGCAGAAGTGACTCCTGAAAAAACATTTTCCAAGTGAGAAGCTTGAGCTCTGCTGGGGACAGAGAGGTCCAAAGGGGTTTGCATTAACTGAGGCAAGTAAACATTCGGACTCCATGCAGGAGCTGGTTCCAAAAAGGAGGGTTGGTGTGAAGCAAACCCTTAAAAACTTGGAAAACACAGGTTGAGAAGAAAAGGAAGCAGGCTTCCTGCTTGCAGAAAAAACAAGACAGCTGCCAAAGAACCCTTAAGGTAGCTGGCCCTAAGACCTAAAGAATTTAAAATGGACCAAAAGTCCAGAAAATGGGCAGATAAGCAGACTGTGGTATAATCTGCTTCTCAGCGACCAGACTGAAAACCTGTTCCACTTAGAATTGTAAGTGGCAGCCAGTGAAAGCTTCCTTAAAGCCTTTAAAATATCCATGACACCTTGAAAAAGGTGTAAATCAGCAAATTCTAACTCCTCAAGAGCTGCCTTGAGAAGGAGGAATTTTGAGGTTGGATACCACACTCTCCTTGTGCAAAGGCCAGTAAGTCGGGGACTCTGGGCAAGCTCAGGGGTAGAGTGGACTGTCAGGACAGAGACAATGGGTACCAGGGCTGTCTGGCCCAGCTTGGAACAATCAGAATCGCTTTGCAAGGCTGAGATCTGATTTTTACTAGTACCCTGAAAAGAAAGGGAAAAGGGAGGAAAGGTGAAAAGCATCCAGGTGGGCTGATCCCAGCACTGGAGCCTCAACAAAACAGAGAAAGTTAGTGGTTATCTGGGGCTGCGAAAAGATCTATCTGAAAATGAGCCCCATCTGGCAAGGACTGAACCCAGCACCTGAGGATTCAGAGCCCAATCGTGATGGCCCTGAGAATCCTGTTGAGGGCATCTGCCAGGGCATTGTCCTTCCCTGGGAGGTGAACTGCTATCAGGGAGGTGTTCAGGAGTAAGCCAGAGACCACCACTTCATTGCTTGATTGCACAAGGCTGATGACAAGTGCCCCCCCTGCCTGTTGATGTACCACATTATTGTGGTGTTGTCTGTCCTGACTTGAACTACCTTGTTCTGGACAGAAGCTGAAAACTCTAAGAGCTAGAAGACAGCTCTGAGTTCCAAAAATTGATGTGGAGCAGAGATTCTAGGGAGACCACACTCCTAGTGGACAGGTCGCCTAAGCGAGCTCCTCACCCTAACACAGGAGCATCCGTGGTGAGGGAATGAAGAGGACCCCTAGTTTTAGATTGCTTTGATCCTGCCACAGTGTAAGGCCAGGATCAGGGATTGGGTCACTAGAACCAATTTGGAAAGGGAATCCCTCCTTTGGGACCAATAGGCCCTCAGATGGAACTGAATGTCCCTCATCTGGAATCTTGCTCCCTGCACTACAGCTGTGGAAGCAGCCATGTGCCCTAGTAGTTGTAGCAAATGCTTTGCTGGTCAACAGACTCAAGAGAGTAATGGAAGATGCCAGGGCAAGAGACTGCCTACCCTTTAGAGGAGAAAATGCCCTGGCTAACTTTGTGTTCAACTCTGCACCTATGAAAGTTAGTACCTGAACTGGTTCGAGAACTGACTTTGGTAAATTCAGCAGGAATCCCAGAAAGGTGAGAAGCTGCTGGGTGACTTGCAAGTGGGATTTTACTTGATCTGAAGACTGACCCACTAAGAGCCAGTCATCCAGGAAAGGAAACAAAGCAATCCCTTGCCTTCTTAAAAGAGCCACTACCACAGCTAGAATTTCTTGAATACCCTTGGCGCAGAGGTAAGGCCGAAGGGCATTGCCCTGAACTGAAAGTGGCCTGAGGGTAACCTGAGGTACTTTCGGTGAGAAGGCCTGATCAAGACATGAAAAAATAGGCATCCTTGAGGTCCAGAAAAGCTAGCCAGTCCCCTGGCCTCAGCCAGAGATAACATTTTTAACTTTGTTTTCAAAAGATGCTTGTTCAGGTACCTTAAATCTGAGATGGGCCGCCAATCTCCTGCCTTCTATAGGTTAAGAAAGTATCATGAGCACAGCCCCTTACCCCGGTGGCAAGGAGGAACCCTTTCTACTGCTTTGCAGTTCAGAGGAGAAGAAACCTCTGCTCCCAAAGCAAGGGATTCCGAAGGATTTGCAGGTGGACCTGTCTGGCTCTCATCTTTGGAAACTGTTTGAAGCTGAGAACCAGACCTATTACTTCCAGAACCCACTTGTCCAAGTTAGGGACACACAGTTCTGGCTGAAATAAAACCAACCTGCCCACTGGTATAGGAGAATTGGCCTGGGCACCCCATCAGGGTGCCTGCTTGGCAATAGTCTTAAGCTAAGGGGAGGGGGACGGTTTACTTGTGCCCCGTCTATCTCTGCCTCTGAAGAGACCCCTCTGGCGAAAGCAGAGGAGGCCTGAGCCTCTACCTGGGCACTTTGTAGGTAATCATCCATGTTTTTCATATAGCTTTCTGTTTGTTCCTCAAACAGAGAATTACCCACAACAAGAAACAAATCCATAGACTTTGACAGAGTATCTTGGGACAGATTAGTGCATCTGAGCCATGCCAACCTACTGAAAGCTACAGAAGTGGTCATGACCCTAGAGAAAACAAGATTAACACCAACAGCAGTATGAACTTGAACTTAGAGGCTTCAGTGCCATTAGCAGCCACCTGTTCCAACCCGCTAGCCAGCTGGCCATGGGCCTGCTTGGCTAACTGCAATACTGCGTCCCACCTAGATTTCCGAAATCTAGCCACATAAGCCATACAACTTGCCTGTCTGAGTCCCACAGAAGCTGCCATATACTGTTTTCTTGCCATGGCATCAATCCTCCTGGAATCCTATTCAGGAGGATGTGAGGCCAGGGGACTAGCCTTGACACAGGCTGCAGCTTGTACCACACCTACATGACTACACTGCTCAGTGAGGAAGTCTGTAACAGAGCCTGACGAAATACACCTTCTGTCCATTTTTTTATCTTACAGGAGGGACAGAAAGAATAATCTTATAAAATCTTAGTTGTTTACTTCCTAAATGACTTATGCAAAGGAAAGACAACCTCCTAGCCCATCATTCCTACATAATCAGGCTCCCCTTTACTCATTCATATCCTCCTCTAAAGGAAGCTGGGGGGATTCTGCAAGCTTTTTGTAAAACATAAACTGAGAAAGGGACTCAGACAGAATAGGAGGAGATTCTAAAAGTCTGTCTGGAGAAATGTCCGCTTAAGTGGGCACGTCCAGACCCTACCAGCCACACATGTATTGATCAATTTTCCTCCCACTCCTGTGGTTCATAACAATTCCTCAACATCATAAACCTGAACCACTGGAACTGAACGAGCCACCTTTTACCAACTGTAGATGGTTCGACAGGACCTAGAAACAGTGACTGGACAATCTGTATGGCTTAACTACTTCTGCAGCAGTTGGAGAGACAATCTTGGACTCCAAACCTACTGATTTCTCTGTCATATTCTTATTTCTTTTTTTTTTAAACTGGTTCCTCTGAACCATCCTTTTGCCCGAGGAAGTCTAGCCCTGGTCAGAGGGCACTCCCTCTGGTCCAGTGGGTACTGGACCGGGCTGGCCATCTGGGTCAGCGGACTTTTTGGCCAATAGTTCCCTGAGCCGGCCCTATCTCTTTTCAGGGTGGCTGCAGAGAAATTTTAAACACCTGGCAGTCTGACAGGAGGTGGTCAGCCCCCAGACAATAAACACAAGTGGTGTGTGGGACAGCCTTGGCAAAGGCTTCCCCACAGCATCACAGTGTTGAAACCCAGTGGGCCCGGTTTTTCTTTTTGGGTTTCCCAGACATAATGCCAGCCTAACCAAAAACTTGCCCTTTTTATGGCCGTGCCAGGCAAGACACCCTTATCGGTTCCTAACCGTTTCACGGGTATTTGAAAAAACCCTATTTAAAATCAAGGTTTTTTTAGAACCGATAAGAACCGGGTACCGCACTCTAAAAGCCCAAAACTTTAAAACGTTAAAATAAGCAAACCGATCGGTTCAAAACCGAACCGATAACTAAATTTCCACACAGACTTTTCATTTTGTACCTACGGTTTACCAGATAGAGCTTTAACCGAAATGCGGTAAAATAATTACTTTTTGGCGGTTCAAATGAACCGAAAATACTCGCTTGACCGACCGAGCTGAAGGAGCTGATCTCCGGAGCGACTGCTCAGTGAAGCGGAGTAAAGAATCTGACAGTTTCATTTGAAACTGCCCAGATAGAGCTTTGGTATAGCGCCCTCACGCTTTAGAACTCCAGATTCTCTGGAGTTAACTCTTTCCTCTCCGGGGCAGTTCAAGTGCAGTGGCTAACTGCAATAAGTCCTAATATAGCAAGACTTCATGGTGTTTGAAGGCCTAATCTGCTGGCAATTAGTATGTTAGTATGTAAATGAACAGCCGCCTTGGAAATAGCATGTTCAATAATGAAGGCAAGAAAACAACCATGGGAGTTGCTGGGCTAAGCAAAGACATTTATGTTGCATCAGATGGTTATACTGTAGCTATGGTGTCAGAATTTACTGCTGCACTGGGAGTCCAATTTGGGGATTGACTAGGAGGACAGCTGCATATTGCAACCAAAGGGAATGCACCCTATTAGCACAGAGAAGAAGGGGATATACCCCATCTGCAAAAAGAAACTGAAAAAGGCAGGAAAAGGGAGAAGTGAAAAATCAATCTCTCTCCTAAACAAGAAACATGTTTTTGGTTTGTTTCGGGGAAGGGGGGGCTGTGTACCCCTGTGGGCCACCAAGTGACCAACAGATCAAAGAGAAAAGGTGGTAGTACCAGCCCTAGGTCAACTGACAAAAGGAAAAAATAGCTCACAGAAAAAAATGGGCAAACTTCCCCAGAGGTTGAGCCTCTGCAGCCACTAGCTCAGGCTGATCTCCTGTAAGACAGAAAGATGGGGACAATGGGAGGGTGAGCAGTGCACTATAGCGAAGATATAACTGAAGATATATAGGTTACTTACTTGTAACTATATTTCTACTAGTAGTATACGGTTCACATACACACTCTGGTCTATTAGTTCCACTGAGTGTAGCTCAATCACCGGATATCTTCAAGCCTAGCTCCTCCCACAATCCGTGGTGTATGTCCTCCAGATCTACCCCATCAAAGTCAGATCTTACACACTTGAAGCAGGGATCCATAGATCACTTGCCAGGGGAGGTCGATTGGGTGGTGTGGATCTGGAGTGTATTCCACTAGTAGAACTATGGCTACAGGTGAGTAATATGTACTTCTAACAAGGAAACATTTCACTAGCCACACCCTGGCAGACTCCAAGCAGTCATCTAGAAGGAGGGGGCAAGTCATGCACCCTTATTTGGCAAACACAGACTGGAGGACTGAGGTCCCAAGCTAAGCATCTCAACAACTGAGCACATCAATGCTGTAGTGGGAGATGCATGTGTGCATTTTAGACCAGGTAACAGCCCTGCAGATCTCCTCAATTGTTATGTACCTGGAAGTGGTCATGGAGGCAGTGCCATGCCTACTGGAATGAGTCTTCAATCCTGAGGGTGACTCCCTTGCAGTCACTCTATAACACAGGACGATACAGGATGTGATCCACTTGCTAATCACCTGCCTTGCTGCCAGTCTGCCAGAGACAGCTTAAGTATAAGTGGCAAACAGCTGCTATCCGCGCCATGAATCCCCACTGAGCGCTCCTCATAAGATGACAGCACCCTGCACTGGTCCAAGGTATGGAGCCTGCAGTAGGAATCCGAGGTAGGTTGTTGCGATAAACCAGGAGTTTAATACCCTGGTTAAAGTGGAACTCCAACAGTACCGTGGGGAGGCACTTCGCTTAGGGGCAAAGGATGACCTTGTCTTTACAGAAACTCAATATGGAGACTCTACCAAGCGTGCCTGTAGGTCACTCACCCTTGTAGCCAAGGTGATAAAGACCAAGAAGACGGTCTTCCACATCAAGTGTCATATCTCTCACTTGTCTCTTTCCATATTGGCGCAAATGATTTACACATCAACATTGCAAGCACCAGCAGAAAGTTACATGGAGGCTGGGGGTGGTGCATCAGAGGGGACTAGTGGCCTTTGAAAAAACACCCGACCACCTTCCATTGTGCTGCTGGTGGCATACCAGCCCGGTATGCAGAGATGGCCACCAAGTGCACCTGATGGGTTGTGGCTCATAGACCTGACTGAGGCAGAGACCAAACATAGTCAATGATCATAGCTACTGGGCAAGCAATCCACTTGCCCTAACATCAGAGCGAGAACCTCTTCCACTTAACAAGCTTAAGCTTTATTAATAAACTCCTTACTGCATGCCTCAATGACATGAATAACGTCTTCAGAAAGGCCCATGGCCTCAAACACTATCTGCTCAGGTACCAGGCAGAAAGGCATAGATACTAGAGGTTCAGGTGCAGTACTGTCTCATGCTATCTCATCAGCAGGTTCAGGCAGAGTGAATGCCACCATGGGGACCTGTTGCTGAGGCTAAGGAGATCCTGGTACCAGAACTGCCTGTGTCAGTCTGGAGCAATCATAACCAGGTTCACCTTGTCTTGATGAGCCTTGAGCACCACCTTTTGCATCAAGGGGAAGGGAGAACATGGGTACAGAAGGCTCAGGATCCAGAGCTGACAGAAGGCATCCCCCATCAGCAGTGCCATCTGAGGGGGGGAGGGCATGTAACAATCTTGGTTTTCTGCTCTCCCATGAAGTAAAAAAAAAAAGGTCCACCAGGAGTGTGCCCCATCGGAAGAACAGTTGTGCTGTCATGTCCTTGTTCAAGGGTCATTCGTGGAACATCTCCCCTACCCAGTTGAGCGTGTATGCCAGAAGATTGGCCTGCAGGCTGCACACCAATGACCAAGTGTGGAGAGCCTCCTGACACAGGGGAAAGGAGTATGTGCTTGTTCAGGTTGAATATGGTGGTTATCTTGTCAGTGAGGACTTGCATAACCTGACCCTGAATCAACAAAACAAACTCATAAAGTACCAGGTGCACTGCAGCAGACTGATGTTGCATTGGAACTCGCTGTGTTCAGTCAGGTGGGCTCCCCACCCCACTGGTATCCTGCAATGGCTGTGTCACCAGAACCAGCTGGTCCAGGTGACTATGGTGCTGAGACCACTGGCAGCCCAACTGTCACTGGAGAGGGTGTATTCATCATCATGGCCAACGGACCATGCTGGCTGGCTGAAGCTGCGATGTACCCCAGCAACCACAGGAATTCCTAGGCCAGGTGAGATTTCCCAAACAAAAATGAATGGGCAGCCTTCTCAACCTTTTGTCATCCATATGTGTGGACACTGTCTCTAAATAGCTGTTGTGTGATTTCAGCAAGGCCTTTGACACCGTCCCACACAGAAGGTTGGTAAATAAGTTGGGCAGCTTGGGAGTGGTCCTCAAGGTAGTAAACTGAGTCAGAAACTGGTTGAGTGACAGGACACAGAGGGTGGTGGTAAACAGCGTTCAAACCGAGGAGAGGGGGTGACCAGTGGGGTGCCACAGGGATCCATGCTGGGGCCAGTCCTCTTTAATGTCTTCATAAGCAACATTGCAGAGGGGCTGAGGGAAGGTATGCCTATTTGCAAACAACACTAAGATCTGCAACAGGGTCTACACTTGGGGGGGATGGGAAAAATGAGAAAGGGCCTAAACATGCTTGAGGAGTGGTCGAGAGTGTGGCAGCTAAGATTCAATGCAATGAAGTGCAAAATCATGCATTTGGGGCACAGAAACCCAAGAGAAGAGTACAAGATGGAGGGAGAGGTACTGCCGGCCACCAATCAAGAAAGGACCTGGGGGTAATTATATCTGATGACCTAAAGGTAACCAAACAATGTGAGAAGGCTGTGGGGAGAGCCAGCGGGATGCTAGGGTGCATAGGGAGAGGTCTCACCAGCAGAAAAAAGGAGGTGTTATAGTACAGTACAGATCACTAATGAGACCTCATCTGGAGTACTGTGTCCAGTCCTGGAGGCCGTATCTCTGGAAGGACATAAACAAAATAGAAGCAGTCCAGAGAAGGGCAACAAAAAAGGTGCAAGGACTGCACCAAAAGTCAAATGAGGAAAGACTACAGGATCTCAGTATGTATTCCCTGGAGGGGGGGGGGGATATGATACAGCCATTCAGGTACCCCAGAGGTATAAACAAGGTATAGGAGGGTGGCATCTTTCAGAAAAGAAGTTGTACAAGAACAAGGGGGCATGATATGAGGCTAGAGGGGGGTAGGCTCAGGGGCAACGTGAGGAAGTACTTTTTCACAGAAAGAGTAGTGGATGCTTGGAACAGCCTCCCTGAGAAGGTGGTGGGGGCAAACATGGTAAGGGAATTCAAAAATGTATGGGATAGACATTAGAGTACTCTCACAATAGGAAAGAGAGTGCAAGCCATGGATCAACTAGATTTTGTGGGATCACATTAGGTAGGGAAAAGGGGCAGACTACATGGGCCACACGGTCCATATCTGCCATCACCTTCTATGTTTCTAGGTTTCTGAAAATCAGGAAAGAGGCAAAATGTAAGAAACATCATCTGATCTTAAAAACAAACACAGGCCAGCTCCATGTCGCTGAGCAGAAGGCACTCAGCATGCTGGCAACCCAGGTTCAAGCCCTGCACCTGGGATGACTGAAGTGGAGACCAGTGAGGTGGGTGAGGAGCATCAGTGCAGATCTTCTCCTCCCCTGCAGAGAGGGCTTGGTGCATAACACTCCTAGAGCAGTTCCTGTTAGGCTGGTGGAGATACACTTCTGGCATGGGTGACTACATGCTGCTGTTTGCCTCCCCCAGGGATGTTGCAACATCCACACCAGTGTGGGAAATGGGAGAAAAGGGGAAAACTGCTTTGGCACACCCAGTGACAGCTAACCATGTTCTTCTTACACCACCCAACCCTTAGCCCGCATCACTACAAGATCCCGAACATGTTTGCCCGACACTTTGCACGATGCCACATTCTGAAAAAAAATCCCAAGTGGGATTTTGCCTACCCGAGTTTGTAATCATATTTAAGGGGTTGAGAACAAAAACATGGAGTACAAGCAAAATCCCACTGTCGGGATTCTGAGTTTTGGGAATGTGGCATCAGGCTAAAGTGTGTCGGACGAACGGGTGCCGGGATCGCGTAGTAGATCCCTTAGCCCACAATCCCAAACTCCACTCCAGCCATCTCTCTTAATGGCAGGACATCACTTCCTACCTGTTGGCAGCAGGGAGGTCTCTGGCAGAAATACACCAGAATCAAGGGAGAACAGAAAACCTGGGGTGTCTGGCGGTGAAAGATGACATTGAAAGCTGACTCTGGCAGGCAAAGAGGGCATCTAAGGGGCCCAAAACAGTGCGGCCCAACTGGAGCTCAGGATGGAGCATTAAAAAATAAAAAAATAAAAACCTCAAAGCGTCGTAGAAATCTGCATTTATATTCACTAGGTTTGTTGTTCACTGAGCAACACAGATTACTATAAATTTGTGTTTTAAAATCTTAGTGTAAAATTATAAATAAAAAGTAAAAAAAAATCAAAGTAAAATATAAGACAGCACAACATGGTGTGGTACAGAGGGCTTCTGAGTGATTAAATAAGGTACTGGCCATAGTAATGAGTTGATAGGCCTGACTTCCTCCCTTGAGGCCCCGCTGTGTGGAGGTACGTTACGGACGGAAAGAGTGGATCATAGGCTGAAGCTGGGCTGAGACGTGGGCTCTGGTACTGGCAGAGGCATGCAGAGAAAGAAGAAAGCTCTGGTTTAGGGCTGGGGAAAAAGGAGAGAGAGGGAAATTAAAAATAGCAAGTTTATTGACTCACTTGCAGTTTTACGAAGTCCTCATGATTTACTTTGAGATTCCGTAGTGCATTCAGTGACAGTTCCAGTTCTCGAAGTGATGGAAATTTTCGGAAGGTATCTGGGAGATAAAAGCAAGAAAAACCAAATTAGTTCGTAAAACTGCAAAGCTCATTTTAAAGATGGGTCTGGCCACTAGACGAAGAAGTCTCAGTTGGCATCAGCAGAACTCAGTTCTATGGCATTCCAAAACAATCCGAGTCATTCTATTCGTTATTACAAAGAGCATTCATATTAAACATAGAAACATAGCCGCTGACAACTGGAAAGCATCCAGTCCCATCGTGTCTGCCCAGTACCTGCCTGGACTCGCATCCAGTCTAAAGCTGGAGCAGAGCTAGTCTACCGATGGCCCTCACCATATTTCAATACACTGCACACCTTCAAGGCGCCGGCTTTAGTGTGCCCGCTATTAAGGCGCCAAAACCACACTTGCCACCCTCCGAGGTCTGACCCTCCGAGTTAGAATCTTTGTTGGGGACACAGCCCCTGCATTAACTGCAATCGGTGAAATTGTCAATTGGTGTTCTAATGATGGGGACACTACCACTGGCCATTCAAGGTGGAACCATTTGACATCACCCTCCCTAGTCTTCTCATCCCCTTACCTCTACTGTCCAACCTCTCTCCCACCTCTGGTTTTGACTATTCGCCTGTGTCTATCTCACCTGTGTTTGAAGCTGGTGGCAGACTCTGCAGTGACCTTTTTTCTGGCAATGCATTCCTCCCTTTCTATAAAGAAGAACCTCCTTACATCTCTCCTGAAGCTTCCCCCGACCAGTTTACATCCATGGCCTCTTGTGACCTTACTCTTATATCTCTTGTTACATTGCCCTTGCTTCTTCTGAACAGGACACTGCTGTTCACTTTATTAATACCCCTTAGGTATATTAAGGTCTCTATCATGCCCCCAGGTTTCCCTTCTGGCCTGTACTGTGCACATATTGAGACTGTTCAACCTCTCGTCATAGGTCTTCCTCGGATGCCCTTAAATCACATCCGTGGCGGTGCTCCTTAAAAGTTTCCAAGAGGTCCATGTCCTTCAGGTGAGGGCTCCAGAACTTCATGCAGTATTCTAGTTGAGGTCTCACCAAGGATATGTACTGGGGCAGAATCACCTCCTTTCTTCTACTAGCAAACCACTTCCCTTTGCACCCCAACATCCTATTTGCTTTCCTGCAGCCTTCTGGCATTGGGCATGGGACATCAGACTGTCACAAATAATGATCACCAGGTCCCTTTCCTCCTACTTCTGCTCCACCCTCACCCCCCCTCCCACCAGTAATGTTTTGGGATTTCTTTGTCAGTGTGCACAACTTCACATTTTTTGGTATTACTTTTGAGTTGCCATATTATGGATCACTTTTCCAGTTATTCCAGGTCCATTTTCATTCCCTGTATCCCTCCTCTGTATCCACCCTGCCACCAATTTTGGTGTCATCCACAAAGAGACCAATTTAACCTGGGATTCCTTCCTCTATATTGCAGATGAATATATTGAATAGCGCCAGTCCCAGGAATAACCCCTGTGGTACTCCCCTAGTAACAGCTCTAACCCCTGAGTATTCCCTGTTAACAACTACCTTCTGAGTCCCCCCAGTCAGATACTAATATCCTTAGTTACTTTGTCTTCTATCCCAAGATCCCTTATGATTTTCACAAGTCTCCTATGAGGCACAGAGTTGAAGGCCTTGCTAAAATCCAGATGTAGTAGGTCTTGCCCCTTACCGCCTGCATTTGTGATCCAACTGAAGAAGTCTATCAGGATTGTCTGGCATGATCTGTGTAACACAAACTCATGCTGCATCCTGTCGTGGGGCCCGCTGGTCTCCTGCCATTTCACTATATGCCCTTTTATAACAGTTTCTAGCAATTTCCCCAGAATTAAGGTCAGGCAGACAGAGCTGCAGTTCCCTGCCTGGGCCCTCTATACTTTCCCTCTAATGAAGAGGGACCACAACATTGGCCTCCTCCAATCCCTTGGAACCACCTCTATTTCTATGGAGCAGGTAAAGGACAGGTAAAGAGGTCAGTTAGTGGTTCTGTGAGGAACCAGGCAACCTCCCTTAGCCCCCTAGGGTGCAGATCATCTGGGCCTTATGGCTTGTCCACCTTCAGGGTCCAGAGCCCCTTAAGTACCCTCTCCACTGTTGTCCCATCAGCCCCTGGCTAGAACCCCACACCCTGGGAGCAGCCCCTCCTCCTTCTTCATGAAGACTAAGCAAAAAAGTTAATTTAGAATATATGCCTCCTTATCATAGAAACATAGATGCTGATAGCAGAAAAGGACCCAATGACCCCTCAGGTCTGCCAGTTATTTGCCTGCATCCACACTGAGCCTAATGCTGGACCAGGGCTAGTTTATCAATGGTCCCGACTGCATTTAGACTTCCCCTCCATAGTCCACTCATTTACTTCCCTCAACTTCCCACTGTCCCTCTCGCCTCTGATTCGGACTGTTCCCCAGGTCTTATCCCACCTGTCTGAAGCCACTGGTGGGCCCCATGCTTACCACTTCTTCTGGCAATGTATTCCACTCCTCCACAACCTCTTCTATATATTAATAAGTCCCCCTGGAGCCACTCGTTGCTGTATAAGAGTGGTTTCATGTGACTTTGGCTGGAGCGAGAACAGCAAAGTGAATCTGAGCTGTTCTGGCTCAAGCTGAAGGCAAGTGAAAGCACTCTTATAAAACAATGAGTAGCAACGGGGGACGTATTAATATATTATTGATCGAGAGTGATCAATAATATATATATATTTTTAAAATGTTCCCAGAATGTGCCCATTTCAAGTGCATCTGTGTGTGAGAGGCTCTTCACAGAATAGGAGTGTCTCATGCGCAGGGGAAAGAAGCGCTCCGAAATTGTCGGGAGCACTCCCTCGATCTATAATGTAAAGAACTTTCTTGTATCCCTCCTAAAGCTTTCCCCACCAGTTTCTATCATATCTCTCTTATTTCATTGCTCTTGCTTCTTGCGAACAGGCCACTGTTGTCCTACTTCATAAATACCCCTTAGGTACCTAAAGGTCTCCGTCGTGTCCCCTCTCCCTCCTGAACTCTAGTATGTACATTTTTTTTAATTCAAGTTTATTGAAGTTACAAGCATACATACAGAATTTATTTTCTCAGATGTTTTAACATTTCACTTATTTCCAAATGACAGGTTCTTTACAGTTAATATATAACATGTTAAGCAACCTCTACTGTACTATAACTTCAGTCCAATTCTTCATTAAATACAAGGAGTCTTCCAACATAACCCCCAGTTTACCCTTCATATTTCATTTAAACACTGGTGAGTGAGCTGAGTTTATTATGTCTTGTATTAGGCGATTCCCTCAAATCAGATTATCTCTAGCCATCTCCCCTTCATATGGGTTCCCCCATTTTCATGGTTTCCCCTTCCGAGCCTCCTGCCACATTATCCATCTAGTCCATCTATTTAAAAATACTGAGGTTCTGGAATTAATCTTGTGGGTCAGTTCCTCCATATCCTGGATCTCTCCGACCACCTCATACCAATGTTCTAGTTGGGGTGGGGCTGGTTGTAGCCATTTTCTTGTAATGGCTTTATTGGCCGAGGTCACCAGGATATTCCACAGATATATCTGGTCTTTACTCTTCACTCCTCTGGGTACTAGCCCCAACACCAAGTTTTTTTTTTAAGAGGCTCTTCTAAGGAGAATATATTTTCTAGGGCTCTAGTAATTTCTCTCCAGAATGGCATCAAATTCAGGCAGAGCCCCAGGACATGCAAGTGGTGAGCTGTCTCAGCACCACAATTTCTCCAGCATGCTGGGTTGTGTCCCCTATCCCATTTATTCTTCACCACCGGGGTGATGAAGAAGCGTGATCTGACTTTCCAGGCAAATTCTTTCCATCTCTGAGAATAAGTTGTGTGGTGTGCCTGATTGAAGATGGAGTCCCACTCTTTTTCTAGTAATTGTTCCCCCAGCTCAGTTTCCCATCTATACTTAAGATGGACAGAGTGTCTCCCACCTTTATTTCTAAGTACCCCATAGATAGCAGAGATGTGTCCTTTTCTTGTTTGTGAGGTCATGATCCCATTCACCACAACCTGCAGTCCCTGTTGGTCTGGTATAGGGCCATATTGCTTCTGGAGGTTCTGAATATGGGTCCTGAGCTGGAGATAACTGAAATGGTCTGAATTCCTCAACTGGAATTGTGTTTTAATATCTGTAAATTCCCTAATTGTGTCCCCGTCCAGGAATTGTCCAAGGGAGTTCAGACCCAGCCTACTCCATCTCCTAAAAGTAAGGTCTTGCTTCGCTGGCTCGAAGTCTCCATCCCACACAAATCTCCTCAGTGGCCACAGTTCTCCAAGGCATGTATGCTTTACCCAGAATCTGTGTGTTGCTGCTAGGGTGTTCCTGACTGCATATAATGTGAGGTCTTTATCATGTACCAGTGATTTGGGAGTGAATATTCTTACATCTAGAAGGACCTCCCCCTCCATAAGCTTCCATAATGCCTGATAGCCTGGTGTTGACCAGAGTAGGATGCATCGGAGGTGGGATGCCAGGAAGTAGTCCTCCAGATTAGGGACTGCCCTTCCCCCATCCTTTTTGTTAGACTGAAGCAGTTGGATTTTTATTCTAGGTTTTTTGTTGGCCCAAATAAATGTCATAATTGTTTTTTGCTAGCTCTTAAATTGTGCTGGAGGAATCCTGACCGGGAGACATTGAAAGAGGTACAGGAACCTAGGGAGGACATTCATGGATATTGTTTCAATTCTGAAGTATAATGGCAGGTTCAGGAGTTCCCATTTTACTATGTCTTGTTCGATCTGTGCAAAGAGGTAATCAAAGTTATTAAAGAGATGATTTAAATTCTTAGGGATGTGGGTTCCCAAATATTTAATTTTGGGGGAGTTCCTCCACAGGGGGAGGAGATTGTTTACTTCAGGGGAAGGTGTGTGGTGAAATTTTAGGATTTCAGTTTTATTCTTATTTAAAGCATATCCGGAGAGTGCACCAAATTTACTCAATAGGTCCAAGACTTTAGGCAGGGATTCTTCTGGGTTCATTATGTAAAGCAGCACATCATCCGCATATAAGGATATTTTGTGTTCCTTGTTCCCCACTATGAATCCCCTTATATTAGGATCCTCCCTAATTGCCTGTGCCAGAGGTTCAATGTATATTGCAAACAGTAGTGGGGACATCGGGCAACCCTGCCGTGTTCCTCTACCCAGGGTAATCCTTTGCGAGATGCCCCCATTGACTCTAACACAGGCCTGCGGGGCCACACAGAGGGACTTCACTGCATCAAAGAAAGGTCCGGGGAAGCCCAGCCTCTCTAGGACTGCAAACAGAAAGTTCCAATCCACCCAATCGAACGCCTTCTCAGCGTCTAGGCTGAGAAGACAAGCCAGGGGGCAATGTTTATTTATCAAGTCTATGACATTGCTTGTTCTCCTGACCCCCTCTTGGGCCTGTCACCCTTCAATAAACAAAGTCTGATCCGGTTTTATGATCTGAGTCAGTAGTGGGTTTATTCTGTTTGCCAAAATGGCTGTAAAGATTTTATAGTCTACATTTAAAAGAGAGATAGGCCTATAGGAACTACATTCCTTAGGATCCTTTCCCTCTTTGGAAATTACTGTGATGGTGGTGTAATTCCAAGATGGTGGAACTGTTTCTCCCTCCAGCCAAATCGAATCAAAAAACCCTTTTCAGAAAGGTTGTGACCTCCAGGGCAAAAACCTTGTAAAACTCACTACTGTAGCCATCCGGGCCTGGATATTTGCCTGGTTTCAGATTTTTGATTATGGCGGCTATCTCAACTGTTGATATTGGGGCCATCAATGTCCGTGCTTGGGTCTCATTTAACTTGGGTAACCTTAGTCCTCTTAGGAAATTGGCTGTATCTTCTACCAGGGTAACCTCCTCTGCCTAATACAGAGTCTCATAATATGATACAAAGGAGTCTGTTATATGCTCCCATTTGTGCCTTAATACTCCTGAAGCTGGGTCACTTATCCCAGTTATGGTGGTCCTGGCTACCCTCCGTCGCAAGCGGTAGGCTAGCTGTTTTGTCACTTTGGACCCCCCTCATAATACGTCTGTTTTAAATAGTGTAGGGCCCATTCTGTTTCTATTTTATTTAGCTCCTGCATTTTGTTTTTAACTATTTTAATTTTGGAGTCCCTCTCTTTATTCCAGCGCAGTTTTTGCTGTGTTTCTAGATACCTTAACTGTGCCAAAAGACTCTGCATTTGTTTGAGCCATTCTTTTAATTTTTTTAAAGAGGCAAGGGAAATGAACTTCCCTCTCACCATGGTCTTAACTGTATCCCAAAGTATTTGAGCTGTGGTGCCTGGTTTATCATTAGTTTCTACTGTGTGTTTAATTACCTGTTTTATTTCTTCTTTGATGTCTTCATCTCTTAACATGCTTATATTTAGTCTCCAGTGTGTAGGTTTTTTTGGGATCTGGAATCCATTTCAAGAAAGATGGGCTGGTGATCTGATAGTCTGGCCATACCCACCCACACACAATGACAGAGGGAGATATCCCTATCAAAAACAGAAAATCTATCCAATCTGGAGTATATCTTATGTCTGGGTGAGTAGTAGGTGAAGTCTTTAGCTGAAGGGTACTTTTCTCTCCAGACATCTACTATTCCAGAGTCATTTAGGAATCTGGAGACCTTGGGATGCAACTCGCCTCTCTTGAGTATGGATACCAGAGGTAGAGTCCCATCTTCTATTTAAGATTAGATTTCAGTCTCCCCCAGCTATCTCCACCCCTTTTGCTTTCTGCATCACCAGCTGCAGTAAATCTGCATAAAAAGTGATTGAAGACCCCGGTGGGGCATACACATTACCCATTGTTACCCACAGGTCCTGTAGTTTCCCCACCAGGTATTAAGTATCGTGCCCCTGCGTCAGCTACCATCTCAACTTCTTCAAACGGGAGGTTCTCAGATAGCATTATGGCTACCCCCCTCTTTCTGCCTTTTTCAAGTAAGGCCTGGTAAATGACAGGGAAACACTTAGTTTTAAGCTTTAAAGCTTCCTTTGGGGTTAAGTGCATTTCTCGTAGGAAATTAATCGCACATTTCTGAGTTCGAATAAATTTCTGGATTTGCTTCCATTTCATGGAGTGATTAACCCCATTAATATTACAGGATAAGATTTTCGAGTTAATCGTAGCCATTTTTATCATCCGTGGGGTCCATATATCACTTGAGGGTTCCCCACCTTCCCCAACCTTTAACAGTAAGAAGTCTCTCTCTCTCTCTCTTGACCTTTTGGTAGTGTTGTTTAGTCCTCCTTCTAAAAATTATGTTGCCTGCTCTGACATTCTGAGAAATACAATTCTGTTGCCTTACTTCAAAAGTATGCCTTTCCTGATTTTCAAACAATTGAACAATTAATCATGAGGGTACTAAATGAGAAAAAGACCGAGGTAGAAAGGTCAGTGGGGGATGCTGCAACAGAAGGTAAAGCCATCAAAAAATGGAGAGCAATGAGTACCAATGCCCGTAGTCTGAGTAACAAGCTTCCTGAATTAGTGGCCTTGATGGAGGAGGAACATCTGGATATTGTGGCAGTCACAGAAACATGGTACACAAAAACCATGACTGGGACGTAAACATACCAGGATACACTATCTATAGGAGGGACAGGGAGGGTAAAGAGGAGGAGGAGTAGCTCTTTACATAAGGGAAGGAATCAAAGCAACAGAACATAAGGGTAAACAGGGAGGAGAAGAAGCACTGTGGGTAAATTTGGAGACAGGCAATGGCACCTGTCTGCACAGAGGGGTTGTATACAGACCCCTTCTCAGGGAGGAAATGGACAAGGAAATGATAGAAAGTATACTTAGAATGGCAGAAAAGGGGAGATATTGCTGATGGGTGATCTGAATATGCCAGATGTTAACTGGAGTGCTGTTGCAGCAGCCACTTCGAAGAGTGGGGTTATTCTAAATGCCCTACAGGGGGCATGCCTTAGACAACTAGTATTGGAGCCCACTCAAGAGGGAGCAGTCTTAGACCTGGTTCTTTCAAATGGAGACGGAGAGAAGATCACAGATGTAGAAGTGGGTAGCCATCTGGGAACTAGCGACCATTGAACAGTATCGTTCACAATAAACACAGCAATAGAGTCAAGCCATACAAAGGCAAAAATACTGGACTTAAGGAGGGTTGACTTTACCAAAATGGGTGAGTGCCTAAGGAATGCACTAGCAAATGGGCAGGAAGGAGGGGAGGAAGAACAATGGGGAATAATAAAAACTGCCATCACAGAGGTAACAAGCCTTTGTGTGAAGCAAATAAACAAAACAAAACGATGTAAGAAACCACTATGGTTCTCAAAGGAAGTGGCAGTGAAGGTTCAAGAGAACAAGAAAGCATTCAGAAAGTACAAGGAATCACAGAAGGAGCAGGACAGAGAACTGTATCAGTTAAAGCAAAAGGAAGCTGGGAAGGCAGTCAGAACAGCAAAGGTCCAAACCGATGAAAAGATAGCCAACTCAGTTAAGAATGGGGATAAAACCTTTTATAGGTACATCAGGAGATAAGAAGACCAAGGGAGGGATAGAGAGGCTTAATAAAGGGAGGGAGGGTGGGCAGAGGGTGACTGTGAAAGGCAGAGATACTAAACAAATATTTTTGCTCAGTATTTACAAATGAAGAGGGAAGGTACCTAAAACAAACAGAAACACTCTGGATACAGAAGTTGATACCAGCCCATTTACAGAAGAAAGGGTTCTGAAAGAACTCTTAAAACTGAAGGTGGACAAAGCAATGGGGCCTGATGGGATTCATCCCAGAATTTAAAAGAACTAAGGGTAGAACTAGTGACACCACTGACTACCCTCTTAACAAATCATGGGAGGATGGGTGGTACCCAAGGACTGGAGGAGAGCAGATGTGATCCCCTTCACAAAAGTGGAGCAAGGCAGAAGCAGGAAACTATAGACCTGTTAGTTTAACCTCAGTGATAGGGAAAGTGATGGAATCACTTCTGAAGGAAAGAATTGTTGAGTATCTAGAGGCCAGAGGGGCACAGGACCCAAGGCAGCATGGATTCACAGTGGGAAGGTCATGACAGACGAATCTGATAGATTTCTTTGACTGGGTGACCAAAGTAGTAGATCAGGGAGGGGCGGTGGACATGGCCTACCTAGACTTTAGCAAGGCATCTGACACAGTCCCACACAAAAGATTACTATACAAGTTAGCCAGCCTGGGAGTGGGTCCCAAGATGACAGCCTGGGTAAAGAATTGGCTGGAGAATAGGACACAGAAGTAATAGTAAATGGAGTCCACTCTGAAGAAAGAGGGGTTACTAGTGGGGTACCAAGAGGTTCAGTATTAGACTGGTCCCTCTAATGTCTTTATAAGCGAGCATTGCAGAGGGACTGGAAGGAAAGTATGTCTCTTTGCAGATGACACAAAGATCTGCAACAGAGTTGATGCACAAGTGGGGCGGAAAGGATGAGAAGGGACTTGGCAAGGTTAGAGGAATGGTCAAATGTATGGCAGCTTAGATTCAATGTTAAGAAGTGTAAGGTAATGCACCTGGGAAACAAAAACCCAGGGGAAGAGTACACAATGGGGGGTGAGATACTAACAACAACAAAAATGGAAAGGGACCTATGGGTAGTCATATCAGGTGACCTAAAGGTGGGCAAGCAATGTGAGAGGGCAGCAAGGAGGGCTGGGGGAATACTGAGATGCATAGGGAGAGGCATCACCAGTAGAAAACAGGAAGTTATCATCCTCTGTACAGACAGCTGTCAGACCCCATCTGGAGTACTGCCTGCAGTTCTGGAGACCCAATCTCCGCAAAGACATAGACAGGATGGAAGCTGTCCAGAAGAGGGCAACTAAAATGGTGCAGGGTCTGCACCGGAAGACATATGAAGAGAGACTTAAGGAGCTTAATATGTATAGCCTCGAGGAAAGGAGGGAGAGGGGGACATGATATAAACTTTCAAGTACCTCAAGGGAATCAACAAAGTCCAAGAGGGTAGCATCTTTCAAAAAAAGAGGTGTGCAAGAACAAGGGGGCACAATTTGAAGATGGGGGGCAGCTCAGAGGTAATTTAAGGAAGTATTTTTTCACAGAGAGTGTTGTGGATGCATGGAGGTTGTGGAGTCAAAAACAGTGGTGGAATTCAAGCATGCATGGGACAGTCATAAGGCAGTTCTAGGGGGTGGGGGTAGGAAGAAGTAGGCTGCTGGTTAACTAGGATCTGCAGCTTATCCATTAGGTAGGGAAATGGGCAGACTGGGTGGGCCAAGCAGTCCTTATCTGCCGTCAAATTCTATGTTTCTATGTTTCTAAATACATAACATGTGTTTTAAAAGCTTTAAATGGTAAAAACATTTCCAACTTTCTCCACAAGATGGGAGTATAACCTGTATAAATTTATTTAGCTGTTCTCCAGCTCTAACTTTCTGAGCTGGAAGTTTAGACTGCTCCAAACCAGATTGAATATAAATAGGAAACCTTCTTTGGGCTCCCCTACCCATTCCCATACAATAGTGACTCAAGGAGGGAATCAGGATCTGCTTCACGAAGGCACAGATACAAGGTGTCAACACAGTTACTTGAGTTCCCTCTTTTGGTGAATGGTTATGGTTCGGTTGGGGAAATTTCCAACTTTTGGGTGTATGACTTCCTAGGTCAGTGAGGAGTAGAGGCTCCTTGCGAGGTGTATTCCTCAGACAAATTCGTCCTCCCCAATATGGTGTGGGGTAGCACCATTTTAAGGGGGACATTTGGGGTCTTGGCCCTTCCCCATGGCGAGTGGTTAGCGTCAGCAGAAGAATCAGCGGCCAAATCATGTTTTATTTAGCAATCCTCTCAGTACTCCTTTATGCCCTTTAGTTAAAAAATAAAAGGAAAGGGAGGATTTTCCATGTAAGAACCATTTCCTGCTTTTTAGTTTAATTACCCTCCCTTCCCTAGTTGTACATCCACAATAAACACATATCTTTTCCCTTTCCCTGTTCTTCCTTGCCCTGATATTGAGCCATCAGAAGCATGTCTCTGATAAGATTCATTATATCTCAGGGCTCAAACGGATATAACTGTCCCTCGTTTTTCCTTGGGGTACATTGCAAAATCAAAAGTCAGATCCTTTGGACAAGATATTTCACTCAGGGTACATAAAAGGTCCAGAGTGTCTACTTGAAGCAGCAACAACGCTACAATACATGTACCCTTTTATGATATGATGTACCTTACATTTTTTTTTTTAAATGTTCCAAGACTTTTCAAGACAATCCCCACCTCTTTCCCATTTCTTAGCCCGAATCCCATCCGCTTAACACAGTACCTGAAAGTTGGTTCTAAGTGAGCTCGGCATGTCCCGGGAGGGGGATACCTGGAAAATCCAAAGTCTTTTGAGTCCTGCTCTAATCCTTCAGGTATTCACTTTTGACCCGAGCTTCTGGTTGATTATTTGGTCGTCCCATTCTCTCCCTCGCTATGATGGTGTCTATCTGTACTGGCGAGCCATAGTGCTTCAGCATGGCGAACATCCGCACGGAAGGATCGAGGAGGCTGCTTCTGTGTTCGGACCTGCTGCAGGTGATCTTAGAGCTACTGTCCAGGCTGATCTTATCAGCTCCTTTTCTAGCCACTCCTTGATGAGATGTGGGACAAGAATTCCGATGCTTTCAAGGTATGGGGTCACTGCTACCAGGTCTTCAAAAGTTTTTAGGCCACTCTCCATTTCAATCCTGAGGTGCGCTGGGTAGAGGGTTTGAGCTTTGAGATTTTTGGCATGCAATTGCTTCAGGATTGGCCATAGGGTTTTCTGATTGTCCTGCACCATGGTAATATAATCGTTATCGATTTGTATGCGGTGCTCTTTGTAAGTAAGTGATGTTTTCCTCCAGGCTTGCCTAAGAATGTCCTCTTTCATGGTATAGGACATCAGTTTGGCCACGAATGAACAAGGTCTAGCCCCTGGATTTGTAGACCTGCACATTAGTGAGTGGTGTGCGCGGTCTACGACCAAGTCATAATTCGGTGGGAGATTCAAGGCCTCTCAAAGAACTCCTTGGAGGAAAGTGATCAGGTTGGTAGTTCCATCTTCTGCGCCCTCTGGTACCCCGTATACCCGGACATCTTGCCTTCGACTCCTTCCCTTAAGACCATCTAGCATGGTGGTAAGTTCTCTTTCTCTTGCTAGTCAAAAAAAGAGAAGGCGGTTGTGGTGATCAGCCTGCTCTGTGATGTTGGTAAGGCCAATTTTAAGTTAGTTGGCGCGGTGCTCAATCTTGTTGATGTCCTCCCGAAGTTCGTCCAGGGTGCTATCGATTTTTTCTGACTGTTCTAGCAGTCTGAAGGATAGAGATAACAAGTTGGGAACATTCTTCATCTTCATTGCCCACCATTTCTGTATCTGGATCCTCTCCTGCGGTCTGCGACAACAAACCCCTTTTTTCATGCTGTAGCACTGAGTTCAGCTTCTGTACTGGGGTCTGTGGGTTCTTCAGGAGTAGCCCTCTGGAATGGGTTACTTTAGCCAGAGATTGCATTATTTTAGAGTGTGGATGCCAGAAGATTGTTCATAGGGCGAAGCGGAGCTCTGGGCTAAGCTGCCATTCAGCCGCTGACGTCACCGGAAGTCCCCTAGCGTGTACATATTGGGACTCTCCAACTTCTCCTCATGTTTCTTTCTCTGCTGCCCCTCCATCATCTTCATTGCCCTCCTCTGAATAGCTTCCAAGAGGTTCCTGTCTTTCTTCTGGTGCAGGCTCCAAAACTACAGTACTCACAGTACTCCAGGTGAGGTCACACCAAGGACATCATAGGGGAAAACTCCTTCCTTCTGCTAGCAAACTCCCTCCCCAAGCACCACAGCATCTTATTTGCTTTCCATGCAGGCAGATATGGAATGTCTTCTGCTTGGCCCTTATTGACTGCCTTCATGACCCCAATATGGCTATCAAGTTTTTTTTCCATATAGTTTTTCCTCCTGGCGTGCTGGCAGCTTGTTCGCCCTGTCCCATCCCCTGTTCCTGCAACTGCCTCCCAGCTCACAAAGCCCCATATCCCCCACAGACTTCCCCTTGTGGTAGGGCCAGGAAAGGGAGGGCTATCCTCTCCCCACCCAGAGACTCAGTGTCCAGGTTTGTGGGTCGGTGAACCGATGGCAACATGGAGCAATGGCAGACAGGCAGGGATTCATGGAGCCTGCAACTGCCATTTTTCTCATTTTCTCCCATTCCCCTGCTGCAGCATAAGTGCACGCATGTGGAAGCATGCGCACACTATGACTTCAGCACCTCCCTTTGTTGTCACTTGAGCTGCCAGCACTACCTCCGAGCTTCCACCCGGGGCAGTCAAGGGCCGAGATGGCAAGGATCCCCGGTGAGAGGAGAGCTATCCTCCAGCCGCTCAATCCTCTTCCTTCCCAGCCAACCCACAGCAAACCGAGCTCATTCCCGAAGTCGGGGGAACCAGCGTGGTGTGAGGTAAGGCACATTGTGCTTCAGTCCTTTGCACCACTGAGCCGGCTATGTCTATCAAGATTGTCTTCTGACACAGACTTATGCTGCAGACTTAGGATGTCAGAGAAAGAGGAGATACTGTTGATGGGGGACCTGAATATGCCAGATGTTAACTGGAGCACCTTTGCTGCAGCCACATCCAAAAGCAGGGCCATTCTTGATGCTCTTCAGGTGGCATGCCTCAAGACAGCTAGTTTTGGAACCTACTCGTGAGGGAGCAATCTTAGACCTCGTACTCTCAAATGGGGACAGTGAAAGGATCTCAGATCTAGAAGTGGGTAGCCATTTGGGAACAAGTGACCACCAAACAGTGTGGTTCACGATAAACTCAGCTACAGAGTCAAGCCATACAAAAGTGGGGGTTCTGGTCTTCAGGAGGGCTGACTTTGGCAAAATGGGAGAGTGCCTTAGAAAAGCAATAGCAAACACGCTAGAAGGAGGGGGTACAGCAACAATGGGGAAATATCAAAACTGCCATCACAGAGGCAACAAGCCTTTGTGTGAAGCAAAAAACAAATCAAAATGAAAGAAAAAGCCACTATGGTTCTCAAAAGAGGTGGCTGTGAAAGTCAGGAAGAAAAAGATAGCATTCCGGAAGTATAAGGAAACACAGAAGCAGCAGGACAGAGAGCTGTGCCAGTTAACGCAGAAGGAAGCAGGGAGGGTAGTCAGAATAGCAAAGGCACAAACTGAGGAAAAGATAGCCAACTCGGTTAAGAAGGGGAATAAAACCTTTTACAGGTATATCAGGGAGAGTAGGAAGACAAAGGGAGGGATAGTGAGGCTGAATAGAATGGATGGTGGGTGGGCAGAGAGTGACAGTGAAAAAGCAGGGATACTGAATGAATACTTCTGTTCAGTATTCACAAAAGAGGAAGTGGGGGAGGTGCCTAATCCAATTAACAGAAGCACTCTGGAGAGGGGGGTCGATCCCAGTCCTTTCACAGAAGAAAGGGTTCTGAAAGAACTCCTAAAACTGAAGGTGGACAAACCAATGGAGCCAGATGGAATTCACCCCAGAATTCTAAAAGAATTAAACAGAGAACTAGTGACACCACTGACTACCCTTTATAACAAATCATGGGAGGATGGTGTGGTACCTGAGGACTGGAAGAAGGCTGATGTGATTCCCCTTCACAAAAGTGGGAGCAAGACAGAGGCAGGAAACTACAGACCTGTCAGTTTGACCTCTGTGGTAGGGAAAGTGATGGAATCACTTCTGAAGGAAAGAATTGTTGAGTACCTAGAGGCCAGTGGGGCACAGGGCCCAAGGCAGCATGGGTTCACAGCGGGAAGGTCATGTCAGACGAATCTAATTGATTTCTTTGACTGGGTGACCAAAGCAGTAGACCAGGGAGGGGCTGTGGACATGGCCTACATAGACTTTAGCAAGGCATTTGACACAGTCCCACACAAAAGATTAGTAGTCAAATTAACTAGCCTTGGAGTGGTCCCAGGGTTGTAGCCTGGGTAAAACATTGCTGAACAACAGGACACAGAAGGTAATTGTAAATGGAGTCCACTCTGAAGAAAGAGGGCTTACTAGTGGGTACCGCGAGGGTTCAGTTGGGTCCAGTCCTTTTAATGTCTTTATAAGTGACATTGCAGAGGGACTGGAAGGAAAAGTATGCCTCTTTGCAGATGACACAAAGATCTGCAACAAGGTTGATACACAAGGAGGTGGAAAGGATGAGAAGGACTTGGCAAGGTTGGAGGAATGGTCAGAAGTATGGCAGCTTGGATTCAGTGCAAAGAAGTGCAAGATAATGCACCTGGGAAACAAAAACCCAGGGGAAGATTACACAATGGGGGAGGTAGTAACAACAACAAAAATGGAAAGGGACCTGGGGGTAATCATATCAGATGACCTTAAGGTTGGCAAGCAATGAGAGAAGGCGGTAGGGAGGGCTGGGGGGATACTGGGATGTATGGGGAGAGGCATCACCAGCAGAAAACAGGAAGTTGTTATCCCCCTGTACAGACAGTTGGTGAGACCCCATCTGGAGTACTGTGTCCAGTTCTGGAGACCCCATCTCCACAAGGACATAAACAGGATAGAGGCAGTTCAGAGGAGGGCAACTAAAATGGTGCAGGGTCTGCAAGAGAAGCCATACAAGGAGAGGCTAAATGAGCTTAATATGTATACCCTTGATGAAAGGAGGGAGAGGGGGGACATGATAGAAACGTTTACTGTAAGTACCTCAGTGGAATCAACAAAGTCCAAGAGGGTAGCATCTTTCAGAAAAAGAGATGTGCAAGAATAAGGGGACACAATTTGAAGATGGGGGGGATGGCTCAGGGGCAATGTGAGGAAGTATTTTTTCACAGAGAGGGTGGTGGATGCATGGAACAGCCTTCCTGAGGAGGTTGTGAGGTCTAAAACTGTGGGAGAATTCAAGAATGCATGGGACAGACATAAGGCAATTTTTGTGTCGGGTAGGAAGAAATAGGCTGTTGGTTAAATAGGATCTGCAGCTTATCCTCTATGTAGGGAAATGGGCAGACTAGGTGGGCCAAGCAGTCCTTATCTGCCATCAAAGTCTATGTTTCTATGTATGTTTCTATCTTGCCCTGGAGACCTCTGGCCTCCAGCCATTCCACTATGTGCTCTTTTATAAAGGTTTCTAGCAATTTTCCCAGGATCAAGGTCAAGCTGACCAGCCAGCAGTTCCCTGGGTCCTTTCTACTTCTTCTCTTGTGGAGTGAGACCACATTGTCCTCCCTCCAATCCAGTCAAACCACCTCTGTTTTTATGGAGCAGTTAAAGAGGTCATCTACTGTAGTAGTTTCACTAGGAAATAGGCAACCTCCCTTAGCACCCTAGGGTGCAGACCATCTGGGCCTGGTGGCTTGTCCAGCTCCGGGGTCCTGAATCCCTTGAACATCCTCTCCATTACTATGCTTCCACTCTTTGATCCATGCCCCTCCTCCGAGTAGAATTTCACACTCTGGAAGTGGTCCCTTCTTCTCCTTTATAAAGACTATACAAAATTATTAATTTATAATATCTGTTTTTTTCTTAGCATCTTCATCAGTTCTCCTCCTTTGCTCAATTTGATGATTCCCCTCTTTGCCCACTGTTATTCTTTGATATACAGTAGTGGAAGAAAGTTGTGCCCCCTTCCATTATACCATCTGCTATTTTCAACTCAACCTCTGCTTTTGCTTTTCTTACCACTCTGTTAGCCTCCCTTGCTTTCTTCACTTAGGGTTCCTCACTTCCCCAACTGCTAGCCTCCATTGTGCTTCCTGAAAACTGCCCTCTTTATCCATATTGCCTCTGCCACATTCCATAAGAACAAAAGTGGGCTTAAGTGTTTCTTTTCCTTTCCTACCTGCCTCAAACAGGAGCTAGTTGCATCCAGAGTTCTCTGTTTTATAATTTCCCAATTGGCTTCAACCCCCTCTGCAGTCCTCACCCCCACAAATTTCTATTTTTTTTGCTTGACTCCACATCCGCCAGTCATCGGTCACCTGCATGCTCCACCCCACACCCTTCACCACTGCAAAGATCCCACCCCTGAACACCCCCAGCTTACTCCCCAGGGTGGGGGCCATTGAGGGGGAGGTGCGCTCCCCCTCCGTCGGACGCAAGTAGGTAGCATGGGAGCAGGTGCCCAAGCAACAGTGCAAGGTCTGCTATGTGGGGTGGACGTCATCCTGCGGAAGTGGCACCTCTGATTTTTTACAGTATTTCTCCCCAGGAGATGTGTTGTGCAATGACATTAAAGTGATGCAATGAACGTCAGACATGCCTCCCAACTAGAACAGGCAACAGCAGCTGTATTCCCACTCGGCCTCCGCCAGGGGTTAATCATGCACCAGTCACATACACACACCGTGGAAGAGGACAACAGTCCACAGGAGGCTCAATTCTTCCCCCGACCAGCCCTCTGATGTCCAGAGTCCGGATTCAGATCCGGGGTATTGGCATCGCAGGTGGAAATCCAACCCCTGCACCAGAGGCTGGCCTTACCCCCACAAATTTCTTCGGAATTAACTGCCCCACCTTTCCAAAATTTGCCTTTCTGAGATTCAGAACTATTGTTTTTAAATTTCAGCATCTGTTTTCAAGCATGATGCTAAACCACACTGAGTTATGGCTGCTGGTCCCAAGGGGCTCCTCTAAAGTAACCTCTCCTATGCTGTTCTCACTGTAGAGCACTAGGTCCAGTATAGACCCTGCCCTGGTAGGCTCCCTAACCCACTGGGTTAGTAGGCATTCTTGCATTACCTCTACCAATACCTAGCTCCATGCACTTCTGGTCAATGGGACTTCCCAGTCTGTATCTGGTAGGCTGAAGTCTCTACTTCATACAACATCCCCCTTTGCAACTGCACTCCTAGTTTCCTCCCCCAGCACTCTGTCCATATCGTCTGGTGGCCTGATCACCCCCCCATAACCCTCCCCTTATCTATCACTGCACCCTAATAGATTATTGGTACCTAGATGAATCACCATGTCTGGCTTTCTTCTACCCTACCTTGATGAACTTCTCCAGCCAGGGCAAGACCCTGTTCAGTGTTGCTCCCAGCATACAGATCTCACCTCCCAGTCGGATGCACACAGCAACCTCACCGTCTCTTTTACTATGGAGTTTCCCAGCACTACTATCCTCCTTTTCCTCCTACTATGCCTTACCACCTCTGGCATCCTGTTACCAGGTGTAGTCACCTCACCCTGGGTTCCCAGTGCCTCTTCCCCCTTTGGGATCAGCAGGCCAAATCATTTCTGCCAAAGATGTCAACTGGCTACTGGTTTTCACTCTGGGAGTCATTCCCTCTCCTCCATTGGGCACCTCACACACCTCCACCCACCCTCCCTCCACACCACAGTCCATTCAAAGGCAATGACCCTCTTGGGTCTCTGGGGTAGGGGAACAACAGCCCCAAAGAGCCCTACCCTGAGGTACTTCTCAAGGACCTTATTTCAGTCCTGAGGGCAGCAACCTCAATTTAAGGGCTCCAGTCCTCCTACACAATGAGCACCTTCCATACATCCAGAGCAAAGTGATACCACATCAGTTGCAGCTGACTAGCTCTCCTTCCCAACTGCCAGTCTGCCCACAGATGGCTGTGGTGTGTGTGCCTGCTGTTAGCACGATGCCCAAGTAGGGTCATCAGCTGCTGATACAGGTAGGTTATACGGGCAGACTGGGATGGGCCTAGTGGTCCTTATCTGCCATCAGTTTCTATGTTTCTATGTTTCAGACTTGTATACAGTATAATCTATTTACCTGTTACTGCTTATACTACATCCCATTAATAGACAGAGTGGCCTGCCCCTCATCTGCTAAGTCCTTTTCTAATTAAGTCCCTTTGGCACTTAACCTCACAGCATGATCACTAATCCCAGCTACTACTATTGTGGGAAGTACCCTTATACACTTCCTAATGCAAAACTATTCTAAGGCTTGTCTGAGCACACGAAAAAAAGAACAGTTACATAAGAACTTACCGTAACAGTAGATCCTCGAGGGGATCTCAGTCATCGGGTTACACTGTAGGAACCTTTGCCATTGGAGAAGGAGAATCCACACAGAAGATTTTCAGCAGTACAACTGGGGCCGCACACACCGTCGATGTCCACCGACGTCAGCAACCCTATACAGGCGTGGGTGGCCCCGCTCCCTCCTCAGTTCTTTTCCTCCAGAGACAAAGGGAGCAAGGCCCAAGCCCTGGGGAATTGAGCAGATAGAGGGACCCAGCTCTAGATATAAAATAGGATACAACAGATAGCCAGGTCCTGAACAGGAGCCCCAATAATGGGGATGGTGGGTGGGAAATCATGCCTGATGACTAAGATCCCCCTCAAAAATCTACTGTTACGGTGAGTTCTTATGTAACTGTTCTATCTTCTTCGGTGTATCTCAGTCATCAGGTTACACCATAGGCATGAGTACCAAGCAGTAACAAGTGAAAAAACAGACAATCTGGGAGGCTGGAGCTCCATAAACTTAAGACAGAAGTCCTTGAAACATACCCCTGCCAAAACCTGCACGGGCTCTTGAAGCAATGTTCAGACTGTAATGCTTGGTGAAAGTGTGGACTGTACTCCAGGTGGCAGCTGCACAAATGTCAGTGGCTGTAACCCCATTGAAACAGCCCACACTGAGGTAGCCGCACCTCTGGTGGAATAAGCTTTGACAGCACCAGGCAATTCTTTGCCGTACTTGTAGCAAAACACAATGCAATTTGCCAACCATTTGGATAAACATTGCTTAGAAACCGAACCACCCTCTCTATCAAGGGAGGAAGAAACAAACAACTGCTTAGACGTCTTGGACTCTTTAGTCCGAAGCAGATAATACTTCAAAGTTCTGTGCACATCTAATATATGGAACAGTGCTTCCTCTGGAGTGGCACACTCAGGAAAATAAAATGGAAGGTGGATAGACTGATTAAGTATGAACTCAGAGACCACCTTAGGTAGAGACACAGGATTTGTGTGCAAAGATATCCTGTCTTTGTGAAAAATCAAATATGGCTCCTCACACCAGAGGGCCTGAAGCTCTGAAATTCGTAGAGCAGAAGTAATAGTAACTAAAAACAGTGTTTTCCAAGAGAGAAAGTGCAAATCGCAAGTCACGATTGACTCAAAAGGAGACAGGATCAACTTTTCCAAAATAAAATTTAAGTCCCAAGCCGGGAACGGGGAATGGATTGGGGGTTTCAGGTTCAGGATGCCCCTGAGAAAAGTACGGAAAACATCCAGCTGAGCAATAGTGTGGTCACCCACGGGCACAGCAAAGGCAGAAATAGCCAAAAGGTGTACCTTGAGGAAGGAGTACTGGAGGCCTGAGTCTGACAAAGAAATCAGGTACTCCAGGATATATTTCACAGGGCAGGTAAATGGGTCTAGGAAATGTTTGGCAGCCCAAATGGCGAACCGCTTCCACTCTATGGCATAATTGGCACAGGTGGAAGGCTTGCAGGCAGCCAGCAGGACATCCGCCACCCTGTTAGTGACCCCAAACCTGATGATGGCTACGTTCTCAGGAGCCATGCATGCAGATGAGACATGAGATTGGGATGGACCAGGGTCCCCCACTCCTGGGTCAGGAGATTCCTGCAAAGGGGCAGAGGGACTGGAGGCTCCTCCACCAGCTGCTGAAGCAGAGGGAACCATATCTGGTGAGGCCAGAATGGGGCTACTAGAAGAAAAAATGACTCACCTTAGTAATTGCTTTTCTTCTCATGGAGTCTTGCTATATTATAACATTAGCAGTCAGCCACTGCAGCTGAACTGCCCCGGAGAGGAAGGAGTTAACTCCAGAGGATCTGGAGTTCTACAGCGTGAGGGCGCTGTGCCCAAAGTTCTATCTGGCAGTTTCATATGAAACTGTCAGATCTTTACGAAGCTAACATCAAAGAACAGAAAGTCTGTGTGGAAAAAACTACACTAGCCCATGGCTACCTACTAGTAGTAGTAACAATGATATAAACAACAAAGAAACACCCAGAACCATAATAACAAAATTGATGGTATTATGGTTCGTTTCCTCCTTGACAAGCACATTATGAACCCCCCTTCCCCCCAAGACTCAAGTCCAGGAAGGGGGCAATATAAATAACCTAAATGAAAGCAACCAGATCCCTAACCCAAAGGAAAGAGGGTAAAGGGATAACTACAATGGCATGACACAGTGCTTGCACCAATTCGCCACCCTACCCAAGTAGAGGTTCTGAGAGGGGCAGGAGGAGGTGGTTATAATATAGCAAAGACTCCATGAGAAGAAAAGCAATTACTAAGGTGAGTAATTTTTCTTCAAACACCATAGTCTTGCTATATTATAACATTAACAGATACACAGCAGTACTTATCCATGGAGGGTCAGAACCTACTTAGGAAATAGGCTCTGAAGCAAGCTGTGCCAAACCGAGCATCTCTCCTGGACTGGACATCCAGGGAATAATGCTTGCAAAGGTGTGAACTGTCTTCCAGGTAGCAGCTTGACAAATCTCCAGAATGGGAATGTCCTAGCAGCCGCTAGAGACGCAGCTGTACCCCTGGTGGAGTGGGCCTCAATCCTGAGGGGGTACTCACTCAGTTTCTGATAACAGAATTGGATACAAGAAACAATCCACCTTGCAATTGTTCTCTGTGGCAGGTTTTCCTTTGCCAACCTCGCCATAGGTAAGAAACAGTTGGAGGGATTCGAACCTATGACCTCTGGAGCTCTAAATAGTAGCTAAGGCTCTTTTGACATCCAAGCTGTGCAGTCTCCTCTCACCTGAGGAAGAATGCTCAGTGAAAATACTGGGAGAGAGATAGATTGATTCAGGTGGAAATCAGAAACCACCTTAGGCAAAACTTTCTATTAGTCCTAAGGACTACCTTATCTCTGTGGAAAGAGATAAAATCTTCTTCCACTGACAGGGCCTGTAACTCACTTATGCGTCTGGCAGAGGTGATAGCTACTAGGAAAACGGTTTTCAGTTAAATACTTGAGCTCTGCTGAAGACAGAGGCTCAAGGGGGTTGCATTAACTGAGCAATGCAAATATTCAGGTCCCAGAGCGAGCTGGTTCCCAAAAGGAGGGTTAGTATGAAGTAACCCTTTAAAAACTTGGAGAACACAGGGTGAGAAGAAAGGAGGCAGGCTTCCTGCTGACACAAAAGCAGAGACAGCTGCCAGATGAACCTTCAGGGTAGCTGGTCTAAGGCCTAGGGAATTCAGATGGACCAAATATTCCAGAAGAATGGGAAGATCAGCAGATTCTGGGATAATCTGCCTCTCAGAGCACCAGATGGAAAACCTCTTCCACTTAGAATTATAAGTGGCTAGTGGAAGGCTTCTACAAAGCCTTTAAAATATCCATGACACCTTGAGAAAGGTGTAAGTCAGCAAATTCTAAGCTCCTCAAGAGCCAAGCCTTGAGGTGGAGGGATTTGAGGTCTGGATACCACACTCTCCCCTGTGCACAGGCCAGTAAGTCGTGGACTCTGGGTAGGCTCAGGGCAGAGTGGACTGCCAAGGACAGAAGCAGAGGGTACCAGGGCTGTCTGGCCCAATCTGGGGCAATCAGAATCACTCTGCAAGGTTGAGATCTGATTTTACTAGTACCCTGAAAGAAGAGGAAAGGGAGGAAGGCATACAGGAACTTCCCTTTCCAGTCCAACAGAAAGGCGTCCAGAGGACTGGGCCCAGTACTGGAGGCCTGCAACAGAAAAGAGGAAGTTGATGGTTGTCTGGGGCTGCGAAAAGATCTATCTGAGGGTGCCCCATCTGGCAAAGACGGACCCCAGCACTTGTGGATTCAGAGCCCATTCGTGATGGCCCTGAGAAATTCTGCTGAGGGCATCCGCCAGGACATTGTCCTTCCTGGGAGTGAACCGCTATCAGGGAGGTGTTCAGGGAGTAGGCCAGAGACCACAACTTCATTGCTTCGGTGCACAAGGCTGAAGACCGAGTGCCCCCTTGCTTGTTGATGTACCACATTGTGGTGGTATTGTCTGTCCTGAATTGAACCACTTTGTTCTGGACAGAATCTGAAAACACCCGAAGAGCTAAAAAGACAGCTCTGAGTTCCAACAGATTGATGTGGAGCAGAGATTCCTGAGGAGACCACACCCCTGTGTGGCAAGATCGCCCGGTGAGCCCCCACCCTAACAGGGAGGCATCCGTGGTGAGGGTGAGGGAGTGAGAAATGGGAATGAAGGAACCCCTGTCTTAAATTGCTCTGGACCTGCCACCAGTGGAGGGCTAGGATCAGAGTTTGAGTAACTGGAACCAACTTGGTAAGGGGTCCTTCCTTTGAGACCAATAGGCCCTCAAATGGAACTGAATGTCCCTCATCGGAATCTTGCTCCCTGCCCACGGACAGCTGTGGAAGCAGCCATGTGCCCAAGGAGTTTCAGAAATGCCTTGCTGGTGAGAGACCCATGAGGGTAAAGAAAGGATGCCAGGGCGATGAGTCTGTCCACCCTTTCCGAGGGAAGAAAAGCCCTGGCTAACCTTGTGTTCAATTCTGCGCCTATGAAAGTTAGGACCTGAACCAGTTCCAGAACTGACTTTGGAAAGTTTCAGCAGGAATCCCAGGGAAGTGAGAAGCTGCTGGGTGACTTGCAAATGGGTTTCACCTGACCTGGAGACTGACCCACAATGAGCCAGTCGTCCAGGTAGGAAACACAGCAACCCTTGCCTTCTTAAGTGAGCCACTACTACAGCGAGACATTTTGAGAATACCTGGCTAGAGGTCAGGTCAAGGGCATTGCCCTGAACTGGTAGTGGCCTGAGGGCAGTTCGAACCTGAGGTACTTTCGGTGAGAAGGCCTGATCAGAACATGAAAATAGGCATCCTTGAGGTCAGGGAAGCTAGCCAGTCCCCTGGCCTTAGGGAAGGCAATATCATTGCCAGAGTCAACATTTGAACTTTGGTTTCAAAAGATGCTTGTTCAGGTACCTTAAATCTAGAATGGGCCTCCATTCTCCTGTCTTTTGGGGTAAGAAAGTATCTTGAATAAAGCCCTTGCCTGATGGCAAGGAGGAACCCTTTCACTGCTTTGCAGTCCAGAGAGAAAGACCTCTGCTTCAAAGCAAGGGCTTCTGAAGGATTTGCAGGTGGAAATGTCTGGCTCTCATCTTTGGAAAGTGTTTGAAGCTGAGAACCAGACCCTGGCCTATTACCTCCAGAACCCATCTGTCCGTAGTTAGGGACAGCCAGTTCCGGCTGAAATAGGCCAACCTGCACTGGTACAGGAGAATCGGCCCTGGGCACCCCATCAGGGTGCCTGCTGAGCAGCAGCCTTAGGCTGAGGGGAGGGGGATGGTCTACTTGTGCCTCGTCTACCCCTGCCTCTGAAGAAACCTCTCTGCGAGACAGCAGAGGAGGCTTGAAATTGGTAAAAAGGCCTGGAAAAAGGCCTGCCCCTACCTCTGGGAGCATGCCTTTGTGGCATGGCATGCTTCTCCTTAGCCTGGGCACTTTTGTAGGTAGTTCTGTATTCATCCATCTTTTTCATATAGTTTTCTGTTTGCTCCCCAGACAGAGAATTTCCCACTACAGGAAAATCCATAGCCTTTGACTGGGTATCTTGGGACAGATTAGTGCATCTGAGCCATGCCAACCTCGGAAAGCTACGAAGTGGCCATGACCCTAGAGGAAACATCATTAACATCAACAGCAGTATGAAATTGAACTTTAGAGGCTTCAATGCCATCAGCAGCCACCTGTTCCAACTCACTAGCCAGCTGGCCATGGGCCTGCTTGGCTAACTGCAATACTGTGTCCCACCTAGATTTCTGATATCTAGCCACATGACATATAATTTGCCTGCCTGAGTCCCAAAGAAGCTGCCATATACTGTTTCTTCGCCATGGCATCAATCTTCCTGAATCCTTATCAGAGGATGTAAGCCAGAGGAATATTAGCCTTGTCACAGGCTGCAGCTTGTACCACACCTACATGACTACACTGTTCAGTAAGGAAGTCTGTATCCGAGCCGACAAAGTATACCTTCTGTCCATTTTTTATCTACAGGAGGGACAGAATGAGGATTTTTAAAATCTTTGTTGTTTGCTTCCTAAATGACTTATGCAAAGGAATAGACAACCTCCTAGACTCTGGAATATCCATCATTTCCAC
This sequence comes from Neoceratodus forsteri, assembly GCA_016271365.2. Classification (NCBI taxonomy): domain Eukaryota; kingdom Metazoa; phylum Chordata; order Ceratodontiformes; family Ceratodontidae; genus Neoceratodus; species Neoceratodus forsteri. Next base: position 1,137,436,452 of record CM057458.1, on the reverse strand, counting down.
ATAATCAGGCTCCTCTTGCTCATCCACAGCCTCCTCTAAAGGAAGCTGGAGGGTTTCTGCAACCTTTTGTAAAAAATAAAGAAAGAAGGGACTCAGACAGAATAGGAGGAGATTCTAAAGGTCTGTCTGGAGAAATGTCCGGTTCAATGGCGCGTCCAGACCCCCAGCCACACATATATTGATCAAATTCCTCCTCCCCTCTGTGGTTCATAAAATCCTCAACTTCAAAATCCTGAACCACTGGGACTGAACAGACCAACCTTTACCAACTGTTGGTGGTTCTGCAGATCCCTGAGACAGTGACTGGACAATCTGAATGGCTTTAGCTATCTCTGCAGCAGTTGGAGACACAATTTTGGACCCCAAACCTACTGATTTCCTTGTCTTTTTACTCGGCACTGGTTCCTCTGAACCAGCCTTCCTTTGCCGAGGAAGTCCGCCCTGGTCAGGAGGCACTCCCTCTGGTCCAGTGGGTACTGGACCGGGCTGGCCATCCGGGTCAGCGGACTTTTTGGCCTCCTCGTTCCCTGAGCGGCCAATCTCTTTTCAGGGTGGCTGCAGGAGAATTTTTACACACCTGGCAGTCTGACAGGAGGTGGTCAGCCCCAGACAATAAACACAAGTGGTGTGTGGGTCAGCCTTGGCAAGGCCTCCCCACAGACATCCAGTGTTGAAACCCAATGGCCGGTTTTCTTTTGGGTTTCTCAGACATAATGCCAGCCTAACAAAACTTGCCCTTTTGATGGCAGTGCCAGGCAAGACACCCTTATCGGTTCCTAACGTGTCACGGTATTTGAAAAAAACGTTATAATTCTGTTTTTTTAGAACCGATAAGAACCGGGAACCGCACTCTAAAACCCACTGTACACTTTTAAAAAGTAGAAATAACAAACCGATCGGTTCAAAACCGAACCGATAATTAATTTTCCACACAGACTTAAAATTTAGTACTTACGGTTACCAGATAGAGCTTTAAAACCGAAATGCGGTAAAAATAATGACTTTTGCCGGTTCAAATGAACCGAAAAATACTCGCTTGAACCGAGAATGAACCGAGCTGAAGGAGCTGATCTCCGGAGCGACTGTTCAGTGAAGCAGAGTAAAGAATCTGACGGTTTCATTTGGGCACAGTGCCCTCACGCTGTAGAACTCCAGATCCTCTGGAGTTAACTCCTTCCTCTCCGGGGCAGTTCAGCTGCAGTGGCTGACTGCTAATGTTATAATATAGCAAGACTTCATGGTGTTTGAATCATGCTTCCCCCCCTCCATTTGCAGCTTGATCAGCACCTTCTGAATTAGAGAAAATGGGAGGATTGTGTACAGAAATCTCCCGCTACAAGAGAGGGACAATGCGTCTCACCAGAAAACTCCAGGCCCTGGATCTAGCGAGCAGAAATTGGGCAGTTTTGCATTGAGTGGGGATACAAAGAGGTCCAACTCTGGATGACCCCATCTGTTGAACAGATCTTCTGCTATGGATGAGAGAAGCTGTCATTCATGCATGCTGGACTGATTCCTGCCAAGACTGTCCGCCAGGGTGTTTAGGACACCTGGCACATAGACCGCAGAGAGGATTAGACTGTGCTCCAGTGCCCAATACCACACTCTCATGGTCTCCCTGCAAAGGGGGTATGAGTGAGTCCAGCCCTTCTTGTTGATAATAATAATAATAATAATAATAAAATTTATTTAATTAAGTACCTTTCAAATTTTCAAGACGCTATACAAAAATTCATAAACACCAAACATCAAAAATACAATAAAACAGAACAACAATTACAACAAATAAAAACCAATTACAATATAGATGGAAAAGCCTTATCTCATAAAAAGGACTTTAAAGCCCTTTTAAAACTGTCCACCGTTGTACTTTCTCGGGCGGGCAGGGTAGAGAATTCCAGAGGATGAAGCCACGAAACCAAAAGCCACGGGCTCCAGAAGACTTAAATTAACCCTGGAATCTCCAGCAACCCCTCGTCAGCCAATGACTGTCTCAGAGGGTGTAGTTAACAGAAACTCTTTCAAGTAGTCAGGATCATACCCGTGTAGGACTTTGTAGGTCAAAAGACCCACTTTGAAGGTGATCCGCCACTGTATTGGCAGCCAGTGCAGAAAGCGCAACACTGGGGTAATATGAGATCTTCTTGAAACCCCTGTCAACAAACGTGCTGCTGCATTCTGCACTAGCTGCAAGCGGCGGATATCAACCCCAGCAAGCCCTAGGTACAGGGAGTTACAGTAATCCAAGCGAGATGTCACAAAGGTGTGGACCAAAACCGGCAAATCACCAGGAGGAACCAGGTGCCTAATCCTGGAGATGTTTCTAAGATGGGAAAATGCAGTCCTGACAACAGCAGACACCTGATAACGAAGGGTCAAGTCCATGTCAAGCTCTACACCCAGGTTACGCACCCGTTCAGAAATGGGGATCTGGTCCCCCCCCAGAATTATTCCAGAGGGGGACCCCACCCCCAAGCCCCCAACCTTGTGGCCGGGTCCACAACCATAACCTCAGTCTTTCCCGGATTCAACTTTAAATTGCTGGTGTTCATCCAGTCTTGGATATCTACAAGGCATTTATTCAGCACCGAGACAGCACTAACCTGGTCAGGTGCAAAAGACAGGTAGAGCTGGGTATCGTCAGCATAGCAGTGAAACCTCAGCTCATACCGTCTTACAATGTCTCCGAGGGGTATCACGTATACTGCGAATAACATGGGGGAAAGCACTGAACCCTGTGGTACCCCGCAGGGCAGAGAGAAAGCCCCGGAAGAATGTAATCCCGAGACCACTCTCTGCATTCTCCCCTCGAGGTAAGATGAAAACCATCTGAGGACCATACCTGAAAGTCCACAAATGGACCTCAGACGTTCGAGCAAAACCCCATGATCCACAGTATCAAAGGCTGATGACAGATCAAGGAGAACCAGAATAGAATGGTGTCTCCGATCTCTCGCCATCAGGAGATCATTGAGCACCCGAACCAGAGCAGTCTCAGTGCTATGCCTTTTATGAAAACCAGACTGGAGAGGTTCGTATAAACTATGGATGGTCAAGTGGTTGTCCAATTGGGCCGCCACAACTTTTTCAATAACCTTCCCTACAAAAGGGAGGTTAGAGATCGGGCGGTAGTTGGCTAGGTCATCCTGGTCCAAGGAAGCTTTCTTCAGAAGGGGAGTCACCACCCCTTCCTTCAGAGAGCTAGGGAAAACTCCCTTCTCCAAGGAGCACCGGATAATCCGAGCGAGGACCGGGCCGATAGACTCACTACATCCCATAATCAGGGAAGTAGGACCCGGATCCAAACTACAGCACGTTGGGCGCATCTCGCGGACAGTCCTCATAGTGTCTACGAAATCCGGCAGATCAAAGGAACTCCAGGAAATTCCAGGCTCCGTGACAAAACACTGATCAACTGCAACAACCTTAGAGTGGGGTCGGGGACACTGCCTCCGGATGTCTTCCACCTTATTTGCAAAGAACCGAGCGATCTCCTCACAGTCATTCTGTGTAAAAACTCGACGGATCTGCCGACAGACTGGGTTGCACAGTCTGTCGACAGTTCTGAAGAGCTGAGCCAGTCGATTCCGAGCAATAGAAATTTCCCTGGACAGGAATTCTGCCTTCTTACGGGAAATTTCTGTTTGATAGAGCTTATAATGCTCTAGCAAAATAAGATAGTCGACCTCGAGGCAGTCTTCCTCCAATAGTCGCTCAACCTCGCCCCAACCTCATAGCCCTCTCAATGCCTCTCAAACCAAGGAACAACGGGACGGCACGGAAGGGGGCGAACACGGGTAGGTGCAATCTGATCAAGAGCAGCCGAGATGGTCTCATTATAGGCCACCACTAGCTGCTCAGGATCAGAACACAAATCGTCAAACAGCGAGAAGTCAAGAACTGCCATCAGGTCTTCAGGGACAACGTCCCGCAATGGGCGGTACTTGACCAACTCCACAGGGCTGACCTACCCAGAGGGGCCTCAAAATTGAACCCAACTGAGTAATGATCAGACCAACCGACTGGTTCCACCACCAAATCGGACGCCTCAATCCCCAGGAGGAAAACAAGATCAAGAGAGTGACCCCCCTTATGGGTAGCTGTGGAAACAACCTGTGTGAAGCCCAGCGATGTCATCACCTGGAGGAAATGTTGACCAAAAAGTGAAGATTCGTCGTCGACCCACGCATTGAAATCGCCCAGCACCATCAATCTGGGCGATTCCCAAGAACCATGTCAGCGGCAAAATCTGCTATTTCCTGCGGAAAAGCTTCTCATCCCTGGTGGGCCGGTAAATGAGAGCAATCCTGCACACACCAGCTACCACAGTACACTCAAATGATCTTGCCTCCTCAACTGGAACACCAGTTAGGCCGGTCTTGAAACAGATCGCCATCCCCTCCCCGCGATCCAATCTCAGGCGGTGTATAACCGAGAACCCGGTAGGAACAGCGGCCTCTAAGCAGGGGGCCGCATTCCCATCCAACCAGGTCTTGGTAATGCAAGCCAGATCTGCCCCTGCAACAAAGTCTGCAATAAGACCTGTCTTATTACAGACAGATCTGGCATTGTACAACAACGCCCAGGTTGGACGAGGTTGACGAGTTGTCCCAACCACTTGCCCTCCAGTACTGGAGGTGCCCTTGGGTATGGGAACCAGAATGGAACTACCACGCTCCAGAAACCATTTCGCCCAAGGGCGTCTTCGAGGCCTAACCACCCCTATGGGACAGCAGACAACACTCAAAGTGTCCAGCTGCCAGCTGCCAGTGAACGGGCCCACTACTTTTTCTGCTTCAGGTGGAATGTCCTCTCCCTCCCCGAGCACCAGACTGCCCATGGTCGGACCCCTCTGCAAAGGGTGGTGGACTAGATACAGCCCCACTGCCAGAACAGCTTTCAGGCAAAGTCTTCCTTCTGTCACCGCTACTGTCTAAGGTTGACTCCATTGATGGCAGGCTGAAAATTTCTTCAATTAGACTTTGTTTCCTCTTCGTCATTTTTTTTTTTTTTGTAAAATAAGAAAATTATTTTTTTTTTTTAAGTCTTAAGTAAAAGGCTTCCAAGGTGTTCTTTAAATATATTGTAAGTATAATGATAAAACATCTATGTATGTTTCAAGCTACAAAGTTGGTTGCAAGGGGGTACAGAGAGGGCTGTGTTTTTGACTGCTAAAAAGTGTATCAATTCTGCTATGGGCAAGGCATCCAAGGTGTTTGTTAAGGGTATTAGGCAGAGGGCATTGGATGACTGATCCCACATAGCAGCTGTTGTGCTGAAGGCTTTATGGGACACTGGTTGTATTAGAAAAAGTGGCGGGTCAACCAAATTGGAGGGGCAAATGGAGCAGAGCGAGGCTAGTCTGGGGCATGGTCCCCAGACTGCATGGGCAGGGGACCTCTATGGAAGGGTGGTAGGGTGTACTGATTGTGGGTCAGTCAGGACTTGATGGCATGGAAGATGGGGGGCTGCTTGATGTGCTTTATAGCAGTGTCAGTGGCTCAGTAGGTAGCACACTCGCCTCTGAGGCCGGGAGATCAGAGGGCTGTGGGTTCAGTTCCCACATCTGGCACTTGGGTTAATATCCCAGTACTGACACTGTAGTGCAGCATGAGAGGGGTGCTGCACTTCTGAGGTGCTGTCTTTCGGATGAGACATTAAACCGAGGTCTCATCTGCCTGGATTGGTGGTAGTTCAGGTGGATGTTAAAGATCCCATGGCACTTATCGAAAAGAGTAGGGGAATTTCCCCGGTGTCCTGGCCAAATTTCCCTCATTCACTAAAAATACCACCAACAGCTTGATCTGGTTCAAGGTCAGTTGGCATTCATCTGTATCCCCCTCCCCCGGGTCGTGCCTGAAAATAGGCAGGATTTGTCTAGTGCACTTACCCGGTCAACAAAAGCTAAAATAAAATAAATGTGTATGCAGCTGGTGCAACTGAGGGAGGAGGTGAGGTGGTTGAAATGGATGCTAGGGTGGGCAGGGGAGAGGGGTAGAGGGGAAGACAGGTGGGGATCTGTAGAGGGAATAAGGGGGGATGGGGTCAAGGAGTCAGCAATGGTAGAGCTGCAGGGGGTCAAGGACTGGTTAGGGGATTGAGGAAATGGCGTTCAAGCCCCAGGAGGTGCAGATTGGGCAGGTGAGCAGGGAAGGGGGATCTCAGGGGGTTGGGGGAATGGGGCACCAGTTAGGGGTGGAGACAAAGAGCTCAAGCTGGGCCTGATACACAGGCACTCCATGGGGACGGAAGTCTCGTGTGCTGGGAGAGGACCTGTTGTCCGATGGAAGAGTGCATGGCCTCGAGATAGGGGCAATGCCTTGGTAGAAAGAGGAGTGAAGTCAGATATTAGGGTGAGAAGAAGGATGGGGCACCAGAGAGCATGGGACGGGGTGACAGGGAGGTAGGGGGAAGGGGAGGTTCGGAGGTAAAAGTAGGGGTGAGAGGTGCTAATGTAAAAGCGAATGGGGGGAACAATGAACAAGGAAGGAGAGATGGCAGTGTGGAAAGGGGGTAGGGGTTTGATAGAAGAGAACGGGGTGGGGTGAGAATAGTAATGTAAGAGGGCAATGAAACAGGGAGGGCACCAGGGCCAAGGGGGAGATGCTGGCATCATGGGTTTCCAGTGAGCTGAGGGGCCTTTTGAGGTGGGGGTTGTATGGAGTGAAGGGATGATGGGGGCCCCGGGAAAGGGGTTGAGAGCCTTGATGGGGTAGGGGGCAGATGGGGTGCTACTGGGGCAGTTCAGGTGGGGGGTGGGGAGTGAAAGGGTGTTGGGGGCCAGGAGGAGAGGTCGCGTAGGGATTGGGAGGCTGAAGGAAATGCTGCTGGGGGCAGTACAGAGTGGTGTGGCGGGGAGGCGCAGAGAGGGGAACTGTCGGACAGGGGTTTTAGCTTGTCCAGGTGGTATAAGGGTGACTGTTGACAATCTGCTTAATGATGCCATCAGTAAAACCAGAGGGATAGTGGGAGTGGGGGGGGCGTGACAGAGGACAAAGTTAGACTCAAGGGAAAAGAGGAGGTTAGAATGCTCCTGCTGGGGCACTCCATAATCAGGGGCATAAAGTGGGAAGGGAGAAGAGACAGGACAGGCTGTGCAGTCAGGAGCATATCTGGTTTGACTGTACACAAGGCCAAGCACTTGGTGCATGCTTTGGTGAGGGACTGTGGGGGATCACCTGACATGTTAGTGCACCTGGGCACAAATGACATAGAGGGTAATAGTGTGGAGGAGATACAGGCGAGGTTCCAGGAGCTGGCTAGGGTGTGTCATGCTGTGGGTGCATGGTCTCTTTCTCGGAGGTCCTCCTGGTGCCTAGAGCCAGTGTAGGAAATAAGCAGAAAATCATGGAGGTAAATGAATGGCTCAGAGGGTAGTGTATGGCTAGGGGGTATGGGTTGGTAGGGGAATGGGGTGCAACTTGGGAGGATAAGGGGCTGTATGCTAGGGATAGGCTTCACTTAAATTTTAGGGGGGGAGGTTTTTAAACAAAAACTGACCAAATTAGTTGACGTTAGGTGGGGTTTAAACTTGTGAAGGGGGAGGGCTGGGGCTTGAGGCTGCTGTTAGCAGGTACATTTATTTATTTATTTATTGAATTTTGATGACCGGGTAGGCCCACTGGGCCCCGGAGGTCCCTTTTTCAGGGGCGACCTGGGAATAACAGTACATGAAATAATAGACAGCGATACATATACAGGTCATGGGTATACAGTATTCGGCAGTTTACACATAACAGTCTTTTCAATGGGTTTCGTATATCTAATTAATAAGTTGTTGTTCATTTGATCCTGCGTCAGTCATGCAAAGGAGGGAGACAGTACTGTAGATTCTTTAGGTAATATACTTCTAAGAGCCATAGGATAGGTTCTGTGAGGGGGAGGAGGAGTTAGTGCTACCTGTCCAGGGGTTGGAGATTTTAGTATGGTAAAGTGAGCTGACCCAGGGTCATTGTTGTAGTGTCAGGTACTGTAGCATTGGCATTTGCTCACTGACATCAGATGGGTCTTGAGTCTTGTGCGGAAGTGGAAGACTTGGCTTCTCCCCTCAACAGAGGGGATGGAATGTTTAACTGGAGCACCCAATAGTGTGCGAGAGAGCAGAAGCGTGCAGTCCACTGGGGATCTCGGGTTGGGGGGGCATGGGCAAGAGTCTGGGATGGAGGGTGGTCCTGATTAATGCCAGGAACATGGGAAATAAGATGTCTGAACTGCAGGCGATGCTGACTAAGGGAAATGTGGATGTGGCGGCAGTCACCGAAACTTGGACTACCCATCGCCATGACTGGGACTTGAACATGCCGGGGTACACTGTGTTCAGGAAGGACAAGGCTGTGGGCAGGGGAGGGAGGGTGGTGCTCTTCATTAGGAATGGCATTGATACATGCAGAGTGGAGGGGGCTGAGGGAAACATAGAAGCGTTATGGGTTACCTTGCAGGCCCCTGGGGAAGGAGGGTTAACCTGAGGGTTGTTTACAGACCTCCCTCACTGGCTGAAGAACTCGAGGATGAGCTGGTGGTGAATCTAAGAGCCCACTGTGGTCAGGCTGGGGGTGGAACAGTGATGCTAGGTGACCTTAACATGCCGAGGATGGATTGGGGTACCATGGCATCTTCATCAACTAGGGAGCAGCACTTGCTGGACATTTTCTAGGATATGTTCCTATCTCAGCCGGTGGCAGACCCAACAAGGGATGGTCGCATCCTGGATGTGGTCCTATCTGATAGTGACCTAGTTAGGAACCTAGCTGTGGGGGGCTCACTGGCGGGGAGTGACCATGCCACAGCTTGGTTTTGCTTAGACCTGGGAGGGGCGGAAAATCGTACAAAAATGGCAGTGGTGAACTTCAGCGAGCAGACTTTGAGGGTATGGTGGGTGTTCTCAAGAGGTACTTGGAGGGGATCAGACAGAACATGGACACGGAATGCAACTGGGAGATTATTAAAAGAGGGATCCTTGAAGCCACTAAGGCCTGCATGAAGGTTTGGCGTAAGTTTGGTAGGGCCAGAAAGCTGAGCTGGTGGACCAGGGAGGTGAGGGAGGTGGTGAGGGAGAAAAGAGCAGCTTATAGGAAATATAGGCGCTTTCGGAGGACTGTCGTCAAGGTACAGGTCAAGAAGCATAGGAAAAAACAGGAGCAGTTGTAGAATTTGCAAAAAGTGTTTATTGGTACTAGCAGTAACATAAAAAAATAAAACTGTTCAAAATAACTATTTACAAAGGAAGAATAAATAGAGAAGATCCATCTGAGTTTTCTTTCAATCTCTGTGTCTCCCAAAACACTGCAGCTCTCTCTCTTATAAGTCTTTGCAACCCCCCTCCTTAACAAGCATCCTGTTTTTCTCTAAAATGTTCTTGCATGTTTCAGGCAGGTGCAGCAAGAACACAATGTCCCAGAACCGAGGCCCCTTTTCCACAGCTTCTGAAAAAGGGATTAAAAACTGCTCTCAGGTTAACCCCTTGAGTTCTTAATAGCTGTTTGCAATAATCTCAAATTATAATTATATTAATTTCAACAGTAACACTATATCATTTCTAAACAAAAGGATCGCAATATCAGTAACATTTCCACATAATGATTTGCATATATTTTTTTACCAGCAGATATGCAAGGGAAGAAAAGACAGAAACAGCAAGGGAAGACTGAGGGGCAGTGAGAGGCAAAGAACTGTGAGACTGTCGGGGTGATCAAATCCTAGGTCTCACAAGAAACTTTGGTCGTGCAACCAGACAGACAAGAGACAGGAAAGGAAAGAACAGAACAGATCTCTGCATTCAAACTCTCTGTAACAACTGGGACAGGGTCCTATTCAACCCTGTCACAGTGACATGGACAGAGAGGAGTACAACAGGATATCCAAAAAGGTAACCAGGGTGGTAAGATCGGCCAAGGCGAAGATGGAGCTGAGGTTAGCACAGGGAATCAGGAATGGAGATAAAGGGTTCTTTAGGTATATCAGGGAAAGTAGGAAGGTGAAAGGGCAGATTAGCAGACTAAGGTCAGAGAGTGTGGGGGCTGAGGAGGCCAGAGAACAGGCTGAGATACTCAACAAATATTTTACCTCGGTCTTCACAAGGGATGAGGAAGGACCAACATCACATGGGGGAGTCGGTCTGGATCTGAGGAAGGGGGGGCAAGCTCACTGACATTGAAATTCCTGTGGGCAGGGTGAGGGAGGCTCTTAAGTCCCTGGAAACGGGCAAGGCACCGGGTCCAGATGAGATTCATCCCAATGTCCTGAAGGAGATGGCAGATGTCCTTGCTGCATCATTGGTGGCCCTTTTCAACTCCTCCCTTCGGACAGGTTGGGCGCCTCAAGATTGGAGGATGGCTCATGTCGTGCCTATCCATAAAGGTGGCTCACAGGAGGAGCTGGGTAACTACAGGCCAGTCAGCCTGACGTCGGTGGTGGGCAAGATGATGGAGGCTGTCCTGAAAGAGAGACTGGAGGTGTTCGTGGGGACATAGGGCCATCTGGATGACCACCAACATGGCTTTGTTCAGGGCAGATCATGTCAGATGAACCTTGTGGAGTTCTACAATTGGGTGACAAAGGCACTGGACCAGGGAAGGCCAGTGGATGTCCTCTTTTTAGACTTCAGCAAGGCATTTGACTCGGTGCCACACTCAGGGCTGTTGGACAAGCTGGGGAAATGGGGTGGGGGAAAGGATGGTGGGGTGGATAGGGAGCTAGTTAACTGGGCAGTTTCAGAGGGTGGTGGTCGGGGGTGAGGTATCATCTCCTAGAAGGGTCATTAGTGTAGTCCCACAAGGGTTGGTGTTGGTCCCACTCTTGTTTAATGCCTACATCTCAGACATCAGGGACAGTATCAGGTGTGAAATGAGCCTCTTCCCTGATGACTCGAAGCTGGGGGTGGTGGTGGATGGGGAGGAGGATAGAAGGGCCCTACAGGGGGACCTGAAACTCTTGAGAGGTGGTCGCATACTTGGAAACTGAGGTTTAATGCCAAAAAGTGCAATGCCCTCCACTTGGGGCTTAGGAACCCTGATCATGAGCACTTTTGGGGTGGGGAGAAACTGCAGGTTTTAGGGGGGAGGAACGGGGGGTGTTTGTGGATGCCAAAATGAATAACACTGAGCAATGCAGGAGGGCTGCGGCAAAAGCAAATTGAATGCTTAGATGCACTGCCAGGGAGATAACCTCGAGGAGATGGGAGGTAATTCTTCCTCTGTATAACTGCCTGGTTAGACCATACCTGGAGTATTGCATGCAGTTTTGGTGCCCGTACCTAAAAACGGACATTGCCCTCCTGGAGAGGGTCCAGCGGAGGGCAACCAAGATGATACAGGGTCTGGGGGAAAGATCCTATGAGGAGAGACTTGAGGAGCTGAACATGTACTCCCTGGAAGAGAGGAGAGGAGAGATAGGGGGATATGATCAAAGTCTTTAAGTATCTAAAGGGAGTAAACAGGGTCAACCTTAACAGGGTGTTCCAGCTAAGGGAGGAAGGGATCACTGGGGGCATTCCATTAAATTGGTTGGTGGGAGGCACAGGGGTGAGACTTCAAGAAGTTATTTACTGAGAGGGTGGTGGACCCACAGAATGCACTGCCTACAGAGCTGGTGGCTGTTGATGCAGTGGGGGGTTCAAGAGGGGCTGGGACAGATATAAGGGAAAAGTAAAATGGAGGAATGCAGGAAAAGGTGGAGTAACTCTGGTGAGAGATGGGGTTGAGGTGGATTACGTGGCAGGTGGGGGTCAGCAACGGTGTCTTGACTGTGTGCTGCTATACGAGCAGACTCAATAGACCTTTTGGCCTACTCTACTGGCATCTTAGTATGTTAGTATGTAATCAAATACTGAATGGCTATAGCTGCTGTCCTATAGATAAAGACTCCCAGCAGGTGAGCGACATCGTCACTGAAATGCACTCAACGGTGGGAAAAAAGGAACTGAGGCGGTTAGAGGGTCGACGTTGAGATAGCCTATATGGGGGTGAGGCAGTCTCACGGTGCCGCGCATGTGCGGCCCTATCTTGGCACCAGCCCTGCTGAAGATTTTTGGCTCTCGCTGGATCCTAGCACCTCCAGTGTAGTCCCATTAGTGTGAATGAGTGGTGGAGACTTTTAGTCCAGGAAGATCATCTAAACCTTTAATATTTACCTTTCTAACTTCCAACTTTTAAAACCCTACAGCCTAGACTATTTACTCTGCAATCATTTCTACACTGCTAATAACCATTTCCCTGGGGTGGGGGTCCAGAGTACTTTACTGGAATTATGTGAAACTGATAGACTGATACAACATAAAGACTTCTCGCTATGAGGAAAAACATTTGTACAGTACATAAAAAAAGAGAAAGCCAGAGCCACTAGACCACCAGGTAAATTGCAACACTGCACTGTTGACTGCAGTTTGGCTCAGAAAGCCCTAAACTTTGTTGACTTTCGGCAGTAATTATAAAAAAAAAATTATCAAAACCATTGCTTACCATGAGTATTGGTAAAAATAATACTCATTAATTCATGATTTTGATCAGTCTGTTATATCTTTACTGTAAATGAATGACAGGGAAGAAAAAAATTACTCACCTTAGTAATCTTGTTTCTTCCAAGGTATTTTTCTATATTCATAACACTCTGCAGTCAGCCTCCTAAGCAGAGCTGCCCCGAGAAAATGGAACTATATGCTAATGATAGAACTTATCATTGGCTTGTGCCATTTATTCAAACTGTTGCCCTTATCAGCTGCAACGTTCCACTAACATATCAGATTTCTAAGGAGCCTACAAGGCAACCTATATTAAGACTATCTAAATATACTTATCTAAATGTAACACCACTAAGCTGTCTATTACAGCACGAAACACTGTGAATAGTATTGTAATATTATACTCCCCTGAATTCCATAATCACCTGGAAAAAGAAGGGAATTAAATATTTCCCACCAGGACTAAAAAACTATGCATGCCAGTGTTTGGGACTTTACATTAAAATACTCGGTCAGGAAAGCAGAGGCTCTGGTTCTGGAAGGGGAGGCAGGGTGGGAGAATTATGAATGCAGAAGAATACCTTGGAAGAAACATGATTACTAAGGTGAGTAATTTTTTCTTCTAACCCCATGTATTCTTCTATATTCCTAATTCCTAAAAATGGCAGCTGTACTGCTCATAAGGAGGTGTTGTAAAATGGCAATGTTGAAAATCTGGAGTGAAAAATATTAAAATTCTTGAACTTACAAGCGTCGTAGGAACTGTGCTACGTTCATTAGAAACAGTCATTTTTGGGAGATTTTGTTTACTAAATTTTAACATAGGGTTTTTGGGGCCTACCATGAACTTTGACACTGTCATTTAGAATCAGTCCCAAAGGTGGTTTTACGCAGTGACCACGAAATCACCTTTCGGACAGAATAACAAAATGACAGTGCCAGAATTCATGAGGTGGGGTCCCAAGAACCCCATATTGAAAATTGGTGAAAAGAATTCCCAAAATGCCTGAGATATGCATCAAAGTTAAAAAAAACCTTTTATTCCATTATACAGCTTACCGGCATTTCCTCAGTTTGCGGTCAGCTTTGAAGAGTGCAGGCGTGTTCCCAGTCCACCGAAGATCATCGCGCCAGACTCGGAGAGTAAGTATGGGGTTAGGTGGGGTGTGGGAGGCAGGGGTGGAGGGTGGGTGGGTGGGGCAGGCGGTCAAGACAGTCAGCGAGGGACCGTTTTTTCCTTACAGGGCATTTTTTTAAAGACAATGCAGGACTTTTGCCAGCATGGCAGCTGGAAGTCTGTTTGGGGGCAGTGGAGCCGACGGGGGATTGGGCACCCCTGTCAGTCATACGGACAGTTGCCACGCTGGGGTGGGCTCCCAGCATGGCACCTGGAAGTCTGTTTGGGGGGGATAGCGGAGCCAACGGGGATTGGGCACCCCTGTCGGCCTTACGAACTGTTGCCATGCTGGGGTGGGCTCCCAGCGTGGCACCTGGAACTCTGTTGAGGGGGAGTGCAGCAGAGCTGACAGGGGATTGGGCACACCCGTTGGCCATGCAGTGTGTGGGGGGGAGCGCATGAGTACACTGGGGTGGGCTCCTAGCGCGCTACTTGTTGCAGGGGGATGGAGCTGTCTATGACAGCTGTTTCAGTGCAGTGTCGACATGTATGCACTTTGCATACTGCCGGACGGCAGTATGCAAAGTGCCTACATGTTACCGCCACTGATTGCAGCATTTTTTTCTTTCAATTGTACACCACTGCATCTCAACGGTTGTCATAGACAGCTCCTACACTCATTGGCGTGGTGTGGCCGCACCTGCAAAAGGCAGCAGGGCATTGGAAGTGGGAGAGGCACACCTACGAATTCTCATATGGTGGCACTATGTTTCTCGAACGTGCGTGCAAGCAAACATAATAAATTCATGTCAAACGTCTGAACTATCTTTCAGATCTTATTTCCATTTACTGTGTGTTCCACCTGGTTTTCTAAGATTACAGGACACTGGTCTCCTTGTTGCTCAGAATGTAACTTGAAAACAGTTGGGAGAAGGGCCTTTGCTGTTAGGGCCCCAACTGTACGGCATGCACTACCTCTCCCTCCTCACCAGGCTGGTTCAGTTACTATTTTCAGCGCATTACTATAAACCCTTGTGTTTTCTCTGGCATTTCAGGTTCACTGGATCATACATGTCTTTTTGCTGTTGATTACTGTAGTACTGTTATGCACTTTTTATGATTTTGTTTATTATATTGCATTTTTTTTAATTGTTTCTATTTTGCTATTTTTTGTGCTGTACTCTGAGCCTTCTTGGGATGGGTGCTATGTAAATACAAGCATTTGTCAAAGTCGGATGTTCGACGCTGGTATTGCTGTTGTACTGGATCTAAGGTGCAGATCCCCATGCCACAAGACTTATATGGGCGGGGGGGGGGTGGCAATTACAGCGTGGCAGCAACAGACATCTATGGACATTTTTCTTTTTACAGCCTTTATTTAAAAAAAAAAATTAAACTACAATTGAGGGTTTCTTTATTTAAGGTGGAGACACTGAGGGATTGGGCACCGCCATTGTCAGTGTTATGAGCAGCCCCCAGAAGCTCAGGGGTTTTAGATGCTCTGTGGTGCATTTTAAGGCTTACATGGAAGATAATGCAAAGTTCTGTTAGATTTCCCCCCACTCCTGACTCCAAGGAAAAATATAATTCTATGGTTGACCTCAGATACCTAGAGACTGCCGCTGGGCCTGGTTGAGAGTAGGACTATTTCCATGATTTTACCAGGGATGTTTTTATTTCCTTTAAACAGAGAATATGGGAGTCCTCCCCAATAAATTATGGTAAGTGTTCAAATTTACAAGTCAGTGCACTCTGAAGGGGTGAACTAAACTCCAGTTTTATAGGCAACCATTATTTAAAAATCAATGCCAGTCACAGTTTATTTCATTGTTTGATCTACTCTATATTATTGTGAATGGGTCACTTATTTACTACTCCAGTAGCCAAGTGACCATTAACGTACTTAAATGTTCCATTTTCCACTCTATCAGCAGCCTACTACAGCATGTGTAACCTGACTTGTGTGTGTGTGTGTGTGTGTGTGTGTGTGTGTGTGTGTGTGTAGCCAGGGAGAGAGAGAGACACATACACACACTAGCAAAGTGAGCAGTTTCAGATTTCAGTTTCAACCCCTGGAATATTACATGAAAGATAAAGCATAGTTCTGTTACATCTCACCAAACCCCTGAATACAAGGAAAAAATATAATTCTGGCCTCAGGTGCCTAGAGACTGCAGCTGGACCTGTATAACCAGAGAGACAGTGTGTGTGTGTGTGTGTGTGTGTGTATAAAATGGCTGGGGGGGGAGAAGCAGGCAGGCTGAGAGCACATGATAAGATCAGCTGTGCTTGCTGAAAGAGTAATTTATGAATGTGTCTGTCGGCACATTGTTTTGAAGTCCAAGCACTTTCATGACTGAACAGTGCCATCATGAGGCTTGCTGTTTATTGATCAAGCCCCTTGTAGACTGTCTTGCATTGGACAACTGTGACACACCTCTCAACATCCTGTACATAGCAAAATGTTCAACTTGCACTAGCACACAGAGTGAACATAAAAAGGATAGGATTGGGTAAAGGTAAGCATCTGACTAGGAATTTGTTCAAAGTGTATACATTATAAATGATTACTCATTCATGTATTGCAATGGTCACGGTATTAGGGCAAAATATTATTGAAGACTTTCATAACATTCATTTGGATGAAAATGCTATTTACTTTAAGAGGCAAAGAGGCTATTTTAAAACACCTATGGTATCTTCTGTAATTAAGTAATGGAATGTCCTAAAATTCATTTTTTGGAATATTAATATGACTTGAGCCCTGCTGATGCCCGCTGTCATTATTTTGCAGGGAACTAGAAAAAAATCCCTTCAATAGGTAACATAATTGAGGAAAAAAACCTTTAAAATAGTTAGCCTTCGCTGGCCAGGTGGCGCAGAGGGCTGAGGTGCTGGATGCCGCACCCCATGTCACGCCGGTGACCTGGGTTCGGGAACGATCTCAGGTCATCGGAGAGCCAGCATGGGAGGGGGTGGAGGGAGCAGGATTGAGCAGCCTAAAAGCAGCTCTGCTCTCCTGGAGAGGTTGTCACCCCCCCCCCCATAGTTCCGCTCCCATCGGGTGGAGGTCTGATGGGCAGCGTAGGCAGGAGGGGGTGGCAAGTAGAGGGAAGGTGCCTCAAGGTGTGACATGCACATGCCTCCACGCACGTGCATACGCCCAAGGCATGGGGATGGGCAAAAATGGGGCTAAAACTCGGGATAAATATCTACATAGAAAAACGAATAGCCTTTTCAAAATTCAGTTTCATGCTGGCAATATGGCATTCCATGTGCTGTTGTTGTGAGATAGCCTCTTGCCTGGAGTAACAAGCTCTGGCTTTGCCTTGAGCCCGTTTAAGCCCTTCAGACACAGTTGTTTCATAGTCACAAAGTCTGTCATACCTTACCGCTTCACTGAATTTGCATTTGACATGTCAACAGTAGTAATAACCAATAGCTTTGGGCAAAAGATCTTTTTCTCACCTAATGCCAACAGGTTTCCTGCTGCATTGATGTAGGCAACATTATCAAATGCCTGGAAGCCATCATCATCTGCCTGCAAGAAATAACAGAAAGTTAGTTTTGTCCAGAAACAATTATCCTATTGTTTGTCTAGAAAAAAATATCCTACTGGATGTGTTTGCCAAAGAACATGATCCAGCGGCAGGCTGGGGTCATTTACTATGGAAGTATTTCCTTTCTTTTTTTTTTATGTTGTCTTTTTACATCCATTCTTTTGAATTCAACCAAGATCTCCTTCAGCCTAGGCCAGTGTCACTGCCTGTCTGCAGAGCTGTCCCCTGGGTACAACCTCTTGGGACTCCAGGTAGCTGCACTCAATCCATTACTGCAGTACTCCCCCTGCTCCCCCTAATCAAGGGGGTAAGCTTGTCACTGACCCTTCAGCAGGTGATCTCTACTAGCAGAGAAAGGTAGAGTCACCAAAGGTAATTCTAGAGAATGGAGGTATGAAGTCCATAATGGATACGGGAATGGAGCCATGTATCATCTTCTACTTTGGGTCACCTTTTTCCTTGTTTTCCCCCAGTACCCTTTCCCAAAAAGGACACAAGGATGTCCCTGGTGACAGCAAGTCACATGTGCCAAGGTATGTGTCCTCTGCTCCCACGTATTTCCTCAGACTGCACCACCTCCAGTGGTCCCCCAGGTGCTGGTACTGCAGCAGAAAGTATCACCATCACATGCCAGAGAAGAAAAGCATCTACTGGGATCCTCAATCTTCCTCCTGCAGCCCTGCCTCAATGCCCCTCATTCAGGAGGCAAACCTGCATTGTCGACATTGCAAAGGGTGGCTGCAGTCATCACACTATTGGACTGACCTAGCTGTAGGTCTGTTATGTCTGCCCTCTCCTACTAGATGGCACTACTGTGAACAATCTGCCTTTTCTCATACATATCACCCTTCCTTGAGATTCAAAACAACCATTTATTTAAGTGTTCCCAGACATGTTAAGCACTACATTAGAAGCTTCTTCAGGACAGGAAAAGGCACCCAGGTTGATTAAGAGCAAAGAACAACCTGACTTTAGTAACATAGTAATTATTTTTTTTTTTTTTTGCTTATACTTTATCCCCACCTTGAGCCACCAGACTGCCTACCTTACACGTCAGGCATCCCCCTCAGGTCTCTGGCTGCCATCTCTCTCGGGAATCCACCAGCTTCTGTTGTGGGTCCCGTGGCTACCCCATGGCGGGGTGGAGGGGAGCTCTTCCCCTAGCTCAATCCCCTTGGAATCACGATCCAATATGCCGCATACCCACGAAGCTGAACCGGTCCCCCTCGCTAGAGATGGCCATCAAGCCGCCGCATCTGGTGTCCATATTTCCACTTTTTCTCCCCTGACATCTGTGGCGTGCAATAACGCCCAAGGTCTCCAGCGCGTGCACATCCACATGCCCCCTAATCCTGGCATCTGCCACAGAACACTGCCCACAGATCCTGCCAGTGCTTCAGTGATCCCCAGCCATCGCCAGGAGTCGCCCAAGCACCAGCACACTCCCTCTCCCCGGAGAAGGAGAGCAGTCATACGGACACTCAATCCTTCTCCACCCCTGCCAACCCCCGACGACCCTGGCTCGCTTCCGAACCCGGGTCGCCAGCGTGGAGCGAAGTGTGGTGTTCAGCGCCTCAACCCTCAGCACCACCAGGCCAGCTAGTAACATAGTAATTTAAGGTCAGAAGAGACTCTATGCGCATTGCCCCCCCACACACACACACACTTCATAAACCAGGATAAATAAATATGCCGTGCAAACATGTACTAATTTATAGGAATCTTGAACAGGTTATTATTTTCTACACTAGACTGACTTTCATATAAGAGGTGAAGTAATACTCATTTCATTTTCAGCCACTGAAGTTTGCAGTATCAAATCTGGCACCAACCCACCTACAAAATGATAGTTGACTTTGTTCTAGGCCAGTAAACATTGAATTCACCAGCTCTGTTTGCTTGTATTCAAGAAGGTAACATTTTCACAAGTTAATGCAGCCTATAAATCTTTGTGGATTTTACTTGGGACAGTTCTTTCTGAATGTGAGACAATTTTTTTATTATGAAAATCATAATGTGGGTGCATCTGTCACAACATTGTCTCAGATTTTTTTTTACAGAATATCACACTTGCAGGGACATTCAAGAAGTTTATATGTAGTTCACACCATGCTATGTTTTTTTTTTATTTATAACAAGTATGATGTAAACATATTTGTAATACAATTTAAAATTGGGAAACAAATGAAGTGCCCTGGCTGGGATTTGAACCCAAATAGTAGAGCAAAAGGAGCAGCTTTGGGAACAAAGGTGCTCACAGTAGCTACAAACAGTCTCAAAAACAAATTATAAATCACTAATGCTATATCAACCAATCAACACGCAGTGCTACTGTATCTGTTATTCTAAGTACAGTGTGCTCTCATGTAGGAGCACTGGGAGGGAGCAATCCACTTTGGTGCCAGGGTGGAGGACTCAATAAAAGAAAAAAATATTTCTCTAAACTTATTGTACATCACTTGAGCTATACTTGAGTGATTTATAAGAACAAATTACTTACCATAGTAATCTTCTTTCTTCCAAGGTATTCTCCAATATTCATGACTCTTGCAGTCAGCCTTTGAAGTAAAACTGCCCGGAGATAGAACGGTATGCTAATGATTGAACCATCATTGGCTCATGCCACTTTTCAAATGCTGCCATTATGAACTGCCTGCGTTCTAAAACGGCTCAGATTTCATGGAGAGCCTGCAAGGGAAGGCCCAACCAAGAACTATATCTATGCAATAACAACAACAATAAAGCTAACCATAGCTAACAAACCTCCAACTGGAGGGAAAAAAACAACTCCCCCTGAATGTCAGAGTAACCTGAGGAAGGGGTAAAAAACAAGTGCCCAACGGGGCCCAAAGACTGACTATACCAGAGTGTGGCACCCTCACACATAGTTACTCAGCTTGGAGTGTAGAGGCCATTGGTTCTAGAAGGAGAGGCAGGGTGGGTGAGTTAAGGATATTGGAGAATACCTTGGAAGAAACAAGATCACTATGGTAATTGATTTTTTTCTTCTCACCCCAGGAATTCTGCAATATTCCTAACTCTTGCAGACTAAGAAGCAGTACCTTTGGAGGTAGGCACATAATCTACTTTGGAAACAGACTCTGCAGGACTGCTGTGCCAAACCTGGCATCACTTCTGGACTTGGTGTCCAGGCTGTAATGCTTTGTAAAGGTGTGTACTGTCCTCCAGGTAGCTGCTTTACAGATTTCCACTAGTGGAACATCCCTGGCAGCTGCTATGGTCGCAGCTGTGCCCCTTGTGGAGTGGGCCCTCAGCCCTGCTGGGGTCTCCCTTCCTGCTTTCGAGTAGCAAAACTGGATACTATGAACTATCCAGTGAGAAATAGATCTTTTATATGCAGGGTCTCCTTTTCCACATCCCCATAAGTAAGGAACAGCTGCTGTCTGTCCTACCTATGGTCCTTAGTGATAGTCATGTAGTAGCTGAGAGCTCTTTTGACATCAAGACCATGGAATCTATGTTCACCTGAACTAGAGTATTCAGTGAAAAAGACTGATAGGGTAATGGATTGGTTCAAATGGAAATCTGAAACCACTTTAGGCAGAAATGTCCTGCTTGTTTGCAGTACTACATTATCTCTATGGAATGAGAGGTAGTCCTTTTCAATGCACAAAGCCTGAAGCTCACTAATCCTCCTGGCTGAAGTAATGGCTACCAGGAACACTGTTTTCAAGGTAACATACTTCAGGTGAGCTGAGGCCATGGGCTTGAATGGGGGACCCATAAGCTTGGCTATGCAGACATTCAAGTCCAAAGCTGGCACCAGTTCCTTGTGAAGGAGGTGCAAGTGGGTCAAGCCCTTAAAGAATCTTTTGAAAATAGAGTGGGATGCCATAGAGACACCCTTCCCAGCTGGAATATAAGCAGATACTGAAGCTAGATGGACTTTTAAAGTGGTGGGCTATAAGCCCAGAGAATGCAGATGGTTAAGGTAGTCCAGCAATGCTGGAATCTCTGCCTGTTCAGGTGCCACATCCCTGGTGGAGCATCAAATAGAATATCTCTTCAATTTAGAGGCATATGTTTTCTTAGTGGAAGGTTTCCCTGTAACCCCTCAAGACATTCAGGACACTTTCTGAAAGATGCAAGCCTGTATACTCTAAGTCCTCAAGAGCCATGCCTTGAGCCTGAAGGATCTGAGGTTTGGATACAGGATCCTCCCTTGGTTGGAGGTTAACAGGTTGCGTCTCCGAGGGAGGTATACTGGCTTTTCTACAGACGTGGAGAGCAGCAGAGAGTACCATGGCTGCCTTGCCCAGTCTGGTGCTACCAAGATCATTGATGCTGGCTGGGATCTGAGTTTGATCAGAATCCTGAAGATCACAGGAAAAGGAGAAAAGGCGTATATGTGCCTCCCTGACCAGTACAGAGTCAGGGCATCCAGGGGTATTGTACCCCTGGCTGGTGGTCTGCGACAACACTGTGGCAGGTGGTGCTTTTGTGGGAAGCAAAGAGATCTATTTCTGGGTTGCCCCACCTTCTGCACACTAATTGCAACACCTGCCTGTTCAGGGTCCACTCGTGATGGGCCTGGTTGATCTGACTCAGAGCATCTGCTGGAGTGTTGTCCTTGCCTGGCAGATGAATAGCTTGCAGTGAAGCTTTGAGTGAGTAAGCCAGGCTCCAAATCTTCACTGCCTCTGTGCACAGGAGGTTGGACCTTGTCCCTCCCTGTTTGTTTATGTAATACATGGTTGTGGTATTGTCTGTTCTGACCTGTACCACCCTGCAATGCACCAATGGGGTGAAAGCCTGCAGGGCAAGGAACACTACTCTTAATTCCAGTAGGTTTATGTGCTGAAGTGACTCTGCACTTGACCAGGTACCGTGAGTGGTGTGATCCCCTAGATGAGCACCCCACCCCAGTAGTGATGCATCCGTTGTATCACTGACGGAGACTCCTGCTGCAAAGGAACCCCTTCCCCTAGGTTGTCTCCCTCTTTCCACCACTGGAGGACTTACAGTAATGTCTTTGTGACCAGAATCAGTTTTGAGACGGGGGTTCTCCTTTGGCACCAGTGTGCTATGAGATGGAACTGTATGTCTCATCTGGAACCTGGACCCTGGGACAGTACCTGTTGCTGCAGTCATATGTCCCAGTAGCTGAAGAAACTGCCTTGCAGTTTTTGGTTTGCTGAGACTGAATGAACCAGCAATCTGCAGGATAATGTTTACCCTGTCCTGAGGCAGGTAAGCTCTGCCCTCCCGGATGTTCAACTCTGCTCCTATGAACTGCAGTACTTGTGCTGGTTGTAGGACAGATTTTTTGAGGTTTATTAGGAATCCTAAGAACTCCCAGAGCTCCTGGGTTAACTGCAGATGTTCCTTTACCTGCTGTGGTGAGCTTCCTAACATCAGTCAGTCATCCAGATATGGGAACACTGTGACACCTAACCTTCTGAAGTGTGCCACAACCACTGCCAAGCACTTTGTGAACACTCTTGGAAATGAAGTGAGGCCGAATGTCAGTGTTGAGAACTGGTAATGACCTGATGGGAGTCTGAACTTTTTTTATGAGACACCCTTATGATGATGTGGAAATAGGCATCTTTTAGGTCCAGAGATGTCAACCATGCTCCTTTTTGAAAGGTTGGCAATATCAGTGCCAAGATTACCATCTTGAACTACGGCTTTGTCGGGTGCCTGTTCAGTAACCTTGGGTCTAGAATAGGCCGCCACTCTCCATTTTTCTTTGTTGTAAGAAAGTTTCTTAAGTAAAAACCCTTTCCTTTTGCTGTGGAGGAACAGGTTCCAATGCCTTTGACAACAACAGGCTTTGTACCTCCTTTTCCAGCAGCTTCCTTTCTACATTGGAAACTGGCTTGAACACTCCGGTTCTTAAGAGTCAGAAAGGATCTGAAACTTAGGGACAATCCTTGACTCACTATTTCCAGGACCTACTTGTCTGTGGTAATGTTCTTCCAAGCCTGGAAGTAGTGAGCCAGTCTGCCCCCTACTAGTAGTGGGGAGGCAGCCTCGGCAAGAAAGTCAGGGAGTCTGTTTTGACAGCGTCTGGGCTTGACTAGCCTGGGAGCCACGCCTAGATCCCCTTCTGCCGCTGCCCCTAAAGTACCCCGTCTGCTGAGGGTACTGCTAGTACTGGGGGACAGTTTGAGCCTGACAGAAAGACCTGCTGTATGCAGCTCTACCCCTGTCACCCCTTCCATAAGGCCTAGTGGAAGGTGAGGGCTTTTTTTTGGCTGAGTTATTTCTATAGGTGACCTTATATTCATCCACCTTTTTCATATAGGCCTCAGTTTACTCCCCAAAAAGGGAGTTATTCTCCACAGGGAAGTCCATGGCTTTCATCTGGGTGTTTTGTGTGAGGTTTGTGGCCCTAGCCATGCAAAACTCCTCAAAGTTACAGAGTTAGTCATCTATCTAGCAGCAGTGTCATTGGTATCTGCTGCCATTTAGAACTGGTACTTTTCAGCTTCTAAACCAAATCTGGCAGTCTCAGCTAGATCTGCTGAGAGGCCAGAGTGGGCCTTATCAGACATGGCCAGGACAGGCTGCCACAGGGTCTTTTGATACTGGGCAGCATAGGCCTGATAATTTGCCTGCATGATTGCTGGGGAAGCTGACAGATAGCCCTTTTTTGCCATGATATCAAGCTTCCTGGAGTCCTTGTCCGGGGGGGGGGGAGAGATGCCAAAGGCACCTTTGGCCAGTCATTGGCTGCAGTCTGCACCACCCCCTGTTGGTCAGGGTGGGTGAATGAAATTTCCGCTCTCTCACTGACCAATTGGTATTTCTTGTCAAACCTCTTATGGAGAGGTGGGACAGAATCTGGTGTTTGTAAAATCTTTAAGACATCCTTCTTAAAGAACTTATTGATGGGGAGTAACAATCTTTTAGCTGATGTCAGCTCTATCATTTCTAGATATTCCACCTCCTCCTCCTCCTCCTCAAAATCAATCACCTCACTGGTGGTTATATCAAGAGCATCTAACATTCTTCTTATGAATGTGAAATACGATGAATAATCCTCTGTTGCTCTAGGAGGGGACACAAGCTCTTGGTCAGGAGCACCTCCGATTCAATGGATTCCTCCTTTCGCCCTCGTCATATTCCCCATAATCTTCAACTCCAGCTGTTCCAGGATTAAGTTTGAGCAGAGGGAGTTGCTTGTTTGAATGGGGTTTGGACTGGTGGTGTACTAGGACCCAGTACCAACCCCTGTAGAGCCTGAATTACCCTGAAAGCCTTGGCAATTTCATCAGATGAAGGCTGGCTGGTGGTCACAGTAGAATTCCCTTAGGCCTTTTGGCAGGGGGTTCAGTGTACTTAGTATTTTTGAGCTTCTTAGAAGGAACCAGGGATTCAACCGGTTCACTGGTTCTCTTACCAGTTGCTGGAGCACCCTTATGAGGGGTGTATTGTTTAGGCTCAGCAGTTTCACTCGTGGGTTTTGAGGGTGTCGGCTGATCAGAGCCCGAGGAACCCTTTTCCAATTTCTTTTGTGGTCTTTCCTGACACTTTTCAACTGTCCTTAGTGGGAAAGATCTACATATATCACAATCAGCTGAGAAATGTTCTTCACCAAGGCAAACGAGACATAATGTGTGTCTGTCTGCCCTAGTAAAGACATCCCCACACTTAGTACAATTTTTGAACCCAGGTTCACCAGTTTCATCTTTGGTTTGTCTGACATTCTTAGGACCAACAGAAAAACAAACTGCAAGATAAGTTTTTAATTTTAAGTATTTTTTTTATTGTGGTTGTAGCCAGGTCAGAAACCGACCCAAAGTTCCAATCGAAACCGGGAACCGATAGAAAAGAACCCAGATTATCGGTTCTTTATGAGAAAGTTATCGGTTACTGTTTTTTAAACAACTATTTAAAAAGAAATAAATTACCGGAGTTTGTTTCAAAAAGCTCCGGAAAACTTAACTAAGGGATCGGTTTCTCGCCAGTTATCCCAAACCGGGAGAAACAGAAAAAATAACAAAAATTCCTAAACTAACTAGCGGTTTATTAACTAATACAGAAACTAAAGACACCAAATGAAAAATCTGAGAAAAAATACTTATGTTTTGGAAAATCAACACTCAGGAATGGCTTGAGGAGAAGTCTCCAAGGCATCTGGACTTGACTGGCAGAGAATGAAATCTGAGGTGTTTTAAAACGCAGGCAGTTCATAAGGGCAGCATTTGAAAAGTGGAATGAGCCAATGATGGTTGCATCATTAGCATACCATTCTATCTCCAGGCAGTTCTACTTCAAAGGCTGATTGCTAGAGTTAGGAATACTGGAGAATTCCTGGGGTGAGAATAACATAATAGGGCCTCCAAGGAATGTCTCGTATAGCATAAGAGGCTCCTCTTGTGAAGTCTGAGCAGACAGAACTGCTCAGCTTTGCTTAGTGGGTCTCACGCTCAAAGTCTCTTGTACCATAAGAGACATTTCTTGGAAACGCTGTAAACTTACAAAAAAAGGCACTCACCACACTGAAACAGAGAATAAAAAAATTACTCACCTCAGTAATTGTGTTTCTTCTAATGGAGTCTTGATGTATTCTAACATATGCAGTTAGCCCCAACACTTGAACTGCCCCGGAGAGGAAAGAGTTCATTTCTATGCCAGGCATAGAATGTTGAGCTCGAGCTCGGTTTTCAAACCTCTGTCTGTGGTGCCTCAGAGTGTAACCATCAGATTCTTACGAGCAAACTAACTACACTTCCAGTGTGAAAACTGTAAAACATATAAGCCAACAGGCAACAACTTGGGTCCAAAAGACTCAAGTCGAGAACCCAAGAGAAAAAACAGGTAGTGAACAAAACATATAAATCTAAGTTAAAATGTAACAACAACAACAACCATCCCACCCTGAAGAGGAGGGGTGCAGGTACACCCCTGAGGTCCAAAACTAGGTTCTGAGAGGGGAAGTGGGGGAGGTCAGAATACAGCAAGACTCCACTAGAAGAAACACAATTACTAAGGTGAGTAATTTTTTCTTCAAACAACATGAAGTCTTGCTGTATTTTGACATATGCAGACTACCAAGCAATACCTCCATGGAGGAGGGTACAAAACCTATTTTGGGAATAGGCTCTGCAGTACTGCTGTACCAAACCTAGCATCACTCCTAGCCTGGATATCCAAAGAGTAATGCTTGGTGAATGTATGGACTGTTTTCCAGGTGGCTGCTTTGCAGATCTCTAACAAGGGTATATCTCTGGCAGCAGCCAGAGAAGCAGCTGTACCCCTAGTTGAGTGAGCCCTCAGGCCTGAGGGAGGTGTTTTACCTAGCTTGGCATATCAGAATTGTATACAAGAGACAATTCACCTGGCAATAGTTCTCTTAGTAGCAGACCTACCTTTTCCCACTTCACCATAAGTGAGAAACAATTGAAGACAGTCATTCCTGTGTGCCTTAGTATGCTCAGTGTAGTAGCTAAGTGCCCTTTTAACAACTAAACTGTGTAATCTTCTTTCTCCTGAAGAAGAATGATCAGTGAAAAATTCAGGAAACGACATAAACTGGTTCAGATGAAAATCTGAGACCACTTTGGGTAAGAACCTCCTATTGGTTCAGAGGACCACCTTATCTCTATGGAATAAGATAAAATCATGTTCGACTGACAGGGCCTGTAATTCACTAATTCACCTGGCAGAAGAGATAGCTACTAGAAACACAGTTTTCCAGGTCAGGTACTTAAGCTTGCCCGAAGCCAGAGGTTCAAAGGGTGGCTGCATAAGCTGAGCAATGCAGATTTTGAGATCCCAAGCTGGAGTAGGCTCTCTAAAAGGAGGGTTGATAGGAACCAGACCTTTAAAGAACTTACCAAAGACAGGGTGAGACGCCAGGGAAGAGCCCTTCTCTGCTAAGAGGAATGCAGACACGGCTGCTAAATGAACTTTTAAAGTGGCTGGCCTAAGGCCTAAGCCATTAAGGTGAACCAGGTAATCCAAAAGTGTAGCAATGCCAGCAGCATCTGGTAGAATATACTTATGGGAACACCAAATGCTGAATCTTTTCCATTTAGAATTGTAAGTTTTCCTGGTAGAGGGTTTCCAAGAAACCTTAAGGATGTCCAAAACTCCCTGAGAAAGATGCAGGCCTGCATATTCTAACTCTTCAAGAGCCAGGCCTTGAGATTGAGAGACTGGAGATTGGGGTACCAGATCCTCCCCTGAGAGGAGGATAGGAGATTGCATCTTTTGGGAAGAGACAGGGGAAGTGAGACTGCTAGGGACAACAACAGAGGATACCAAGGCTGTCTGGCCCAATCTGGAGCCAGTAGATTCACTGTGCAAGGTTGTGACCTGATCTTGACTAGAACCCTGAACAACAGGGAAAGGGAGGAAAGGCATAAAGGAACTTGCCTTCCGGTTCAATATCAGGGCATCCAGAGACAGTCCCTAGGACTAGGGGTCTGCAGCAGAAGAGGAAGTTGGTGATTGTCTGGGGCTGCAAAGAGATCTATCTCTGGAGTGCCCCACCTGGTGAAAATTACTTTCAGTACGAGGGGATCCAAGGTCCATTCATGATGGCCCTAGGAGATTCTACTCAGAGCATCTGCTAGCACATTGTCCTTCACTGGGAGGAGGACTGCTATTAGGGAAGTTTGCAGGGTGCAGGCCAGAGACCATACTTTCATGGCCTCCGTGCACAAGGCCATAGACCGAGTGCCCCCTTGCTTGTTGATGTACCACATGGTGGTGGGGTTGTCTGTTCTGACCTGAACCACCCTGTCCCTTACTGAGTCTGAGAAAGCTTGAAGGACTAGGAATACTGGCCTGAGTTTCAGAAGATTGATATGAAGGAGAGACTCTTGTGGAAACCAAACACCCTGTGCTGTGAGGGCTCCTAGGTGGGCTCCTCAGCCCAGGAGAGAAGCATCTGTTTTTAGTACCACTGAATGAGACTGATTGAGGAATGGGACATCTTGTCTGAGATTGTCCTGATCCAGCCACCACTGGAGAGTTTGGACCAGAGTCTGAGTCACCGAAACCAGTTTGGTGAGAGAATCTTTTTTCTGAGACCAAAAAGACCTTAGTTGAAACTGAATGTCCCTCATTTGGAACCTGGCTCCTTGTACCACTGCAGTGGAAGCTGCCATGTGGCCTAGGAGCTGAAGAAAATGTCTTACTGGAAGAAACGGAGGATGAAATGAGAAGCAAGATCTGCAAGGGCCTTTACCCTTGCTAGTGGGAGGAAGGCCTTTGCTTGAACAGTATCTAACGCTATCCCTATGAAAGTGAGGAGTTGTACTGGTTCGAGAACTGACTTTGGCAGACTGAGAAGGAATCCCAGAGAACCGAGCAAATCTTGAGTGACTTGAAGAGATGACCTGACCTGGTCGGGAGACTGTCCTACAATGAGCCAGTCATCCAGGTATAGGAATAGAGAGATCCCCTACCTTCTGAGGAAGGCCACTACTACTGCAAGGCACTTTCTAAACACTCTTGAAGCAGATGTTAGGCCAAAACGCATGGCTCTGAACTGATAATGGCCTGAAGGGAGCTTGAACCTGAGGTACTTTCTGTGGGAGCACGTGATAGGAATGTGGAAATAGGCATCCTTGAGGTCCAGGGATGCTAACCAATCTCCTGGCCTCAATGAGGGAAGAATTACTCCCAGAGTCACCATTTTGAACTTTGGTTTTAAGATGTGTTTATTCAAATACCTTAAGTCTAGGATGGTCGCCACTCCTCTGTCTTCTTGGGGGTAAGGAAATATCTGGAGTACAGACCCTTGCCACTGTGTAGAGTAGGAACTCTCTCTATGGCTCTGAGAGCCAGCAGAGAGGAAACCTCTGCTTCTAGAGCAATGGTTTCGGAGATGTTTGCAGGTGGAAAAGACCTGACCCTCATTTTTGGAAACTTCCTGAAACAGAGGGCCGGTCCCTGGCTTACTACCTCCAGGACCCACTTGTCTGAGGTAACAGACTTCCAGGCCTGGAAGCAGTAAGCCAGCCTGCCTTCTACTGGAATTGGGGAGTTGACCCGGCTGACACATCAGGGTGTCTGCTTGGCAGGAGCCTTGGACTGGGAAGAGGATGCAGCCCTGCTTATCCCCTCCTGCCCTTGCCTCGAAAGAACCCCCTCTTTGGGAAGAAAGAGGAGGCCTGCACTTGGTAGAAAGGCCTGTGAAAGGGCCTGCCCCTAGACTGCTGCTTTTGAGGAGTGGCTTACCGTTCTTTGGCCTGTGCACTCCTGTAGGTGGTCCTGTACTCATCCATTTTCTTCATGTAAGCCTCTGTCTGCTCCCCAAACAGAGAGCTACCCACCATGGAAATCCATGGCCTTAGCCTAGGTGGCCTGGGAAAGGCTAGTGCATCTGGGCCAAGAAAATCTCCTGAGAGAAACAGATGTAGCCATGACTCTCGATGCCACATCGTTAGAGTGTACAGCACCATGAAATTGCACTTTGGATGCCTCAGTTCCATCAGCAGCTACCTACTCCAGCTCTTTGGCTAGCTGGGGGGGGGGGAGCCTGTTTAGCCAGTTCCAGAACCATATCCCACCTGGACTTCTGGTATCTGGCTGTGCAGGCCATATAATTAGCCAGCCTGAGTCCCAAGGAGGATTCCAAGTATTGTTTCCTGGCCATGGCATCCACTTTCCTGGAGTCTTTATCTGGGTGTGTGTGAAGCCAAAGGTATATTATCCCTGTCACAGGCTGCAGCCCGCACTACCCCAACATGGCTGCAATGATTGAACAAAAAGCTCCGTACCTGAGCCTGATAGCATATAAAGTACATTCTGTCCATTCTCTTATCCACAGGAGGTAAAGAATTTGGTGTCTGTAAAATCTTTTGTGTCTGTTTCCCCAGGGATTTATGGAGGGGGAATAGATAACCTCTTGGACTCTGGGATGTCCATCATCTCCACAAAATCAGACTATTCTTCCTCCTCAACAGCTTCAACCATAGGGAGCTGGAGGGTTTCAGCCACCTTTTTGTAAAACAAAAAGTGACATGAGGACTCAGAAAGCCTTGGAGGGGAGACACTGGAGGGTCTGTCTGGGGAGATGTCCGGTTCAATGGGCACATCCAGACCTTCATAATCATTGTCATCATCATCATCAGCTGGTAACTCTTTGTCCCCTTCCCACTCCAATTCATAATAAGCATCCGGATCATAGTCCGATGGAGTTGGATCCGACCAAGCGAGCGCTAACCAATGGTGCGAGTTGGACGAGAATCGGACAAAACAATTACGCGATACTGATCACATTGGCTATTTTTCAGCGGTTGGAATAATGGATGCTGGATCT
This sequence comes from Neoceratodus forsteri, assembly GCA_016271365.2. Classification (NCBI taxonomy): domain Eukaryota; kingdom Metazoa; phylum Chordata; order Ceratodontiformes; family Ceratodontidae; genus Neoceratodus; species Neoceratodus forsteri. The sequence continues at coordinate 1,137,406,075 of CM057458.1, read as the reverse complement.
GAACAGGCTGATTTTTTTGATGGAACCGACCCCTCAAGGTTAGCTCTCCTTTTGCCAGAGGACATCTGGCCCAGGTCAGTGGGCACCTCCTCAGGTTAGGTTGGAACTGAACCGGGCTGGCCATCAGGTTAGCAGACTTCTCGGCCTACTTTCCTTTAGCCTACCCAATCTTTTCTCCAGAGCGGCCTTAGGAAAATTTTGCAGATTTGGCAGTCTGTTTTGAGGTATCAAACCCCAGACAATAAACACAGATGAGGTGGGGTTGGCTTTAGCAAAAACCTCCCCACACTCTGTACAGCGCTGAAACCCAGTGGGACCGTTTTTTTTCTTGGGTTTCTCAGACATGGCCAGACTAGAAAAATGACCCTGTACAGCTTTTAGCCAGGTAATACACCCCTATCGGTTACCAACTGTGTCACGGGTTGTGTAAAGAAACAAAAAAAGGTTTTTTTTTTTTTTTTTTTAACCGATAGGTACCAGCACACCACTACTAAAATCTCAGAAAATATATTTAAACACAGAAGGTCGGTTCCCAACTGGACCAACCGAAAAGGAACCGAAATTTACAATTTCCACAGAAGATAACACAAAATCACAGTTCACTACCTATCTACACTACTTACTGTACTGTAGACAGAGGCTCAAAACCAAAATAAACAAATTGGTTGGAAAAACCATTGCGTTTGAAACTTTACGAACGAGCGGAAGGAGCAATCTCGAGGCGACTTCACAGTAGGCAGAGTAAAGAATCTAATGGTTACACTCTGAGGCACCACAGACAGAGGTTTGAAACCGAGCTCGAGCTCAACATTCTATGCCTGGCATAGAAATTAACTCTTTCCTCTCAGGGCAGTTCAAGTTCTGGGGCTAACTGCATGTCAGAATACAGCAAGACTTCATGTTGTTTGAACACCTTATTGTGAGTGTAAAGTTTATATAGCAAATTTTTTTTTTACATGACCGCAGCCCCTCCTTTAGGGCACTCACATGCTGGAGCTCCCCATCCCATCAGGCAGTCCGGCTGTTGCTGCATATCAACCCTCAGGTCCGTGGGTCTGACCTGTCAGGCATGCCTGCTGGTCTAAATGATCTCTGGTGGAGGACTGAATCAGGATTGAGGCAGGAGGGCAGGTATGGTCCATTGCTGAATGCCCCGGGTGGCGGAAGGAAGCCAACCAAAGGCCATCATCTGGGGCCGTGGCAGCCATTTTTCCCCATTTTCTGGTCTTCCCACCCTCCCCCCTTTTGGGCATGCATGCTCATGGCTGGCCTGGAGGAGTGCCCGATGGTGTGTGATCAACCACACTGTCAATGGTACCACCACTTAGCCACCACCAGAAACCACAATAGAACAATGCAGCAGCCGCCTACCCCCACAAGGAGAGCATCTGAAGGATACACTATGAGCCCTTCCTGCCGGACTCTGCTCCTGATGTCCTGGGCTCGGACGAAACTCAGTTCCCAGTGTGCCAGAGTGATCCCCATCACTCAGCACCACAGAGCGACTAAAAGAAAAAATTACTCACCTTAGTAATGTTGTTTCTTCTAATGGAGTCTTGCTATATTATGACATATGCAGTGAGTCCCAACCTTCGAACTGCTTCGGAGGTGAAAGAGTTAACTTTCCATGCCAGGCATGGAACGCTGAGCTCGAGCTCGGTTGAAACTCTGTCTGTTGTTCTTCAAACTCAAACCGTCAGATTTTTATGAGCTAAACTCACTGAGGTCCTGTGTGGAAGCTGTAAACCTACACTAGCCAACTGGCTACTAAACATAAGAACACATTTTTTGGTCCCAAAACAAAGACTCAAGTCAGGAGACCCAAAAAATGAAAACACAACACCAAGTCACCCCAAAAAGGAGGGGTGAAAACAACAAGGTGGGCATCTACTAAGTGCCAACACTGCACTGCCCACCCACATCTCCAAAACAGAGGTTCTGAGAGGGGCAGTCGGGGGGAGGTCATAATATAGCAAGACTCCATTAGAAGAAACAACATTACTAAGGTGAGTAATTTTTTTCTTCAAACAACATGAAGTCTTGCTATTTTATGACATATGCAGACTACACAGCAGTACCTCCATGGAGGAGGTCAGAACCTACTTAGAATAGGCTCTGAGCACAGCTATACAAGCCAAGCATCACTCCTAGCCTGGAGGTCCAGGGAGTAATGCTTGGTAAAGATGTGAACTGTTTTCCAGGTAGCTGCTTGACATATCTCTAGAATAGGGATGTCCCTGGCAGCAGCCAGGGACGCAGCTGTACCTCTGGTAGAGTGAGCCCTCAGGCCTAAGGGAGGAACCTTACCCAGCTTTTCATAACAGAATTGGATACGAGGACAATCCACCTGGCAATAGATCTTTTAGTGGCAGGTTTCCTTTCCAACCTCACCAAGGTGAGGAACAGTTGGAGGGAGTCAAACCTGTGACCCTTGGTACACTCTATGTAGTAACTAAGGGCTCTCTTCACATCTAAACTGTGCAGCCTCCTTTCACCAGAGGAGGAATGGTCAGTGAAGTACACTGGAAGGGATATAGATTGATTAAGGTGGAAATCTGAAACCACCTTAGGCAAGAACTTCCTGTTAGTCCTGAGGACCACCTTATCTCTATGAAAGGAGATAAAATCAGGCTCCACTGACAAGGCTTGTAATTCACTTATGCATCTGGCAGAAGTAATAGCTACCAGAAACACAGTCTTCCAAGTCAAGTACTTAAGCTCTGCTGAAGACAAAGGCTCAAAGGGGGGTTGCATAAGCTGAGCAATGCAAACATTAAGATCCCAGCAGGGGCAGGGACCCTGAATGGAGGGTTGGTGTGAAGCAATCCCTTAAAAAACTTGGAGAATACAGGATGAGCTGAAAGAGAAGAGGGTTTACCTGCTGAAATAAAGGCAGACACAGCTGTCAAATGTACTTTTAGGGTAGCTGGTCTCAGCCCCAAAGTATTTAAATGGACCATATAATCCAGGACTGTGGGTAAATCAGCAGATTCTGGGGAAATATGCTTCCCAGAGCACCATATGGAAAACCTCTTCCATTTGGAATTATAGGTAGCCCTGGTGGAAGGTTTCCTAGAAGCCTTCAATATATCCGTACCACCTTGGAGAGGTGTAGATCAGCAAACTCTAACTCTTCAAGAGCCAGGCCTTGGAGATTGAGAGATTTGAGGTTCGGGTACCAAACCCTCCCCTGAGCACAGGTTAACAGGTTGTGATTCCTGGGGGGAGACAGGGGAAGATGGACTGCTAAGGACAGTAGGAGTGGATACCAGGGTTGTCTGGCCCAATCTGGAGCAATCAGGATCATCTTGCAGGACTGAAATCTGATTTTGACTAACACTTTGAACAGGAGAGGGAAGGGGGGAAAAGCATAGAGAAACTTCCCTTCCCAATTGAGAACTAAGGCATCCAGAGGGACTGAGCCCAACACTGGGGGCCTGCAGCAAAAAAGGGGAAGTTGGTGATTGTCTGGGGCTGCAAAAAGATCTATCTGCGGGGTGCCCCATCTGGCAAATATTACCTCCAGGACCAGGGGATCCAGTGACCATTCGTGATGGCCCTGGGAAATCCTGCTGAGATCATCTACCAGGACATTGTCCTTGCCTGGGAGGTGAACTGCCGTAAGGGAGGTGTTCAGGGAGTAAGCCAGAGACCACAACTTCATTGCTTCGGTGCACAAGGCCGTAGACCGAGTGCCCCCTTGCTTGTTGATGTACCACATTGTGGTGGTGTTGTCTGTTCTGACCTGTACAACTTTGTTCTGAACAGATTTGGAAAAAACTTGAAGTGCTAGAAAGACTGCTCTGAGTTCCAACAGATTGATGTGGAGCAGAGATTCCTGAGGGGACCACAATCCCTGGGTAGTGAGGTCGCCCATGTGAGCTCCCCACCCCAAGAGGGATGCATCTGTAGTAAGGATTAAGGAGTGAGACTGACTGACAAAGGGAACCCTTGTCTCAGATTGCTCTGATCCTGCCACCACTGTAGGGCTTGGATCAGGGTTCGAGTTACTGGGATCAATTTGGTTAGAGGGTCTTTCCTTTGAGACCAAAAGGTTCTCAAATGGAACTGGATGTCCCTCATTTGAAATCTTGCTCCCTGCACTACTGCTGTAGAAGCAGCCATGTGCCCCAGGAGCTGTAGAAAATGCCTTGCTGGTCGAGAGACCTGCAGGGTGAATGAAGAGGCCAGAGAGACCAGGGTCCTTGCCCTGTCCAAAGGAAGGAAGAAGGCTCTGGCTTTCTCTGTGTTCAGCTCTGCGCCTATGAAGGTGAGGAGCTGGACAGGCTCTAGAACTGACTTTGAAAGATTGGGAAGGAAACCTAGAGAGGTGAGCAGTTGCTGAGTTATCTGTAGATGTAACTTGACTTGGTCTGGAGACTGGCCTACTATGAGCCAGTCGTCCAGGTAAGGGAAGATGGCAATTTTCTGCCTTCTTAGGGAAGCAACTGCTACTGCCAGGCATTTTGTGAATATCCTTGGAGCAGAGGTGAGGCCAAGGACATTGCTCTGAACTGGTAATGGCCTGAGGCAGCTCGAACCTGAAGTACTTGATAGGAGCTTCTGATGAGAATATGGAAGTAGGCATCCTTGAGGTCCAGGGACGCTAGCCAGTCCCCTGGCCTTAGAGAGGGTAGAATAATTCCCAGAGTCACCATTTTGAATTTTGGTTTTAAAAGGTGCTTGTTTAAATATCTGAGATCCAGGATGGGCCGTCATTCTCCTGTCTTTTTTGGGGTAAGGAAATACCTGGAGTACAATCCTTTGCCCTGGTGTAAGGGTGGAACCCTTTCCACAGCCCTGAGAGCCAGGAGGGAAGAGACCTCTGCCTCTAGGGCAAGTGCCTCTGGTGGATTTGCAGGTGGAAAGGATCTGGTTCTTATCTTTGGAAATTTTTGAAGCTGAGAACCAGTCCTGGCTTTCTATTTCCAGGACCCACTTGTCTGATGTCAGAGACTTCCAGTCCTGGACAAAGTAAGCCAGCCTGCCCCCTACAGGTAGTTGAGAATCGGCCCTGGCAACCCCATCAGGGTGCCTGCTTGGCAGGGGCTTTAGGCTGAGGGGTGGAAGCAGGCCTGCTTGTACCCTGTCTGCCTCTCCCTCTAAAGAACCCCCTCTGGGCATAAGCAGAAGAGGAGGCCTGAGCTTGGTAAAAAGGCCTATGAAAAGGCCTGCCCCTGCCCCTGGGAAGCTGCCTTTGAGGAGTGGCCTGCCTTTTCTTGGCCTGTGCACTCCTATAGGTGGTCCTATACTCATCCATTGTCTTCATGTAATTCTCTGTCTGCTCCCCAAACAGAGAATTACCCACAACAGGAAAATCCATGGCCTTAGTCTGGGTATCCTGTGACAGGCTAGTACATCTGAGCCAAGCCATTCTGCGAAGTGCCACAGATGTAGCCATGACTCTTGATGACACATCATTAGAGTCCACTGCAGCATGGAATTGCACCTTAGATGCCTCAATACCATCAGCAGCCACCTGCTCCAGCTCCTTGGCAAGCTGGCCAGGGACCTGTTTTGCTAGAGCCATAACAGTATCCCATCTGGATTTCTGATATCTAGCAACATAAGCCATATAATTTGCCTGTCTGAGTCCCAAGGATGCTGTCATGTACTGTTTCTTTGCCATGGCATCAATCCTCCTGGAGTCCTTGTCAGGGGGGTGTGAGGCCAAGGGAATATTTACCTTGTCACAGGCTGCATCCTGCACTACCCCAACATGGCTGCATTGTTGTGTAAGGAACTCCGTATCAGAGCCTGACAATGTGTACCTCTTCTCCATTCTCTTATCCACAGGAGGTATAGTGTGAGGAGTTTTTAGAATTTTTACTGTCTGTTTCCCAAAAGATTTATGCAAAGGAATAGACAGTCTCCTAGACTCTGGGATATCCATCATTTCCACATAGTCAGGCTCCTCTTGATCATCCACAGCTTCCTCCATAGGGAGCTGGAGGGTTTCAGCCACTTTTTTATAAAACATAAAATGAGAAGGGGACTCAGAAAGCCTAGGAGGAGACACTCCTGAAGGTCTGTCTGGGGAGATGTCCGGGTCAATGGGCATATCCAGACTTTCAAATCCACATTCACTCTCCTCATACTCCTCTTCCCCTCCTCCGTTCATAATATTCCTCTAAATCATACTCTTGAACCCGGTGGAAACAGCGAACATCGACGCTTACCTGATGGTGCGGTTCGGTCGGAACCGGAAAGCGACTGGACAATTTTAATTGCTTTGGCTATTTTTAGCGGTTGGAGAGAAAGTTTTGGCTCCACACCAGCTGATTTCCTAGTCCTTTTTGCTGGAACCGACTCCTCAGAGTACTCTCCTTGCCCGAGGAAGTCCCCTGGTCAGAGGGCACCCCTCTGGTTCGGTTGGAACCGAACCGGGCTGGCCATCCGGTTCAGTGGACTTTTTGGCCTCCCTTTCCCTGAGTCTACCAACTCTCTTTTCCAGGGTAGCTTCAGGAAAATTTTTACAAATCTGGCAGTCTGCATTGAGGTGGTCAAACCCCAGACAATAAACACAGGTGGTGTGGGGATCAGCCTTGGCAAAGACTTCCCCACAGACACTGCAGTGTTGAAACCCAGTGGGCCCAGTTTTTCTTTGGGGTTTCTCAGACATAATGCCAGCCTAACCAAACTTACCCGTTTATGGCAATCTGCCAGGTAAGACCCTCTTATCGGTTCCCAACCGTGTCACGAGTCGTGGAAAAATCCCAAATAAAATCCGGTTTTTTTAGAACCGATAAGAACCGGTAACCACACTCTAAAAGACAGATTAATATATTTTAAACAACCTGATTGGTTCAAACCGAACCGATAAACCGTTTACAAGTTCCACACAGAATAGAAATCAATGTAAAACCTATCTAGTACTCACAATACCACAGACAGAGTCTGAACCGACCGGTTGCGGTTTAATTTGATTGAAAACCGAGAAAAACAATACTTTAACCAACAAAATGAACCAAGCAGAAGGAGAAATCTCCGGAGTGAATGTTCAGTGAGGCAGAGTAAAGAATCTGACGGTTTGAGTTTGAAGAACAACAGACAGAGTTTCAACCGAGCTCGAGCTCAGCGTTCCATGCTTGGCATGGAAAGTTAACTCTTTCACCTCCGGAGCAGTTCGAGGGTTGGGACTCACTGCATATGTCATAATATAGCAAGACTTCATGTTGTTTGAAACCATTTTTATTGCAAAATCATGAAGCAGGTGCTCAACAGTGTACCACAGAGAGGCTGAAACCAATGTTTGCACCAAGTCCACAGGGTGGTGCTAAACGTGGTTTCAAACCTCTCTCTGTCAACACTTGCTTCATCAGTTTTCAACAAATTGGATATGAACTTTATAGCAGCATAAGGTGTTCTCTCTCGGTTTGAATCCAAACCTGCTCGGAAAAACATTTCACTGCTTTAGCACTTGAGTTACAAAGACAATTGGAAAGCTAGGATTCCCAAAGACGGTCACATTCATCTTTCTCAATTCACAAATAGGAGCCAAACAAATTTTAATTCAGTGTTTTTTACGAGGTGTGCAATGTGCATTTATTTGAAACACAATTTAGAAATAAGGAAGGAATTAAGTGGCCTAGGTGGGACTTGACCCCAGGCCTTTTTGGAATATTATTGTGTTGCTCTGTCAGTTGAGCTACCAGGACACTTGGAATCTTAGACTCCCGTTAACACTCATCTTTCTCAATGCACAACCTGGAGCAACACAGATGTGAATTACATTTTTCTTTACTTACTAGGAGTGGGATATGCATACATTTGAAATATGATTTAGAAGTGAGAAAGAAATGAAGTGCCTAGCTTGGATTTGAACTCAGGCCTGCTTGAATACCATTCTGCAGCTCTACCCATTTCTTTCTCATTTCTACTTTGTTTACGGTGCTATGCTACATTACAGCGTTTACATGTAACTGATACATGGCACAAAATTGTGCTCAAATTTTAGAAAAGCTTGAAAAGCTGATGTCATTTCTTTTACTTTTGTTCATATTGATAGTTTACTAGCGCAATTACATTTATTTTTTTAATGTCTACTGTTTTTAGAAAAATTAATTCCAGTTATTAAAGAATAGATACAAGCATCAACTGACAAACATATAGGTTACTCACCCGTAACAGTAGTTCTAGGAGTGGTATATGATGTTCATCCACACTTTTGGCAGTGTCCTTTCCCTTTAAGAGCTTGCTGGAAAGTCTTTAGCTGGCTCCTCCCACCACTTGGGTGGTAACTACCTCAGCTCCATCCCATGGCGCCAGATCTTGCCCGCTGGAAGCAGCTATGGGTGCCCAAGCCAGGGAGGTTGGGTGGGTACATGTGGATGAACATCATATACCACACCTAGAACTACTGTTACAGGTGAGTAACCTGTTTTCTAGGGACATGGATATGATATTCTGTCCATACTTCTGGCAAACTCCTAGCAGTTCTCTGGAAGGGAGGAGGCAAGGCGCACACACCCTACTTAAGAAATAAGATTGAGAACTGAGGCCCCAAAACCAGCATCCCGTGTGACTCTAGGTCAATGTGGTAATGGGAAATGAAGGTGTGTGCTGACCTCCAGGTAGCAGCCCTGTAGATTTCCTGGATAGGGACATCCCTGGAAGCAGCCACTGATGCAGTGGTATGGCGGGTGGAATAAGCCCTTAGCCCTCCAGGAGGCTCCCTACTCGACAACCTATGGTAGAGATCAATGCAGGATGTAATCCACCTGCCAACTGTCCGCATGACTGCAGATCTGCCAGGTGCGGCTTCAGCGTAGGTGACAAATAGCTGGTGAACATCTCCCGAAACTCCAGCTGTGCGCTCTTTATAATAAGCGAGTGCTCACCACAGGTCCAAAGTATGGAACCTGTGTTCGGCCTCCGAGATGTGATTGGTGAAGCACACCAGGAGATTAATCACCTGCTTAAGGTGAAACTCTGACACAACCTTCAGGAGGAACTTTGGGTTGGGGCACAGGACAACCTTGTCTTTGTGGAAGACCAGGTAAGGAGACTTCACCGAAAGTGTCTGGAGCTCACTGATGCTTCTGGCTGATGTGATAGCCACCAAGAAGGCGGTCTTCCACAACAGGTGAGACATATCACACCTGTGCATCGGTTCGAATGGCTTACCCGTGAGCTTTGCCAAAGCCAGCAATAAGTCCCATAGTGGTGGTGGTGGTTCACTCTCTGGAGGGAAAATGTGGTCAAGGCCCTTAAAGAAGTGCCAGACCACCTTCTACTGTGCCACCAACTGCTGACTGCCCCACACCCGATAAGCAGAGATGGCTGCCAGGTGCACCTTAAGGGTCATTGACCAAAGGCCTGACAGAGAGGGACCATAGATAATCAAGAATGCTAGCCACACCACTTTGTTCCCGCAGCTACACCATTTCCGTTTTCCACAACTGCACTAAATTTTCCAATCTCAGGTGCAGCTGCAACAGTTTTCCCTCTTTATGGCAGCCTGTGCCAAATCTCGGACACAAGCTCCATGAAAATGTCCTCCCTTATTGACACAAGCCAGACCACAAAAAGATGGTCTAGCATGTGCCTGTTGCCTCAAGGGATAGAAAATCCCTCTGAACTGCTGCAAGTCCAGTGCGCCACATCTTTTTTTCACCCGGGGCTTGCAGCTATCACGGCTGTTTGAAAATCCAACCCCTGTATTGAGATGAATCATACTGAAGAGTAAAAAGTGAAGCTATTTTTAAAGCTTTTCTATAAAATTGACCTGTACTTTTTTGTAAAAACTAGCAGCTACTACTGTACATGTAAACTCTGCAGTGCAATACTGTGTAGCATAATACAGTGTCACCTATTGTACGTGTACTTAACCGCACTGTCACCGAGGGATTCCAAATTCTCACTTATGCATTAATACAATGCATTGCACTGAGCCACTAATTTCTCCTGACACGTTCTGCCATAAAGCATACATACCGAAACTAAGTTTCTGTCACTGATATCCACAGAGCACAGGTCTGAAGGGTTCTCCACACAGTGGACATTCATCTGCAGAAAGAAGCAAATGTGAAAGACAGTTACTGCACTAGCTCTCTTATCCAGCTGAACAAAGTCTGTTGCCTGTAACCAAAACAGAAGAATCTTCAAAGGGAGGATTAGCAAACTCCAGACTTCATATAACTAGAGAATAGGGACTCAAAATAACAGATCTTGCTACCTGTTGATTTTATTTACATGTTGCTTGGCCCCTGTTTAGGGCTTTGAGTGGGCCATGCCCAGAACTAAAACAGCCAAACACAGAATCAGGACCAGGACTCAACTTGATTTTGATTTCAAATCACGATTTATTTAATTTCAGCACCACCAAATGAGAGAACATGAGAATACCAAGCAGGAGAAAGAAGAAAAAGACTAATCAGTAAATCAAAATTTCTCCCTAATGTTCAAACCCCATCTCATACATTAAAGCAGTAGAGAGGAATATTGAGCATGTAAACGAGTTGAGTCCTGGTCCTGTGGTGGTTTTGATCTAAGATTGAAGTCTATGGGACCTTTTGACTCCTTAACATTGTTCTAGTTTGACTTGTCCTTGCCTGGAACTCCCATGGCTATGGAATTGGCAGGCATGGAGTTGTCTGTCTGTGGCAGGGCAGAAAGCGGAGGTTGCCACCAGTTAGGAGTGGAGGTTTGATGGATATGTTTCTGGAGGTTCAAGAGGAAGATTTGGAATGTGTGGATTGACTGGGTGACCTTCAGCTGTGACTGAGTGTGGCCAGGAGGGAAAAGTAACCCTCCAGCCATGCATTGGCCTCTAATGGGAGATTCTACTGAATCAAAGGCAGATGAGGAAGGAGCTGTGTTTATAAAATGTTAGGACTGACTTCCACAAAGACAGATGCTAAACTGGATAGCAACTATGTTAATCACTTTAAGATTGTACAGTAGCACAACTTTAAAACACGTTTTTGTAAAACCTGGCATCACTTGAAGAAGGGCTATGTGTGAGGCTGAACTTTGTGTACAGAAACTTCTTTGTTGGTCCAACAAAAGGTATGAAAGCACCTATTTTGTTTATCTGCTTGTGCAATGACCAACACGACAAGAAACATTTCACTGTACTTTTGTCAACCATTTTAAACTCTGCTAACTCTTTAGATATTAAAATAAAACTATTCCAGCCGGCCAGGTGGTGCTGAGGGTTGAGAGGCTGGGCGCCACACACGCCACACCAGCAACCTGGGTTTGAAGCAGACTCAGCCTGGCCGTTGGGGTTGGCAGGAGGAAAGGATCGAGTGTCCAGAGGCAGCTCTCCTTTCCTGGGAGGAGGGGGATGTTGGCCTCGCTGTCTGGTGACCCCTAGTGGCTACTAGGGGTGCAGCAATCGAGTCCTGGCAAAATGCAGGGGATGGCCATCAGGCACTTCTGTGGGTGTGAACGGAGCATTCACTGCCACACTGGAGCGCGATTTCACTGCCAGAGCCAATAAGTGTCAATAACAAAGAAAAAATCCCCCTTCCCATTGGTAGGCAAAGGTGGGGTCTAGTGGCACTGGCATCACGTCCAACGCCGGGCCGAGGTGTTCTCATGGTCTCCCCTTTTATTTCTACCAGACACTTATATAGAGCGCCAGTTGTAGTTGGTGGTCCTTGCCCCGAGGGATTCAGATCTGGATGGTTTCAGGACATGGTGAGGGGAATGCCTGAACTGGGAGAGCTCCGGAGCTTCAGGCAGACGGGATAAGCCGGTAAGCCCCATGACCTACCAGGAGAGAGTCCAGTGTGGATAGGATGCATAAACAAAGTGTACAATCAAACTAACAAAAAAAATATTCTCTCCACATTTGAAGGTTACATCTAGAGCTGTGCAGGCCACCGAAAATCATATCTGACATACCTTGCAGGTCAAACCACCAAATGACTACAAGGTACTCCTAAGGTCCACACTCAGATTTAAAATTAGAAAACCTCCTCCAGTGTCTCTCCCACCCTGGTCAAATAAGCTTGTCAATAGTTGAAAGAAGGTGAGGATTTTTTTACTGTTTTGTAAGGCTGCAGATCATGATCTTAGTGATAGCAGCCCACCTTGCTCTGCTAGTCTGACAATTTCAGTGTGAGTTAAACTAATATCCAAATGTATAACCCCAAAATCCATAAAAGATATGGGCACACAAAATCCATCATATCTAAATCTTTCTGCCGTTGTCCATTGCTCTGGATCCTCCATCTTCCACTCACCCGATCTTCGCTTAGCATCACTTTCTTCCATTCTGTTCCCACACAGCCCCAACCCCCTTCGCACACCCTTTTTTCTACTCATAAGTCCTTCCCTCCTTGAAGACGACATCCTCCCCTCTAAACTGCTCATCATTTTACTGCTCTTTCAGTGGGTGACACTGAACCCAACCCAGGGTCATCCTATCCTCCCACCATTGACCTCCCAAAAGGACTAAAAATAGTCCACTTCAACATCAGGAGCCTGCTCCCAAAGACTGACCTACTCCGTCTCCAGCTAATTACGATTAACTTGAAAGCTAGTGTGCTGATCATCACTGAATCATGGCTCTCACCTAAAATCCTTGACTCTGCCTTCTTCATCCCTGGTTACTCCCTCATTCGGCAGGACCGGTTAACCTGGAGTGTGGGGGAGGCATCATCCACCCAGTATACTATCTGCCTCTCCACCTCCTCCCCCTCTGCCTATGAACTTCTGCTACTAAAACTATCCCTTCCCTGCTCACTACTGATCTTTGTGGGTGGTGTCTATTGCTGCCCTAGCCTCCTTTCCTCCTCTACCACAGACCTCATCTCGGCTATCACCACCCACTCCTCAACTGGTGAACCCATCATCCTTGATGATCTCAACATGAATTGGCTGTCCAGTACCCAATCCAAAATCTGTAACCACATCTCTTCCCTAGATCTAACACAGCTGATCTCTGAACCAACCCGTCTAAACCACAATTCAGGTAAGCATCCCTTGCTAGTCTGGGTTCTTGTGTCACACCATCACCCGGTAGTAACATCAGGAATTCTACTGGATGCACTATAGTGACAACCACATGGTCTACTGTGTGTGTAAAATCCAACGCCCCAAGCCCGCCAAATGTTCTCCACCTCTGCTCCTTTAGGTCCTTAGATTTGTCCTCCTTCCATGAGGAACTTCTTGGAACCAATTGGTCTCCCATTGCAAATGCCTCCTCTGTTGACGCAGCCCTGAGCTACTTCAAAACACAGTTCCTAAATGCTTGGGACCAGCATGCTCCTATCAGGAAGAACAGGGTCTGAGGCTGTCACCTCCCCTGGATATCAGTCAAACTGCTGGCCTGCCAGCGTGCTTGTGACCTGGCATGGGTGACATACAAAGCATCAGGTGTTCTTGGAGATTGGCTCAAATATTGAGCTCTCTGTAATGGCTGCACCAGGGCTATCTGTCTTGCCAAAGCAGAATATTTCTCAGCCACCTTCCAAGAGAACCTTAACTGCTCCTCCAAATTCTGGAAGGTGGTCCATGCCCCCCCCGCCCAATCTCCTCCCCCAGTCCTAAAGGTAGGTGACATCACCATCTCTGACCACCCCTTCTGTAGCTACAAAATCAACATCTTCTTCACCACCTGTGCATCCACGCTTCTAGCATTGCTACCCACCTCTGCTCCTCCACAGCTAGCTCCTTCTGCACCTACTTCCTCTTCCCTCTTCTACTCCTCTTTCTCACCAGTCTCCCCATTAACACCCTACAAACTCTTTTAGCTCTTAACCCCCATAAGGGCAAAAGCCTGGATGGGCCTGACCCGGAGCTTCTGCACCTCACTGCCCATGCTATTGCTCTCCCACTCTCCACCCTTCTGAATCTCTCCTTTAAACTTGCCACTGTCCCTGACACCTGAAAGCTTGCCACTGTTGTCCCTTTCCCAAGGGCAGCAACTCCTCTAACCCCAGAAACTACCACCCGATATCTCTTCTCCCAATCCTTGTAAAACTCCAAGAACACCTGGTAGTGGCTCAGCTTTTTCCTTTCCTTGATCTCCTCCTCCTCCTTCCTCACCCCCTTCCAGTCTGGTTTCCACAAGGCTCACTCCACCATGAAATCCTTCTCTAACTCACTGACTCCATTCTCTCTGGCATAGATCAGGGACGCACCACCTCTGCTATCTTTGTCAACCTAGCCAAAGCCTTCAGCACAGTTGCCCACACCCTTCTCCTCAACAAGCTTACAGCAGCTGGCCTCTCCAAGAACACCACTTGCTAGTTCCATTCCTATATTATGGGCAGAACCCAATCAATCAGGACAGGCAACTCCCTCTCCCCCTCTCCCCGTAAATACAGGAGTCCCTCAAGGTTTAGTACTCAGACTAATACTCATTTCGATATTTCTAAGCAATTTACCTGCTGCCTGCTCTACAGCTGATATCTACATGTATGCAGATGATACTGTTTTGTATGCCTCCATTACCGCCCCCTCTGATGTGGTGACCAGCCTCAGCTGGACAGCAATTATATCCTCAAATCCACATCACTAAATACCAAAAGCAGGCTCTATGACCTATGGCACCAGGTCGCCAGGCTTACTGCCACCCCTACCTTCCATGTGCTCCAGGGGTCCATATTATAGGATGTCTCCTCCTTCAAATACCTCAGGCTTGGTTTGACAGGAACCTCAGCTTCACTGGTCATGTGGATGCAATCCACAAAAAGTTACTTCCCAAACTAGGCACTCTGTACAGATACTCTGGCTGCCTTCCACCCCTAGACTGCCAGAAGATCATCCAGAAGATGATCCTCCCTATCTTTAATTTTGGAGACATAGTCTATAGTGTTGCCCATAAGTCTACCCTTACCAGACTGGACACTCTCTTCAACTCCTTCTGTCGCTCTTGCTTGTCCACCACGTACACATCACTGTGACCTTTACACCATTCTCTCCTTCCCCCCTCTTGGGGCCAGACACCTTGCCCACAGTGCCTAACTAGTTAGGAAGTTCTGCCTTGGCTCCCTACCATGTTACTTCAGTGCCCTCCTCTCCACCCCTCCCACCCCCACCTACTCCATCCGCAACTCACCATATGGGACCCTCACCCTCCCTGCCTGAACTTCCACTTCAGGGAGAGCTGCCTTCTCCTATCACTTTCCAAACATTTGGAACTCTTTCCTCTTAGATATCCGCTCTGCCCCATCTACTCATTCACTGTCCTATTTTCTTCAACACTACATTTCCCCATTCTGCAATTGCTCCAGACCCACCTCTCCCCCTACCTCTCTCTTCCCTCACTACTGTTCTATTTTCACTACTTTCACTCCATTCTGCCCCTCCCTAGGCATGCCAAAAGCCTATAGCGCTGGTTGGTTTGCATCGAGCAGTGTTCATGCCTGTAGGGCTCCATTCCGTAGGGTAATGGGGCTCTCTGCCCTGAGGATAATGGCTTTCTTCCCCCTTATGTGCTGGTTATTCTGTTCCCCAATTACCCATCAATGCACCACCCCTGTTACCTGTCAAAGCCCTTGCAGGGTGTGCATCCTGGAGGGGTGAAGGGGTGAAGATTCACCTAACTCCCACCATCTCCCTCTCCCCCATCTCCCCAGGCTGGCAAAGCTCTCAGTTGCTACTCAAGTGTTAATCCAGCAAATGATACCTGTGTTGATGTGTTTCTGTGGGTATGTATATGATTATGCCTTTGAGTATGTAAGTATGGGAGTGTATATATATATATATATTTTTTAATTTTTATCCCCTATTCCCCACCAGCCCTGCATCTTGGGAGCATCATGGAGTCTACCCCTGCAAGCCACCTACCTGGTCCATACACTTGGATCCCACACAGACCTCGGCTCACACCCCTTAGGTGGGGACAGGATGGACCCACACTGACACTCACATTTCGTCAGACCCATGGGCGGCCAGGCAGGTGGTTGCGCATGAGGGCTTGCTCCCCGAAACTCCGTCTCCCTGGGGCTGGCAGGCTGTTTCCTGGTGTTCTTGCTGGTGTCGCAAGTCCCTGACATCGTGGCGCTAATGCCAACGTCCGTGATGTCCTACCCCTTGCTGCCAAGGCCCTTGGTGCCAGCATAGCCCTAGACCTCCATCCAAGACCCGCCCAGCACTTCAGACGCTGACGTCTTGCAAGACCCCCGGCCTCCACCAGGGGTCAGCAGATACCGAGCTGCATATCCCTCCCCCTTCCCCCGGTGAAGCTGAGCTGTTGTGGGACAGCTGCAGCCTTCTCCCCAACTGGCCTCACTCCCAAACCTGGTCAACATGTCGAGACAGAAATCAATCGCTGTCAGGCGGACAGCTAAGGAGTGTATATTTATATAAAATATATATATTGTATGTATGTGTGTGTGTGTATGTATAATGCACATATGTACATAGACTATATCTGGATGGCAAGTGCTGCCTACCTATACCAGAAATATGTTAGGCATAGTTTTATATGTATTAGGTTGTATGTACAAGATTAGCTCTATTTATATTTTTCTTGGATCTCATATTCAAATTGTATCCCCTTCTCCACTCTCCCCAGGACACATCTGGAAATGAATTATTGTAGCTCAGTATGCCTCTCCTGGTGAAACTTTTCAGAATAAATAAATAAAAACTGCAGCAATAACTACACCTATTAAAGGAGCTCCACACTCACCAAATAGAATCTGTCCAACACATTTTCTTTAATTTCAGACTTCAGTGATGCGTCTTGGTGTGTGTGCCACGGGTGCAATATCTTGCTCTGCAGCCCTGTGTTTGTTTTTCCATGGTCTCTGAGCTTGGAGCAGAGCACTGCATTGAATCTGCACTGTAGATCAGCTCTCTGAGCAACCAGCCAGTTCCCAGCACCTATAACAAATAACATGATGTCATGAATTTAGAAGAAAGGTGTGGGTTTCCCTACTGGAAAGCTACTAATTGCTTCAAACATATACACATTTATAACAGGATTTAAAAAAAAAAGTTTTTATAATTTAAATAAACATTTTAAAACAGTAATCCATTATATAATCACAAGAACATACTCCAGAATCTATGTCATGGTATAGCCCCAGTTATTTATTTATATTTGTTACAATTTCTCTTCCCAGGGTATCCCAGTCGAGACACAACCTTTCTATGACTTTTTAAATGATGTAAGGTACTCGGCTTTGCCTGGTGTACATATGTGTGTATATAGATATATACTATATATGGTGAGTGTGTGTGTGTGTGTGTATATATATATATATATATATATATTTATTTTATAGCAAAATCAATTTAATGCATCAGTTAGAGGTTGTTCAACAGTGACAAAAGCAAAGGAATTTGGTGTTAGGGTTGCCACCCTTGTACCCCATGCCCACCGCCCCCACCAACAGGCACGGGTGTGCGTTGGGGTCATCGGCCCCTAACTCTCACCCCATTCCATGTGTAAACAAGCTGAGGTGGTGCAGTATAGGAGAATGGGGTGAGGAGGTTGAGACTGGCGACCGCGCACACCGAAAGTAGGCTGGGGATTAATGAAATAACTATGGAAATACAAGGATAACGCTCTGGTCACTGCTTTAACTAATGCATTAAATGTTATTTTGCCATGAATTTCCCTTCTTTTGAGAGCGTGCACTGTAAATGAGTGAATGGAATGCGTGTGCAGAATTATCGTACATCCATTCAGCAGTGCCACAGTGCCACAAACAAACAATGTAACATGCACAATTCAGCAACCATAAGTCCTAGCGACCTGAAAATCATCACAGTCAAAGATGTATTATTAATCTTTGCATTCCAAACGCCAGGCAAATTGGAGACACGGCTCAGAAGTTATTGAAGCATAATGAATCAAATGTTCATGCATTGGTGGCATAATCCATACCTGTTAATGTTTTATACACCAAACCACTGCAAGGCACCTCCATACCACTAGGACAACCTACGCTATAAATTTCAAGCCAGTAGCACCATGTAGAAGGCTATGTGCAAAATGTTAACTGCATCATGCAGTATCTCTGCAGCAAATTATTTTTCAAACATGTAAACAGCATAAATCACATCTCCAGGACATCCACTCACCACCCTCCAAATTTCATGTGAAAAGAACAAACCGTTCAGAGATATTCAATTTTATATTTCTGCACCTTCAAGAAGTCTTCCACCATAAAATGGCAGAAATCGCAGCTGAAAATGTGCTAAAATGGCCGACCTAGTGGCGAAAAATCAGTAACTGCAAAGCAGGTCAACTTCAAATGGCAATAACTCTGGAGCGGCACAACATTTTTCACCAAACAAAAGTGGCATGTCCTTGAACAAAAGGTATGTCTATGTGTCAAGGTTCAGCCCAATCAACCACAAACTGACTGCGCTTTGCATCATGGAAGACAGTGCAGAAACATAGCAAAAACATAATGTCTTGCACTGCAGTATGCAAATGCAAAACACAAACGGTAATGTTAGCATGAAGCAGTGATGGAAACAGTGAGGTAAAAGAAAATAGTAACAATAACGGTAATGCAAACTCAAGTGCAAACAGTAAAACACACAGTGACGCAAATGGAAATGATAACGCAAATGGTAAGAGAAACACAAGTGCAAACGTAAATGAAAACAGAATGTACATGAAACAGTAAGCATAACGCTTACAGCAACAGAAACGCAAACGGTAACGAAAATGATAATGCAAATGCTAACGGCAACAGAAACTCAAACGCAAGTGGTTACGAAAACGGTAATGAAAAATGCAAACAGTAACACAAACAGAAACGCAAACAGTAAAGGCAACAGCAACGCAGAAGGAAACAGTAACGCACTTGTGAACGGAAATGCTACCGAAAATGCAAACGCTAAGGCCAATGGAAAAGGAAACACAAATTGTAACGTAACATGCAAACGATAATGGTAATGCAATTGAAATGCAAACAGTTACGTAACACCAACTATGACGCCAAAGGAAACACTAACGAACATAAACGCAGCGTGTATGCAAGCATAAATGGTAATGCACATGGTCACGGTAACACAATTGGAAATGCAAACGCTATGGTAAAACCAACAATGACGCCTAAAGGAAAGTAAACGTAAACACAAATGCAAGCGCTGCATCGAGACACAAATGGTAATGCAACAGTGAATCAAAAGTAAACACAAACAAAAACAGTAATGGAAACACAAATGGTAACAGTAGCATGCAAACTCAAGAGCAAACACAAATGCAAAGGGTAACGCGACAGGCTGACGTAAATGGAAATGCTAACACAAACAGTTACGGAAACGCAAATGACAACAGTAACGCAAATGCAAGCACAAACACAAAAGGCAATGTACACGGTGATGCAAAGTAAATGCAAACAAAAATGGTAACAGAAGCATAGCGGTGGCGTAGCGAATGCTAGCGCAAAATAGTAACGGAACTAAGCGGAAACATTTATGGTAATAGTAACGCAATGCAATAATTCTTTTTCCCAAAAAGGTGCATTCAAAAGCAGAGAGACTACAAAGAAGTATGCATAGCAATGACCCTTGAGCAGAACAATCAGCACTTGAATACTAAATTCCTTGTATCTCAGGAACCATACGATGTAGAAAAAATTTAAAATCTCACATTATTTATGATTTTCCAGGCTAGTTTTGTACTTAGCCCCTGAGTGAGGACTAGGCATTCTTCGACAAAAAAATCCGTATCTCGAAGCGTTTTGAGATATGGGCCCCGAAAGGCGCAGCGGACAATATAATGTTAGCTTATAGGAAAAACCTTCAACTTCGGAGTGCCATAACTTTGCTGCCCTCTAATAATTTGTCACCACATCACCAAAAGGCATATCTGTGGGATTTTGGCTTTCTTCCCTCCAAATTTCAGCCCAAAAGACCAAACCGTTCTTTTGCAGCAGGGTGGCAAAGATTCCCTATTGTTTTGGCCATACTCTCGCAAAGTACTTTCGCAGATTACGACATTTCGCAAACAAAATCATGAAAGTGCCGCATATGCGACACTACTTTGTGACACTACTTTTTACAAAAATTTAAAAAACATATTTCTGGGATGTTTTACCCCCCAAAAAAGACATGGCTAGCATCCTCAGGGCTTGACTAGGTGAACACAACTAGAATTGTGTCCCAAGAGGGTCCCAAATTTAAATGCCAAGTACTTCTGTGACCACCAGCTGAAAACAAAATGGCTGATTTGTGACACTACAATGGCATTTGCGAAAGTAAAAAGTGCATTTGCGACACTTTCGGATAGTTTGTTAACTTTACCCATTGACTATAATGGGAAACTTGTTTTTTGAATAACTTTTGAACCATTAAATAATTTTTCACGAAATCTTATGAAAGGCACATTGGGGACCCGGCTGCATGTTCCCTGAAGGTTTCGGACTGGTCGCAAAAACCATGCAGTCTGTAGGCGCGAGCAAAGAATGTAAAAATGCATAATTTGTGCGCTTTTTGGCTCTCTGTAGCTCCGCAACCGTACATCTGACCGTAATGAAATTTGGCAGGTCCAGAGATCTATGGTACCAGACTGTGCATGCCAAATTCAGGCAGATCCATCATACAGAGGCAAAGTTATTAAGCTGCCAAATTTCAGATTTAACTTTAAATAGGGTACTCAGCCCTAACTATAGTGGCACTACTGTGCCACCATATATACACTATATATATATATATATATATATATATATATACATAAAAAAAACTCTGTTTAATGCATCAGTTAGGGTTGTTCCACAGCGACAAAAGCAAGGAAATTCGATGTTAGGGTTGCCACGCCTTACAACCCCACCCACCCCACCAACAGCATCGGGGTGTGCATTGGGGTCGTCGGTCCTAACTCTTACCCCATCTCATGTGTAAACAAGCTGAGGTGGTGCAGTATAAAGAGAATAGGGTGAGAGTTAGGACTGATGTCCCAACGCACACCTGATGCCTGTTGGTGGGGAGGCAGGTGAGGGTGCAACCCTAACATCAAATTCCCGCTTTTGTCGCTGTGGAACAACCCTAACTAATGCATTAAACTGAGTTTTTGCCATGAATTTCCTTCTTTGAGAATGAGCACTATAAATAATGAAGTAACGGTAACACAAACGCAGGCATAAACGGTAATGCATATTGTGATGCAAACAGTTAATGGTAACACAAATGGTAATAGAAATGCAAGGGCAAACATTACTGAAAACAGAAAGCAAATGCAAATGCGTATACAAGCATAAATTGTAATGCGACGGTCACGTAACGTAATTGAAACGCAAACGCTGATGGTAACACCAACAATGATGCCAAAGGAAACACAACGCAAACAGAAACACAGATGGAAGTGCATACGCCAAATGCAAATGGTAATGCACACAGTGATGCTAGCATGGCGATAATGCAAATGGTAATAGAAATGCAAATGGTAATGGAAACAGAAATGCAAAGCACAAGCAGATGCGGAAACACAAACCATAACATGCACGGTCACAGTAACACAACTGGAAACAAAAAATGGTAACAATCACGGGATTTAAGAATGCATGGGATAGACATAAAGGAATTCTAGAGGTCAGGGGTAAGGGGAAATAGACTTCTAGGAAAACAAACTGAACTTACAAGCTCAAATGGGCAGACTAGGTGGGCCATAGGCCCTTATCTGCCGACACTGTCTATCTATCTATGTATCTATGTATCTATGTAACAGTAACAGCAACAATGACGCCAAAGGAAAGACAAACACAAATGGAAGCGAGTACGCAAACGCAAATGGTTATGCACATGGTGACGCAAAATGAAATGCAAACAAAAACAGTAGTGGAAACGCAAATGGTAACAGTAACGCAAATGCAAGTGCAAAAGAAAACATAAAGTGATTCACCACGGTGGCATAAACAGAAATGCTAACGCAAACGGGTATGGAACATGAAGTGGAACTGTAGCTGTAACAGTAACAGAAGCAGACACCCTGTTTTGCCCAACAGCTGCATAGAAAACACAGTGAGTACAAAGAGTACAAAGAATATATGCATAATAATGGGCCTCGGGTGGAAAATTACTTATCTTATATCTCAAGAACCATACGACGTAGAAAAAAAATTAAAATTTCATATAATTTATGACTTTCCTGGCTAATTTTGTACTTAGCCCTGTAGGAGGGGGCTAAGCATTTTTCTGAAGAAAAGTCCGTATCTCTAAGCATTTCCGAGATACGGGCCCTGAAAGGCACGGCGGACGCCGCAATGTTAGTCTATGGGAAAAAATTTTCAACTTTGGAGTACCATAACTTTGCATCCCTTCAATATTTTGTCAACAAACCACAAAAAGGAACATCTGTGGGATGTTGGCTTTCTTCCTTCCAAATTTCAGCCCAAAAGACCAAACCGTTGTTTTGCAGCAAAGTGGCAAAGAATTCCTATTATTTTGGCTATAGTGTTGCAAAGTAGTGTCACAAATCATGACACTTTCACAAAAAAAAATTCACGAAAGTGTCGCAAGTGTGACACTACTTTGCGACACTAAAGGTTACAAACATTTGACAAACATATTTCTGGGGTGTTTAACCCCCCCAAAAAGACATGGCTAGCATCCTCAGGGCTCGACTAGGTGAACACAAAAAGAATTGTATCCCTAGAGGGTCCCAAATTTAAATGCCAAGCATTTCTGTGGCCACTAACTGAAAAAAAAATGGCTGACTCACAACACTACAGGGGTCATTTGCGACACTAAAAATTGCATTTGCGACACTGTCAAAGTTTTTAACTTTTCCCATTGACTGTAATGGGAAACTTGTTTTTTAAATAACTTTTGAACCATTTAATATTTTTTCATGAAATCTTTGACAGGCACATCTAGGACTGCATGTTCCCCGAAAATGAAAATGAATAGTATTTAATAGTCAAAAAGTTAAATATTTGTCTGAATTTTTAATAAAATAGTTCCTCCGCCTGTTTGTCTGTTTTGTTCACTTGAAGACTTCTGAGCTACTAAGGCATCTTTACTTGTATTCTTTTTCCTGTCATGTAGTTATCATGGCATCAACCCCCAACTAGCAGCACTGCTACTTAGTTTACAAAGTTTAGAACAAGAAATGATGCTCTCTTTCTTTTTTTTAATTTGTGTATGTTATGGTACCAGGCACCGGTAGGGAGAACACACTGTTGAAGCGACAGTGCCAGCAGTGGGTGGGCAGGTTGGGAGACAGGTTTCGCTGTTCAATAACCACAGAGCAGGCGGGCTGGCCAGGTTGAGAGACAGCTTGTGTGTGCAATAAGAAATTATGCTGTCTTTCTTTTTTTTTTTTTTTTAAATTTGTGTGTGTTATGTAGCAGGCAGCGGTAGGGAGAACATGCTGTGGAGAGTGAGAGTGCGAGCAAGTGGGTGGGCAGGTTGGGAGACAGCTAGTTGGCTGTTCAGCCATACATTAAACGGACGGGCGGGCTGGTGAGTGGGCCAGCAGGTTGAGATACAGCTTGTGCGGCTGTTCAGCCGTAGAGACAGGTCGGCTGTTTTTACTTTTAAAATTAGTTTCTGGTAAATTTGCCATTATTAAAATGCTGGCTGAAATGTCACTCACAGTTGGCAAAAACCAAGATGGCTGAGTTTCATTGTGCCAACATTCTAAGTGGCAGATTTACCAGAATCACTGCACAGTGGCATCACTGGACCCGTTTCCTGTGCATAAGAAGGACTATCACACAGGTAGAGACCAATCAAGATGCCTACATTGTGATGCCCATTTCATAAAGCAAAATACGACCTATATGGTATTTGCAAAAACCAGGTCCAGGAAAGAGAACTTTTTACTAGGGCTATGTTAGATCTATACTTCTGGAAGGGTACCCAGTAAATCCACACACACACAGGATGCAATAACGTAACTGTCCAAACCATAGTTGGGGTTCTAGAGTGTAACTTTATTCCAAAAGATGTTCTCTACAGCAAGGGTGGACCCCCAAGGTTTACACATCGTGGCACTAGGAACATGCAGAACAAGAAAATGACTGTATCTGACAGAAACTCTGCATATTCCTATGTTTCATAGGACATCAGGGTTTTAAATAATTGATTAGCAGTTTTTTTTCTTGGGACAATGCTAACTGTACAGAAAGTATTTATATAGATTTTCTAGAAGTGTTATGTTTGTTAAACACAGTGAGGCAAGTGCTATGCATTTTCACAATGTTTTAGCACTTTTACGAGCAAAACGCTAATCAATTTTTGGAGTTAAATAAATCCCTGGGACATTTACATTTCTTCCACTGACACTGGCCACAACTGGATACAAATTCACTGACAGAACTCTTTCACCTTGTGTTCCCATTTTTCATAGGACAATTACATTTCTTCCAGTGGCACTGGCTACAGCTGAAAATACTTACAGTGGCTAATTACTAGCACAACCCACTTCAGGGAGTAAAATCCACTTCAGACATTGGCCATATGTCTAAAATAACCAGGCACCCTTACTGAACTTGTAGTCCTGAACTGGTTACTCCAGATGGGGGGCTGCCGGCCCTTTGCTCCCAAATCCATACCCAGCCATTCTTCAGAGTTACACCTTAAACACCTTAAAGACACTTGGAAAAAACTTTAAGGAATGAACTTTCGCATCCAGCATTTAAACACACTACACTGGCAGTGGTAGAACTAAAGTCCCAAACAATGTGCATTAGTCAAAATTCTAGACATCACACTTGTCAGACAACTTTAAACTGAGAACAGTCTTAAACTTCTGAACAGAACAAAGGTGTACATTTCCCTGTTAGAGAAACACCACAGCACAGGTACTTTCTTTCTGCAGCACAAAGTCATATCTTACTTACTGTTGTAAATTACAGGCAGCTTCAAAACATCCTGGATCAATTAGGGGATTGCCCCTTGGATCCATCCACTGGCAATTCTTTTTACCCCTCTGGGGATGAAAATCAGGAGATCCTGCTTTGAACACTGGTTTCCGCCACTTCTTGACAAACTGAAGAATATCAGGACTAGGGTGAGAAAGTAGGCTCTCCACTCAGAGCCCTCAGCTGAGCACTCTCACTCCTCACACTTCAAGCTACAACTTCAACTGACTCTTTACACTGACTACCCCAAGGTTCAAAGTAAGCAATAACATATGACAGGGTGAGGTTTATTCTGAATAAACACATGCCTAGGGGCATAGTGAGGCATGAGGCACAGCCAAGTGCCTTACTGCCCCTAGAAGTATGTTTATTCAGAATAAACCCACACGAGTGGTGTGTTATTGTGCTTATAAAATGAGTATCTGTTGAGAAACTGCCATATTATTTAAAAAAAATAGTAAAAAAAAAAAAAAAAAAAAATCTGTATTAATGTGAAATAGTCCCTCCGCTTTCTTTAGGTTGCTAAGGACGCTGTTAGGTGAAGTGCTGTCACTAGGGGGTGCTGAAGGCAGCCGCCGAGTCACTAAGCCAGGCCCCAGGCAAGACCGCGATTCTGTTTTCGGTCTTGCCCACAACAGGCTACCCTCTGCAATAGCATCTTTCATAAAAGTCCCACTGGTCCATCTGCTTTGGGCTTCTGAGGATCTGTGGAGCATTTAGGCGAGGGGGGCAAGGGAGCAGTTTGGCAGGGATAGCGCCAGTTTTTATGTGCAAACAGCACTTTTTAAGTGTTGTTACAGTTTTTATTTTGTTTTTCAGTTTGTATTTTACTCCGTTTCAGCGTGCCGTTTACCGAGGAGTGCTAGCCAGAGACAGCTGGCGAGCCGACTGAGGAGTGTGGTGAAGAAAAAGTAATGTTTTTTTTTTATTATTTGAACAGACTGAAAGATAGCAGCTGAGTGAAGCCCACGCTTTCTTCACATTACGCCAGCACTTACAGTACTGTGTTTTTACTGTTTGGGTCACTGCCAGCTGGGGACTTCTGATCGGGATTCGGGATCCCTGAGATAGCAGGGCACAAGGATATCCTGGGTGACTGGGTCACTCGTGGTGACACCTGTTTTTTGCCATGATATATTCAAAATAAAAGACATAGCTGTCAAGGGGTATCAGCCAATCAGGTTCCTTTATTGTCTCTACCAATTTTATAAACTCCCTTACTCACAGCTGCTGTGTCTGATGCTGCTTCGAGAGTTCCAAATGAGCTCACCTCTCCCATTTCAGCTGAGGCCAAGTAAACTAAAGAGTGAGTAGGTGAAAAAAACATTTAACCAGTTAAACACCAGCTGCCTTTCCCTGCCTAGCACTGACACTGAGGGGATTCTAGTAACTCCAGAGGACTGGGTGGTTACATATTCTTTGCAAAAAACTACATGAATGCAGATATTAGGGTTGTAGAATGCAAAGTGCATAAAGAATGGAAATTAAACAAATAATTAGGGATCTGGGTCTATGGAGTATTGGTGAATCATTGGTGGGGTCTTCCTTGGGGATGTCAACCCTAATACCCACCCCTCCCCCATCCCGAAGCCTCCTGTCTGAAGCACAAGGTACAGCTCCAAGCTAGTGTCCCATAGTGTTGCAGTATGGCCAACATAATCAGTCATAGCTTTTGACCCTGCATGAAGACATCACATATGAGCTTGTCTGATAAGGGGAGGGGAGTGGGCATTAGGGTTGACAATCCCAAGTAAGACCCCACCACTGATTTGCCAATACTCCACAGACCCAAATCCCTATTTTTTTTGTTTCATTTCCCTTCTTTGTGTGCTTTACAGTCTGCAACCTTAATATCTGCATTAACGTAGTTTTTTGCAAAGAATTTCCTTTCTTTTTCTGATAGTGGAATTGAAGCCTCATTTGCGCAGGTCCCTAGATACAATTTTGGAGACAGTCCTGACCCAGTGCATAACACTAGCTGGCACCAGCACACATGTCGATACCTTGTGGGTGAGGTTCCCTAACCCAGCACAGGGTGTGGCATCTGCGCCAAAACACTGCTCCATCCCTACCCAGGCCAGGACTGGTGTTGCATGCTGCAGCACCGTCCCCATCAGCCTTGTCCCAGTAAACCAGTTCACAGAGTTGACACCTGAACTCAGCTCACTGGCACGGTAAGACAGCATGTTCCCCAGTGGTGCAATGGACATCCCTGCAAACAGCATTACTTAATAAAATCTTTGTTTTTTAATATTTTGACCCCAAACTTTCAACATAGTGTTCTTATGATCCCACCTCATAAACCCAGTAGATGAAAATTGTTTAAATCCATGCTGGAACTCCATTCTGCGCCACAGGTGCGAAAACATGTTTCAGACAAGATGTGAAAAATGACAGCTATGCTTTTCATGAGGTGGTGTGAAAATATGGCTTTGTTGAAAATTTGGTGTCAATATATTGAAAATACCAAATAATGCATGTGCATAAAAAAATGTCAACGAACATGCATAACTTGACCATTTATAGGAATTTTTACACCAAATTTTCAACATGGCCTTTTTGGGACCTCATCTCATGAACATTGATGGTTGAATTGTATTATTAGGTCCCAAAAGGTGATTTCACGCAGTAACTGCAAAATCACCTTTCAGGCCTGATTAAAGAAATGGGGTCCCAAAAAGGCCATATTGAAAATTTGGTGAAAAAATTCCCAGAAATGGCAAAGCTATGAACATAAGTTCAAAATGCTATTGAAATATATTATATGGCACTTACCTTTATTTCTTAGTTCACTGTTCAGCTTTGAAGAGTGCAGATGTGTCTCGGTCCACAGAAGATGACAGTGTACAACCTCCGGAGGCAAGTACTGGGTGGGGGGGTGTCCTCAGTGGGAGGCTGGGTTGGGGATATGGAGATGGCAACGACGAGGGACCATTTTCTTTTTTCCAGGTTAAAAAAAAAAAAAAAAAGACATCGGGGGACAGTTTTCTTTAAACTATTTTGTGACACTGGGGGTGGGTTCCCCAAGTGTCCCACACTGCTGGGAGGGGTGAGATCCAGTAAATACCACTAGGGGTGGGCACCCTGATATCGCACACTGTTATGGGGGGGTTCAGACCCGGCACCTGGGATTGGGCACCCTGCTGGCAGGTGACTGTGGATGGTGGATGCGAAACAATACCAGATTGTGGGGATCTTAACCGGCACCAAGTAATGGGCATCCCAGTGTCAGATACACGTTTGCTTTTTTTTATGTTGAACAGGCACAGAGGTTGGACACCCTGGTGTCAGGTGACTTTGCATTGTGGATTGTGGGCAGGTGGGTGCGAGAGAAACAATATTGGATGGGGGGTTCTTAACTGGCACCGAGGGTGCAGATACACTTTATCTTTTAAGACAGCGCTGGTACTAGGGATTGGGCACTTCGGTGTCCAGTTATGAAACAATAAAAATTATCTAGTGATTGAGGCACTGCGGGGTCTTTTGATTAGGGCAGGGTCTGGTTTATGTGTTATGTCCCTCAGAGCCACTCATTGCTGAAAATGAGTGGTTTCATGCGCCTTCAGCTGCAGTGAGAACAGCGAAGCGAAGCTGAGCTATTTTGAGCTCAAGCTGAAGGCAAGTGAAACCACCATTTTCAGCAACGAGGGCCCGAGGATTCGATATTAGATATTATTGATCGAGTGATCAATAATATATATATATTTTTTAGTTCTCAGAACGTGCCCATTTCAGGGCATCTGCATGTGAGACACTCTTCACAGAATAAAGAGTGCCTCATGCACAGAGGAAAGGAGCGCTCTGATTGGTCAGGGGCACTCCCTCGATCTATAATAAACTACCTAAATGTTCTAGGGCACAGAGCATGCACAGTCTATTGATGTAAAGTGGAAAGCAGATGAAACATATAGGATAGTGTATGGGCAACCATACACTACAAGGCTGTTCTTCCACTGAGTGGATACAATGTTGACTGATGACCTCGAGAGCAAAGCTCGAGAGGTCTTCAAGTCGACATTGTATCTACGAGGTGAAAGAATAGCCGAGTAGTGTATGGGTAACCATACACTGTTCTATATAGTGCATGGTGACTGAAAAAGGAAAAAAAAATCACTTTTCTATATTTTAAGTCAGTTCTACTGACCGCCCTCGATTAACAACTGCTGCTACCCAGCACACCCATGCGCCACTCTCACCCAGCAAGGGACAAATCACAATGTCTGCTGGGGTCCCTTGTATTATGATGTCCTCACTAATACAGAACAAAAAGTCGTTCTGCATTAGTGAGAACGTCACCACTGCAGCAGAACAACTTTTTGTGGTGTATGGATTTCCATACAGAACCGCATTCCACCATACACTATATTAATGTTGTTTGAATTTATTTTACAGTGATGTTAATGACATATCTTGTTTCATAGTGCTGGGTGTCCAGGATAGTGTAGATTGGAAAATGACCAGATATCAAAAGACTGCCTTGTTTAATAAACAGCTACAAAGAAAAACAGCCCCCAAAAAAAAAGCTCTGCCTTACCTTCTTTACTTGGTTGAAAATAGCTCCTGATAGGAAAGCAGTTTGTTGGTAAACTTTTCCATCACCTAGCTCGTAAAACCTGTAGCAGCCATTTCTGTTGAGAGTACAGAATTAAGAAATCAGAATTAAAAATGAGCATAGTCTGAGGCAGACATTGGGAATTTTGCAGATATTTTATAACTGAAATCATTCTTGCTTATTTTAGGCAAGGAGCTATAGTATTCTGCTGAAGAACCTAAAAAGGTCCTTTCAAACTGGGGTACATTTCAAAATATATAATACTAAAACTAACATGCTTTTTTTTGTCCTATACAGTATGTTCATCCCATCATTACTGTAGTTGACAAATGATAACTATAAAAGTTGCTTTTCACTAGCACTTGCTCCCCCACTATTCATCTGATTCTTTTAACAGAGCAAATAGTGATGACATCACAACCCGCCACCAAGTAAAGCACTGTGATGCCACAAACACGGCACCTCATCATATCATATTGGCAGCTGAGGTACAGTAATTCCAGTACTGCTTACTTATCATTTGAATCTTACTTGACAATAAACTGTGAATCCTAGAGTACAGAAATCTGAATGGTTATACTGCTGTTAAAAGGCAGGAAAACAAATAATGTACACAACTACAGACCAACAGACCAATTTCAATTCTTTTTGTTTTTGGCTGCAATGTTAGAATCCCTTATTAATAATCAGCTGGCTAGTGCAATGGTAGTGTTACTGCTTGCCATCCTGGAGAGCAGTGTTTGCGCTCAAGCCTGGACGCATGGTGCAGACTGGTGAGGTGGGGGTCTGGAATCCGTCTTGGATGCCTCCTGGTTTAGGGAGCGTGGGTGTCACAAACGCACTTGGGTCAGACCCTCTGCTCCCACAGTGCCCAACCTCGAAATGCAATACGTGAACAGGAGACAAACAGGGTAATCCTCCTGTCTATTCTGGGTCCGAACAACTACCAGTCTCAAGTCCTGGGGTCAAATATGAACTCTTTTTCGCTAGCACAACCAAGTAACAGGTCCAAATATCACACCCTCTTCGGGGAAATGCAGTGAAACACTTAACCCAGCGGGCACCCAACCTGGTTCACAATCCCCCTTTTGACTCAATTGAGACCTAGGTATTTTTCTTACCTTGGTGCATATGGTAACACAATGTAAGAGCTTAACAGTTCTGTCAGAATTATCAACACTATCCTAGCATTCACTTTCAAAATGAGGAAAAGGCTCAGGCAAGATTTCAAGGAAAACAAAGTTTACTAAAATTGAAAATACCAGATGAAATACAAAACACAGAACATATAACATTTAGGGTACAGTCATACAAATTAAATGGACAATTAAAACAAAACTGCCTTATTATTGAGTATCTAATCCTACCCTAGTTTCAATTAGTAAATAGTTGTGGTTGAATTACCCACTTTAGTAGAAGTGCTCAAGAGTGTGTTCTTTCAGGAGTCCAGAGATAAAAAGCACTATTTTCTCTCAGCTTTGACCATCTAAAGCGAACAAGGATCCCACCCAGCTTGTGAGGTCACAGCTCAGTGGTGATGCTGGCTGTGAGGTCACTCTATTCCTGTCTACCAAATTAGTCTCAGGCATCTGCATATTGCTAAGCATCACACACACACACACACACACACACACACAAAAAAAAAATATATATATATATATCTATATAAACATATACACACACACATACATATATATACTGTATGTATGTATATATATATATATATATATATATATATATATATATATATATATATATATATATACATATATATATATATATATATATACACACACAGTCGTGGCCAAAAATATTGGCGCCCTTGCAGTTTTTTCTAATAATGCGCCATTCCTTCCAGAAAATTGTTGAAATTAAAAAATATTGTGGTATCCACATATGTATTTCTTTGGTTTGCAGTGGAATAAAACACAAAAAGCAGAAAAATTTACTAAGTCTTAGCTTATTCCACACAGAAATCCTTAAATGGCCCAGACAAAATTATTGGCACCTTTTAGAAGTAGTTAGAAATAATTAGATTTCAAGCAGGTGATTCTCCTTCACTTTGGAATTGAACTCACTTGTGGTGAGTTGCAGGTGCCTGCAATATAAAAATCACTCATTCAACCCGTTTGAATAGAGAAAAGGACTCATTCTCCTGTTTTGTGTCACTGTGTGTATCGCAATGAGCATGGAGTAAAGAAAGACAGCCAGAGAATTGTCTGAGGAGGTCAGATAGAAGATTGTAGCCAAGCATGGACAATCTCAAGGCTACAAATCAATCTCCAGAGACCTTGATGTTCCTGTTTCCACCGTACGTAATGTTATCAGGATGTTTAAGGCCCATGGCACTGTAGCCAACCTCCTGGACGTGGCCACAGAGAAAACTTGATCAAGATTGCAGCGCAGGATTGTTCGAATGGTGGAGAAAGCACCTCGATCAACTGCCAAACAGATTCAAGCTGACCTTCAGACACAAGCATGACAGTTTCAACTCGCACCATCCGTCGCCAACTCAATGAAAGGGGGTTATATGGTAGGAGGCCCAGGAGGATCCCACTGCTGAGAGAGAGACATAAGAAAGCCCGACTGAGGTTTGCCAAAACACACCTGAACAAGCCAAAATCCTTCTGGGAGAATGTCCTGTGGACAGATGAGACCAAATTAGAGCTTTTAGGTAAAGCACATCATCTCTATGTTTACAGAAAACAAAATGAAGCCTTCAAAGAAAAGAACACCTTCCCTACAGTCAAACATGGAGGAGGTTCAGTGATGTTTTGGGGTTGCTGTGCTGCCTCTGGCACTGGGTGCCTTGAACATGTGCATGGCATTATGAAATCTGAAGATTACCAGGCCATTTTGGAGCGCAATGTTGAACCCAGTGTCAGAAAGCTGGGTCTCCGTCAAAGGTCATGGGTCTTCTAGCAGGACAATGACCACAAACACACTTCAAAAAGCACCCAGGAATGGTTCAAGACAAGACGCTGGACTGTTCTGAAGTGGCCGGCAATGAGTCCAGATCTAAATCCCATTGAAAACCTGTGGGGAGATCTGAAAACAGCAGTTAGGAGAAGGCACCCTTCAAATCTGGGAGAACTAGAGCAGTTTGCACAAGAAGAGTGGGCCAAACTGCCAGTAGAGAGGTGCAGGAAGCTCATCCATGGCTATAGGAAGTGGTTGACTGCAGTTATTTTGACCAAAGGCTGTGCTACCAGATATTAAGTCTAGGGTGTCAATAATTTTGTCAATGCCATTTCTTTTCATTTTCTGATTTAAAAGGATGTATTAAATTCTGAATCAAAAACAATGGTTCTGTAATATTGACAGAGAAATAAAGAATTGGGGAGACCAAATAATGTACTGTTGTTAATTTCAACTTATGTTTAGAGGAATTGTGAGTATTTGAAAAAGTGCAAGGGCGCCAATATTTTTGGCCACGACTATATATTTATCATTAGTGAGCTTGCTTTACTGCAGGTCAGAATTACCCCTTTGATCTTCAAGGGAACTTCCTGACAGCTATTTCTCCTAGTGGTGAGAAATGTAACAGGTATCTATCAGAAGTTGCTTTCCTCCTAATCGGTCATAAAATATAATACTTTATACAAGTGGCTGGTTTACAACCTATACAAACTGGTTTCTAAAGGAAGCTCTTAATTAGATTTTTTACTGGGTGATTGACAGTGCAATCTTTCCTTACCACACTTTTAAAATCCCAAATCCCATAATGCTCTTGTGCTGACTGCCATATTTTTCCAAGCAGAAATTTCAAGAAACATATTGTTATCACAAATATAATACCAATAATAACAAGCAGATCAGCGAAGTGTCACAGTGGGCAGCTCCTTTCGTTGCACGACTGCCCCCTCGTGACTCAGGGGGGGATGTGTCACGTGGGAAAGAATACATGGCACCTCTGGGCAGCAGTATGTTGGCACACACTTGCTTGCCTGGTGTGTGATGCAGAGGCATCACATACCCAGAGCAGGACCAGCCAGGAGTTCTCAGGTTTAGGTGGGGATTAACTGTTCTTCTGAAGGCCCCAATAGGTATTATGCTGTATCGCTCCTCAGGATCACACCCTGGGAGGATGTGGGAGGGTTTCAGTGAGACAAAATATGCCAGAGACTTCAAGACAAATTAAGCTACCCTACCCCCATGTCACAGCAGGGCCCAGTAGACTCCACCTGCACCTAACCAGTTGCCTCTACTGGACCCAGACCATCAAATACAAATTGTCCTCTCAGCTTGAGGAACTGGGGTGGCCCACCCACAGGGGACAAGATATAGGTTATGGTCTGAGAATCAAGTGTAGTGTTGAGCAGAGGCTGGCAGCAGATTAGACACTCAGTTCACTCCTATGGCAGGTAGAAGGACTTGGGTAGGTGGAAGGAGGACCTGAAGGCCAGTAAAGAAAAACTGGGGTGAAAATAGTAAGCAAAGAACATTTCTGGGATATGTTATGTTATGCACAATCAAGTCTGAGATTCTAC
Source organism: Neoceratodus forsteri (assembly GCA_016271365.2). Classification (NCBI taxonomy): domain Eukaryota; kingdom Metazoa; phylum Chordata; order Ceratodontiformes; family Ceratodontidae; genus Neoceratodus; species Neoceratodus forsteri. Next base: position 1,137,372,302 of record CM057458.1, on the reverse strand, counting down.
AATGGCATAGTGTCTACTGTACTATAGTTAAAATTGTGGCTGACATAACCATAGCATCGGATAACAAGTAGTTTACCTCATTTGCTGATCTCACCAAAGTGTTTGATATCATGGATCACAGCATTTTATTACTGTATATTGGAATCAATCAGTGAAGAAGTTCTAGTAAGTAATTTAGTAAGTCATTCTTTATTTGTGGAATGCCCTGAGGTTTAGGGGGCTTTACAAAGTACAGACAGTGAGGCAAAGATTAATCCATAATTTAGACAAACAGCAATGATTAAATTAATAGGAGCAATTATTAAATAAAGTAAGGTAAAATAGTGGCAGCATTATAAAAACCCAGTATTGCTCAGGTCCTGAAAGCTTCCCTAAAGAGATGTGCTTTCAGGCCCCACTTAAAGTCCTCCAGCATGTGGGCCTCCCTCAAGGACCTTGAAAGTGAATTCCACGGGGCTGTAGCCCCCATCGCAAAGGCACAGTCTCCAAATATTTTTAGCCAGACCCTGGGAATTGCTAGGAGTCTATCCTCAGAGGAGCAAAGGGAGTGCTCAGCGTGGTAGGGAGTCAGGAGATCACTCAGATAGCTAGGACCCAGACTGTATAGGTCTTCACAGGTGAGAAGACCCAAATTGAAAGAGATTTTCCTCTCACCGGCAGTCAGTGCAAACTGTGAGGTACCGAGATCACATCACATGACCTTGGACGGCCCATCAGTAACCTGGTCATCACATTCTGCACTAACTGCAAGTGACGCAGGGCCCCTCCACTAACCTCAAAATAAACAGCATAATAAAAGTCAAGTCTGGACATCACAAATGCATGCACCAGTGAGAGCAGGTCCTTCGGCAGGATAAGGGCTTTAATCCAGGTGATATTTCTCAAGTGATAAGAACCATTGGTGGGTTTCAACACTGCCTAGACAGGAAAGGTTTCGAAAAAAGATCCCAGTTGTGTAGGATGATTCACTGTGCACGCTGCTGTGTACTGAAAGGAATTACCCCAGGGGTTTGTCTTGGGGACAGTGCTGTTTACAATTTACATACATAATATTGTGAACAAGTCTGGTCTGTGGACAATATTTATTTATTTAGTTTTTGATGACTGGTGAGTGCTCTAGACAAAAGGTGACTGTTTTCAGGCACGACCCGGAGGTTACAACAATCATAGAAAACAGTACAGAAAATGGAAAATGCAGGACAATGTCAAAATACAACATAGCAGAGATACAGGGTAGGAGTTCCAATAACTGGGTGGCACACAGGAGAAACCTGAGGTGCCTTTGTTTGTTTTACATCTGGAGATGTGAAGCAGGAGAGGTCAGCAGATCGGAGTCCATAGGAGGTGTTCTGAGGGTAAGCAGGGTGACAAGGGAAGCTGGCATATTAGATCTTAGCATACTGTCTAGTAGAGTCCCAAGGGAGAGGAGACGGTGGGCCATCGGGAAGGGCCAACTGAGTTCGGCATACAGCCGGCAGTGATGCTTTAGCCTTGGGGAGGTGGCAGCATATTGACATATATTGTTACAGGTTGTATCCCATCTATGTAGGGAAGCCTTAGATGCATTGCTATAGATGACATCCCCGTATGTAAGCGATGGAAGTAGGATGCCCCTAGCTATAGCCAGTCTTGCTGACGCAGAAGACTATGGCTCATTTTGAAGGCTATCCCTAGCTTAGCACTGACAGACTTACAATTGGTGGTGATATGGTAATCAAAATTCAGTGATTCATCAAGGAGGACTCCCAGGTATTTGAAGGAGCTAACTACTTCCAGCAGGGTACCATCAGCAACGGTGATTCTAAAGAAGTCCCGACAGATTTATTTTAGCTTGGCAGTTGAGCCAAAGAACATAGACTGTGTTTGCTGACATTGAGAACAAGTCTGTGACTGGTTATCCAGATCTGAACATTGAGGAAAGCCACAGAGAGATCATGGTTAAGTTCAAGCACGTCATTGGAGCTGGTATAGAGCACCAGGTCATCAACATAAATAACGATGAACGGGGGCGTTAAGCATTATATTATTAATGAAGACCGAGAAAGAAGAGGGCCCAGACTCGATCCCTGAGATACACCAATTTTGATGCCTATTTCATCAGATGTTGCTGCGTTGAATTTTACAACTTGTGTCCTATTGGACAGATAACTGTTGAACCAGCCTACTGATGGTTTCAAGAAACCCAGGGTTAGGAGGTCTGCTAGAAGGAGAGGGTGATCAATAAGATTGAAAACCTTTGTGAGATCGATACAAACTGTACCAGTAAGGAGACCCTGATCCATGGCATGAAGCACATATTTGTCAGTTGAAGCAGAGCAGTTTGGGTACTATGTCCCTTTCTGAATCCATGTTGATTAGAGAATAGGAGATTGTACTTGGAGAGGTGCTCCATCACTTGCATGGTGACTAGTTTCTCTAGGATTTTATTCAAAACTGGAAGTATGGCTATCGGTCTATAGTTGTTGTTTATTGATCCCAATGGTCTGACGACAAACTGACTAGGGATTTACAGTACTCTTTTGATGGCATACAAAGAAACCTGTCACATCTTAAACCAGTGTCAAGCTTTGACAAAATCAACACTGTGACCTTCTCTAGAATCAAAGCATTACACCCAAGTAAAATTTGAAATTAAGGCATTAGATGGAAAGAGAATGACTGTGTAAGAAGAAGTTATAAGAACCTCCGAGGATGGTTGGTTATAAAACTGGATTTTAACATTTATATTGAGTAACTTGTACAATAACCTAAGGAACATAAACCCTTAACCTTTTTCAAACATGCAGAATATTTTGGCACATGTGTAACACCCTTAACCTCCTTACTGTACATTACTTTTGCTCAGTTTTAAATACTCCAGTTTTTCCCCACTTTAGCATCTCTTGTTGATGCTACTCAATACAAGTGGGGATGAGAGAGATCTCTGCATCAGAAGCTTCAATTCATGGTTGAGGGAATGGTGCAGGGAGGAGGGTTCGGCTACACTGGGGACCGGGGCTCCATCTGGAGGGATAAGGGCCTATACAGGGGTGACAACCTGCATCCATCCAGGAGGGAAACCGAAGTCCTCAGTGGACCGGTTTAAATGTTATTTTGATGAACACTTAAACTAGCGAGTGGGTGGTGGAAGGAATCAGGGAGGTAGAAACTGCTCCACCAACAGGCTGAAGTAGAGAGTAGGGAGGACCCCAGGGAAAGGATCCCCCAAGGGTGCAAATTATTAACGAAGCAGGGTGACAGAAATCAAGGCGGATGAGAACAGGAGAATTAATAGTGGGGGATTAATAGTGGGGGGAGGGGCATCAAGGAAAAATGGGGATGTTACAATCAGAGTGGTAACAAAATTTGGAAAGCCAAGTGTGTGAATGCTAGAAATCTAGGAAATAAGATTCCAGACCTGGAGGCCATCAGGGCAGAGGCCGACCTGGATATTGTGGCCATTAACAAGTCATGATGCACCAAAAACCATGACTGAGACATGGCCATACCAGGCTATACTCTGATCAGGCATACCAGGCTATACTGAGATCAGAAAGGACAGGGCGGGTAGGAAAGGAGAGGGGGTGTGGTGCTCTATATGAGGGAAAGCATAAAAGCGATGGAGATACAGGACATCCAGGGGGGCAGAGGTACTGTGGGTCACCTAGCAGATGGAGAATGGAGCCACTGTTCACAGTGGTGTGATCTCAGATCTTCAGCACAGGGAAGTGTTAGATAAGGTGCTGGTGGGCGTTGGCAGAAAGCGTGAGGTGCTGCTGGTGGGGTTTCAATCTGATGGATGTAGATTGATGCCTCCCAGCTAAGCTTCACCTACAAGCAGGAACATCCTGGACTCCCTACAGGAGGCATTCCTGAGGCAACTAGTCAATGAACCCACTTGTGATGGGGCAATACTGGAGCTGGTACTCACTAACAAGGATGGTGTTGAAGACATGAAGATGGGAGGCCACCTGGGACTGTACAGCTGTGGAATCAAGCCACACATGGGTGAGGGTGCTGGACTTCAGAACAGCAAATTTTATAACTAATGGGTGAATGCCATGGGGATGACCTGGCATGGGGATGACCTGGGGTAAGGTGAAGGAACAGTGGACAAAGCTGCAGAAGGAAAAATTTGTGGAATATCTTGAAACCAATGGGTTAAAGGATAGGCAGAGAAGGGTGGTAGTAAATGGTGTTCATTCTGAGGAAGGGAGGGTGACCAGTGGGGTGCCTCAGGGATCAGTGCTGGGACCGGTCCTCTTTAAAGAGCTAGTGGATTGAATTAACTGATTTACATTTCTAATTGTTCTTTAAAATAGGCTGTAGGAAGCCAGCCCTGTGGCACTGAGAGTTGAGGTGCTGGATGCCACACCTCGCGCAACGCCAGCGACCCGGGTTCGGAAGCGAGCCCGGGTCTCTGGGGGCTGGCCGGAGAGGAGAAAATTGATTGAGCATCCGAGGACAGCTGTCCTCTCCTGGGGCATAGGAGGAATGCATCGCTCAGTGCTAGCGACTCCTTGTGGAGGTAGGGATCACTGCACTTGGGAGCGCTTGTGAAGGCAGGGGAAGCGCCATGGGCAGACATCCTTGCCAATGTGTGCAGAAGCGTGCACACCGGCGCTACATATCACTGCACGCCCATAACACTGGGGGGGGGGGAGCGCGACAGAACATGGAAAAAAACAGGTCTGCAGGTAGGCGGTGGCACCTGACCCCCATGCCCACTGCCAGATCCCACCCACCCGGCCTTCCAGTTCCTCCACCCAGGCCCTCACCTGCAGCTTGGCCAGAACTTAAGAGCGCCCAAAGAGGAAGGGTGCCCCACCCCGGAAAGGTTAAGCCAGGGGTACTGGCTGCAGGAGAAGGTGGGGGGGAGAAGACTTGGGATGGGGGACCTCAGGTGGGCAGGATCAGGCCAAGATGCCTCAGAGAGGCCCCACATGCTGCGACCGGAGGGAAAAATAGTTGAAAAAATAGGTTGTAGGTTGCTGGTTTATGTAATGGTGTAACTATAAGAATAATGATTATCAATCTTTTTTTTTTCTTTTTTTTTGCAGCTTTACTATAGTTCTAGTACTCACTTGATGTGCAGCGCCAGTCTCAGAAGTGCAGACCAGAAGTGACACATTAAGGGGAAGCTGCAGCCGTGTTTATGTGGAACTGTGCATCTGTGATACACTGTACTGGACAGTGTAGATAATTGTATCATACTGAACTTTATGTTGGCTCTCCACCACCAGTTCTAAAATCCGCAGTGAAGTTGCAGCCTTAAATCTGTCTCAACTGATTGCAGAACCCACCTGACTGAACCCCAACACTCAAAACCACTCTCTACTAGATTGCTCTCTTACCTCACATCCATATTAGATACTAGCAGCAGATCTCTTACCCGACTTCTTAAGTAACCATCACCTAGTATACACAGTAAGGAAAATCTTTAGGCCCAAGGCATCCCCAATCGAACCCTCCTGATCTGGTCCTATAACTCCTTGGACCTAACTTCACTCCTAAATGACTTGGCAAACACCGATTGGTCTTTCATCCCTGTGCCACCTCCATCGACTCTGCTCTGGAATAATTCAAGTCCAAGTTCCTCTCAGTCTGGGACACTTATGCCTCCCTCAGACGGACCTGGGTACAGGGCGCTCACCTACCCTGGATCACGGTGACATCATGGCTTGCCTCAGAGACAGGGACCAGGCCTGGAAGTCCCACAAGCCTCCAGATCCTTCTCAGCTTACCAGCAGTACACCGCACTGTGTCAACGCCTGCACAAGACAAATCCACCAGGCAAAGCAAACTACTTTTAACTCATTCACTCCACGGGAGCTCTTGAGAGTTCCACAGCTTGTGTCCTGTATACTCTAACACTGCATCCTGGGCCTTTCTAAGCAAAATCAAGCCATGATCAGCATGCCGCAAACAAATGTGAATACCTCATGAACCGTAAGTGCTACACACAAAGCACAGGTGGCAAAGTTGTTCTGCACAAAATTACCTTTCAATGGTGCTATGCAATTAATTATAAGAAATTTCTTTTTTATACTAATCGAAATAGCAAAAAAAGTGGGGGGGGGTTTGCAATAAAAAAGGCAATGTAAACCATTTCTGGTAGGAAAATATTTTACATATCAGCATTAAATTAAGCATTCATACACTAGACGTAGTTACAAAAGCAATTTTGTACTAAAAAGCAATTTTTCTAATATAAAAGTATGTATTTTTTCCCATTTTTTCAAGGTGTTTAGATTAGGTTTGGGGACAAATTTCAGCCATACACACCATACCATAAACAAATGTGAATAACCTAAAGCATACATAGGGAAGGCTGAGAATTGAGAGAATCATTTTCTGTACAATTGCACAGTGGGCCGGCAGCAGCATGCAACCACGGTTGTGATACAGGGCACCCAGCTTGGGGTGAAGCTTCTTGCATATGGCATCAATATGTACAGAAAAGCTGAGGTGCTGATCGAGCCAGACCCCAAGGTATCTAAAGGAGGTGCAGTCCTCCAGCTTGGTCCCATCCAAGGTATGGAAAGTAGGGAGGGTGGGTAGCCGAGAAAGTTATACACACAAAGTATCAGCAGCAAAGTTGTTCAGCAAAAAATTACCTTTCTAATTGTGCTATGCAATCAATTCTAATCAATTCAGTTTGCAAGTAATAAAGAGAAATAGTGCTGATGACCTGAGAAGTATCCAGGGCAAATAGGAAGTCTTTGGCTGCCGACTGAAGTCATTGTGGGAGACAAAGGTGATGATTTGGCTGCCAACTACAGGTGTTTCCTTCTCAAGAAGTGCACACACATAGTGATGCACATGGTTACAAACGACTTGACGGGGGAGACGGTAGAAGTGGTACGGGGGAGGTTCGAGGAGTTGGGCAGGCAGTGTGAGGAGGTGGGAGGTGCGGTGGCATTTTCTGAGGTACTCCCAGTACCATGTGCAAGTACAGTGATGAAAAAAAGGATAGAGGAGTTCAATGAGTGGCTGAGGGATTGATGCCATACCAGGGAGTACAGATTAGTGTACGACTGGGGCAGGACCTGGGGCAGTGGTAACCTATATGCAGGGAACAGGTTACATTTGAGCAGGGAGAAGAAGGGAGTACTAAAACAGGGAATAGAGGGGTATATATCAACAAAGGTGGGTTTAAATTAGATGGGGGGTGGCGAGGGGACCGCTGATAGGAAAGGGGTCCAGAAAGGGAAGCCTAGTGAGCTCACCCCCCTAGTTATGGGTAAATGCAGTGGGAAGAGGCACAAGGAGGGATAAGGGGGGGAAGAATGGGGTAGGGAAGGGGAGGAGACAGGCTGGAGGGTGGTCTCACTGAATGCAAGAAGCCTAAGGAATAGAACAGCGGAGTTACAGGCTCTCTTGGTGGTGGAGGAGGTGGATATTGCGGCCATCACGGAAACATGGGCCACCCAGTACCAGGACTGGGATATGATAATCCCGGGGTTCAGGTTATTCAGAAAGGATAAGGATAAGAGGAATGGAGGGGAGTGGTGATCTATGTGAGAGAAGGGATAAAATGCGTAAGGGAGGAGGGGGAGAAGGTGGGGACAGAAGTACTACGGATGCAGTTCCAAGATGCAAAGAATAGGACACTGAGAATGGGGGTGATGTACAGGCAACCGGCTCAGGGGATTGACCTGGATAGAGAATTAGCTGAACAAATTAGGAAGGTCTGCAGGAAGGGGTGCACAGTGGTGGTGGGAGACTTCAACCTACCAGGGGTGGAGTGGGGCACCCCATCCACCATGAGTGCAAGAGAGTGGGCCCTGCTAGAAGCATTTCAAGAAAGCTTTCTGACACAACTGGTTCAGGGGCTGACTCAGTTAGAAAGAACTCTGGACCTTGTACTGGATAACGGAGAAGCTGTAAGGAATCTGGAAGTGGAGGAATCATTGGCTGGGAATGACCATTATTCGGTGTGGTTCATGCTCAACATGGGGAGGGAAACAGGGCACAGGTACAAAGGTGATTGAGTTTAGGGGGGTGGACTTTAAGAAGATGGGGGAAATTTTGGGCAGGTACCTGGCAGGAATGTAATCACACATAGATGCAGACCAGAAATGGGATATCATAAAGGAAGGGCTGGCGGAGGCAACAGAGTCTTGCACTAGGAAGAAAATCAAGAAGGGAAGGAAGGGCAAAGAAACCCAGTTGGCTGACACAGGAGGTTATAGTAGGGGTGAGGGTAAAAGGGCAGTGTTTCAAAGTACTGGAAATTGGGAGGGGTGAAGATAAGGATACATACATGAAGAAGTCCAGGGAGGTTACCAGACTGGTCAGGGTGGTCAAGGCATCCAGGAGCTGAGACTAGCGCAGGGAATTAAAAGTGGAGAAACAGACTTCTTTTTCCGCTACATCAGAGAGAGAAGAAAGAGCAAGGATCAGCTGGTGAGAATTTAGAAGGGCGGGGAGGGGTGGAGAAAGGCGGAGCAGGCAGAGGCACTGAAGGAATACTTCTGCCCTGTATTCACACAAGAGAAGGGGGGCAGATACTCCAGGCGAAGGGGAGGGAGGTGAGGGGAGGGGACGACAGATGTAGGGATTATGGAGAGCAGGGTACTAGATGGGTTAAGGGCATTAAGGGAGGACAAAGCACCTGGACCTGATGGCATTCACCCTAGGATACTAAGGTAGTTGGCAGAGGTCCTGGTGGGGCCATTAGCCAACCTGTTCAGTACTTCCCTGGACACGGGATATGTACCACAGGACTGGAGAATGGCCCATGTGATGCCCATCCACAAAAGTGGCCCTAACTATAGGCCAGTGAGTCTCACATTGATCATGGAAAAGCTCATGGAGACCATAATAAAAGAGAGGCTAGTGAGCTTTTTAGAGGAAAATGGTCAACAGCACGGGTTTATAGCGGGCAGATCCTGCCAGACAAACCTTGTAGAGTACTACAACTGGGTGACGTGGGAGTTGGACAAGGCCATGCAGTGGATGTCCTGTATTTGGACTTCAGCAAGGTCTTTGATTCAGTGCCACATGGGAGGTTGGGGGGGGAACTGGAATATGTGAGGGCGGGACCACAAATGGTGAAATGGATCACAAACAGGCTAAAGGGAAGGAAGCAAAGGGTGGTGGTGGTGATGGGGGACCTCTCGTCACCGATAGCGGTGACGAGCGGGGTACCAAGGGATTGATACTGGGATCGGTGCTGTTTGAGATTTTTATTGCATATATCTCATGCGGGATCGAGCAAGATCAGCCTGTTCACAGACAATACCAAGATGGGAGCTGTGGTTGATGACACGGAGGGGTGGAAGGGGTTGCAGGAGGATCTGACTAAGCTGCAGGAGTTGGCGGAAACATGGCAGTTGGGGTTCAGTGCCAAGAAGTGCAAGGTTATGCACTTCGGAGCCAGGAACTAGGGGAGGGATTATCACTTGAATGGGGTGCAGTTGGGAAGCTCCACAGAAGGGAAGGACCAAGGGTGATCAATGCAGGGAGCATGAACAACTCTGCTCAGTGCAGGAAGGTGGCAGCAAAAGCCAACAAAATGCTGGGGTGTATTGCAAGAGGGATCAACTCCAGAAGGAGGGAGGTTATCTGCCCCTGTATAGGTCATTGGTCAGACCCCACCTGGAGTACTGCATGCATTACTGGGGCACATTCCTGAAAAAGGACATCAGATTGTTGTAGGGGGTGCAGCGAAGAGCCACAGATATGATCCAGGGATTGGAGAGTAAGCCCTACGAGGACAGGCTGGGAGAGCGGGATATGTATTCACTGGAAGAGAGGAGGGATAGTGGGGATATGATCGAGACCTTTAAGTATCTGACGGGGATCAACAAGAGCAACACAGAAGGGATTTTTCAGATGAGAAAGGGTAGGTACATGAGAGGGCATGGACTGAGATTGGAGGGGGGGAAGATTCAAGAGGGAAATGAGACATTTTTTCACAGAAAGAGTGGTGGACAAATGGAACACCTTACCAGACGAGATAGTGTCCTGCAAGATGGTGGACAGTTTCAAGTGGGGTTGGGACAGGGAAATGGAGCGGATACTGTGAAGGGGGTGGCGGGAGGGACAACTGTGTGATGATGGGTTAGCTGCCCAATGCACGAACTCAATAGATCATGAAGCCTGTTTCTGCTATTTTGTATGTTCATAAAATCATGCGGATCCTCTGTTGTCCCATCCTCAAATCCACCTGACTGGTGGATCAAATGATACTTAGCTTTAACTGTCTTGTATACTTGTTAGGAGCAATGTGGTCTGTGTCAGAACAGTGTCTTTGGGAGATAAATGACAGAACGAACTTACATACAAACGTACGAAGAAGCCAGCAGAAGGCCATTTGTTCTATCTAGTCTGCTCATATTGCAGGATCTTTAACTTAAGCTACTGACCCTGCCCTCACTCCCCAATCCACCCTTCCCCTCTGTCCGCCTCTCCCTTGATCCTTATTTCCCTTTAACTCTGTGCCATCCTCTGTTGAAGTTGCCCACAGTCTTCAACAAAACCATCTCTTCTGGAAGCACATTCTAGCTCGCCACCACCCTCTCTGTGAAGAAGTGCCTCCTAGCCTCTCTCTCCTAAACCTCCCCCTCCAACGTTTGACTGTGTCCCTTGTGTTACAGTTTCCACTAAACTTAAAGAGACCCTCTGTATCCACCCTATTTATTCCTTTCAAATACTTGAAGGTCTCAATCATGTAACCTGTCTCTCGCCTCTCCTCCAGGAAGTACATGTTCAGGGCCTCCAGCCTCTACTCATATGTTCGACCCTGCTGGCCCATGCTCATCTTTGTTGCCCTCCTTTGGACTTTCTCCAGCAGGTTAATGTCTTTTTAAAGTATGGGCACCAGTACTGTACATTGTATTCAGATGCAACCTCACTAAAGAACCTGTACAAGGCCAGTATACCTCCATCCCTGTTGCTGATCCCTCGGGCTATGCAGCCATACATTTTATTTACCTCTGCTGCTTTCTTTAGGGTTACCAGATTTTGGGACACCAAAAAGAGGACACTTGACCAGTCCTCACCACTCCACCCTCTCAGGTCAGATTCTCAGTCTGAGGCACAGTTGTTTAACTATATTTCTTACAGTGTCCAGACCACGACCTGTAGTGAGCTGAGCACATACCTCTCATCTCAGTTTTCCCAGATTATGAGGGACATCCCTCATTTTACCCCTTAAAATTGTTTTGTCCCTCATCCGTCCCTCTTGGGATAGTTGCTGCCCACATAGAGAATGTGCTGTAAATTCAGATTTTAAAGCAGAAATTCATAATATTCTAAGATTATTTTTTTTTCCAATTCTATTTGTGCACCTTCCCTGGGGAAGTCTCTCTGGCAGCCACACCATCTCAGGCTCTACCTCCTACCTGAGCCTCTCTCTCCCGTCTCAGCCTGACTACCCCGGCTCTGAGGCCCCTGAGATGGGGCCGCTCTATCCTCCCAGGACACTCTATCTAGAATCTAATATGTCAGGCCTGGATGGAGAGGAGAGTGCCCAGTATATTGGAGTGTGACCTGGATGGCATGGTGCCATCGCCTATCCCCGAGGTCAGGGATTTTTCGTATATGCGGTTTCCCCTCAGAGTGCAGATGTGCAATGACGTCTGCACAACATGGTTGCTGACGTCTGCCGCCACTCCGCCCCGTACGTCCAGCTCGGTGTCAGGGAACCGCCGGTCTCCACCAGGTGTCACGACTGCTCTGAGTAGGCCCTGGATCCCACCCCAGGGAGAGGACAGTGATCCTCCAGATGCTCAATCCTCTCCCTCCCTTGCCGACCCTGATGACCTGAGTCCATTCCCGAACCCAGGTCACCAGCGTGGTGCGAGGTGTGGCGTCCAGCACCTCAACCCTCAGCACCACTGGGCTGACTATATTCTAAGATTATAAACCAAAATATATTTTTATAAGTAAACACAATGGTTTCCACCAGATTCTGAGCTTTTATCTTCATGTCTAAGGGTGTATCCCTCACTCTGATGGTCTGTGTCCCTCATTGTCCCACATTTTCAGTGTCCAAAAATGTCCACGTCCCTCATTTTGGTGAAAACAGTTAAAAGTATGGCTGAGCAGTAGGCAAACAGGAGGTCATGATCACAATCAGAATGAGATCAAACAGTCATCAGATCGGCAGAAATACAATTAGAAAAAACACAGAAGAGTGAAGAAAGATGAACAGCCTTAACATCAGCCCCTCCCAGCGATGTTACATTTATTTCAGCAACTCCTGGTCTGATCTCCGACTCTCAGATTGACTTTTACTCCCCCTCCTCCCAGTCATGATTTACATTTATTTGAGCAGCATGATTCTCTGACACATTGCCCCCTCCGATCTGGGACCCCAGTGTTGCCCCCTCTCCGGTCCCCAACACGAAAGCACTGTCCGGGGGTGGTACTCACCCTACAGCACTGATACTCCTCCTCAGTCATCTCATTCTCCCACATGCCCAGCCAGCAGGCTGTCCATCCACAGATCGATGCCCCTGACAGGACAAAATGTGGGGAGCTCAAAAGCTACTTCACCAACCCAACAGCAAATGGTGGGTCAGCAGCTCATTCCTCCTCTAAGATGAGACCCTCAGAGGGTCAATGGCTCTTTCCTTCTCTGAGACTTTGGGTTGGTGGGTCTGTGGCTCTTTCCTCCAAGACCCAAGAAGGTACACAACCACCCCTACTCCCATCAAAAAAAAAAAAAAAAACAACTATGCCATCAGGAACCCTACAGCAGCAGTGGGGCCCGGTCAAGTACTTACTTAGGCTGCTGGGCTGGGCTGGAATTTGGAAATCCTCCGAAAATCGACTGCCTCTGCTCACTGTTGAATTTCCTCAAAGTCTGACCACATGCACACCTCAGTCCAGAATCGGGAGGACCATCACAGGTGGGTTATGACTGTCATGCACAGAATAATTCAGGCTGGACTGCGCATGACAGAATTCAGGTTTTTTTTTTTTTATTTTTTATTACCCGCAGACCGTAGTGGACTTGGTTGCCATGGCAACCAACGACAGTGATTCTGCCAGTGAGTGTTAAGCCATGGAGAAGCCCAAAACCCAGACAAAAGAACTCTGGAAAGAAAATCTGCCATGACAAAAATTTTCAGTTGTAAAAGAGGACATGTCTGGGTAAAAGAGGACGTCTGGTAACCCTAGCTTTCCTCTACTACATGGAGTGTTTCAGGTCACTAGTGATCATCACTCCCAGGTCCCTCTGCTCTTCTAATGTAGATACTTGGGTTCTTGGCTCCAATGTGCATAACTTAGCATTGCTTTGCATAAAGCCAACCCGCAAGATCCCAGGCCACCTCTCAGGTTTCTCCAGATCCTCCTTTAGATCTTGCATTCCTTCTGCTGTGTCAACCCTTCCTCAGAGCTTGGTGTCATCTGCTAATATGCATATTTTTCCCTTAATGCCATCCCCAGTATTACTGATAAAGACACTGAACAGTACTGGTGCAATCAACGAGCCCTGTTGGACCCCACTGATGACCTTCCTGGTGCTAGATAGCTCACCCCCCCCCATCACCACTCTCTGGGTCCTACCCCTCAGTCAGTTTTCCATCCTTCTAGTCCACTTCTCTCCAACTCCAAGATCTGCCAGAGTCTTAATCAACCTCTTGTGGGCTACAGAGTAGTCAAAGGCCTTGCTGAAGGCCAAGTAAATGATATCCACCACTTGGCCCCCTGTCCACTGCTTTAGTGACCTAGTCAAAGAATTAAATCAGATTTGCTTGACATGACATCCCTCCTATAATACCACGCTGCCTAACATCCTGAAGATCATGCTTAGCCAAACATCCTACCAACCTCTCTACCGACCTTTTATTAAGCATGGTCTCCATAAGGTTGCAACCGATCAAGGTCAGGCTGACTGGACTATAATTCCCCGGATTGTTCTTGGGATGGCTCTTATGGAGGGATACTACATGTGCCACTCTCCAATCCAATGGTACCATGCTTGACTCCTGTGTACTACTGAACAGGCAGCCAATGGATCTGCAAGCTCCTCCAACACTTCCCTCAGCACCCTAGGATGTATGTCGTCTGGGCCAGGGGATTTGTCAACCTTCAATGATAGCAGACCTGTCCTGACCCTATCCACCTCTATCACCATATCTCTGCCCCCATTCCTCTTCTTCCCCTAGTGGCATCAGTCCATCTCTCCTTGGTGAAGATTTTTTTTTTTGTCAATATAATTTTATTGTTTTCTTTTTGAAACTTAAAATACAATTAATGTGAATATTTCCACATAGCATGCATTTCTTAAATATAATTACATAAAAGAATCAAGGTATAATCACCAGCCGATACATCACTAACTAATTACTTAGCATATTAACTGAGTACGTATAGATAACATTTTAAAAGTAACTGTATATAGGTAAGTAACAAATAGTATATATCATTTTTCATAAAGATTTTCAAAAATAAGAACCAAACCATTAATAAATACATCTATGTCATATATCAATATACTGTAGTTAAGGCCTGCAAAATATGCTTATGTATAAACACATATATTTCATAGCTATATAGTGTGCTAAATAAAAAAAAAAATCTACTATTCAACAGATAATCAGAGATACACTAAATATAGAAACATCTCTGAATGAGAATTCCACTAACTTTTTAGGTTGCTTGAGAATTCAGCCATCAATCTCCTCTCTATATTCTTATTTGTAGATTTAATTGGGAACAGCCATTGAAACCACCAGATGGTGGTCTCAAGCATTGAGCTGCTCCACGGAGGACTGGGACTGGAAAACTATACGGTCTTTACCATATAAAGCATTTATCAGAGTAGACCTTAGATTAATTCATTTTAAGACATTAATCATCTCCTTGGTGAAGATGGAGCAGAAGTACTCATTCAGTACCTCTGCTTTACCCACATTTTCCTCCACCCACCTGTCTCCTCTCCTGAGCATAACTATCCCATCTTTCTTGTCTCTCTTCTCATTAACATAGCAAAATAAAGCCCCTCCCCCCCTTCTTTAGTCCCACAGCTAGTTTCAGTTCCTTCTAAGCTTTAGCTTGCTGGATTGCCTTACCTACTACTCTAGCCATCTTCAAATAATCTTCTCTGTATTCCTGAACATCTTGTAAGTTGACCTCATTTCCCTTACTGCCAGGACAACCTCAATACTAAACCAGCAGGGTGCTTTGGCCCTTGATTTTTTTCCCCTTGAGCCTAACATACTCCTCTGTGACAGACATTCTCTCCATGATGATGGCCCACCTCTGGTCCACCCCCTTATCCCCTTGGATGCTTGCAAGGTGACTCCTTAGCAACTTGCCCATGTTTTTGAAATTTGCCTTCCTGAAATTCAGGATTTAAGTCTTAGTGGGTACCTTTTCCCTGTCCATGTCTAACTGGAGTGATACTGTGCAATGATCACTTCCACCCAGGGGCTCCTTGACCATTATACTTTGGACGTACTTCCAATTCGTCAGCACCAGATCAAGGATTGCCTCCTCCCTGCTGGATTCCATGATGGCCTAAGGCAGGAATCCACTTTGCAGTGCATCTAGGATCACCTGACTCCCGGCAATGGTCATGGCTGGTACCCTCCAGCCCACCTTGGGCAGGTTGAAGTCTCCCACTATTACCACCTCTCCCTTCCCTGCAGCAGTCAACATTTGTGAGTTCAATTCCATATCTTTCCTCCTCCAGGTTTGGTGATCTGTAAATCACCCCCAATCTCACCATCCTCCCTCTATTAGACCGTAACTGAATCCACACTGCATCCACCTTCCCCTCCATCGACTCCTCCCTCTTGCATATTATACCTTCCCTGATGTAAACTGCCAACCCTTCCCCTTGTTCTATTGCCCTGTCCTTCCTGTATAATCTATACTCAAGGACTGAGAAGTCCCAATCACGGTTTGGTGTAGCCCATGTCTCCATGACTGCTACAGTGTCTACTCTTCTCTCCACCAACAAAGCCAGCAGGACATCCATCTTGTTTCCAAGACTTTGTGCATTCAGGGATATGACCTTTGACCTAGAGTCTGGGCCTCTTTCCCTTCCCTCCCATCTGCCTTTCTCATTTTTCCCTGTTGCTTGTGCCCCCCAACCCCACTGCTAACACATTCTCTCCCACTCCACATCCACACTTCAGTCCCTCTCTACTGGCATGGGGGTTTACTGACCTCCTCCCCCTGAGTCTCGGGGCCTACAGGCTTGCTTGCCCCCTTAGTAGTTTATGGTTTATGTACCCCACCAGCTTGTCCCTGAGGACCCTCAAGCCCCCACTACTGAGGTGCAGACTGTCTGATGCCAAAGTGTTTTGTTTAACCAGGTCATCCCCCAGTACCCAGTACAGTCGTACTCTTCCTCCTTGCACCATTCCCTCAGCCAGTCATTGAATTCCTCTATCTTTTTCTTCCTGACCATGCTGGCTGTTGGTACTGGCAACACCTCTGAGACTGCCAGCAATCTGGCTACCTCCCTGCAGGTCCTTCCTAACACCCTGAATCTTGCTTGTACTATGCCCACCTCCTCCCCAGCTAGGTTGTCTGTATCTACTGTAGGTGTATAACTACTACTGGCTTCCCTCCAACCCCACTGAACAACTTCTCAGTTCTCGGATACACACCCTCCACTGTCATCCTTGGTATTTAAGCCACCTTCCCACCTGTATTTGGGCCTTCTTTCCTTCCCCAGATGGATGGATGGCCTCCTACTGGCTGAGCTTCAACCCTGGCAAAACAGAGGTAGTGATCATCAAAACACATTTGGGTGGGTCAACAATTGCAAGTGTAGATGCCATATTACCATCTTTACATGGCAATTTGCTTCGGGCTGTGGATGTTGTAAAGGATCTGGAGGTCATTTTGGACTGCAAGCTGATACTGGAAAAGCAGGTGTCAGCTCTAGTCTGCAGTGACTTTTTCCCTAAGAGCCTGAACAATGCTCCAGAAGGCTTTCTGGTACTGTGTAGTGTATGCCACATATGCAGCCTGCCTTAATTGCAGGGTTGCTGAGGTTTATAGACTTTCCTTGCCATGTACTCAAGTTTACTAGAATCTTTTTCAGGTGGCATAGCGTCTAGCGACACCTTTTATTTTTCACATGCAGCTGCTTACACAACTCCCTTATGGCTACCACAATAAAGGCACGAACCGTGATGTGAGTTTTTTCTCAGTTCAGGAATCAATCAGGAACTGGAGAGACAACTAAAACACATAAGTAATAATGCAATAACCTCTCTAGCTATCACAATATCGAGAAACTAAATAAAAACAGTAAGGTGTTTTTAATACAGTAAAATAGTAAAGGACTTAGCCAATGGACTTGGAGAGGGCTCAGAGGTGACTGTTCTCTTCAACAGAAAAACAAATCTAACATTAAAACATTAGAGGAGCAGCCAGCCTGATGGCGCGGGGCAGGGTGCCTACCTGTAGCGTCGGCGACCCAGGTTTGGGAGCGGATCTGGGGCGTCAGAGGGCTAGCGAGGGGAAAGGATTGAGCATCAATGACTGCTCTTCTTCTCCGGGGAGTAGAGTGTTAGGTGCAATGTGGATACCCTAGCAGAAGTTGGAGTGTGCACCAGGCGCCGGCGACGCCCACGTAAGCTCAAAGGGCGAGGTGGGCGCTGGATGCCATTGCACCTCCCGGCCCCTACACACTGGGAAAAAAACAAGCTGCCGGCCACCCTAGATGAAGCCCGCCCTCAGCTTCAATCAGCCTCCAGGACAGCCCTTCGACCTATCCTGTCGTCTGTGGCACCTTGAGGGATCGGTGCCGCAACCCCACCATGGGGGATAAGCCAGGGGGTATCGAAGTGGAGCATCCAATGTGGAGGTGGAAGCGAGGGTCCATGACTGGGCTGAGGTTCCAGGCAGCTGGCAGCAGCAAAAAGAGAAAATAAATAAATAAAATAAAACATTAGAGGAAGCATCAGCACACAGCAACATTTGAATGAAGTTCTGATTCTATCATCATCATTCTAATTCTCCAAGGCAACATCTCAGGCAGGAGATGATGTAGCTTTTGTATGGCATCACTACTGGACTCATTTTGTAAGAAAAGGCTGGAAACAGGTGAGTAGAGAGGTCAAACATGGGGAACTGGGGTTAGATACACGAGCAGTATGGGTAATGTATTCACAGAGTAGAGTTTTCAGAATGCAAGGGGAGGTTAAGTATAAAGTGAGGAAGGGGGAGGTGAGAACAGAGAAAATGAAACCTGTAGAAGAACTCTGCCTGCCCCAAAGAGGACTTGGGGCAAGGCAGAGAGAGAAGAAGTAGCAGTCAGAGTTCCTAAGGGCATAGAAAGAAGGGGACATAGACAAGGATCATTTTGAGATGGCAGGGGAGGGACCCAAATGAGAATTTGGAGATATGAAAAACACAGCTGAGAGAAGCATCTTTGAGGCTGGACTATACAGAGTAGTTGTTGTTTGGGAGAAGGAAGTAAGTAAGTAAGTAAGTCAGTCAGTTAGTCCAATTCAGCCAGAGTGACTTTAAAAGGCAGCACTATAAACCACAGTAGTCAAATATCAGGAAAATCATTTTGACATTAATTTCTCAAAAGGCAAGGAGGAGGATACAATCTATATTTAAAAATATATTTCACCTACTTTTGAGTCAGGTTTCTTATAGATGGCATATATGTATTTGTAACTGCAGATGTCAAGGTGACAATCCAGCCAGACACCCAGTTATTTAAAGCAGGGAACTTCATCCAATTGGGGGTCATCTGAGGTTCAGAATACAGGTAAGAAATGAAGCTTGGTCAGCCTCTGTCTACTGCAAAAGTCATGGAGACTTTTGTTAACACTGATGGGGGTTAGATTAGCACAAAAGCAGTGTTTAGCATTGTCAAAGTCCTGCTGTAGTTGTGTTGTCAACTCAGGGACTCAGGGTCCACTGGCACAAAACACAGTATCAGCCACATACACAAGACTGTGTGAGGAGACGAAGGCCTAGGCAGAAACAGAATGAGGGCCACAGCAGAGCCTTAGGAAACACTTGATCTAATTGGGAGGGCATCTTTGATAAGGACTGCTTGGGTTCTTTAAGCCAGATAGGAGCTGAACCACTTGACCAAGGTGTCAGAGAGACTACCTTTAGCTAGCTGGTTAAACATGTGCAACAGTGTCAAGAGCCTTGGCAAGGTAGACAATGATAGTAGAGGTAATTAAGTCCTGGCCCTTCCCTGTAAAGACAGAATCAGTGAGCCTAAGGAGAAAGGAAACATGGACGTGGGATTTCCTGAAACCCAACTGGAAAGGGTTGAGAAAGAATATGAGAAAAGAAGCATGAAAACTGGGATTCTACAAGTTTTTTCTTGAACTTTAGCCAGTGCAGTTGTTAGGGAAATAGGATGATAGCTCCTATTAGAGGAGGGGTCATCAGCTTTGTGGAGGGGAAGAACTATTGCCCTCTTCCTACCACCAGGGACATTACCAGTTTAGGAGAAAAGATTAAGGAGAAGAGAAGTGGCAGCAATAGGAGGAGCTGAGAGATAGCTATTTTGCTTGGTAGTATTAACGGACACCAGAGCAGAGAAGGTACAGTGAAGCCCACCAGGATGAGCGCAAGAGTCACTGGTTTCCTACATAACAAGAGGATTAACTTCCATTAAAATGTCATTGTTTGCTGCAGTAACTCTACTGCAGAATTCCTTCAGAGTTGGCTTGATCCTGTGGGCTTCACTGTAGCAACAGTGAAGTAGGCAAGAAGAAGAAGATTAGAGAAAAACAGGAGAGAGAGGAAGATGAAGTTAATGGGGAAGGGAGGGAGATGAAGCAGTTTGTAGCACAAGCAGACAAACAGTCACTGAAAGAGAAAGCAACTTCAATTGGAATAGAAATGGCAGAACTGCCTAGATTGAGGACTGAGGTGACTGGCTATGATGCCAGATTGAATAGGAAGTAGATAACCATCCAGAATTTGGATGGGTTGTCAAGGTTATCCTTGAAGTTGGAAGCAGCGTATTTAGATGTAGAGATGTTCTACGATGTTGGACCACTTGTTCTGTTCCTGGGAGCTGCCAGGGATCATTGTTATGGACAATAGACATCAATTTGTTTCATCAGATTTCAATAGATTATCCAGGTTCAAGGCATTGCCTAACAGCACTGCTGAACATTTTAATCACATGCTGAAACAAGCCATGAGGGAGGGGTATATGCATGGACTGTTGATATCTGTCAGCCCCACATTATACCACAAGATGTGACTCCTGTGCAGGTCTTGAGTGTTGACTTTTCTTTCAGCTCTTGACATACTGTCTCCTTCTTCCCCACAAAACCACTGCCCAAAGGGAATGAAAGAGGTGAAGGTATGCCACAGTGTGGAGATAACAGCTGGAAAGAATATGAAAGCTTGAGCAGATACCAAGCAAAAAGCAAGGGAGGCATTGTTTTCTGTGAAACACTGGTTTCAGGCGACCTTCCCATGAAACAGATCAAAGCTTTCCCCTGATCTCAGCTTTGTCAGGTAGTTAAGAAAATTAGTCTAACCTCAGTCGTGCTCAGTGATGGAACCAGGTAGCACGCCAATAACTTGTGGTCAGGATCAGGGTTAGCGATCAGCGCAGGTGCTTGGGTCCTGAAACTACAGGACTGAACTGAACTGACCCAAAGTAAGTTGCACCTGTTGGGCTGGATTAACCAAATGTGTCATCATAAGTGCCCGGCTCAGGCTCTCTGTTACCACCAGCACTGTGCAAGTCTAACTTACAACACAATCTGATGTCAAAATAAGGGGTATCCAGACTTTTGGGAACTAGAGAGTTAAAGGAAAATATTCCACAACAAAGAAAAAAAAAACACTGCTAAACTTCACTCTGCTTGATTGTATTTAAGCTTTTAAATAATTGTCTTTGAATATCTTTTCAGAATAATCTAACATATTGGAACTTTGTCCCTTCATCAGAGATTGTGGCCAATTTCTAACAACATCTGTTGAGAAAAACATACATATTCAGCATATTGAAATGTTCTACGTTATATTTTTAGTGTGTTAAATTATATCTTTATCTTCCAGTTATTGAACAACCCCCAAACTAATGTGATTGGACCCCTAGGTCCCAACTAAGAATTTCCTGAAGGAAGCAAATTTTCTAATCACTTTTTGTAATTTAAGTAAATAAAGGACACTAAATAGCTGGAATAGCATATCAAAATGCTATGCAAAATACTAAAGATTTTCAAGAAATGCACAGCAGTAGACTGCTAACCATTTTCTGAGTGAGTTCATGGCACAGTAGACAACAGGAAAAAAAGCATACATATATTTTTTATTTTGCTAATCAGTCTGTGTCAAGTGTAATGCATTTTCACAGCTGACTGGCACTTTAACGCGTAAAACTGCTAAGCAGTTTTTCTGGCATATTTACTACCCTGGAATACGCGGTTGATCCTGTGAACCTCCACCCACCATGAGATGTAAAAGCATAATCCACTGACCAGTAAGGAATCCCTGCAGCTGATCTTCTGATGACATCAGTCAGGGAGACAGTCTTGGTAGTCATTTAAGTGCTGTATAGCTGTTACTTGTAATACAGTATACAGTATTGTTGCATGTTTCAGTATTGTCATTGCCAGTACCACGCTCCCTCTCCAAGCCCTTGGGGAAGGAGACTGGTCCCTGCAATGTCAGTACTGAATGCATAATAATAGTAAATATTGCAATTAAAAGCTATTCAGCACTTTAATGACCCCTGCCTGCATCCCTTGTCAATGTCATCAGAGGATCAGCCATGGGGATCAGGGTGCTATACTGTATTTTCAAACAGCAGGCCGGGCTTGCAGGATCAGTTGGATAGTGATTAACATTACAACAAAAAAAATGCACCGCCCGTGCAAATTTCTTCATTGGGACTTTAGGGCCCCATCACATTAGCGTGGAGTAGATAATTCCTCTATAAGACTATTAAAGGGGAATGACGTATGAGTCAAAAAATTGGCAAGTCAAAGGTTGTAGCTAAGGGGGTAAGTTGGCCATGTTGGCCCGAAGCAGAAGAGTTTGCTTGTACACTATCTAGCACAAAACATGGCTTCACTAAAGGAAGACGATGCGAAACCAAACAGACCGATTCCTTGAGGATGAAACCAGCAAGTGTGATATGGGCTGTGCAGAGGATGTAGTCCATTTGACTATCAGCATGGCCTTCAACACTGGACCACACTGAAATCTCATGGAGAAAGTAGCACAATATGGGGTCCAAAAGTATTTGTATTTTTTTTTTTGGGTGATAGCCAATTTCCAGTGTGTCTACTATTACAGGACAAGAAAAGCAAATTAATTCATAGGTATGAAACAGAGAGTGGCAATGACAAGGAAGAGGGAAGTCACTATAGCAGGTTTCAAACCTCTGCCGATGACACACAATTAATTAAAACAGTGAACACAGCAGAGGAAGGAAATGTACTGCAAGGGAACTGGCAAACACTGAAGGCATGGACTAAAAAATGGGGGCTTAGTTTTATAGTAGAGATGTGTAAAGTACCTCACCCAGAGACAAGAAACCCAGGTCCTCCACATACCAAATAGAGTGTAGCACTGGACAGCACAAGACAGAAAAGGGATTTGTGGGAATTGTGGAAAGCAAGATCAAGCAAGACCGGCAATGTGCACCTGTATTCAAATAAGAAAAAGCAGTGTTGTGATGCAAAAGGCAGAGATGGTAAGGAGCAGGTAAAAGAAGGTGATCCTCCCCCTGTACCTTAGTTACATCACAGTTGGAGAACTACACTGAGCTCTAGTCACCATAGTACAGAAGAAAAAATTACTCACCTTAGTAATGTTGTTTCTTCTAATGGAATATTGCTATATTATGACATATGCAGTGAGTCCCAACCTGAACTGCTCCGGGTGAAAGAGTTAACTTTCCATGCCAGGCATGGAACTTTGAGCACAAGCTCGGTTGAAAACTCTGTCTGTTGTTCTTCAAACTCAAACTGTCAGATCTTACGAGCAAAACTCACTAAGGTTCTGTGTGGAAGCTGTAAACCTACACTAGCCAACTGGCTACTAAATATAAGAACACATTTTTTGGTCCCAAAACAAAGACTCAAGTCAGGGGACCCAAAAAATGAAAAACAACACCCAATCACCCCAAAAAGGAGGGGTGAAAAAACACAGTGGGCATCTACTAAGTGCCAACACTGCACTGCCCACCCACATCCCAAAAGCAGAGGTTCTGAGAGGGGCAGGCGGGGGGGAGGTCATAATATAGCAAGACTCCATTAGAAGAAACAACATTACTAAGGTGAATAATTTTTTTTCAAACAACATGAAGTCTTGCTATATTACTGTACATATGCAGAACTACACAGCAGTACCTCCATGGAGGAGGGACAGAACCTACTTAGGAAATAGGCTCTGAAGCACAACTGTGCCAAACCGAGCATCACTCCTAGCCTGGATATCCAGGGAGTAATGCTTGGTAAAAGTGTGAACTGTTTTCCAGGTAGCTGCTTGACATATCTCTAGGATAGGGATGTCCCTGGCAGCAGCCAGGGATGCAGCTATACCTCTGGTAGAGTGAGCCCTCAGGCCTGAGGAGGAACCTTACCCAGTTTTCATAGCAAAATTGGATGCAAGAGACAATCCACCTGGCAATGGATCTTTTAGTGGCAGGTTTCCCTTTACCAACCTCACCATAAGTGAGGAACAGTTGGAGGGAGTCAAACCTGTGACCCTTGGTACGTTCTATGTAGTAACTAAGGGCTCTTTTGACATCTAAACTGTCAGTCTCCTCTCGCCAGAGGAGGAATGGTCAGTGAAGTACACAGGGAGAGACACAGATTGATTAAGGTGGAAGTCTGAAACCACCTTAGGCAATAACTTTCTGTTAGTCCTGAGGACCACCTTATCTCTATGAAAGGAGATAAAATCAGGCTCCACTGACAATGCTTGTAATTCACTTATGCGCCTGGCAGAAGTGATGGCTACCAAAAACACAGTTTTCCAAGTCAAGCACTTAAGCTCTGCTGAAGACAAGGGCTCAAAAGGGTGTTGCATAAGCTGAGCAATGCAAATATTAAGATCCCAGGCAGGGGCAGGGTCCCTGAATGGAGGGTTGGTGTGAAGCAACCCCTTGAAAAACTTGGAGAACACAGGATGAGCTGAAAGAGAAGAGGGTTTACCTGCTGATAAGAAAGCAGACATGGCTGCCAGGTGCACTTTTAGGGTAGCTGGTCTCAGCTCCAAAGTATTGAAATGCACCATATAATCCAGGACTGTGGGTAAGTCAGCAGATTCTGGGAAATATGCTTGCCAGAGCACCATATGGAAAATCTCTTCCATTTGGAATTATAAGTAGCCCTGGTGAAAGGCTTCCTAGAAGCCTTTAAGATATCAATACACCTTGGGAGAGGTGTAGGTCAGCAAACTCTAACTCTTCAAGAGCCAGGCCTTGAGATTGAGAGATTTGAGGTTGGTACAAACTCTCCCTGAGCACAGGTTAACAGGTTGTGATTCCTGGGAAGACACAGGGAAGGTGGACTGCTAAGGACATAAGGAGTGGGTACCAGGGCTGTCTGGCCCAGTCTGGAGCAATCAGGATCATCTTGCAGGGGTTGAGATCTGATTTTGACTAGCACCTTGAACAGAAGAGGGAAGGGGAAAAGCATAGAAACTTCCTTCCCAACTGAGAAGGAAGGCATCCAGAGGACTGAGCCCAACACTGGGGCCTGCAGCAAAAAGGGAAGTTGGTGATTGTCTGGGGCTGCAAAAAGATCTATCTGCGGGGTGCCCCATCTGGCAAATACTACCTCCAGTACTAGGGGATCCAGTGACCATTCGTGATGGCCCTGGGAAATCCTGCTGAGAGCATCTGCCAGGACATTGTCCTTGCCTGGGAGGTGAACTGCAATAAGGAAGGTGTTTAGAGAGTAAGCCAGAGACCACAACTTCATTGCGCGGTGCACAAGCGTCAGACCGAGTGCCCTTGCTTGTTGATGTACCACATTGTGGGTATTGTCTGTTCTGAACTGAATAACTTTGTTCTGAACAGATTTGGAAAAACTTGAAGTGCTAGAAAAACTGCTCTGAGTTCCAACAGATTGATGTGGAGCAGAGATTCCTGAGGGACCACAATCCCTGGGTAGTAGGGTGCCATGTCAGCTCCACTCCAAGGGGATGCATCTGTAGTAAGGATTAAGGAGGCGAGACTCAGGGGCGAAGGGGACCCCCTGTCTCAGATTGCTCTGGTCCTGCCACCACTGAAGGGCTTGGATCAGGGTTCGAGT
Source organism: Neoceratodus forsteri (assembly GCA_016271365.2). Taxonomy (NCBI): domain Eukaryota; kingdom Metazoa; phylum Chordata; order Ceratodontiformes; family Ceratodontidae; genus Neoceratodus; species Neoceratodus forsteri. Next base: position 1,137,347,133 of record CM057458.1, on the reverse strand, counting down.
CACTGGGATCAATTTGGTTAGAGGGTCTCTCCTTTGAGACCAAAAGGCTCTCAAATGGAACTGGATGTCCCTCATCTGAAATCTTGCTCCCTGCACTACTGCTGTAGAAGCAGCCATGTGCCCCAGGAGCTGCAGAAAATGCCTTGCTGGTCGAGAGACCTGCAGGGTGAAAGAGGAGGCCAGAGAGACCAGGGTCCTTGCTCTTTCCAGAGGAAGAAGGCTCTGGCCTCTTTTGTGTTCAGTTCTGCACCTATGAAGGTGAGAAGCTGGACAGGCTCTAGAACTGACTTTGGAAGATTGAGAAGGAAACCTAGAGATGTGAGCAGTCGCTGAGCTACCTGAAGATGTAATTTGACTTGGTCTGGAGACTGGCCTACTATGAGCCAGTCGTCCAGGTAAGGAAAGATGGCAATCTTTTGCCTTCTTAAGTGGGCAACTGCTACTGCCAGGCATTTTGTGAATACCCTTGGGGCAGAGGTGAGGCCAAAGGGCACTGCTCTGAACTGGTAATGGCCTGAGGGCAGTTCGAATCTGAGGTACTTTCGATGGGAGCTTCTGATAAGAACATGGAAGTAGGCATCCTTGAGGTCCAGGGACGCTAGCCAGTCCCCTGGCCTTAGAGAGGGTAAAATAATCCCCAGAGTCACCATTTTGAATTTTGGTTTTAAAAGGTGCTTGTTTAGGTATCTGAGATCCAGGATGGGCTGCCATTCTCCTGTCTTTTTTGGGGTAAGGAAGTACCTGGAGTACAACCCTTGCCCTGGTGTAGGGGTGGAACCCTTTCCACAGCTCTGAGAGCCAGGAGGGTAGAAACTTCTGTCTCTAGGGCAAGTGCCTCTGATGGATTTGCAGGTGGAAAGGACCTGGTTCTCATCTTTAGAATTTTTTTGAAGCTGAGAACCAGTCCCTGGCTTACTACTTCCAGGACCCACTTGTCTGATGTTAAACACTTCCAGTCCTGGACAAAGTAAGCCAGCCTGCCCCCTACAGGTAGTGGAGAATCGGCCCTGGCCACCCCATCAGGGTGCCTGCTTGGCAGGGGCTTTAGGCAGAGGGGTGGAAGCAGGTCTGCTTGTACCCGTCTGCCTCTCCTCTAAGGCCCCTCTGGGCATAAGCTGAAGAGGAGGCCTGGGCTTGGTAAAAGGCCTATAAAAGGTCTGCCCCTGCCCCTGGAAGGCTGCCTTTCCTTGGCCTGTGCACTCCTATAGGTGGTCCTATACTCATCCATTTTCTTCATGTAATTCTCTGTCTGCTCCCAGACAGAGAGTTACCCACAACAGGAAAATCCATGGCCTTAGCCTGGGTATCCTGCGACAGGCTAGTACATCTGAGCCAAGCCATCCTGCGAAGAGCCAAGATGTAGCTATGACTCTTGATGACACATCATTAGAGTCACTGCAGCATGAAATTGCACCTTAGATGCCTCAATATCATCAGCAGCCACCTGCTCCAGCTCCTTGGCAAGCTGGCCAGGGACCTGCTTTGCTAGAGCCATAACGGTGTCCCATCTGGATTTCTGGTATCTAGCAACATAAGCCATATAATTTGCCTGTCTGAGTCCCAAGGATGCTGCCATGTACTGTTTCTTTGCCATGGCATCAATCCTCCTGGAGTCCTTGTCAGGGGGTGTGAAGCCAAGGGAATATTTGCCTTGTCACAGGCTGCAGCCTGCACTACTCCAACACAGCTGCATTGTTGTGTAAGGAACTCCATATCAGAGCCTGACAATGTACCTCTTGTCCATTCTTTTATCCACAGGAGGTATAGTGTGAGGAGTTTTTAGAATTTTTACTGTCTGTTTCCCAAAGATTTATGCAAAGAATAGACAGTCTCTAGACTCTGGATATCCATCATTTCTACATAGTCAGGCTCCTCTTGATCATCCACAGCTTCCTCCATAGGGAGCTGAGGGTTCAACCACTTTTTATAAAACATAAAATGAGAGGGACTCGAAAGCCTAGGGAGAGACACTCCTAAAGGTCTGTCTGGGGAGATGTCCAGTTCAATGAGGCACATCAGACTTTCAAATCCACATTCACTCTCCTCATACTCCTCTTCCCCTCCTCCGGTTCATAAAATTCCTCTAAATCATATTCTTGAACGGTGGAACCGACCAGACTGCAGCTTACCTGATGGTGCGATTCGGTCGGAACGAAGCGACGGACAATTTAATCGCTTTGGCTATTTCTTCAGCGGTTGGAGAGGAAATTTTGGCTCCACACCTGCTGATTTTCTAGTCCTTTTGCTGGAACCGACTCCTCGAGTCGTCTCCTTCCGAGGAAGTCTAGCCCTGGTCAGGGCACTCCCTCCCGGTTCGGTTACAACCGAACGGGCTAACTCATCGGGTCATGACTTCTTGTACTCCTTTCCTGAGCCTACCAACTCTCTTATCCAGGGTAGCTGCAGGAAAATTTTTGCAAATCTGGCAGTCTGCATTGAGGTGGTCAAACCCCAGACAATAAACACAGGTGGTGTGGGGGTCAGCCTTGGCAAAGGCTTCCCCACAAGCACTGCAGTGTTGAAACCCAGTGGGCCCGGTTTTTCTTTTGGGTTTCTCAGACATAGTGCCAGCCTAACCAAAACTTGCCCGTTTATGGCAATCCGCCAAGCAAGACTCTCTTATCGGTTCCCAACCGTGTCATCGGGTTGTGGAAAACCGTAATGAAATCCGTTTTTTAGAACCGATAAGAACCGGGAACCGCACTCTAAAAGACAGATTAATGTATTTACAACAACCTGATCGGTTCAAACCGAACCGATAATACCGTTTACAAGTTCCACACAGAAAGTAAATGTAAAACCTATCTAGTACTTACAATACCACAGACAGAGCTTGAACCGACCGGTTGCGGTTTAAATTCAGTTAAAAAACTGAAAAATTAATACTTTAACTGACAAAATGAACCGAGCAGAAGGAGAAATCTCCGGAGCGACTGTTCAGTGAGGCGGAGTAAAGAATCTGACAGTTTGAGTTTGAAGAACAACAGACAGAGTTTTCAACTGAGCTCGTGCTCAAAGTTCCATGCCTGGCATGGAAAGTTAACTCTTTCACCTCCGGAGCAGTTCGAAGGTTGGGACTCACTGCATATGTCATAATATAGCAAGACTTCATGTTGTTTGAAAAGATATTGAAGAGGTTGAGATGATTATTTACAGACCACAAAGTTAGCAGCTTAGAGGCCAAGAGCACTGAGAAAAGCTTGGATTACATGCAAATTATTTAGCCTAGAGAAGAGACGGTTGAGGGGGGACAATATCGTAGTGTTCCAAACACTGAGAGGGATGGACAAGGTGGAGCACACACACAAGGTGAAGCTGGTGCGTGCAAGCAGTACTAGAGGGCATGCCCATAAACTGAGGGAGCAGGATAAGAGGAAACATCAGAAAGCATTACTCCACAAAGAGATTGTTCCACATGTGGAATAATCTAACCCATGAGGTAGTAAAACCTAGTCCCATCCAGGTTTTCAAAGCAGGACCAGACAGATTCCTGAGGAAGAACTAGGACTGGGGGTTACGCAGCATATTCAGGGGTTATTCCAGCTGACAAGCTTGGATGTGTGCCAGTACCCTCTGTAACCATGATTCTAGTTGCTATTCTGTACTCTTTCAGTCCATACTCATGTTCTGTATCTCTGCTTTACATACGATCTTACATTATGACTTTTACCTGTGATGTGCATCTATTGCTTTGTAGCATTGCCTATCATGTCTGCATGTTATGTTTTGACGCGCTGCTTTCTGACTGCCCTAAGCAAGACCTCCTTGCAAATAAGCATCACTCAACTGAGCTTTCAACGGGTAAAGCAAATAAATACAAATACAAAATATGGATACAGAAAACTGGGATATAGTCCTTGCCGTGTGAAGAAGGACCCTTATGTTACCACAATTCTGTTACTACGTGTACTACTGTTACTAAGTTACAAACAGTGTGTTGCTGCTGCTGCATCCTAGGAACCTCATGTTCTATGGCTAAGTTGCTTCATGTCAATGAGTTCTTCTGTCAGGTGAGTAAAGATGTCAATTAAATAATTAAGACATGTCTGAGTTCTCAAGTTATCAAAGCAATAACCCCGAACCTTACAACACTAAACACATCTATCTGCATAAACAATTACCATTTGGAACTGGGAAGAAACATAGAAGTTGGAGTAGATAAGGATGACAAGGCCCATCCAGTCTGCCCATTTTTCTACCTTATGAATGTGCCATAGGCCTTTACTTTGTCAATGGTCTATCTATTCATACTCATCTGTATTGCTCTTATGCCTATTCCATGCCTGTTTGAAGCCCTGTACTGTATTCATATCCACTACTTCCTGAGGTAGGCTGTTCCATGCATCTACCACCCTTTCTGTGAAAAAGAACTTTCTCACATTACCCTCTTAATCGACCTCCCTCTAATCTCATGCTGTGTCCTCTATTTTTCTTATATTGAAACATGTTAGATTCTTTCACCTTATTAATGTCCTTAAGATGTTTGAATGTTTCGATCATATCACCTCTCTCCCTCCTTTGTTCTAGGGTATACATATTGAGCTCCGTTAATCTGTCTGCATATGTTTTCTGATGCAGTCTCTGCACCATTTTGGTTGCCCTTCTCTGGACTGTCTCAATTTAGTTAATGTCCTTGTGCAGGTCTGACCTACAGTACTGCATGCAGTACTCCAAATGGGGCCTAACCAGTGTCTTATAAAGAGGGATTATTGCCTCCCTCTTACAACTTGTGATACCCCTACTAATACACCCCAACATCCCTCTAGCCTTACCTACTGCCTTAGTGGTCTGCTTTGGTGATTTCAGGTCATCTGTGATGATGATACCCAAGTCTTTCTTCCCTTGTGATTGCCAGCAACTCCCCTCCCAACCTATAGGTAACTTCAGGGTTTCTCTTCCCTATGTGCATGATCTTACACTTCTTTGCGTTAACCCCCAGTTACCACTCTTCCAACCATTTTGCCAATTTATCCAGATCTCTTCTCATTCTGCCCACCCCATCTGGATCATCTACTCTGTTGCAGATCTTTGTGTCATCTGCAAACAGATACACCATACCCTCCAGTCCATCCGCAATGTCACTGGTGAAGATATTGAAGAGGACTGGCCTCAGGACTGATCCTGAGGTACTCCCATGTGACTTGCATCTCTTCTGACTGTACACCATTTACCACCACTCTCTGTTTTCTGCCCATCAACCAGTTTGCCACCCAGTTGACCAACTTCTGATCCACCCTGAGCCTACCCAGCTTATTAATCAATCTTCTATGTGGAACAATAGCAAAAACTTTGCTGAAGTCAAGGTAGGTGACATCAACTGCATCCCCTTGGTCCACCATTCTGGTTACCCAGTCAAAGAAATTTATGAGACTGGTTTGACAGGACCTTCCTGTTGTAAACCCATGCTGTCTTGGATCCTGTGCTCCTATGGATTCCAGGTGCTGCACTATCCTTTCCTTAAGGACTGCCTCCATAATCTTGCTAACTACTGAGATAAGACTGACTGGTCTGTAGTCCGCCTCCTCCTTGCTACCACACTTGTGGGGAGCGGGATAACATGAGCCCTTCTGGGACCTCTCCTGTGCTCAGGGACTCACTAAACAGTTCTGATAATGGCTCTGCTAGTTTCACCCTTAGCTCCTTTAGTACCTGGGATGAATGCCATCAGGTCCTATTGCCTTGTCCATCCTGAGCTTAGCGAGCTCTTGTAGGACCCTTTCTTTTGTGAACGGACTATGTGCCACCTCCCTCCCCGTGTCCATGGTGCTGCGCTGTGGGCCCTGCCTACCTTCTCCTCCGCTGCATTCCTTTACTTCCTGAAGGCCAACCTTTAGGCTTCTGATCTTCTGCTGCGATTTTGAGAACCAAAGTGGTTTCCTCCTTCTTTTGCTCTTGCTTTTCTCCCTAACACAATGGGATGTTGCTTCAAGTATTGCATCCTTAATGCTTGCCTACTTTGCCTACCCCCAAATGTATTTCTTCTTCCCAGAGCTAGCTTAATTCAGTTGGCCATCTTATCAAAGTCAGTTCCTCTGAAGTCCCATACTTTTGCCTTGGAATGGGATGATTTAGTTCTAGTTAGAATTGAACCATACCATGGGATGGACACTGGCCCCCAGGTGACCTTCTACCTGGAGATCTATGATCCCTTCCCCATTAGTTGGTACTAGATCTAGGATAGCCCTGTCTCTTGTGGGTTGTTGTACCAGTTGTTTGAGGCCCTCTCCTGCAGGAATCCACTATGTGTCTAGTTCTGGCAGATGTTCCTGCTGGTATTGACCAATCTGTGTCTGGCATGTTGAAGTCTCCCATTATCAGAAACTCCGCTTTAGCTGTCATGTTTTGTATATCTGCTAACAGTAATGTGTCTATGTCCTCCCACTGGTCTGGAGGCCTGTAGACAACCCCAGTTTGTATGGCTGTCCCATTTCTGTTTCCAGGGTGACCCACAGTTCTTCTGACTCCTTATGCGTATTCTGAATTTCCGTAGTTTTTTTCTTAGGTTGTACAGTATATATAGGCTGGGATATTCAAAGAGGTTGTGCCAGTGCGCCCCAGTGGGATACTGAGAAGGCTGCCTGGTGCAGCGCAACTCCGATGTGCCGGAGCGCACTGTAAGTGTATGCGGCGCAGATGCGGGGGCATGCCCATGCATGTGCGGCACATCCCAATATTCAGCCTGGGATGTGCGGCACATATGCCAGTGCTCCCCTGCATTGTGCCGCATAGGGGGGCTCAAAGTCGAGCCCGTGTAAACGTGGAGCAACTCCTGGCCACCCACAGGCGGGCTGCCATATTGCAGGGTGCAACACAGCAGCTGCCATCCGTGGGAGGCCACCCGCCTACCCAGAACACCATCCTCAAGCACACACACATCCCTGGTAGTCTAGTGGACCCCCCTCCCTCCCATGTCCCCAACAGCCAGAATATGGCTGCCAAGTTATGCCCTGGTAGTCTAGTGGACCCCCTCCTCCCATGTCCCCAATGCTGGAATCGGTCACCAAGTCATGCCCTGGTAGTCTGGTGGAACCCCCCTCCGCCCGTTGCTGTGATCATGACATGGCTGCAGGAACACAATTACCTGGTGATCTGTGGCACCCATCCTACCCACACAGCACCTTGCCTACCCACCCGTCATCGGTGGGCAGCTGCAACCTGCCGCACGCCACGACCCGCCACCCCCAAATGACAGGTACAGTATGGGCTTGCAGCATACTGTACTATGATATCCAAATAGGAATGTCATTCACATATTTGGATCATGTCTAGTACAGTATGCCCTGCAAGCTCGTTGGTCCACACTGTAGACCAATGGGCTTATAGCCCATACTGTACCTGTCATTCAGCGGGAGGCCGGGCAGTATGCAGGTGGGTTGCAGCCGCCTGCTGATGATGGGGGGGGAGTGGTGTGGGCAAGGGGTGCTGTGTGGGTGGGAGGGGTGCCACTGGATCACCAGGGAATTGTGTTCTGGTGCCATGCCACGATCACGGCAACGGGTGAGGGGGGGTTCCACTAGACTACGAGGGCATGACTTGCGGCCATATTCGGCGATCGGGATAAGGGAGGGAGGGAGGGAGGCCACTAGACTACCAGGGAGTGTGCCTCACATATTTCCTGTTTGCGGTTACAGGCGGGGTTGTCTGGGATCCCCACACACACGCCATGCCGCGCAGGGCGCCAGGTGCAGTCACCGGCAGCCCCGCGCAAGGTATTACGGCAAATGGGGCTGGAATGACATGCTAATGGCCCCATTTTATGCCTTTGTAGCTTATGGCCTCATTTGCATGCCCCCGGCTGAATATCATGGGTGATGCACCTAGCGCAACTGCACTTGCACTGGCGCATTCCTGTGCTCCCTCTCTGTGGCTTGCGCTGGCGCAGTGCCACTGCGCCATGTGCTGTCTTTGCACCGCACTTGCCATATTCATTGGTGCTGAGCCATGGTGCAGCACCGTTGAATATCGCCTGGTCCTGGCCCCAGCGCAGCCCAGTTGCGCTGCACCCAGGCTTTCACCATTGCTGAGCACAGTCTGAATATCCCTGCCATATTGTTTTTACTTTCTTGATCCTATCCCTAAACCTAACTCTTGTCTGGCCCAAAATGTTATTTCTAAACCAAAGGAAGTGTCCACTTTTCTGGAAAAAAAACTAATTTAAAGCATTAAAAATAATACTTAAATGCTGGTAGAACTGGGATATTTTAATAGTAAATAAAAGCAGAAAATGTCTGGAATCTTTTACAGTTAAAAAGGTTGGGTCATGTTGTTGCTTGACTTTGCTACACTGCTGGCTCATTTGTTGTTTTATCAGGAAAAACTCCATTGTGAACTTAAAAACCCTTAAAATATCAGCCAGTTGTCTTGGCTGTAGATGTACAACCTTCCACGCTGATGGCTCAAGTTCGGCAGTGTACCTAGTCACATGGGGGCCAGCTGAGAGAGAGAGGACAGAATCCCAAGGACTGCTCTTCCTCTCTCACAGATGGGGAACACGCCACAGCACTACTTTTGTGCCAACTAGCGGTAGCCAGATGGCAGCACACAAAGAATGCACCTTCATGCACTAGTACACACATATGCGTCTCTGCATGCATGCGCAGTATGTCAGAGCACATTCGACAGCCATAGAGGGAATAAGCAGAGGAAAAATCCCTGACCATCATGATGGAGCTGCAATCCATCACATGCCCCACCACCGACTGGGCGCCTCCAGTGGGCTCCTCCAGAGCTACAGTGGAGTCTGCCAGGATGATACAGTGCCTCAGGTTACAGCACGACAAAAGGGATTAACTGTCATTAGAAAATGGGCACAGCAAAAGCTGCATTTTGATTGGCTGGAACACCCTTACACCCAGGATGTTATTTCTTAACAACGCCTGGTTGAAAACAAGTGCCAATTCAGGATGCCCTCTTACTAAGGGTATCCTTGAGCACCCTGGTCTTTGAAACTCGCCAGTGCCATTTTTTTCTTGCTTGCTAAGTGAGCTGTAAATTGACAGCTGGGCCGATCTCCCCAATTTTTTTCTGCACAGCAACATCTTACACAAATAAATAACTAAAAAAGCACCTGGGCTACAAAATCACAAACTAAATTCACATTCAGATCTGTAGCTGCAGTACCTCTACTATGCATGAGAGGAGCGTGACTTTCTTGATTTGCCGTACTGAAGATGGACGTTCAGCTCCATTACAGAAAGCCAAGAATTTCCCACTCCTCTCATGTACACTACTGGTATCAGAGCTACCACTGCGTCTCTCATTATTTATTTACATACATATTTGGTAACCAGGTGAGTGAGCTGATCCAAAGCACTATTTTCAGTCATGACCTGGGCCACAGGGTAGCAAATAACATCATAACAGCAACAACAATGACAAGTATTTAAAAAACAGTAAGTTCTTGTGATTATAACAAAGTGTGAGTACATGTGCATAAAACGAAGCAGTAACAGGAAGAGTAGCTACACACTGTTACATGATTCAAATTAACATCAGGTGCCCAGCCACAATAGGCAAGGCAGGCTAGATAGTCAAACCTTCCTGGATTGCTTAGAGGTCAAATCTGTCCAAGGCAGCAAAAAGTGCAGCGTGCAATAGGATATTAGGGAGCTAGGGCATAAGGCGACAGAGGGTGAGAAAAGGAGGGGCAGGAAGCAGCGACCCAACACGTAGTAGAGCATGGATGTTTAATGGGCTCTACTGTTTAGGATAACAGTGACAGGTGGATACAGTCAGGAGCCAGTCTTTGAGGTTCTTTTGAAAGACAGGTGGGAGGGGTGGGATGGATGGACGAGGGAGTTTTTTCCATAGGGAGGGGGCAGAGATGGAGAAAGCTTTACTGCCCATGGCAGTGGAGACATGTGATATTTCCAGCAGAGGGACGGAGGATGCCCTGAGGTTCCTTGAGACCACCCTACCTGTTAGAAGAGATGAGTAGGGGGACAGGTGGTTGCTTCTGAGTGAACTGTCCACCAAGCAGCCCATGGCATAGTCAAAGCGACCTTGTAGTGGGAGCCTCCCTAGGGACTGGTAAAGTGTATAGTGATGGGTAGAGTAGGGAGCCTGGAGGACAAAGCAACATATGGAATTGTATGTTGTGTTTAGTCATGAGTGTAGTGTAGAGGACATGGGGGAGTAGACAGGGGAGCAGTAGTCGTGAAGGGTAATAGGTCCCCTAGTGCAATGGCACAGCGTGCTTCAGCAGACAGGTAGCCAGCGCTTAGTTTCTGGTGGATTCTCCACAGATGTTGTTAATATGCTTGAGAAAGTAAGGGAGGGATCAAGGGTGACACTTAGATATTTTAATGAAGGGACATTTCGAGGGAGGGCCTGGTGGTGTAAGTACAGAGAGGGAGGAGTTGGCTTTGGCAACTTTGGTGAGAAATGGTTTAGAGCCAAAGAACATGGATCTTGTCTTCTTCTCATTGACAAGGAGTTTGCTGGAGAGGAACCACTGATGGGCAGAGCCGTAATTTCATGTTGGGTGGAGGAGATGGCTTCAAGAGATTTACCACAGTGGTAGAGGACAAGGTCATCTGCATAGAGAAGTGCCTTATAATCGAGGCTTTCCATGGGGAGCACATTGACAAATATGGAAAAGAGTAAGGGTCCAAGTATAGAACCCTGGGGGACTCCAGTGGGTACAGGTAGAGCAGTAGAAGAGTCTTTACCGATAATGACAGATTGAGATCTTTTAGAGAGATAGCTACAGAACCAAGCAACAATGCCCGGGGAGCAACCAAAATGAAGAAGTGTGTAGTGGAGAAGGTAGTGGTCAACACGGTCAAGAGCCTCTGATAAACTCCATGATAACAGCACCTGTGACTTTGCCCATATCCATATTCCTTAAAACTCTGGAGCTCAACCAGTGTACCTGCTATCGCTGACGCCCCACCACTTAGTCATCGTGGCAGCAATTGATGTAAACTATGTGTGTTGTGTTTTATTTGTTCCATAACTGTCTTATGTGGATTAACAATTGTCAAAAATGACTGTAGTCTTTGGCCTGTAAATAATCACTGTTAGCAAATGTTGTAAAGTGAGATGAAAACTTACAGAAATGTCTCCGTATATTATATAACTGCTTGTAAATGCACTGCCACCGTATGTGTAAATAACTATGGGTCGTCCCGAAAGGGACTGTCATGGTCTCAGTGGGCTCAGCCGGTTACCAAAATTAAATAAATAAATAAATAAAACTTGGCCAGAGAAAAGGGCCAAAGCAGAGGAGGTACTGTGGTTCTTGCGGAAATCATGCTGGAGGGGACATAGGAGGTTATACTTATCTAGGTGTTCAGATAGCTGAAGATGCACAATTTTTTCCAGCAGTTTAGTTAGGAGCGGGAGGAGGGAGATGAGTCTGTAGTTTTGAGGGGAGACGGGGATCACCAGCTTTGAAAATTGGTACCACATGTGCATGTTTCCAGGAGTCAGGCACTGTGGATATAGAAAGGGCGAGGCTGAATATGAAAGTAAGGGGTTTAACAATGGCTGGGGAGATAAGTTTTAGAAACGCAGGGTACAGTCCATCATTGTCAGGGCTTCCTTTGGCCAGGAGAGACTTCAGGAGTTTGATGGTGACATTATGCCCAACAGCTCTGAAATGGAAAGGGGGGAGTGGGGCAGTGCTTGAGGGGGAGGAGGAGAGGGAATGTCTGGTTGGTGGGTTAGGTCTGGGGGAGGCTGGGAGGGAAGTTTGCTAAGATAGGAGAATAGGTCGTTGACTTCTGCATTGAAAGTGTCTGCAATCTTAGCAGGGTCAGGGATGAGGCCTGAGGGGGAGGCTACTTGAGTTATTTGCCTATTGGTCTTGGGGTTTAGGAGTGACCCAATAGTGGCCCAGAAACTACGAGGGTTACCTAGGTTGTTACTTTGTTGGTTGAGATAATATTTGCGTTCTCCTCCAAAACTGTTTTGAGTAAAGGGGCTCCTGACTGTTCCACAATACTTTCAATAAAAGTGTCCATACCACAGTGTCTTCCACAGCATGACCTGCAGCCAATGCCTCCACGACCATGCTCACTGTCCCAAACCGCTCACAGCATTACACACTGCAGCCACAGTATTAAACACTCCAAATGCACAGGACAGAAAAAAAATACTTTCAAATAAAAATGAAACATTCAGCAAGTGGGGGTAGGAAAGAAATGTTACATAAGGGCACGCCGAAAGGATACAGAAACAGTAATTGTGGGGATAGTGACTGCATATAACCAGCTTTTTTTCCATTTCTGAACTACAGAGTCCTGAGTAGGACAAAGTCCTTCACTGCAATGCAGGTGGAGGAACTATTTTATTACACTTATTTTAAGCAATTTTTCATTAACAATTTTTTATTAAACTTTCTTTTTTTTTTTTTACTACTGCCCATTTCCTAATTGCAATAATACCCTCCAGGGTGGACATTACTGGGATATAACAGATCTTCCAGGGTTTATAAGACTCTCTGCCTGCAGCATCGGGCCACATTATGCCCCTGGGTGGTCCATTATATCCCAGTAACACCCACCCTGTTTGGTATTATTGTTTACTTGAAATTGTCTTGTTTCCTGCTGGCCCATTGGGATGCAACTCCTCTTCCCCCCCCCTTCATTCTGTCTAGAAGTGAAGGATGCTGTGTTACTGTTACCCTTGAATTGGGAATAAGTACCCCTATTCCTCTGGTTTCCAAAATTCCAAAAGGACCAAAAACTGTCTCTGGCCTACCGCTGCTGGCCAGGCCCATGCCCTCTTGTGGCCAAGTTTGCCTTCTGTTGGTGTCTGGACACTGGTAGCTGTCCCTTCTTGTCCTGGATGTCTTTCAGAATATCTTCCAGCTCTGGCCTGAATAACAATCCTCTAGCAAAAGACAGGTTACACAGCTCTGCCCTGGAAGCCTGGTCTGACATTGAATGTCAAAGCCAGACACTCTGCATAACTGCCACAATGTGATAAGTGGAGCAGGCTAACATCCACAAATTATCAACTGCTAAATCCCCTAGAAAGGTGGAAGCCAGGGACACAAGTTGCAAAATGTTTGCCCTCTCTGAGTCAGGAGGGCATAGCTGCCCAGAGCAGTAACCCAAGAGTTTAATGTTTGAAAATTGACCCCATTCAAAGCAAACGCCCTTCTGCACAGAACATCCACTCTCTTGTTGTTAGTGTCAGACAGTGCTGTCAAACCTTTGATAAGTACTGTTGTATGCTTGACAGAATTGTACACAGCCCTGTCTGCCACTGAAGGCACCTCCTACTTCTTGGTGCTCTCCTCCAGGAATGGGTAACATCTCACCCTTGGTCTAGGAACCTGCTTACACTTATCCATCCCAGCCCATTCCTGTTCTGTAATCTGGCCTATTGTGTACAAAGGTGGGGCAGTGCTTCAGAGCAGAGGCTGAGGTAGTGTGGGAAACACTTCAGAGCAGAGGCTGGGGTGGACAGGATAGGATTTATGTCCAAGGTTTCCATGTCCTGCACCTCCTTCAGCTGCAGTGTTCAACATGCTTCCATTAAAAGATAAGATAATGGCTTTGCATCAAACAAGGGTGGTATCAGAATCTTTTTCTTAGGATCCATCCTCTCCCTCCTCCTCAGAGAGATCCTCCTCATCATCTGATAAGCGCCAGTGCTGTCAGGTCAGGATTTTCCTGATGCCGCCTCCATATCCTCATTTTGACAGTCCAAGATGTCAAGGTCGGGGTTGCCTGCAAATCTGAGTGAGTAGGATCCATCTGCTATGGCATACCTGGATGCACCTGTATGGCCCCCCCCCCCGACCTGAGGGACCTGCCTTCAGTTCAGGATTGTTTGTGGAGATGTCCTGCAGAACATCAGAACTCAGCAACTCATTTTAGAGTAGCAAGAGGGATCTGCACAAGTCAGCCTTACCACTACCAGTCGGTATCAGAGGTGCACCCCCCCAGCTCAGGGGCTCTGCTAGGGGGTGCTGAAATGGGCATGTTAGATTGTGTTACACGTTAGGACAGTTTAACCCCAAAGGAGTGCTTCTCATCTTCCTCCTGGTCTCTAATAAGCCATGGTGCCACTGATCTCAACTAGCCTGATGGCCAGAAGAAAAATAATTTTAAACCTCCTGTTTGGGTACAGTTATTACTGAACCCCAAACCTTCTATCTATGTGTCCCCATCTGCAATACAGTCCTATGTCAAGATGCACTGTTAACCACCAGGTTATCCCAACAGGTAACTGACTGTCCCTGTGGATTCCAACTTGTCCACTAATAAGTGAACAGGAACCTTGTCCTGCATTCCTTGCCCCCAGTGAAAACACCTCATACTTGTGGCGCTTGGACAGTTGATTCTGATTAATCTATGCTTTTTGTAATATTAAAAAGTGTTATTGAGTGTCTGTCATGAGATATGCTGTTTCAGCTAAAAGATAAAAGCCAAAAGATAATTAAAGGCTAGAAGAGACCTAAATTAAGGATCTTCTGTTTATCTAGCTTAATTGTAGCTGCCAGCTGCTAGGCTGGAAATCATAAACTTGTATGACGTTTAGAGGAGGAATACAGGTTATGTCACTTAGGTGCTACATCATAAATGCTCCGTTGATGTCTGTGAAGAACAGGATGCTGCTCATGGATGAAAGAAAGAACTTGGAAAATTATAAACTTGATTGGGAAGTCATGTGGGGAAATGAGTTTTTGCTGACGTCACCTTAATTAATTTACCTTCAGAGGGATAAGGCATCCTGTTTGTATGATTTTTAATAAACAGAGGAGGAGCTGGGTGACATCATGGAGAAGATAGGGTCAAGACAGTTTTTTAATTATGCTGTAACTGACCTTTAGACTCACACACATGTTTGGACTCTGAAGCTACAACATCTTTCAGCACTGTAAGATTAGAAGAATACATTAGATAAATCCAAGTGTATGGTTGGTAGGAAATTGCACTTTTAAACCTTATTCTTTTAAAGTGAGTATACGTTTTGTGATATATTGTTCTATATTTACATTTTACATTTTATTTATTTTAAGTAAACATCTCATTTCAAAAACTACTTGGTGTGCCTTTGAAACTCTTTTTTTTGACAAGTGAAGCATATATGGTTAAAGCTGACACTGTGCAAAGCTTATGGTTTACCAAACTGGGAAAAAGGCAAGAGTTTATCTGAGGTCTTTCACAGAGTTTTTAGGGTTCATTTATAGACCTGGTTAGGTGCCCATAGGTGAAAGATATCTGGCATCCCTCAAAGAGCAGAATTATCTGAGCCTGTACATTGGTACGCTTAGCAAGAGGTTCACAGCTTTGAATCCCTCCAGAAACTTGAGATCAAAGGCTGATTCAATCCACAAAACAGACAGGAGGGTTGCCCTGTTTCTGTTTCCTGTTCACAAGACTGTGCTCGGAGGTTGGCACTGTGGGAGCAGAGGGCCTGACCTGCTGAGGAGGTTTGTGACAGATTGTTGGCAGCAGTGTGCATAAGTTTGGTATTACAAGCTTTTATTGTTCAAGCGTGTTGAGCGATACCATCAGCTCACTTGCAAAAAAAAAAAAAAAAAGGCAATGATTTATTTTTAAAAGGAAACAGAACTATATCACTTGGCTTACAGTCGAGTTCCTACCTGTTTTATTTTTTTTCTAAAGTGCAAGTCAGAGTAGCCATAGTTAGGGAAGAAGATGGCTTCCAACTACAGCGGGCACACTGTAGACTACTTAAAGCAGTTGTTCAGGGACAGAGGAGTCCCGTTCAAGGTGAAAGTCACCAAGCAGAACCTCGTGGATGCCCAGATGGTAGCAGATACACAGAGCACTGAGTCACAGACAGCGACTGCAAAGGACCGAACCTTGAGTTTGGAAGGGCTAACGGCCAGTGCAGTGTCCAGATCTGATAATGAGGGCAACAGGGCCAGTGCCAGCTATGGGCCACAGCAGCAGGGGAAGGCCACCAGTATCCTGGATCCAGAAGTACTCAGGCTGCGAAGTGAGTTGCGCAGAATAGAGCTGGAGTTCCAGACGGAGAGGGACCGTGAACAGTGGGAGGCAGACCATGAGGAGCAAGCTGCAGAGGAGAAGAGGGAGCAAGAACGCCGAGAGGCAGAGCGAGAATGCCGAGAGGCAGAGTGGGAACAGCAGGAGGCTGACCGTGAGGAACATGAGGGCCAGAGGCAACATGAACTAGAGAAGCTATGACTCCAACCACCAGCACCAGAGCAGGTAAGTGTCTTGGGTTTAACTGGGACTACAGGACTAGGTTACAAACTGAATTCCAAATTGATAGCCAAATTTAAAGAGGGGGAGGATATGGATGCCTTTTTAAATTCTTTTGAAAAAGTCTGTATTCAGGCTAAAATTCCTAGAGAGTCCTGGAGCTTCCAGCTATCCCCGTTATTTACCGGGAAAGCTTGGGATGCACTGGGTCAAATGGACAATGAGGACTATGATGATTACAGCAAACTTAAAGCTGCACTGCTAAAGAAATTGTAATTAACTGCTGAATCATACAGAGCTAAATTCCGTAAGCTCAAGAGAAGCCCTGATGTGAGCTACGAGGAGCTAGCCATGAAACAACGTCAGTTTTTAAAATGTTAGTGGGAAGGAACTGAAGCAAGCTCTGCTAATAAAACTGAAAATGTGATTTTGTTAGAGCAGTTTTTCTGGGCATGCCCAGCAGAGCTGAAAACCTGGCTGGAGGACCGAGATCCCAAAACAGCGCAAGAGGCTGCTGAACTCTCGGACCGCTATGCCAAGAGCAGACCTGCTCTGAAAGTGAATGGGGCAGGCGTGGCAGTGCAGAAAGGGAAAAGCGTGCCTTCAGGGCAGCTAAAACCCTCCCTGCCTCCACGAAAACCAGTTAGCCCCAGGTTTCAGAGAAACGATTTCTCTGAGAAAAGAAATGAATGTTGGTTGTGTAAGAAACTGGGCGTATTGCTAGACAGTGTCCCAAAAAGGCAAGCAATACACAACAGAGGGCTAGGAAAGAAGTTGGTTGTTTGTGTGTCCCTGGAAGCATGCCTGTGAACATGAGGAACACATGCACTCAGTCATGGTGATTGGTGTACAGATGCAAGGGTTAAGGGACACAGGGGCCTCCCTGACCTTGGTAAAGGGGGATCTGGTAGAGCCGGGTCAGCTTATACCCAATAAATACATCACTGTACAGGACTTTACTGGTAAGAAGAAAACATTGCCCCTGACTAGTGTTCTCCTAGACTGGGGTGAAACAGGAGGAACTGTGCAACAGGTGGCTGTAGCCAAAACCTTAGCAGTGGATGTGGTCCTGGGCAAGAATCTCAAGCAAGCGATGGTGTGTGCAGTTACCCATAGCCAGGCGACAAGGGAAAACTGTAGTTCCCTGGACCCCACAGAAGCCATTGTGGAAACCACTGGGAGGCTGGTTCCCCAGTCTGTGTCTCCTGATATGGAGACTAATGAAAAGGGGGTAGAAATTTCCCCAGTAGCAATTAACCACACAGCTACAGAGGGTTGCTCCAAGGAGGGAGGGGTGACCCATTGTCAGAGGGTTAGGACTGACAGTGATCCTGAGTGCCCTGATGCTAGTGCTAGGAACCCAAGTTTAGCAACTGAAGGGGACCTGTCCCATGACTTGGGAATGTGTGAGCAGTCTGCAGCTGCTCAGAGAAGTGACCCTAGTCTAGAGAAGCTGAGGGCTTGGGCAGACTCTGACAGGGCATGGGGAGGCGATGGCAAACATAAGGTTTATTGGGAAGATGGACTGATGTATACTCAGGCTGTGCAGTCAGAGGGAGGGATGCTAGGCAGGTAGCTTGTCATTCCCCAGGAGTATCGCGAGCAGTTGCTCAAGACTGCACATGATATTCCCTTGTCTGGTCATCTGGGAATCGCATGCACTATGCAGCGGTTGGCTCAGAATTTCTATTGGCCTAACTTCACCCAGCAGGTGAAGAAGTACTGCAGGTCTTGTCACCGGTGCCAAGAAATAGGGAAGGCGGGCAAGAAAACCCAAGCCACCCTGATTCCACTGCCCATAGTGGAGGAGCCATTCCAGAGGGTAGGAATAGATATTGTGGGGCCTTTAAATACCCCCAGATCCTCAGGGAAGAGATTCATCCTGACTGTGGTGGATTATGCCACCCGGTACCAGAGGCAGTCACCCCATCCTCACTGAGGACAGACAAAGTGGCAGAAGCTTTACTTGGGATTTTCTCCCTTGTTGGGATTCCGCAGGAGGTTATCACCAATCGAGGGGGTTCCTTCATGTTGGACCTGATGAAATGTTTATGGGAAAAGTGTGGGGTGGTGCAGAGATGCACGACACCTTATCACCCACAAGCCAATGGGCTTGTGGAAAGATTCAATGGTACCCTGAAGTCAATGCTCCGGGCGTTTGCTAACAGCATGGGAGGGACTGGGAGAAATACCTTCCCCACCTGTTGTTTGCATATAGGGAGGTGCCCCAAGAGTCAACAGAATTTTCTCCCTTCAAACTCTTATATGGACACCGGGTACATGGGCCCCTAGACTTTCCGGGAGGACTGGAAAGACAAGCACGCCACCCAGGGAACTCCCATTGTGGATTACGTCCTTAGGTTTAGGGAAAGGCTGAAGGAGCTTGTAGGGACAGCCAGAGCAACCTGGCAGCTGCCCAACAGAAACAAAAGTGTGGTATGACCAGAGAGCCAGAGCTCGCTTGTACATGGTGGATCAGGTCCGGAAAGTCAAGCTGCAGGCTGAGTGGGCAGGACTGTACAAAGTGGTTAGGAAGGTAAATGTTGTGAACTATATTATAGCGTTACCTGACAGAAGACAGACAGAAAGGATGTACCATGTCAACATGATGAAGCCATATGTGAATAGGGCCGACATGGTGTTTGCAGTGTGTAGTCCTGGGGAGGGGATGGATGAAGGAGACCCTCTTCTGGACTTGCTGGAAGAAAGTAAGCATGAGTCCTCTGTGGAGCAGTTAAATTATCTCCCCAGCTGACCCCGGACAAGATCCAGGAAGTAAGGGAGGTTTTAGCAGACTCTGCCCCATTGTTTAGCACCAAAGCCTGGACTAACCCCTTAGTGACTCATGATGTGGAGACAGGGACACAGATGCCTATATGGCGGATAGCATATTGGGTGTCAGAGGCGATCCAAAAGGACATTAGGAGGGAAGTGGAGGAGATGCTAATTTAGGGTAATCCAGAGATCCCACAGCCCCTGGGCTTCACCCGTAGTCCTTGTACCCAAGCCAGATGGCTCTACTCATTTCTTTGTGGACTATCGTGGACTGAATGCAGTCATGAAGTCAGACACCCACCTGATGCCCCAGATGGACGAACTCCTGGACAAGTTGGAAGGGGTGACCTACCTTACGACTATTGATCTAACCAAGGGGTATTGGCAGGTAGAGTTGACGGACAGAGCTAGAGAGAGGCCAGCCTTCATCACTCCGATAGGCTTATTTGAATTTAAAGTAATGCCTTTCGGAATGAAGAACGCCCCAGCCACTTTCCAAAGGTTGGTGAACCAGGTGTTAAGTGGTGCTGAGGAGTACGCTGTGGTGTACCTGGATGACACTGCCATCTTTAGTGCCAGCTGGGAGGAACACCTATCCCACCTTAGGGAAGTGCTGGCCAAGATACTGAGGGCCGGGCTCACTGTCAAGCAGAGAAGTGTCAGGTGGCCATGGGAAAGGTGGCATTCGGGCATGTAGTAGGCTGGGGACAGCTCCATCCTAACCAAATAAAAATAGAGGTAATACAGGCATGGCCCAGATCAGAAGCTGAATCAGCTCAGGAGTTTTCTAGGGACAGCAGGGTACTATAGGAAATTTGTACCCACTTACAGTGCCCTGGCTGCTCCATCTGACCTGATAAAGAAAAGGATGCCAAAGAAAATTACCTGGGGGCCAGCCTGGAAAGAACCCTTTACCAGATTGAAGGAGACACTGTGCAGTGCTCCTGTTTTGACAAGTCCTGACTATAGCAGACCCTTTATAGTTCAAACTGATGCCTCAGACATGGGTATTGGGGCAGTACTGCGTCAGACGTCCAGCCAAGGGAAAGATCAACCTGTAGCGTATCTGAGTAAAAGTTACTTCCCAGGGAGCTGGCATACTCCACTGTGGAAAAGGAGTGTCTTGCCATAGTGTGGGCCCTAAATAAGTTGAAGCCATACTTGTATGGGCAGCATTTTGTGGTACAGGCTGACCACAACCCCCTGGTTTGGCTGACACAGATGGGAAAAAACAATGGTAGAGCGCTAAGATGGAGTCTTGCTTTGCAAGGGTATGACATGACAATTCTACATAGGGCTGGAGTGAAAAATCAGAACTCAAATGGGTTGTCTCGCGTCTATGAGGAGTGAATTGATTTGGGAAGCTTATCCCATGCAGGGGACAGAGCCCCCAAATTCAGTCTAGGTAGGGAGGATTGTGACACTTGGACAGCTGGTTCTGATTAATCATTGCTTTTTGTAATATAAAAATGTGTTGTTGAGTGTCTCTCATGAGACATGCTGTTTCAGCTAAAAAATAAAGCTAGGAGATAATTAAAGGCTAGAAGAGACCTAAATTAAGGATCTCCTGTTTATCTAGCTTAATTGTAGCTGCTAGGCTGGAAATCATAAACTTTTATTACGTTTAGAGAAAGAATACAGGTTATGTCACTTAGGTGCTACGTCATAAATGTTCCTTTGATGTCTGTGAAAGAGCAGGACGCTGCTCATGGATGAAAGAACTTGGAAAATCACAAACTTGATTGGGAAATCATGTGGGGAAATCAGTTTTTGCTGATGTCACCTTAATTAATTTACCTTCAGAGGGATAAGATACGGGTTTGTATGATTTTTAATAAACAGAGGAGGAGCTGGGTGACATCATGGAGAAGATAGGGTCAAGACAGTTTTTTGATTATGCTGTAACTGACCTTTATACTTACACACATGTTTAGACTCTGAAGCTACAACATCTTTCAGCACTGTAAGATTAGAAAAATACATTAGATAAGTCTAAGTGTGTGGTTGGTAGGAAATCGCACTTTTAAACCTTATTCTTTTAAAGTGATTGTACGTTTTGTGATATATTGTTCTGTATTTATATTTTACATTTTTATCTATTTTTAAGTAAACATCTCATTTTAAGAGGCTACTTGGTGTGACTTTGAAATTATTTTTTTGACAAGTGAAGCATATATGGTTAAAGCTGACACTGTGCAAAGCTTATGGGTTTTACCAAACTGGGAAAAAGGTAAGAGTTTGTCTGAAGTCTTTCATAGAGTTTTTAAGGGTTCATTTTGTAGACCTGGTTAGGTGCCCATAGGCGAAAAGATATCTGGCATCCCCTGAAGAGCAGAATTATGTGAGCATGTACATTGGGTACGCTAGCAAGAGGTTCAAAGTTTGAATCCCTCCAGAAACTTGAGACCAAAGGTTGATTCGAACCCACAAAACAGACAGGAGGGTTACCCTGTTTCTATTTCCTGTTCACAAGACTGTGCTCGGAGGTTGGCACTGTGGGAGCAGAGAGCCTGACCTGCTGAGGGGGTTTGTGACAATACCCATCACAATAACAGCCTTTTCAAAGGCAGGTATGAGATCTGGCAAAGCTCCTCAGCAGCCAATACTTCAGGAGCCTACAGAGGAAATGGGGCTAGTGCCAGAATGGTGAAGTTACCATGATGCATGTGATGTCATGAGCCACAGAGAGACGGTACCAGGAACAGCCCCTGAAGCAAGTGCCCCAGCAGTCTCCTAAAGTGTGTGCCCCTGCTAGACATGGGGAAAAAGCTGTAAAACCGGTACGAAAACAGTCACGCTGTACTGCTGCTGGCAATAGCACAAACAGAATGCGCTTGTGAAGCCAAATAGCAGGCTCAATTTTAAAACAAAGAAATGCTGAGCTTGCTTGTCTCGAGGATCTTTTCACAAATGGGAAAAATAAATGGTCACTTGTAGAGCCGACCAGCAGGCTCTCACTAAAACCATAAAACCAGCTCACACTGCCCTAAGGATTGCTGTCCCAATGTGAAAGACAAGGGCACTAATAAGACATTCAGTCCGCCTCTGCACAACTCAGGTCCAAGACAGTGAGCTGCTAGTTAGATAGTAAGGTGCACTAAGCTGCAGAAACCAGACAGATTGAAAACAGCCAACTGTTAAAACATATGTAACCCCCCTGCAAATGGGGGTTCCCAAAAGTCTTCCAAAAGCTTGCCTAATTGCTCAGAGCCTGGAGGTGTTTGGCGTCGTAAGCCGTTTAAATGTGATTCCCAGTGAGCGCTTTTAAAAGCCTCCAAGTACTGTCTCTTTAAGAGCTGTCTGCTTGTGGACATAATTAGTTTGAATGGGGGGACTGTGTGTGTTTATGCCCGAGTCCCACCCGAGCTGCTGGCTAAGTGTTCTGTTTCTGCCGTCGCTAAGTGAGCAGAGTGAGCACTCTTGAAAGATGTAATTAATTCTGGGGAGAAATGCAGAGTATTACTGAAAATGCAGTTTGTCTAACCTGTTTCTCCTGCAGCATGAACTGTTTCTGTTGTTTCCACCATTTTGGTCCCGGACTGTTGAATTGGACCAATCAGTATGTGAGGACCATAAGATGGAGCTTGCTTTGGGCCATTCGGGACTGGGACTGTCAGTCAGCACCTGT
Organism: Neoceratodus forsteri; assembly: GCA_016271365.2. NCBI lineage: Eukaryota > Metazoa > Chordata > Ceratodontiformes > Ceratodontidae > Neoceratodus > Neoceratodus forsteri. The sequence continues at coordinate 1,137,324,579 of CM057458.1, read as the reverse complement.
GGAAATGGGACTGTATGGAAGGTGCCTCTGGGTAATGTAGTTTTGGATCCTTGGCGCCTTTTTGCACCTATAGAGGGAGCCCTGCTGTGATTGACAACTGAACTGACCAACCAAACCTTTTGGATCTAAGTGAAAGACCCTGGGCTGTCTGTTGGGAAGCCAGATCCAAGCTAGAGAGTGAACAGCGAAGGAGCTCAGCTCTGCTCTGTTCGAGTGGCGTGGTAGTTAGCGCGGGAGGCGAGTGTGAGGCCTGAATCTTGGCCTGCTTGCCATTGTGAGAGGAAGGAAAGAGAGAAAAAGGTGTTTTTGGACTGAATCCGAAGTTGTGAGGAAAAATCAAGCTGTTGCTGTTGGGACCAGGCTTACCCTGTAGAAGACTGAAGATTTTGCTGAGAGCGATCGGCCTGTCAGGACTTTAGCTACTGTAGTGCTCACGGGTAACTGCAGTGTGTTTTGTGATCAAGACCGAGGAGTCACCTGCCTGGTACAGTAAGCTTTCTTTTACATATAAATGTGCATGTGCTGGAAGGGGATCGTGATCTGGTTTCCCCATTTGCTGTAGACTGTGTGCTAGTGCTGGAAGCAGTTTTCCCAGCAAGAATCGAACTGAATCCATGCTGCCTGGTGCAGATAGGCCTTGCCATGAGGGTCCTGCCTCACTACCTTGCTGCACAGAAAGATCCATCATTGAGGGGCCAAGCTTCCTCTGGCAATCCAGAGAGTTCATCCATCAGCCCTCCTGTGTTTAGCCTGGGTATTGTGAGTAATTACCAGGGTAGCTCCCTGCAACTGTTGTTTAATCCAAGTGTGTCATCTGATTGTTTGTGCTTTTCTTTTCATGAACTGAGCCATCTGGCTCCAGATTACAAATTGTGTGTGCATGTTCTTTTTTCCATCACAGGGTCCCAACCAGCTGCAACGGACCTGGCCAGCCCCTTTCCCATCCTGAGTACCCAGAGACCGTGACTACTGGGACTCCAAGTGCATGCACAGTACTGTGATGATTATTATTGTGTTTAAACCAATTAACTTGATTTTCCCCCTCCTTGTTACAGCTCCCCTGAATAAATCAGATCTGTTTGTTTCTGCAAATTCACATTGACTGTGGTGTCAGTTTATGCTAAAGGTATTGCACTGTTGCTGTTGTACTGCATCACCTTATTTTACAGGGGGCCCTCAGAGACATGCTGCAAGAATCAGTCCTGAGTGTAAGCGGTAACTATGTGCAATAGGTTTGCATATTTGAGGTATTGGGAAAGTTACTATTGTGTACTGTGTGGGCCACTAGTGGGAGGAAAGGGGGGGGTTACAGCATCCCAGAGGGCTGTGACTTGGTTAGACTAGCCACAACCAACCCAGACTTTTAGGTGGGGAGGCACCCATTTTAGAACTCAGGCCCCTTAACCTGTTAGTAGCCAAGCAGGCAGGGGTAGTAGCCCAAGGGATAGCACCACCTAGGGGTTACACATACAATAATTCAGATTCTTCAGTACTCTAGTAGCTAGTTATAAACAAATAATCATGTCCTCTAAATACAGGTAAACCATCAAGAGGAAAGAAGGGAGGGTCCATCGCCAAAGAATGCTGGGGAGAAAAATAAGATTAATAAAGGGCCCCCTAACTGACTGGCTAACCGTGCCCCCCTCCCAAAGACAAAACTTACCTGAGGGACCAGGCTGCGGCTAAGGATTAGAGACCTCCATTGCACACCCTGTAATGCAACGGTATATGGTCCTCAATTCATGCACTGCAGACACTGAAAAGAGTGTTAGGCAGCAGGTTAGTCAATTTTAAAGCTGCAGCTTAACAGGCATGGTTTCTAAATTTGAGGGTGCTCCCTGTCACCACGTATCCCCAACCTGCTTCCAGTTGCACAACCATATTCTTCAGAAAATAATATATAGAATAGTGTGTGGGTGACCATACACAACAAGCTTGTGTTTCTATTAAGGGGATGTGACGACATCATACAGACCTCAAAAGTGAAGCTCGAGAGGTCTCTATGACAGCATGAAATCCGCAAGATGGAAACAGAGTCTTGTGTATTGGTCACCCATATACTGTTTTATATAGTACATGATTCCCCAAACCCTAGAAAACTTTGATTTCACAAAGTTTCATACCTTGTGTTCGTGGTCCCGCTTGGTCCTGGCAGCTCAGTCAGCTCAGTGTGATCCCACTCCTGACCCTACAAAGATTCTCGGTAGCAGTTCTCCGCTCCAGACCCTACACACATTTTCAATCTCGGCGGCAGTTATTTAAAAAAAAATGACAAATTCATATAGTTTGGGAACACAGAGCAGACCACAGCAGTCCATGTCCAAACCGTCTTGTTTAAGTGCTTGCTAAGTGGCATCACCATGTTTTCTTGAATTTTTTTTTCTGCAGAGCACTGTTTCCTCCAATTAGGTGGTAGTTGAAGAGGAAAAAGTTGTAGCATTTTTGTGATGTCAGAATGATACTACAACAACTTTTAGTGACCTCTGGACTGTCCTACAACAAGATTTTGAAAGCCACCATTTTCTATGCACAATAAACCCTAACCATATACTATAAAACAGTTGCTTTTCTAGAGAGAGTTCTATCTATGCAGTCTACCCTTCAGAGGCACAGCAAGGACTAGGCAACTGTTGCTCTTGGAATCCTAATATGCCCAAGGTTCTATGCTGATAAAACAGCTTTGGATTATACCATTACCATAGTGGGGATGCTCATTACGTATGTATTTACTCCCCATTCACAACGTGGAACGATACAGAAAAGTGTGTTGTATTCAGTAGCTGATTTTGTGTGTTCCTTTCTGGAAGTCAAAAACTTTCTCACATGTTATTTTGGAAGGTATCTAATTTTTCAAAGTCAAACATTTCCCAAAGTGAATTAGCAGGAGTCCTGGTTGAAGTCTTGGGATTGTGTCACACATTGTTCTGTAGGAATGAGAAGCAGGCAAAAGGAAAACACCTAAGTGATGCTTCCAGAATGTAATTACCCTGATAGGAACTTTTCATGGCCCCAGGCAGACACTACCAGGGAAATATCTTAGACCAGTATCTTAACTACATCCATCCTGATGGATCCACCAGCCAGTGTTTACATTGTCACTAGCCGAAACAGCGTTTTGCTAAGCAGTTTGCAATTTAGCTACTCATAATATTGCATAAGAAGCCAAACAGCTTCTGCAAGCACCACAAATTGGCAATCAAAATACAGTTAACTTTTTAATGTTTTTCTTATAATTTTTGCTATATGACTGACAACAAATCCATATGGCAATTAGACAAAATGCTATAGGGTTTGAGAATTCCAAATCCCCTTAGGCCTCAAAGAGTCCCTAGTTTTAAAAAAAAACATGTTTTGTTTGTTCACACTCTGTAGAAACTGCTGATGCAGCTGGTAGTTTAATTCTGATTTTCTTTGTCTTTTAAAAAGTGAAAAACAGACTGCCCATCATACTGGTGTTACCATACAAAAACATGTTTGTTTACATTCCTTGATCAACTCTTCCTGCATCTTTCCTGGACCTGGGAACATCCCAAACACAGTCTAGCCCAATAGTTCTTAGACTTTGTCACAGTGAGCCTCCCCAAATCCATGAAAAAGATTTTGAGCCTCCCCCAAAAACTGAAATAATCTGGGCCTCCCCAAAGAAAATAACACACTGTACTATCGCAGTACACCATGAATAAATTCAAATCCTTTGAGTACTTGGCTCCATTCAGTTCTTTGTCTTATACTAATGTGGAACCTTTGAAAAAGAGCTCCTGTGCTCAAAGGTGTTACTGAATAACAAATAAAATAAACAAATATTATTCAGCTTATTGTACCCCGGCCAGCCTACTTGCTCCACTGTTTTCATTTCTGAACCATTGTTGCTCCTTGTTGCGGTACCTTCATGGGTCAAACTACTTTTTCTGTTTCCTCTCTATATGAAATAGCCTTCATATATACTTTGCCTCTCCACCTCCTTCCCTGCTCCTAAGCAACTTCTCTGGGATTACTGTGCTCCTTCCTGCTATTGCTCTTAGTATTTCTATGCTCAACCCTTGTATTTGGGCTCTTCTACCATCAGTCTACAAATTGATCTAGTACTACCACTCATTGTTAGTTTATTGATCATTTTTTTGCACTATTGTTCACTGTGTATTTCTCGATTGTTTTGCAGTTAGCTTTTGAAATGTATTCATTCCCTACCCTTCCCCGGGGACACCTCAAATGAGCCTTGGCTCATTCACCTTTCCTTGTCACTTATTAGTAAATAAATACATAAAATTAATTTACTATTATCATCTTTCAGTTTGCTTAATCTCTTCCCACAAGATATATAAAACTCAAAATGTAATTACAGTACTTTTTCAGACTTGCTTGAGCCTCCCCTGCAACAGGTTGGGGCCTCCCAAGGGAGGCTGACCTCACCATTTGAGAACCCCTGGTCTAGCCACTAATTATGCATTCAGAGTAGAAAACCATTGCATCATGGTGGTTGCACTGCCTGAGGTGTTTTGAATGTTCAGGAAATATGCAATAGGAATAGATCAAGGATTTGAAACAAAACAAGGTTAGGTATAGCTATACATTTACATGCATTTCAGTTCTACTAAGCAAGAAGACAGCTGGAATCAGCATCATCGATGAATTTTAGAGAAGTAAACAATCATAAAATGTGGGTTTTAACTAGAAATAATATGTTGTAAAATGGTTGACAGTGTCCTTTAAATACTTCAGCACAGACATATGCAACTGTATATTTTATTTGTGTGTGCCCATGCCAAATGGCACTCGGAGTCAACCATTTACAACACTGAAATTATAAAATACAGTCCTGCAACAGCACTGCAGGTATCCTTGATTCTGTCTTTGCTTACCCTGGCCAGTTGGTCTGGGTTATTTCTGCTCTGTAATTGTACTACTTTGTTTTAGTAATTGTGCTTGCATTGCTATATGTTACTTCTTCTCTCAACTCTTGTTGCCCCAGGACACTTCTGAAACAGGCTGCTTACAGCTCATGTTGTCTTTCCTGGTGAAACATTTTCCAAATAAATAAATGTTTTATGCCCTGTCTATGTACGTCTTCCGATGTGCAACTGAAAGCCGAAAACGACAACACATAGATATAAAATATATAGATACATCTAAAGTGCACTTCATGCATGCATGCTTAAAAGAAACAGGGGAGCGACGTTAAAGATATCCTAACTTTACTGTACACCACGAAAAAGTTTTCTGGGTTTTGACCAGCAGTGTTCGTTTAGCGTTGCTGCAGTAATTTTCAGCTGCAACTGACAGTCAAGACATCTTTGTTTCCGAAGTTATTACTGCTCTGCAGCCATTCTTTTAAAATTATGCTTTTATCAATTTTCAGCTAATCGCACCACAAATTTTATTTTACCAGTCAACTTTAACTTTCCAGAAGCACCATCTTTTTTCGTGGAACTCGGTCTCATAGCAACAGGACGCTGTCACGAAGCTGCCACAGAGACTACAACTCCCACAAACCATCACAAATTGAAGCCACTCACTTCCGGGATAATGTAGCAGTTGTGAGAGGTTAAAAATAAACTACAAACCCCATTGTCCTACGATGGGGCCGCAAAGAACACGTCACCAACCTTCAGCCAGTCAGCGAGGCCCAGATCAGAACGAGTGAAACGTGAAGATGGCGGCTAAAGGCGGAAAAACGGATTGCTGGGGAAAGTAAGTAATGTGCTTTTGTGTTAATTATCTCCAGTTGTTTTGTGAGCCTGGTGCATGCACTATTAGGACGCCATTTGACGGATGTGCTTTATCTCCGTAATATTCTATGGGGGAGGTGTAGCCGGGCAGTCCTACTCTTTGAACTGCCATCCTGTTGAATGATTGGACTCGGTGCAGTAGGATGTACTGTAACTGTACGGGGTTGCTTAAACTACTTTCTTATAGCCCATGTAAGATGCAGAAAAGACATAGTTTTACGTGCATGTTCGAAAATATTTCTGACGAGCACATGTTGCCTTCTTAACTTGACTCATAAGACTAAGTATGGGGACCCCGAGAAGGGTTTCCTGTCTGTCACTGCTCCCGGCCACTGCTGTTGCAGATGGTTGTTCACTTTGAAAATAACTATCATAAAACGATACACGCAGTGGTCTAAGAGATCCGTACGCCATTGTTTGCTAAAGGGAAATACGTTCAACATGTTAGACCAGCTGTTAGTGCGCTTTGGTAGAGGAGAAAATTGCATAGGGCACAATATGCTATTTGCGCTGGTTACAGTTAGTTCTAGATTAACGTTGATATACATATCTTTTGTTTAGTTTGTTTGAGTTGGGGCTGTTAAAAACAGAAAAAATGGCTGTGTTTGGGGTGAGCCCCCAACTTCAACAAATAAAAAGAAATATTGTATCCACACCAGCTAATTGTAATGAGTGCAAATAGTATTGCATACTGCACAGTGTCTACTATACATCTAGAAACATAGAGCGTGACGGCAGAAAAAGACCGGAGGGTCATCCCCTCTGCCCATATTCCCTATAATCCCTGAAACCTGTTCCTCCAGGGTACTAACCCTCCATATCCTATCCTCATTCTCCTCCCTTGTTGCCCCAGGAGACCACTATTCTCTTTATTCTGTCCCGTTCCTGCTTGAATCCCCTGACTGTGTTTGCATCCACCACCTCGGCTGACAAACTTTTCCAAGGTTCTACCAGGCTTTCCATAAGTAGTGCTTCCTCATGTCCTTTCTGAACCTCCTTCCTGTTAATTTCCACTCAGTGACAACAAGTTGATATCTAAGGTAAATAATTCTTCACAGTTTACTTTAATTCCTTTAAGGAACTTAATGGGTCTGACTGCAGTGTTTGAGTACAACAGGAAGCAGTATGGCAGACAAGATTACCGTGGTGGGTGGTACTACCATCAGTGCTGTGGATAATGGGACTGTCCATTTGCTCACTGTGGGAAAATATAAGACTGACGGCCAGACTGTGGTGCAGCGGACCTGCCTTGATGGCCCAGAGGTCAGAGAAACGAGCAGTCAGTGAGCATGGTACATCGAACTGCCCAGGGTTAGATTCCCACAACCTCCACTCACACACAACGGCATTCACTTGGTAGGGCATCATTCCCGCAGCCTCAGCTTGCACACCCTGTGAAATATGCCAGGTTGTGGAGGTGATTATTTTATTTGGGGGGGGGGTGTGGGAAGCCTGCGGGGTGTAGAGGGCATAGCCCCACAGAAAACAATTGTCGAAGCAGATGCGCAGACTTAGTTTTCATATGTATTGGTGTAGTCTTGTTGTCTTGGGCACAGTCTCAGGTTTTTCCTTTTGTGACTGGGCAGTGATGATGTTTCTGTGAGCAACTGTATTCCCATCCACCATACTTCTGACCCATGCACTGCAGTCCTTCCATTACCTCTTTTTTTTCTTCTGTTAGTACCCCTCCTGATAACATTCCAGCATCCTGTTAGCCTTGCTGCACTGGATTATTTGTTCAAGATAGTTTCTGATAACTTCTGGATTCCGTTCCTCTTCTTGTTGTGCTAAGTCTCAACACACTCATCCAGCACTCTGTCTTGGTCCTTTTCCCTAGCTGCATTACCTCGCACTTTTTGGCACTGAATTTTAACTGCTAGACCTTTGACCACCCCTCTAGTTTTTGTAGATCCTCTGCATAACCCGTGTACCCTCATCACTGTCCACCCTCCCACATAGTTTTGTGTCATCTGTGATGAAAGAGAGCCTGCTCTGGATTTTCTTACTAATGTCACTAATGAACATGTTGAAGAGGACTGGACCCAGGACACATCCCTGTGGAACCCTACTCATAACCTCCCTTTCCTCTGATTTAACCCCGCTGACCACCACCCTTTGCTGACTCCCTGCTAGCCACCTGCTGTGTTAGACTAGTGTAAAGAAAAAAATCAATTAAAATGGTAACTTTGGGCTGGCCCGGTGGCGCTGAGGGTTGAGGTGCTGGGCGACCATGGACTCTGGCCATCAGGGAGGAGAGGATTGAGCGTCTGGAGGACTGCTCCACTCTCCTGGGGAGAGTTGGAGTAGGTGCCCGCCACTCTAGCGACATGAGTGGAGACTGGGGGAGCAGCAGTTGGTGGGGCCTTGCAGCAGGGATTGGGCAGCGGCAGGCACCCTGTGGGTGAGCACGGTAGTGTGCTCACAGTGCACTGGAAACCATTGCATGTCTGCGCCCTGGGGATCTTTAAGTAGAAAACCCCTCATGACGTGCAAGGATACGCCTATGATGGGTGACCTCCCACAGCCAAACAGAGCCTGGTATAAGCCAGAGTACAGGAGCAAGGTTGATGCAGTCACACCTCCTGGTTTGTCCCCCGCCAGTGGGGGCCCCTACATGGAGGGCAAGCCACGGTCTTCTCCAACTCTACATCTGTGGCAGAGGCTGGCTTGTGGGGTAGTTGAGTGCCTGTGTACAAGGCTGATTTAGGGGTTAAAATAAGCCCCTGCTGTCCTGAGGAGCAAAAATAGTTGAAAAATAAATAAATGTTAACTTTGATGGTTTGCCCCACAGGCAAGGGAAGGGATCAAAGAATTGTTAATGATATTACAGTCAAGGCTATTTTTAGAATAATTAGAATTGTGGCAGTTATGGGTGTTTAAAGTGGTATGGATCTATTCTTGTGGTCTGCTTGCTTGCCTGTTGCAATATCCATCCAAACCCAGGCCTTGAAATTATGACAGACACTGACTGTTAAGCAGAACATTTAAAGGGAGGGAGAAGGGCTAAATTTAGTACATTTTAATGCAAGAAACATTTTGAATAATGTGTACTCTCTCAGAGAATGGTCTATATATTATATACCTAATCTTATTGTAACATCGGAGTCATTATTAAAGAATAAAATATAAAATATCCTGGCCAGCCTGGTGGTGCTGAGGGTTAAGGCTCTGGACGCCACGCCGGCAACCCATGTTGGGGAATGAGCACGGGCCGTCGGGGGTTGGCAGGGGAGGGAGAGGATCGAGTGTCTGGAGGACAGCTCTCCTCTTCCGGGGAGGGAGGACTGATGTCCCCACCAGGTGGAGGCCTGGTAGAAGTGTGAGACTGTGGCTGCCATGGAATGTAAGTTGCTGCAGGACTTCCATGGGTGCGTGCATGCCTCACGATGGCTCATTCTGCGTGTGTGCCCTAGCAACTGGGAAGGGATGAGAATGGAGGAAAAGCACCTCGTGTCTGCAGGATGATGACAGACCACTCACAGGCTCTGCACCCGGCTACGAGCTCCTGGTAAGTCAGCTGAGACGGGGTGACGGGTCTGGGGGTTGGTTAGACGGGCAGCCGGAGGAGAAAAGTGATAAACACAAGAAGGAGAAAGAAAAATATATATCTCAAATAACCAAATTAATAATGATGGTTGTTATTCATGGGGAAAAGATGGTACGAAAATAGGAGGGGGGGTTATATTTTTGGGAAAACAATTTTATTAAAGAAATTAGGACTGGTGTTGACTGGATAGGGCTTGAAGTTTTTTTTTTTTTTTTAAACAAAGGGGTCCCAGTATCAGTGACATTTCCACATAAAGAGTCACACATTTTTATACCTGCAGATATGAAAGGGTGAAGAAAAGACAAATAACAAGGGAAGGCAGAGAGATAGCGAGAGGCGGAGAATTGTGAAACTGTCGAAGTGATCAGTTACTAGGTCTCACAAGAAAATTTGGTTGCGCAACCAGACACACACGAGACAGAAGAGAAGAGTATAGAACAGACCCTTGCATTTAAACTCTTTCTGCATGACAAATGGGGCAGGGCCTTGTTCAACCCTGTCACACGTATTACGGCCCCATACATGTATAAGTAGAAGTAAAGAAACTGTAGGCATGTTTAGAGAGCTCGCCGCCCCAGTTTCATTATTCTGTAAGTAGTGTGCCTTTAGCCCCTGTTCCTTCACATCATCTGACAGCAGTTTTTAGGGATGGGGCTGCAGCGTGCGGTGGCCTCTCAGCTTGTAGTCAGAAGTTACAAGCCGGGCATACTGATGTAAGTAGTTGGTTAATTACTGAATAAAAAAAGAAAATCAGTTTTGAGCTAAATTAGCTCCAGGGGCAGGCAACTCCTTAGTATGAGTTGCCTGTCCAGAACGTGGCAGTTGCTCTTTTAATGATGTCTTATTTCTACTTTAATAAAATTAAACTTTTGCCTGCATTTACTATAACTAGCCTGCTGTATGAGTTCCTAGGGTAGTTCTAGATTGCACTAATAAAGCGCTTTGGATGTATGAAAAGCTCTATATAAATGCTGATTATTCTTCTAATAGACAGGTTCCCATTTCGCTGTCCGGTCTTCTGTCAACTGTAGATAGTGAGTGAAAGTGTGGATTTTTTTTTGGGTTTTGTTTTGGTCTTACTTCCTGTTCATTACAGTTCCGTATTTCTGGCTTGAGCATGACATTCATCTTCCATCACATGCTACGTAGTTTCAGGGGTTCACTAACAGGATGCTTTTCTTTCTGTCAAGACTGATGGCAGCTATTGTTTTTATTAAGTTACCTGGTCTGCAGATCCATTTCATTGTTCGTATTTGAGATGGGCCTGGGGTGAGGAGGAAAGTGAGATTTAAAATGTACAGCAATATCTTTTAATTAGTCCTTCTACTCCTTGCTTCTCTGATTCCCTGTACCTTCTGCTCAGCTACCACCCGGCTCTGTCACCATCCCTGATGCCAGGGAATTACCCCTTACATGCTTTGTTGGGATCCCTTCCATGGTAGCGCCTTTAGGGGTAGGCCATTCACCCCCCACAAGCTTCTATAGATTCTGTGATCTGGGAGCTCTGTCATGCTGGGCAGGCAGGCAGTGTGGTGCTCGAGCATGCCGGCGTCATCTGCCGATATGGGTTTGTTTCTGTTTTCTTACTTCCACCGAGATGCTTTACAGTGAATGTTCAGAGTGCATATGCAGGGTTCATTTCAGATATTTATCTATGTGGGACATTGACCCACTGGCAGGGGTCGAAATAACCACTTGTCTGCCTGTCCCAGATGCCCAGTTTTCACCAGGGACAGCTGGTTTCATTTCTCTGCCTGTCCTTGGGACAGGCACCAAGAGAAAAAGCATGGTGTGGAGCACTAGGACCTATGAGATGCTGCCGCCTGTAAATTTTGGCTTTGAACGTCCCAACACTCCCAACATCATGATGTCGTATGTGAAGAGATGCCCATTCAACCCATCATCCCATGATGGGCTCCTCTGTACAGCTGGTGGTTTTATTGAGCAGCAGAAATTCAGACAGTGCTGAAGCAGGACTAGATTGTAGATGTGTTCCTAGTCATCATGCATGTGCAGTTGCCCATCTTCCTTTTACTTTCTACGCTGCATACCTCAAGTCTTTGTGTGCTGTTCCTGCAGTAGCAAACCAAGACTGGCTGTTGATCACAGGCAGCAGAGTTTTCGATGCAGATTAAAAATCCTTTACAGCGCTGTCTGCTAATGAAGAGGGACCTGGGTAAGGCTAATAAAAAGCCCCTATAAGGTCTAGAAAACGGTATCTGAAAGCCCTTTTCAGGGCAGTCAAGGCAGAAGGAGGGGAAGACTCTGTATTTAGAGCTTGGGAGAGGAAATTGAAGGGCTGAGACAACTACTTGATGCACCATTATGTCAAGAGGAGCTCTAGAGACAGAAGTTGCGGAAGCTGGTTAAAAGCTTTTGTCAGAGCTGGCCCATCAGTGCAGTGGTAGCACTACCACTTGTGACACCAGTGACCAAGGTTCGGAAATGAGTCTGGGCCATTGGGGGCTGACTGGGAAGAAGAGGACTGGGTGTCTCGGGGGATGCTCTCCTCCCCTGGGGAGGGAGGGCTGTCACACCACTCTGACACTGCCACCTGTGGGTGCATGGCTGGCATGCAAGGACAACGATGTAAGGAGAGGGAAAATGCCATCAGGCACTTGGCTGAGACATGTGTCAGCACATCACCAGCCATGGGGTTAGTCTTTTCCTTGGCAGAAGGGGGGGACAAGGGGAAAATCCCCCAACCCCTGATCCTTTGATGGTTCCCAGCCAGGTGAGACCAGATAAGCGGGTATATCCACTACCAGCGTGGACAATGGGAGGAAAAATTTTTTTTTTTTTTTGAACACAAAGCTTTTGTTAGAGTTATTAAGTAGGGGAAGCTACATAAAGAACAGTGTAAGCTGATTGGCTTGTCAGGGCAGAGCAGAAGGGAGTTGATTAAGAGCCCTTGTCTGGGCTACTACTGAGCAGAAGGGGAAGGCCATTAAAAGCCCTTATTAAGGCAGTGAACAGGGAGCAAACTTAAGTTCTTTTCAGGACCTTGTACTAGCTAGTTGGTAATATTAAGTAGCCCTTTTTAGGGCACCTCACAATGGGTACCATCCGTTATTGAGCCTTTTTCAGGGCACTGGGGCATCCAGGGGCACACTTATTATTAGCTGGTATTTGGAAACAGAAATGTAAAAGCAGTAAGCAAGAATCAACAAGAGAGGTACAAATCCTGTGGAACAGTCAAAATAAATATTGTACAGTACCTGTCCCATGGACAGCCATCCACAAAATATGTTTCTAGCCCTGCCCACTGGGTATAAAAACTAAGGCCCAGATATTCAAACTGTGCCCAAAAAGTGCGCAACAGCAGGAGCAAGCGCAAGTCCATTGCGCCCATGCACAAGAAGCGCGATATTCAAAAACTCCGTAGGCCAAGATGTGCCTACAGCTGATGACTGAATATCGCACCATCTGCGCCATAGCGCAACTAGGGAGGTGAAGCTGAGCATATCTGATGTGCCATAGCGCAACAAGGGATGTTCAGCTGAGCAGTCCCGATGCGCCATAGCGCAACCAGGGTCCCCCCAGCAGCAGGGCAGCAATGCAACAGCACAACCAGGGATGCAGGGCCCACCACCCATGCCACAGATGAGCAGAGGAACACACAGCAGAACAGACATCGTCCCCCACCCCATGCACTGCGCGACTGGGGAGGGCTGGAATAACCATTGGCCATGGAGACCAACCAACCCACAGCCGGGCCATGGTGCCCCATCACACCCCTGGCAATCTGTGACGGCACACAAGGAGGGCCGACCACACCATCCCGCCAATGCAGAGCACACCGTGACCCCCAGACACCCTGCCCGGGAGCAGCGCCCACCAGTGCAGGATACCCCATGCATGCCACCACCCCCACTGTGACAGTGCAACCCAGAGCACCACAGAACCATGCGAGGAAGCCCCACCACGAGCACCCATCAGCGGGTGGCAGCACACAGCGATGCAACGACTGCATACACAGTGCCACCACACAATCCCCCTTCCCCCCACGAGGTACAGCTGAGAGACCGACCATGCGTCGGCACACGAGGTACCCCACACGTGACAGGGCATGTCCCGGACCCCACCACCAGTGGTACAGCGCCCTGCACACCCTCCCAAGGACACACCCCGACCCAGCACTGGCCACAACAGCTAGCGCAGACACCCACAGTGGTGCATGGAAACATGCACTACAGAGGATGCAACACAGTGCATGGACAAACACCCACCCATACCCAAGGGCACACCAACACAGGGACACAGTAGTGGGGAAACCAAGCCCCCAGTGTATGGCCATGGAAACTGTGTACACACAGCCAGCACTCCTCCATGGCACAGGAGTACCAGCCACCCTGCGTAGGCACTGTGGAGCTGTGCGCCACCAGCATTTGCCCGGAGCACAAGTGACAGACAGTGGTGCACATCCCCTGCAACACACACAAGCCACAGCATGGAGGTGGGACAACAACAGCGGAGACCACAGTGCCACCCGAGGCAGACATGCACCACACCAGTGACAGGAGGCAACCTGGCATTGTGCTGGGTACAATGGCTGTCCTGCATGGACAGCCACCACTGACATGCCAGCGGATCGTGCATGTCACAGACATGCATGGGTGTCAGCTGCACAGGCCATGGACAGTCTGACAGGTGTGCCATGGACACAGAGCATGCAATGTGGACCACTGCACACAGTCATCCAGTGTACAGGGAACAACACACAAACCACAGACAGTGACTGATAGCCACTCCACACCATACTTGCGTCTGCACGGACACACACGCCACGCACATGACTGCACCACCTCTGGCGCCATGCACACCACCAGCTGGTACCTATAGCCCGCTGCAAATCAGAGACCACCACAGCAGGCATATCAAAGAAATGTATTTAAAAGCGGCAAACAAAACTATGTTCAAGTATTCAAAGGTTTGTGGGTTGGGACACAAACAAGGTGGGGGTGGGTAAGGGGCAGGGGTGAACAAATGGTAGAAGGAAGGAAGGGTGTGAGGGTGTGTCCAGGGGAGTAGGAGAAATCAGGGGCAGTTCAAAGCTCAGCAGGAGCCCCGCTCCAGCTTCTCCTCCCGCCATGACGTCTTCGGACACCGAGCCTGTCCAACCTATCGAGTATCTCCAGGGACGCCCTGGTTACCTGGAGAATCTCCCTTAGCGCCACCCTGATCTCCTGCAGCTGCTGTCCACCTAGGACAAGGGAGCAGAGTCAATAGGTGTGAATGCACAGCCACATGCAGCCCACCCACTGTGCATGGCATACGGCCGTGGGACATGCCTCTGTGATGGTGTGTGACCACTCACAGTGATTGCGTCCACAAGATCTGCCCACCCAGGTGCACACAGCCATGCAGACTGCTGCACACACCCACCGGCCAAGTCCTACACAGCACCACCATGGCTCTTCAGTGACATGGCTATGTGGTGCGAAGGCAGTGGCACATCCATGTACCCGGTGCATGCATGGACCACCAATGACGCACTCCCAGACATGCAGTGTCACTGGACAGTGCTGACTGTAACAAGTTGCGTGCATGGTAGTGGTGTCAATGGATGGTGGCCATGCCCACTGCCCGCCTGTTACACAGCATGCAATAGTAATCATGGATATGGGCCTCACATCATCAGGCTGGTCCCTGCGCTTCTGCAGACCTTACGCCCCTCCCGGACTGATGGTCCTCCTGCTGGCGCCTCTCTCCCTTGCCAGCCTGCACTTGTCTGGGCCTAAGGTGCAAACATGGAGAGAGGAACATCGGTACATTCTATAGCAAGTCCCCCTACCCCATGTGTGAAATCCCACACAGCCAGATCCACCACCCCACACCTGATAACACCACCACGGCCAACACCGGCCCCCCCACACCCATGTGCGGACACATGCAACCGTGATACCCGTATGGAAGATAAAAGTGTATGGATGTTGCACCTATCTGGCCGTGGCACCGTGCCCCTCCTGGCATGTGCCTGCAGGCGGGCAAGCAGGTCCGGATCCCTCCGCCACAGGTCCCCATATCTGTGGCGGCACTGCTCCGCTGTCTGCCCCATACCGGTGGCCTCCTCCAGGGCTTCGGCCACCTCCTGCCACACCTGACTCCTGGCTCTGTCCAGGGGTGCCTCACCAAATAGTGGGCCAACAAGTGGCTCCACAATGGCAACCAAGTTTGCCATTTCCATCTGGCTCCACTGTACTGCTCTCCTCCGCGCCATCTCTACTGCTCAGTTAAGACAAAATGGTGCTCTGCAGCGTGGTTCCGCCGCGTGCAGATGCAGCGCGTTGCGCTGCCATTCCCTATCGTGCTGTCACCGAACAGGCGTGATGATGGTGCGCCCATGCCTGACACATAGCGCCTGGGGAGCAAGAGTCGGGCACAGGGTCAGGGTCTCTGGCGCACGGACTGCCACAGCACGATTGGAACCCAGTGCATCTAGTGTGATTGGGTGCGTGTGTGCCACCTTCTGTAGCGGCCTACCGCGATGTTGCCCCAGTGCCACATCACCATATAGGTGAACAGCGCTGTAGCGCTGCTGGCACAATGGTGGCCATGCCCTGCATTGCCTCCCACGCACAGCACGGCAAGCGCCTGCGTCATCAAGCCGGGCATGCGCAGTTAGGTGTGTACTGCGCATGTCGCAGAACTCTGCCCTTGGCTCAGCACGTTCAACACAATTGCCCAACAGCACAATATTCAGCCGTCATATGCAAATCAGCTAATCAGCCGTTGAATGACGCAGTCACTGCATTTCCATCCACTTAAAGATGCGCATCGCCTCATTTGCATGGGTTGCACTGTAAGAGTGCGACATTGGGCTGCACTGGCCATAGTCGGTCACTGCAGTCTATTGGTGAGTTGCATGCTGTTTGGGAGTGTGGACTGTGGATTTTGGGACAAGCATGGGACTGCACAATCACAGGTAACACCTGTCATTCTCTGAGACTGAATCATGACCTAGCGAGTTGTGGGGCAGAGGAACAGGGTTGTGGGAGGAGGAGGAGGCCAAATTTCACGAGCCGAGGCGGATGCCCTGCCGAGGCCTATCTAGACAGGCGCTTCTCAGCAGATGCCAGGGAACACCACAGGCCCGTGCTGCTGCATGGGAGGAGGTGGCGTGCTGTAAACCTGCATGGCAGCCACCAGCGCTCCATGCAGGAGTGCAAGAAGAAGATGGGCACAGACAGGAGGAGGATTAAGGAGAAGGTGGCTGCCATCGAGGCAGCACGGTCTGCGACAGGTGGGGGACAGCCAGAGGTGCTACGCCTGACCCCACAGAAGGAGAGGGTTGCTGGCAGCATGCAGCATTGCGCCATTGAGGATGTTCTGGGTGGTGGATTCCAGACGGGTGGTAGCCCTTCACTGTGTGGTAGGTCATGGTCTGTCTATTGGGGAGGAGAGGGTAGGTCACATGCAGTAACGCATTTGTTTTCCCTTACTGCTCCTGAGCATCTGCATGGGTCAGCGGTGGTGGGCTTCTCCACTGAGGCGGTCAGATGGAGATGGAGGAGGCCCATTCACCTCCACAGGAATATGCGTCTCAGTGCGACAGTGGGCCGCCTGGACTTCCAGACTGATGTTGGAGCAGGTGCGGAGGAGGCTTTGCCCGTGTCCCAGCGTGCCACCGTCCACAGATGCCAGCGTCATGGGACTCGGGCTGGTGCGGGTCCGTCACCGATGATGATGTCGCGTCATGGGCAGTGACATGTGTGCCACAGGATGGCCACACAGCAGGTAACATTGCGGCCATGGCTGTGGGTGGTGCTGCCGTGGAGGCCTGCATGTCATCACAGTCCCAGCCTGTGCCTGTCAGCACCGGTGGGGCGCGCGATGTCTGTACAGGACGAGTGGGACTGTTGCGCCACTGTGGTGGCTACCATTGAGCCCTGGGGGTGGCAGCATCAGCAGTCGGCCAATGGGCTGGGGTACAGTGTCAGGGGCCGCGTCAGTGCACGCCTGTGGACATGCCCAGGCCTGGCCTGGTGTGCAGCGTGCACCCTGAAGGGTGATGAGCATCAGGACGCGAACACCCTGAGGGACAGCATGCCGATCAGGCAGATGACCTCTTGGATGACGCACCTGCATACTGCAATCATCAGTCAGTCAGCAGATGTGGCTTGTGACGAGCGGTGGATGCACTGGTGCGGCTCTGCAGCCCGACGAGAGGGCGTCACAGCAGAGAAACCGCTCTGCTCCTGGCAGGGCTGGACCGGATGCAGGAGGATCTGACGCTGCCATTGACAGGCTGACACATACAATCACAGCTGCCATGGCCACAGGGGCACAAAGTTGTTGCCCATGCGTCGCGAACTTCGCGCAATGCATTGTCCACCCCACTCCCGTTCCGGCGTGCGTGCGACACCATCGCCTCGACTCCGGGTTCAGCTGCTGGGCATCCTGAGCACACCTGGGCGCCAGGCATGTTGATGTGCTGCAGACCCCTCGCCACGGTCGCGTTCACGCAGTGGAACCCCTGGGGACCATTGGTGCCACCCCATGAGGCCAGTGGTCGGCCTGTCACTGCTGGCGGGTCTCGGCGGGGCTGCCCATGCATCCATGCGGCTGGGGCACTGTGGCGCATGACTGACCTGTCTCCCAGTAGCGGCTACTGTCTGATGCTGCCTATGTGCATTATGTCATTCAGCGGGCAATGCGGGTGGGTACCCGCGCTGCTGCCACACACGTCCATCTGCACCCCCCAGCTGCTGTCCGCAGTTGCGTGTGCATGATGATGCCTGCATTGCGCTGTACGCCAGTGTGCAATGGTTCCCAGCGTCTGACACACACACAGTGATAGGCAGTGGGCGTGGTGGTCTGTGGACAGGTGTGTGGCTAGGGGTGGTGTTCTGGGTCGGCATGCCTCCTACCCTTTGTGCATGTCTGGTGAGGTGTGTGTGTGTGTCTGTCCGTGTCCGCGTGCCATATTAGACCTCACCCATCCCTGGTGGTGTGTGTGGTTCTATGTCCGGCCACTTCGCTTGACGGCATGCGCCCCTGGTGTGTGTCCATGCGTGTTTGTGGGTTGTGCCTTTGTCACTGGTGGTTGCACATGGCCCCATGACTTACCTGGGTTGGCTGAAGTGCTCCTCCGTGATGGTGTCCCGGTGCAGCTATGCTAGCCGGAGCAGTCGGGGGTCCCGTCGCCCAAGGGGGGGCTGCCCATCACCGTTATCACCGGCGTCCTCATTGTCCCCATCGCTGTCCCCCTCTTCGACCTGTATGGCTATCCCACATTCGTTGGCCATGTTGTGCAGGATGCAACAGGCCCGGAATAGCCCGCAGGCCTTTGAGGGGCTGTACTGTGGGGCACCGCTGGAGGTGTCCAGGCAACGGAAACGTGCCTTCAGCATACCGAACACCCGCTCGATGACATTACGTGTGGTGGCATGTGCCTCATTGTAGCGTTGCTGCGATGGGGTCGCGGGCCGCCAGTATGGTGTGACCAGCCAGGGACAGAGTGGATATCCACTGTCACCTGTGTGTAGAGGGTGGAGGTTAGTTTGGTGATCAGCATCGCCCTGCCCTGGGCCATGTAGGCCACTACCCATGTCACCTCTGACCATGCCCCTCCCAAGCCCTATGTTTGTCCGTGTAGTTTGCATACTCACCCACTAAGTGGCCAGTAGGGATGTCCTCACTCTCGAATCTGTGGCACAGTGCCGACTGGTGCCAGATGAAGCATCATGTGTGCTCCCCAGGGTGCGTGGCACAGACATTGATTAGTGCCCCTGGCATCGCACCACCTGGCAGTGATGCTAGCATAGCCCTTGCGATTAATGTATCGGCCCCCTCTGGGCCAGGTGGTGTCTTAGGATGGCCACTATGGGTGCAGTCTATTGCCCCAAGCATGCCAGGCAAGCGTGCTGCCTGTGGAACTCCTGTATGTTGCTGTGCGCTCCGCCCAGTGTGCTGGGAAATGGATGTACTCCATGACATGTCTGCGGCTGGCAGTGTAGCTGAGGGTGGGTGAGGTGGTGATGTGGCCAACTGGGTTATGCCTGTGGTGTCCCTGTTGGTCTCTGGAAGGTACCTGTGGCAAGCAAGCATGTGCGACATGTCACTGGTCTCCACTGACAGAGCATGGCTCCGTCGTTTGGGTGCCTGCATCACATCACTGCACAGCTCACAGAGCCGCCTCAGAATAGCCTGATTCAGGCGGTACTGGCCCACGATCTCGGTATCACTGTACAGCTTGAAGCTGGTGCGGGCTCGGTACTGCCTGTTGGGGGCATACTGCTGACTGGCCCTTCCATGGCCACGCCCCCTGCTGCCGCCTTCTCACCCTCATTACTGCCTCCATCTGTATGGTGGCACGCCATGTCCTCAGTTGTGTTCATCCACCCTCGGCAGCTGTTTCTGTCACCACCCCCGCTGTCCTGGCTGCTACTTTCCCTGCACTGGGAACACCTAACTGTGCTGGCCTCAGTACTGTGGCTGTGGCTCCCCACACTTTCCCTGAGTCTGTGGGTTCCAGGTGCCTTTTCTCTGTCCTGCCCTGTGTGTGTTGCATGTGTGGCTGGCTATAGTTCAGCAACATGTGCCTTCCCTGTAGCGTTCTTGCGCCTCTCCCTTGTTCCTTTTTATTTTGGCTCATTTCCACTATGGCGCAACTTCCGCTTGCTCTCCCTATGTGCATGGCGCATGTTGTTGAATATCACACTGTGCCATTTATGCATGGTTCCTCCCCTTCAGTTGCACATACATTCATTATCATTGCGCTGTTGGTCCGCGTGGATTTGGGAGCAACTGCCTCCCTCTGAATATCTCAGAATGGGCGCATTTCGGACTTGCGCTGGTGCATTACTCAGATATCTGGGCCTCAGTGTCAAATAAAAATAATGGGTCATAGTGTTCAGCGAGCCCAGATTCATAGAACAGCAGTCTAATAACCTCTACAGCAGTGAACAGGTTATACCCAAGGTAGAAGAAAAGGTGGGTCAAAATTAAAAATGGTGTGCTAATTGTCCCAATCCCTCACCCAAAAATGAACCCAGGCATACATAACAGGTATGTGCTCTGTGAAGCCACTGTGACTCCACTCCTCCTGCTGTCCCCAACTGGCTTGCACTTTCAGGTGGCACTTGTGCAGCTCAGAATGATCATCCGTCCACACAAGAGCATCCTTTGGGACATTTTGCCAAGCTGCCCCGCCAGTCGGCACATGTGCTTGTTTCCGAACCAGAGTTGCTGGCGTTGCACGCTGCATCCTTCTACAGTCTTTACAGATCAGCTGCTAGCTTTGCCTCGTTATCAAATGAACTTTGGATGAATGAATGGCTATATAAACAAGTATTTTTATGGAGAAAACTAGGCTTTAATTATTCCTTAGGATTTTGCATTTCAATTCCCATTTTCCTTCAACAATCTGCAAAATACCTTTGTTCAAATTTTCCTATGGTTGTTTTGAAATTATTTATTCCCTCCAGCTTGTTCAGTTGAAGCCCTTAGCACATATTTCTGACTTTCTTTTCTTAATTTGAAATGAAGTTAAACTTTGACCATGCATTTTAAGTGAATTAAAGGAAATTTGTGTGTGCAGATTACTTCAGACAGCATTGATTGAGAAGCGTTTTCCTTTGTGCACATTGAAAATATGAATAAAGTTTGAAACAATGTTTTGATGGTGAGAGCAGCCTACCCCGTACAAGTTTTGTATACCCACAATGCAGTGCACGGTGTGAGGCTTTAGAATGTATGCACGTGATATGAAGAGATGCACGTAAACAAAAAAATGAATATTTCTCTCCTAGCATCCTTTCATGGACCCCACATACTGATTTTCTTGCAAACTGCCTCTTGCGTTTGCTACCTCCGAGTGGACTAAAAGCAGGAAAAAGTAAGCATAGTCCGTATTTATGCTGAAAACCTTGTAACATTTGCCTAATTGTCACCTGAACCTTCTAGCCAAAGCTCATAGCCAAGAACATAGTTAGCTTAAATACTGACCTTGCAGACTAGATCCCAGAGCCAATGATTTTCTATTTTCAGAAATGGCCGGTTCTGTTTTTAACCGGTGTTTTCTGTTGAAAATTGAAAATTGGCTCTAAGATCCCTGCAACTGGTGTCCTGTTATAAATATTTAGGAGTATAGATGGACTGTTACTTGAAATTGGACACACACATCAATAAGTTAAAGGAAATGCTAGGATAGTGTGTTTGCCTTTTTTTTTTTTTAAAGTATTCCATTGTCTTGCCTTTGCAGGAGTCCTTATGTGGTTTAAAAAAAAAAATTGTTTTAATGTAGTCTGATTTAGTAGGGAAGGGATCATAATCTGGCCTGAGGAGGCTGATGGCCAGTCACTTCCACTTGTCAGTGTACAGGTCTCGTCCTTGTGCTCAGACATTTTGTGATGTATAATTAAGGAGAGCTTGTGGGTGCGCTCCATGTAAAGTCTATAGGGGCAGGTCTCTTGGTAGGATTTTTGTTTGGGAGTCGGGACTGGCTTAAAAAAAGGGGGTGCAGCCAAAATGGGAGTCCTGGAAAATTTCGGTGGTCCCCCATTCAAATACATGGAGCCAGCCCTGCCTCACACTGCTTTGTACTGTAAGATTCTGTAGAGCATGGGGGTGGCTCCATTGCTTTCTATGGGGCATTTTAAACTACATTTTTTTTTGTGTTTCAGAGTGTGAATTCAAACAAATTATGGCCACTGCTCAACTAACAAAGGCTTTGTTTTTTATTTACTTTATTTCATGTTTGTTGACCGGGAAGGAGGACTAGACAATTTTTTGCCTATTTTCAGCCTTGTCCTGGGGGGAGGGGGATGCAGATGGATGCCAACTGAAATTGAAACAGATTTTAAGCTGTTGGTGGTATTTTTAGTGAATGGGGGAGCTTTGGTCAGTACACAAGGGAAATTTCCCTACTCTGCCAGTAGGGGGACCCATGACTATTCTTTGAGCTCTGTTTGTCAGTGGAGTAGAATGAGAGAGGACATGCGGGAGGCTGGGGAACAGGTCTCCACCCCTGCCTCTCTTCCCACTGAGACTGGAGTGCTAGATTGTGGAAAGGAGAAATTAAAAGAAATGCGCTGGTGTGGAGCAAAGACGGCGGAAGATAGGGAGAGTGAGAAACAGAAAGTGGGAGAAAGCGATGCAGTAAAACCCAAGATGGAGACTTTAGAATGAACAACAAACTGTAAGCTGCAAAATAAAAAAGCAGTGTTATCAAAATGGGGGAAGGGAGGAGTTCACAAAAGAAGAAAAAAAACTGTGTTATTGAAGGAAATGGAATGAGAGGGAACAAAAAATAATGACTGGGTTGAGGTCTGTCAAAATCAGCTGAGAAGTGCTGATGTGGCGGCATCTAAGCAGGCCGCACCCAGTGTTGCAGAAATGCCAAAGAAAACAAAAATGGAGGAAGCAAAAGCACTGAAGGGAATGGCCAAAGAGAGTCGTAAGAGACTCTGCCTAAGACGGGCAGTAGGCTTAAAAACTAAAATACAGAATAAGGAAGATGCAAAGGAAAAAGCAAATGGAAAACCAAAAAGACACAGAGAATGATAATGGGGAGGGGGCATGCAGTTGGGGAAAAAAACAATATAGAAATGGAAACAATTATAGAATTTAAAGACTCCCCAGATTGGGTAGCAGAAGCATTAATAAATGCTGGATGGAAAAGAATGGAGGATGGAACAGGTTGGGATGCAAACAGGCCAAGTACCTCCAGACAAGGGGGAACAATATAGATACGTGGAAATAAATGCAGAACAAATATTTGATCAAGGAGGAGCAAAAGAAATAAGTTTTAAAAACATGGAAAAGGCTGATGATACAAAAGAGATGTCGGGCTTAATGGATGAAGAAAGTGAGGGTACATGTATGGAAATGGAGCAAAAAACTGTTCAAACAGATAAGGAACAAAGTGAAGGAGAAAAAGAATCAAAACAAAAAGCATGGGGGGGGGGAGGGGGGATACAAGACAAAAATTATTTCCAGAAGGTCAGAATACACAACAAGCGAAAAGAAGAAACGCGGTTAGATTGAAATTTAAAGGGGCAGCTGTAGATGCTCCAGCTAGACTTTTATAGGAAGGCAATTACTCAAAAAATATATGAAATTCTACCCATGTGAAATTTATACCCTAATATATGTTCTAGGAAGCACTGAGTATGATATTAGTTTTAAACATCCTGGGGGCCTAGATAGATTTTGGAAATTGTTCCACCAGATTAAAAACACCCTGAAATGGAGTCCACTTATTGCACTTCCATTAACAAAGCCTGCTTTTAAAATTGTCACAGTACTTTTTAGAAATGAAGGGGTGAATATGTCAGATACTACGTTTTGGCTCAAAAAGAGGTATGTGGTGCATGGCCCCTCAGAACCTATCTTAGACGAAGAATGTCTATGGAATATAGAATAACCTTGAAACAAACAAATGGGGAGATGCAACATCTGACAACCTTTTTTTTCCTTGGAAGAGATCGTGGAGTTGTTTTTTATACGGGGCAATCAAAAGCCTGTTATAGGTGTGGAGAAAAGGGACATTTCAGCAATGCCTGTGGTAAAATCAAGTGTGGGCTATGTGGAGATATAGGGCATCATGGAACATTGTAAAAATAAAGTGAAATGTAGTCTGTGTGAGGAGGAAGGGCATTTCTTTATGCACTGCCCATGGGCCGCACATAATAGCCCAGACCCTGGAGAAACCGCGCAGAACAAGATGTATATTTAGCAGTGGCCCAGAAAGAAAATGGAAGAGAGGATAAAATTGTATACGATACCAGAAATGATGAAAGAGACTTGCAAGACAGTGAACAGACAAGGAGAGAGGAAACCACCAGTATGAAAAAAAAAAAAACCCTACAAACACCTCGCGTACAAGGAAAATCTCAGAAGAAAAATAATAACAGAGACGCAGCCAAAATTGAAGACAAGGGAAATGTTAAGATAGAAGAAAAAGGGGGAAAGAAATTGGAAGCAACATTTACAATGGTAACCAGATCGGGGGGGGACCAATTAGAACCCCAAAAAAGATACCACTGGAAAAAGAGAGAGAAGGAATAGAACTGAAAAACAGGTATGCCTTGCTACAAGATAAATAGCAAGCTCAGTAGGATGGATACGTTTATGCTAAAAAGTCCAGCTGTATTTTATTGCTCTTTTAAAGTTGTGTTTTGCATTTTTTCAATGTTTTTATTGTTCTTTTGTGCAGCACCCAGAGTCCAGTTGGAGATGGGTGCTATATAAATAAAATATGTATTGATTGACAAGATAAAGAGTGGGCCACGGTGGAGGAAGACACTTTTTCTTCATGCGCAGAATTGTCAGACCAGGAGGATTCTGCAGATGGGGATACTA